>CM051353.1:48683895-50041395 GCA_028015215.1 Gynostemma pentaphyllum | reverse complement strand
AATTAGGAGTAAATGATGGGAGAGAGAATGAAGGTTATGGAAATTTAAAAATAAAAACTGATGGTGAAATGAAGTTGGGATCCACGATTCAGAAATTGAAAAAGCTAATGGATAGACTACCACGTGGCGCTCTCTGGTTGGAGAGGGAAGTCGCACACGCCCCCACACGCGTTGGCTAGGACCGACTGACGCTGATGTAGGTCAACTCGCCACGTGGCATTCGTTGCTTTGCGGACGTTGGGGCTGAAACAAAATTACTTTCCGTTATATATATATATATATATATTTCTTAATTTTCTTTCTCTTTGACACGTGTCGATCAGCAGCTAGCCAACGAGTGTAGGATCTGGCGTGATGCAGTGTATTGAGCTCGTTTCTGATGGCTAATAATAGCGCGCCACGTGTCATTTCCTGGTAATTTGCATCATAAAGTCTTTTTGCTTGCTTTTCTTTTGATTTTCTTCTCCAATTTAATTTCAACATCCACCAAAAGCAATATTTTACCTACAAAGATTAATAAATCAACTTAAAACCTAATGCAGTGCATTGGGCGGCTGCTGCGTTTTTTTGATGACTGCAGCGGCGGTCCTTGGTGCGGTCGGGTTTGATTTTCGGTATATTGAAAGGTAGGTTGAATGAGTTTTTCAAGAAAGGTAAGGGTTAGGGTTTCTAGGGTTTTTAGAATTTTATAAATCTCTTAGTTTCTCTAATAAATTCATTAGAAACTAGAATTCTTAAATGAAAAGGATGAATTCCAATTACCTTTTTCTTGAACTTTGGAAGATGTTCCCAACAACTTCGATTCTTCTCAAATTCACAACCCGTGAAAAACCACACCTGAGACATGAGAAAGAGGGAGGGAAAACATAAATTTTATGCCCCGTAAACACTAAATGAACAGCGGCAAAGGAATTAAGGAAGAAGAAGAAAGTGAAGAAACCCTACTTTTTTCTCTTCTCTGTAGAAAACTTCACGTTCTGACTGAGAATGTTTCTTTTTTTTTTTCTTTATTCCAAGATAAAGATAAAACCTTTTAAATTTAATCCCTATAAAAGAATTAAATTTAATTAACACCACTTTCTTCTAATATTTTAATAATATTATAAAATAAATAATATTTATTAAAACACTACTTACCGGGAACACGGATCATCACAAAAGATATATAACAAGTGGGTATAAAACACACTTATCAAAAGTAAATTATGAGAATTTAACCATATGTGATTGTTGTCAGTCTGTGATAGAAAGCAATGACAAAAAATTTCTTTATAAACACCTTAATTAACAAAATCAATTATGCTTGTTTGAAATCAACTACCATAGGAAGGCAGATGTTACCGTTAGAAGACTAACATGAAGTTAATATTGATGGAATTAAAAGTTTGAGGGTGTAATATTTTTATATGATTTGTGCAATGTTTCCTAATTATTTTTATAGTCCTACAATGATCATCAATTCAATTAAAAAAAAAAAAAACTATTTTATTATAACAATATTTTAAAAAATATCTGTCCCTCTCATATTGATATCCACCATCTCAATATGAAAATATGTGATTTGAAAGCAATGAAGAGATAATAAAGAAAATTGACTTAAAAAAGAAAAGAAGAAAGAAAAAAAGATTGCAAATTGAGAAGAAGAAGGCCCTACAAAGCACTAAAACCACCAACATTATGTTAAAGTGGGAGATTGGCTTTTAAAAAAGTCTTGTTTGGATGACTCACGAAACTTCCCTTAGTACAATGACTAGACAGACAATAAACATGCTTGGAGCTTCGTTTTATTCCCCCATCTGCCAAACAAGCCTTTATTGCACATCAATTTGTTACCTAATTAATTTCCATTATAGATTTCAATAAGCTTCTCTCTTATCTTCTCTTACTTCACTAAAATAAAATTGAAAATCGGCTTCATGCTTTTGCTTTCATTCAGAAAAAAAATATTCAAATAAATGTTTGTAATGATAAATATTGTTTTCATATTTAGTAAACTTTTAAATTTTCTAAAGTTATAATAAAGAATTAAAAACAAATCAATTTAACCATTAACAAAAAAACTTATTATAAAAAAAGCATTTTGAACAATTGGGCATATTTAGATGTTTTCCAAAGCAGCTTTTTTCTTTCTACAAAAGTCTAATAATAAAAAAATGTTTGAAGTACTATATTAATTTTTTTTAGGGGATAGATTAAAATGACACACTGAATAAAGTTAATTTTTTCATAGAAGCCCCTGTTTATTTCCCCAAATGATATTTTATTTCTAAAATTACAGAGTTAATTATTTTCTCTAAAATTACAAAAATATCACTCATTTATTAATTCAATAATTTTTTCCCCTAATCAATAATTTATTGAATTAAAATCTGAGGTTGAATAATTCAATAAATTTTCCCCACTTAGCCAATAAAATATTGAATTAAAATATAAGTTTTATTCATTCAATAAATATTTCTCTAGTCAATACTTTATTGAATTAAAATTTGAGATTGAATATCAGGTATGTTAGTGGTATATAATAATTAATTCTATAACTTATTCTATTTAATCAATAAATTATTGATTTAAAATAAATCTAAAGTTTCTCAATTGTAGATAGTAATAAATTCAATAAATTATTTTGTTTAATTCAATAACTTATTAAATTAAAATCAATATTAGGTATTTCAATTATATATAGTAATTTAATTCAATAAATTATTGAATTGAAATCAATAACAAGTATAGCTAAATTTCATGCTGTGACGACCCGACTCAAAATAACTAAAAAGTTAGTCAAATAAGGGAAAACATTTAAAATAAATAACAAATCAGAGTTCAACAATAAATTGCAGAAGGTTTATTTAATACCTAAACTATACAAATCAAAATATTTATTTGTAATTAGGGAGAGAGCCGAGCTAACGGGATAAAAATCGACTCAAAATAATAAGAAAAAGCCCTAGGACCGTTCTTCTATAAACAACACTACACAAAGGCAAAAACGAACAATGCCGCTCCTAACGTTATCTGAGGCTCATGGGGGCGATTCTTGGCAATGGAAACGCTTGGATAAGTTCAAAATGAAACTAGGATCAAATTGCAATAATAAAATCTACGGAAAACCAGCCAAAACCAACTCAAAAACTTGAAATTTGGTGAGCAAATTTCCAAATTCTAGAGATCTCTATGTAAAGTGGTGGTTTAGCTTGCATTTAACTCAAAAACAACAAAGAAACGAACTAAAATTGAACCAAATGAAATGAAATGAAGAAAAAAAACTCAAGAATATCAAAGAAAACAGTTTGAACAATCCTCGCGATTTTCCAACGAGAGTCGTTTTTGACGAAGAACATCGACCATTTCAACTTAAAAGGAAAAATGTTATTTTAGGAAATTTTTAAAAGTAATGCTATTTGAATAATTAAGCCTTCTAAATATATTATTTGGGACAAATTCTTTTTTTTTTCACGGATGATCTCATTTTTAATATAATAAGAAAAAAATTAAAGTTATTTTTCCATTAAAACACATAAATTTGTACTCGAAATATATATAAATCTCTAACTATATTCAGAATTTTTTCTTAAAAATTATTTTAAAAAATAAAAAACATAAAACAACTTTAAAAAGTATGCGAAATGTGCCTTCTTTTTAAGTCTAGAAAACATATTTGGATAATAATGTTCTTTAAAAAAATTGATTAATACTTTGAGATTGAGCAGTTCATTATGTTAGTGGGTGGGTTTTCAAGCAGCTGTATGACTATGTGGCACCCCTCTAGAGGACTACGTGGGATAATCAAAGACGTCCACGTCACTAGTGGAGTGCCCGATGAGCACACACCAGTCCTAACAAGGTGGGTGCTCATCCTGAAAAACCACTTCTAGAGACTTTGAAGGGCTCGGTCGAGCCCTTCAAAAGAGGACCGAGCACCGAGATGAAAAACTTAGCAGGTTGAGCACGTGATGCCTGGTAAGGTGCGTACTCATCCCTAGAAGACCAACTCACCCGAGCAGGTGACCATCCATTAAGAGAATGGATAAAGATGAACTCATAGGCCAGACAAGGCATGAGCTCACCTGGTGTGGTATCAATTCAACACTAAGACAAAGAGTCTGGCTGCTGTTCTAAACGAAGAGCACAGACCACCAAGGTCCGTTCTCAGACATGATAGGTGATCATCCAACTGAGAGCCGGTATGTGGCCTAGAGCCTACACCTGACACCTGCACAGTATGGTCATCATTACACCTCTCTTATAAATACCGGAGGATGCCCATTGTTGAGGTACGCTATTTCTTCTTCACCTCTGGTCGGCACCACCTCTGGTCTGACTTAGGCATCAGATTGGTTAGGCCGACACTACACCGATGCTCAGTTGTTTCCTTATGCAAGTCACCTCTGTCCTCGATTCTCTTCTGCTCGGCTTACTTCTCACTCCTCTTCTTCTTCTTTCAAGTTTGTTGCATGGTCAAGGTCTGGGAGACACCCGACCTTTAGGTCAGTTCCCGGTGCTCCATTTTTACGCAACAACACACTAAATATTCTTAGGTTCAACCAGAAATTTAATCTCTATAACTTAGGTTCTATTACTATTTAGTCCCTATAATTTTAAAAGTTTCAATATATTTCTAATTGTTTGAGGTTTGTGTTAACTTAGTCTGTATGATTTTAAAAGTTTCAATTGAATACATATAGTTAGATAAAAACTGATATGAATCATGGAGCCTGAAAAGAGATGAATGAGATTAGCTTCACTCAAGGATTAAGAGCTAAGAAGTTGAACATTAAAGAAGAGTTTGGCTAGAAATGGAAACTTTCCCGAAATGGAAACTTTCCAGAAATGAAATCTTTCCCGAAATGAAATCTTTCCATATATGGTAATTCGTGGAGAAGATTAAATTTACATTCAAAAGGAAGCTCAACACCAAGGATTGAAGACTTTATGTAGAAATGGAAGTTCCAAGTAGTGTAGGGCTTTAATTTTGGCATTTTTAAATTTCTACGAGTAGTAGTTTTTATTTTTGATGACTCATCATGGTGATGTCATGATGAAGTCATCCTTATCAACACTTTATCTCATATTTTTGAAATTAGAGTCATATTAGGAGTAGGAAACTTGTTTTGCCTATTTAAAGGCTTTATTATTCAATTAATAAACAAATTTGATTAATTAAAGAAAATTGGCCGATTGTGCTTGCCTTGGCTGGGAGCCATCTCTCTCAACTATGTAATCTTGCTTTAAATTGCATGCTTAGGAGCATTCAAGCAACCCTGATCAAGTTGTTTGTGGAGTGTTTCGAATTATGGGGTAAGAAGTCATTCTTGTTTCTTGATATTTGATCATCAAGGTATCCTTTTTCCCTTACTTACACCTTGGGTTGTTTCGAATTGCATATGTGGGTTCAATGGTTTGTTATTTTTGGGTCCTTAGTTAATTTTAAGGATTTTAAAAGCAATTCCATGGGGTTTTCGTATCAAAAACTCATGAAACGTGCATATTATTATTAAAAAAAAAGTCAACAAATTACTAATATGTTCATATTATGTAAACATGACAAACACGTGACAAAAATAGACTACGATGTGGTGATTAACATATAAATATGGGAGTTTTTGACATGTAAATCTGGATACAACAATGACATTTTGCGAGTTTTTATCAAACTATAAAGGCTAAATTAAAACTTTTAAAACTACAAGTACTAATTTACACATCTCATAATCATAAGGACTAAATTGAAACTGTTAATTGAAATATTCTTCAGCACATGAGGTTTCAATTTATAATTAAAACGTTTCTTAGAAGTAAACGTGGTTGGTAAGGTGGAACCTTCTTATTCTCATATATGTGTTATGTTTATTGAATCCATGTGGAACAACAGACCTAATTAATAAGATCCATGTATTTATTAGTTATTATATATTTTGATTGAACAAATATAAGAGACATAAAAATAAGGTAAAGTTCATCCCGACCGATCATGAGATAAATATTATCATTATTAAAACAATTAAGGGTAAAGTACCTTTTTGTCCTTGAACTTTCAATTTGTGTCTATTTCATTCACGAGATTTGAGAAATATGTTTATTTGGTCCTTAAGTTTTCAATTTGTCTCATTTCTATCCCAAGTTTTAAGAAATAAGATCTATTTGGTCCATGAAGTTAGCTTTCCAACCATCTTTAAAAACAAATTTATTTAGGGTCCGTTTGGTATAACGTTTTCTAAAAATGTTTTGAGTTAAACATTTTAAAAGAAATACTAATTAAGTGTTTCATCTAAAAACACTTGAGTGAAGTATTTTAAGTGAAATACTTATTTATAAAGATTTTTGGAAGAATCACAAATCAAGTATTTTCTCCAAAAACACCTTTTAGTATACTCAAATGTTTTTAGATGAAACACTTAATTAATATTTATTCTAAAAAGTTTCACTCAAAACACTTTTAAGGAAATCTATACCAAACAGATCTTTACACTAATGATTGAAAAAAAATCAACGACAGAAACTAAATTAACTTATTTCTTAAAACTCGGAGACGAACTAGACTCAAATTAAAAATTTAAGAACTAAATAGACACAAGCTTCAAAACTCAGGAATAAAAAAGTATTATACCCAACAATTAATAAAATGTTATTTATAAATAATATGAATATAAGTATATTAGTATAGGATATTTGAATTCACAAAAAACCACACCCAAACAATTTGCCAATCTAGGTCCCCGCTTTCCTTTCTTTAAAACTCCACTAATGCCCTTGCCTTGATTGATGTTGATTACATATCCAAACCCCATGGCCCACCACCATCATCCCCCCAACTAGTCTTCATCATTCCATTAAACCCCATATTTCGCTAAAAAACAAAAAAAAGGCCCTTCAACATCACACATGGGTTGCCACCACACCAGATCATAATATCAATCATCAAAAAACTCTCCTTCAATCTCCACCGTCCATTTCTTCCCATCACCTATATATAAATCACCATATCAAACTCATATCTTTTCAAAATTTGCTTAACAATGGAAAAAAGCAAATCGTTTCCAAAATATTCATCTTCACTTTCAGGAGAATTCGGGTTTCAAACCCGATCCAATTCATACAATTTTAACGGGCCGACGCAGAAAGGAAGCGGGTTTTCGACATCGACGGATCCGGAGCTCCAGAGGAAGAGAAGAATTGCTTCTTATAATGTTTTTAATATGGAGAATAAGGTGAAATCTACTGTAAAGAATAGCTTCAAGTGGATCAAAGGCAAGATCAGTGATGTTCGTTATGGTTTGTAATTTTTAAATTAATTATGGGATTTTTCTTTCTTTTATTTTCTTTTCACTTTCTTGTAAACAGTTTGATGATGATGAAAAGGAAAAAAAATTTGCTTAGAAATTGAAGATATAAAAGAGGTGGGAAAGTGTTCAACTGTGTGTTTTTGTTTTTCCATGCAAATATATAAACCCTTTTCAACATGCTGAAAAACTATCTAATTTTAGTTTGAGTTTGATTTTCTTGGTTAATTATTTTTTTTTTTAAAAATAAAACATTAAATTTCGAGAGTGACTCGAACCTTCAATCTTTATATGGAAGAACGGCACGTTAAAAAAATTTGACCTTTTACCTATTTTTTTATTAGGCCAAGATAAGTTATTGTTGGAAAAAAAAAAGTTATGTTTTTTTTTCTTTTAAATGTTTTATTTGAGTGGGTAGATTTTAAAATATTATCTTTAAAATTGTGGTGATGATTTTTTTTTTATTTACCAAGGTAACTAAAAATATTAAACTAAGAACTTTATGGAAATTGAGTAAAACTTAACGTATGGATTAAAAAAAAGTAAAAATTAACTTTAACTCAAAAAATTAGCTTTAATCTTATATGGAAGAACTGTCTAATCTAACCCGTTGTTAAAAAAAAATTAGCTGTTGAATTATATTTTACTTATTTTTTTATTAGGAGGCCAAAGCCGAGTTATGTTGGGGAAAAAAGTTATGATTTTTTTTTTAATGTTTTACTTGAGTTAGTAGATTTAAAAATATTATCATTAAAATTGTGAGATTTTGAAAATAGTTCAATAGAATTTCTATGATTAACCAGTTAACTAAAAATATTAAACAAAAACTTTATAGAATTTGAGAAAAACTCAACCTATGGATTAAGAAAAGAGTAAAAGTTAACTTCAACTAAAAAAAATAGTGTGTGAAATTTGAAAATTTTTATGGGTTAATTTCAGTAATAACCAAATAATAAATGGATATTTTAAATAAACTGTTTCTTTGAAACAAATTTCAAAATTACCCATTTGGAATACACGCGCCTCCAATCTAACGAGGAAATGACTGAATGTACCCCTGCATGTCAAAAAGCCGTCGGAAAATGATTATAGCGTATAAAAAAAATGTCAGAAAATGGTATCAAGAGTGTGAAACGAGGGATTCTCATTTATTACGGAAAATTTGAATCAAAGAAATTAAAAAAAAAGGGAAATTTGGAGAACGAAAGAGACAATTAGGAGAACAAGAGGGAGAACTGAAAATCTGCATGGATAGGAAATATATTCCGATTAAAAATTGAAATGAATTTTGATTGATGCAAATAAAAAACATTTCAAATCTTGTTCTGTTTACTAACGCAGGTTGATGAAAAAGAACAAAAAGATACGAAAAAAAACATTTCAAAGATATGCTCCACAAATCAAAGGATTAATTAAAATAATACATTTAAGGAAAAAAAAACAGATATGAAACCGAAATCAACAGCTCATTAAAAACAGGGGCAAAAACGTAAACTATGCAACTGGAATAAATGATATCGCTGCCAGAAATGGTGTTTTTAGGGTGGAATTGATAATAAAAAAAAATCACCGGTAATGATGAATTTGAGTGATTTAATGTGGATATTTGTGATATTATTTCAATTTTTAATATGTTTTCCTCTTTGCTTATTGAAAAAAATATTTCAGTATGATTTTTTCCTTCCTATCCGCTCTAAAACTACAAATATATTTTTATTAATTTAGTCAAAGTTTTTTTTTTATTAAGAAACATTTTTTTGTTAGTATATTTCGTCAAAAGTAATTATATAAATATTGAATAAACGTATTGGGGAGGCAGCGGCTATTATATTTTATAAATGATAATATTTAATCAGAGACTCTATGTGACGTAGTGGTTTGTTTAAATGGCGAAATCCTAATAGTTTTTTTTTTTATTTTTTCATTTCTTATGGTTGTTTTTGGATTTAAAAAAAGAGAGTTTTAAATATAATTAAAAAATTATAACCTCTCATTTTATCTATTCAAAATTTATCATATATAAATTTTATGAATTAAATTGAGTATGAATCAAGATTTTTTTTATAATTTTCATTTATTTTATAATTAATATGAATTGAATGATGTTAAATTAAATCGATAATTTTTTTATTTAATATTTAGCATTAAATATTATTGATCAATAATTCAAATAATTTTTTTAGTAGTAATAATTTTAATCTTAGTTTATAATATAGCAGAAATTTATATTAAGAATTATATGATATATGTTAAAAAAAAAAAAAATTATATGATAAAGGGCCTAAAATTAAATATTGTCCGAGCCCTTCATTTTGTAGGACCGGCCCTGCGGCTATACTATGGTCCAGAAATTTTTCTTTAATAAATAGCTTATTGTCTATGAAATGAAAATTGATTTTTTTTCCTCTCTATTCGTTATTATTATTATTTACCATTTCTTTGATTGAAATGATATTTATGTGGCAAGAAAAATTAACATTCTTATCATTACCACGCTTTGTTCACATCACCGATAATGATGATGGTCCCGTGACAAATATCATTAATGTATACTCCTCAATCTCAATCTTTCCCCCAATTTATTTTGAAAAACACGTTTTGTTCTCAGGTAACAATTAAATAGTTAAAATAAATTAGATTGACATGAGAAAAACTTAGATTAGAAATTTAAAAAAAAAAAAATCTTGCAATTTGAACATCTTTTGTAAGCATTTCTAAAAAATATATATAATTGGCGTTGAGATAACAACTTATCTCATAATTCACGTATGCTTTAGAGTATAAATTTATGGTTTAAATCTTTAATTACTGAAATAACATATTTTTGCATACTAATTATTGAAATGTCAAAACTTTTTAAATTTACTCAAATAGCATAATTTTAGTTCAATAAATTATTGAACTAAAAAAAATAAAATTTTTAACGAATTCATTGAAAATAATAATAAAAAATGATCAAATAGTTCAATAAATCATTGACCTTGAACTTAAAAAACCAAAAAACAAACAAATTCTTTAAAAATACCTATGAAAAATAGTTTAATAATTAATTGAATTATAGTTTAGTAATTTATTGAACTATAATTATGTTATTTGAGTAATTTTTAAAAAGTTCAGACATTTTAATAATTAATATGCAGATTTATATTATTTGAGACAAATTCTTTTAAATCTTATTTAGGTTTATATATATTTCCATCTTTAAACTTGGTATAAGAAATTACTTCATCTTTATCATTGTATATGTATATAGTATATAATAGAAACCTTTTATGTCACTAAGTGAGTATATTTTAAAACGTCTATACTGATTCTATAACAAAATTAAATAAGTAGTTTAACTTTTATTTTATTAAAAATAATAAGAAAATTCAACGACAGAAATCAAAATGAATATTGTTTTAAAGTTTATAGAAGCAAAATAGAATGTTTGAAAATATAACTACAAAGGAAGTGTCATATATCTTGAGACATCAAGCTAAATTAAAGCATTGAGCTCAAAAGCTACCCCACTGAAATTTTTTAATCTATATAAATGTGCAACATTTGTGCCTAGATAAAAAGTCTATTTTTAACTATTTGTAATTATGGTCAATAATCAATCAGTTAAATGAGAAAAGCTTTAGCACTTAGTTTTTCGATAATTAATACGGGTAAAATTATATTTAAAATACTAAAAAAATAAATAACTATAATAAATCGACAGATCTTCACACATATATATCATCAGTGGCGGAGCCACTAAAGGACCAAAGGGGCACGTGTCCCCCCTCAATTTTATTTTATTTTTCCTTTTTAATATTATATATATATGCAATAAAATAGTTATATATATGTATTGGTAATACATTATTTTATAATTAATTTAACTCATTATAGTTTGCAAAAAAAAAAAAAAAAAAAAAAAGCTAATTTGTCATATTTTTAGATTAAATCCTTTTTTCTTAATTAAAAATTTTATCATATAAATAATTTGATATTATTTTAAATTTTTTCATCAATAATATTTCTTAATTTTAGATTTAAAAAAATATGGTTTCAACAATAAACACATTATTACATTTGTAGTTGTTTATTTTTATCTATAATTTAGAAATATTTTCTCAAGCTTTTAGATTAGATTAAAACTTTTTAGCATTTTCTTTAATTTTTTCATTGAAATGAAATTTACATTGTTTTTAATTAATAAAATTAAATAATTAAAATATATAATTCAAGTAGAAGAAAAATTTATCATTTAAATTAGTGTTCGGTGTCCCCTCTGAGATGAAATCATGGATTCACCACTGTATATAATCATATTATGATTCGTATAAACTATCATGACCACTTGTTATAAATATTTGGATCCAAAATTCTAAATAAATTACGTTAGCCACTCTCCATGATTAATAATATTATTTTGATTCATATATTTTAATAGTTTCAACATTATATATATTTTTTTGGTTAAAACGTCAATTTTTTACTTTTAATGATATCTCTTTTAAGTCCGTTTACCTATCTCGAATTGAAACGAAAGAATTGATGGTTAAAATTTACTTAGAAAAAGGATTTACATGAGAGAGTGGATTTACTTAAAATAAAGAATCATTCCTGAATTCGAGGGAATAACATTCAGTAAAGAATGTCATTCTCATTCCTATTGAGTGATCCATAAATTCATTTTATATTACTTTATTATTGGTCCCTTCTTGCATGTGAATGACTTCGTAGCCTTGTCCCAAATTTATTATGCACAATTTTTTTTTATTAAAAATAATAAAAAAAATTCATTACAAGTTCTATGGATAAATATAAAATACACAATTATATTTTGGGTTATTGTTAAATCATACACCTACACTTTTTTTTTGTTATAAAATACCCTTGCACTTTAGTAAATTATAAATCACACCCTTCAATCGATTATTTTTAACGAAATTTAGATACATTTATATTATACGCATACCATGTGTCCCAAAACCATTAAATGTTTTGAAAAATTTGAACATTTGAGTGTGATTTATAGGTTTTACATCTTATTAAAGAGTTTATTCTAAAACTCTACACGTCTGACAATTTTTTTTTTTTGTTATTTTTCATGAAATCATAATACATGACATACGTAGAATATAAATATAACTTGATTTCATTAAAACTAATCGGTTGAAGGGTGTGATTTACAATTTTACTAAAGTGCAAGGGTAATTTATGACAAAAAAAAGTGGAGGGTATGATTTAACAATAACCCAAAGTGTAGGGGTGTATTTTGCATTTATCTCTATAAATAATATATACTTATAAATTATCATATTAGTTTATTACCATACTTTATTAAATTAGAAGATATATTAATATTTCAAATTTATTTTTAATAATTCTATTTGTGAAGTTTTAAAATATGACATCAATTAATATTAAGGACATTTTAATAATTATATATTTTCTTCTTCTGATGTCTATTTTTACTAAATGAACGAAAATATAATTTTGGTTCAAGATGATTTTTTTTTAGAATGATTCCAGATAGATTTTTTTTTTTAAAATTATTAATTACTATTATTATTTATTTTTTTATTATGAAATGAAAATCTAAATTTGATTCCTTTTCCCTTCATTTCGCTAAATTTTGATATAGATTTTATTTTTTGAATAGGTCAAAAATGGTCTTAAATAACAAATATTAGATATGTATAGCCATTTCTATCATTACTTTTGGTTTTTTACTCAACAATGTTAAATTTTTTTTATAATTTATTGAAGTCGAAACAATAAATTGAAAATATAAATAAATTATCAAAAATTTAATTAATAATTTTTTTGTAATTAAATGAGAGTGTTTTAGTTCCTACAAACTTATTTAGATGATAATTATTGAGTCTAAATAAAAGTTAGAATAACAATTAATAAAAAGTAACTATTCAATATTTTAGACTTAGAATAACTATTAAATAATTTATTGAAATGAAACCAAAATATTATTTTGATAATTTTTTTTTAAAATGATGCTTTATAAGTAATTACATTTTTCTTCTTCCATTTCAGCTGTACTTTTTTATAAAGTAATTTTGGTATTAAAATTATTTTAGTTGTATATATTTTTATAATCATGGAATTTCTTTAAAATTCTAAATGTTAAGTTTTCCATCTAATTTAACAGAAGGGAAAACTGGGTATATAGCCCAAATTCAAAAAACCTAAAGCATAATAGCCACAAACAAAAAGATAAAACAAAATAAACCGGGGAAATTTTTAAATGAGAATGAAAATACAATGATGCCTTTTGTAAAAATTAAGAAAAATAAATAAATAAAAAAGAGAAAGATTTGAATATACTAAAATCAAGGAAACATTAAATATGAAAAAACAATAAAAGAAAATAAGAGAGAAAATTTGAAATTAAAGGGAAAAAATCTTGCAGATTTATAGGAAAAATAAAACTTGTATGGTAGGAAAAAAAATTCCGGAAAACAACAAATGACAACGAAGAAGATTAGGGTATTAATAAAAAATACTATACATTAATAAAAAGAAAACACAAAAAAAAACAACAAAAAAATTACAATATATTAAAAAAACTAATAATATACATTAAAAACATTTTGTAAATAATAAATTTAAATAAAGTCGGATTCTAAATAAAACCGTAATAATAAAGGAATTAACAAAAACAAACTATATAATAAAAAAAGAGAAGAAAACTCACATAATAACAACAACAAAATTACAAAAAATATTAAATAAACAAATACTATACATTAAAAATTAAAGTAAATAATAAATATAAATAAGGTATAGTATAAAAAAAATAAAAGTACTTTAAAAAAAATGACAGGATGAAGAATAGTACAATATAATTGTACAATACAAAAAGAAGAAGAACCATATTCATGTATAGTATAATAAAAAAAACTTGTACACATGTAACACTTGAAAAAAACAAGAAGAAAGAACCACACTTCATATACCATATAATAAAAAAACTTAAAACATACCAACCCAACAAAAAAAAAGAAGAAGGATTCATGTACAGTATAATAAATAAACATATACTGTACACCGAACCCAGAAAAAAAAAACAAGCAGAAGAAGAAAAGAAGAAGAGAAGAAGAAGAAGAAGAAGAAGAAGAAGAAGAAGAAGAGACTTTCGACCTTGGCCATCCCGAAAGTTTCAGATCTAAGGAATTCGAAAGCTTCAGATCTAAGGAATATGAAGAGATGAAAAGGAAGAAGAAGAAGAAGAAGAAGAAAGAAAGAAAACTTAACGTCAACAAAAATCGAATCCATTGACAAAAAAAAAAAAAAAAACGAAAAACACTCCTAGAAGAAATCGATTGTGACAAATGGAAAATCATGAGGAAAGACGGAAAAAAAAAAAAGAGAAGAAGAAAGAAGAAGGGATGATAAGCTGAAAAAGAATGAACCCTAAAAAAATGATGAAACGTATAGAAAAAGGGAATAATACAAATCCCACCATTTGAGGGACAATTAAACCAATAATTAACAAAAAGTTGTGTGAAGATTGGAGAAGAAACTTTTAAAAAATCAAATCAACTCATTAAAAATCAACAATTTAAAAAAATATAAAAAAATTAAATAAGGGTTAAATGGGAATATATTAAAAGTAGATACTCTAAATGGCTAAAAAAACATAAAAAATTTAAATCAAAAAATATTAAGGACATTTTAATAGTGGATTATCACTAAACCCTTTTTTATATTTATCCTGATGTCTATTCACAATACTCTAACCTTTAGTTAAAACTAACCCAATCAAAAAGTTAAAAAAAAAAAAAAAAACCCTTTACCTTTTATTTTCGTGTTGACTTGGTTTTTTAGTTTTTTCTTAATAAAAAAATCATGTCCATAGCAATAGCTTTTCCATCTCCTCAAGTAAGCTTTTCACTTTGTCCACGGTTATAAGGTTGATAAACGATTTCCAAACATCCAAACTTGTAATTTCAATTGGGGCGAGGATTGTGATTGGTGAGGATTGTTATTTCCACTCCGATTCCAGTTTTCTTCTTTGACTCATCAAGGATTGCTTCTAAAATTGAGTCATATAATATACCCTAAAATAGTAATAACTTTAAACCAGAGGGGGGAAAATTTGACAAAATGTTTACAAACCTGCTTTAAGATTTTTTTTTCAACAAGTTGTTGAAAACTTGGTATATACAAATTCAAAAAGCCTAAAACATAATAGCCAATTGAAAAAAATAAAACAAAAGCCCCCGAGAAGGGAATTATCAAATAAAATGAAAATACAATAATGCTTCGAAAATTAAGGAAAAAAATAAAGAAGAAAGAGTAAAAGATTTGAATATACTTAAATCAAGGGAACATTAAATATGAAAAAAACCATATAAGAAAAATAAGAGACGAAATTTGAAATTAAATAACAAAATCAAAACTAAACAAAAAAAAAAAGAACTTTTCAAAAGTAATAACTAATTTTTCCCCAGAATCTTCAAAAAATTCTTTTACGCATATCTAGTATTATAATGTACAATATAACATAATATAATATATTTATAATTATTTAAAAGAAAAGTGCTTAATAAAGTAATATAATATATTGTACATAATATTATGTACTTATTTATAAAGTTAAAAATATGGAATTAAAATAATATTATAGTAATGTATATGATATTAATATATATCATGGAATTCTTAAAAGGTGTAATAAAATGATATATATTGTACATAATATAATATATTATGCTTTGAGACATAATGTAATAAAGTAATATAATACATTGTACACAATACTATATTATGAACAATTCACAAAACTCTAAACTTTAAGCAAAAAAGAACCAAAAGATAAGAACATATTCCATATACATTTAATAAAAAAAATAATAATAAATAATCAGAATACAATTTTACCCACAATAAAATCCCAACAAAATTAGAAAAATAATAAAAAAGATAAAAATGGAGCCAAATCATATATGACTTTAAAAAAAAGAGAGAAAGACATTTAATGAAAGATGGTAAATTAGGTATATTAAAACATAAGAAATTTTGAAGTCTATAAAAACATAAAAAATCAATGTCCACAGCTTGGAATATCTCAATTATCAATTAAATTAAAATTCTAGAATGAAATCATGATTCGCTGGATTTGTTGCCTAGATTCATCGCCCAAGGTTGATAAGCTGATTTCCAAGGATTTGCCTAAACTTGGGGTAATTCTTAATCTTAAAAAGTGTGAAACTAGGGCAACATGAAAAGACAAGGTAAAAGTTTTTTTTTTTTTTTTTAACTTTTTCCTTTTTTGTTGGGCTAGTTTAACCAAGAGTTAGAGTTATTGTGAATGAAAAAAAGAAAAGAAAAAAATATTAAAAAATGGTTGCTGTTAAATTGGATGAAAAACTTAATATTTGATGGCTTATTAAAGTGCAGGGGTGAAAATTTTCAAAATGTGGGTTTAGATAGCTTAGTGAAATTTAAAACACCAAAATTCTAAATCATAAGATTGAACTCAGGTTAAAATAATCATTTAAAGTATTCGATATTTTCATCATTCTTTGAGCAATTACATTTTCAAACAAGTTCATAAAAGTACAGCAAAATGTTTTTCTAAATTTTATAAAATAAGAATTACATCATAGGTGTTATTCGATTCTAGTTTTTTTAACAAGATAACATCTAAATTTGCTCTTTTTAAGCAATGCAAATTAGTTGATTACAAAAGATAAAACAAAAAAATTTAAGTTTTCAATGGATTCATATGAACTCAATAGAGAAAATTTCATCAACACCTAAAACAAATGACAAAAATAAATAAGAACCAAAGATAATTCCAGCTAAAATAAGTAATCTTGCATTGCCTAATCATCAACAGCATAGAATTTCAATGGCTCCTTTCGATCTAAATTCCTGAAATCTCTGGTCGAGACAGACCTTCGAACATTGCCCGTGATGTGCATGCCATCGTCTTTGTCGTAGAAGGTCGAGTACCTTCTGGACTTGGGCAATGGAGGCAAGTTGTTGAGTTTCTTATTAGAAGATGCAATTGGGGATAGCAAGAAGTGGGGGCTCCCCTTTTGCCCTAATGTGTTCACACCTGAGGAGGTACTTGTAGTAGTACTTCCTGGCTTTTCCCTTAGGTCATTAGCACTAGAAGCTTTCTGCAGCACCTAAAAATAACAAAAAAATCATTACTACTTCAATTTAAACCGAGAAAATCAGGAGCGGCAAATTTAAGCTTTCACTGTTTGCTTTCTTGTTGATGAACTCAAGAAGCAGTTCTATATAATATGTTGAGCAGATTGTAATTAGAACAACGGGACAACCGCCCAGAGGAGATGAGAAATCTGGTTTTGGCAATAATCTGATTACCTCTTTGGGGAAAGATGAATCTTTTGGTTTTTCGGCCACTAAATCTTTCTTCCTACGATCATGGTTGGTTTGAGAGCGTCTTGTAACTTTAGAATTCCGGGACCTGTAAATTGAGCAGTCAGAATTTGCTTATTTGAAGGACTAAGGAACCATGACAACACAAAAACTCTATAAAAACTCTTCAATTGGCTATCAAAAGAGTTTCTAATAAACAATAAATGGTGCAAATTAAAATATTCTCAAAAATCTAAGAGATAAACCATAATATCATCTATCTACCTTCTAAGTTATATAGTTTCCTAGGAGTTTCATTTTGTTCCATCATCAAATAGTAATTATTATTCATATGCAATAGGTTACATAAAAATAAAATAAAAAATTAAATCAGTACTACATTGTTAGAAAAGGTTATTTCAAGCTAACAAAAATAACTTACTTCTTCGGCTGATTCGTTTGATTTGGTTCATCATCCTTGATATCAATTACAGGAAGGCCTGAAAGGTCACATGCCAGTGGGCTTGTGTAAAAGAACTGCAAGCATATCATTCAAGCTTTTCAGTATAAGGCTTGCAAATCTAATACTAATAAAATAGAAAAGAACTCTTTTCTTTATACTTTCCCCAGTTCCGTTGCTACAGCGGGCTTTACGCAATAGGATTTTTTACCTTGATTTTATTCTTGCAGATAAATGAAGTTATAATTATTTCCAGCATTTGTCTTAATCAAGAAGATTCTCTTTTCAAGATCGTTAGCATGGTTGAAATTTTGGTGGTTTAATACTACAGTAAGAAAGAAAAAGAAATACTCGTCTGAAATATGAATTAGGGTTACTAAACTTAGTTATTATTAAAGATAGGGTATAAGGAGGAGGAGGATTGAACAAAAGTACTTTAATCCAAGCAGATCCAACTTTACAAAATGATTTAAATTCTAAGGTTATTTCAATACTTACTTCATTCTTGAGGTTTAAAGATGCAGAGCCGCGATATGCAGGATCTAATGCGAGTAGAGTGCTCAGCAGGCCCAAGGAAGATGAAGGTAAATGCTTAAATGATTCCACAAGACTAGGTCTATATGAATGTGGAGGTTTGAAGGTTGGTAAAAGCTTCAGTTTTTTCCAATATTCCTCTGATGGGGTACCACATAACTTGAAAATTTTGTGAAGCTGCTCAACCTGAATTCAAGAAAACTAATTAATTTTTAAAAAAAACCACCGAATCATAGTTACATTGCATAGTAATCTGATAGGATCCAAACTGATATCTGCTAAGCATTCGAGAGGTTTAGAACCCTCCCCCTTCAATAGTCCCAAGAGACTACAATACTCAAAATATGGATTTTGATGATCATGATCTAACTCATTCCTACTCACTCTATTTATAACCACACTCCCTAGCCAACTTACACTATTTACTAAGATGCCCCTTTATTCCCATCCTAACATAATCCAATAACCAAAAAGAAAATCAGATTATTTCAATAAACAATAGAGAAAATTTATGTGACAGGCAGTGAAACTTAACCTCTGTTCGACCAGGCAGAATCGGCTTTCCTATGAACATTTCTGCCAAGAGGCATCCAGCACTCCATAGATCGATGCCGACTCCATATTCCGTAGCGCCCAACAATAGCTCTGGAGATCTGTACCAAAGTGTCACAACACGGTTTGTAAGATGGCGTTTTGAGTCTGGGTTAAAAAAATTGGCTAGCCCAAAATCTCCAATCTTTAGCATCCCATTTTTGTCTATCAATAGGTTAGATCCTTTGATATCTCGGTGTAATATTCCTTTATCATGGCAGTGCTGGAGACCTGAGAGTAGTTGATGCATATAGAACTTGACCTGCATCAATAATCAATACAGCAAAAACAAATCAGCACCCGAACGTCTCAAACTTCAATCATAAGAAAAGTGAATATCATCTTAACCTGAGGTTCAGTAAGCCGTGTTCCTGGACGTGAAATAATTCTGGCCAAATCAGTCTGCATGAACTCAAAAACAAGATAAAGACTAAATTGCATTCGTGAAGTGGCCAATCCTTCAAGTTTGACAATGTTGGGGTGATCCAATTTCAATAATATCATAATTTCTCTTGCCATGAACTTCACACTCTCAGGTTCTGATGTATCAAAACGGACCTTCTTCAAGGCAACAATTTTCCCAGTCTCTCTTTCTCGAGCTTTATACACATTGCTATAACTTCCTTGGCCTACCTGTTAAACCAAGCGTGCCAATGAAACAGAGTAGTCAGCAACAGCCAACAGGTAGCCATGATTTCTTATCTCCAATATCTAACTTTACTTAGAACAGGTTTGCTAACGCTTTTAGTTTTACCCACAATTTCTTCAACTTGTTTTCCCAAATTTTAAAAAACCTTTTGAAATCTTAGTCAAATTTCGAAAACTATGGTCCTGTTTGACAACCATTTTGTTCTCTGTTTTTTATTTCTAGTTTTCATTTTTAAAAATCAGGGCTGTTTGATAAACCATTTTTTTTTTTTTTTTTTAAGATTATGAAAAACGTTTTAAAATCTTCAGTAAAATCCAAAAACATTAAAAAAAAATAGTTTTTAAAAACAGTTTCCATATTTATTGTGTATATGTTTTTAAAAAACAAAAAAAATGTTATTAAACATATATGGTTATCGGTTTTTCATAACAAAAACAAAAAATATTTATCAAACAAGTATTGTTTTGGTTTTTTAAAAACAGAACTAAAAACCAAAAACTAAGAACAGAAAACCCAAAAACAGAATCCAGAAAACGAAAATGGTTATCAAATGGACTACGTTTATCATTATCAAACAACCACTTAGGATTGCAATTTCTATTTGGTAGCCAGAAACACTAACAAAGACAATGTAGTTCCAATCCAATCAATTACAAAAGCTAAAAAAGACCAACCTTGTCAAGCTTATCATAGGCCTCAACGCTCTTGGGAACCAATCCAGCCAAAACATGTTTAGGAATATTATTAGTTAGCCATTTAGGCCATCCATCTACCAACTCATCATCTCCAACAGTTTTGGACAATGAAATCTTCTGTGAACCATAGCCCCCGTCACCGTCACTGCTACCACCGTTATCGACCCCGGCATCACCACCACGGTGCCCATCACGGGGGCCGGCAGACTTCTTTTTAACATATCTCTTCTCCGTGGATCTTCTATGAGTCTTAAAATCAGAAATCCCAACATACCCATTTTCCAATTTCAAATTCTCTACGCTCCCAATGGGTGAATTCATAGATTGTTTTGCTTGTGCACAACCCATGGATTCGTGGGTTTGCCTTGAAATTAGAAATTGGGAATTTGAAAAATCTCAAGGGATAAAACATCAGTGAAGAAATCGTGAAATGGGAAGAGGAAGGAAGGGAATGTAGAGCATTTTGGTAAGAGTTAGAGTAAGAGAAGAAAAGGATGGGAAAAAAGAGACGAGTTTGAACTAGGGTTTGGCCGTCCATGGCCGGCAAATTTAGAATCATAATGTGAGGGATTTTTTTCACGTAGATATCTCCGCTCAATGAGTAAAAAGAATGAAATCTTTTCTTTATTGGGAATTTTCGTGCTGTGATTTTTCTTTTTCAAGGGAGAGAGAGAGAGAGAGAGAGAGAGATTTTCGAGTGTTAATCATGGCGGATTTTGAAAAGGACCCATTGAAAAACTGTATTTATACGAATCATCATCAGAAATCAGAAACATGATTGCGTATTGGGATCCGATTTCATTTGGAGAATAGATTGCAGAGAAATGGAATGAGACGAAATCGATATATCATTTCTGCTTTCTCTTTCTTTCTCGTTTACCAGAGATTGCATGAGAATCATTTTATTTTTTCTAAGAACGGAGAAATTTCAGAAATTTTTATGTAAATATAGCATTTAAAAAAATCCAAATTTAATATTGTAGCCCATAGCAGTTTTTCTACTTTTTTTTTTTTTTTTTTTAAATAATCTATCTTATTTTCAAAAATAGTAAAAACTTGATTTATTTTTAAAAATATTACTTTTCTTTTAAACAGAAAACAGCAAAAAAAAAAAAATTACAAAACATTGTCTCGAAGCCATCCCGTAGTGACTCCATTCCAGCGACTTAAACCTCCATAATCCGCAGCAAGCTTTGCAAGAAGGTGTGCGAGTTGATTCCCTCATCGATTAACATGATTGTAACTAACAATCTTCAAAATTCTTGCCATTTCCCAAATTTCAGAAACTATAGTTCCCGCTTCAGTGAGATCGGTAGTTTCTTTGTCTATAAGTCTAATGACATCTAGGCAATCGGATTCGACAATCACATCCATACCCGCAACCTGAATTGAATTAAATCTCTCTTTAATCGCCACACATTCCATCAGTTTTGGAGATTCAGAAAATCTTACCTCCTTGAAACTAACCTCAATAACCATTCTGAAATGATTTCTAAGAATCCAGCCAACCCCTCTCTTTCGATTATTGAAATTCAATGCCGCATCCACATTAAGCTTGAGAAAATTAACCGAAGAAATAAGCCAAACTGAAATATGCGAGACTCTTGAGCCAAGAGCATTTTGGATATTAGTGTTTCTATTTCGACTAGCAAACTCCTCCTCCCATCCCAAAATTTCCTCAATCGAAACCTGCAAAGGGATTTTCGACGAATTAAAAACCCAATTGTTCCTGCAATTCCATATAAAAATATTACTTTTATACTTTCACTAATTAATGAATTAAACTAATTCATTTTTATTAATTTATTTCTCTTGTTTTATTAATATTATTGTTGTTTTTATGTTTGACTTAATTACATCAATAACCTATTTAATTCACCCAATTACATAAATGCGGGGTGTTTTTATCTTTTATCATCTATACCCAAAAAACACCATTTTAGGTGGCGCATCCGATGGGTTGTTTACCTTAATACCTTTTTGTTTTGTTTGTTTCCATTTCTGTTACGATTTTTTTTTGTGCATGATTAATGGGATACTTTTATTAACCCATATATGCATTTATTTCTTTTTTTTTTCAAATTTTGTTAGTTATCCTTTGATGTTTTTTTTCCCATTGTTTTCTTTCTGATTCATATTTTTCGTCTTCTCGCTATTTATTCTTCTTCATTCGTTTTTATCTTACAGTATTCATAGATTTTTCCAAGGTTTTTTCTTCTTCGTTTGTTTTTTTTTTCGCGTTCAACATCCATTGATTTGTTGTATGATGGTTTTTGGGACAAAGCTCGTAACTATCAGAATTACCAGATTAAGACTATGGTTATTTTTAAGACCTAGATCATAAGTTTCGATGGCAGACATTGAAGAACTTCTTCGCATTCATTCATGACTGCTGCTACAGGTTGGTTGATTTCCAATACATTGTTTATTAAATATAAACTTGTTTAATATATTGGCTTCTGCTACAGGTAGTTTATCTATAATACACCGTTTATCAAATATAAACTTGCTTTAGATATGGTTGCTGCTATAGATGTTTACGACTCTACGGAAATTGTTTCCTCTTTCATCTTCAATATGTGTCCGGTATCAATTTTAAGTGCATCAATAAATGTTTACTAAAAGTAAACGGTATATAAATTTTTTACTTTTCAAAAAAATTTATTTTTCATACATACCCGTTTATCATCTTTTTTTTCTCTGTATTTTGTAGGATGACGAAGAAGAAAGACATTCGAGTTTTCCTGGAAGAAGAAGTATTGAGAAGTTTGAAGACTTTTATTTTATTTTTTGTTATAGTTTTATTTTTGTGTAGATTTAATTTTTCCATTAATTTTGTAAAATTTAAGGGATTTTGTATCTTTCCTTAAATCTTGCACAAATTAAGGAGAAATTAAATCAGGGGTATGTTTTGTCTTTTTACAATGTAATTTAGGTGGTTGTTTTGGGTAGTTTTGATTATATATATAGATATATAAAGCTGTATTTTTCTGAAATAAACAATATTAAATTATCCATTACTGAAATTGACTTTTTATGTTATAAATTAAAATTCAATAATTTTTAAGTTTGGTTACGATTTTGTGGCGTGAAAGACGAGCAAAAGTTTGAGAAAATATCGAGTTGGTTGAGACCAACGATAGCCGATGTGAAAGCTCTGAATTTTATATATAATATGATTGAAAAACCTGTCTTGAAGTTCAGTGAATGTATAGGCAACTTCTTTAAGGAACTAAAACCTAAAAGAAAATAAGCCCAAACAATGGGCCAAACAAGAGGAAGAGTTCTGAAATAAAGTAAAAAGACTATAACAATAAGTAACAAAGGAAAAAGGCTTCTAGGCCCACATCAGATTCCACCTCACTCAGTTAGAACTCGTCCTCAAGTTCGACCATGGTTGTTGGAGCATCATCAGGTGGATGGTAAGCAAAGAGGTCAGCTACATTGAAAGTGGCAAAAATGTGTAGCTCAGGGGGAAGGTCCAAGATGTAGGCATTCGATCCAACTTTGCGAATAATTTGGAAAGGGCCAATCTTCTTTGCCTTCAATTTGGAGTAAGCGTCGCAAGTACGCCATTACCTGGTCTCCAATCTCAAAAAATTTTTTGCGACGATGGGCATCAGTCGCCTGTTTATAAGCAGCATTTGAGTTTTCTAACTTCAACTTGACCTCTGTTCTCAAATTGGTGACTTCCTAAGCTAAATCACCAGCCCTTTTGTTTATTGGTTTACGGATGCTGAATAAATCAACAGATTGGTGGGGTAGTTTGGTGTAAACAATAGAAAATGGATATTTTCTTGTCATAGAATTGTATGCAAATTCTGTCTGATCCAAAGCACCATCACATTGCTTTGGTTTATCTCTAGTAATGCTCCGAATCATGTTTCCCAATGTGCAACTCACAACTTCAATTTGGCCTGTCGATTTGAGGATGGTAAGCATTGCTAAATTGTAAAGTAGTATTGAACTTTCCCCATAAGACCCGTCAGAAATGACTCGTGAATTTGACATCATGATGAGAGGTTATGGACTTCGGAATTCTATGAAGGCGTACTATTTCCTAGAAGAAGAGTCTCGCCACAGCGCTTGCATCAAAGGTCTTTTTATAAGGAAGAAAATGTGCCATTTTGGAGAACCGATCAACGATAACGAAGACAGAGTCCATACCACATTGTGTCTTCGATAAGTCGAGGATGAAGTCCATAGAAAGATCTTTCCATATGTCATCAGGAACAGGTAAAGGAGTGTAAAGCCCTATATTCTAGACATTCCCTTCTGCGGTTTGACATATGGCACAATGTTTCACAAACTTGACTACATCCTTGCGCAGTTAGGGCAAAAAAAATTATCATTGAGAAGTAGCAGTGTCTTTTCACGCCCAGTATGTGCAGCTAGACCACTGCAATGTACCTCATGGATTAGTTTCGAACGAACGAGGTAAATGGAATGTAGAGGCAATTTCCTTTAAAAAGAAATCCCAAGTGAATATGAAAATCATCAGAACGAACATGATTGATGCAATCTTGCCCAAATATTTAGAAAAATCGTGATCAGTAACATACAACTCCTTCAAGTACTCCAATCCAATTACCTCAGTTTGTAGTGTTACCAAAAGGCAAGCTTTTCGGCTAAGTGCATTTGCTACAATATTTTGTTTCACTGGTTTATGTTTGAATGTAAACTGAAATTTTTGAAGGTACATGACCCAACGGGCATTCATCCGTTTCAAGTGTTTCTAGGAATTGAGAAATCGAAGTGAATGATAATCATAGTGTAGAATGAATTCCTTCTGAATAAGGTAATGCTCCCAATGTTGGAGCGTTTGGATTATCGCAAATAACTCTTGTTCATAATTTGTCCACCTTTGTCGAACCTCGCTCAATTTTCACTAAAAAATTCAATTGGTTATCCTTCTTGCAATAGTACTGCCCCAATTCTATTCCTTGATGCATCAGTCTCGACTTTCAAAAACCTTCTCAAAATCTGGTAAAATGAGGGGTGATGTAGTAGTTAGTTTTTCTTTGATTAAAACAAAACTCTCTTCCTGATCGGGGCCCAAAGGAATGGTCATCTTTTTAGGCAGTTGGTAATTGGTGCGACATTGTTGCTAAGGTTGCGGATAAAATGTCTGTAGAATGTCACTAGACCATGAAAACTACGTACCTTTGTTACGTTCGTAGGTGTTAACCAGTCATTGATAGCTTATACCTTCATCGGATCCACTTCCACTCTATTTTTACCAATTGTGAATCCTAAGAACAGTAATCGATCAGTACATAAAGCACATTTGCCCAAATTGAAATATAATTTATGAGCCTGTAATGTGGTGAACACCTCCTATAAATGTTGCATATGGTCTTCTCATGCCTTACTATGGATTAATATATCATCAAAGTATACCACAACAAATTTACCCATGAATGGCTTCATTACATGATTCATCAGTCGCATAAATGTGATGGGTGCGTTGCTAAGCCCAAAAGGTATAACCTTCCATTCGTAGAGAACTTCCTTGGTTTTGAAAGTTTTCTTCCATTCTTCACCAGGTCGGATCTGAATTTGGTGATACCCGCTGCGTAAATCTAGTCGGGAGAAAATTTGAACGACGACTAACTGATCGAGTAAATCCTCAAGACGAGGGAAAGGAAATCTGTGCTTGACTGTGATTTTGTTAATTTCCCTGCTATCCATAAACATACGCCAGGACCTGTCTTTCTTAGGCACGAGAAGGGCTAGGACAACACATGGCCTCAAGCTAACTTGGATTAATTGCTTAAGCAATAATTCATCAACTTGTTTCTGTAAAATATCATGCTTGTGGGGGCTCATCCTGTAATGTGGAAGGTTGGGTAGGCTAGATCCTGGGATGAGAACGATACAGTGTTGGATGTCTCGAATTGGTGGTAAAGTTGAAGGTAATTCGATAGGAGTAATGTCTTGGAATTCTGCTAAAAGTGTTTTAACTTCAAAGTGTAATGAGGGAAGACCATCATTTGTGGTAGAAAGAAGAATGAGAACTAGTGAAGTAATATATGATAGTTGGTAGGATGTGGTACAGTCAGGTAGTGAAACTAACAAAGGTTTGGTTGGTGGCTATTGAGGTTGGGTAGGGTGGATGGAAAGTTGGTCATTGGCTGGTAACAAAATAATCATCTTGGATCCCTATTGAAACTTGCAACTGTTATCCCTCCCATTGTATCAAACAGATCCCCATTGAAACTTGTACATGTCAAATTGCCAAGGTCGCCCAAGCAAGACATGGCAAACATCCATATCTACAACATCACACTGAACAGGTGTTTTTATAAAACTTACCAATAGACAACAAGAGGTTACAGACTTAGGATACTTAGTGTTCTCCACCCTTTTTGATCCAGCCAAGACGGTACGGACTGAGATGTTTTTCTATTATAAGGTTAAGAGTATGAACGAAGGATTTGGCAACAATATTCTCAGTACCCTCGTTGTCAATAATAACCTCACAAACCTTCATTTGGATAGTGCACCGTGTTCGAAAGATCTGGCTTCTCTAGGAAACACTAGGTTGTTTAGGCGTTAGCAGAACGCGTTGAACCATGCAAGCAACCTTTTCTCCTTCATCACCACACACGTCTTCTATATCTTCTGGATCCGGTGTTTCTACTCCAAAATCATGATAAAAAACTGTTTCCATATGTTCAACCATGACTACTGCATTTTGAAGAGGAGAATCATTTGATTTATGCCTTGGTTCATTGCATATGTAGCAACGGGTTAGGTTTGGCATACAAGTTTGGGTTTTTTTAATGGGCCTATTTTGGGTCGGGGCTTGGAAGTTTCTCCTGGGTTAGAGTGGGCGTGTTTGTAAGGGTTACTGGACCTTTTCCTTTTTCCAAAAAATGATCGACAAAGTTTCTCCTGGGTTGGTATGGTTTGTAGGTGGGTTTGGGTTGGAAGTCTTCCATTTTTTAAGCTAGAGTAACAGCCTTGGATAAGGTCTTAACCGATTTCAGCGCAAGTTGTTCCTAGACATTAGTTTTTAGTCCCCCAATATAGCAAGCCGCTTGGATCCTCTAAGATTCATTCAAATCAGTGCGAGCATTAATCCTATAGAATTCATTGGTGTAGTCCCTCACTGTACGTTCCTTTTGCTGACATTGATATTGATTGTATAAAACCTGATCATGGTCTTCGGGTAGAAATCTTTGTTTCAGGTATTTACATATTTTTTGCCATGAACGAATCTTAGGCTTTCCTTCTCTTCGCGAGTATTTACAATTTGATACCACCAGGCAGCAGCTCCATCCTTTAACTTGAAGACTAATAAAGTAACCCTAGTCTCCTCTGTGATGGGTGTCGAAACCACCAAAAAAAAATAAACTTACTCTCAAGATTTAAAAATCTGTAGTAGTGGTGAGTAAGGTCAATCTCCAAAGGGAAAAGGGAATTAAATTAAAGTTAACAAAAAAAGGGGTTTTGAGTTTTGGAAATAAAACGAAAAACAAATTAAAAAGAATAAAAATCAATAGAGAAAAGCTTCCAACTAAAGGTTAATCTCGGTTATGGTTCATAGATTTGATCATTGATTACTAAACATGCATTCCTAAATTCTTCTCTAAATTAGTTGGCAGTCGCTGGAACAAAAAGTGTTCTTTCTTAGTTTCTCGATAGCCAAGATACGATCTAATGACAACTTCCTTAATTAACAGATAACCTTAGAATACGATAATAAGATTTAACCTATCAAAAGCATTAAGATGAGAAGAACTCAATTCTAACTAACAAACACGGTACCATTACAAGAAAAATCCGTATTAGCGACGGAAGATTAGCGATGAAGTGAGGCAGTAGTTTGTCGTTACAAGGAATTAACGACGTAATTAACGACGGAATGGCTTGACGTTATTTTTGTCATCGTTAGACAAAACTAACGACGAACTTCCTCATTCAATAACGAGGCAAAAGTATTCCATCGTTGTGATTCGTTGACTAGAATGGAGCGATGGTTTCCGTCGTTAGGGTTCGTTGACTAGAATGTTGACCTTAACGATGAAATAAGTTGTTTTCTAAGTCAAAGTCTTGTTTCACTATAACGACTCATTTAGTCGTTCTCTAATCAAAGTCATGTTTCACTAGAACGATAGAACACGTCGTTAATAGTCAACAGGTGTCTTTGACTATTAACGACGGAATGCGTCGATCAATTTTATTTTTATTTTTATTTTTTTAAAATTTAATTAGGGTTTAGGGTTTTAATTACAAATTATTGTGATTTGAAAATTAAATTTAATTACAAAAAAGAAATGAAAGTAAATTTAAGAAAAAATAATATTAGATAAATAATATTAAAAATCCCAAAATAATACAAAATAATGTTTTTTTCCTAAAGCCTAATCCCTAATCGACACGAGGATCAGATGGAGGATCGGGAGGAGGGAAACCAAAACCGGAAGTCGAAGAACCCTCGCCGCGCATCTGCGCCATGAAGATGTCCATCGTTGCCTTCATCGACCTCTCGAACTCTTGCCTGGACCGCTCGGACCGCCGACCTCTGGCCTCATCGAGACGAGCCGTAATCCCCGCCACCTCCGCCTGGAGCCGTTCGTTGCTATCTCGAAGCTCTGATCTCGGCCCTCAAAGTAGTGTTGCTCGCGCGGCTCGGCGGCCTCGGTCCAACGAGCCGCCTGGGAAGACCGAGGCCGATCGGCGTAAATGACAGGGTCGAGGTTGCCGAGTCCAGGAACGATGACTGCCTGGACGTCTCCCCTCCTGCCGCCTCAAGAAAAGCCGACTCAATATCCTCCTGTGTCGGCCGGTGTCGGAGCTCGGTAGCGATCGCCGAGAATCGCCTAATAACGAGCCTTGAAAAAAAACAAATCATTTCATTAACTAATATACTAATAATGAATAAATTTGAAAAAGAATAAACAATAATTAACACTTACCGCTTTCTCTCTGCCCTATCGTCTACAAAAGTCAGTGTATCTCCACCTTTGGTGTGGAGACGGACAAACGGCTCCACGCCGATGAACCTAAGACCCAATTTTTGCTCCTGTGAATGTTAAAAATAATTAACGAATAATGAATAACTTACGAAAATAAAGTAAAAGTTAATTAATACAGAAAATAACTTACAAGTTGTTTCTTGTGCTCGTATGTGGAGCGTGACCCTCCAGTGTGCTTCGACGAGTTGGCATTACGGTTGGCGCTATTGATCGCCGAAATGCGCTGGGCATCCGGCGTCTGAGTACGCGCCAAGATCTCTGCCAAGTCCTTCGCAGAAATGTGGGCCAGCCGTTTATCGGAAGGGGCGCGGCGAATATTGTAGCCAGTGTCCCTGTATCGAATGCCGCCCTGATGATGCCAGGGAGCGTATATGACCTTGTCGGTCAGCTCCTCTGGAATATCAAAATATTGCTGAAAAAAATTAACTGTATATATATATATATATATATATATATATATATATATATTTTTTTTTTTTTTTTTTTTTTTTTGAATATGTGTTTACCTTCCATGCCTCAAACATCCGCACCTTGTGCGCAGTAGAGACGCTCTGCCAATGAGGGTGTCCCCGTACAGGAAGCATCTTCAATACCTCCGTAAATCTCCTCGAAACCTCACGGGATGGATGTAACCTATTGAAATGAAAAGGAAACATTGAAAAGTTAGAATTTGTAAATAATAAATGAAATAAGAATACAATAAACTAAACAAAACTTCCTGGCCGCCTCCAACGATAGGCGAACCCTCCCAGGAAATAGACATCCGGACCGGCTCGCCCTGGGTCAATAGTCTCGTCATGAACGATCGTGTCGGGGTATCCCCAAGATGGACATCATCCTCCTCACTCAGGTGGCTCACCTGAACTACCTGGCACCAGGTGTGCTAGAAGGTCTTGAGGCGTCTACGGGAAGGCATGACCTACAATACAATAATGAAGTAATTAAAATTCTAACCTATAAACTATATTAATTTCAAAACTAAATTAACATATAATTAAATGAAAACATACATACACATTTCAAACTAAATTAACTAATTAACATATACTTAAGTAAAACTAACTAAATACATATAATTAAATGAAAACGTACATAATAATTTCAAACTAAATTAACTAATTAACATATAATTAAAAGGAAACATACATACTAATTTCAAACTAAAATAACTAATTAACATATAATTAAATTAAAACATACATACTAAATTAAATTAAAGTTAACTAATTTTAAACTAAATTAACTAATAACATGCTAATTACAAATTTAAACTAATTATATAAAAACAAATATTAAAGTTGAAGAAACTTACTCGGATTCGTTCCAAGGATTGAGGTTTTTAAGAAAGGGAAAAGATTTTTAGAGAAATGGGAAGGAATTGGCTGAGGGAATCGAAGGAGGAAGAAATTTGGTTGAGAGGAAAAGAAGAAAAACGAGAGGAAGATGGTGAAAATGGAAGAAACGGTTCTTTTTTATAAGGGATTTAACGACGTCTTCCGTCGTTAATCACTTAAAAACTCGTCGTGTGTGTTTTCATAACGACGGAATACCTCGTTCTAGCTATGCAGTTTGTCGTCTACGTTCTTATGACGATGAACAACACGACGACATGCATCGCTGATAGTTAAGTACACGACGCAATACGTCGTTCAATCCAATTTTCAAACAAAGTCAATGTGACTGTTCGTATTCATTGGCGACGAAATGCATCGCCCATTCGCGCCACAATTTTCGTGAAATTTTTTATCTTCGCGCCGTATTTATTACATATAACGACGCATTAGGTAGGCTTGGAATTTGAACAGTTTCCCAAAAACTATCTGTTTGAGTTGCTAACGATGCCTTCCACCGTTATATTCAATGTATATCTTAATATAACGACCCATGGCATCGTTATATTCAATGTATATCTTAATATAACGATGCATTCCCACACTTAGAAAAAATCATCCCATCATTGTGTCTTCTGAAGATTAACGACCCATGGCATCGTTATATTCAATGTATATCTTAATATAACGATGCCTGCCGTCGTTAATAGTATTCCCACACTTAGAAAAAATCATCCCATCATTGTGTTCTGTGAAGATTAACGACCCATGGCATCGTTATATTCAATGTATATCTTAATATAACGATGCCTTCCGTCGTTATTTGTATGTTTTTTTTTGAATTATTTCCCCATTACACATAAATACTTCAATCATCGTGAATCGAATCATTCATGTTATTTGAATCAATGTTGTCTTCTTCAGTGTCTTCTTCGTTTGTTTCATCTGGAGAAGAATCTTTGTCATTTTCAGGTGGAACATAGACATTCCCTTCATCAAAAAGTGTCTCTGATGCGTCATTCAATGGACGCGCAGTGTCATAATTAATACCTTCATCGATTTCATGATTTTGCACTTCATCCTCCTGGAATGCAACGTAGTTCTCACTATTTTTATCAGGGAGGCTGTCATCTATTATCATCGGTCTTACTTTTCAGACAATTAACCAATCAGATAAATCTCGACGCTGAGTGGGATAGTTTAAGTAGTAAACCTGAATTGCTTGTTGTGCCAAAACAAAACGATCTTGGGTGTGCATGTGTTTTCTCCGGTTCACCTCAACAATTTTAAGATTGATATTATTGCGAACTCCACCTCGTCGCATTGTTTCAAACCATGTGCAGTTAAAAACGATTGTACATTTAAGACTCGGACCTGCAAATTGAAGCTCAATAATCTCATCAATGATTCCATAGAAATCTTCTGCATTGTTCCCGAACACTTGACCCTTTATACATACGCCACTATTGTTTGTTGTCCTGGTTCACTGAATGAGCTTTTGTTTGAAATCGGTAACCTTGCACCGGTATAACCGTGTAAGATCTTGCAATCTGGATGGACCTTTTGCGATCCATATTATACGTTGATCGATCGATCGAATTGTGGGATTGTCAACGTAATTGTAAAACCAGGAACGAAAATGTTTATCGATGATGTTCCCTTATTCGATTGATATCACCGGGATGCGATGGTCGTACACGTGAATTCACAAATAATCTACATAAAATTTATTAATTAATGAAAATTTAAACAAAATTATTCATGTTAAATAAAACAAAACTCCATGAATTAGAAAAACTTACTCAATATATGGCTCTACTTCCGCACAGTTGCATAATAAGTAAGTCTGGACGACTTGGTACTCCTCATTATTTAAGTTTCTCCGCATAGATTTGCCTAAACCTTTGCCTGGTACGATAAACATATCCAAGTCGTTCAAGTCTACACCTTCTGGAACAGTGTCAACCATGTTACGGTTCACTGGACGAAAGTGGTCGGAGATATGCTGGTCGAAGTAATATGAACAGAACGTAGTTGTCTCGTGTACCAGGTACGCATTACAAATCGATCCTTCCACTCGTGCTTTATTTCCAACAGTTTTCTTCAATCTATGCAAATATCTAGAATTCGTGCAGTAAAATAAATCTAAAATTTAGCATCATTTGTATTTAAATATACTAAAAAAGGCAATTAACATAATAATATTTTACCTTTCAAATGGGTACATCCATCTGTATTGAACAGGGCCCCCAAGTAGTGCCTTATACGGTAGATGAACTGGAAGATGCTCCATAGAATCGAAAAATCCGAGTGGAAACATTCGCTCCAGTTTGTATATTATAACTAGAATCTCTCGGTTTAATGATTCGATTGTCTCTCTTGTTAAATCTGCGCATGTCAAATCTCTGAAGAACACACTTAACTGCGCCAACGGTTCCCAATGTTTCGCTCAAGAACGGTCCAACGCAACAGGCATCAATCGTTGCATAAAAACGTGACAATCGTGACTTTTCATTCCGAAAACAGATGACGCTGCACGTCAATGCATCTCGAGAGATTAGAAACATAACCATCGGGGAACTTAATCGATCGCATCCATTCAAACAAGAATTTCTTCTCTTCCATACTTAACATGTATTTGGCCTTAGCGTAGTGCCCATCTTCATCCAGCTCTAACTCCAGGGCGAAGGCATATTTTTGGATGTCATACCATGCCTTCAGGTTGTCTTTCATCTTATTTGGCACATTTAAAACGTATTGAAGACATTGTCGAACACGTTCTTTTCGATGTGCATTACGTCCAAGTTGTGCCTGATTAGTAAATCTCCCCAATACGGTAAATCCCAAAATATACTTCGCTTTCTTCCATCCACTTGTTCTTACCAGTGCCTTTGTTTGCAACCTCAACACCTATTTCAGTAATTTTTTTCATGCCAATAGAATCTAATCCGTGTAATATTTCGATTCCGCTATAAACTCGGGGTGGCCCTTGGTTGCGTGCATTACGACCCTTATACCAATCTGTCTTGTTTGATTGAAACAAATGGTCGCTCGGTAAAAATCTTCTATGACAATCAAACCAAAACGTTTTCCGTCCATGTTTCAAAGAGAAAGCTCCAGTGTCAATCATGCAATGAGGACAAGCAAACTTTCCGGATGTGCTCTAACCTACGATAAGTTTAAATTAATTATACATAGTATTATGCAATGAAAATAGATTTATAATTAATAAGCTATCGTGCTTACCAGATAACATTGAATATGTCGGGAAGTCACTTATAGTCCAAATTACTGCGGCTTTCTATAGAAATTTTGTTTTCTCGATACATCGTAAGTCAACGCTCCATTATTCCACAAATTAGTCAGCTCAACAATAAGAGATTGGAGGTAGATATCTAACCTTTGTTTTGGACTCTTTGGACCCGTGACGATAACCGTTAAGAATATCATAGGATCTTTCATACACATCGATGGAAGGAGATTATAAGGTGTTAACATAACAGGCCATACAGAGTATTATGCACCGAAGCGTCGTGCGGGTTAAAAACGTCGAGACATAACCCCAATCTCACATTTCTAATCTCACTTGCAAATTCCTGGATGACAACGATCCAAATGCTTCCACTCGTCGACATCGAGATGGATGTTTCATATGACCATCCTCTTGCGAATGCTCGTAATGCCATCTCATATAAGATGCCGTGACTTCCGATGCATACGATCGTTGAAGTCGAGGAGTGATCGGTAAATAAAACATACGAGTATGTGGAATGAGAGTGTGTTTACCTTGTTTATATCTCGGATGGAAACAGAATTTACAATTATGGAGACTCGAATCTCCATCACCCCAGAATATCATGCATCCGGTTCGGGCAACAATCAATCTTCTCAACAGAAACCCGAGACCCTCCACTAATTTTTTCGTGTCGTATAAACTTTCTGGCGTGTTGTTCGCAGGAGCGCAACGATGAAACCATTGTGCAATCGAATTAAAACCTCTCTCTGGAATATGATATGCCGATTTTATATTTAGAAGCTCGTCATTGCGGCCAGGTTGACCGACATCACAACCCAGGTATAATGGCATACTTGCCGATTCGAGCATATGGTACATTCGTTGCGCTTCCGGATTCATTTCCTCCTCCTCCTCTAGAATAGTTTGATTATCGTCTTGAGTATGATTAAACGTACCTTCGTATATCATATGCTGCATTTGTCCATACTATTGCTGTCTTTCATCACAATCTTCTTCCAAATTCGGTATAGCATCTGAGCTGCTTCCTTGGTATAACATGGCTCGCTCCAACGCCGCATTATATTGATCGTCAGATTCCCCTTGATAAACCCACTTGAAATAATTCTCCACAAACCCACGACTATACATGTGTTTCTTCACATCAAATGAAGAATATAACTTCTTATTTTTACATTTTCTGCACGGACATCGTATCATTTTTCCATTACGATCAAAGTCCTTTGTACTTTCACAAAACTCAACGAATTCTTCAACCCCTGCTACGAACTCATCGTTCGAATAGCCTTCTAAGAGACGAAAATACATCCATTCACACATTTTTTTTTGCAGTAGAAAAAAAAAACGAAAAGAAAAAACAAAATGTTTCTGATAATGAGTTCTTTCCATTCCTGATGCATATATATACTGTGCGATACCGACGCAATCCGTCGCTAATATCTAATATAACGATCGATTTTGTCGTTGATATGGCGGAAACATTCCCTCCATAACGTTGGGCGACGCAATCGGTCGTCCATTAGCGCAGGAATGTTTCACGCCATCGTATACGACGCACTTCATCGTTGCCTATTAACGTGGGAAATTTTTGCCCCATTATTACCGACGCCAATCATCGTTAATACCAAATTATTTTTTCCATTAAATATATTTGATTATTTAGGCGACAGAATGGATCGCTGAAAGTCAACTTTTCACCGGGGCGATGCCGTTCGGTCGTTAGTGTGCGACGTATTTACATTTCGTTGCTATACGTCCGTCGCTATTACGGCAGTTTCTTGTAGTGTACGACCGATTCATTTAAGTTAGATCATAAATTCCCATAACATAAATTAAAAAGTGTCCTTAATCAATTTATACTATTATGCTACTTGTATTAGAACAATTAAACAATTACGGATTTAATGTTCCTCTGGTTGCAATGAATAAATTAGCTAGAAAACATATTAAAAACTATCTAAGAGTCCTAAGAAAAATAGGGGAAGAAGAGATCTTGAATTAGAGTTCAATTAGGTCTTTAAATAGGCAAAAGATGATATTTTCATGTAAATCTGATCCTTTATCTCTTCCAGCCACGTAAGCCAGCCAAAGAATCTTGTTTTTATATTTTTCTCATTGCTGCGGCGTTGGGATCTCATTGCTGCAGCGATGGGCCTTTTTCAATACTAAAATGGACATAACTTCTTCGTTTTAAGTCCGATTTGAGCGTCGTTTTCGCCTACGTTCATGAAATTCAACGATTAACAATATTATGGACATTTAAATCAATTAAAATTCATATTTTAATTATTTTGGAGATAAAACCACTAATAAATACGTGTAATTGACGAGTTATCACTCTAGAACGCTCATATACTTAAAAAAATGTTCCACCGCTCTTAACCATTGTAAAAACTCTTCAATTCCAAAATTTTTATCAAAGTAAGGCACATCCACTTTCATCTTATAGTCAGAAGGCTCTCTACACTGCCTATTTCCTCGTGATTTCTTCAGCTAATTTGTCTTCCTCAGAAACTTCCCACTCACTATTCGCAAATGAACTATTTCATTCAAGTGCTGGGTTGGATCGTCAACCATGTCACCCTCCTCGGCGTTCGCCTCTTCCTCCATACACTGGTGGTGCTCGTGCAAAATCACGAGGCTTAGAGGCTGGATGTCCCCTGGGGTTGGTGAGTAACCTACTTATCCCAGCTAAACTTCTCTGAACATCTCGACTGAATCGGTCAAAGCGATCTTCCAACCTTTGTTCTAGATTAGAAATAGCCATCCACATCGCCAGAAGTCCTTGTTCTCCGTCAGCTCCTTGCGGACCCTCATTTTTCCGTGCATGCATCCACGTTCCCAAGTTCTTGGGAACTTGGAGCTCTAACACCAATTTGGCGTGAAAGACAAGTAAAAATTTGAGAAAACGTTGAGTTGGTTGAGACCAACGATAGCCGACGTGATAGCTCTGAATTTTATATGTAATATGATTGAAAAACGGTCTTGAAGTTCACCCTAAAAAGTAAATATATAGGCAACTTCTTTAAGGAACTAAAACCTAAAAGCAAATAAGCCCAAACAATGGGCCCAACAAAAGAAAGAGTTCTAAAATAAAGTAAAAAGACTAGAACAGTAAGTAACAAAGGAAAAAGACTTCTAGGCCCACATCATTTTGATTGATAAAATGCAAGTGCTTATTTTTTAAAATTCTGAAAACTTTTGTTATTTTTAAATGGAAAATACTTCCCTCCTGATGAGGAGGATGTGTGTTAATTTTTAATTGGTTAAAAGCAAATCAGTGAGTCTCATGTAATTAATAAACAAAATATATTAATTATCTAATTATTTTTTAACCAATAGAAACGTAACATATAAGGAAATCAAGAGGAGATCCTCCTGACTTGTCAGGAGACAAGTATTCTCCTTTTTAAATTTACATTTAAAAATATCGCTTTTGGAAATATTTTTTTGATTTAACTATTTATTATTCGTAGGAGCTCTAATTGTGAGGCCTACCTCTTGGCTAAACACGAGCGGTGGCTTCTGCCCCTTTTGATCTTTTTCTCATTAAAGAATGTTCTTTGGAGAAAAAAAACTATTTACTATAGTTATTATCATCAATCAATATATAAATCAATTATCTTTTATTTAAATCCATAAATACTATATTAAAAAAAAATATCATTAACAAACCAATTAGTTGTTATTGATTTTTATAAATGTCATATTTGCCATTGAAAAAGTCATATGAAAATACACCCTTTGCAAAAAGTTAAACGGAAATACACCTGTATAATACCTACAACCTCAAATTTGCCCATAAAATAATCTGAAAAATCTAAGTTCATTCGAAAAATATTTTCTATTTATAAGCACATAATCATATATGTAGCAATCATAAAAAATTTCATCAGGCTGTATCATTTGGGACTCTTCAAGGGTAAGAAATGAATGTTCATTATGTAGCGAGGGACAAAAAGAAGAATCGTATCTAAAGTAAACAATAGACAAAGTCTCACAAATAACAAGAATAATAAACAAAGGGCACACAAGAACAGATCTGGAAACTGAAATAATTTACTATATAGACAGCAAGATTCGAGTGGGAAAATGTGGCCGTTAAATGCAATTGTTGACTTGTCGCCATTGTTGCGTTTCGTCTGGATTGCGATAATCCACAAAAAAATGTTGAGCGAAGGAGGCAGAGAAGCATTTTTTAGTAATTTACTTTGTCCACAAACCATCCTAAAGAATGTGACCTCCAATTACCTGTAGAAATGAGGCCTACATGATTGCACAAGAACAACTTTTGTTCCCATTTTCAAACTCATCATCTGAAAGATCTGCTTCACTGGCATTGAGAAAGAATCCAATTAACAAAAAAAAAAGGGAAAGAAAATGAGCTAATGAATCTTAAGAAAACATTCCAAAGGGAAAAAAAAAGGAGAATGACATCTTTTCCACGTGCAAACAAATCTTCTACAGCTGAAAATAACACAAACAGACTAGAAATTATTTAAAATGAATGATACATCTGAAATCGAAAACTTAAGATTAACAGAAGGATATTCAGCAGCAATAACTTTTAGAAGTAAAAGAAATATTCTGGCCAAACAAGCAATAAGCCTCACTACTAATGACTAGTTTTCTTTACATCACGAAGCACCAAAGATTAGAAACGGCTAGGATCTAAAACAGATGCACAAAAGGGCCATGTTATTGAATCGCTTAAAAGGGCCGTGAAGTTTCATAATCTTCAGCAGTACATGCTAGAACCGGATAATCAAATTTTCCCATCTCCCTCTCCAATTACACGAGAATTAGGTCAACAAATTCTAAAGAAAAGCATTTCCACTAGATTCCAGAAGTGTTTATTAGAAACTACATATCCGAAACAATTCATCAAGGATTTCAAAACATTTCGGCGATAACTAAAAACTATATAAGAGATTTTAAAGCGAGAGGGCTTCTCAAAGTCACCTTAAGAGTCTAAAGACTAAAACGGAAAAGTATATAATTTTGAATAGTCGAGGAACAAAAAATTAGGAAAAAAATACAAAAACTACGATGATGCCATCAATAGCAAGCCCTTGTCACCTCGGTGATAGAAGATGTAAAGATTGAAAGACAAAATTTGTTCTCAAATTCTTATAAAAAAAAGTTTGTTCTCAAATGAAGAAAAAAAAAGGGCATAAAATGACGTAAACCAAGATGATATTTGAATATAATCAAAGTAACTATTCCAATGAGGGTTACTGACATAGTGACATCATGCCAAAAAGATAGAGTTGAGGCCAAAAATGTTATCTTACTAACAGAATCTTAAGAGGCAGACAAGGAACATGATAAAGAAAATCAACAAAGATAAAAAAAGTTTATAAAAAATGTAAAGAAACATCAAAATACCTCGGCTCAAATTCCCTGATCTCAACAAGTTCACTACCACAAGCATCAGTCCACTTAACTTTCCTTCTATCAGTAGGACAGCATATATCACCATCTTTTTTACTTATTGTTTCACTTTCACATGCATTCTGAAGAGAATTTGGGACACCATTTGACGATCTTTTTTTCAAGCTACTTTTGAGGGCAATATTTCTTAAGCTATTACCATCATCACATTCAGGAATTTGATCCTTCCCCTTTTCAGTATCTATATGCCCTGGCAAAGAATCCTGTGGTAAGGTCGGACCTACTTTAAGAGGAGAAGGAGAACTGTCAAGCCCTGCGGAAGTGCGACCAAAGCAGACAAAGGAGGCACAGCCGCGGGAAAGACGGTTCTTTGTGGAAGCCAGCTGGAGGTCAGATTCTGATTCTTGGTCCACCAACTGGTACTGATTCCACGGAGAAACTCTCATGGGTTTATCTTCGTCCTTTTGACCAAAAAAAAGAAGGGTCAGACCTTTGCTATACCCAGATGCTGAAGAAGAAAAGAACCCTCCTCCTTCTACTGCCAATAACATCAGTTATACCTCATCTGGGGCACTCAAGATAATTTCTGGAAAGGTTTCCACCCCACAAGCAACCACAGATACCTATCAGCCACAGTCCATGAAAGGTTTCAGAAAACGCAATCAAGTTAGCAACATTTTTTACAAACATATAGAGCATTCAATGTTGGTGATTACATATTTAAAACTCTATGTCACTAAAGTAAAATCTTAAAGCAAAACAAAACAAAACAAGAGAGGGTAATTATACATCAAAAAAGGGAAAAAATAAAGGAAATAACAGGGGGAAAAGTAGAAAGGAAGAATTTAAAGCTTTAAAAAAAATACACAGAACTAAGAAAGCCCAAAAGAATTTAGAATGCATACAAACTCTCTAAACATCAACAGGAGTTAGGCAACCAAAAGCTATGAAAATAGGATAAACATGCTCTAATTCAGGAAATCAACTAAAGGCAATAGCAAGAGTATCCATAAAAATTGAATCACTGCCACAACTAAACTTCCGGCTTCTAATTTAGTAACCGTCCATGTACACCAGAATAATACATCAAGTTCAAAAGACCATTTCACTAAGATAATGATATTTTCAAAAGTAGCAAAAAATTTGAAAATTTTCAAGAATAGCATTTTTTCTTCCCTTGTTCAAAGCAAAGCATAAAAGTAAAACCCAATGCACACATGCCCTTTAAGAAAATGTCATTTTTTTAATAAAAAAAATTAGACATTTGTTATTTTTGAAAATAGTTATTCAAAATGTGTCATATAGTAAAATTTCTCTTAAAAAAAGTGACTCGTATTCCACCACCTAATTACAAGTATGCGGCCGTGTCTTTAAGTCCTCAACTAGCATCTTCCCACTTGAAATTACACTGAAGAGATTCCACTAATAAAGAAACCATTATATAAATAATTAAAAATCATCCAGATAATTAGTAGAAAATAAATCTAATCATCACCCACAACTATGATATGATTCAGTCATTCAAGAAGTAAGCAATTATAGAAAATTTTGGAAGATGGAGTAACTTGGAAGAGGATTTGCTGCAAAAACATAAACACGCGAAAGAAAACGAAGTGAAATTGAAACTCGGAATCTTAGATGTACTTTTTTAGCAATTATCAAAGCATAACAAGGAAATCTCGAATCAACTCTTTAATTGACTATACTCATAATTCAAAATAGAAAAGAAGAAGGAAAAAAACATATAATTGAATTCTACTTGAGAAATTTCACTGGAAAAAAAAAACCGAAAAGCAGATCAAAATTGAGGAAAGGAGAAGAAATTGAACTTACAGAAAGTTCAAAGAGTTAAAGACCGGAGAAATCACCGGAGACTAAATCGACGGCGCGGTGATGGAAGCATCGCCGATCGTGAAAAATGGGAAGAAATAATTTTTATTTTTATTTTATTTTTTTCCAAAAGATGAAATGAAAATGATATTTTGGGAATTATGTGAAAGAAAGAAGAAGAGAATAGAGACGGAGGGTGAGGTATTGTCCTGGCATGGAGGCGCATGATAGCCACAAGGGTCCTATTATTTAATTTCTTATTTTTTTAAGAAAAACTTTTTCATTTTTGGGTCACTCACTTTCTTAAAGCAACTCATTTTTGTTTAGTAAATAATTATAATAATAATAATAAAAAGGAAAGCTTGCTTTTGTTTGCTTTTGCAAGTAGCGGTGAAACCTAAAACCACGATCCCGCTTCCCCGACCTGACCCTGTCAAACCCGCTTAATAAACGGGGTAGGGGCAGGTGGAGGAATTTTTTTCCTTGTTTAATAAACAGGTAGGAGAAATTTTTTTTCCATTTAACACCCCACCCCGTCCCGTTTATCTACTTTAATTTTTTTGTCTTATAATTTAATTTCCCTAGGTTTTTTTGTATATGGATTATCATTGAGAGTTTTACTTATTTATTTTTATGGTCTATTTAGGTACTATTATCATTGAAAAAATTGATTTTCAATTAAAAAATATATTAAATCATGCATTTTTCACATTTTCCCCATCTTATTTTGCCCCGCCCCCATTTAATAAATGGGGTGGGGGATTGAGTTGATTAGTGCAGGGCGGGGCGGGGCGGGTGGGAAATTAGCTTAAACGGGGCACAAGCCTCATTGTATATTGAAATCTATCAAACCTATTATCAACTAATATTTGAAAAACTACTTAATTCTAATTGAAAGTATCTTAATAACTATACTAAATAAACAACAATGAGATTGGTTACTATATAAAAAAATAAATAAGTTCATATATTTAATAAAAGCATAAGGTTTTTATTTTATAAAATAAATCAAAGTTTTACCATATTTAAAATTGAGGTAAAAAAATTATCATGGGGTGTAATTTCTTCATTTTTTTTATGATTATGGATATCTGATCTAATATGCACATACCTCAATTGATTTTAGAAGACAATTATTTAAATCTTACAATATTTTCATATCAGAAAATCGGTAAGATAAATCTTAAGTAATTAACTACCATAGTGGGAATCCATGATATAAAGATTGATAACTATTTCTTTAACTGCAGCAGTTACAACTTATTTTAATTCAATTACAATTTTATTTTTTTCTTCTACTTTGATACTAATAAAACCATATTAAAAATTTATGCGTTATCAAAAGTGGTATGAGGCCAATTTATAAAGGAAATTTACATAAATGTTATAATTGAGTAAAATATTTATAAATTTGTTAGGAAAAAAAATATTTACAAAAATGTTAAAATTTCAAAAGTCTAGTATATCAGTCAATCTATTAGTATATCAATCAATAATTAATAGTATATCAAAGATATATAATAGTATATCAGTGATAGACTATTAATGATCGACTGATAAACAATCATTGATATACTAATAGTTCACTGATATATTAATAGTGATTGACTGATATAATTAGATTTTTTAAAATTCTAACATTTTTGTAAATATTTTTTTTTTCTAACAAATTTGTAAATATTATAAAAAATACTAACATATTTGAAAATGCCCCAATTTATAATGTAGGGGAAAATTTTATTGGAGTGTGAATAAAATCTTATATTGATTAGGAGAGGGAACAACTATAAATATATAAATGAAAGGACGCATCTTCATTAGTATGATTGTTTTGGGTTGAAATCAAAAGTAAAATCATATGTGCCCGTGTATTAAGTGAACATATCATAATAATATGGAGATTTTAGAGGTCCATTATCCCTAATATGGCCATAATTTTTTTTTTTTCGGGGGGCGAAAATCTATATTAAGAAAGGGTTGTGTAAAATAATGTCAATTCCACACCCGTTTTGATATATTATATTACAAATTAACAATTTTTTTTTTGTGTTATAATTGATTCAGTTAGGTTTGGTTAGATTTTAACTTGTGCCTAATATAAAATTATAAAATGGATACAATTTTTTTTTGCTAGAATTTATGTTAATTATAAAAGTATATATGTTTTCAAAATAGAGGCAAATTTTAAAATAATTTCTTAGTATATTAAAAAAAAATATATTAATCTCTCAAATCATTGAGATTGATTTTTCATTTCAAATGTTTTTTTTTTTAAATCTAATAATAATCATAATCAAAATTAACTTTATTACATTTCATAGAGATGTTTAACTAATTTTATATAACAATTAACAAGTTTGAAATATTTTACTAAAAATACAAGTATAAAATAATAAAATTAAAACAATTGTGATGCTCATGAACATAAAACTATATAGTTATTAATTAAATTTGGATTTCATTGAACAAACATTATTGTTTATAATTTTTAAAAAATAAGCTATTTATAAACAAAAAATTAGACTCACTTAGCTAATAAATATGAATTAAAGTATTTATAAAATGTTGAACATAAAATCATCACTACATAATTACAATATTAAAAAAATGTACTAGTAAAAAAATGTATTTAATTAAAATTTTCATCTAATTAAACTTAACAATAAATAATACAATGTATAACTTATATGTGGATGTAACAAAATTCTCAAGAAAAATCAACAATTATCCTATCTATTTAAAACCATAAAAACTCACATTAATGAACAATTAAATTGGATAGAGATTAAGAAAGGAAATTTAATAGTCACAAACCCAAATGTAGGATAATATATAGAAAAAGTTTATTTTAAAAAGATTAAAATGTCATAAATACTATATAAATAAGGGACAAACATCAAATTTTTGAAGGGGTAAAATTAAATTTTATATAAATATATACATATAAAAATATTTTTTTTGGGGGGGCGGGGGGGAAGGGGGATCGCCCCCAAGGCATTAGTGGCCTCGCCACTGCTAAGATACAATTCATTCTCACTTCTCATCTCATGTCTCCCTCGAATACAAAAAGGTTGGATATTATTGTTGATCAATTTCTAAAAGAATACTTTTGATCTCTTAAAAAAAATATTATAAGGTTTATTATGAAATGATTTATTTTTTTAAATTATCGAGGATAGCTTATTAGTTAAAAGTCACTTTTTGAAGTAGTACTTGAATTGCTTTGAAATAATTTATTTATACTTAATTTTATTAAAGTTTAGAATTCGTTAAAATTATTGAAAAGCACTTTAATAGGTTCAAAAACAATCCAAGATATCTTTGAGTGCTTTATATGTGTCAGAAGCTAGCTTTGGATTGTTGTCAATGCTACAAATTTGCATCATTTTATTTGAAGAAAGAATTTGTTGGTATTGGAAGATATGTTTTTTTTAAAAGGGTATGTATAAAGACATTGTTTATCAATTTAATAAACTTTAATTTAGTTTGAAGAAGTAAATTAATAAATTATATAATTCTAATATTTATCTCACGGACCCATATTCGGAGTAATGATATTTTTTACTATTATAATAGTTACTATATCAAAAGAAGGCACCAAGGAAAGAGGACGGAAAGAGTAGACACTGATATTTTTATACGTGAAAAAAATACGAAGAAAAAAAACCACACAACTCACTAACAATGAGAAATTTAAAAGCAAAAAAATTAAAGAAACTTCGTTTTTTTCCCCTAATTTCTTCTCGATGCTCTTATAAGTGCTCTAAATGGATTTTTTTCACAAGCTCTCGATATGAAATTTGTGTCAAGAAACTCTCTTCACATTACGATCACATCACAAGTTATTGAAGAATTTGAATAAGGTTTATTCTCATTGATTTGTGACTAAAAGTGGCCAACTATTTATACACATACTAAACTAGGTCAAACATATACAAGAAAAGAAAACTAAACGAGGCAAAAATAATTACATTCAACCATCCTCATTGCGGCCACGACAGCGACACACGGCATCTTGTGATTTGGTCGCCACGACAACAGAGGAAAATATTCCTTCTAATAGTTATCATGATTAATGAACCCATTTTGTACTCCCGAAAAAATCAACAAGCTCCTCAAGCAAAATATAAAATATAAATGAATATTGAAGTTTTATAACCACAACTCACCAAAGAAAACCCTCTTAATACAAAAGGGATGAATGCTAATCATACCCCTATTGTTTGCCTCAAATGTAAATCACTCATGTGGTATAAAATGGTTTTAAACACCCTCTACTAGTTAATTTAAATAAATTAAAGATACGTGATTATTCTATGACTATCACGTGTTCCAATTCCATTGAAATAATAAAAAAAATAAAAAATAAACGTGTGCGAATTTTAAATTTTAAAATTTGTTAACAATCATGTAATCTATAAATTGCACTAATATGTTAAAAATATTTAGACATTTTTAATGAAAACGAAATACGTGATAAATATAAAATAAGCATGTGTTTGAAATACGTTAAAGTTAATTGATGGAGGGGTGTGATTTGTAATTTTACAAGCCACGTGAGTATTTAAAACAATTTTTGAACTATAAGCGTGTGATTTACATTTATCCTAAAATAAAATTATAATAACACAAGAGAGCCTTGATGTCACGTGTTCAAACCATATGTGGCCACCTTTTGAGGATATTATCTTACGAGATTCCTAACGTCAAGTGTTATAATGTCATGTTGGTGTCCTGTAAATTTAGTTGAGGTGCGTATAAAATGGCATTGACGCTCACAATTATTTGAAAACAAATTGCTTGTCACCTTGGATTTTTTTCATAAGCTAAGAACCTAGTTGCATAAATGGAAAGTAAAGCCAAAATAAATGTCAGTAGGGGTGAACATACACCCCGCCAACCAGCCCCACCCCTATTTATGGATGTAATCAAGGTCAGGGTGGGGTTGGGAATTCATACCTCATTTAATAAACCGGGTGGGGTCGAGGCAATGGAGATTGACCACGATTACCACTTTTTTTTAGTCTTTTCCTTTTATTTCTCTTCTTACTTTTCTTTTCAACTTCTTTTCTCATTTATTTCTTTCCTTCTTACGCTTGTTTGTATGAATTCTTAAATAGATTGATTTAATTATTTATAAGGTACAAACAAATATAAGTCAATTTTTATTACATTAAATTGTGCGTTTTTTTTTTCAAAACTCATTTACACCCCAACCCCGCCTCAAACCCGAACCTGATAACTAAATGGGGTGGGGTTGAGGTTGGGGAAGAATTTAAATGGGGCGGGGTCGGGTGCCATTTTTTTTCTTAAACGGGGTCGAGGTGTAAATGGGGTACCCGCCCCGCCCCGCCCCATATTCACCCTTGTTAGAAATATTATTAGGGTTTGTTATATTGTATAGTTTTGTAGATAGAGGCTCAAGGCCCACTACTTCTAAGCCCGCTAGGTTAGACTCTAATGTGTATATACATGTGTATGTGCTTACTGAATCAATATGAATTAATATTCTCTTCAACTCTCTAATAAATAGTTTACATGGTATCAGAGCCTAAAGGTTCCTCGATTTATTTGAGAGTTGGTAGAGTGAATTCTTGTTCAAGAGAGGTTAGGGTTCGAGTTCGGTTCTCGATCAAAAGTGACTATTTGTTGACACCACCCTCATAGGAAGAATCGTCACCCACCAGAGAGTCGATTCTTCGTCTCCGTAGTCGAAAAAACACCACGTGCCACCACAACATCTGCCTCCTTCCTCATGCATCGACGCGTAAGAGGTCCTTTTTCACCGCCTTTGTCTGGGTCTGATCGGAAACTTGCCCCTGGCAGTTATGTGGTGGTTTTGGGTTCAACTCGTATCGGGTTGTGAAAAAAACGGGCTTATTGTCCAAATTTGCTTTTATTTACTTATTGGCTATTCTTTAGGTCAGATCTGTTTGTGACCATTTGTGCTGTTCAGATCTAGTTTTTAGTTCATATCTGGTTTTCCAAATCTTTCATCATTTGTTTGGTTGTTTGGTCATTTACATTTACTTATTACACATCTTGATGGCTAATAAACTCGATCTTGTGGAGTATGAAACCCGCTGTTACAACTGTGTGATTCATTCAATGTCTTGAATCATAGACTATAAGTTGGATAGAACCAACTATTTGGATTTGTCTAAGACCATTCATTTGTAACTTTTGAGTATTGGTCTGGACGATACTCGAGTCAAATGGGTTAGAGAAGATGCTCGTTTGTTTTTGTAGATCCGTAATTCTATTGATAGTAGTATGATTGGTATGATTAGTCATTATGATTCTGTGAAGTCCATAATGAACTATTTGGAATTTCTATATTCAGGAAAAGTGAATATTAAGCGCATTTATGAAACTTACCAATCGGTTTATCGTGCAGAGAATGGAGAAAGATCTGTTACTGATTATTTCATGGATATTAAGAAAACCCATGAAGAACTGAATTTGTTGCTTCCGTTTAGTACTGATGTAACAGTCCAACAGAGGCAACGAGAAAAGTTGACAATCATGTGTTTTCTAGCGGGACTTCCATCTGAATTTGAAACTGTAAAATCTCAAATCTTGTCTAGTTCAGAGATTCCATCTCTTGAGGGGGCCTTTTATAGAGTTCTTCATACCAAAAATACCACATTGGTGCCTCCGAGTGCTCTTGTAAATCACACTTCTGAACTATGGAGACAACAACAATACTGAGGTAATGGTCGATGGCGTGGATCTGGTGACAATGAATATGACTTAAAGAACGTAGTTTGTCATTATTATCATACACTAGGTCATTTGAAGAACGAGTGTTGAAAGTTGATGAATAAGAATAAGTAGTTTGCCAATGCTGCATCTGAAGGAACTATTTACTAAATTAGCTGAATTTCTTTAGTAAATTAATTAACATTTAATTACGGATCCGTTAATAGTATGCAATTGTGATCAAACATTAAACTAGAATTATAAAGTTTTCAAAAACTTACATTATAGATTTAATGGAGAATTGGTTGTAGGTTTCTATACAGCATCAATCCACTTCACCAAGTCTTCTATGCTATATCCCGATCACAAACCAACCAGACTTGTGGGAATTGAAACCGAAAGAGCAAAAGAAGAAAAATTCTTCTTATTTTGAGAAGCCAAAATCGGCAATAGGAGACCAAAGGGAGAGAGTTTTTTAAGAATTTCAACTTATATCACTACAAGAAAACTGTGAAATAGCGACGAAACGGGCCTATTTTTCGTCGTTAGATATAATTAACTATGGAATTAACGACGAAAAGGCCTGACCTTATTTTTGTCATCGTTAGACAAAAATAACGACGCAATGCATCGTTCATCAACGAGGGAAAAGTGTTCCATTGTTGGCTTTTGTTGACCAGAAACTGGACGATGGAATGCGTCGTTATAATAGTCAAAGTAACCGTTGACTACAACGACGCAATGTGTGGTTATTTAAGTCAAAGTGATCTTTGAATCTAACGACGGAATGTGTCGTCCATGTGTTTATCATAACGACACAATGAGTCGTTTATAAGTCAAAGATACAGATTGACTACAACGACGCAGGGCGTCGTTATTTAAGTTAAAGTGGTCTTTGACTCTAATGACGGAATGTGTCATCCTTTCAATTTTATTTTTTTTGAAATTTAATTATATATTATTGTGAATTGGAAATTAAATTTAATAAAAAATAAAATATTAATAAGAAAAAGAATATTATATAAATAATATTAAAAATCCCAAAATAATACAAAATAATGTATAAACCCTAAAGCCTAATCAACAGGAGGATAGGCTGGAGGATCGCGAGTAGGCCCAGGAAAACCGGAAGTCAAAGAACCCTCGCCGCGCATCTGCGCCATGAAGATATCCATTGTTGCCTTCATCGACCTCTTGAACTCGAGCCTAGACCGCTCGGACTCATCGAGAAGAGACGTAATCCCCATCACCTCTGCCTTGAGCCTGTCGTTGCTCTCCCAAAACCCTAATGGTCCTATTTATAAAAAAAAAGATTAGTTATATTAATCCCATTAATATTCCTATTTATCTTTAACTTAATAAATAGAAAATTTTTATAAAAAAATCCCTCTTCCCTTTAAGCCATATTGCCAATTTTACAATGTAAAATTAGGGAGGATAATTTTACAATTTTATCTTTTACCATTTAGATATTTATCTCATTATTTAATGTATTTATAATTAGGAAAAAATTCAAATAATCTTTTCTAATTATGTATTTTGTTGAAAAATTAACACAATTAATTAATATTGAATCAATTTCATTTAATTAATTATTTGGGGAAAAATACTTATTTGTTTCACAAAACAAATATATTTAATTCTCTCCTTTTATTATTTAATTAAATAAACTCATTATTTAATTAATCATATTAATTATTAATTTCCATTTAAATAAAATCATTATTTATACAATTAATAATATTTATATTAATTTCCATTTAAATAAACCTTTTATTTAAACAATTAATATTTCCCTTTATTTAAGTAATTAAATTACTTAAATATAATTCTCTCTTCCTAGTTAAATTAATAACTTGGTTAGTTACAATGATATATGAGCTAGCATAAGGACCTGATGGACCTATAGATCATGGGCTCCAATAATTATTGACTTATTAATTAAACTCATTAATTAATTAATCATAATTATTAACTTAGAGTAATTCCACTATAAACTCTAAGTTGAACTCCCCTCACTATAGATGGGTTATGTCCATTTGTTATTAAGTTCGATTTGACATATCATTTACGTGGTAATCTCATAATTACAACTGGGTAAAAAATTACCGTTTTACCCTTGTAATTATCTCTTTTATCCTTATGTACTCAGTGATTCTTTAATGAATATTTTTCTATAGTTTTCAAGTATAGAACGATCCTTCTCGGGCCAGTGAAAAGGTGAGGCCTCATGTTCAAGTACCGAATCATTACAACAAACGAGACACCTAAAGTTCCTAAGTTAGAATAGTGTCGCAATAACACTTTCATTTGTTTTAGGAAAGTTATGAATGCATCTTGTGTAGAAATGTTTCCAAGCACCAACTTAGTCATTTACCCAAAACAGGAGTTTATCGAGTGTATCAACAGATCACTCTCAACCAAGTGAATCAAAGAAAAAAACTTCATTAATGTGAGTTCACAACAAACTCAGGATTGAGACGTATCAATCTTAATAACGTAATTTGATATTATAAATCATTTCCTATCAACGGTGTTATTTAGGAATTGATTTATTATCCTAGTTCAGTCTTATATAAACTCATTATATATAATGTCTCCATTTGCATCTACATCATGCTAATGATTTGGATCAAGTCAGTGAACAACATCAACAGTGTTACCAGAATAAGGTTTCCTAACCGTATTCATTTACTGTAGATTATTTGAGTTACTATGTTGGACTAGATCCCCTTTATATCTCATAGTAGTCAAGATTACAGAATTAGTAACTCCGGAATTTTCTATTAATGTTTGAATATTTAGCGAATATCAACATATAATAAATTGCACAAAATTCACTAAAATAATACTTTTATTTATTCATAAAAAATATTCTAATATAAATTATGAATTCTAGGGCATAAATCCCAACAGCATCCACCAATGAGCCTCTTAATCAATACCAGGAACCTGTGAATCATTAGCCTGCCCCTAGTACCGCTCTTGCTCAATCAGGTAAATCGACATCATGTCTTGTTTCTTCTTCCTCCAAATGGGTCATAGATTATGGTGCAACCGACCATATGATAGGTAATCTTAAATTACTTTTTACATTAGAACCGCAAACTTCTTCATCTCATGCTACTTTTGCAGATGGATCTACTTCCACTGTTATTGAATCCGACCAAGCAAAACATGTTCATTTATTACCTTTGTCTTCTGTTCTTAGCCTCCTTGATTTGATAACTGTCAGTCAAGTTACTCGCTCGTTAAGTTATTGTGTCTCATTCTTTCCTACTTATTGTTTGTTTCAGGATCTTACTAGAAAGCAGATTATTGGTAAAGGACATGAGTCTGGTAGCCTCTCTGTTCTTGATCCTCAGTTTTCCATTGCCTATTCTGGAGTATCGTCCACTACAAAAAAAAAAGTCAAAATGCAACCAACCATTTGCGACCAAGAAAAAGTGGTAGTTTTTTGGTGACCATTTGGTCATTTTTTTAAAGGTTGACTCGAAGTGACCATCTGGTCACTTTTTTTGCGACCAGATTGCGACCAAAATTAGAAGTAGTCATAAAAAATGACGCTAAATTATGGTGTGAAAGAAGCGACCATTTGGTCACCTACAAAAACGACCAAGTGGTCGCATTTTTGTGACTTAAAATATGACTTGGTAGGAAAAAATGGAGCGAAAGAAACGACCATTTGGTCACCTAAAAAAACGACCAAGTGGTCGCATTTTTGTGACTAAAAATATAGTTTGGTGGCAAAAAAATGCGTGTAATTTTGGCGGGAAGAAAGCTACCAAGTAGTCGCCTTTGGAAGTGACCATCTGGTTGCATTTTTTAGATTAAAAATATAATTTGGTAGCAGAAAAAGGCGCGTAATTTTGGAGGGAAGAAAGCTACCAAGCGGTCGCCTTTGGAAGTGAGCATCTGGTCGTATTTATTGTGACCAAAGGTGACCACTTGGTAGTAAAAAAAGGCAGGAAATTTTGGCGGGAGAAATACGACCAGATGGTAGTAATTTTGCGACCATAAGGTCGCAATTAAGTAGAGGAATGCATTATAAAATCTCCTCCTCCCATTGTTTGTAAAGATAAGAAAAAAGAAAAATGAGAGAGTGGATGTATATTCGTTTGATAGACGGACATTTGAATGATGAGTTCGTGGTCGGGGTTGAACAGTTTGTTGAGTTTTGCAAGACAACTGTCTATTACGCGAATTATGGTGAAAATCTACGATGTCCGTGCAGAAAATGTGACAATAGGAGAATCATACCGGTTCCAGATTTGAAGGTTCATCTTTATAGTCGGGGATTTGTGGAGAATTATTATCATTGGGTGTATCATGGGGAGACGAGGGAAATGTTCGACGCTGCAGTACAGGAAGCAAGACAGTACGAGGGTAGCAGCTCGAATGCGGACGTTGTCGTCGAAGAACCCAATGAAATACAACAATATAGTCAGATGCAACAAATGATACTTGATGATGTGGGATATAGGGGCGGAAATGAAAGTTATCACGAAATTTTGAACGTAGACTACGAAATAGAAGGGGTTGTTGAAGAAGAAATGAATCCGGAAGCATGTAAGATGCACGATCTGCTGAAGATCGAGCCGACCGTTGTACGAAGGTTGTCAGGTTAGTCAACTTGCTGCTGCTACAGAACTTTTAAATATAAAAACGCAGTATAACTTACCTGCTAGAGGATTTGATTCGGTTGCATCGTGGTTTCGTCAATTCACTCCAGAAGAAAACCTGATGCCACACAGTTTGTACGACACAAAAAAGCTAGTGGAGGGACTCGGGTTACCTATAGAGAAGATATATTCGTGTCGAAACGGATGCATGATCTACTGGGATGTGGATGCGGATATGTATCATTGCAAATTATGTTTTCTTCCAAGATATAAACAGGGGAAACGCGGGATGATTCCGTATGCCCGCATGTTCTATTTTCCGCTCGTCTACAACGGTTGTATGCATCGGATGTCACAGCTTCACACATGAGATGGCATCACGAGCATTCACAAGATAAAGGTGTTATACGACATCCCTCAGACGCTGCGGCTTGGAAGCATTTAAATAATTGTCATCCTGATTTTGCACAAGATCCGAGAAACGTGAGATTGGGCTTATGCACAGATGACTTTAACCCGTTCGGGGCATCTGGGGCGCAATATTCAGTTTGGCCAGTGATGGTAACCCCGTATAACTTGCACCCTCGATGTGTATGAGAGACCCGGTGATTTTTCTCACAGTGATCTTACCTGGCCCGAAAAGTCCAAAACAAAAACTGGATGTGTATTTGCAACAACTTATCGCAGAGTTGAAGAGGTTAAGGACAGATGGTGTCATGACGTACGACATCTCGAAGAAACAAAATTTCTTGTTACGCGCGGCGTTAATCTGGACGATCGGTGACTTCCCTGCGTATTCAATGTTGTCAGGTATGTTGCGTTCACGTTCATTATTTCTTGAGTATGAGTTTTGTTATTGTTTTGCTTAGTTCATTAGTTAATAATTTTAAATATCGATCCCCATCCTCTATTAAAGGATGGAGTATGGCCGGTAAATACGCATGTCCACATTGCATGCCAGACACAGATGCGTTTTACCTCAGAAACGGTCGGAAAACCTGTTGGTTTGATTGCCACCGTCGATTTCTGCCGTTGAATCACGCGTTCCGTTCAAACGGTACTGACTGGAAGAAGGGTCGGTGAGTAAGAAATGAAACCTCCCCGATAATGTACAGTGGAAGGCAAATTCTGCACGGTATAGATGCTATAGGGATGCGGAAGATTACAGTGGAAGGTGCAGAGCTTGCAAACAATGCGGCTGGAAAAAACACGGGTTGGAAGAAACGGAGTATTTTTTTGGGATCTACTGTATTGGGAAGATGTACTTGTCAGACACAACCTAGATGTAATGCATATCGAGAAGAACTTCTTTGACAACATTTTCAATACGGTTTTGAACGTTCCTGGCAAAACAAAGGACAATCTGAAGGCACGTTACGATGTACGGGAGATATGTAACCGTCCTGAGTTAGAGCCTGACGACAATGATAATTACGCAAAAGCAAAGTACATGTTGACAACGGATGAAAAGAAAACACTATTTGAGTGGATCAAATCCATCAAATTCTCTGATGGATACGTTTCGAATCTGAGTCGGTGTATAGATAGTTAAAAACATGTCATGTTCGGGATGAAAAGCCACAACTGTTATGTATTCATGCAACGCTTGATGCCCATTGCGTTCAGACCATTCCTAGAGAACATACATTGGGAGTCACTTGCCCAATTGAGTGTTTTTTTCAGGGACTTTACTTGTATAAAGTTGACTGAAGCTATTGTCGCTTCAATGAGTTCGGAGATCGCTGTTATTATCTGTAAGTTGGAGCGAATGTTCCCACTTGGCATTTTTGACTCAATGGAGCATCTTGCAGTGCATCTTCCATACGAGGCATTCTTAGGGGGTCCAGTCCATTATCGCTGGATGTACCCATTTGAAAGGTTAGCATACTTACTTTGTATATAGTTCAAGTTTTTTTAATGTTAAACTTATCAGAGGTTTATTTAATTGTTTGTACCCACAGGTACTTACGTCGATTGAAAAAGACGATTGGAAATAAAACAAGAGTCGAATGATCTATCTGTAGTGCGTATTTGACGCAAGAGACTACCACGTTTTGATTGATCAACACATTGCTGAGCAGTTTCGTCCAGCGACACGAAACGTTGTCGAAATTTACTTGAAGGTGTTGACGTAAACGACCTGCCCATATTTGCTGAACCTGGCATGACAGTTGGAAGATCAGTGCGTAGGCCGTTGACCGATTCTGAGTATCACATAATGCAGAGCTACGTGTTATGCAACTGCCCAGAAGTCGAGCCTTACATCGAGTGAGTTCTCATAACATTACATTATTCCTTTGATTTAACAATCACAACTGTTTAAAATATTATCTTACTATTTTCGTACGGACATATTTCGAACGTATATTTAAGACACGAGCGGTCTTACAACTACGAGGAGGGTCAAAATCGAGGAGTTCGCTCCCGGTTAAGTGCATACGTGAGTTATTTGAAATTGTCAAAAATATCATGACAAGTTATTTGCTGAAAAATACTATATCCTTCTAATTATACTCTATGTGTGATGAATGACAGGTGGACTCCCCTACGTTACCGGTAGATGATCCTTGCATAATTTCTTTGGCAAAGGGACCTGCACGGATTGAAAGGTCATATACTGGATACGTCGGTAACAGATTCAGATTTTAAACGAAGGTGCATTATGTTAATAGGGCAACAAACAACAGTGGTGTTTGCATAAAAGGTCAAGTGTTTGGCACCGAAGACGATTACTTTGGAGTAATCGATGAGATTCTTGAGATTAATACGCAAGTCTGACGCTAAAACGCATTGTTCTTTTCAACTGCACTTGGTTCAAGACAACCAGACGAGGCGAGTCCGTAAGATTGATCATTTACAAATCATTGAGGTAAACAAGTCTAAGCATATGCGCACCGCTGATAGGTTTGTCCTGGCTTCATAAGCGATTCAAGTTTATTACCTGAACTATCCGAGTAATAGACGAGATCCAGGCCAGTTGGTTAGTTGTTTGTAAAGTTAAACCACGCCAGGTAGAAGAAAACCTGTCCAAGAAAGACGACCATGCAGGCAGGCCGGTGCTTTTCAAGAAGAGCAGATAATATGTCGTGCAATAGACGATGGCCAGAATGCAGGTACCGCACGTCCTTTGAACGATAGAATGATAACGTTGCATGATGATGATACAAATGCTTCCACTTCTCGTGAACGTGACATTGACGTTGAATTTATTTGAGATGATGAAGAAGAAGAAAAAGAAGAAGAAGCAATGACTGAAGACACTGAGGATGAAGAATAATACACTTTGTAAATTTATATGATTCACTGTATGTTTTATAATATCGTCATTGTTGTGTTTCATTAAACAATATATATAAATATTTTTTAATCTCCATTAATTTATATATATTAAATATATATATATATATATATATATATATATATAAATATATATATGACCATATGGTCGTAACTTTGAAAATGTAGACTCAAGTTTTTTAAAAATTTGTATTAATTTACGACCATTTGGTTGTAATTTTGTGACTATCTGGTCATGTTATTCAGCGGTAAATTTAAATTTTCATGAAATTTTTTGTGGTGAATTTGATAATTACGACCATTTGGTCGCAATGGATGACGGTGAATTTGAAAATTGCAACCATTTGGTCGCAATTGTTGATGGGAAGTGTGATGTGACAGCGTTGGTCATAATGACACACTTACGACCAGATGGTCGCATTTTTATGAAAATACGACCATCTGGTCGTATTTGTAAACAAAATGCGACCATCTGGTCGTAATCGAGCGCTCTTCGTTTTTGTCATAATTACGAAATTGCGACTAGATGGTCGCAATTTTTGATTTAAACGCCCCAGCCTATTCTTTCCCCTCCCCCACCCGAATTCTTTCTTTCTCTCTTTTCTTTCCTTTTCTCTCTTTCCCCTGTTCCCGTTCCCCTATTGCTTTTTGCCCGTTCCCATCCCCCGTTCATTCTTACCTTTCCCGTTCCCCGTTCTTTCACCCATTCCCGTTTCAAAAACCTCCAAAACCCGGTAGAGTATTCGAGGTTAGTTTTCGTTTTCGTTTTAATTAAATTATTATAAATTGTTTTAGTTTCGTTAAATTTAGTTACATTTAATTGAATAGTTTAGTTTAGCTTTAAATTAGTGTAATTAATTACTTAATTAATTATGTTTAGTTAGTTACTTTAACTTGTTTAGTTTAATTTAGTTAAGTAATTAGTTAATTAATTTAATTTAGTTAAATTAATTTTAGTTTAATTACTTAATTAAATTTAGTTTAATAAATTATTAATTTAATTTTGTCACATTATTAGTTTAGATTACTTTTTTTAATTAATTTAATTTAATTAGTTTGATTAATTAGTGTAGTTTACTTACTTTAATTAATTTAATTTACTTTAGTTTCATTAATTAATTAATTAATTTAGTTTAATTTAGTAAATTAAATAGATTAGATTACATTAATTACTTACTTAACTATTTTTCTTTAATTTAATTAATTAATTTAGTTAAATAATTAGTGTAGTTTACTTACTTTAATTAATTTAATTTACTTTAGTTTCATTAATTAATTAATTTAATTAAGTTTAATTTAGTAAATTAAATAGATTAGATTACTTTAATTACTTACTTAACTATTTTTCTTTAATTTAATTAATTAATTTAGTTAATTTAGTTAAATAATTAGTGTAGTTTACTTACTTTAATTAATTAATTAATTTAATTTACTTTAGTTTAGTTTAGTTTAATTAATTATTTTAATTTAATTTAGTTTAATAAATTAGTTAATAAATTTACATTAAATAATAAATTATTAATTAATTAAATTTAATTAGTTTGATTAGGAAAATGGCACTCCAACGTCGTCCTCCGATGTCCGGCGATGATGCGCAGGACCGCATTGATCCGCCGCCAGAGGATGACGCACCGGAGTTGGACAGTACTCCGGAGGACTGGACGCATGCTGACCTGGACGAGATCTTACGGTTGGACGATAATCCCAACCATGCATATCCCTCCGCAGTACCGGAGTCATAGATTGCGACATCGCGTTTGGAGGAGGACTCACCGGCTCCAGCCACGACTGTAGCGGGAGCATCCACTTCTGGTACCGCGCCCAATCCAGCGGGAGCATCCACTTCTGGCACTGGGCGTCCTCGGCCCCTGTCAACCAGACCCTTCGGATAGAAAGGGATACGTAAGTAGACAAGTATTTTTTAATTAAATATTCATGTTAGTTATAACCTAATATCACTAATATTTTTAACTTTTTTTTGCAGATTACAGCTACATCAAACTGCTTCAAAGCGGTTTCGCCAAGTCCTCCAGAGCATGCCTCTACCCAAGATTCCGACGACGGAGAAGCGTCGGATGTACGACAATTGGAAGGTAAATAACTTCACTTATTTTTATAATTAATTAATTTATAAATTTTTAACAATCAATTTATTACTTTAATGTTTTTTTTAATTTCAAATTTTTTCAGGGCAAGTTTCGTATGATCGATCCCGATGTCACGGACGGTTGGATGTTCCCTTTATGGGACAGGCACGTGCAGGATCGATTCAAGAACCTCATGTACCGGGCGCGGCAGAAGCAAACTGAAATCGGCCCTGTGTGGATGAGCGAGGAGGAGAATGCCCAGCTCCTCGTGAGCTTGCAGTCTTAAGAGGGCAAAAAAGTGTCGACGAAGAATAAGGCCAACCGGGCCAAAAACCCGAGGAAACACACCGGTGGCGTGAAGCCTCACGACGAGCACCATCGTATATTGGTAATTAATTGTCATTTTTCTTTCACGTCATTATTTTGCTTTTTTTTCAATTATTTATTAATTTAATTTCTGTCTTTTTTTATAATATGTTTAGAAAGAAAAGTACGGTCGTCCTATTCCGCCTGATGAGCTGCACCTGGTCCTTCACACGAAGAAGGACGGGACGATTGTCGACGAAAATGAGCAACAAACTCAGGTATTTAATATGTTTTTCCAATTATTAATTAGAATTTGTTCATCATTTTCTAACTTTTACATATTTTATGAATTTTAAATATTTAGGACCGTTTCAAGGAGTCTTTGAGTCAGAGGTTGCCCACACCCGACTCGCAACCGACTCCAGGAAGACTGTCGACAAGCATTCCTGGAGGCTGCTAGAGGCGTTCGTCCAGATGGATCCGTTGTTGGGCTCAGCTCGTACGGGAGATGCCTTTACGGGATGTGCCTCGACCTCAGCGTAGCGGAGCGAGCACTAGCTCTGGCCCTTCTCCGGTTGAGCAGCAGCTGCGCGAGGAGGTTCAGCAGCTTCACACCAACATGGACGCTATGCGCAACAACTTCATTTCTCGAGTCGCTGCGATTGAGGCGGATATGCATGCACGGGTCGAGGTCCAGGTCGCAGCGTCTTTGGCCGCGTTCTTCAAATCCCGAGAAGGCGGCCATTCATCATCGACGCCACCTCCGTCACCCCCACCCTTCCACAGTAGTTCTAGGATGATTTCTTTTGTATAGAACATTTTTTGAATATTTGATTTATGTATTTTTTATTTTAATTCCAATTTTTTATTATTAAATAAATAAATAAATAATAATTAATTAACTAATTATTGTAATTTAAATAAATAATTTTTTTTATTAAATACGACCAGATGGTCGCATTTACCCTAGAAAATAAACGACTAGATGGTCGTATTTTATCCCTAAACAAAACGACCATCTGGTCGCATTTTGTCTGAGTGCAAAAGTGACCATTTGGTCGCTTATAAAAACGATCACGTGGTCACTGTTGCATGTTACCAACTGGTCACTTATCTTCAACTTAAATTACGACCAGATGGTCACTTTTTTAAGCGACCATCTAGTCGTTTTTTCAAAATGTTGACTTTTTTGCAACTAACCATGATTGGTTGTATTTTTGTGACTATCCGGTCGCACAAAATTCTGGAACAACCAGCTTTTTTGCCACCACCATGTTGGTCGATTTTATGGTCACATTTTACTATAGAAACAACCTTTTGGTCACAAATTTCTAGTCGCAAATTGAATTTTTTTTGTAGTGCTCTGATTTTGATACTCATTGTCGATTCGATTATGTCCTCATTTTCAGCATTTTTCCTCTCTAGATTATGATTCGTGTCAGTTTGCTAAACATCATCATGTTAGCTATGGTCATAGAGTCAATAAACGAACAAGTGCTAGATGTCTGGGGTCCATGTCTTGTTGCATCTATGACCGGATTTCGGTATTTTGTTACTTTTGTTGATGACTATTCCCAAATGACATGGCTATGTTTAATGAAAAATTGTTCCGAGTTATTTTCTCATTTTTCTGTTTTTTATTTCAAAATTTGAACCCAATTTAATATTTCAATAAAAACTCTTCGAAGTTATAATGCAAAAGATTATTTTGTTAGGAATTGTGTCCTAGAACTTGTAATTATTTAATTATAATAATTTATTTCGAATAAATTAAAAAAAATAAACATAAGTTCTTTATATTATCTAGATTGATTCAATTGACGATATTAGGAATATATGAAAGTATATTAATATCAAACATTCAAATAGTAAACCCTAAGTTACTCTTATGAAATCACGACTTAGTATGTGAGTCATACGAGAGGATTAAAGTCGAGATGAGTAACTTAAAAGTGTCTACAGTAAATGGATAACGTTTGGGAACCTTATCCTGGTAACACTGTTGATAGCTTCGCATTTTGTTTATAGACAAATGATCTAATCCTGATCATTCATGTGGGAGACATGAAATGGAAGTATCATATGCAATGTTGATTGTATAAGACAGGACCATGATGTTCGATCAAATTTCTCATTAGTACCGTTTACGAGAAATTATCGAATTTCAAACTAAGTTTATCAACCGTGATAGATCTCAATCCTGAGTGAAATGCGGACTCCTATTTGTGGAGTTATGTTCTTTGATTCACATGGTTGAGAGCGATCTGTAAGAACGCTCAATACACTCCTGTTTGGGGAACATGACTAGATAAGTAGCTGGGAACTCATTTTCACGAGATGGAATTCATAACTTTCCTATAAATTAACGGTATCAGTGCGATACCTAAACATTTTAGGAACTTTAGGAAACTCCCTTGATGTACTGATTCGAGACATGAACAAGTGGCGCCAAGACTTCTATTGATCACAGAAGTATATTATCTGTAGTTCGACTAAAGATAAAGTTCATTGGACAATCAGCAGGAACACAAGGATAAAACGGTAATTACAGGGGCAAAACGGTAAATTTATCCGATTGTAATTATGAGGGTTCCACGTGAAGGATATATCACATATATAAATAAAGACAAACTAAATGGACATAACTCATCTATAGTGAGGGGAGTTCAGCTATGAATGTATAGTGGGATTATTCATAGTTAAATAATAAGTAATTAACTGATTATGAGTTAATCACTTAATTGACTAATTATTAAGCCCATGATCTATAGGTCCATCGGGTCCCTATGCTAGCCCAAATATCGTTGTAGCAAAACTAAGTTATTAATTTAACTTAGGAAGAATAAATAATTTAAGTAATTGAATTTACTTAAAATTAAGCAATATTAATTATTTAAATAATGAGATTATTTAAATGATAATTAATATAAATATTATTACTATTGATACAATATTAATTGTTTAAATAAAGAGCTTATTTAAATGGAAATTAATATAACATTATCAATTATAATATTTTACGGCAAAATTAACTGTTTAAATAAATAAATTGTTTAAACGGGAATTAATATTAATATTATTAATTATTTAAATAATGAGTTTATTTAAATGGAAATTAATAATTAGTATTATTAATTAAATAATGAGTTTATTTAATTTAATAATAAATATTAGAGAGAATTAAATACAATTGGTTTAAGAAACAAATTGGTTTGGCCCAAAATAATTAATTAATTGAATATGGTTCAATGGTAATTAATATATTATTTTTGGCTAAATGTATTTGAATTACAAAGCATTATTTGAATTTTTCTAATTTTAAATACATAAATTATTAAATATAGAAAAGTAATTGAAATAAGAAATAAATTATAAAAATATATATTAAATTTTCATTTGGCTGGCGTGCATGGCTATATGAAAAGAATAATATATTTAATTTAATTTATTTATTTATATTTTCTATTTATTTTATAATTAGGAGATAAGCATATCTATAGAGATAACATAATATCATATTTTCCTATAAATATGACCATTGAGATTAGGGGTGACTGTTGGTTTGGTTTGGTTTTCTAAAATTGGGAGCGGGGATTGGATTTTCTTTATGATTAAAAGAACCAAACCAAACCATTCATTAAAAAAAGCCTGAACCAAACCGAACCGGATGTTTGGTTTGGTTCGATTTGGTCTTGCATATTTTTTTCTCTCTATCCTTTTAAATACTTACTTTACATCATCAAAAATTCTAAAAATCTAAAAAAGTCTTCAACAAATTTTAAGATGACTAATTTCAATTTATCAAAAAGTCTAATATAATAAACAAAACAAAAATACAAACATAGTCATAATAAAATTCATAAAAACTTGTTAAATTACACAAATATAACATATAGGGTGAAAATTCTTCCTATTTTTACATTTTATTAGGTTTTATTGAATATTTTAAAAATATGTTATATTATATATATAGCATAATATATAATGGTTGGTTGGTTTGGATCACTACAAAAATTGTAAAACCGAACCAAACCGTTATTTATTGGTTTGGACAAATGAAAATTTAAAAAACCAAACCAAACCAGGTTGGTTGGTTTGGTTGGCGGGGGGATTGGATTGGTTTGGTTTGTTACCCCCAATTGGATTCATATTTTGCACATTTCTCACTTTAATTAGAAAAGTGAAAATTCTCTCTCAAGTTTTTTGCCCAATTGCCTGGATTTTCCTTAGGGAAAAAATTTAGAAGAAATTTTTTCTTCTTTTGTTCTTCCGTTTGTATTCATCCCCTTAAGTCGGTTTTGCTTTCGATCGGGATATAGCATAGAAGATCCGGTGTTGGTGAGGATTTGATGCTGTAAAGAAACCTCCAACCGATTCTCCATTAATTACTCAATGTAAGTAAAAATGTTTTAATTTTCGAAATTAAGCATGAATCTACATGTTTTATCACAAATTGCATGATGTTAATAGATCCGTTATTAAATGTTAATAAGTTTACTAAATAAATTTCCGCTATTTTAGTAAATTATCCCTTCAATTGGTATCAGAGCTAATTTTAATTATCATGCAAATTTGTGTTTTTCGAAAATTTGGTGGGTTGCATAAAAATCGTTTTATGTATGTTTATATAAATTGTGCTATATAAATTGTGGAGGTTTGCTAATTGACTGTTTAGGTATTCTTGAGGCACTTAGGATTTTTAATTTTAGTAGAAAATTTGTAAACCCTAATTTTAGGGTATAGGAAAAATTTGTAATTTTCCCATACCAAAGGAGGCAAAAATCGGCTACACCAAGGAAGGAAGAGAAGAAATTTTTTTCCCCACCATTCCATGAGGTCCACGACCAAGGAGAGAGAAAAGATGAGATATGATAAGATATTTTATCATAATTATCTTGTTATCTCAATTTAAAAATTTAAATATTTAAGACAAGGATAAAATCTTTTTAAGATTATCTCCCTATCTTAAATTATGAATTTAGAAATTGATATAAGATTATATGGAAAATATTTTCTTTATTTTTTTTCCATATAATTAAAAGATAATTATTTTAAAACAAGTATTTATGGAAATATTATGGGAGATAATATTGCCTCCATAAATACCCTATTCACGCCTACACCATGGAGGAGAGAGAAAGTTGAAGCCTCAAGTTCTACAATGGAAGATTTAAATTAAGTTGTAATTTAATTTTTCTCGTTTTAGAAATAGTGCCAAGAATACCTAGGTCAATTTAGCTATTTATTATTTAAATTGTTTATATGTATGATATAATTGCTTTTAAATAATATTCATGCATAAGAGTATGTCATGTAGAAAATCCCACCATAGGTTGTATGATTTTAATTAATTATACATACATGCATCATGATATAATATGTGTTATTATATTCTAATGTATGTGAAGCATGCTATAATTTTATTTTATAAATGTTATTATCGAAAATTATATAATTTTATTCTAATTGTTTTTAGAATTAAAAGCATGCTTATTTAGTTAAAATTCAAAAGTTAAATCTAGTTTAAAAGTTGAATAGAAACTAAATGAATAATTTGTAATATGGAATTATTGTTTAAACAATTGGGCCAAAATCCATATAAGGTAAACAAATAGAAACTTTTAATTAAGGGTTAATTAAAAATTAATAATTGAGATTAATTAAATTTTACGGATCTCTGGCGAGAAAGCTTTGCCCAAGCGATGAGGTTTCATAAAGTTCCCCTAACATGGAGCGCCTCTAACTGGGAGCGATCTGGGAGAAAAGTTTAAATTAATAAATCGAAATTATTAAGACGGCTCATAATGTGATTAGTTTTAATTAGGAAAACTTGAACAATCACATTTATAAAATTAATCTAACCAATTTAAGAGTTAAAGTTGATTAGGTTAATTAAAACTTGGATTAATGAATTAGCCTGAATTAGTCTAAGTTATGAAACCCTAACTTAAAATATTAAGTGGGAGAAGGAAACATGTCAATGTATCCTATGGTCTCCACTAATGGGCTCGAAACGTGAGATTTATACATGGCCTCTGTAACACTGCTGCAAGTGTTCATTCCCATAGGAAGGTTTATTGTATAAATCAATATCAAGTTGGGTCTCCCAAAAGGGATAAAGAATTTTAAATGCGCTTGAAGACTGAATCTACACTTCGTAGACACTCTTAAATTTTTATTTAAAAGACTAAATTAGTGGGTCACACTTAAAAGAAATTTGATAAAGTTTGTTATCAAAACTCTTGACCAAACACACGGTAAACAATGACATAGGAATATGAGTTATTCTGGAGTTGTCAATTGTTCGAGTGGCATCTCGTTTTAATGATGGTATCTGACCTATCATTCGACGGCACTTCACTGATATCATTAAAATATCGTGACATAGTAACATGTTTTAGGGCTTTTTTGTTCATTAATATGTTCGCATTCATGCATCATATTTAATTATATGTCGAAACTTTGAGTATTTGAATGTTAAATGCATGTTAGATTATCAAGATAAAGTTTATTTAAATTTCAGTAATATAGCATCTGTTTTAGTCACTATACTTGGAAAGAACAAACTAAATGATGAAACTATGTTTCCTAGAAAAATGAAATGAATAAATTAAGTAAATCAGTTTACTTAAATAAATAGACAATATTAATTATTTAAATAATGAGTTTATTTAAATGGAAATTAATATCATTGTTATTAATTATTTAAATAATGTGTTTATTTAAATGGTAATTAATAATAAAATATTATTAATAAATAATTATTAATTATTTAGGTAATGTGTTTACCTGAATGGAAATTAATAATTAAACATTTATTATTAATTTTAAATAATAGTGATTATTTAAAAGGATAATAGTAAATAACATATTTATTATTAAGTTAAATAATATCGATTATTTAAATAGAAAATAATAAATATTTATTAATAATAAAATACAAAATCGGAATATGATATTTTATTTGAATAATTGATTTATTGAAATAAATATCAAGAGTTAATAAATAAGATTTATTAATAAGGAAGAATCTATAATTGCATTAATGAATTCAATAGATTTTGGTTCAAATTATTAAATACCAAAATCGGATCGTATATAATATTTTAGGAAATAATTGTTGAATTATTTTGTCTAAAATAAATATATAAAAGAATGTTTAACCAAAGACAAATTAAACAAAGAAAAAATTAGTTTTTCTTATTGATTTTATAACACATAAAATCGGCACGTAAGATAAATAAGGAATAAAATTTGATTTTATTCTTGGCATTTATTCTTGTATTTATTTTGATAGTATGTCCTAATTCGATTGGAAAACTATTTTGCGTATAAATACAAACGTCTTGGTTGTTCATTCAAAAGCTTCTAATTTCAATTTTCGAAATTGAAGACCCTTCTTCTTCCTATTTTCCTCATAACCAATTTTACAATAGTCTAAAAGGGAAGAAAATATTTTTCTTCCCAAAACCATAGTTTTCTAATTTAGTTTAGTTATCAATTTGTTTTTTATTTTGAAATATGTAATAACTATTGGTTCTCATTTCGTATGAACCAAGTATGGGAATATTTTGAATAAGAGTTATTTAGGTAGATATTCCTTTACAATTATATTACAAAGTTCCAAAGTGTGATTGGATGGTTATTCAAAATACTTAGTATAAAACAAATAAATTCCAAATCCAAATTCTAAACTCTGGTACATCTAAATGAGTTATAAGGTTTAAAAATGTTTAAATACTTAAGTCTAAAATTACTTAAATAAGTTAGAGGGATTAATCTCTTAAAGATGGTTCTCAAGGAATTTGAGATGATAACCATATTAATCCACGAACTTATGGGATAAGTAAAATGGAATATCTTTGATTTATCAAAGATAACTAGACTTAAATATCACTAAAGCTTGAACATTCAGATGTTAGAACTTAAGTGATAAATAAACATACAATCAATTTCTTACATTCCAAATATTCAGTTATTTAAAAGGATGTTTTAAAGGAGTACTAACTGATATGGAATAAACAAAAAAGAAATTGAAATGTAATAATTAGTGGATAATTGAATTCACAAATTATTAAAGATAAGTTCAGTAAATCAGTGATACTGAAAGCTTTAAACCTTACTTAAGATAGAAAAGAATTACAATGATTTTATTTCACAATAAAACAAGTAGTTAATTAAAAGTTTAAATGGTTAAACTACTTGTAGAACTTTATTTGAGTGGGAGCATCATAGTACGAACCAAAGGGACTTTTAGAAGTCCAAGTGAATTTCATTGACTTCAAAAACAATGAATAAAGTTCAAAATAAGTGAAATAAAAATGACATGAATTTTTCAATAGTTGAGTTGAAAAGGGTCACTTATACTTATACATTATTTTGGAAATAATAGGAAGTATAGAATTGTAATCATTGAACAAATGAAAGTAATGGAAAATTACTTTGTAGTGGGAGCTTAAGAATTTCGAGAATCCTAGAACCAATGTGACTAAAATAAAATTTACAAATAGTATGTTAGTGCACATAGATAAAATGGGAGATTTTATGAGTTGCCCGGGCTCAAATTCGAACATGAATTTACTTCCATGTAAGAATTTGACAAAAGACCTTTGCGAATTAAACATCAAATGAGTTAAGTATAAGTAAAATGAGTTTTTACTAACTAAACTCTAAATTCGCGTGATTACTAAGTTGTCAGTAAATGAAAGGTGGTTGAACATGATGGTTTCAAATCAAGAGTTAATAGAGTTTATTTTATGGCGATAAAATATGGAATCTATTACACTTAATGAAACTAACATCAGACAAAAGAAATACATACTAAACAGATGAAAACGTTACTAATAAAGTATTAAAATGACTACCATGGCTAAGTAGTTGATAGTCATCCAGTTTGACTGGAATTACAAGTCAAATCTCCAAAGATCTAGGACAAGTGGGAGATTGTTAGGAATTGTGTCCTAGAACTTGTAATTATTTAATTATAATAATTTATTTCGAATAAATTAAATAAATAAACATAAGTTCTTTATATTATCTAGATTGATTCAATTGACGATATTAGGAATATATGGAAATATATTAATATCAAACATTCAAATAGTAAACCCTAAGTTACTCTTATGAAATCACGACTTAGTATGTGAGTCATACGAGAGGATTAAAGTCGAGATGAGTAACTTAAAAGTGTCTACAGTAAATGGATAACGTTTGGGAACCTTATCCTGGTAACACTGTTGATAGCTTCACATTTTATTTATAGACAAATGATCTAATCCTGATCATTCATGTGGGAGACATGAAATGGAAGTATCATATGCAATGTTGTGACGACCCGACACTTTTAAATAGATTTAATTTAGAAAACACAGCTGAAGTCTTTTATTTTACGAAAAATTGGCGTGGTTATGTTTGAAAATTGGCTAGCCAAAACCTGTTTACATCCTAATTTTCAAATCTAATAAAATCCACAAGGAACATCAAGTCCCATTTCAGGAGTTCAAAGATGTATATCATAAAAACATCAACATTAAGCTCTTATGAGCTAAATACAAAGTACAAATCATTAAAGTTCTTACAGTTCATCAAAATAAAGACAATAACTTTACAACAAAAGAGTCCATCTCGAGGTCAGCATCCCTCGATCACGCAGCACCATCTCCCCTTCCACGGCCTATAGCAAGGGCATTACCTTATAAGTGAAGACTTCGCTCCTAAACACCGGAAGAGCGATCAAGCGAACGGTTCAAAAACACCGAGAACTTCGTATAACACGGGTGGCAAGTACGAAGGTTAGGTGGAAAAGGATCGTAGGACTGATACCTTTCCAATGGACCCGGAAACAAGTCGATCGGGCAAGAAACGAACAAAATCAAAAATCTCTCTTTGCTCTCTTGAGACCCACGGGTATGGAGAAAGAAATGGGGAGTGATTTTTGGTCAATTTGAGTCAATGGTTCATTTAAAGAAGATTAATGAATAGTGTTTAGATATTTAGGAATTTTGGAAATGACGGTTACGTCCTTTTATGACTTTTAACTTATAAAACGAATCCCGAACTTCTTAAACTATCCCAATGGTGATTAATAATTATTAATTGGCCCGTTAATAATTATTAATACCATTAAAACAAAAATAAGCTAAAAAGGTAATTGAAAGGACTTAAACCGAAATAAACTACTAAATTCTAATTTACCGATAAATAAATAAACTTTAACTATTTAAATTAAAATAAAATAAATAAATTTTTTTTATCACAAAATATCAGGATGTTACAAATGTTTATTGTATAAGACAGGACCACGATGTTCGATCAAATTTCTCATTAGTACCGTTTACGAGAAATTATCGAATATCAAACTAAGTTTATCAACCGTGATAGATCTCAATCCTGAGTGAAATGCGGACTCCTATTTGTGGAGTTATGTTCTTTGATTCACATGGTTGAGAGCGATCTGTAAGAACGCTCAATACACTCCTGTTTTGGGAACATGACTAGATAAGTAGCTGGGAACTCATTTTCACGAGATGGAATTCATAACTTTCCTATAAATTAACCAGTATCGGTGCGATACTTAAACATTTTAGGAACTTTAGGAAACTCTCTTGATGTCCTGATTCGAGACATGAACAAGTGGCGCCACGACTTCTATTGATCACGAGTATATTATCTCTAGTTCGACTAAAGATAAAGTTCATTGGAGAATCACCGGGAACACAAGGATAAAGCGGTAATTACAGGGGCAAAACGGTAAATTTATCTCTTTGTAAATTATGAGGGTTCCACGTGAAGGATATATCACGATATAAATAAAGATAAACTAAATGGACATAACTCATCTATAGTGAGGGAGTTAGGGCGTTGGCAACCCTGGAGGGGGTGAATAGGGTTTTAGGTTAATTGAAAACTTTTTCGATTAATGACTTATAATTAACAAGTTAATTAGACTTTTTAAGCTCATACAATCAATGTGCAATTTCCCTTAAAATTCTCTTAAACAAAGTAAACTAAATTTCAATAAATATTAGGGAATATTTAATCATGAACAAATTCTAACAACCAATTATGCTCAAAAATTCTAGCAACAATTATGAGAAGCAAGATCAATTTAATTCTCAATGATTAATAATTAATGACCCCAATTAATATGCCCAATAAGTATTTAGCAATTAATAATAGTGCAATAAATTAAAAGAGGATAGGGTTAGAGATTGACACCAAGATGTATAGTGGTTCGGCCAAAACCGGCCTAGTCCACTCCCCAGCGCCTCCGGAATTTATTACCTTTTCCTGAGGAAGTACAACCCAATCCTTTTGCGGGCTCAAGATCAAACCCGACTCTTTTCCACGGGATCAAAGTCAAACCCGATCCGTTCTTTTTCCGGGCTCAAGAACAAACCCACGTTCCTATTTCACGGGCTAGGAAACCGACCCAAGTGTGAATTATAAATTTTCACACAAACCGACCCACGTTCCTATTATTTAATTCTCTCTAATATCCAATTCTATTTTCTTGATAACTTCTCCGTTTTAGCTCGGAATTGGTCGATTCAAATTGCGTCGCGCTCGTTATTTTTCGCTCTACAAAATACAACACTAAAATACTAAAATTGATTAGTACTAAGTGTTTGTTATCATCAAAACATAATTAAGAGATTAATAGACCCAAAAAGCCAACAGGGAGTTCAACTATGAATCTATAGTGGAATTATTCATAGTTAAATAATAAGTAATTAACTGATTATGAGTTAATCACTTAATTGACTAATTATTAAGCCCATGATCTATAGGTCCATCGGGTCCCTATGCTAGCCCAAATATCGTTGTAGCAAAACTAAGTTATTAATTTAACTTAGGAAGAATAAATAATTTAAGTAATTGAATTTACTTAAAATTAGGCAATATTAATTATTTAAATAATGAGATTATTTAAATGATAATTAATATAAATATTATTAATATTGTTACAATATTAATTGTTTAAATAAAGAGCTTATTTAAATGGAAATTAATATAACATTATCAATTATAATATTTTACGGCAAAATTAATTGTTTAAATAAATAAATTGTTTAAACGGGAATTAATATTAATATTATTAATTATTTAAATAATGAGTTTATTTAAATGGAAATTAATAATTAGTATTATTAATTAAATAATGAGTTTATTTAATTTAATAATAAATATTAGAGAGAATTAAATACAATTGGTTTAAGAAACAAATTGGTTTGGCCCAAAATAATTAATTAATTGAATATGATTCAATGGTTATTAATATATTATTTTTGGCTAAATGTATTTGAATTAGAAAGCATTATTTGAATTTTTCTAATTTTAAATACATAAATTATTAAATATAGAAAAGTAATTGAAATAAGAAATAAATTATAAAAATATATATTAAATTTTCATTTGGCTGGCGTGCATGGCTATATGAAAAGAATAATATATTTAATTTAATTTATTTATCTTTTCTATTTATTTTATAATTAGGAGATAAGCATATCTATAGAGATTAGATATCATATTTTCCTATAAATATGACCATTGGGATTCATATTTTGCACACTTCTCACTTTAATTAGAAAAGTGAAAATTCTCTCTCAAGTTTTTTGCCCAATTGCCGATTTTCCTTAGGGAACAAATTTAGAAGAAATTTTTTCATCTTTTGTTCTTCCGGTTCGATTCCCACAAGTCGGTTTTGCTTTCGATCGGGATATAGCATAGAAGATCCGGTGTTGGTGAGGATTTGATGCTGTAAAGAAACCTCCAACCGATTCTCCATTAATTACTCAATGTAAGTAAAAGTGTTTTAATTTTCGAAATTAAGCATGAATCTACATGTTTTATCACAAATTGCATGATGTTAATAGATCCGTTATTAAATGTTAATAAGTTTACTAAATAAATTTCCGCTATTTTAGTAAATTATCCCTTCATATTTGTCATCCACTTTTCAAAATTTTATGACCACATAGGGCATTCTTCATCAAACATCTTGTGTTGATACTCCGTCTCAAAACGGGGTCACCGAACGTAAAAATAGACATTTGCTGTAAACCGCACGAGCTTTACTTTTCCAAATGCAGGTTCCCAAACACTTTTGGGCAAATGTTGTTTCTACTGCTTGTGTTCTAGGTTAGATTCTTTATAACTGTTTGTTCCCCAATAAACCTCTCTTTCCTATAGAACCTATGATATTTGGTTGCACATGTTTTGTTCGTGATGTTCGACCCCAACTTTATAAACTTGATTCTAAGGCTTTAAAATATATTTTCCTTGGCTATTCTGGGGTTCAAAAGGTTTATTGATGTTTCTTTACACTTTTTAATAGATATTTGGTTTCTTCGGATGTTACTTTTCTGGAAAATACACCGTTCTCTTCTTCTCTCATGCATTTGTCTAGAGGAGGCTAAAATCTTGTTAATTTACACCACTACAACTGTTGTTCCACCTCAATCTGAAGTACCAACTTCTGTTTCTCCTCCTCTCCCAACCTCTATGCCATTTTCCTAAAGTATTTACCCGTCCTCCTCATACTATACCAGACTCATGTCTGGATACCACCGTTCAAGAAGTTTCGTCGTCAGATTTAGTGACAAAAGTTCATCTCCCTATTACCCTCTGTAAGGGGAAACGAACTTGTACATATCTTGTTGCTTCTTTTGTGTCTTATAACAATTTGTCTCCTTCTTTGTGTTCTTTTAGTTCATCTCTTGATTCTATGTCTTTACCTAAGACTGTTTATAGTGCTCTCTCTCATCCTAGATGGTGTGATGCCATGCTAGAGGAAATGCGGCCTTGGAGGAAAATGGAACATGGACTTTGGTTGATGGAATGGGTTTTTTCTATCAAGGTTTACTCTGATGGTTCTATTGCTCGTTTGAAAGCTCGTCTAGTGGCTAAAAAGGTATGCTTAGGTTTATGGGATTGATTACTCTGACACATTTTCTCCTGTTACCAAACTCACATCAATGAGATTGTTTATTTCTCTGGCTACTACAAATAGTTGGCCTTTGCACCAATTAGATATTAAGAACGTTTTTCTTCATGGGGATCTTCAGGAAGAGGTGTATATGGAGCAACCACCTGATTTTGTTGCTTATGGGGAGCATGGGAAGGTTTGTTATATGAGAAAATCATTGTATGGCTTTAAACGGAGCCCCCGAGCATGGTTTGATAAATTTAACTTGGCAGTTGAATAATTTGGCATGAGGAAAAGTACATCAAATCATTCTGTTTTCATCGAAAGTCTACAGCGGGATTATTTTATTGGTTGTGTATGTAGATGACATTGTCATCACAAGAAGTGATAGTGCATGCATTTTATCCCTCAATATTTTCCTCCATAGTCAATTCCATGCAAAGGACTTAGGAGCGTTAAAATATTTTCTGGGTGTGTAAGTGACGAGAAGCGATAAAGGGATTTTCTTTTCTCAAAAGGAAGTACGTGCTGGATTTATTATCAGAAACTGGTAAATTGGGGGCAAAACCATGTAGCACCCCAAATGAATCCTAATTTGTAGCTCACAAGAGATGGTGACTTATTTGAAGAACTTGAAAGATACCGGAGGTTGGTTGGAAAACTTAATTACCTTACTATAACTCAACCAGACATCGCATATTCAGTTAGTATATTGAGTCAGTATTTGTCCTCACCCACTATTGAACATTGGAAGGCTGTTGAGTAGATTTTGTGTTATTTAAAAGGTTCCCCTGGACGAGGAATTTTATATAGTAACCACGAACACAGTAAGATTAAATGTTTTTCAGATGTTGATTGGGTTAGGTCTAAGGAAGATCAGAGATCTAGTTCTGGTTATTGTGTTTTTGTTTGTAGTAATTTAATCCCATGCAAGAGTAAGAAGTAACATGTTGTATCACAATCTACTGCTGAATCAGAATATAGAGCTATGGCACAATCAGTTTGTGAAGTGATGTGGATTCGTCAACATCTTTATCGACTTGGGCTTCTCTGTGTTATGTCCAAAAAAATTATGGTGTGACAATCAAGTTGTTATCCATATTGCTTCAAACCCTGTTTTTCATGAGCGTACTACACACATTGAGGTTGATTATCATTTTGTTCGAAAGAAGATACGGGCTGATTTCTACTGGATATGTGAAGACCGGAGAACACTTGGGTGACATCTTTACAAAAGCTTTGAATGGACCACGTATTAACTATCTTTGTAACAAGCTAGGCATGATTTAACATGTATGCTCCAGGTTGAGCGGGAGTGTTAGAAATATTATTCGAGTTTGTTATATTGTATAGTTTTATAGATAGAGGCCCAAGGCCCATTACTTCTAAACCCGCTAGGTTAGACTCTAATGTATATATATATATGTGTATGTGCTTGGTGAATCAATATGAATTAATATTCTCTTCAACTCTCTAGTTAATAGTTTACAACTTCTAAATGTCAAAAATAATCATTATAACATTTAGCAGAATTGACAATAGCGAGACCGAAAACTGTTAACATAAAGATTAATTTAAAATGTAAAAAAGAGATAACCATATAAATATCCACTTTTTATCTATTTATTTCAAAATATAACTATCACATATGATTTTTAATATTTATAGCTAGATTGGTGTATTAACGGTTTAGTTTTTTTTCATGACTTAATTGCCTTATCTAGTTTAATTTTATAATTTTTTTAAAACCAATTGGTGCACCATTTTAACAAGTCAGGATCCATAAATTAGGGAATTTGATTTCTAAAAGCAATCTGGATCTAAAATTGGTGGATCTCGGTTTGAGAAATGCCATTTTTTAAATTAAATTTTTGCTATTTTTTAAAATATCAATTCTTAAAATGTTATTTTTGAAAAACCCTCTTTTTTATTATTTTCTTTTTTTTATTTTTAAACTCTTTCCTTAAATGTATAATTATATCTATTTTAGTCTTTTATTATACATTGTTGATGTCATCAATCCTGTAAATGACTAATTTCATTCAAAATTTAAATAGATGCCAATTTTAAAAAATCAAGTCTAAAATATGTCTATATATAAACTTATCCCAAAATTTTGCTTGTCATGTATATTAACAAATATACACCAAATTGAGATATGTTAAAAGTAAAACATGTAGCCCAAAATTTTTGCTGTCATGTATGCCTAACAGAATTGAACGATATGTTTAAAAGTAAAACATATATCCAGGGACGGATCCAGGATGTTTTGTTTGCGGGGGCCATATATATATATATATATATTAATTTTATTAATTAAGCTTTCGACATCTTAACTTAAAAATAATATTTGAATTATAATATAATCAATATTTCATTTGATATTAATTTTTTTAATACATATACTAATTAACTATTAAAATGGTTTGAGATATAAAAATATTTATATATAAAATAATTAATATGAAAATCATTTTTTTTTCAAAATTAAAAAACTTTCAACGTAACCAAAATATGAAATTGTAATTTTTATTAAATTATAAAAAAAAAAATATAACCAATAAAAGAAATTTCAATTATTATTCTTATTTTTTAGACTAAATTATACAAAATACCCCTAAAATATAGTGTCGGTTTCAATTTGGCCCCTAATCTTTTAAAAATTTCAATTATACCCCCAACCTTTTATTTTGTTTCAAAAATACCATTTATTGAGGAAATCAACCTTAAGATTAGGGGCCAAATTGAAACCGACACTATATTTTAGGGGTATTTTGTATAATTTAGTCTAAAAAATAAGAATAATAATTGAAATTTCTTTTATTGGTTATATTTTTTTTTTATAATTTAATAAAAATTACAATTTCATATTTTGGTTACGTTGAAAGTTTTTTAATTTTGAAAAAAAAATGATTTTCATATTAATTATTTTATATATAAATATTTTTATATCTCAAACCATTTTAATAGTTAATTAGTATATGTATTAAAAAAATTAATATCAAATGAAATATTGATTATATTATAATTCAAATATTATTTTTAAGTTAAGATGTCGAAAGCTTAATTAATAAAATTAATATATATATATATATGGCCCCGCAAACAAAACATCCTGGATCCGTCCCTGTATATCTATATCCATCAAATAAAACCTATAATCAAAATGCGACATAAAAGTTATTTTGAGTTCAACATAGATTTTCACTCAATATCTTCATCTTAATTCTCGTAAAGAAACTTTTATAGGTTTGGGGAATGAAAATGGTAATTTAATTATAGACAATATTCGATAACCAAAAGTTTTATGAAAAAGCCTTTTGAAATCTTATCAAATTTTAAAACTTCTTAAAAAATCTTGAGATTTTAAATTGTTATTATTATATTGAGTTACATGATTTTTACAAATTGGTTAATATGTTACTATCAATTTAATTTAAAAGATAATAAGCAAATTTAAAATTTATGTGTACTTTTCCATGATAACTAACAAAGATATACATAAAAAAAGGTTTACATCGACATTAATTTTATTAATAAGCCTTCTTTATTTCCTCAATATTTTAATTAAATATAAATGAATAATACACGATTAAATGATGATGGTGACAAGAATGATGAGAAAGTGATGATGAAAGCAGCAACAATTAGGGACCAAACTATAATTAATATAAAGAATTAGAATTATTCTAAGTTTAATAATGAGGAGATCAAATCAAATCAATAGGTCAAACATAGAAATTAGTAACGTGTGATTCAATATTTCAAATAAATGATATGCTTTCGGAGCTTTATCACTTTCATACTCTTAAAGTTTAGAAGAGGAAATTTATAGTTGGGCGATTGTGATGGTTTTTTAAGGGTAACTTAAACTTTTTATAATTAAAAATATTCAACAAAAAAAAAAAAAAAACACACCTTATCCATGGATGTCTATGAGTATGATAAATTGGTAACAAATTATAAGTTTAGAATCAATATATATATATATATTCTTCAAAAAATATATATATTTATATTTAATTGGAAGTTAATTTAATTCGTGTTTTAAAAGAAATTTAAAATTTTATGTATAATATTTTTGTACTTGAATATATTAACTTTGTTCAAACTTCAATATAATGAAAATAGGCTTTATCATGGTTTATCTTAAGATTTTATAATGTGTAGCTTTTAATTTCAGTGAATAGCACTTTTTTCTACTCTAAATTTTAGAAATTTATTTATTTTAAAAAATAACTCTTTTTTATTTTATTCATTTAATGAATTTTTTATTTTTATTTTTTTGGTTAAAAGTAGCAATTTTTTTAAATTCGCATATTATCAATAATTGATTCACTATTTCAAAATCAATCAACATGGTAAAATCGAATATTTACTATTTCCTTTTAAAAATAAAAAAACATTTCATTAAAGGAAATAGTTTGTGCCACAAATGAATATGTGGAAAAGGGGGAAAATCGATAGTTCCCAAATTGAGAAGTTCGAAAGAAAAAAAAATCCATCCATACTTCAGAATTCTTTGAACTTATCAACCAAAAAGCCAGGGAAATGAGCTGCTTGAATTCTAAACATGATTGCTAGTTTCGACTATAAAGCCTACACTCGAGCTTTATAAATTAATTTTGAAATTAGAAAAAATTGCAAATTGAAAAGTGAACTCTTGTATTTGACTTGGATGCAATCCTCACTAATAAGAGGGTGATTTTTTTTAGAGGTTCAAATGAATGAAATTGAAAATTTAGTAGCAAAATTATGGAGTATTTTTTTTTTTTAAAATGACATTTTTAAATTGTAAATTTTAAAATAGTAAAAGTTTTTAAAATTAAAAAAAAAAATTAGTTTAATTTTTTAATGAATTGAATTCCATTCATTATATAATAAACCTATCAAAATCATAAAAACTATAAAAATTAAAAAAAAAATAACGAATTTTAATTTAAAACATAAGAAAAAATTTGATCATGCAATTATATAAGAGAAAAATATTGATGAAAATGAATGCATTAATTTAATTAAAGGAAATAATTGCTCTTTTTTAAAAACAAATAAAATTTTTGTTATTTTTCAAAATTAGACTGAAAAAAGACTGTAATTTCTTTAATCTAAAATTATTGTATGGGATATAGATTATGGGTATAAATCTTATTTTTCCTCAAATGATTTAAAAAGAAAAGAAATTTAAAAATATAAATGAAATAGAGAAAAATAAATGACTAGTTTTGTCATTTCAATAAATTTGGGGGTAAGGAACATAACAAAGAAACAGAAATCAATCATGTGCGAGATGGAAAACTCCAAAACCTCTCTCATTCATTTTTTTCTTTTCTATTTTTCCGTAAATTTTTGGCGATTATGAATTTCCGATCCAGGCGGCTGATTGTGACCCAACGGAGTGAGTTGAGTGACGTGAGGAGAATGATATCCGAATAAAATTCAATATGGTTAAGGTTATGGGTAAGAAAAGAAAAGAAAAGAAAAAGGGTCAAATTATACCAAAAGAAAAAAAAAGGGTTAAATTGTACCTTTTCGACCTCGTTCAATTAGATCTCTGTGTAATGACCCGAATTTACTTTCAGGACTAACGACTGTCTCCATTAACTAACAAGAGTCTTTTCAACACGTTTTGTCCTCACTCACATCTTGACATAAGCAAGAGGTCATCCAATCTAAGATTGCTCCAAATCAAACACGCTTAACTATGGAGTTCATTACGATTGAGCCACCGAAAAGAAAAGTTAACCTTGTTAATATAGACAATACCTATTAATCTTATTAAGTTCTTTTCAACTACATTGTCCCGTACCAGTACAAACTTAGAATTCCTTCTCATTTAGATGTGGAGTCGGTTCATCCATGTGGCCCTTCGCCTAGAAGCCTGTCAGGAGTCGCTCCTTATCCATGTCTAGGGATGGCAACGGGGCGGGGCGGGGTCGAGGATCCTAACCCGCGGGGATTTTTAATCCTCATACCCTACCCTATCCTCTAATAGAAAAATCGGGGGCGGGTTCGGGGATCGGGTTACCCGCGGGGAAAATTCCCCGTTTTATATTTTTAGTATTATTTAAAAAGGAATATAAAAATAAAATATATATTTAAAATATACTTTTTTAAGAGTAAAATAAAACATAATACTAAACATTTTATAATTTATTAGTTAATATAACCATATTATATATTTTTTTTAAAATAAATAAAAATAAAAGTAAACAAAATATATAAGATGTTATTAAATTATCGGGTCTGGGTTCGGGGGCGGGGCAGGGGAATGTATTCCCGTCCCCGTACCCTATAAGAAATCAGGAGGAAATTTCCCCTCTTACCCTAATTAAACGGGGATTCCCCGCCCCTATAGGGTCGGGGCCCCTAACCTGCGGGGAATTTTGCCATCCCTATCCATGCCTACTAAATGCACCGACAATCACTCCCCATCCCCGTCCTCATACGATCACTGTGTCATTCTCGTTCTTATATTCTTAAAAGTATCAAAATTCTCTCTAATGTTTTAAAGATAAAACAAAAGAAAAGGGACTCTTTGGTTCAGGAATGAAGCTTCTACCTTAGCATTGAAGCTACCTTGTTGTTGTTAGAATATATTATGCCTAGAATTAAGTTGATTTGTAATTTCCTTATTTGCCTTCGTGATTGTTTCTGATTTGCTTAATTAGCTCGTTTACCTTATTTGTTTAGGTCTGTCGTTTCTATATAAACCAATGTAATACTTTCAATATTTATACCGATTCAATACAATGTAGTCTTTTCGCTAACAGTTGTGATGATGTCCAGTCAACAAATCAAATTCAAACTCATTAAATGAGCTGATGTGGAGAATCAACTCGTTGATTGTTGTCTACTTTCTTGTCATTTCATCCCTCAAATTAAGAAAAAAATTTGAGAGAAAAGTGATCTTAAACATAGAATGGATGACCATTTGAAGACAACTTCTATCATTTCCAAATTTAGGAGTACGGGGTAGCATAATTCTCTATAGTACAAATTTAAGTTTGTTTGAGCTCGGACTTCAAGAATTTGAAAGGATGCATCAAACCCAATCTCCAAACTCAATTTCCATTGCTTTCTTTACAAATTTTCTTAGTTTAATCTTTACTTTATTTTGTAATTTTACACTCTAGCACCATTTAATATCTTTGCACTATGTTTTACTACATTTTCCATAATTTTAATCAAAGCTTAGCTATATCTATTTCAAGAATTCTTCTTTATCTTGCCATGGATAGCTAGTTCAGTAGTTCTTCTAAGTGGTGACTGGGCTTGAAGCTCATAGAGAATATAGAGAGAATGAGAGAGTAAATTACAAAAAATAGTAGATATGCTCAGCATGAATAGTGCTAAGAGTAATGTTTCATTATAAAGAGAAAGGTAATTACATGTGTCATTACATGATTGGTAGGACAAATAACAAACATAAAGTGAAAAGTAATATTGTTAAAATGGACTATTTATTCTCTACATTGCTATACACTCTAACAAGTGGGAGTTCATGGAAGAAATGGGCTGAACCCGATGACTCCATAGGTTGTGGCTTTGTGTAAATTAGCTATGGTATGGAAAAGTTCTTATCTATTTTCCCTTGTAAGACTTGGTGAGAGCCAAACCTAAGAGCATTCAAGTACAATGAGAGATGGAAAAATGGATGAATCTAACTCAAGAGCAACTACCTATTAACATTGGTTTTAGGGAAACTAATGGATTTACTGTATCGATTTTATCATTTCAAAATCACAAATAAATAGTGAAAGACTAAGAGGTGGGAAAACAACCTGAATATCATGAGTTGCCACCCTTTTTCATAATTCAAATCCAAATCTAAAATAGGCTCAAAGGAACCAACAAGCATAAGTTTATCTGAAAGTAAATTCAATCCAAAATCACAAGTTTTTAATTAAAACACCAACAAATGATTCTAAAATGAATAAATCTACAAGCTAGCATTGGTCCAAGTCAAGACCGTCATCGAGTGTCAGCTCCCTTACCCTTATTACGGTATTACCTGAAAAATAACATCGGTGTAGCATCGTGAGTATAAAACTCAATGAGCAACAAAATGCAACACATTTCATATTCCAAATCATGATTTGAGTCCAAGACCCAATCTTAACCCTTTGTATACCCATCAACAAACATACTATTATCACCATTGAACACAAATATTCACATATCTCATATTTCTATTACATTCTTGTCTCATATTCACAACATATTAACATCTCATGAGAATAACACATGCATAATTCACTCTTATACATGATTCACATAATTCATCACAATTCATAATCCGTGATTTCCACATAATCATAGTTCCACAAACAATTGATTGTGAATACTCATACCATAAACTCAACTCATAAAACATTCGGAAGCCATGATATTTTACACCCATAGGTCCAGTATTTTAGGAAGTCATGGTCTTTTTCACCAATAAGTTCCTATATACTTATGCAATTTGAAGCCGTGTTCTCTCTCACCCATAGTTCCGATATATTAGGAAGCCATGGTTTTTTTTCACCCATAAGTGTCATATTACAGACTCTAAATACCAATTTTGAAATAACTTCCATCCAAGAACATTTGTGATAACCAAGAACAATGGTGATAACTAAGAAAATAGAAAAGATAAATGAATTGAAAGGCCAATCCTTTTGATTATATTCAAAGGTGTATTTATATCAAGATTACAAGTAAAATAATCAGATCATCTACACAGATAGGCTTGTTGGAATAAATTCAATAATTGAGACCACATATGTAATTAATTAAATGTGTATGCTATTTTTAATTAGCCAATTAAAATGATCTACTAAACTTTAGGTATTGGCTTAATTGGGTAATTAGATAATTCCATGGACTTATATATATGCATAGATACCATCGGATATTAAAAACATCAAAACTACTCAGGCAATTATTTGAAGTGGGTTATAGTCCTCATTCCCTCTAATTTTTTTATCACGTTAACTTCTCTCCCCCATCAGCGAAGTTTTTTCTCTCCGTGATATTACAGATGAATTAGAAGGCCATAACTCCATTCTTGCTTTCATCCATGGATTCAGGTACGCTTCCGCTATTAATCTCTTGAATTGGCCTTGGATCTATTCTTACCAGGCTAACATAGTAACTTTATATTCTAGCTACTTTCACTAAATGAACTTGGAAAGCTATTAATAGAAGGTAGTTTTAATGATTAAGCCCAATAGTTATAATAAATATCACATTAATTTGCATACATATAGCAATTTAAGAGGTGAAATTTAAGAAATTGGTAAGAGAATAAAACATTTACAAAAAAAATAGTTAATAATATATTTAGATTTTTTTTTGTCAACCGATAAATGGGTGATGGTTTTTTACGCCGTTACAAAGATTAATGAATAGAGTTTATGTAACGACCCAAATTCCGTAAAATCCTTTTTATTCAAATGCACAACGGAAGACTTGATTTTTACAGAAAAACTGCATGGGTTCGTTTAAAAATCGGATTATCCAAAACCTGTTTACAACCCAATTTTCAGAAAAAGTAATAAACCTGGAATGCGCATTCCATACTATGATGAAACTCCTAAAGAAAGTTTTATAGTCCAAAAACATAAACAAATTATACAAATGCTCCATCGAGCTCAAAATAAAACATAAGAAAGATGTAATGAAATGTTTGTAAGCATTCAAGAATGCTACACCCAAAATCAGACGTGTTCCTGTCCATTCATCATCTTGATAAGTAACGCGGCGCCACCTCCTCTACCTCGTCCTCTACCACGATTCTTACCTGAAAATTGTAATTGTAGCAACATTAGCATAAAAATGCTAGTGAGAGTAAAATGAAAGCAAATAATCCTATGAACCAAATTCCATATCGGAAATTGTGTCCAAAGGCCTATATTTCACTTTTACTACCCATTCCACATTCCAAATTCCACACAATCACACCATACATAATATGCTTCTTGTAAAGTAACGATATTAAGACTTAAAGTAAAAGTATACCGGTTATTACTAAGTCTTTCTATCCATTCCAATGAGTATATGTAACTGTACCATTAACATTCTTTATTACCAAACCAGTATCATTGTATCAGGTTTACCATATGGATCAATATCACATACTAAGCCCGTACGGTATTACCATATCACAATCATCGTATCGGGTATACCATATGGATTGATATCACATACTAAGCCCGTATGATATTACCATATCACAATCATCGTATCGAGTATACCATATGGATTAATATCACATACTAAGCCAGTACGGTATTACCATATCACAATCAACAAGTTCCCTAGTAAGTTAGATAGATTTCTACTAAACTATTAAAGAACATAAACTACCTAAAGTTACACTAATTAACTCTCGAGTGCAACTTCAAGCCTCTTTGACTTCCAAACTACTCAAGTTCCTTAAACTTCCACTTTCATCTAAAATCTCCAATTCATCTAAAACTCTTCAATTCATCTTACAAGACTTTCAAACCACTCAAACCTTTCACTTCCAAATTCATAAGATTTCCAAAGTCACTCCACTCACTTCCGAGTTAAAGTCACCAACCAAGTATTAACTACAAGAAGTTAGTTTCCCTCTTATCATCGATAAACAATATCGTAATGAAAGATAATTCATAAAATCACTAACTTCCATTTTAAACTCACCTTAGATTGTGAAATCCAAGCTCCCAAGTGCCAAGATCAAAACCACGCGATAAAATCACAATCCTACACATCAATGACACCTAACAATCATTAATTAACCGAAAATCGAGCAAACGACATCTAAACGCATAAAACGAAGAAAACATGGCGAAAGAGCCTAGGCATGCTCTCGTTCTTACAAGGAATAAAGGGCTCGGGTTCGGTTTTCCGGCTTTTATGCACTTTAGAGGTGTTTCGGGTACTTTGGAAGTTCGCCATATCAATGGGTAGCCGTAATTTTGAGTTTTACACAATAATCGATTTCCGAAAAATTAAGTAAAATACAAAATCATTGCAAACTAAACACCCTAGCCATGGCCAAGTGAGAGAAATTCATATGGAAAGGGTTTTCAACTCAAACTTGATTTTAGGGTTTAGGGAAGTTTCTAAAATTGCATAAAACGACTTCCTCGATTGAAATCTTCAAGCTTCGGTGTGTGAATTTGAAGATTTCAATCTCAACCTCCATTAAAACACTATTCAAAGCTTGAATTTAAAAACTTTGTCATACCTTGAGGCTTGTAGAAAATTGATGAAAACCTCGATTGGTAGGTTAGAAATGATCTCTGGATCAAGAGCTTTCAACGGAACAGGAATTACGGCGATCCACCGAGAAATAAAGAAAAGCCAATATGAGAGAGAGATGGGGAGGGGGGTTCGGCCAAGGAGAGGGAAAGAAAGAAAAGATGAGGAAAAGAATTGACCAACTTTGACTTTTTAAAGAAGAAGAAAGATGAATAGTAAAATAAGATATTTAAGAAATTGGAAAATGACATCTACGTCCTTTTTTTTTAATTGATTTAGTTTATAAAACGAAACCCGAAGATCTTAAATAAATCAAAAGGTGATTAATAATTATTAATTGGCTCGTTAATAATTATTAATGTCACCAAAACTAATTTAAAGAAATAAAATGGTTAAAAAGGTTTTCAAACGAAAAATATCTACTAAATTCGAAATTACTAAATTTAAACTAACATTAAATTCTTTAATTAAAAGAAATAAATAAATTAAAACAAAAATAATAATAATAATAATAAAATTTACCCCCAAAAGTAACGGGACGTTACAGTTTATGGTCGGTAATATCGTAACAATCTTAAAAGTTTAGGTAAAATTAATGATTTGAAGTTTTGAGGTTTACAACGTGTGTAAATACCTCAGGTTCAGAGTATGATTTTATTATTTACTCAAAACTTTTATTCAATTTAGGGGATTTTGGGAGTGTGTGATTCGAACATCCACCCTCATATATATATAAAGAAAAGTGAGCTTTTGTTACTCCAATAAGTTTGTTATTATACTTTGAGTGTGTTTATTTTATAGATTTAATTTATAAGTTTGCTATCATGTATTAAACACATACTATACAAATTGTAAATTTAAATTTTTTACTTTGAATGGTGATATCACAATACTCTATGTACTATGGGGAAAATCATCATTCAAGGGAAAGAAGTAGAAGATGAGATGAAAGAGTGAGATGCTACAAGATAAAAGCCAAACTAATGGAACAGGCAAAATGTCACTGACACATAAAAGAAGAAACAAAGTGAAACATTGCCCTTCTCATCTGCATGAAGCCCAACTTGAAAATATAATACAAAATAAAATAAATATAGCTTAGCAGCATTGGGGGGGTCCCATGAAGTTTGCTCCACATAATTCTTTATATGTTTTAATTTAATTTTTGTTATCTTGTCCATTTTTTTATTTTATTTTACAATGGAATTTCTAGTTATTGAAGGTGCTCTAATTGAATTTTTACCTTGGTATATGGTCTCAAATAGTAAATTTTAGATATGGATTTCTATTTTTATTAGTAACTTTTTTTTTGTTTAGATAACAGATTTATTTTTCTATAATTTATTAAAATCAAAAAAATAAATTATTAAAATTAAGTATAAATTAACTTGTAATTAAAGGAGAGCTTTAATTCTTAAAAGCTCATTTAGATGACAATTATTCACCTCAAACTAAAATTTAAAAATCAAATATAAAAAGTTAAATGTTCCACGTTTCATGCTTCTAAAAAAAAAAAGTTTAAATTTACATTTCAATAATTTGAAGTAGATGTATTTTATTTTGATAAATTTTTAAAAGTTTATGTTACACAAATAATTACATATTTTTGAACCAGGACGTCTCTGCAATCATGCCACAAGGTCTAAATAAAAAACTTCACCTTCTTAGGACAGAAACCTTTCCAAATTGCCTTTGCTAAGGTGGCACCATTAAACCATCCTTGGCTCATACCATATAAATATCAGTAATATGATAAAATAAATATAGACAATTACACCATGAACTTTTTGTCAAAATATTTGACGGTTTTGTTATCTTAAGGACCAATTAAAACTATTTCTAATAACCCGAAAATTGAAATGTAAATTTTACTAACTTAAAGACCAAATTGACCTCAAAACTCAAGGACGAAAAGTGTAGTTTTGCCCTCTCAAGACTTTTATTAGCACAAACTAGAAAAAGTTTTTAATTAGGAAGAGAAAAACATCCTTAAAAAACCAATACAAAACTAAACTAAATGATGAACCTAACATTTAGCAGCATGTGATGAACCGAGTCGGGTTTTCACAAGTAAGATAACTCAGCACAACCTAACTCAAATATGTCAGAGCCAAACTGACTCGATCAAACACAATAACATGCCTAAAGACCTTAGCAACAAAATAATAGCCTTCATGGCTCAAATGTGGTGTTCTACTCAACTTCATGAACCTTTCAACAAACTCCTTCCAACTTAGGACTCTCCCCACAGGTCTTAGTTCATCTACAACTTTATTTGAAAACTCAACAATCAAGCTCTCATGACTCTAAAGCCCATCATTATCCTTACTTTAGACAAAGTACCTATCTCCACAAAGAGACCTCATGACACAAAACTGACTCTTTTATAGAGACCTCAATTGCTTTTTCTCTCTTTCCGACACGACGATTTAACTTGAGCGTCAAAATAATTTCAATAAACATCACATTCATACTCATGTGAGGTGTTTTTTGAATATTTTTTACCAACACAAAGTTCTCACTTCATTATCACAAAATTGGATAACCACTGTCAAGATGAGATTAGACATAGGTTAAGAGGCTTCAATCAGTGGATTTTTGTTTGATGGCATGAGAATAAATACATTCTGAACCAATATTCTATAATTTTTTTTCCTTCAGCAGATCCACACAGTTGTCAAATCTACAGAGATAAGCTTTTTGAGTATTAAGTACTAAAAAAACCAATATTTAAAGCAGCTTAATAAAATGACAAAACAAAGGTAATGACAACTTTCAGTGTTTCGGGTTCTATTATAAAGAAACACTTTACAAACGCAAAAGACCTAAAGAAATTTCCAACAAAGAAAGCAAAGCCATTGGTAGCCACCGAACTTGGGAATGTTGTGTTATATCTCTTTATTGGAAGGTGATAAACTTAGCCTCTAATGGCCATCTTAGCAATCAGTAATGTGATTCATGTGCAGGGCTATCCGCATGCATGTCCATTGAGGAATCATTAGAACTGACAGAATTAGGATCAACATTTTGGTGCTGAAGAAAGTTTGGTTCATTATTCCGAGCTCCATTTCCTCCTGACATACCATTGTTTGGGTACTGAACTTCCTGAGCTATGTGATATTGCTGCAAACTCCGGCGAACAGGACTTGATAAAGCATTTGAGAAGACTGAACTTTTGGATTGATTATCAGAGGGCTCCATTCGACTTCCTTGACCAGTAGTTGCTGACCCAGAAAGACCTGAAGCAGGGAAGCCTGAGTTTGTGAACTGCATAGTCGGTTGGGCATGCTGGTGTTGGACTGGTGCTCTAGGAGACATTGACGGTTCCTCTCCACAGTAATCCAGCTCATTCTGCATGTCAGTAAGGACTTGATGACACTCATACAGCTAAATAGAAAAGCAAGTACAACTTTTACTTGATCAGTTCAACGACCTCTTTCACAAATGCAAATCACCATTATTGACAAATCTCTCTCTCTCTCTCCCTCTCTCCAGTTCATTCCACTCTTTTACAAATGCAAAATTACCATTCATTCAACTAGTCTTTCTGTAAAGGGGGGAAAGCATGTACAATTACACTACTAATTTGTTGAGGCTGAATTATTTATTCCAGCATCATTGATATGCTACGAGCACATCACTAATTCGTAAAAATCATTCAAATGCTAGTGAAACTATATCAGTCAGAGCATGAATACATTTAATTTATCTAATCTAATATCAGTCATGACAAACTCCAACGTAAAAACAAAGAGCAGAAGATCAAATAAAAATTCAGATCGAGTAGATGAAGAGGGAATCTTACCCGTATATAATTGATTATGTCAGCTGTTGTCACTCGAGATCCACCTTCTTGTTGTCTAAAGATCCACTGATAAAGTTTTTCCTGAAAGCAAGACCAGAAAAGGTAACAGATGTTAAAAAAAGAAAGAGAAGAAAAACCAAACAAACAAGCTGAGAATCTAAAGATGTTTAGTGATGATTGAAATCCTGCCTCAATAATTCATGATTAGATAGGAAATTAACTCAAACTGAAACAACTTATTTTAAGTTTATGGAGGTGGATTATGCTTAACACAGCCAAAAAGCAAATCTCTAAATGACATCCAGAAACATGCAAACCATCAACCAAATCAAAACCGACTTCAAAGGATCTTCCAAGAAGTTAAATATCTATGTTTTGCTTAGGGAAGATATTGTTTCATGTAAGCCAAACTTAAAACTGCAGGGATTGTAGTTTTAGTTGTTCATTTATAACAAACATAAGTGCTAACACATGCAAATTGCTATGTTAATTTTTTTTTTTTTTTGTTAAGAAACCTCACAAAGCCATTTCATTGATAAAATGAAAGAAATAAAAACAAGAAAATACAATATAGAAGTGGCACAACCAACCAAAAGCCACAAAAACCAAGGTACCGTATACCCAAAAACCATAAAGAACCCACACCGCCACCTAATTACAAGTATGCGGGCCACCTATTAATAATTTCTCCAAGCGAATAACAACAAAAGTCTTTCCCTCACGGGCTGCACCTGCAAACTGTCGGAGTGCTATCTTAAGATAGTTTAATTTTGCACATAAACCTATGCAAGCAAGAAAGAAAAAACACAGAGAACTGAAATCTAGAAATAAAAAATGATTTACAATTCCTGGTCTTTATAAATTATATATTAGAACTAACAAATCGGTTGAAGACCTTGCTCAAATTGAAATTCTTTCACCAATTAAACAAGGGATAGTATCTATCTTTGAAATCCCCAAAAGTTCAGTGGATTTGACTAAACCAATTAAACCAACCATCCAAACACAATTAACTGTCAGTCCATTGGTAAACACCAAGTGTTGGTTGGTATGTCAATTTTCAAAAAGAATGAAAACCGATATGTTGCTCGGTAGAAACAATAGTAAAGCATGCTTTCGATTGACTGTTTAAAAAAAAATTACCATCCACCATAAGTAGATAAACAACAACAAAATTTGCATGGACGATCTTGAGATGATAAGGGCTGATCAGTCCATCTACAGGAGGGAGGGGGGGAAGAAACTTTGGGAGTCTGAAAAGTAAAACTTTGTAGGGAAAAGAACAAAGTCTACAATGTAGCCATACCCTTCTTCACCTACCCTCCCTCTTTCTCAATCTGAAATGAGGGCACCATCTTCAAGGAAGTGAAGAAGGGCCCAACGTTCCTCTCCTAGATGTTCTGCAGTGTGTCGATCATCATTTCAGTCAATCGATTTTTTCAAACCAACAAAAATTTCTAACCGACTTACAAGCCTAAGAGGGAGAAACTCATTTGATAAATTGGAGAATAATGTCTCATCTATAACTACTAGCCATGTAGGTTGGAAATTGTTTCTCAGCACAAACACATGATGAAGGCTTTACTAAAATTCAAAGCGAGGAATCGTAGAAATGTTCACTTATAAGAAAACTACTAAGCACCAAGTCATTCAAAAACCTGTAACCCAACCGTATACCTTGGCCAACTCCAAGAACAATATAATTAACCAATGCTGGAATGCAGATACTTTGGTATAGAACCTTCATTTTAGATGTCACCTAAAAGATGAAGAGGTAGAGGAGTGGGAGCCAGACTTCTGTTAAAGCTTGAAGAGTTGCCCTGCCTTAATTCTTGCAGGGAAACTCTCCAAGCCTTCTGTAAAAGCTTGTTTCACTGATCCTTTTCACAAAATCTTTAGTATAATCTCTTGGGGCTTTTTGGTATGAATTGGGTTATGCACAATTAATATACTAGTAACATAATCAACCTCTTGGCTGGTTCTTTGCTTTATGGCAAACAAAGGACCCTTTGGAACAACGCACGGAGAGCCATTTGATGGTATATTTAGCTTGAACAAAAGAGGAGAATTTTTGTGAATATTTCCTAATCATGGGAGATATGGGAATGTGTTGTTTTTTTTCCTTTTCTTTTTTGAAGTAAGGGAATGTGCTGTTTTGAAATTCTCTTCTTTTTTGAAGTAAGGGAACATGCTGTTCTAAAAGCCTCCATTTGGAGTGCTAATTGTAATTCTTTTTGTAATTATTCTCCTACAATTATTGCCACCAATTGGAAGGCCTTTTTGTAATTTTATAAGTCTTTTTGGCCTTTTCCTTCATCAATGAAAGGTCGAGTTTCTTATCCCAAAAAAAAAATCTTGCAGCGATTGTATTAAGAGACGTGATAACTTGGTAGAGTCCACCTAGGCCCCTTTTCCTCCAAATTGTGAAGTCTAAGGAGGCAATGTTGGTTAATCCCTTTGGGAAGATAATTCAAAAGCTCATTTTCATTAAAATAATGGAAGTAAAAGAAAACAAAAGGGACGAAAAAGCCACATGCTACCTAATTGTATGCGACCCAATTGTTAACAATCAAAGAGAAAGGAATGTTTCAAAATTGCTTGGTAATGACACCAAAAGAAACATTTACATATGCCAACTCTCAAACATAATCCAACCTTGACTGCCTGGGACCCTCTTCTATTATGCATGTACAGCCCAACAACTTAATTCCCAAGCAAGTATCATTCCAATTGCTATTCCTTCCCTATCGAGTCCTCCATTTTCTTTCCAGCCAGTTATTTTAAAGGATAGCTTTAATCATGCATGGCCAACTAACTTTAGCCTTCCTATTGAATCAATTGTCATATAGAAGTTGCTCCTTTCCTTAAGCCGCATTACCTAGAAAACACCAGCTTCAACTGTAGTGCGATAAAAGCTTTGACCATCAATTTGGAATGTAGTAATGGAAAAAGGAAGATGTGCCCGTCCTTTTCATTATTTCTATTGCAGATGTCACATTATTTTGTGGAGAAAAACAAGTGGGGTGTGTTCTTCAGAGTTTGGACTCTCTCTACAAGGTGCATACCTCAGAACCAGTAACCAAACAAACATTTCAACTTCCTTGGGGTATTTAGTTATCTAGATTGTCTTAGATAATAAATTAGTCCCCTCCCAAAAGTGTTGATTTAAGGCCCAAAATCTGTTGCCACTAAAAATTGGACTCAGAAGATTGCAACCATGTATTGTGGTCACGCTCTTTCTCACGACAGATTTTGCTTAAGTTCTTCAACACTTAGGCATTGTTGGGTGTCTAATCGCACATGTTGTCTTTCAGTGGAAGAGGTTGTCTTTCCGATTTTTTAACAATAGCAGAAATGGCCTTTAGAAAGTTGGTTTCTTTGAAATTTTAGTCGTGCCTTGTTGGTTATCAACAATGCTATACAGCCTTAGAAACCATGTCACCAAGGACTCTATATCGCACCACAAATCTTCCCAAAATCTCATTTTGTTAGCAGAACCCAGCTTGAGAAAATATTCTCTACGATTAAAAATGTTCTTTGGGCTTAGTGAACTGCTATATATGCGTCTACCGTTACTCGATATCTTTCTCCAAGAAGAAAGACAGTGCATTTGGTCTGTGGGTATCGAGCTTTGGGTTGTTGTGATGCCAAGGAGGAAAGAAATATTTACTAGTACCCCTCCATATTGCCTCTAATTGGCAAGCTTTTTTGTAATTTTTTGTGGGCCGTTTCGGGGCTTTTTTCACTTATCAATGAAATAGCTCAGTTTATTATCAAAAAAAAAAAAAAAGTTTCAAACATAGAAAATGAAACTTTGTATTAGAAAATAAAGTGTACAAAAGAGAGGAGCAGGGGGATAAGACATCACTCAAGTCCCAAGGAAGAATATGTTACAACAAGATTTCAAACTCCCTAGTAAAAAGCTACAATACAAGACAACAAGAAGACTGCAACCAAAAAATAGCAATAGTAACCTCAATCTTTGGCATGTCCTTCTAGCCTAAGATCTCTACTGGTAAAGAGATACCCTAGGGTACCCGTACCTGAACAGAAAAGTCACAGACAACATCTCCAATTTTCCAACCAAACAGTGCCCTAGTTGGTCAAAGAAATGAAAAGAAAGTTAGCAAGGGTGTTGGATTGAACACTTCTGGAGTAAATTCTGATACTTGAAGACAAGAATCTGGAAGTAGTGTGTCATTACTATCATCATGACACATTGACACCAAATCTCAATATGTTCATGTTGCATCTACTCACAATACCTATGACAAGTTATGACAAGTTTATGTCAATATAACTATAGAAGACTTCACAAAACTTCAACAGTACCAGAAATCATTGAAGCTTTCATCAACCCTTATCACTGTATTTTCCATGAATCATATTGACAGATATTAGTAATTTAATTTCCACTCTTCAGTCACCTATTTCCTCTACCATTGTCACTTCAGCAGATGGATCCACATCCTATTTATATGATTTGACATTGTTAATCTCACTTTATTACTTCCTTTGATTCTAAATTTACCTAGTTTTCTTATAAGTCAATTTCCATCAAGGAATTCGCATGTTATGTCTATTTATTTCCTGGTTATTACTTATTGTGTTATCTTACGATAAAAAAACTTAAAAGGATGTGAATTTAGAGGTCTCTACATTTTTAAGTCGAGTACAAAAATCCATAGCATCTTCTAAAGTGGCATCACAATTTCAAGCACATTATTCTTTAGATCATCCATCGTTACTTTTGTTAAAGAAAATTGTGTCCTCAGTTTCAGAGTTTGCCTTCAGACTAGTCACAAGATGTGAGGCTTTGAACTGGTGGGGGGTAGCTCTATCTCCTGGAGAAATGTCTTCTCTTCCTTCTTTGTTGATTGTAGGGATATCCCTAAGGACTTACATGACACTATAAAAGGATCATTTTCCAAAGAAGGTCAATGTTTTCCTTTGAACTGTGCTCAAAGGGTCTTAATACCAATGATAAATTACATATGAAATTTCCCAAGTTGATGCTTCGTCCTAATCGATGCATCTTATGAAATTCCAGCGATGAAGATGCCACCCACCTCTTCTTACATTGCCCCTTTACGTTACAACTATGGACGAAGTTGCTCAATGTCTTTTTGGTTCATGGTCCCTTTCATTTTTATCCCCCTCTGGCACTTAAGGGATGTTTTCTGGTGTGGAGCTCAATGACAAAGTTGTTGTCCTTTGGTGCAACGAAGCACTCTTTTGGCTTATCTGGTGGGAGAGAAACAAGATTTTTTCAAGATTATAAAGGGTAGGTGATTCTAAAATCGAATCAATTGTTGGACATTGGAATCTAGGACTAGTGGGTGAGAAGAGAAAATTGGTGTTCAAATGAGCTTGGATCGAAATCCTAGATATCCCCCCTTGTATTTGAGATCATATATAGTTTAAAATAAAAGCAAAAAACTTTGTGGCGGCCATGCTAATGGGGAAAGCTATGAAGGCTTATGGAATTTGAAGTAGAGCATCAGCATCCATGCCAAAGGATTCGTTAGGTCTTATTCTGATATGTTGCTTCCACCTCTTGTCAAATAATCCATGTTCCTTTACGTTTCATGATTAAAAAAGAGATGATGATAAATGCTTCGAAGTTACTTGATATGGAAGGTTCAGTTAAGCCAAAGAGGAGGAAGGAGATGATGATGTGATGTATGTGAGCCAATCATGGTTCCTTCCTTTGATCAGGAAGTTTGACCCCGAATTAGGGTCTAGATTGGAAGTGGATGGAAGAAAGAAGGGGAATTTTGTGTTGGAGCCCTGTTGCCCCACTTCTATTCTTGACCCAATTTTTAATTCACCTGAAAATGTGAGGATGCATCATCCTTTTGGGTATTGAGCTTTTAAAGGTCCCCGAGTCCATCCATTGTGACCCTGATAATGGACCGACCTACTGTAGAAATTGCTAGATGGCATCCCCCCAAAGAACAAAGGGGAGGTGAAATTCAAAACGAGGAAAAAGACTTTCGAGCTAGAGTCAAAGATTGTGAGCAACCAGTGGACTGTAGAATGCCTCAAAGCAAAGCATACAAATTCAGATCGCTCCCAACTCGTCAATTGTTTCATACCAAGATAATGAATTCTCTCTCTTTTTTTATTATTTGGTGCCATTAAGTGGAAAACCTCCAGCTTCCAGGCTGCCTTTGATTCTCCAAGTTAATCTGAAAATTGTGAGAAATCAAAGGAGACAATGTCAAAAGGCAATAATTTGTAGCACATATTCAAGTCAGTTCCAGGGAGTCGTATTTGTTTGGGTAACGCGTGGAATTTTGAGGATTTAGAAGATATAGTAAAGGAAATCCATACTAGGCATGAAACCATGGTACTGAATTCTAAGTGGCCCAATTCTGCTCAGATATTTGGTTTACAAAGAGTTGTATCCTCCTGAGTTAATCAATCATCTTCATTCATTGTATACTTCTATAAAACTTAATTATGTTCAGCATCCTCTTAATAGTCACAATGAGCTAATGGGCGGGTATCCATTTCATGCTTTTCAATAGTAGGTGAAGACGGCTATTATACGATTAAGTTTTTGCCTTCTTTGTGCTATCCCATGTCATTCAACCAACGGGTGTCCAACAAATGCTACCGGTGAAACCTTGATCGTCTTGCCCCTCTATTGGGTTTTTTGCACCTTCATCTGTGCTACAAGTGCCAAAGAAATCTTAAAGATTCTCCCAAGATTGATACCCAAGAGCAGGAAACAAGAGGAAATGTTCCCCATTAGAGTAAGAGACAATGGAAGGGGGTCCCCACCACATAACCATCAACCTAGTGTGTCCTCGTCCATTATCAGAGTGTCGTCAAACTCCAAGAAGGCATTGAGATATTCTGTTTTAAAGAAATCACGAGAGTGACAATAGTCGCAAGGCAATGGGCCAAAATCCTCCACATTAGGCCAATCATCAAAGTTAATGAGATCCTCTAGCGTTGGCTAGAAAATAGGCTCAACAAGAACAGTCTCAATAAGCGAATTGGTACAGATGCAATCAAGGTCACATACTATTTTTGTTTTTCCTTTAATGTCCTCCTTCTTTGCCATAACATCAGAATATACACCCAAAACTTCTTGACAGATTCCTCTATGAAATCTCCATTCTCATCTTTGATCAAAAAACGTAGAGGGAAAGACAAGCTAAATGCGTAAGTAGACATCTCCATTGGAATGAATCCATCATCAAAACCTCTGACACATATTCTCGCATTCTCTTTAAAAGTCCAAAATACATCAACATCATCATCCCTACACAAACCCCCACATAGGCCTGATATCTTATTGGTCTGATTTCAACCTTGCATCCCACCATACCTTTGACAAATCAGTCTTCCACTCAAGAATAAAGCTTCTTCGCTGTTGACACCAGGATCATCCCCTTTCAATTTTCTGACAATAATGGCTAAAGAGGGGTGAAAGTAAGGAGATTCTCAGCATTAATATTTGGGCTGATTAGGTGCCCGACATCTCGATCTCTCACAACCTCACCTTTCCCATCGATCGCACAGGGCAACATACCCATGTCACTCTTCTTGGCTATCTCGGAGAATAGCCTTGGCTGACTATGGAAGTTCAAAGGATTAAGAAACTCATTCAGCATTCTAACAACATGCGTCCATACTTTTTTCTGAAGCTTGTTAAGACGAAGAGACTAGATTTCCTACCAGAGAACACCTCCTTCAATAACACACCTTTCCTCTATTATTTGACATGATCTGCATCAAGAAGAGCATTGACGAACTTTTCCACTTACGAAGAAAGGTTTACAGTGAGAAGCCATGGAAGCCGCGTGAATAACATCCCTACACCAAAAGCTATATAATACCAATTTTCACTAGAAAAACTAAGACCTAAATCTACCAATCTTTGTGATACGGACTCTTCTACCATCATCCAAAGTCTTCCTTTTAATGCGTAGACTATCCCCCCGAATACGAGATTGAACACTTCTACTTCTTGCTTGATTTTCACCAAACCCACAATGAGGAGCCCTCCCATTACTAATCACCCCCCTCATGCCTCTTCCAAGCAGAACGAAAACCCTTATCTCTGTGAACAATCAGACAACTTTGACAAAAGAAGGAAAGAAGAAGACAGCGGAGATAAGGGACGAAATCTGGCGAAAAAGATCAGAAAGGGAGGGGAAGCCTTCATTGGTGTGATGCATGGAGACTGAGAGCTCCTCTTTAGTGTTTTAAAAAGTAATAAGCGCACTAAGATGATTAAGTCTTGTGCGGCTTAAGCGCGAGGAGCAAAGAAAAGCGAGGCCTTTTTGTGAGGCGCATAATATATAAATAAATAAAATATTTTATATGTGAAAATTATAGTATAATCAAGAGTAATATAATGAAAAAATTATTGAATTGAGGCTCTTTTCTTAGATATTGATTAAAAATGAAGGCATATCAAGGTATTGTTTGCATTTCCTCACCTAAAAAACACTAAAACATTAAATTAAAATTAAAAAAAATGAAAAAGAGCCCTAAAACGGCTGCAGAGTGTGCCTCAATGCCCACGCCGGGCACCTAGGCGCACTTTTTAAAACACTGCTCCTCCTCGACATAGGAGACATTGAGGAAGGCGAGGGCTACGAGCCCTAGTTTTCTATCAGATTGGGAGGGAGAGTTCTATTGGGTTTGGAGGTAGAGCTCTATCAGGTTGGGAGCAAAAGTTATATCGAGTTAGAAGGGAGAGTTCTATCGAGTTTGGAGAGAGAATTTGAAGAGTGGGTTTGGAGGTAGAGCTCTATCAGGTTGGGAGCAAAAGTTATATCGAGTTAGAAGGGAGAGTTCTATCGAGTTTGGAGAGAGATTTTGAAGAGTGGGTTTGCTAAAAACTAGTCTTAAACATTTTTCATACAAAGTAGCCCAAAGTGACATGAATACAATGCTTGCAGCTTTCATATTTTGCATAATAGCTCTCTTTTCTTTTATAAGCTCTAGGAAGAATAACACCTTTGACTTCCTCTTGATATCTTCCTTTTTCAAGCTATTGGTATTACCTTTTGCAAACAAAAAATTAGAGGATTGTGATTATCTTTTATGGTCTTGCCCCTTCTCTTCACAAATGTGGCAAAGATTCTTCAGATATTTTGGGATACTTTGTCTTCTTCCAAAGGCTAAGGGAGGATAATAATCAATGATTTATAATACCAACATTTCTTCAACAAAGGTCGATTCCTCTGTACTTCTCCTTTCGTCTTTATTCCTTCCTAGTCACCAATTACCCAAGTCTACTCCAAACGACAACAATGTCCAAATACATATCAAGTTCTAGAAGCTTCTTCACCATTGGATCCCAAATCAAGTGATGACCACCTACTCATTGCTCTTTGCAAAGGTAAATACCAATGTACCTAACTTGTCTCATCTTTCGTGTCTTACAACCAATGCTCTTCCTCAAGTACTCATCTTTTGTGCCTAGCTTTAATGTTATACAGAAAAGGCAAGAGTTCTAAACAAGAAACAATCCAATACATAATAAACTGAGTTCAAATTTTTAGCATTTGGGATTTTAAAGGAAAAGCCAAAAAAAGGATAACCGATCAGACAGCGTCAATTCATTCATTCAACCGGACAAATCAATGGTACTTAATGGCAGTGTAGTAGGCCGAAAAAGTTCTTAAACAAAGAAAGTCTTGATTTTATTTCACCAAATGTATGTCCTGTATCCTTTTATAGTGGATACAACAGAAACCCTCTTCTGCTGGAAAGGTCCCAGCTTCAATAAAGATTAAAAATTTGACTCCAGAAGACCCCTTTAACGAAAAGATCCCCATCGAGACATTTGAATATCATGTATACTCTACTAAAAATCAAACAGTTAAAAGAAAAAAAAGAAAGACAAATAAGATACAAACAACTATCAACATTCCAAACTTCCATCATATGTTTACAATCATTTGTTAAAAGTTTTCAACTAAAACCACATAAAATGTTTATATAGTCTCTAAATTCTCAAAAACCCACAAAACAAATACTGATGATACAATCAAATCCAAAAAAAAAAAACCAACATCAAAACAAAACAAAAAATACATAAACAGAGAAAATGACAAAAAGGGGGTTTAAAATTGATATAGAAAAAAAGAAGAAATTCCAATTCCATACCATTCCATGGCGTTCTCCGGCTTGAAAAGAAAGTTTTTGATGATTCATAGCCTGAGTATAAAGCTGAGAGAGCGAATTAGCCGCACTACAAAAAGAAGCATACATGGTCCGATCTACCTCATCGAGGTTCGTAGCAATAGACTTACGCTTTTTAGCCATATCCGGCGAAATAATCTTCTTCTCCGACGAAATAAAATTGGGATTCCGGCAAGATTATAGCCGGAATTTGAGCAGTGTGAGAAAAAAAAATCTAGAAAAGAAAGGATTTTGAAGAAAGAGGGGAAAAGGGTAAGAAAAGAAGAGTTAAGGTGCTATGCATTCCTTTCTTATTAGAAGAAGGAATTGTTTGTCTTTCTGTCAGGTTGAGTGGATGAAAAGGACTTATGGTAGCTATCGTGTCAATGCTTTGCATATGATTATTTTCTTTGGTGTTACCATATCAATTTTGAAAATGGAAATTTGAATCAATCAAATCTAATTCATTTATATCTCTAGATTTAATGGAGTAAAATCTCATTATCTTTTGAATTCTATTTTAGATTTAATTGAGTTTTTTTTTTTTAATATTTGCATGCTTACGTGTCACTCATCAATAATATTACGTAAAATAGCTAAGATCATCGTCGTCCAACCTGGACAATTAACTATGGAAAGATAAGTATGTATGTTATATAATTGTAGTATCTTTAATTTTGAAGAGATGATTGTGTGACGTTTGATCATGCCCTCAAGTAAATCAGTCAAATCATTAAGGCATAATTTGCACTATATCCCAAACTCCTTCTACATTCAATCGAAATATTGTTTTATGATACCGTGGTTGGAGAAAGTATTTTGAAAAAATTACCATTACACCATGAGGAAATAGGAATTGTATACTAAGAATATGAGAACATGGGTATAAAGAAAGCATGTTGATTTCATACAATCATGGGTATAAAGGTCAAAGACTACTTGCACCCTTATAGTACATTTTGCATTTGATGATGATAAACATCACAAGTGGCAAAAGTCACTTATTTATAAAAGTAATTAAAACAAGATTAAACTTCTAACTTGATTGCATCTCTTGATTACAGAGTGAAGGACGGTCATATGGCATGCGATCGTAGGTAAACAATACTCTAAACAACATTGATCATGACATTCTCCTTCACTTAGTTCGTTAAGGTCCTCATAAACAACCATTGTTTGAACTTTTTTTGATAGTTTTTTAGACACCTCAATGTCTTCAATGCGTTCCCAGTTATTCTCTTCCTCGGAGATGTCATTCTACTTTACCGAGTATTAGAACCATTCTCGCACGAGGTCTATATTTCTTGTGGATTATCTCTTCTAGATTATCTTGAACTTTTTAGCCTCTTCCTTCCTCATATCGATGGAAGGCATTTTTACTTTTATAGCATAACCAAGATCTTAAAGGTTAGAGTGGAAGGGTTGCAAGTTACTAATATGGATAATTGGGTAGATTTTTAACCACATTAGTCATTGGACCAAGTATGAAGCCTTGCCAACTGTTTCAAGGATCTACATAGGGCACTTAACCACATTAGTCATTGGACCAAGTATCCAGTTTTTCATATGCTTAGAGTGTTTCTTTAGGTAGGCATGAGCCACTTTGGTGGTATACTTCCACTCTTTGGTGAAATTGTTGACTATTTCCTACGTAGGGGTGATCAATAAGATAAGACATAGTAGGTTGCCTCCCAAGAGTTAGCCTGAAAGGGATTTTTCCTTATGAGGAATATTTCTAATATTGAGATAGAATTGTGCAACATAAAATAAGTATTTACACTTTTCTAATAGTTGCAGTAGTATTGCACAATACCAAATACTACATCTAGTTTTTATAACGAACATATGTGAAATGGCGCACAAATTCCTTTAGCAAGCTATTGTATTATGTTTTTTTTTCCTTATATGAATAAAAATGATAGTTTGAGGATATATTCAAGTTGAGGCCCGAAAACATGAATATTTTTGTTCATGTAAATCACCCATCTCAATCACTAATGATGCTTTTTTAATCTCCTCAAGTCTAACAATGTGTGTTTGTAAAATAGTCAAGTTTGTCATCTTGGTTGAGCAAAGCTTGGGATTTGGGAGTGGGGATGAATGTTGTATAGTCCAAAGTTCTAATGATAGATTAAAACACCAATCTCAAGTAGATATATGATGAAGTATAAAAAGACACTCTCTCAAGGTTGTAAGGATACAAGTAGATGCTTAAGTAATTCGACTTTCTAGGATATCTCAACTATATTCTACTTTGAGACAAGATAAATATTGATGTATTAAATGACATGATTATGTATGTTTGGCAAGTAAGGGCTCTAGTTCAATAGAGCATAAATGTGTTGTCAATCAATATTGTTGGAGTTTCTGCCCTAAATCTTATGTAATCCGTTGAGACTATATAAATAAATTAAGGATTATTATTTACTTAGTAATATTTACATTGTCATTTGTTGCTAATAATAACGTTATCCATCATAAGATTCAGAGTTACGTATGATAACTTATAGTGAGCATTGAATGTAAGAAAATTCACTTGAGTTGTAACTCAAATAGTTTGTGGTATTATGAATAAAGGTTGAGTGCCTTATTTCTGGGAACACCACCAAGACAACCAACTTATAAATTGGTATACGTGATCTCATCTGGATCACTTATGTAAAAACATATGAGTGGAGATGTTGCTGCAGTAGAGATTGTAGTAGACTAGACTAAGATTAGTACTATCTTCTGGTAAAACTGTTCAGAAAGATACAAATATTGATCCTAATCGGTTGCAATGTACAGTTGATCTTAATCCTGAGTAAATTACGAACTCCTGTTTGCAAGAGACAAATATTTGATTTACAATGGTGAGAGTGACTTGATATAGTTCGCTCAATAAGCCTCCCACTTTGGGGATTATATCTTGCATATAGCTGGGAATGTGGTTACACAAGATTGGAATTTACTCTTTTCCTTATTAGGAAAATAGATAAGTATTTCTTTTATGGACTGATTCAGAGCTTGAACAGTGTGGCCCCTTATTCCTCGATAAAAGAACTATTCAAACACATAATGGAGATTATGTAAGGTTGTTCATTAGAGAATTAGTTGGGTTTAAGGAACAAGATGTATCATGGAGGTTAAATCGGTAAATTACCTAGTTGTGGATATGAACTACTTGTGAAGCATCAAAGTGTAGTTAATGATTATAATCAATGGACATAACTATGTCTATAGAACTAGGAGAGCAACAATAGATATATAATGGAGTTATCTAGGAGTTAATGAATAAGAATATATATAAAATGATTGAATGAGTTTTAATTCATTTAATTCTAGATTATTAGAGCTTAGTGTTATAGCTCCATTAATTCCTCGAGCTAATGCATGTAAATGAGAAAAATTATTAATAAGATTAATTTCTTTGAAAAAATGATTTTAAGTAAATTAATATGAAGTTGTCAAATTAATTAAAGCCAAAAATAAATAGAGAATTCTGATAATGTTGAGTAACTCATCATTGATCTCGTTATTTCGAGTAAGGTTATTTCTTCTTTCAGCTACACCATTATACTGAGGTGTACCAAGATATAGTAGCTGGGAACACATTGACACTAGGATGGAATTCATAACTTTATGAAAAATGACGATATAAGTGTGATACCTAATCATTTAGGAACTTTAGGAAAACCCCTTAGTGTACTGATTCGAGACTTGAACAAGTGGCGCCACGACTTCTATTGATCACAAAAGTGATTATCCCTAGTTTGACTGTAGATAATGTTCATGGAGAATCAGCGGGAACACAAGGATAAAGCGATAATTATAGGGGTAAAACGGTAAATTTAACCCATTTGTAATTATGAGTTTTCCGTGCGAGAGATATATCACGTATATTATTAAAGATAAACTAAATGAACATAACTCATCTATAGTGAGGGGAGTTTAGCTATGAATTTATAGTGGAATCATTCATGGTTAGATAATAAGTAATTAACTTATTATGAGTTAATCACTTAATTGACCAATTATTAAGCCAGTGATCTATAGATCCATCAGGTTCTTGGACTAGTCCAAATAACATTGTAGCAAAACAAGTCATTTATTTGACTTTTGAAGAAATGAATAGTTTAAGTAAAGTAGTTTCTTAAATAACTGACAATATTAATTATTTAAATAATGAGTTTCTTTAATATAAATTAATAGGGAAAAAGACACTTTTGCTCCCTGAGTTTTGAGTTTATTGACAATTTGATCCCTGAGTTTTCAAAACCGACATTTTTACCCTTGAATTTTCGTTTAGCTTTCAATTTGATCCCTGCCATTAAAAATCTGTTAAATACTTAACAGAATGCTGAGTTGGCATATTAAATGATTTTTTTTTATATTTTTTTTGTTTTTAATTACCATCTTTCCCTTATCTCTTTCTCTCTCCTCACTTCATCTTCTTCCTCTTTCTTTATCTTCCTTTCCTATTTCCATGGCCACCAAATAAAAAAAAACCGGTAAACTTAAACTCTCACCAGAAAAAATAAACTCAGATTTGACTTTCCCATGAAAGGATATTCTTCCATTAGGAGGAAAAGTTTCCTCGCAAGAAAGAAATGTCTCATTCCTGGGGATGGACGTCCTTTTATGCACAAAGGGGGAGGCGATACGAGAGGGTTGCAATTGGCTAACCTGTAGGGTTGTAATACTGTAAGAGAACAGAAATGTTCCAATTCATGCTATTTTTTTTAGATTGATTAAAATAAATATAGCAGAATGGAATCTGTGTGGATTTGATTTTGGTTTATAATATTTGATGATTCTATTAATTTCATATTAGACGAGATGGAGAGAGGGTAACTTGTTAGTTTTTACCAAAATAAAACTACTTCAAAATCCAAATCCAAATACCAATCTTAATCCCCAATTCTATTCTATTCTATTTATTTGGTTTCTCTATTTTTTCAGAGGGAGACATCGCAATCGCAATAAAAAACTTCTTTTTTCGCTTTTTTTTTATTTTATTATTTTATTCTATATTTTGGTTCGGTAAAAATTAGGGATATTCATAAATCTTCATCGTTTTAACTTCAATAATGGAGAAGCTTGTTTTTCTGGGCTAGATTTCATTTGACGCTTTTCACCCGTGTTGAGATGAGTCGCCGACGATGGGGTTTGTGGTGGGATGAGTTCGTCGGAGATGGGTTTGTGGTGGTCCAGATTCGGGTTCGTCGGTGATAAGCTTTGTGGCGGTGACGACTATGGAAATGAAGATGAAAAGGAGAAGAGGAAGGGGAAGGGGATGAATAAAGGAGAGAGGAAAGCCAAAGTTAAAGAAAAAAACATTGTCACATCATCATTTAAATTAATTTAATAATACTAGTGAGTAACAAAATAAATATAAAATAAGTATTTTAATTCCACGTCACCCATCAGTTAAGTATTTAACAGAGTTTTGACGTTAGGGACCAAATTAAAAACTAAATGAAAACTCAGGGGTAAAAATATCGGTTTTGAAAACTCAGGGACCAAATTGTCAATAAACTTAAAACTCAGGGACTAAAAGTATCTTTTTCCCAAATTAATATCATTGTTATCAATTATTTAAATAATGTGTTTATTTAAATGATGATTAATAATAAAAGTATTAATAAATAATTATTAATTATTTAGGTAAAATATTTACTTAAATGCAAATTAATAATTAAACATTTATTATTGATTTTAAATAATAACAATTATTTAAAAGGATAATAGTAAATAATATATTTATTATTAATTTAAACAATATCGATTATTTAAATAAAAATTAATAAACAAAAATTATTAATAAAAAATCACAAAAATCTGAAGAAAAAAAATATTTTATTTAAATTAAAAAATTGATTTATTTAAATAATAAATATCAAGAATTAATAAATAAGATTTATTAATAAGAAAAAAATTACAATTAAGAGGCTTCTTGGCTATTTCAAGACTCCAGTTTGACCTTTTGGTAACTTCTTCCCATGATAATCTTCGTGGGACAATTACTGTTGATCTCTCCTTGTTAGCTTCGATCAATAAGGTCCTTGGGAGAACATTTGATAGCTCTTGGAGAGATATTGGTATGCATGTGCTTGTAGCATACCCTGAATAAGATCACTGTTGTAACATCCCAAATTTTCTCAAAACATGGAAAATACTCATCAATAGCGGAAGCATAATAATAAAAGCAAATGTCTTCGAATCAAATTAAACAAAGTTCACATTTGGATCGCGATCTTATTTCAAAACTAAATTTGCCACACTTTTACTTGTTACAAAACATATGGACTAATCAAATCCATAAATAAAATAAAACACAATCCATCAAAAACATATCAAAATAGCAATAACAAAATTATTCAATTCAAATTCCCGTCCCACAGTTGAAATTCAAATAAAATGATAAGATGGTCGTTGACATGTAAATCTATGCCAACCATTCCACTCGCCACTAACGTCATCATTTGCCAACTTTCTTCTTCTTTTTACCTAAACAAAATAATAATTGTAGCATCATGAGGTTACGCCCAATGAGTAGAAAAATACTAACAATTTAATAATGCCATGAGAAGTTTGTAAGTTCATTAAGTCCAAAATTGGCCTCACCAACTTCCAAACAATTCCCTCAAACTAACTAGTCCATCACTTAACTTAATGCCTTAAATCCCCTCTTTATTCGCAAACAAATAGAGATTTCGCTCGAAAAGAATTAAACGCTCCTTTTCACAATTTAAACGTTTTGAAAATATTTTTCTTATGTATTTGCAAAGTACTTAAGCGAACCTACAATATTATTTTCCATGTAAACACATGAAATAAACCTGCCCCGTTAAGTGTTATTTAAGTCATGCATAACTAAATAATCCCCTTAACGACATATTCTTCATTAAGTAAGGTTATACTTAATGCAAACCTACAACCATATTACACAAGGCATTCGAAGCTATATGATTTTTAAGCATCACTACACAAGATGCTTTACAAGTCTAAGTTTAGTTTTTCACCTAGAAACCCAATTTCTTCCTAAAAGATCACTTTTCAAGGCTTACACTTAGAATTTCAAAATTCTGCAAATACGTCTTATTTTTCGACCTTAGAATGAACTTAAAACACCCAAGAACACTTTTAGAACGCTCCTAAAGGTCACCCAAGAATTACCCAACACTAGGGGGCAAAACTAGCCTAAACTAGTCTAATTTTCTTTTTTAATGGGCACTAATCCTTCAATAATAATAAAATTCCAGAAGTAAAGTAACGCATAAAAAACCTCTAAATTCATCCTAAAACATCATATATCATCCAATGAATAACCACAAAACAGTTTAACAAAGTATGGGTCAAACTAGTCTGAAGGCTTGCTTAAAAATCCAACTTTTCCCTTACTTTAAACCAAAATTCTGCACTTTAAGTTCAGCGAAAAATGCCTTTAAACATACCCAAAATCATCTTATATCACCCAAAAATCAGAAGTAAAACGCTTAATTAATGAAAAGAAACAATACATAAAAATTATAAAAAAACTTAGCAACTTCTACTCACCTTCAACTCTCTTCTTATCGCTGGTGTGCCACTGCCGTAGCAGTATCGGTAGCCATTAAGGCTGCTGCGGTAACCCTTAGGGGCTATTCTTGCTAGGGGTGTGCATGGTTCGGTTTGGTAAGTTTTTTTCATAATTATCGAATCGAACCAAACACATCGGTTTTGATAAAAAGGGATCCAAACCGTCCAATAAAAAATACAAATTCGATTCTTGAACCGAACCAATGGTTCAGTTTACATTGGTTCGGTTTGTCGGTTTTGTGAAACAAAAATAAACAAACAAACTTAGATAAAATAGATAAAAATATTAAAATATCCAAGATGGAGATTGTGAAGGTAGAAGAAGAACTCCAAAATTGGAGTATTTCAAAGTTAGTCTACCATCAAAGTAACTTCAATTTGACGATAAGAGATGTCATCAAAGCAATGGAATACAATGTTCTGATCACAACTGACGCGAAAGCCATCCATCTATTTTCAAAGAAGTTAATACTCAAACACCGAGAAGAGTTTAAATAACTTCATCTCGGGTTAGTCCAAGTAGCGGTCAAATCTTTATTCCGTCTCAGACTAGACTCTCAAATACTAGTGACCCTCAGAGACAAGAGGCACTTAGAATATACAGCTAACTTACTGGGTATCTTCGAGTCCAATCTAAAAAACGGACCAGTTTACTTCAATTACTATCTCAATCATACGTTTTCTCTAGAAGATCATCACATCTTTTCTTGACTAATGTTGAGAATTAATACTAAAGCGTTAAGGATGGAAGAACGATCACTCTCGACAGTGATCATATTCGGGGTATGCTACAAGCTTATGCATACAAATATCTCTCCAAGAGCTATCAAATGTTCTCTCCGAGGGACCTTATTGCTCGAAGCTAACAAAAAGATATCAACAATAACTATCCCATGAAGATTATCATGGGAAGAAGTTACCAAAAGGTCAAACTAGAGTCTTGAAAGAGCCAATAAGCCTCTTCTAAAGGAGAAGACTCTCACTCAAATTATAGAACATCCTAATAGGTGTGTAGAGATCAAATTCTCAGATGATTCTATAAACACTCCAAAGGTCAAGAACTTCATGAATTTTAGACCAAGCACTTCTGAGCCTAGATCAGAAGCCCCTGAGAGAATTGCAAGATGCAAATATATGAATGTCAAATTGGTAGACTTTGATCAAACAATCCCTGACATTAAGTATGACGAAGGGCAAAATCAAGTTTTCCAACTCAAACTGACATAGAGACCTAGTCAATATTCAATTCAATCAACATCTTAACAAAGACTTTTTCTCCCAACCTGGAGAAACTCAAAGCAGAACTTCTTTCGAAAATAATAAGTTATACAAAAGAGATCTTTCTTTAGTGCCTACAATGTCGAAGAAAGAAATCAATTCAAAGCTAGCCTGGAAAGAAATGATGGAAGAACTAGAAAAAAATATTCTTTTCTATTGTTGGTTCGTAGAACACAACAACTATGCAAAAAAGGTGAATCACATCAAAAAAACAATTTGGAAGACAGAAAAAAGTAAAGTTTCTTCGTATCGTCCACCACTCGAAGAAATCGAGTTTCAAACAACCTATGGCCACAAAGTCACGGGTTCAAGCAAATGGACAAGAAAGATGCATATGATGGTTATCAATTTTATTTGCCAGCTTTACTGGACTTCCGAGATAGATGATCCAACAACTAAAGGTATTCGTGCTATCCAAATTCATTATAACAAACTGCTATCCACTATGGCACCTCAAAGATTCCTACAGAATTCACAGACGGATCATACCCCAAGGTAGATCCTTCAATACCTTGGAAAATTATAAAATTTCAATTTGAAATGACATGATTTTAAAAATTGAAAATGATTTGAAATCAATAATTTTGTTTAGAATGGAATAAATTTGAAACGAATTTGTTTAGGAAAATTTAATGGCACAATGACCTAAAAATCTCTATGTTGTACAATAAATTATTTGCAATGAGTTAATTATTTTTAAAGACAAATAAAAATTCATAAATTTTATCTTTCAAAAATTTGTTTTTTTTCTACACCTTGATTATTACACTGGAAAATCTACCTTGCTTTTTATTTTTATTTTTATCTTATTTGGAAATGTGTTAGGTTTAGTGGATCCAAATCTAAATCAATTTAAAAGTCCATTACCCTATTCAAAGCCTTATGGGCCCATATGCAAGTCAAAGGTAAAAGCCAATAAATTAACCTAAACCAAAGTGCAATAGGTTTTGTTCTTCAACCGAGAGACAAATTTGAAAAATAGGAGGCAGTGGTGTTTTCTTATAAAAGCTAAGAATTTAAAATGTGAGTGTGTTTGAAAAGTTGATGGGGCTTTTTTTCAATATTGAGAGAATAATTGTGGTAGTAGAGTTTTGATACAATGGTCAAGTCCTTAGGTTATTTCATGGGCTGTTTTTATTGAGAGAAAATTAGAGACTAGACAACCGTTTGGATGGATTCTCGAAGATTATGTATAATTGTGAGCAATTGTACACTCTCTATTATTCGACTCAATTGTGTAATCTTCAACTTCATTAGTGGAATCTCCAGAGTCTGTAAAAGACTGAACATAGCCCATTTAATGGTGAACCTGTATAAATTCTGGTGTTATTTTTCTATTCTTATTAATTTATTTTTTGTATTGCATTATTTATATCATTCAAGGATTAGGGAATTTAGGATTTTTTTAAACCTTTGAAAAGATAAAATTTTATAATTTTTATATGTTATTATATCAATGTGCCCCTCCTAAACTTACATCCTAGATAAGTCACTATTTGCATATTGAAGCCTTGGTGTTCCACCTAAGTGTTGAATTGTTAATGCAGTGGGAGTTAAAGATGTTTGATTTGTTAAGATTATTAGATTTAGTGGATTCAAATCTAAATCAATTTAAAAGCCAATTACCCTATTCAAAGCCTTATGGGCCATATGCAAGTCAAAGCCCATAAATTAAAATAAACCACAGTTCTTCAACCAAGACACAACTTTGAAAAATGGGAGGTGTCGCTACGTAATAGCGACACGGAAAAATAAAAGGGAATCGCCACTAATTATTGGTTTTAAAATTATGTGTGATTAGTCACCTATTCGTTAACTAAGAATGATCTACTAACTTTCGATAATGGGTTCGGGAGTTCATTCACACATAGTGAAGGTATTAGCACCCTATTATGTTCGTTTAAAACGATTGTTGTTTTTTTTATTTTGGTGTATTATTAATGAAAGCCTTTATCTATAAAACAAAAATTATTTTTTGGTTATTTTTAAATGTCCCATGTTTTATTAATCAATACTTTAGTAATAAGGCATGATTAAATAAGTATGAGTGGCGTAAAGCCATTAGAAAAATATTGTCGGGAATTTTAACTCGGTATTCAGAGAAAAAATTCCTTACCTCAAGAATGTATAGGAGCATGGTATTCCAACGCCCCATATTCCGTCGTCGGAGTTTTCGAAAACGATTTGCTTGTTTGTTTTTTTGTGTTTAAGTTTTAAATATGAATATTTTAATTAATTATGAATCTTTGTTATTAAAATTATTTAGCTCAATATTAGGTTTAGGGTAAGTTTCACTTTTAGCCCCTAGGTTTTAAATAGGAAAATTTTATTTGACAAATCTTTTATTTATGGTATAAATGAACAGTTATTATCTTAGTAAATTTCAATTTTTATTTAAGGCTTATACTATTTGTCTTATGTGTTTTTGGAAAGTTGGTAGATTTATACCCTAATAAATTCCAATTAATGTTTAAAATTTCATTGTTAATTTTTAAGATTTGGAAAATTACCTAATTAGTATCTAATTAATTCTAAATCTTATATTTTTATTTAAATAGTTAAGTTTTATGCTTTTTGGAAGATCAGTATCCTAATTAGTTCCAATTACTATATTTAAATTGTTAATTTTTATGCTTTGGAAAATTAGTATCCTAATTAATTCCAATTACTATATTTAAGTTGTTAATTTTTATACTTTTGGAAAGTTAGTATCCTAATTAATTCCAATTACTATATTTAAATTGTTAATTTTTATACTTTTGGAAAATTAGTATCCTAATTAATTCCAATTACTATATTTAAATTATTAAATTTAATTGTTAATTTTTATTCTTTATATACTACCCCTTCAAATAAAGTTGACATTTTGATACAAGAAAAAAAATAAAATCATAAAAATCATATTTATAAAATATTAAGCACATAAGTTAAGGCATTTCAATCATGAAATAATATCATCATGGCAAATTAACTTAATAAACCTTAAAAAAAAACATAACATGTCAATCAAACAAGTAAATTAACTATCGTAAAAATCAATATAAATTGTAACATAGTAAGTGCATTCTACCAACATACAAATTTATAGGAAAACATAGAAAGTATATACGACACTACCATAACACATTATTCTAATTGTGACATATATATATATATATATATATATGAGTAATATCCAGCTAATAATTGAAAGTTGGAGTAATTGTTTCTAACTCAGGATTCAATTAAAATAATATGGGTATTCTTTTTTTTTTAAAGCTAAAACCCATGATTTGAAAACCTATGGAAGAAGAATGAAAAAGACAAAAAAAGAAAAAGAATAGACAATCAAATATAATGGCTGACATCAATTTGAACCATGGAAATATCAATACTTACAACAAGTTATACTTGATAAGGATTTCACCAGGGAAAGCCAACGTCAACGACCACACATAAGAGTTTTGACACTGGATTATCGAATAAAAGATCGCTTTCTCCTCTTCATGCACAAAAGAAAATTTAAGACCAAAGAAAAGATTTTTTTTTTAACAAACAGACGATTTTTTTAGGAATATTATATTATTTTAAATTAATGACATAAATATTGTAAAAGTAAAAGTAATTCCAAAAATATTGTTGTTTTTAATGACTGGACACGGATGGGTAATGTGGCGGTGATGTGGATCGCCTAAATCGGTTTAAAACAACAAATATCGTCTGTTGTACAGACACTTTACATCCAAGCCAAATTAAACCATTTCTTCCTCATTTCGTCTCTTGCAAGCCCTAGAAGTTTCTCCTCGCCGTCTCTTGTGATTTCCCTCTAATCTCCACCGCTCTCCTCGCCAGCGGTAGCATTTTGGTGACCAAGAACGTTCAAATTCATAGGCTTCGTCAACATTCACTTGAATATTGAAGGTAACTCCTATATTTTACAAAAAATAGCGATTTTTTATGGTTTTTTTTGGGGGGGAGGGTTTTGGTTGTAATCCAAAATTAGATGGTAGTTCTATTTGCCGGCAGGATTAGGTCCCATTTTTGTCTTAATTCGAAATTGAAGTTAAACATTTATTTGCTTAATTTTGTGAGCTAGTTAGTTTTTCTTTTTCTTTTTTGTTAAGATTGTATATAACATTTGTGAAAATGCATAACTCTTCCCTTTTTTGTCTTAATTTTGTGAGCTATTTTCTGGCGTGGTTGTAAAAATGCATAACTCTTCATTTTTTTTAGCATTGTTTGAGTAAATTGAGTTTGGATGAAATTTACTAAATTATGTGAAAGTTAAGTTTGATCTTCTAATGTAGTTAAATGTGATTTAAATGAGTTTATTTTGATCTTATCTCTCAATGCTAGGTTGATCTTGTAATGAATTGAGTAATTTTATTGATTCGAAATTTGAAAATTATTCTTGTATAGATAATGACGGAAAGAACTATTGCAATTGTCGTATATGTCAATGGTCATATGGTCAATGGTTTGGAAGGAATAGAATACAATCAACCCTCATGTGGAGGATTTTTAATGGACCATGGGATTAAGTTTAATGGTTTTGTTGAACTATTGAGTGAGACCATATCTATTGATATTAGGACCATCCAATTAGAGATTTTGTATAGATATCTCACCCAATTATCGGATGGATCAACTAAATTCTCTTTTTTCCCAATCCGTAATGATGCAAATTTGAATTTCATCTTCGCTACTGCTTTACCTCCTCCAAATAAAATAGATATTTATGTGTCCATTAGGAGTAGAGATGAGAACCTAATAGGCCGTGACACTCAAGTTTCAATACATGAGAATCCAAGTGTTGTTTGTAGTGTCTCTGGGGTGACCTCAAATGAATTACATGAGAATAATGAAGATGAAAATATTACCTTTTGGTGAGTTTGAAGTTATACGTCTCGGAAATGAGTTCTTTGATATGAGTACCCTGACAGATGATAAATTCGATGGTATAGATTTAGACTGTCCTGAATATGAAGCCCCCTCACCAACATTCTCAGAATTAAATACGACTGTTATGAACCCTATCCCCGAACACGATCTGATTGCTTGTTCTGAAGTAATAGGAAGTGATGAAGAGTTGTATAATGGGTTTTTATGTCATAGTAAAGAAAATTTAAAACATAAAGTGAAATGTTACTCCATAAAAAAAATCATCAATTTGAGGTAACGGAGTCAACACCTGCTATTTGGGCTGTTAGGTGTAAGAAATGGGCTGACAAGTGCCCGTGGAGACTTCGTGGTATAAAAAAAAAAGACCCACATGTTGTTTGAGATTACTCAGTATGTCGGGCCACATACTTGTGTTTATTCACGTTTAACACAAGATCACTCACAGCTTGACTCTACATTGATTGCCATAGAAATTAGTGATATGGTAAAAAAAGATACAAGTGTGAAAATTGTAATATTGCAAGCATTCTTGAAGAGTATTTTTAAATATAATGTGCATTACCGACGAGTATGGGAAGGGAAAAAAAGCAATAAAGAGAGTTTTCGGGAATTGGGAAGAATCGTATCAGTTGTTGCCTAAATGGATGCATATTTTGAAGCTAACAAACCCCGGGACTCAGGTTGAGTGGAGACTTGGGAACACTAATTTGAGAGACCATAAAATTTTTGAATGCGTGTTTTGGGCATATGGACCTTCTATAAAAGGATTCAAGTTTTGTCGGCCTGTCATTCAAATAGATGGAACACACCTATATGCTAAGTATACGGGAAAATTATTGATTGCAACGTCTATTGACACTGACGGTCACATATTTCCTCTAGCATGGGCTATTGTTGGTGAGGAAAGTAGAGACACATGGGGGTGGTTTCTGTATCATTTGAGAACTAGGGTTACACAAAGAGAGGGTATATGTTTGATTTCAGATTGACATGCGGGTATCATAGCCACTGTGAATGACCCGAATAATGGTTGGGCTGAACCCCAGGCACACCATAGATTTTGCTTGAGACATGTTGTCAGTAATTTCAATGACAAGTTCAAAAGTAAGCAGTTGAAAAATCTAGTTTATCGTGCTACGAGTCAAAGTCAGATTCATAAATTTGAGAAATGGATGGAGGAAGTTAAAATGTTGAACAAAGATTGTTTGTCATAGTTTAATAATGTTCAAATTCAAAAGTGGACAAAAGCACATGGTGGGGGGTATAGATATGGACACATGACCACCAATGTTGTAGAATACATTAATGGTGTTCTAAAAGGGGCTCAATCGCTACCTATCACCGCACTAGTCCAACTCACATACTACCGTTGTGTGTATTACTTTATCAAACAACGGGATGTATTGAGAAGTGCACTTGACAACGGCAAACGTATACAAGTTAAACATTGTGAAAATCTTCTTTAATATGTCCATTGGTTGAAGGTTTTTATAATACATGTCTTGTATTGTAGGTATGCTCTCGATAAAATAGAGCATAATGAAGCAAGGGCATCAAGTCATGATGTTGAAATGTTTGATCGAGCTAGCGGCTTATTTGAAGTAAGAACGAGATACCATTACTTCAATTCAAAAGGAGGGAACGAACAAATCATTAGGTTGAATGATCGCACTTGCACTTGTAGAAAGTGGCAAGAGTATGGCATTCCATGTTCACATGTCATTGTCGCGTGTTCTAAGTGGCGTCTTGACTATTGGGCACATGTTGAGCCTACGTACTTAGTATCTAAGTTTAGCAAGTGTTACTCTCCCCAATTCCAACCGATTCCACATGAAGCAAGATGGCCAAATCCTAACTTTCCCATTATTCATCCTGATAAGACAAAATTGAGTGAACCTGGTAGACCAAAAAGTACACAAATTCGAAATGAGATGGATTGGAGAGAACCAGGCACGAAGAATCAATATGGCCTTTGCAAGCAAGAAGGTCATAATAGAAGAAAATGTTCTTCGAGACAAGTCGTTGCACCACCTTAGTTATTATGTAATTGTTAAAAATACTTGATAGTAGAATATAATTTGACAGTCTTTGTAATTTGATTGTATTTGTAATCTAAATTTGAGTTATTCATGTATTTTATTATATTAATCTTGATAGTTATACATGTCTTTTTTATATTTGAAGGATATGGATTCCGGGCCACAGGATGAGTCTGTTTTACACTTACAGGCCACACATCGCTCACAATTGGTTTGGGATAATGAGGCTTGGGGCAGCCTCCATTGTAAACGTAGGGAGGCTGTTATTGGACCTATTAATCCTCGTATCGAGCCACATCTACGAGCGTCAGGTTTTTATGGTGTGGCCACTTTAGGTTTCATATGCTTGGATTGAAGTCTTATCACCACGTTAGTGTAGAGGTGGCGTTCTGAGACTCACACATTCCACTTACCAGTGGGAGAGTGCACCATCACATTACATGACGTTGCAGTCTAGTTTGGTCTCCCAGTAGATGGAGAGCCTGTGACTGGCAGAGCGCGTCTTAACTGGGTGGCATTATGTGAGAGTTTATTGGGGCTCATACCACCTCCTGAACATTTACATGGATCCAGGCTTAGTTTGACATGGCTATCTTCGACATTCAGGAGTTTGCCACGTCATGCAGATGATGTGACCATAGCTAGATATGCACATGCTTACATCTTGGAGCTGATCGGTGGATTCCTGTTTGCTGACAAATCTAATACGTTAGTGCATCTTATGTTTCTACCATTATTAAAGGATTTTGAGGCTGCCGAAGAACTGAGTTGGGGTCAGAATGTTTGGCATGGCTATATAGATAGATGTGTCGCGCCTCATTTTCAGATGTTTCGGACATTGCTGGCCCACTCGTCTTACTTCAAGTTTGGGCATGAGATCGTTTTCCTACGATAGCCCCTCAGCGTACTCACGCTCACGATCATGAGTTAGTTGGTCGTCCTACAGGCTCCCGGTATGTATTGTTGTTTTAAAAGTTACATTTTTTTTTTATAAATCTCAAACACTTAACTTGGTATTTTTCTGTAGATGGACGGATGATTTCTGCATCACCGCTCTTACCACTCATGTTTTGGTCCAGTATCGATATATGTTTGATCTTCTACGCCAGAGCAGGTAAGTCGCAAGTTTAACCTGATACATTAATGTTTATCAACACTTTTTATACTAAGTGACGATCACCTTTTAATTATGTAGGTCATTTGGGAGCCATATACCACTATCTTGAACGGTCTTCCTGCATACTGTCGTAACGGTCAGGATAGTTGGTCTACAGAAGCTCCATTGATATGCTTCAGTATAGTCGAATTCATCTTTACCTCTAGGGTCATGCGATAGTTTGGCCTCATACAGGTCGTGCCTGAACCATGTAACGCTAACCCAGGAGGTTTGCATGCTATGGATCTTCATACTCGTGCCGTAGATTGGAGGAATGAATATTTTCACTATATTGAGGAGTGGTTATCTCGTCGGGATCATCTTCTTCAAGGTGATTCAGTTGATGGCAGCCTAGATGTTGATGCGGGATATATGGCATGGTATAATACTATTACCTAGCGATATTTGACGCGTCAGGGGACAGCTATTGGCTTCATGGTGATGATTTTATTATTCTTTTACACTAGTGTAATTCAACATATCACTAATGTCTAGTATTTCTATCTTAGGCGTTTGGATTTACACGCATTCGAGCTGTGATGGACATTAGTGAGATCTCTAAATTATGTGATGAATATTTGGCCATGGTTGATGAGATGCAACAATTATATAGAGTGCCAAATGCACCGGTTGTGCCAAGGGTAAGACGACGTACTGAAGAAAACCCCTCATATGCCTGATGACATTGAGCAGGAGTATGACATGATGCCAGGTGGTACTCCACCCCGTTCTCCATCACCGACTCCCGCTTCAAGACATTCTTCACCTGTTTTCATACCGACTCCGGGATCTCACATTATTAGGGGCGGTTATGATCATGAGGCAGGATCTTCCGCGGGACCTTCCACAGTTCGAGCTCCATGAGGACGCCAACAGCAGAGGCGCCCACAACAAAGGCGTCAACCACCTCGAAATAGAAAACCTCCCTCATGCGGCACTCATTAGCATATTTAGATGATATTTTGTTTTTTTACATAACATTCATACATTTATGTTATTTAGTTTATTATGATCACATTATTTAGTTTCTAATATTATATTAACATTATTTATTATGATTTGGAACTAAAAGAAATGTTGGCTACTTGGAAATTTAAAAAAATAATAATAAACTCTCTGGTTTAAAGCGTCTATTCAACAGACGCTTTGAAAATTCCCTCTGGTCTAAAGCGTCTGTTCAACAGACGTTTTTCAAAACCCCTCGGGTCTAAAGCGTCTGTTGAACAGACGTTTTTAGGCCAAAACGTATGTTCAACAGACGCTTTAGATCTGAGGGTTTTTGAAAAGCGCCTGTTGAACAGACGCTTTTACTTTATTCTCTAAAAACATCTGTCGCGGATGTGGCACTAAATCGTCTGTTGAACAGACGATTGATGCTAATTGGGCACTAAATCGTCTGTTCAACAGACGATTTACTTTAGTTTTGGAAATACTTTGGCTCCCCCATATATTAGGAATTATTTTTTTAAATTGCAATATTTCTGAAGAAACCCCACAAACGGACGGCGGATATATGATCGTGAAAATGAGGACGAGTGTATGTGAGGGAAGGTTTTTTTGGTGTATTTTATGGTTGAAGGAGGGTCCTTTTTATATCCAAATGGACGATAAAAAATTAGGAAAGTAATAATTGAGAAAAAATCAAATCAAATCAATGTTTAATTCACCCCCAAATCATGCAAAAATTTTATTTTAATTTATTTGACAACTCATAAAAAATAATTTCTCATTCATCTTTTCCATGTTTAAATTGATTCTCATTTAAAACTTATTTTTCAAATCTTTTTATTTCTAAACAAAATTAATTCAAATAAAATTAAACAAATTTGGCACATTATTATTTTTATCATTTATTTTTTATTCTTGCTAATAAAACACTAGAACAATAAAAAAATGCAATTACATTTATCCTAAAAATCTATTTACTAATTTTAAAATAAACATAAAATAAAAAATCTTCTTTTGTTTTTTAATACTTAAAATTAAATTAAAATCATATCGGACGAAAATGGGTGTCTACAGGAGGCAATGATGTTTTCTTATAAATACCGAGAATTGGAAAATGTGAGTGTAGTTAAAAAGAGGTTATGACTTCTTTTCAATATTGAGAGGGTGACTATAGCAGTAGAGTTTTGACATGACAACCAATTCTTTGGATTATTTTGATAAGGATCATGGAAGCACTCCATTTCAAATAAATGTTCCAACTGGCCCAATCACAAGATTCAAAGCAAAGAAAATCCAACAAGCTTTTATTATAAATATGCAAGGATGGCTAGGCTCGAATCAAGCTATATTTCCAAGCGAGCAGCCCATTTCGGATGAAGACTTGACATATCCTTCTTTGAAAAATAATGTGTGCAACTTATAAATCCATAAGGAAGATCTCTACAAAGATAACCTTGTACAAGTCTCAATTAATTTGCCAACAATGCATTAATTGTAAATTTGCATCATTATCATGACAACCAAGCAAGTCGGTTTCCTTTTTGTTTAAAATTAGACAACTTTTCCTAATTTGTAGCCATGTGCCTTTAAGGCTTTATTTCCTTTTATGTTTTGATTTTCCTTTTTATTATTTGAAGGCTATAAAAAGTTGTGGGACTCCATGTAAAACTTAGATTATTTTTTAATGAAAAACAAGTTACTCTTTTAGAGTTTCTATTAAAAACCAAATAAAGTTTTCATTTCCTTGCAATTCTTGTGTTTAGGGTTGTTGTTGAGTCATTCAATTAGGAATTGATCAACTTAATTATGGAGTGATTCAATCTAGAACAAGAAATCTCATTCTTGTCTCTAGATCTTTGATCTAAGAGGTAATCTCATCTAGCCTTAATCTTTTAGTTGAAATCGATTAGTTAGGGAGGGTTTGAATATCTTGCTTCAATGGTTCATGCTTACCAAATAGCATTGGGTCTTTGGATTGGAATTTGCGTTTGCCTTATCATATTTTGTGGGTTTTTTCTATTGAGAGAAAATTAGATAGGGCAATTGTTTGGATGGATTCTCGAAAGTTATGTATAATTGTGAGCAGTTGTACACTTTTTATTATTGTGTAATCTTGAACTTCGTTAGTGGAACTTGCAAAGTCCGCAAAAAACAAGAAATAGCCCTATTAGTGGTGAACCTACATAAATTCTGCTGTTATTTTCTGCCCTTAATATTTAGGGAAAATTGCTTAAACCAATCCTGAACTATAGGGATTGTAATACTTTCCCCCTTAAACATTCAACTGGATCAACTAATCCCCTAAACTTTATATAGTGTTTAAATTGGACCCAAAAAAATTTATGTTTTTAGAATACCACCTTAAATCATAATTAGACCCTTAAAAACAACCATAGAGAAGAGTAATACATCCCTAAAATAAACGGTGTACGGAGGGATAAGATTGGTGAAGAAATTATTGTCTCAACTATCACGTACATTTCGGGATCGAGGTCAGGGACGAGGTTAAATGTGATATAAGGGCCCTCGGAGACCTGCTCCATAGAGATTTCGTACAAACAATTAGTAAACTAATCATTTAAAGGAAGTTATTTGTTTGATCAAAATTTTATGGGTCCAATTTTGATAATTTACAAAGTTTAGGGGGTCAAGTGATCCAATTAAAAGTTTAAGGGTTTACAACCCTTATAGTTTATGGGTAGTTTGTGCAATTTTCTTTATTATTTATTTTTTGTGTTGCATTATTTATCGTGGATTAGGGAGTTTAGGATTTACAACTCTTCAAATTCCTAATAAAATTAACATTATAATAAGTTTTTCAAAATTGGCATTTTTTGAATTGTAAATTTCAAAAATACCAAAAGTTTTCAACATGGTAAACTATAAATAAGACCCTTATGGTTTTGGTCAAATGTATGAACACCTCATGTATTTAAAATATGGCAAATCCACCCACGTATTTCAAAATTATGCCAACGAGACTTCTCTCTTCCAACGTTGTTAACTTTCTTTTAGCCAAAATATTTCATTTGAATGCCAATTTGGATGATTTAAGATGTTTTGAAATTCTCGTCTTGAGCTCTACGCTAAGGGTGAGAATCAAAACTGTAAAACCAATCAAACCGAACTGAAATTGGCGGTTTCGATGCGGTTCGGTCTGAAAATTTCTGGACCGATTAAGAATCGGTTTGTTTTCAGTCCGGATGCGGTGAAACCACACCTAGACTGGACCGAACCGAAAACCTTTTTTTTTTTAAATATCCCACTACCATGCAATGAAAAAATCCCAAGCCATTTTCATTTATTTATTTATTTATTTTTCAAAACATATTGATATATAGAACTAAAACAACATATTCTTCTACCATATTATATATTTTATTTATTATATTTGTTGAACTACCACCTACTATATTAATTTTGTTTCTTTAAAATATTCTAAAATTGTACATTTACTCTTTTTATTCGTAAAAATAAAAATAAAAAACCACCCAAAAAAATATATATGTCTAGTTCGTGCAAACCCAACAAAAAACCAAAATCGAAACTTTTTCGGTTCGGTCCGGATGAATCAGTTTCAATCCAAAACTGAGATCGAAACCGAGACTGATATCTCACCCCTACTCTACGTTACTGTCATTTCAAAACTTCAAAACCATCAATCAATTAAAAGATTTATTATCATCAAAATATTAGGTAAGATTTAAGACATAAACCCTTTTATTTACTGATGATTTTGATGTTTTGAATTGACCATAATGTAGAGATTGAAACGAATATTTCAAAAGATCTTGAATCATCAAAATCAGAGTTAATACGAAGAAGTTATGACTAAAAGAAAGTTAATGATGTGGGGCGAGGCCGAGTCCACGGCCTCAACAAGCAAATCCATGCTTGCACGGGAAATCCATCCCGAAGAACAAGGGTCTAAACCCAAAGAGGAGGAGAAAACTCTCTCTATTTGATTGATATTCAAATTGGATAAAAGATGTAAGATTACCTAAAATGAAACCCTAAGATGGCTATTTATAGCCTTACAATAAAAACCCTAAATTGTAACTAAATTAACTATAAACTAATACTAATTAATTACATCAAAGTAAACTAATAACTCATAAATAACCCTATACTAATTAACTATCTTGATCCACATCAGTTAATAGTGTTGAAGGGGAAGTCTTGTTGACATAATTTTGAACTACGTGTGTGTAATCTGCCATTTTTTTTAACTAACAAGGGTATTCATGTATTTAACAAAAATCAAAGGTGTCTTATTTATATTTTACCCTTTTTCCGAATTTTCATAAATGACACTTTCATTATTTTAATGAATGTATCAAAATCATAAAACTAACTAAATATAAAAATTAAAATTAATTTAAAACATCCTAATTAGAAACATAAAATGTAATAATAATTTTGATCATTAAATAATAATAAAAGAGAAAAATTAAATAAAAATGAATTTTAAATATAAAATTATTCGTTAAATTAATGAAAGGAAAAAAAAAACCATTTTTTAAAATTTTCAAAACTTTTGTTATTTTTAATAGGGTATTTGCAAACCTAGCAAAAAAATTTCATAATATTTGTAAAAATAGAAACTCTAAAAAATATTTGTAAATATAGCAAATTTGGATCGGGTGAATCAATGATAAACATAAGAGGTATTACCAGTTTTTGACAAGAACCGGAACCGAAGGTAAACAATTGTAAAAAAAAGAGGGAACCAGAACCGATTTATAATCGGTTTTCAGTTCCGGTTCTTTATCGGTCCTAACTTAGAAAGTTAACTGATTCCTAACTTAGAAAGTTAACCGGTTTCTTAACGATCAGTCGGTCGGTTTTAAAACCTTTGGGTAATTAGTAAGAGAATCAGAGAGAAGTGTGATGGGTTTAGATAACCTAAGCTATATTTAGTAAGAGAATTATACAATACTAAAGTTAGGAATTATTTACGCTTTGAATTTAAATAGTAAAACTCATAGGTTTGATTAAACCAATGAGATATAAATAATAAAAAAGGATTTTTGAAGAAAAAATAATGAGAACGAAGAGTTAGCAAACTAAATTGATCAAGTATTATAATAATGACTAAAACTTGTTTTTATTGACTTTTTAGAATCTAAATAAGATTAATAAATAATTTGATTAATGAATCCTAGTGAATGATGGGCTAAACACCAACCAAAGATGGCAAGTGAGGAACCCTTGGATCACTCTTCAGCCGAACAGATGCAGCCTTTGTTGGAAAGCTTTGGAAAGCACCAGCCATCTGTTCTTCCATTGTGACTTCTCTAGATCTATTTGGTCCATTCTCTTGAACTCTTTCAATTTGAGTTGGATCTTCCATGAAGACTCTAGAAGCAACATTATTAACCTTCTTGGTGGCTATCTGATTGGGGGTAAGAAGAGAGTGCTTTGGCAAATGTTGTTCAGTCAATCTGCTGGAATCTTTGGCTTGAGGGAATAGGAGGATTTTTGTAGACAAGCACAAGAGTTTGAGTGATGTTTGGGAAAATTGTGTGCTTAATACCTCCATTTGGAGTGCAAATTGTAAATTTTTTAATAGTTATACCCCTCCATTATCGCCTCCAACTGGCATATTTTTTGTAACTGCTAGTGCGCCTTTTTTTGGGGCTTTTTCACTTATCAATGAAAGAATTCGGTTTATTATCAAAAAATAATAATTCAGAATCAGATTTTTTTTATTTTTAATTTATGAGCACAATATTTATTTAGCAAGTTAGTTATTTTATCATAATTAAAAAAAATAACGTTTTAATATTATAATTAAAATTTAAAATAATTACTTTATCAAAAAAAAATTTACAAAAGATCAATTAATTATTTTAAAACTCGAAATTTTAAAAAATCACCTATTACATATCTTGTTTCGCAAACTCGGGCTATTGAAACTACCCGTACTTTTAAACACTGTTATATAATCCTAAGCTTCAACCCCAAGTTACCTAAAACCATCCTGCCTTAACCCTCCTACCCAAGGAAGTAAAAGTCGACGATAACACCGACAAGTCGCTAGATTAGAGCCTCGACATATCGAATGGGGGGGGGGGTAAAGGAAATCTTTTCCTAAGTCGACGACAAGCCGTCATTGTCGTCGTAATATCGAAGTCGAAGTCGAAGTCGTACATTTGTCGTCCGCGATTTCATGTGACTTGATTAATTCGAATTGAAGATATTCAGATCCAATACACAAAATTTCAAACAACTACAAATTGTATCATTTTTTAAAACTGGAAGAAGAACCAGAAAATTTCTAACAATGACTAATTAGATAGAGATAAAACTAGAGAGTTCGAAGAAGGAAGATGAAGAAGAAGTTAAAAAGTTGACCAGCCTGAAGGGGAAGAAGCCATGGAAAGGGTTAAAAAATAAGAGAACAAAGGTTGGGTTTTGGCAGGAAAGGAAGGGAAGGGAAGGGGAAGGGAAGTCAGAGGATCAAACAAAGAGAAAGGAAATGGGGCAAGTCGGGCAGGAGCAGCCATCGTTGGAAAGGAATCCAATTACTAAAAAAAATAGTCAAATAAAATTGGCAATTGTTGTCGGACTCCTATTGGCACACGTAGTTTCCTTCCTTCGATGAGAGACACGTACCTAAATCAATATCACACAATGGAGTGTGGAGACATTTTAAAAAATATATATATATTATAGAAAATGTAAAATTATTCCCATAGGATTCACAATCATATGTAGGGATAATGGCAAATCTAGGGTAATATTTATAAAAACATTATTTTATTTAAAATAATTGTAAGTTTAATATATTTTAAAATATATAAAAAATGCAAATTTTAAGCCTGTCCATCAATGTTTATCATTGATTTTTACAAGTTTAATTTTATTTTGATATATTCTTATTTAAATTATTGTTAAAGTTGCAGTGATAAATACCAAAAATTCTCCTAAATTTCCATCTTTCTCGAATTTTTATGGGAATGTCCGTCGACATCGACAACTCCGTCGACAACTCCGTATATTTGAACTTCGACATTTCCGTCGACATCGACATTTAACACCTTGCTCCTACCAAACACCTCTATAAAGATCACCATTTGGTTTATAAGACTGACCGAATTGGTTTAAATGTTCGTTTCGTTGGTTTCTTGGTTAAAATTTTCACGCCTAGATAGAAATATCAGACATCTAATTCAACCAAACACCAGATGACTCCTTAGTCATTCATATAAATATCGAAATACATTGTTTATACCAAAATTAAACAAGAATGTTTTTAATAATATATCAAAATCAGAATTAAACAATATATAATTTTTTTTTTAAATCTGACTATCAAACTTTAAGGCTGCCAAAAAAAAATTTCCAAACAAATTAAAGTACTTTTAATGTTCCACCATTTTCAACATTAATAATGACGATGGCCAGACCGATTCAATTGAATCCCAATTCTTCAATGGGGGCTTGTTATGGCCACTGAGGTTCTCAGGTATAAAACCTGCTTTCTCCTCCGTTTTAGAAGAGAAGAAGATCAAAAACCTGATTGCGCAAAACGAGAATTCTATAAAAATCTTAATCAGTCTTACACTTTGTAACAAGATCTTCATCATTGTTCATATGGCACTGCCATTACTACTTCTCGGTGAAAAAGAACAATTTGGAAACAAGGATAAATTAACCAAAAATGCCATCATCAGATACAAAATCCACAAATAAGTCTAACGCAAATGTACTAAAAAGCCAAAGAACCTGATTTGCCCAACCACATACTTAACTAGTTTATAAAAAGAAGGAAAGCCTCAACGCTTCTTGGAGACACCAACAGTTTTCCCTCTGCGACCGGTAGTCTTGGTATGCTGACCACGGACTCGAAGGCCCCAGTAATGCCTCAGACCACGATGGTTCCTGCATTGATTGTAACAGTGTAACTGTGTAAGCACCAGCAGTTTCATAGCTAATTTAGAACTATTATCAATATCAGCATAAGCAAAATCCTTTTTCTCTATTTTCCCAGTAACAGCATTAGGCTTTCATTAGAAAGGTTAATAAAGACAAGTCACCAATCACGTAAAGAACATAATAATTAAGTTGCATGAGCCTTGGAAACAAGAAGTTGCTCTGGCCATGTACGGGCCAATGAGCCAGCAATCAATGGTAAGCGGCATAAGCATCTTATTTACACTAATCTAGCATGACTTCAAGGGCCTAAAATACTTTAATAGGAATCGAGAATTTCATTAATAATACCAAAAAGGTACAACAAAGGTGATTAAATGCCCAAGTTCGGATTACATGTTTCAATAAGAACCTAATTGTCAATTTTCTGATAAATGCCTGATGGATCCAAAACAATAACAAACTAAACCTTCATAAAAGATAAATTTGTCATCATTAAAAGCATTAGATTCAAGACCACGCATGTGTGTTGATATGATACCAACAAAGAAAATACCTGATCTTCTTCAACCGCTCCAAATCATCTCTCAACTTCATATCCAATGCATTTGAGACAACTTGAGAATACTTCCCATCCTTGTAATCCTTCTGCCGATTCAAAAACCAGTCGGGAATTTTAAATTGGCGTGGGTTGGCAACAATAACCATAAGATTGTCCAGCTCAGCAGCAGTTAATTCACCAGCCCTGACAGTCAAAATACAAAATGAGAAAAAAGATATAACTGGTAAATTGCACAAACCACCGAAGGTATTTTCCCTCTTTCACCCCTCAAATTGAATCATCCCTAACAAATCTAAAAAGGATAATAATTTCAACACACATTCTAAATGTCCTCATAAAAATCAATTTCAGTATTACCCGGAAAAGTAAGATAAAAAAACAAATAGAAAGAGAAAATCATGGTAAAATTAAAATAAATACAAAATTAAAGGAACTGAGAATGAAACACCGAAACAGACAACTCCCCAAACTAAGAATTGTAATTTAATCGTTCTTAATATCTTTTCCCTAACTCTAAAACATTTCTATCAAACTAGGTACAGAAAAAAACAACAATGAAGAGAAAATAAAACAGAAAAAAAAAGAAGGGATTGGAAAAAATACCTCTTGTTCATATCGACATCAGCTTTCTTACAAACAATGTTAGCAAAACGCCTTCCAATACCTTTGATTGAAGTAAGAGCAAACATAATTTTTTGCTTCCCATCCACGTTCGTATTCAGCACACGTAAAATGTGCTGAAACTCCTCATTTGCAACTAGCGACTAGATCAAGCAAAAAACGACATAGCATCAAAACCAATTTCATCAAGTCTTGGATCAAATTAAACACAAATTAACTATTTGAGGAAAATTAAAACCCTAGATGAACACAATTAACAGCATTCATGAATCACAAAACGAAGAACAAGCTAGAAATTTCTATATCATTACTTTATATAGATTGGAAAGTGAAGAAACAGTAAATTACCATTGCGATTGCGGAGAATGGGTGAAGTTGCAGAAGGCAGCAAACGCAGGAAATATCAGACGAAAAATGAGATTTAAAGGAAGAGAGTTCGTTAGGCTTTTATATCTTGCCTTGAAGCTCGCTAGGGTTTTCCCCGTTCGATGAGGTAGACCAATATACCCTCGATGAAGATAAGTAATTTCGATTATATTCAAAACAAAATTACGATAATTAGCATACTTTTTTATTTAATAATGATAATAATTAAGAAATAATCAATTTATATCTTTTTTTTTAATTTCATCAATTTATGCCTTAAAATTAAGAAGTGATTCAATTAATAATTTTTTTTAGTTAAATTAATATTATTTTAGAGAGATTTATCGTTAGATGTGGGTATTTTTTTTATCTCAATAAGTTATTTTTATGGATATTGATTTTTATATTTATGTTAAACATTTTTAAACAGATGTAGGGATGGCTTTATGGATATTGATTTTTATATTTATGTTAAACATTTTTTAGTACTAGATTGGACTGTTTTAATGTCAAGTTTGAACTTTTTATCTGGTTATTAGTTTTGTGGTTGAGATTCCGAGTTTTTTTGGGGGGGGGGGGTATATATATTTTTTTTAAAAAAAAAAAAAACATTTTTAAAAATATCTTATATTTTTTTACTTTTATATTTATTTATTAGAAAAGAATATTGAAATATGATTATTAACTAATACAATATAAATGGTTGTATTTGTTTTCTTTTTTAAAGTTGTATTTTTGAAATGTATATTTCATTTTAATATTTCATTTTTAAATAAGAATAAAATGGGGGGGGGGGGGGGGGGGGGGGGGGGGGTCATGAAGGGGACTGGGGAGGGAATTTTGTGGGGGGGGGGTTGGGGGGGGGGGGGGGGGGGGGGGGGGGGTTTTTTAGGATAGGTAGGGTGGGGTTAAAAATCCCATGGGTTGAGGTGGGAAGTGCATCCCCGCCCGCCCGCCGTTGTATCTGTGTGTTTTAATATCAAGTTAGAACTTTTTATCGTAATTATTTTTGTGGTTGAGATTGAGTTTTTTTTTTTTAAGATTATAATTGTTTTGTTATCTTGATCTAGTTTCTAGTTTCATTCTATGAGACTGTTGATGAAATCGTATATTAAATTCAAGTTTTAATTCATGAAACTAAAAATTTAAGGGTTCGTTTGGTTGTGAGCTTTGGGTTGTTAACATGGTGTTGTTAAGTAAAGGGTTGTTAATATTGTGTTTGGTTTGTACAAAACAGTCAGTTTGTCAAGTGTAAAATATGTTGAAACTGTGAAAATGGATAAGTTTGTTAAGAGGGGTTAACAAACCCATCATATTGGGTTTCAAAACTTGGAAACAAATGCTGGTTAGGGTAGTGTAACCCCCCAACTCACTACCCGAACCTGGCAACCAAATGGCCCCTTAGAGTTTAAATTGATTCACCCTACTTAGTAGGGATGGCAACTGGATGGGGTGAGGTTCTCCCCGTCCTTGCCCTTGCCCCATTTCTAGATCAGGATCAAGGATTTTTTTGTTTAGATATCATATTCTAGCCTTATTTTTTTATTTTTAATTTAAATATAAATTAACTATATAATAAAATATATATTGAAAATATACCTTTAAGCCAAAAAAACGTAATACTAAAACTTTTATAATTATTAGTTTAAATAATAATTATTATAAAAATATCCAATATTTTTTTTATCAATAAATAGAATAAAAATACAAAAAAAATTAAAAAAATTTGAGGCGGTGAGGAATATATTCCTCGTCCGCATAACTCAACTCTCAATACATATACCAACAAAAGCATAGTTCATTGATTAAGGCATGTAGTCACACTCCAAAACTTTGTTAAAAAAAAAAAAAACTCTCAATACTTGAGTGGTGCCTCATGAGGATAAGAGTTGTGACATATGACCAAGTTGATGCGTTTTGGTTATTTTACATATTTTATTTTATTTATTGTTTTGAGCTGAGCCCATTGGATTATGTTGAGTTTTTAATTGTCTTTGAATCGTTTTTTATTAAGGTTGATTACAAATCTAACAATTTTATTTAATAATATTTATATATACAATATTTTTTTAAATAATTATATTTACAAATATATCATTTTTAATGACCAACTTATATACAATATATCACAATTATCATAGTCAGTAAATCACTTATATTTTTTAAATGACATATTTTGTAAGGATGACAAATTTGTAAATATTTTCTTTTAACACCAATGGAAATATTCCTTTACGTTTTGTTTTACACTTTGAACCCAAACATTGTTTATGAGATTTGAATAGTAGTTAATGGTGATTACAATTACTCAAACTTGTGCATATCAATTATTAATCAATCACATCAAGTAGGGCTGCAACCAAAACCGGTAGAACCGGAAACAAACCGGGACCCAAACTAGAACCGGTAGGAACCGATAAACATTCCGGTTTGGTTCCGGTTTCTTTAAATAAATAAAAAGGGTAAGAAACCGGAACCAAACCGATAAGGGTTTAATTAATTTTTTCTTTTTTATATAGCATGCCCAATTTGTTAGTTTTATGAATTGATTTTAGGAGTTTGGATCGATTTATTTGATATATTATTGTGGATTTGATGATCATATTCATATAACTATGAATTTTTTGAGTTTCTATTGATTTCATTTGTGATAATTTGATTTTGAGTGAAGTTAGAATTTTATTGTCAAATAAGTTTAAGACATTATGTGCTACCTGACCCGACCCGGTAAAAAACCGGTAAGGAACCAATAAAAAGAACCGGTAAGGAACTGGTTCCGGTTCTAAAGGGAACCGGTTCCTACTTTTCTCATTTCTTCTTACCGGTTCGGTTCTGGTTCTTAGAATCGATAGGAACCGAACCGGCAACACCCCTAACATCAAGAACGTATTTAGTTCCATCTTATTTTAGTTATAGCCCATCTTGCATCTGTTTTTTCAATTGTTATTTCTCATTTTAAACATACTTTAGTCAATCTAAATCACCTTGATCATTGGTCTTATCACCATTGAGTTGTTATTTTCCTAGTCTAACTAGGCTTTGACGTTAATTACTCTCACTAATCCTCGTACAACAATATCTTATTCACTCTTTATTACTTGATGATATGGTTACACACACTAACATATCCACAATATTTTCACATCAATTAAACTTATTGTCCCCTGATTTCTTTTTTAAGGGAAAATGAAAACTAACGTCACGATAGCAGAAGAATTCCACTTTTTCATGCAACAACATAATTAAATGTGAGTCATTCAAATTGAATGGAACCGTTTCAACATAACAAAACTCTCTCCATTTGAGAATTACAGAGATCCTAATCTTATAATAGCAAGTAAGACATTTCCAAAGTTAATGTGTAAAGACATGGATCAGATAAATCACATTAAACAGGAGCTTCTGCATGTCTTGCCGGCTAGTATCGTGATTGACTTGGATAAAATATATTTGTTGAGTACACAAACAAGAAAATACCTAAAATTAATTAAACATGTAATCACGGGAGAAGTTATTCACTAAGGCCGGGATTTGTGGCTCCGTCGCTCACGAGCCTTGGATTTTGATTTTAATAAGATATAAAATAACAGTTATATAGATCCAATGGAAAAAAGTTTGGGAGCCACGATATGATGGTCTTTCTCCATCATCACAAGGCCTCTGAGGCCTATTGAATGTCTATCTCACTAGGCATAACAATTTTAGCAGTAGAATATCTATACAAAGCCAAAGAAGGAATTATTGGATAACAATCTAAAGTATCGAAGTTAGATTAGGAATGCTTAATATACTTGAAAGCAATAATTTCCAAGGACCTTAGATTAAGAATAAACTCACAAACCGAAACTCGTGGTGGCTGATGTTAGAATGAAATAGAGCAGCCTAATTGCTCGGCGGCGGCATGAAGAAATTCAGTGGACATTCCAGTTGCAAGTTGACTGTGAGCTTCCCATCCCAAACACTTCTCAATATCTGCTTTCCAATCAGTGATACCTGAATTGAAAGACTGATAAGAGGGACCACGAATGCCGTTTATGTTTACTGGTTTTGAACTAGACTCTATTGAGCTGGTGACCAGAATATCGCGAAGAACTGATGTGCTTAGAGCTCGGACATGCGCACTTGGATGAGAAAGGCATCGAACAGTAGCAGGTAGACGACACTGCAAGTACGAACAACAAAACATCAGAGCAGAAGATACTGCATAAAACTGGAGAACAGTAGATTATTTTGTTGAAAGCAAGGAAATCATTTAAACGATAACAAATTTCATTACTAGATTACTTTGTGTATATCAAGTTATATGTCTAACCTTTAAGAGATTGGCAAGGCCATCAGCAATGGACAATCCAGATTCCCCCCACCCTAGTACAGGCTGAACTGCTCTAGCAGTTGCTTCCAAAAGCTATGTATGCATAAAAAACTTAAGAATATTAACTTGGAATTAATGAATTAGAAGAAAAAAGACATTTATATATAGTCCCTGTCCATGTGGCTAAGGAAAACACAATTCCCTCCCATCTACATTTTTACCTCCAACTGTGGCAAAGTACAAGCTTCTCCATCTACAAGCATCCCATCTGTGGCACGCAACAATAGATCTGATGCACTTGCCAATACAACCAGTGATTCTAGAGTATCGTGATTTCTCATCAGCTCAACTATCAATTTGATGATGCGCTGGTTGATTCTCCACATCTTCTGACCTTGATCATCATCTTTGGCAATCCAAGGTTGTAATTCCCTATCGGCCTGGCAAGTACAGAAGGCCTTGAAAATGACTAAATATGTGAAGTATATGATCATGTACAACAGAACCAGAAATGAAATGAAGCAGTGATTCAGAAACAGGTTTCAATGTGTCAGAAATAAACTTCATTAGTACCATTATCAATAGTCTTTGTTTTAACAATACTAAAAAGGAAACACCAAAGACAGGAACACCCCCAACTGACCAAAAGAAAAAAGAGAGCGGAGGGTTATAGAATAAAGAATAAAATAACCATCTAAGAAAGTGTTCCACTCCTAGAAATTTAAAAAATCTAAAAATCTCAATGCAACACATCATAGAAATGAGAAGAAATTTGGACCTGAAGAACAATTGCTGTAGCTGCTTTGGCTGGGGAAGCTGATACAACGTTGCACAGTGCATCAACTACCTAATCAAGAGAAGCAGTGCAAAAGAATAAAAATAACATTAATAGTCTGTGTCCCATAAAATACAAACAATGACGCGTATAAATAAATCAGTGAAGTAAGAATAATGATGCGTGTATTGAGCTTCGCCACTGTCAGCTTTTCTCCAAGAATCTACTTGGCAAGGACCTTCTGTAGAAGAGTGTCGTCTGGACGCTGAAGGGAAGAAGCAGTCGTGGTAGTCAGGGTTTCTGTCGATGACAATCTAAATTGTAGCCTTCAATGTGCCGTTAATGAGAATATCTTACTCAGCGGGGATAAAGCCATTGTAGTTTTCATCAATTTTAATTAATGCTTCTATTCCATCTATAGAGTTCAAGGACTTCCACGAAGCTTCTGAAAAGCCGCCCCAAACATTACCAATTTCTCTGAAGATTTCTTCAGTCTAATGGTGGAGGGGAAGATTTCAAACGGTTATCCATCCGTGGTAAGAGGGGATTGTGGTCATTCGCCCATGTTTTGTTTCATCCCATCTCTCGATTTTCACTTTGGTGTCTGTTGTAGTTTATCCAACCCTTATTGTAGTAAAAGAGACAAGCTTAGCTTCATCTTTGCTTGGCCAATGAAGGAAAGCCTTGTCAGGTTGGAAAGGGTTGAGGCCTGAGGGACACTCGTTCGCAGATTTCAGTGAGGAAGATGATGGGGGGAGGGTGGGGGAGTTCTGCTGAGGGAAGGGCTCTGGTCTTGGTTGGGGAAGGGGTGCCGTTAACTGATGATCGTGATGGTGAGGGGGAGGGGGAGGGGATGAATTGCATTTCTCATCAGCATCTCAATAGGAAGTGTTGAGAATATATAAAAGATTAAATTTGTTTTAGCCCAATATTTAAAGCTTTTGGGTCTATTGGGTGATTTAACATGGTATTTGAACAGAAGGTTGAGGTCCTGAGTTCAAATCCCTATACTATCATTTCCACCCAATTTATTAATGTTCCATGTGCTTAGAACTCATGCAAATATTCGAGCCCACACATGGAGGGGAGGGGGTGAGAATATATAAAAGATTAAATTTGTCTTAGCCAAAAATAACTAGAGCTTTTAGGTTTATTGATGATTTAACAGAAAGGGAGCTGCTAGCTTTTGAGGCTGAGGGAGAAGATGGTTTGGTCTTTCTAACAGTAAAGTTTTGAAACATTGTTTTGAAATCTTTCCATCCTTTTTTGTTGACCCCTGCTGAGATGATAATGTTGCTTTTTATTTTTCCATTGTTTTGAATTTCTGAATTTTTTTAAGTGTAAATCACCAATAGACCCAAAATCTTAAATTGATATGTCAAGACAAATTTAATCTTTAAAGTTATTCCCAACACTCCACCTCATATGGCGGTTGGGTTTTGGACAAATGCCCAACATATCAACAAATAATATGACATGGGAGCAAATGACACAATAAAGGTTTGAAGCCAGGAACTCCTGTTTTGATACATGTTAATTTTTTTTAGAATGATTCACAATGATTTTATTAAAAATAAAGAATGTAGAAGAGGTTGAGGTTGAGTGAACCTTCAAAAGCTTGAGCTGATAAGTTTAGTCAAATTTAATCTTTAAAGGTATCCCCAACACTAGGATAGACCCCCTTTTATTCGTAATTTTCTGAATTTGAATCTTAATCCTCAACTTGATTTTGCCGAAAAAATTTCTGAATAACTGAAGCAGAAACTAGGTCGGAGGTAGAGCTTACAATTCATTCGAAGTCGTGGTAGTTCACCGAGAGGGTGTAACAGTTTGAAGGTCAATTTTCCCAGATTTTGTTTCTGTTGGTGTAATATAATCCGTGGAGATTTTTTTTATCTACTCAGCATTTGTAGATTGAGGAGGTAGGCATGGTTGGGTGAGGGGGTATTGTTTTTATTGGAGATGGGTTTTGCGGGTGGAGGGGTTGTAATTTGGTGTAAAAGAGCTATAATATTGCTGCATGAGACATATACAAATATTCTAGAAAACCTATCCCACATTAATTTAATAGAAGTTTTTTATTGTGTGATTTAGAGTAATTACAATTGTGAATTAATTGAGTTGTGTGATATTAAAATTACTTTAGCGAAATGTTTTTAGTTGATTTTTTCTAACCCTATTCATTCCATCTAGAGTTGTTTTAACAATCCAATAAATATGTTGAAGCACATAAGCAAAGTAAAAATATCAAGGTGAGAAGTAATTCCTTTAAATATAGAGGCTAAAATATTCAATGCATATCTTATCCCCTGCAAACTTTTCCAGATTCTGAATTCTACAACAAAAGGATATCACAAGCAAGAGCAAAACAGATTTTATATGGTGTTAATAGGAACAGAAAAGGTAGAATATGCCCTTATATATTCCAGAAGAGATGGAAGATATACAAAATTACCTGCCTCCATCCTTGTTGGGCAGAAGTGCTTTCTGCACTTGGTTGAGTTTCAGGGGCAGTAATTAACTTGTGCCACAGTAGAGAAATAACAGAGAAATACAACTCTTGTTTCTCAGCCAGAACCGATTTCAAGAGAACTTGTGCACAGCAATTAAATCCCATATGCCTGTCCATCGTGAGCAAGTTGGCCAAATCAGAAGCATCTATTGGAAAGCTTGCTAAACCTTTCCCTGAAGTATTTCCCAAGTCCTCATTTGAATTTGATGCTTTCCCAAACGCAACTTTAGTTTTTGAATGGACTGAATTATCACAATTTTGGACAAATGATTGTCCAGGATAAGAGTCGTTACTGTCTTCATATTGAAATTGTTTTTTTCCATTAAAACAAGTGATGGATTCCTTCCATTTCGGTGCCTGTATTAAGTATGCTTCTAATGGTTCAGCTTTGTTAACAATGGATGCAACAGCTTTGCTGTGAATGTCTATTAGGTTGTATAATGATGATGCCCTCGTGAAAATTTCATTGTCCCACTTGCATCGCATCAGGATAGAGAGAGCATGCATGCAAGCCTTTGATCGTCTAAAGAGTTCAGAAACGTGAGCAGCAACCATAGCTGCAGCAACAATCTCATTTGAACTATAACTCCATGAGGTTCCCACAGAAGATGGCTTTAGAGAAAAAAGGGCTTCTAAGATGGCCAAAATTCTGTGAGTGTGACATATTGCTGAGTCGACGCTATTTCTAAGCTTGGTGGAAGAACCGTTTATTTTGACCAGTTTGATTAGATCATGTGTATCTTTAGATTTCAAATGATCACTTCCTTTAGCAACAAATGGAAATAGTTGGAGCTCACAAGCGAGAGCACAAACAGCAGCCAGAACATAAGAATCAAATGCAGAAACAGGACCTTGCTTTTTCGTCTTTCTATTCCTCATTCCTCTATGGTTTTCAGATGTTTCTTGGAAGTTCTTAATGTTTTCATCAGGAAGATTACTTTGCTCACTTTTCAATTTCTTGCTCACATTGAATTGAGCTTCATGATTAACACAAACTGTTAATACAACAAAAAGTAAGCGTGAAGCAAGCTCCACAGAAGCACATGATTCTAAGAAGAGGGAATGAACCATGGTTCGGAGCTCTGTCACTGCAAGATTTTTGGAGGCAGACCCACGGCTAGAAAAATATCTTGCTTTTCTAGTTTGTTCTCTGGAAGACTCAGATGGAAATGTTCTTTGAAGAATGGCTTCCACGGTAGCAACAAATATCTTCATCAGGCATGCTTCAGATGGGCTACCGCGTGGAAGATATTCAAGAACCTTAAGGAGAGGAATATATAGATTCCATGATAATATGGGGGGTTGCAATGGTGTTGCAACTACAATTTCAGGAAGGTCAACTGCAGAGGAACTTAACGGAATCAAACCATAAGCAGCTTCCCAAATAGTACAAATTCTCCATTCAACCTCAGGACCATGTGCACAAAGCATGGATGCGATTCCTTGGGCAGTAGCTTCAGTAGTAGCTTCTGCTACAGGCACTTCAATCTGATACATAAATATTCAGATAAAATTCTAAAGTTGAAAAGAAAAAAAAAAGTTCAAGAAATGCTAGAAATTAGCTCTATTCAGAAGCTAGATGCATGAAGACTATATGGCATGCCTATGTTGTTCATACCTGTTCCCTATATGATGAATCATAACCGCCCAAAGGTTCATATTGAATTTCAACTCCCTCAACTTGTCTTAATGGTGGAAAAAGCAATGCAGGTTGTGATAGTATTCGGAAAAGCAACGCTGCTGCAGCATCAGCAGCAATACCAGCTCTCATGGACATTGCAGTTCCAATGGCACGTAAGAAATGTAAATGCATCCAGTTCCTAGGAAGCTGAATCAATGAACAAATAGTAACTATTTCTTTACAAGAAAATACCACGTTGTTAAATTTGATTTACTCACAGTTATGCTCGATTCAACTCTTTTTTTTAATGTAATTTTAGATAGTTGCTAAATGTGGACTTCTCCAGTAGATAACAATACAACAGTTATTTACTTCTCTCCAATCACTTCTTAGAATTTAATACTACATTCATATGTTATACCGAGTATGAGCAAGAAAACATGTATGTCTGTCACCAAAATATGCATTTTCCCGTCATTGTTCACGGCATAAGAAACTAAAGTGAATAAATTCAGAATATTTGGTTAGAGAATTTCCAAGGTGAAAAGTTTACACAATGCAAGAAATTTTAACGAGATTTTATCGATGGCTTGACCCATATTCCTTACTGCTCTATAGTTTCCACCTTACCCTTATGCCGGATGCATACTCTTCAGCAGCCCGAAGGAGTTCCACAAGCTGTACAGCTGCATCAAGGGCATCAGGAGCCCAAGATGGTGGTGCTTCTAAGAGTCCAAGAAGAAGTCTTTGGGTAGCACTGGGAGTAGCAATGGCATAATATCTGGGCCGGGAAGGAAGAATCATATTACAGAAGCAGTATAAATAAAGTTCTGGCATCTTTTTCCTCTAAAGATTTAGATAAACTAACCTATGAAATAAACGAGCATATGGCTCAAGAGCTGGTAGCCCAGCCACTAAATGTTCATCCAAAGCTGTCGTAGGGGGAGGAAGGAGGAGTGCAGGAACAGCAGCAGCAGTTAAGGTTGCAGTCTCATATCGAGCAACTTCTTCATCACAAACACTCAATATTACTCCAGCACCATTTGCAACAGCCCACCGTGGAGTTGATGGCACAAGCTGAGGGTGTTTTCCAGATCCACGAGAAGCTACAAACAAGAAAATCTGCTGATTAACATCCTTGCTTTAACGATGATATTAATACAAATATTGCAATAGACAATAAGAAAAATAATATTGAGTATTATGATACAGCGCATTTACACTTGCACTCCTAAGGCATATCCATTCAACCAAGAAAGAAATCAGAAAAGTAATATTAAATTGAAGTAATATTTTAAGTTCGAACAATTCAGCCTCAAATGTTTCCTACCTTGATTCATAATAATACTACTAGGGTATTTCACTCACATACCAAGAGTAAAAAAAGAAAAAAAAAAGGCTCGATTGAAAAAATGACAATTTATATAAATTTTTTAAGAGTTAATTGCAATTTCCACCCTGCACTTTAGAGTTTTCGCAATTTACACACCTCTACTATCAAATTGACTTCAAACTCCTAGCATCTAACAAATATGTGCAAACATAAGCTTCTCTTTGGGGGAGCCAAACTCCCAAAAAAGCATAAAACACAACTTACTCATGTAATCATAATAAAGGAATAAATGATTAGCAGACTCAAATTCCTTTAAATATAGATGAAAAATATGTGGAGACAGAAACGAAAAGGTTATCATGATTGCAAAATATCAGTACAAAGTTTTCCCAAGGAAATAGTCTATAGAAAAATTGAATTTTAGGTTAAAAACCCTTGAAATGGATGAATTTAGAAGGAAAAGAAGGTAAACATGAAGGTTGGGATAGATGAGAGAGAAAAGATTTACAAGTTGTTATAGATATTGTTAGAATATATTACATTGTATAGTTAGTAATTAAAGGCTCATTACTATTAGCCCATTAGGTTAAGACTCTAATGTGTATATGTGATTAGTGAAATCATTCAATCAATTTTCTCTCATATTTTGTGACTTTAGATGGTATCAAAACTTTGGTGTGCCGTTACGGTTTCTTTTGTTCATTATTATACCTAGGTAAAACTAGGGTTTGGATCTTGGATAATATTAAATACGTTAAATCACCACTAGACCTAAAAACTTAAACCAATGGGTAAGGGTAAATTTAATCATATATCTCAACAATCTCCCTCACATGTGGACTTGGATATTTACACAAGACCCAAACATGTGGAATTTAAATGGGAAGGAAATGTCATCACAGAGATTCGAACTCAGGACCTCCTACTCCGATACCATATTAAATATGTTAAATCACTACTAGACCCAAAAGCTTAAGCCAATGGGTAAGGGTAAATTTAATCATATATCTCAACACATATATCTCAACAGATAGCAACCTATGACATCGTGTTTTGCTTCGATCTGTGCTTTCCGATACGTCTGCAGGTTTGGTTTGTGTTTAGAATGCTCGGTTGTGTGGTTTTTTCTCAACGAGTTGGTTTTCCGAGTTATTTTGCTTCTGTCCATATCTGATTTGTGCTATTTTAAGTTGTTTTGGCTTCTCTTAAGATCTGATTTTGTGTTCTCTACATCGTCCGTCATCTACTTGGTATTATGGCGAAGAAAAACTCGTCGTAATGTCTCAGATTGTCCCAAGTTAAATGATCCAAATTATTGTGATTTGGAGTAAAACGATTAAGCTTTCTCTTCAGGGCGTTGATATGGACGGACGGGAATTCAGGAAAAAGATAGATCAACCACATTTTTTCATGTTTGCAAGACATATCATCATGCAGAGAAGGGAGAGACGTCTCTTACGAGTTATTTCATAGAATTTAAGAAAACTTATATTGAACCGAATATAATGTTACCATTTAATACGGATATCAAAGTTAAACAAGCATAACAAGAACAAATGGTTGTGATGAGGTTTTTTGCCAATCTTCGAATTTGAAACAGCCAAAGCCCTCCCTTATGGCTCTGAGATCACTAGTCTACAAGAGGCATTTAGTAGAGTACTCGGGCATTTTGATGATCAACGAATAGATTCTTATGCTTCGAAACGCGATTATGAGGATATTGTGTGTCATTTTTAGCGTAAGCCAGGCCAATTGAAGCGTGATTGTAAAAAGTTGATGCAAACTTCATACATATTTGTTTTAATTTTTGGGGACAACTTCTCTAAATTCCAATTGTACCAAGAACCTTTAAAGCCTTCATCTACTCCAATCACTGCTATAGACGACTCAGGTGACAATCATCAAAGTCTTGTTTCTTCGTCTTCCAAATAAATCATAAATTCTGGTGCTACAGATCACATGATAGGTAATCTTCAGTTATTTTCTACCCTTCAGCCGTCTACTTCCCCCACCACTATAACAATAGCAGATGGATCAACATCTTCGGTCTAGCAATGTCAAACTTACTTCCGCCCTTTCCTTTGACATCAGTTTTTAATTCACCTTATTTTTAGTTTAATTTAATTTTTGTGAGTAAACTTAGTCGTGATCTAAATTGTTGTGTCTCATTTTAATCTGGTTATCACTTGTCAGCATCTTTTGTCGAAGAAAATTATTGGTAGGGGTGTGAATTTGGCGGTCTCTATGTTTTCACCAATCCAACACCGGCGTGTTATCAACTCTGGAAGAACATTCATTTGGGACATCCTTCTCTTTCCTTGTTAAAGAAACTATGTCCCAAGTTTCAGAGTCTGACTTATTTTCTTACGAATGTGAATCATGTCAATTTTCTAAACTTCATCGTGTTTGTTTGAGTCCCAAGTCAATAAACGAGTTGTTGCTCCCTATGAATTAGTTCATTATGATGTTTAGGGTCCTTGTCCTGTTGAGTCCAAAACTAGAGTTTGCTATTTTGTAACTTTTGTTGACGACTATTCTCATATGACTTGATTAATCATTCTGAATCATTTTCTCACTTTTGCTCGTTCCATTATGAAATCAAAACTTAGTTTCATGCTTCTCTTCACATTCTCCGGAACGATAATGCTAAAAAATACTTTTCTAATGCCTTTTCTCTTGTGTTGATACTCCATCCCAAAATGGAGTTGCTGAACGCATCTCTTAGAAACGGCACGAGCTCTCTTGTATCAAATGCACGTTCCCAAACATTTTTGGGTTGATGCGATTTCCACATATTGCTTTTTAATTAATAGAATGTCATCATCTGTTTATAGTGGTGAGATCCCGTTTCGTATTTTGTTTCATATTGCACTAAGAATATTTGGTAGCACATACTTTGTCCGTGATGTTCCTCCTTAATGCACTAAGTTAGATCCCAAATCCTTGAAATGCTTTTTAATTGGCTATTCCCATGTTCAAAAGAGATATCAGTGTTATTGCCCGAGCCTTAACTGGTATCTTGTCTGCATTGATGTTACCTTCTTCAAGACTACTCCTTTCTCATCACCATTTCCTAGTTCAGCTGAGTGGGATGATGATACTTTTTTATTATATTATGTTCTACATGCTCTTGAGGGGAGTCCTCTAAATCACCCATTACATACGTTACGTCTATTCTAGACATGCACAACCTCTAGATACACATCCAGAACTAGAGGATTCTTTTTCATATAATCCAAAGCCACACCCTTCAGCTACACACCGGCACCAGAGGATTCTTTGTCATCAGATTATGGGCCAAGATATGACCTTCCCATTGCTCTTCGTAAAGGTAAACATAAATGCACTAATCCTATTTAGTCATTTGTTACTTATAACCATTTTTCCTCTCCTACTTGTTCATTCATTGCTTCTCTCGATTCCATTTATGTGCCTAAGACTATTCATGAGGCTTTATCCCATCCTGGTTGGCGTCTTTCTATTATAGAAGAGATGAACACTTTAGATGATAATGGTACTTGAGATATAATTTATCTTCCTGCAAGGAAAAAAGGCAATTGGTTGTAAATGGATATTTACGGTGAAAGTTCACCCTGATGGTTCCGTTGCTTGATTGCAAGCATACCTTATTGCTAAAGGCTATGCTCAGACTTATGGAGCCGATTATTCCAACACGTTCTCTCCCGAGTTAACCTCTGTCCGGATTTTTATTTCTTTAGCTGCTACTAACCATTGGCCGTTGTACCAACTAGATATCAAGAATGTATTTCTTCATGGGGATCTTGCGAAAGAGGTCTACATAGAGTAACCACTTGATTTTTTTATTAGGGGGAGATTGGGAGAGTTCGTCATCTTCGAAAAAAACAATAAGGCATGCGAGTTTTGTTAAAAGTTTACTCAAAGAAAAAATTGATTTTTTGGTTGGAAACCAAAAGACCAAATAAAAGAATGTGGTATAGAATAAATATGGAGTGGTGAGATAGAAATGAAGGAAAAAAAGGATTTGCAAGAGAATGAATTAGAGGAGTCAAGGATCCAAGATAAGCGTCTGGTTGGTTGGTGAATGAATGGTTTGAAAGGGTCTCTAGAAGATTACTAACATCTATGATGTCATTATCTTTGAGATTACGGAGAAAAATAAGATCCCAAGAATTATGTAGAGTGTAAAAAAAATGATGAAATTGTAGCTAAACGATGGGTCAAATACGATAAAGATGAGGAAAAGTAGAAGGGAGTGATGATCATTGGTCCAAATATCTTCCCAAAACCGAGTGTTATTCTTGTTTCCCAAAGTGATCTTGATACACTAAAAAAAAATGTTGGCAATTTTAGAGATGGATTTCAAAAGGCTACAAAAAGTGCCAAATTTTAGAGTTAAAGAATTCCAATCAAAAGCAAAAGATTCATAATGACTTTCAATACCCATACGAAATCTGATTCATAAAAAAGCCTCCAAATCCATTTGCCAAGAAAAGCAATATTTTTCAAAACAATATTCCCAATACCCAACCCACCACAAGTTTTAGGTTTACAAACCATTTTCCAATTAACCAAATGAAATTTTTCCCCTTCATTTATACCATTCCAAAGGAAATCCCAAAAAGTTTTTCTAAAGTGGAAGCAACTTTTTTTGGAATCTTAAAAATGGAGAGATAATAAATCGGAAGATTTTGTAAAACATAAGAAATCAAAGTAAGTCTTCCACCCCTAGAAAAGCAACCCTTTTTTCCAACCATCTAGCCTAGCAGCCACTTTATCAATGATAGGTAGGTATGGGTGGCGGGCCTTTGTGCAATTGTTTGGGGGATTTGGCAAGAAAGAAATAGAAGAATCTTTAGGGACATTTCTAGAACTTAGGTTTATGTTTGGGAGTTGGCACATGAAATGCTTCCTTTTGGGTGTCAACTTCTAAAATCTTTTGTAATTATTCGCTTGGTCAAATTATTGATAGTTGGCCCGCCACTTGTAAGTAGGTGGCGGTGTGGTTTTTTTTTTTGGGTTTGAGTAAATAGTATACCTTGGTTTTTTATGGCTTTTGGTTTGGTGTGCCACTTTAATATTGTATTTTTTATGCTTTCTTTCATTCGATCAATGAAATGGGCTCGTGAGGTGTTTTTATTAAAAAATAAAAAATAGTTTGTCAAAAACAAGTAGAGGAAGGTTTACCTCAAGAGGAAGCCCAAGGTTCTCTATCATTTTGGAATTGTTTGGCTATTGCCAAAAGATGTATTCTCATTATTCTCTTTAGATCCTTTTGGCAGAGGGAAAAGAAAATTGAAGTTTTGAATTTGTGTGGTCTCCACAATCATATGGGTTATTTGATTGGAAATAAATGACTGTCATTTTAACAACACAAAGCTCGAGGTGCATGAGATGTAGAGTGGTCTTTTCTTTTCTTCCTCTCAGGCAAGGAATGTTAAAAACTAAGATTTAGGCTTTCTCTTTTAAATTATGAATGGGCTTTGTAATTTGTATGGGATTTGGGTAGCTTTTTATGCTCTATAGTTTGTATTTTTTGTGTTCTTAAGATTTGCTTGTCCTTTTATGTATCTAGAGGATTTCTTATCATCTTCTTGTAAATTTTTTTTATTAACAAAATTTTGTGATTTCATCTAAAAAACTGACATCCATGTCCTAAAATTCAAGGATTTGAAAAACTCACAAAATAAAAACTTCCATTTAACAATTTATATGTTGTGGTATATATAGTAATCATCATACATCTTACGATAGTTTATCAGAAATTATATTCTTTGGTGCAATGAAAATATATTATGTTTTGTGTAAAGTTGAAAATCTTTATAAGTTGCAGAAAAAATCACATGAAGCAAGGTAACACTTCACGACGTAAAAAAAGTGACTGCTCACAAACCTGTAATGGGTGGCTTGAGTTCTCCAGCAGAATATTTACCCATAACACCACTGCACCTGTTAATGTGTAAAAAAGTTTGAAAGGATTCATTCAAGATGTAAGATAACAACTAAAGAACTTTAAATATTGATAAGATTTCGAGTATCTTTGCAATAGCTACCATTCAACATCCTTTATATTTTCAAAATAAATTAACCTTAAAATCACTCTGATCACTGATAGATACCATTTAATAGGCTACTTTCAAAGCTTCAATTTCAGAATTCGATCAAGGGTTCAGGGTTGGTAACTTGGAAGTTTCTCATTTGCAATTCGCGGATGATACTCTCCTATTCTCTAACTTCAACATGTCTAATCTGAGCAATTTTGCTAGTGTATTGAAGCTGTTTGAGCTAGGCTTGGGTATCTCTATAAACATACTCAAGTCTTTGGTGGTTGGGGTTAACTTGAGCAATAAGGAAACTTTTGCTCATGAGTTATCTAGGGCTTCCTTTGGGTGGAAATCCCACTTCTAAAGCCTTTTGGGACCAGTGGTGGATAAGATTGAGAAAAGAATTTCAAAATGGAGGAAGTTATAGATCTCAAGAGGTGGTAAACTGACCTTATTACACTCAATTTTATGCACTTTGCCCACACACTTCTTCTCCGTTTTCAAGGCTCCTGCTCGTGCAACTAAAAGAATAGACAAAATTCTTCGCAATTTCTTTTGGGAAGGCGTGGATGGTGATGGAGGAGATCATCTTGGGAAGTGGAAGTTAATCCCCCCCTATGGGATAAGGTGATCTCTAATGTTCATGGCTGTTAGAATATATATTTATGATATTCCTTATTTAGATTAGGGATATTTTCCTTATCTTTTAGTTTCCTTATTTAAGTTAGTTTCCTAGTCTAGCTAGGTTTACTTTTCTATATAAGTCGATGTAACTTCCATACAATTTAACCTAATACAATATTTCATTAGTCTTTCGTTTACATGGTATCAGAGCCTTGTTTTAAATTTTCTTGCCGTCTCTATTTTCGATCCCGTTTTGTTCCCTTGCCGGGGTAAGCTTTTCCGGCGAGGGAGCACCTTCATCCGACCTTCTAAGAAATCTTCTAAATTTTCAAAATCCCAAAATTCAACCTTCTCCTCCGATGATTCCATTGCAATTAGGGTTTGTTTTGTTCATTATACCTAGGTAAAACTAGGGTTCGGATCTTGGAATACAACCTTTGAGTGGTTGTTTGTTGTCACTGCCCACCCGACTCCGCCACGTCCACTTCTCGCCGTCAGCCGTCGCCGAAGTCTACCACCTCCTGTCACCGTAGTCCGCCGCCACTATCACCGGAACCTCGCCGGAAACTTAATTTTGGTCGGAATCATGACACTTTGTTAGTCGTTTGCTAAGTTTAGATGGCTGCAATTGGATATCGTCTTTGATGGTGGAACATACGTATGAAATACGATCTTTGAGGGATGTTAGTTGCATTTGGGTTTTGTGGACCTTGGTGTGCCGTTAGGGTTTCTTCCTCCATTATACCTAGATAAATCTAGGGTTTGGATTTTGGGTTAACATTATGTTGTGGTTATTTGTTGACACCTCTCCACTTCTCCACATTAGAGGGAAGAGAAACCGCTTCACCGTTTGTTCAAAAGCCATTAGCCTTTTCGTTTCAAATTTGTTTTGTTTTCGTTGCTGGTTTCCCGGGCATGTTTCATCAATTCCGCTTTCTGCTTTCAATGTCAGTTCTGCCATACATCTTTGTTTGACGTCAGTTTTGTTTGATGGTCTGTTTCGATGTCGGTTCTATCGAACATCTTTGTTCAACGTCAGTTTCAAGTGATCGTTGTTTCCGCATTGTGTTGATGATGATTTCTCTGGCATCACTTATAGCTTCCGCTCAACGAAGACATTGATTAACGAAATCATATTTGGGTCAAGTGTTTAGCAAACTCAAGTTGGTCTATGTTATGCCATCTTGAGTTTGAGGGGGGATGTTAGAATATATATTTATGATATTCCTTATTTAGATTAGGGATATTTTCCTTATCTTTTAGTTTCCTTATTTAAGTTAGTTTCCTAGTCTTGCTAGGTTTACTTTTCTATATAAGTTGATGTAACTTCCATAAAATTTAACCTATTTCAATATATCATTAGTCTTTCCGTTTACAATGGCATTGATGTCAAGGGTTAGTGTTCCTATCTTAACTCCCATAGCATTAATAGAAGCATATTTATAAACTCAAGCATCTCATGGAGTCCAATTGCACTTTTAAGGTTGAGAATGGTTGCAAAGTGCTGTTTTGGGATCATGTTTGGTTAGGGGAGGCCACTCCAGCTTCCCAATTCCCTTCGTTGTTTTCCATTGCTGTCAAGAAGGATCTCCCTCTTAGCAACTTTTGGAGTGAGGAGTACAAATCTTGGAATATTGATTTTAGGAGAAACCTTAATGATTGGGAGATGGATGACTAGATTGCTTTGCTATCTAGGTTGGAGCCCATTTCCATAACTGATCAAGAGGACATCTGTGTGTGGCTTCCGAATAGAAGTGTGGGTTTCTCTTGCAAATCAGCCCTCAATTTTCTTTGGGCAGAGAAAAGCTAGAGACTCTCCCGGCTCCATTATTTGGAAAGGGAACTTTGCAAAAAAAAATCAAGGTGTTTCTTCGGCTTGTTCTCAACGATGGGCTGAATACCAACATTAAATGTCAAGGCAAAAAACTCTAGATATCCCTTCAGCTTCAATGGTGCTGTCAGTGCAATTCAGAATCCACCAGCCATCTCTTGTTTCACTGCAACCTTGCTCAAGCTATTTGGTTCCGACTGTTCAACTTGTTTAACATTAGTTGGGTTAGCCACAAAAACCCTAGTGTTAATGTCTTAGCCCTCTGGGGAGGTTCCTTGTTAAAAGGGAAGAGAAGAATTCTTTGGGACAATGCTATTAGAGCAATCCTTTGTAACACTTGGATTGAACGCAATAGTAGAATTTTTAGAGATTGTTTTAAATCTTGGGAGGAAGTTTGGGATTGTGGTGGTTCTTAATGCCTCCAATGGGAACGCAAACTGAAACTTTTTTTTTTTGTAATTATACTCCTATTATAGCTTCCAATTGGAAAGCTTTTTTGTAACTTTTCCCCGCCTTTTTTAGGCTCTTTCATACATCAATGAAATTGCTTATCACTTACTACCCAAAAAAAAAACTAATAGATACCATTTTCTCCAATCCAAGCCTCTATGACCGTACCACCCCTACTACACCTGTCACCTCCATTCTCTCAAAATATAAACGGATCATTGAGATCTCCTCAAACCCATAGCGAACCTAACAATGGAAAAAACCATCCGGGTGTACAGTGGATCATGGCCATTGCACACATCTAGGATCTTTTAAAAATAATTTCAATGAAATAAGAAACTACAAGACAATGAGAAATCTTCAAAAAAAAGAACAAGAGTCACTAAGACAAGAAAGGGTTCCAAGGTAAATACAAGCTTGAAAAAGATAAACCAAAATCTAAATGCATGACATTTTTAGACTACAAATAAATGTAATACAAGAAACGGTCCCAAAGATGCTAATGATCATGAAACAAATGGTTGAAAATGTGGTCATTTCATTCCTTCCAAATAACTTTGAAAAGTGCCACCACAACACAATTCCAAAAAGAGCTCATATGTCTCCCCTTTGTACCAAAAGAATACATGGTAAAAAGGGAAATGATCTATTGAGGCATAGTCCATGCGAGGCCAAAGCTAAGCATTATCTTACTCCAAAACTGACGAGTAAAGGCACACTGCATGAACCAATGATTAGAAGACTCGTGATCCTTTTCCCAAAGAAAACACCAATAAGGAGATAAAAGACCAAAACAGATTCTACCTTGTAAAACATCATAAGTATTAATCATTACTAAAGCTGCTAACTAAAGAAATAATTGGGTCGTAATAGGGATGCCTTTAAGCCAAACGAAACAATGTGGGGAATCCGACTGACGAGGGTTAGTGATAAGCCTTAAGTAGAAGGATTTTGAAGTGAATGAGCTCGAAGGACCAAGAAGCCAAACTTTTCAATCCAAAACACTAAAGGGTTTAAGTAAATGAATAGATGAAAGGAGGCTTTGGAAATTCATGAATTAAATCTCATCAAAATTTCTTTGAAAAGAGAGATTCCGAGAGGAGGATAAAATATCAAACAAAGAAGCAATAAATCGTCCAATATCAGAAGACACTTGATAAAGATGAAGGTAAAGGGATTGAAAGGAAGAGGCTTCAAACCAATTATCCTCCCAAGATCTAATTCTCAGACCAAGACCTAAAGCAAATTTAGTAAAGGAGTTATAAACATCAAGACCATGAGAAATAAAATTCCAAAAAGAACGAAAAGAAACATATTTGACCACTTTTGTGCCAAAAAAGGTCTATTATAAAAAACCAAATTACCAATACCTAAACCACCATAAATTTTTTTATTTGAAACTGTTTTTCAATTCACAAGGTGACAACCATTTCCTTCCTCTTTTCCTTCCCAAAGAAAATTAAGAAAAAGTTTTTCCATTTGAAAAGTAACCATTTTAAGAAGTTTGAAAAGAGACAAATAGTATAATGGTAGACTCTGAAGAATAAAAGCAATAAGAGTAAGACGACCTCCTTCGAAAAAAGACCTCTTTTCCAACCATCCAATGTAGAGATGGTCTTCTTTTTTTTTTGGAAAGATATACTTTCATTGATCAAGGGAAAAATAGTCCAAATTAGAGGATGAGAAATCCTCAAAAACAGAAAACAATATAAAGATGCAAAAGTAAAAAGCTAGCTAAAGGAAAGAATTCTATTTATAATACATGGAATGTACGGAAAACAAAAATAAGAAGGTTAACAATTTTTGCCCAACATAAAGTACAAAAAAATTATACAATCCCAAGTTTTTTTTTTTTGATGGAAAGATAAACTTTCATTAATCAAATAGGTAAAAAACAAATACAAGAGGATGAGAAATCCTCTAAAAAAAAGGAAAAAATGAAGTAAAGACTAAATAAAAGAATTCCATTTATAGAACATGCAATGTGAAGGAAAATCAAAATCTACACTATTAACAACTTTAGCCCAACTAAAAGCTCTTGAAGCAAAAGAATCCCAAAGGAAAACCCAAGACTTGGATTCTTCCATAAAAAACCGAGAATTGCGTTCCAACCAAATAGTCCACACTAAATGAGCCACTGTACATTTCCAAAAAATTCTTCTTTTATGTGAAGTTTTTTAACAAAAAAAGTTTATAATCAAGAGATCTCTAGCATCCTTTGAAGGAACCCAACTCAAGTCAAATTGTGAAAGAAGTTTAAACCAAAGCTTGCTTGTGTAATTACAATGAAGAAAAAGGTGAGAAGTCGATTCACAACTCTTGTAACACAAAAAACAAATATGTGGAGATAAGGAGATGGTGGACAAACAAGATTGCAAGACATCTCCCGTAACAAGTTTACCTGAATAAAAAGTCCAAAGAAAAAATTGGATTTTGGGTTGAAAACCCGAAAACCAAATTGATTTAAAAGGAAAAGAATCCGAAAGAGGAGAATGGGAAAAAAAGAAAAGAAAGATCTCCAAGTAAAAGAACCATAAGGATGAAGAATCCAAGAAATGCAATCATTTGAGATAGAAGGTAAAATATGGGAAATAAGACCAAGAAGAGAAGAAAATTCCAAAAATTCCTCATCTTTAAAATTCCGAAAGAAAGAAAGATTCCAAGATTTAGAATCCAAATTAAAAAGAGAGAAAATAGTGGCAAAACGATTTTTTGTTATACGGTATAAAAGAGGAAAAGAAACATAAAAAGGGGAATCAGAAATCCAAATATCTTCCCAAAAACGAATACCTAGTCCATTACCAAGAATGAGCTTTGTACCCTTAGAGAAAGAGGGAACACATTTTGAAATAGATTTCCAAGGGCTACGAAGTGTCCCAAAATTTTGTATGCCACCAAGGATTAGCAACATCATTAAAAATCCGCAAATTTCATTCTAGCCAACCACTCCAAAGAAGAGTTGTCACGTCACTGCACATTTTTAAACCAAGATATCACAAGCATTCTTGGAGGAACCCAACTCATGTCAAATTGACAAAGAAGTTTGTATCAAAGCTTTACTGTAAAATCACAATGTATAAAAAGATGGGAGGCAGATTCATAATCTCTATAGCATAGAAAACAAACATGTAGTGACAAGCAAGAGGAAGGCAACCGTTTTTGTAGGGCATCCCCAGTGATGAGTTCTCCCAAAGAAAAAGTCGAGGAAAAATTGAATTTTAGGTTAGGTTGTGTAAACTGAAAGACTAATGATATATTGAATTAGGTTTAAATTGTATGGAGGCTACATCAACTTTTATAGAAAAGTAAACTTAGATAGACTAGGAAACTAACTTGAACAAGGAAACTAAAAGATAAGGAAAATATCCTGAATCTAAATAAGGAATATCATAAATATATATTCTAACATCCCTCCTCAAACTCAAGATGGCATAACAGAGACCAACTTGAGTTTACTAAACACGTGACCTAAATATGACTTTGTGAATCAATGTCTTCGTTGAGCGGAAGCTATGAGTGATGCCCGGAGAAAGCATCATCGAACACGCAGTGGAAGCAAACAAAACTGATGTCCAACAAAGATGTCCGATAGAACCGACATCGAAAGCAGAGTAAACCATCAGAAAAAAATTGTCGTGATTATCGATTTTGGACATACGGTATCGCCGGCGGTTTCTTTTCCTTTCTATGTGGAGAGGTGTCACCACAACATAATGTTAACCCAAAATCCAAACCCTAGAATTATCTAGATATAATGGAGGAAGAAACCGTAACGGCACACCAGGGTCCACAAAATCCAAACAAACGACTAAAGATGACATCCAACTGGAGCTATCAAAACCCAACAAATGACTAATAAAAAGTCCCAAATTAGCCAACGAATGGTAAATCGAATACAAAACTTGATCAGCAAACAAAACAAAAAACTCTAAAAATCATATTTGGAAAACAAGCCAAATAAGCGAATCTGGACAGCAAGTACAAAAACTTTTTTCTTCACACTCGAGCACTATTCACACCCCAAATACCAAGTAGGCGATGGACAATGGATTGAACACAACATTAGATGATGAGAGCAGCCAAAATAGTCAAAAAATGACACAAACCAGATCTGGGCAGAAGCATAAAAGCCTGAAAAACCAAAACATTCAGCGAAAAACCACGCAACCGAACAGTTTGTTCACAAACCAGATATGTAAGCGTGACGTGAAACACAATTCGAAGCAAACACCGCTGATCGGAGATGAAAAAGACCTCCCACGTGCCAGCGCGTGAGATAGGGGCAGAATACTTGTGGCAGCGCGTGAGGCCCACACGCATGTCAGAAGGTGGATGGAAAATTTCGCCAATGAGTGGGTCTCCTTTCTTGGTGGGTGGTGACGACAAACAACTAGTCAAAAGTTGTAATACAAGATCCAAACGCTAGGTTTACCTAGGGATTATAAAAGATAGAAATCCTAAATTGAAGGAATGAAAGAAAATTTAGAAGGTCTCTTAGAAGGTCAAATGAAAGTGCTCCCTCGCCAGAAAAGCTTACACCGGGCCACTAGCGAGGGAACAAAACGGGGTCAATATAGAGACCGCAAGAAAACTTAAAAATGAGGCTCTGATACCATGTAAATTGAAAGACTAATGATATATTGAATTAGGTTTAAATTGTATGGAGGCTACGTCAACTTATATAGAAAAGTAAACCTAGATACACTAGAAAACTAACTTGAACAAGGAAACTAAAAGATAAGGAAAATATCCCTAATCTAAATAAGGAATATCATAAATATATATTCTAACAGGTTGCAATCTGGATAGCCAAATTTAGCGAAAAGAATCAAAAGGGGTAGAGAGCAATTGGTAAAGGAGGCAAATAAGGATTTGCAAGAGAAAAAACCCCAAGAATGGAGGATCCAAGAAAGCCTATCCGAAGAGGGTGAAGGGGAAAAATGGGAGATGATGCCAAGCAAGCTTGAAAACTCTAAGAACTCATCCTCTTTGAAACTTCTAAAAAAAGAATGATCCCAAGAATTAGTTTGAATATTAAGGAGAGAACAATCGGTCCCCTAATCTTATCAATAACCGGTTTCCAGAAAGAGAAGGAATTCGGATTGCCCCCAAGAGGAAGACCAAGATATTTCATGAGCCAAGAACCAACTGCACAACCTAAAGAAGAGGCTAAATCCTGAACAATGACATCTTCTAAATGGATACCAAACAAAGAATTTATCCTCAGATTTAAAAAAACCTGACATGATTGATGAGGCTTATGATGGAAGTCAGATTAGCAAGAACAATGGGATCATTAGGAAGGAAAAAATAGTGCCACCCGCAAAGTCTTCATTAAAAAGTGTCATTAACCCAAAAATAAACGGCTACAAAATCAAACACCATCAGCCAATCCAAAGGAAAAATAATTATTGGAATCAAAATCTATGAAAGTTGCATACACTTTTTAAGAAACCAACAATTCCCCCAAGGAACTCCCATCAATTTTTATTTTTTTAAGAAACCTCACAAGGCCATTTCATTGATATAATGAAAGAAAAAAAGAAAAACAAATACAAAGAAAACTCCCATCAATATGGTAAAGAAAGAAATGACAATTTACCAATCGAATAGAATTTCCGAAAAAATTAGCAGTGAAATTTTCATGAACCAACACATTTTGGACCGAGTCATAAAGTGGAGAAGAAATTTGATCCTCTAATAAAGTGGTAAAATAGAAGGGGTTTCAAAGGAAGGGTGAGATGGAGATAAGATATGTGAGCAAGGAGTAGGAGTAGAAGCATCCCTATCAAAATTCAAAATCCAGAGGCCGGGGGGAATAATTTTTTTTTATAAGAGAGGCCAGACTCAGAGGATAAAAAAAAAAACTGATTTTGTAAGCAAGGAATACGAGTAGAAGGGGTTTAGACAAGAGAGCTAGGTTTTGACTGGTCGGAAGGGGGCATCAGTGTCTATGGATGCTCCTAAGATCTCTCCAAACTCATAGCAAACCCTACAATGGAAAAAATCATCACAGTTGTACAATGGATCATGGCCAATGCACACATCTAGAGTTGAACGGAGAGAAAGGTTTTGACTTGTTGGAAAAGGGGCATCAGTGGCTAGATGTGGAGAGAGAAGAATTGGTGAAGAAAAATACCAAATTTGTAAATTAGAAAGAAGGAATTGCCAAAATAGCAGAAAAAATATATATAATTACTTAAAAATCACAACATATAAAAATTTACCAAAATAGCATATTACTTCCAAAAAATTATGCTTTTAGTTCAATAAATTATTGAATTGTTGGCTTTTATTATTTTCTATTTTAACTTTTATTTTGGATTGTATAAAAGTCATATAAATGAGTTTTTAGGAACTAAAACCCTCATTCTATTAATAGTTAATATTATTTTTGATAATCTATTTCTTTGTTCAATAATTTATTGCTTTGAGTGCTATTTAAGTAAAAAAAAAAAAGTAGTGACATACTGCTATTTGAGACAATTTTTGAATTAAAAAACAGGACTACTGCACGAATTATAAAATAGTGGGCTATCAAAGACCGGTTGGAATTCAAGATACCCGAGCACGCATTATTTTCATAGTAGTAAACTCAAGCCCCTCTTCATTTAGATCCTCGATTAGTTTTTATAGAAAGATAAACTTTCATTAATCAAGTTGGAATTCAAGATACCCGAGCTCGCATTATTTTCATAGTAGTAAACTCAAGCCCCTCTTCATTTAGATCCTAGATTATTTTTTATAGAAAGATAAACTTTCATTAATCAAAAGGTTGATAAATACAAGGAGGAAGAGAAATCCTCAAAAGTGCAAGAAACCAAACAGTGTTATGATGTGTATATTAGGTTTTGTAGTATTGCAAATATATTAGTTTGAAGGTTGTCATTTATTGTAATTTTACTAATAAACTTAGGTCTCCATGAGTATATATCTCACTTAAGTGAATGGATGAGTTGAGTTCTCCCTCAAACCATTGCAAATTTTCTCTTAGTTACAAAACAAATAACTAAACTAAAGCTCAACAAAAAGAAGTTCTTACCAGCGGAAATAATCACTTCTGATGCCCAAAGGTGCAGCAAGCAGTATATCAGTGATCCAAGGGGACAAAGCCCTAATGGGTTTTCTCTCCAGTGGTAGAGGAATTTGAACGGATTCCCCTTCATTGGAGTCACTTGTTGTTGCAAGGCTACCACTACTGCTTCTTTCCATTTCATTATTTTGTTGTTCCATCTTGTATATTGGACGATTGTAATGTGTTAGAATTCGCAATATCTCCCCACATGCAAGGGCCCATTGTTCAGAAAAATCATTCTGAAGAATATAAGAAAAAAGTCTTAGAATGCACCTTCACAAAATTCAAAACTTTAGCACTAAATAAAAACAGAAATTAAAAAACATAGCTATCTAAATGAGATTTTATATCAGCTACAAAGTGAAAACATAAAAAAAATCATTGTTAAATGAAATTTTGAGTCTAATTGAAAGAAAAATGAAAGCATCCAGAGTTCTTTTTATCGGGCATCCTACCTCCGTGCCAGGGCAAAATAAGGATATGAAAGAAGAAAATGGAGGACCATTTCTGTTATACTCCAGAGTACCATCAATGATACATGAAATAATTGGATGAACAATAGCATGCCCGTGCTCAGGATGGTGAAGGACAAACACGGCTGGAAAAAGATTTATATCCCCAGATTAATCATCAAGAGATGATAACATTGTAGCTTAAACAATTATAAAATAAAGTGTCAATACCTAAAACATCATCAAATAGGCGTTTTTCCTTTGATCGGAAACGGTTGCGAATCAGCTGTCAAATAAATAAAAATGAGAACACAAAATCTGCTACTAAAAGCCTAAATTAAAATGTCGAGAGGATCTCAAATTATCATCTTTACTACTATAAAAGTGAAACAAATTATCAGCCAAAAAATGGAATCAACTTGAGAACAATCTCTTTCTAATTTCAGTACAAGAAAATTTCTATAATAAAACACATGGCATACCTCAGCAATGTCATCTGAAAACCGTTCCGAAGTAAACTGACCCAAGTACTCAACATACGCAGAACACTGAGCCTGCAAATGGAATAAGAGTGTATACGACAACAATTACAACTAGGAACAAAAGAAATACTCGGTGAAAAAAACAAGTACGTAGTCATACTTTCGAAGAACACATTCAAAAAGGAAAAGAAAACAAAAACCTAAACTCAGTTTAAAAGTTGAAGGGAAAATTTTTCATTGGCTAGAAGATGGTTTGTAAACCTTATGCTCCATCTTGAGGAGGAGTGTTAGAGATATTATTAGCGTTTATTATAATGTATAGTTAAGTAGTTAGGGGCCCATTACTTTTTGTAAACAGAAAAACTAATGATATATTGAATTAGGTTGAATTGTATGGAGGTTACATCGACTTATATAGAAAAGTAAACCCAGTTAGACTAGGAAACTAACTTAAACAAGGAAACTAAAAGAGATAAGGAAAATATCCCTAATTTAAATAAGGAATATCATAAATATATATTCTAACATTTTTAAGCCCATTAGGTTAAACTTTAATGTGTATATATGTGTATATGATTAGTGAATGATATGAATGAATATTCTCTTTAACTTTTTAGTTTACCGTTCACAAGTATTAAATCAGCTTTCTAGTTTACTTGATGTGATCCACCATCTTCATCTTCTCCTACCCACAGAAATTCCTCGTAATCATTCCAATTCCCTACAAACCACTACAAGTAGTCTAAATACCAATAAAAATAGGTATGGATTTTGTTCAAAACACACTGATCAAAGTCAATCTGCCTCCTTTAGAGAAATATCCCTTCTCGTTGATAGGCATTCTCATAAGTAAATAGGTATAGAAAACACACAAAAGATAAGCCAAGGGGTAATTCAAGAGACCTCGAAACTCTCCTCTATTTATGATATATTTCTCATTGTCAAAAGATACCCAACAAGATTTACTCTATTACACATATATAGTAGCTCATCATTGATTAATTACTAAACTGCCCCTAGACAGTTACATGACCACGCACAATCTTTGCCTCTCCTTAATATTCCCTCAGTCTCTCACTTGCCTTTCATTTCCTACTTTCTTCTTCCTCTCATAAACCTTATGAAATGGAGGCTTATCACTACCCGTCGCCAAAAAAACCATCTTGTCCTCAAGGTGAAAATCTGGAAATTGCTTGGACAAATCAACCATGGGCTCCCAAATGGCATCGGTAGGCAAAGAATCGTGCCATTGGATGAGAACTTCCCAATCAGCACTATCAAGGTCCAGCCCACGAACACCCAAAACAACACGTGGTTCAAAAACAACTGAAAAACCACGGGATAAGCCTAAAGGGATAGGAGAACAAAACAAAGTGCGTCCAACAGCTTTACGTAAAATGCACACATGAAAGACGGGATGGATCCGAGAGTCCGGTGGTAATTGCAAGCCAAGTTTTTCTAGAACCTGAAAAGGGCCAAAAAAAAAGGGGGGCAATCTTAGCATGAGCACGGTGATGGACAGATGTTTGGCGGTAGAACTTGAGTTTTAAATACACCCAATCGTGCACAAAGACACTGAACGTTGCTTTGCATTCGCATACTTAACTATGAGCTCCTGCGTTTTATGGAGATATGCCATGAGATCACGGAGAACACCATCCCAATCTCGGAGTTGCTGATTGACTAGAGAAACAGTAGATGCAGCTGCATCATAAGGCAAAATAGGGGGCAGTGTATGGCCATACACCTCTTCAAAAGGAGTAGTATTAACGAATGTGTGATAACTAGTATTGTAGCTATATTCAGCCCAAGGCAGCCAAGATGACCATTTTGCAGGATGAAACATGGTGAAACATTGAAGATAAGTCTCAAGGCCACAATTTACAACCTCCGTTTGGCCGTCCGTTTAGGATGATAGGTCGTGCTACGTTTGAGTTTAGTACCCTGACACTTAAAAAGTTCTTCCCAAAATAAACTAGTAAAAATCTTGTCGCAATCAGAAACAATGCTCCGAGGAATACCATGTAAACGAACCACTTCCTTCAAAAAAAATTTGGGCCACCGAGATAGCCAAATATGGGTATTTCAGACCAATAAAGTGGGTGTATTTGGTCAAACGATCCACTATGACAAGTATGGTGTCAAAGCCATTAGAAATCGGTAATTTGTCAATAAAATCCATAGAAATGTCCTCCCAAATATGGTCGGGAATCGGAAGTGGCTGCAAAAGACCAGCCGGAGACATAGCCAAATATTTAGCTTGTTGGCAGATTTCGCATTGACTCACAAAGCTGCGAACACAAGACTTCATTCCTTTCCAGTAAACCTCTTTAGCCAAATGTTGATAAGTGCGAAGAACTCCGCCATGGCCTGCAATGGCTCTACAATGGAAATCATCTAATAATAGCAGACGAAGCAGGTAAAACTAACCGATCCTTGAAGTAAAAGGTGTCATGACGCAAACTGTAATGAGGGAAGAGGTCCCCATTCCCTTGTGACAGCTTGTCCTTGATTGCTCGTAAATCACTAACATCATCGACTTGTTGATTAATCAATGTACAAATTAATCCTTTATTGAACTGAGAAAGAATGTAATCCTGGGTTAGAAGGACGTCTAGATATCGCGTCAGCTGCTCCAGGTTTGTACTGTATTTTGAATTCATACTCCATTAATTTTGTAATCCATTTTTGGTAGTCAACCTCAATAACACGTTGATCCAAGAGAAAACAAAGGCTTTGTTGGTTGGTGCGAACCACAAATTTTCTACCCACCAAATACGGTCTACACTTTTTCACAGCCAAAACAATAGCCAATAATTCATGTTCATACACGGCCTTGTGTTTATAACTAGGTGATAGGGCTTGACTAGTAGGCTATAGGCCGTTGGTGTTGAGTCAAAACAGAGCCAATCCCGAACCCTGAAGCATCAGTCTCAATAATGAAAGGATTAGTAAAATCAAGTAAGGCTAACACCGGAACTGTTACCATAGCGCGCTTGAGAGTGTCAAAAGCCATAAAAGCCTCTGAATTCCAAAGGAAGCAATCTTTTTTCATTTGTTACGTTAAAGGAAGGGCAATGAGCCCATATCCCGCCACAAATTTGCAATAATAACCCGTCAAGCCGAGAAATCCACGAAGCTCTTTAAGAGTGGACGGAACATGCCAATCAACCATAGCAGCAATTTTAGATGAATCAACAGCCACTCCAATAGCAGAAACAATATGCCCCAAATATTCAATCCGTGGAAGAGCAAAATAAGATTTGACCACCAACTGATTTTCAACTAAAAGTTCCAGAACTGTCGATATATGTCGAATATGTTCCTCAGATGATCAAAATGTCATCAAAGAAAACCAAGACAAACCGTCGTAGAAAAGGGCGGAGGATGCCGTTCATCAAGGATTGAAAAGTAGACGGCGCATTATATAAACCAAACGACATGACGAGAAATTTGTAATGACCCTCATGAGTTCGAAAAGTTGTTTTTGGAATTGCATCACATCAACCTGTAGCCGAATTTGGTGGTACCCAGATTTAAGGTCAATTTAGGAAAAAATGTTGCGCCAGATAGTACATCAAACAATTCTTCAACCACTGGTATGGGATATTTATCAGGCACAGTAGCTTTGTTCAAAGCGCGAAAAACGACACAAAACCGCCAACTACCATCTTTCTTACGAACCAATAAAAACGGTCTATAGTAAGGGCTTGTACTTGGCCGAACAATCCCAGAGATGAGCATTTCAGAGACCAACAATTCAATTTCATCTTTCTAAAATTGAGGATAGCGATAAGGCCGAACATTCACGGGAGAAACACATGATTTTAACACAATAGAATGGTCATGATTTCATTGTGGAGGTAAGCCCGATAGAGGGTCAAAAACCCGTGAGAAAGCAAAAAGAACTTGTTGAATATTCGGGTCGAGTGAGGCAGATTGTGACGAATCGGGTGACGGAGAAGGAGACAAGTAGAGAGAATTGAGTTCAACTAAAAACCCATGTCCCTCCTTCTGAATAGTACGCACGCATCATCGATTTTAAAGACACCATTGATTTGTGGAGGCTGGGATCACCCTGAATTTGCACAACTGATTTGCCTAATGCAAATCGCATAATGGAAAATTGCCACTTAACCAGAACATTACCCAAAGAAACCAGCCATTGAACTCTAAGAATAACATCAGAACTTCCCAAAGGTAAAAGAATAAAATCATCCACAATTATGACCTCCGAAAGAGCAAGCAAAACATTTTTACATACCCCAGTTGTTTTGACCGAAGAACCAGCCCCCATTATCACTCTGTAAGAAGACGTAATATCCACGGGTAGACGTAACTTTTCTATTAAAGAAATTGAAATGAAAATGTGAGAAGCCCCACTGTCAATTAATACCACGACCTCTTGGTGCTCTATGAACCTTCTAACCTTCATTGTTTTTGGGGAAACAAAACAAATCATAGAGTTTAAAGAAATCTCAGCCACTTCTAAGTTTGCATCCAATGGTTCATCAACAGCTACTGTATCAGTTAAAATTGTAGACTAAAGTAAAACCAAAACATCAGCCTCTTCGGAATCTTCTCCATCATTAATGAGAAAACATGTAATTCTCGTTTCTTGCAACGATGGCCAGGTGCGAATTTTTCATCACAACGAAAATAGAGGCCTTTTCACGTTTGATTTTTTGATAAAAACACCTCAAAAGGCCATTTCATTAAAGTAATGAAAGAGAAAAGTAAAAACACTACAATAAAGAGTAAAAAGTGGCAAAACAAACCAAAAGCGACAAAAAAATGGTATACCATATACCCAAGGTTAAAAATGTCGATGTCGATGTCGATGTCGACATCTCAATTTTACGGAGATATCGAATGTCGATGTCGATGTCAACGGATATTCCGGAAAAATCACGGATATCACGGATAACTATAGAAATAATTTGAATTTGTACATGAAACTTTTATTAGAGCTTAATTAAACATTAAAGCATCATTCTAAGTGGTTATATCAATAAAATACACATATATATGGACATTAGTGGTACAAAATATCGAAATTTAGGTGCAAAATAACATTATTAATAATAAAATTCATAGACAACCTTATAATATCACTTAAACAAATAAAAATATTAATATTTGTAATAGTTTTTTTAAATTTTATATCAAATTAAATATTATAAAACACCCACCAACAATTATATCATTATAAATGAAATACATTATCTAATACAAATTAAAAGCTCAATAACTCAATTTTTATATATAATTGTTTTAAGTTTTATATCAAAATTATTTGGGATTAGGAGAGAAAAGACCCATTTATCTCTAAATATTCTAATTTCAATTTTTTTTTTTAAAAATCTTGCCATATTAAATGTTTAAAAATTAAGATAATCAACAAACTTTAAAAAAAAAAACCAGAAATATCTTATAAAAAATACCTAACAATTTAAAAACCTAGGCCCAAGCTCAAGTCTTTCCCACTGAAACCCTGCACCACGTTTACTTCAGGATAAAAAAGAAAACCCTAATATTTTCTTCTATCTTCTTCCGTGAGGCGGCGCGGCAACAGTAACCTTCATCTCAGATTCTCAAATTTCTCTCCCTAAATCTCGACTACTCAAGCATTGGTCTCTCCAAAGTCATAAACTCTTCTCGATTCTTTGAGTAAGTCAGACCGTTCAACTCTCTCTCTCACGATTTCTAAGACAGATTGCGAAATTTTGGTAAGAAATCGCTCTGAAATCGCCGATCGTCGACAATCTTGTAATGTCGGAGATATATCGTCAACTCCCGGGAAGAACGACTCTTCACCCCCTTATCGGTGTCTGTCAAGTTTTGAGGTGATTTTACTTATTTTACTCTAATGTGTTATTTTTATTTTATTTTATTTTGTTATTAAGTTGGGGTTACTAAAATTTAAATAGTTCCATTGCTAGAGCACTTTAAAAACGGTATTAACGAACACGGAATGAATTTCTTTAGGAAGAAGTGTGGAGGGCACTTTAGTCATTTATTTTCTCCTCATTTAAGACTTCCTCTCCCTTTTAGCAAGCAAAACAAATCAAAAAAAAAAGAAAAGGAAGGACCCGTAACAGCCCCCCCACCCGCGGCCAAGGAAGAGGAAGAGAGATCCGGGGATTCCAAAGCCGTTTCTCAACCGTTTTCGTTGATTCCGGTCCCGTTGGAAAGAGCTCGACGAGTACTTGCTTTTCTGACCATCAATCGAGCCAACCCGTGCGGAATCCGTGAGTTACGAGGTGAGAAAGAATTTCGAAAATGGGTTTTAGAGTTTCTTTTCTTTTCTTCCAATCTTTGATTCAAGTTTCAAGCCTTTCTCTCCTTGTGTTAGTTGCGAATTCTAGCTAAAATACACCCTAAAACGGAGTTGTTTCTCTTAGTCTCGAACCCAAGTCGAACCGACTCCCTTTCCGACATGTCATTTTCATCCTTGCATATACCCCACTACCTAACACCCCGCACCGCCACCTAATTACAACTATGCGGGCCAATTTTTTATAATTAGTCCTAAAAGGTAATTACAAAATAATTTTGAAGTTGACACCAAAAGGATGCATTTACATGTGCCAACTCCCAAACATAGTCCCATGATCTCATTTCCTCCCTAAACATCCTTCTATTCCATTCCAATCAAATTCTCCACGTTATAGCACAAAAACCCGCTATCCAAAGGCACTTTCCCCTGTCTTTGAAATGGGGGAATAATAGTAGCTCCTCCAATATTTGGCGAAAAGATGCTTATCCACCCAAGTTATCCCAAAAGTATAGAAAAACTTTTACCAAATTTGCCTCAAGAAATTGCACTTCCACATGATATGATCAAGATCCTCTGAATCCTGGTTATATAAACTACACCAATGGGGATTAAGGGTATAGGAAGAAGAACGCTGAAGAAACTCAAAAGTGTTAATTTTACCCAATGCCATCGACCAGATAAAAAAACCTGACTTTTTTCAGGATCTTCACCTTCCACCTTTGAAAAGGCGGATGGACTCAAAGAAGGTTTTTGACTAAACTCAAAAAATGATTTGCAAGTAAAAGTGTTAGAAGAGTTTAGGTACCACAACCTAGTTTCATCTAATCCCTCTATCACTAAAACACCCTCAAGATTTGAGATGATAGAAGATAAATCTATCATTTCCCTATCCCGGATTAATCTTCGAAAATGGAAATCAGTATTCACTCTTAAACCCTAATTTTGATTAAAGGTCAAAATTGGTGCATTTTTGGCTAGGGTTAGGGAATACAACAAAGGGTATAGATCTTGAAAGGTGTTAGAATATATATTTATGTTATTCCTTATTTAGATTAGGGATATTTTCCTTATCTTTTAGTTTACTTGTTGAAGTTGGTTTCCTAGTTTAGCTAGGTTTGCTTTTCTATATAAGTCAATGTAACCTCCATACAATTTAACCTAATTCAATATATCATTAGTCTTTCCGTTTACATGGTATCAGAGCCTCTGTTTTAAATTTTCTTGGCGTCTCTATTTCGATCCTTGCTTGTTCCCTCGTCGGGGTAAGCTTTTCCGGCGAAGGAGCACCTTCATTTGATCTTTGAATTTTTGTTCAACCCCTCGATTTTGGGTTTGTTTTGTTCATCCTACCTAAGGTAAAATTAGGGTTTGGATCTTAGAATACAACCTTTCAGTGGTTGTTTGTTGTCACCATCCCCGTAGAAAGAACCGCCGTCTTCCGAAATGCAGAGTCGTTGCCGCCGTCCGTCGGAAAACGCTGCGCGTGAAGCTCACGCGCCACCACTCTCTGCCCCTTCTTCACGCGCCGGTGTGTGAGGGCGCGTGAGCCACCTCCTCTCAGTGTCGTTCGTTTGGTTTTGCTCGGAATTCTATTTATGATCGTTTTGGACTGGTTTTAGGTGCATAAAGTGCTTGGTTTTGATGGAAACGAGAGATTTTGCTGCTGTCCAGATCTATTTTTGGGAACTAATTGGGTTCAGATCTGTTTTTTTTCTGGGTTTATGCTTGCTGTCCAGATTTTGTGCTACTATTCCATTTGTTGACTACATCTACGAGGCTAAATCTTACGCCGTTTGTTGGGTTTTGATAGCTCTAGTTAGATATCGTCTTTGGTTGTGGAACATACGTATGACATACGAGCTTAGGATTTTTTTTAGGAGCGTTTGGGTTTTGTGGATCTTGGTGTGCCGTTAGGGTTTCTTCCTCCATTATACCTAGATAAATCTAGGGTTTGGTTTTTGGGTTAACATTATGTTGGGTTAGTTGTTGACTCTTCTTCACATAGGAGGGAAGAGAAACCGCCGGTGATACCGTCTGTCCAAAAGCCGATCAACAGAAGTTGGTTTTGCTCTGCTTTCGATGTCGGTTCTGGCGGACATCTTTGTTCGATGTCAGTTTTGTCTGATGGTTCGCTCTGCGGACATCTTTGTTCAACATCAGTTTTGTTTGCTTCCACTCCGTATTCGATGACGCTTTCTCCGGGCATCACTCATAGCTTCCGCTCAACGAAGACATTGATTCACAAAGTCATATTTGGGCCAAGTGTTTAGCAAACTCAAGTTGGTTTATGTTATACCATCTTGAGTTTGAGGGGGGATGTTAGAATATATATTTATGTTATTCATTATTTAAATTAGGGATATTTTCCTTATCTTTTAGTTTAGTTGTTGAAGTTGGTTTCCTAGTTTAGCTAGGTTTGCTTTTCTATATAAGTCAATGTAACCTCCATACAATTTAACCTAATTCAATATATCATTAGTCTTTCCGTTTACAAAAGGCAACTTCCCCAATCCAAGCGTCCTCCCAAAAGCGTATTCGTTTTCCGTCTCCAACCTTCCATTTGACACACTTAAGGAAGAGAGGGTAACATTTGGATATTGCCTTCCATGGATTTCTAGCAGTACCTCTGAGCACTATGTTCATATCCCATCCATTTGGTTGACAATCATATTTACTCATAATCACTTTATGCCATAGACTAAGTGGTTCACGTTTGATTTGTAACTGATTCAGTCAAACGCCGAAAAGAAGGAGTAGAAGATGAAGAGGTGTCTCACGGCAGAATTGGACAAAAATTAGGGTTGGTCCCTTTTGGTGAAGGTATAGACACGGCGATTCAAACCCCGACCCATTTCCTCTAGTTGGATTGAAGGCAGCTGAGCGTGTGGGTTGGGACAAATTGCAATCCTCGATGGTTTGAGCGGTTTTCTATTATATCAGCAAGGCCTTTGGGCTTAAATTTGCGCCACTCTAATTTAATTTCAGGTTTAAGGCCATTGACAAAAATGCCCTCCAAGACCCTCCTATGTCAACATATTCAATGGAGCAGCTAGGGTTTCGAAAGTATGCCTGAAATCACATACTATGGTCTCCTGTTTTAAAACAAAAAGGCGCTCACACGGTGATTTTGATTGGGAAGTCTGGAATCGTTTGAGAAAGATTCTTCGAAACTCATTCCATCCTTCGATAGGGTGTCTTCCCTCAATCCATCTATGCCATGCTAAAGCATCTCCTTCCATACACAAAGCAGAGGCATCAAGTTTTTCCTTCTGTGTTAAGGGATTCACCGTAAAATACCATTCAACATGATAAAGCCATCGTTCAGGATCAACACCTTAAAAAATTGCATCTCTAATTTTCGTGGTTTCGCGATTGGATGATAGTACTAGATGAATTTCCACTCCCGTCCGCTGAAGTTTTGCCCCCGTCAATTAGTGGAATTGGATCGATGGGTGGTTCGTTTCTATGAACATTTTCGTCGCATTTCTCTCACATTGGTTTCTTCCCGTTGTCCTATTGAGGAACAACCTTATCTCCAAGAGACTCTGATCGAGGTAAGAACATTGACTCTCCTTCAGCTCTTCCCATTTTTTTCTGTTTTTCATTGAAAATCTGTCTTGCCCTTTTCATTCTTGCTTCAGAAATTTTCATTGCTTGATCTATTACCTTAGCAAGGAAAGTTTGCATTTCCTCCCTTATTTTGACCTTTCCCACATCCAAATTTTTTTGAACTCTGTTAATTTTTCCATAAACACAGGAAATTGTTCTTCCATAGCCGCAGATTTCTTTGCTCGAGTTGCCAATGATCGTTGCTCTGATACTACTGATAAGTAAATAGGTATAGAAAAAACACAAAAGATAAGCCAAGGGGGGGTAATTCGAGAGACCCCGAAACTCTCCTCTATTATTCTCAATGTCGAAAGATGCCCAACAAGATTTACTCTATTACACATATATAGTAGCTCATCATTGATTAATTACTAAACTACCCCTAGACAGTTATATCACACACAATCTTTGCCTCTCCGTAATATTCCCTCAGTCTCTCACTTGCCTTTCATTTCCTACTTTCTTCTTCCTCTCATAAACCTTATGAAATGGGAGCTTATCACATTCCAAGGTAAGTGAAAGGAAGGGGTTTACTTTGCAGCCTACAAAGAAGCCCATGATTCCATTTTGTCAGCCTTTCCATTCAGTCCAGATAAAGATCTCTTGCCTTTTCAAACCAAAAGACCTCTCAAATAACTAGATGATGTCATTGATATTTTGAAATGATTTCTCGTCTCTAGAGTAGAAGATAATTGTGTCATCTCAAGTGACCTTGTCCCTTTCCAACTCAAAGCCTTCAAATAAACTCCTCTCCATTCTTCTTATCAACATTCTATTTAAAAAATCTAACACCATGATGAAAAGGAAAGGAGAGAGAGGATCCCCTTGTCCAAGTCCTCTAGATGAAAAAAAATCTTCATTTGGACCTTCTGTTAACGAGCATAGATAAATGCATAGGTCTGATGCAATTTTTAATCATAATCTCCATTTATATCCAAACTCTTACTCCCATAATACTTCATCAAGGAAATCCCAGTACAAATGATCGCAGGCTTTCTCAAAATTTATCCTAAAAAAGAAGTCCCCATTTTTCCTCACTCTGTAACGCTTCAAGGCTTCATTGGCTATTAAAACCTCGTCCAAGATTGTCTTCTTTATACAAACACACCTTGGTTGTGAAGAGGGTATTGAGAATACCTTATGCGAACAAAAAAGTGGCATGTGAGGCCCACTCGCAATTTGTTCCAACAATTGGCGACAATGACGAAGGTAGACGACAACAACACTCCTCTAAGGTTAGATGGTGTAGACACAAATACTCCAAAGTGATGATCCAACGTCCAAACCCTAACTTAATTGCCAAATGCTTTGATTCCATGTAGACTAATAGAATGATATGTGCGAACGCTCTCAACTTTACTCCATCCACCAAGTCATACACGTATACATAGGAAAAGAATGTAAAATTACAACCAAGGACAATCAACTAATGAACCCAGACTAAACTAACATGTACAAAAATATGCAGTATATAAAGTATACGAAAAACACACCCCTCAATGAAGCTCGCTCTTTTTTCCACTGCTACACTCTTTGAACTTCGATAACAAAGCTCAAAATTTACATTACCAAAGGAGAATTAAACTTTGCCACCCAATTGTAACGCTTCTATCTTGGTTGCGCACGAACCCAAAATCATATTGTCAGAAAAAAGGTCACAACGGAAGAGCCATTTTGAATTTCTCCTCCAATTTCTTCTGAATCTCTCACCACGAATATTCAGCCCTCAGCTTCCAAAACTAAGACAACATGATCAGGTTTAAATGCAAAATTTAAACCAACACAATCCCAGGTCCGCACGACAAGGCTTCCAGATTATCGAAATCATCCTTAACAGCCTCCTCGCTTTTCTTCTTACCCCTAGGATCATTCAACACATCTTCTTTAAATGTCTTAAGACTCAAAGGGAGTGGGAGAGAACACAGCCTGACGCTGACTCAAAACTGCTGGTTTTGGGGAAATAAAAGCCTCCCAACCTTTCTCATTGAGTCCGACAAGTGAAATCAAGGAGACTTTTTCTCCTCATAAGGTTTCTTGAGATAAGGTTCAGAACATACTCCTGCTATTAGAGAACATTTGCAGCAAGAAAATCGCATTTCACCCCTCCATTTTTCAAAAAAAAAAAAAAAATATTTCTCTTAACGGCCATTATCGTACCCTTAACTGAACCGCACCAAGCCACAATCCCTAAAAATTGATAGAAAGCTTTTCTCAAACTCCTCCGGGCTCAATTATTCTAATTCGCAAGCCATTCTCTTCCCACTAAAACAGAATTCATTTCCTTCGATGGATAGTTTGGCGCAAGAAATGAAACTTTCTCTCATATTTGTAAACCAAAAAATAACTCCTTTTATAACAAATGAGGGATAACCAACACAACAAGGATTCTCAATCCAAGAGTTAACAAATAGTTGTCTCCTTACTCCTACTCTTCTCCCCAAAACCATGTGTTGCTCACAATGATATCTCCTCAGCACTCGTTCACTAACAATCAATTTTCTTTTCTCCTCTGCTGCTGTCTGATATGGACATTTGTATAAATGCAACCAGCAATGAAATTAATAAATATTTTCAATGCTGATTGAAATAGGAAGGAAAAACACAAGGGTTGAGCATAGTCTTTAGATTTAACCGAGAATTAATCAGTTCAAACTCCTCGGGAGCGATACTCAAATGATGAAGCAGTCCCAATTCCTTTGTCATGTGATAATCATATACCAATCCCAACATTTACATAAACAAAGAAGGCATAGATCTCATAATTAAGGGGATCATTTCATAAAGTAGTCTATTATTCTTGTTACTGTCACACATACTTGTCACAAAATGACAAAAAGAGTATATTAACAAGTGGAGTTAATCAAGAACACATGAACAGTATCCAAAATGTCAAATAAATCAAAGTCAAAAGTGGAAAATTACATGTGTTGAGAAAAGTAACCGCAGTCTGAAAATTTAAAACCAACAGAAGACGGTAGTCTTTTTTCTATTCAACTTTCCCTATTCTCCTAAGTCGCAACGAAGTCAAGCAAAGATGTGTGGATGTACCAATGTACTTACCTCTGTACATTGGTACATAAAAACTCAATGTAGTACTTAGGAAGGTATCATTCACAAACCATAAAACATTAATAAATAAATACTCAACAGTTTTCTGAAAGATGATAGTAAAACTACTTCAGGCTTAACGGTTATTAAAACATACTATTTAATCTCTTAGCACCATATTAAAAAAAATCAGGTTTTATCCTACTCGTGGTTACCAGCACAAAATGAGGTAAATATCATCTCTGGGGCCTCTTTTGAGGATCATTTCATTTTCTGATTTTGGTTCTTGTTTTTTTTTTGTTTTTAATTATTGCAAAATAGATTGGTTTAAAATCAACAATCAAAAACCATAAACTTAAAAACCATCATAATTTTTTTTTCTTCTTAAAAAGTTATTTAATATTCAAAAACAGAGAAACCAGATATCAAACATGAAAATTTATGCACCTTCCGTTGCTGATCATCATCTGGTGGAGGCCAGAATAACGACGATAATTGAAGTCGATCGATCCATCTCTCACTCGAAGTTGCCATTTATTTTCTAAACTTGCCCTTCGAGCTGCCAATTGTCAACTAACACCAACCAGACAAATGCACAAACTCCACTTTAATATCGAAATTCAACATCCCAAAACCGCACACGATTTTCTATTAGCAAATGAATTGAAAAGAGAGGAAGAAAACAAAAATTGAAAATAAAAGAAATTTATTAAAAATTCGAAAGTCTAACTGCAGTTCCCTTCAAGAAATTCACTGATAATCAGAGGTTCTTCTCTACTATTATAAATTTTCCAGCTTCCAAAAAAAACCTATAAAAACAATCAAAATATCCAGAAATATAACAAAATCAAATTCCCTGGAAAAAAAAAAGGTCAAGAAAATCTAGAAAACAACGAATTATAATTATAAACAATAAAAATGAATCAATTCACTGAAAATTCCTACATCATCAGGAACTAAACTTCCTTTCTTAAAAATTCGAAAACAAAACAGATTAAATCAATGAAAAAGGATAAAAAAAATCAGCGTACCAAATAGTTCAAAGCTTCTGCTTTCAGAATCGAAATGTGGCTCTCGCTGATAAACACTGACAGTTAAAATTTAAAAAATAATAATAATATATACAGAAAATGAATCTCTCTTCTTTCTTTCTATCTCTCTCTCTCTCTATCAAAAATTACATTTTCGAGAGAGAAAAGAAGAGAGAGAAAGAGAGAAGATCTTTAGAAGGGCTGTGAGCTGATGATAGATGAATACGTGGCATTGATATTTTTCGTATGTATCATGTCTGTTTTACGATGATCATCCATCCATCCATCCCCATACATGACATTTTGTAATATACTTATATTATTATCGGAAATTTTCTCAAATACCATATTTTAGATGAGGATTTAAAAATTGATATTTTCAAAATTAGCGTTTCTCATATTGAGATTGGTCTAATCTCAAACTAAGATGGATAGAATTATCATTTTTTAAATATTTTTAAATATTTATTATTTTTTAATTTACTCATAAAATGTGTTATCGACTAAAATTTTCTATTTTAGATATATATTTTTTCTTTAATGATACTACTTTTGTTTATTTATTTAAATAATAATTTATTAATTTAGTGAATTAATTCAATAATTTAGTGTACTTAAAAATATGTTATTTTTATGACATTTTAATATAATAAATTTAATAAATAAGAGTTTTAGTTTTAAAAAAACGAGATTAATTATTCAACCTAATATAAAAATGATAAATATTGAAAATATACCGTTCACGCAGTTCAATAATTTATTTGAATTAAAATAAATATGTTGTTGAAAAAAAATCATATTATATGAATAATTATATATATTTTTTCACTTATATGAGTAATTCCTTCCATTATTATATATATATAATTAATTAAGGTGAAAGTGTCGAAGTAGCCTTGGTTGGGCGGTGGGAATATTATTGTTTTTATCAAAAGAAAAATTAAGTTCAAAAGCTAACAAACCGACCGTGACGAGATATTTTGAAGTGGGGATTTTTGGTTCGGTGTAATTCGGGTCCATTGTTCTCTTCGTTTATAGGTCGTTGATTTACTTGATTATTGTCATCGTGGTGGTCATTTATTCTAGGGTCGTTTGTTTCGTGAGTATCGTAATTGCCTGCTTAGATATTTATGTTGAAAAATTTCACTGGATAGTAAAATTTTATCTCGTGTTTATAAATATAAAAGTTTTTTACTATGTTAATTAGGGGGTTAGTATCATCTGTTTGTGTGAATTAGTGATCAACTTATCGTAAACATATGTAATTTAATGTAAATTATTAATTAGTCAATTCATAATTTACTATATTTACAAATATTTTTAAAATCAGTTCTTTTCATAAATATTATAGTAAAATTTTACTAGGTTTATAATCTGGTAAAACAATCACAAATATCCAAATATTATTTGGCATCTGTCTACAACTTCTCTACAAAACAAACAATCAAATTTGAATGAACTTTCGTAATTCAAAATTGTTTCTCAAATTTTGATAATCAAAATATTTAATTTAATTACAATTTCCTATCGTCATTTTTACGTTTTATTTAATTAAAATTAGAATCTTTTTATTTTCATTAAAATTTAAAGACTTTCTTTTATGGTTTTCAATAAGGAAAATACTTGTCTCCTGGCTTATCAGGAGGATCTCCACCTGCTTTACGAGTTTACGTGTCTATTTTATGTTGGTTAAAAGCAAATCAATAGGTCATATATAATTGATAAAAATATATATTAATTATCTCTTATTATTTTTTAACCAATAGAAATGGAGATCAGAAGACAAGTATTCTCCTTTTAATAAATAAGTATCTCCGTTTTTTTTTCCCAGTTATTCTTTCATGACCCCCTAACCCACAGGGAATTTTGTCATTCCTATATGTATGACATTCTACTTTAACAATATTTTTTTAATTTAATTTTGTTATAGATTTCATTATTTATTGTATTGTAATCTATTTTTATATATGCATGATAATTAAAGAGTGATTGATATGATAAGTTAAACCTAGGTTTATGTAGTATGAATCAAGATGTGGGATATGATTTTTATAAACATGTCTATGTACCCTACGTTTGATTAGAGACATGTAAATTGTGTTTTGTGATTATGAACTCTACAAGATAGTTTAACAAACTCACGTTTTTTAGTACTTAAAAGTCATAGATTATATTTAAAATAAACTAATCCAAAATTATTAAATTCATTCAACAAACAAGCACAAATCAGGTTAATGAAATCCAATCCTTCTATTCTATCGAACACACCCTTATCTATCTATCATGACTATTTGGCCAACCCGTCAAGTCCACTCCACTCCACGTTAACTCAATTCACCCGTCCCACTGGCGAGGCCACTAAGGGACTTGGGTGCCCTAAAAATTTAAAAATAAAATAAAATAAAATTATATGTATATATTTATATTTATATAAATTTGATGTTTGCCCCTTATTTATATAGTATTTAGGATATTTTAATCTTTTAAAAAATAAACTTTCACTATATATTATCCCACATTTAGGTTTGTCACTATTAAATCTTCTCTCTTAATCTCTATCTAATTTATTGTTCATTAATGTGAGTTTTTATGGTTTTAAATATATAAGATAATTGTTGATTTTTCTTGATAACTTTGTTGCATCCATATATGATTTTTACATTGCATTGTTTATTGTTAAGTTTAATTAAATACATATTTTTTACTTGTACATTTTTTTTATATTATAATTTTGTAGTGATGATTTATGTTCAACATTTATAAATGCTTTAATTCATATTTATTAGTAAAGAAGTGAGTCTAATTTTATTTTTTCTAAATTATAAATAATAATGTCTGTTTAGTGAAATCCAATTTTTATTAATAACTAGTTTTATGTTCATGAGCCTAATAATTATTATAATTTTATTATTTTATACTTGTATATTTAGTATAAATATTTCAAACTTATTAATTGTTATATAAATTTAGTTAAACATCTCTATGATATATAATAAAATTAATTTTGATTGTGATTCTTATCATTATATTTAAAAAAAATCATTTGAAATGAAAAATTAATCTCAATTGAGAGATTAATATATTTTTTAATATACTAAGAAATTATTATAAAAAATTTGTATCTATTTTATAATTTTATATTAGATACAGGTTAAAATTTAAAAATCTAACAAAACTTGGCTAATCAATTATAACAATAAAAAAAAAAATTGTTACAAAGAGAATGTGTTAATTTGTAATAGAACATATCAAAATGGATGGAATTGACATTTTACGTAACACTTTTTTTAAAAAAAAAAAAAATCTGACCTCCCACTGATCCGTCCTGCCAAACATCCCAAAATTAATATAATATTTTTTAATTTCAAGGCAACTATAGTAAAAAGATTCAATCAGATTGATTATCTGAAAAAAAAAAAACCCAATCAATCAGATTGAGAAGGCAATAAAAATTCGAAGCCAGCATTCCTCCACGCAGCGCTAAAAAAAATCAACCACGTGGCGTGGGCAGTTTAGGGGTTAGCAAAACTGGAGAAACTACCCGCGGGCAGAAGAGAAATATCTCTGGTGTGGTGTTGCCCAGCGTAAGCTAAGATATTTATTTTACTATCTCAGTGGACCCCTCCACAATGTCATTAACCAATAGGAAGAGAGCTCCAGATTCATAAAACTCCAAAATTTTAAAATTAAAAAAAAAAAAATCAAAAAATGAAACGTGGCGTAACGTGGTGGGAGAAATTTATCTTCAAAGACCTTCCAGAATTTGTGGTCCCCACTAATTATGATGGATGTGTATGGCCATGGTCTTTGATGAATGTAATCATGACTGTGGAATTAAGCTTCAGCATACGTGTTCATTTCCAATTTGATAACAAATCCATTGCCTTTCATGTTTTATGTTTCAGTAGTTGACATTCTTACTCGAGAGTTGACTGTTACGGTTATTTAACTTGGAGTTTAGATAAGGGATTTAAGATGCATAAATCTAAAGTCTGTTTGTCTCTCGATTTTATTTTTTAAATGATAGATTATCTAAACTCATTTATTTTTGTTGTGAGTGAAATGTAAGAAATTATTGTGACCCAAATGATAATTAATAGCTGTTTAATAATTAATTAATGATTATATCCATTTAGCTATTGATGTAAGGACATGTCTCTTTAAAATGTCCATTGATACTAAAATGAAAGGTAATGACTCTTTAAATAGTTATGTCTTTTGATGGAAAAGACATAACCATTCATTGTGGCCATTGTCTATTCGTGAATAGACATAACTTTTGGCATCTATAAATACGAGTCTTGGTCCTCTCTCAACCTAACTCAAGATTAACATTCTTTATGTGTACGTTGCTCTATTGATGTTGTGCAATTAAAGTGGGTAATGAGAGATAAACTCAGACTCACCTACACCAAATTCATCTACTACGTTTATCGAGTTTTCCTGAAGAACGGTATGTTCTATTTATGTTCTTTTATTGTTATAGTGAAAATCATGACTTCCAAACATCATGGGATTATCGTTTCATGTTATTAAAATTAAAAGTCTTACATGTGGTATCAAAGCACGGTTTAAGATTTCATGATTTTCCTAATAATTATCATGCCAAATCTCTTTTATGAACTCTAAAAGTATAAAGTTTATCATTATGAGATTTCGTAATTGATGGTTCAAGCCTGCGGGAAGAAAAATCTTATGTTTATACTTATGCCGGTTGGAAGAAGGCACGATTTACAATTTCGTGACTTTCTTATTAAATTCATTTCCACCGATTCAATTTCATCCATTTGGTGTTTTTGGTATGGATCAATGAATTGTGTAATGGATTCAATTTTTTAAAGGAGGGTTTTTTTTTTATGTATCATGACGCTTGAACATTGTATATGGTCCTTGACTTAAGCAAGAATGACCGCATTTACTGATATGAAAAGAAGACGATGAAAATATTAAATATATAATGAGTTGATTATTTCACAAGGAAAATTGCCTGGAATGTTTTTTCTGTTGTGAAATTTTATTGGTATTTTTGTTTTGGATGCATTTAATTTAATATATAAAAAATATAGAGATTTATATGTCACCATATCATAAAGTTTATAATTTTTTTTTATTATTTAAATTGCACAAATTTTTTATTATATTTTATGATAGAATTTTTGTTGGCATATCAAGAACACAAACGTGCTCATTTTAATTTTTCGCTTATCGTATTTATCATGAGCACTAATGTTTGATGAATTTATATTCAAATGTTAGTTATCAAGTATGTGACCATTTTAAGTTTTATATTATGTTTGATCGTTATTTTGTGTATGAATAACTTATCGTGGATTTGTTAGTCACCAAAGTGACCAAATCATAATGTTTATACTTTATATATATAATTGTATAAATTTAGTTTTCAATTACCCATAAGATTATGATGCTTATGATGTAAGTTTTTTTAATCATTTGATTATTATTATTGGCATATGGGTTAGTTGAAGTTTATAATTATGAGAATTTTAAATCACCCAAAGGTGAATTGATTATTCTTATAATTGATAAACATAATTGTTATTTATTTATGAGTTTATTGAAAATTAAATTTATGGATATAAAAGATTATTTTATGCAATTTATAACACTTATTACATAAAGGATTTGCTAGTCACCAAAGTGACCAAATCAAAAGGGTTATGTATGATTATATTGAAGTGCATAAATTAATTTTCAATTACCCATAAATTTGTGATGCTTTTAATGTAATAATTTTATTATGGTTGTTGATTTATGGGTTGATTGAAGTTTATTATTATAAGGAAATTTTAAATCACCCAAAAGTTGATTAATTGTCCTTGTAATTAATAAATATTATTATTGATAATTTAATATTTTATTAGATATGTTTTGTATATCCAAAGATAACAAATATATTTATTAAAATATATGAAATTATCAAATTATGTCAAATTTAAATTAGCATCATAGTTTATGAATGTATATCTTAGTATCACCCAAAGGAGAACTTAGATATACATTTAGTGTTCATGATTTATTCCAATCTTGATTTATGACTCAAAGCATTAAAATTTCCTACTAATGATATTACCTCCTTTTGATTTCAAAGATACTCCGTAGATTGGTGTATATATCTTAAGGTCAGTGGGAGCAAGTTTATATTTTTATGATATTTTTCTTGCTTGTAATGATCGTGGTTTATTATTGTAAAGTTCCAATTCGGATTATGCAATGCTTCAATAATGAATTGAAACGATAAACAAATTAATAGTCTTATTTATACGTCAGTGGCATGCTTTGAGGCCACAGTTCATGATTTATCGTTGCAGAATCTTATTTCGGGACTTGAAGTTGTCGACACTATTATCAAGCGCTGAAAATTTACTGTAATAATTTCGCAAAGTATTTAAAGGGTGTGAAATACTTGAAGACGTTGTTAAAAGAAAAGTTCAGAAACAAAGAATGTCAATAGAACATTTTAGCACCATAATGATGATTGTTGATCCATTAACGAAAGGATCGTCGCCCAAAATATTTAATGAATACATTTGAAAGGATGGGTATTACTGGACGTCATTAGTGATTATAATCTTATTTTCTGACACTCTGAGCTCATTTATGTTTAAAGTTTCTGATATATCTTGTTAATTAATTGGTATATACATGAATGAAATAAAATCTACGTTTAACAAGAATTTTCTCCAAATAAAGTTTTTTACAGCTGGACCATTATGCACTTTTCTTCACCGATCGTGTTGAATAAAACTACTAGTATTGTAGTACATGGAAGGGACTACGTAAACTAATATATCGTACAACCGCCATGACTCGTATTAGTAATTTTACTTAATTACGATTTATGATATAGCTAATGAAATGAAGGATACTTATGTGTGCACATTGTGATTGTTTTATATATTGAACCTTTAAAGAAATATCATATGGGTCAAGTGGGAGAATGTAAGAAATTATTGTGACCCAAATGATAATTAATAGCGGTTTAATAATTAATTAATGATTATATCCATTTAGCTATTGGTGTAAGGACATGTCTCTTTAAAGTGTCCATTGACACTAAAATGAAAGGTAATGACTCTTTAAATAGTTATGTCTTTTGATGGAAAAGACATAACCATTCATTGTGGCCATTGTCTATTCGTAAATAGACATAACTTTTGGCATCTATAAATACGAGTCTTGGTCCTCTCTCAACCTAACTCAAGATTAACATTCTTTATGTGTACGTTGCTCTATTGATATTGTGCAATTAAAGTGGGTAATGAGAGAGAAACTCGGACTCATCTACACCAAATTCATCTGCTACGTTTATCGAGTTTTCCTGAAGAACGGTATGTTCTATTTATGTTCTTTTATTGTTATAGTGAAAATCATGACTTCCAAACATCATGGGATTATCGTTTCATGTTATTAAAATTAAAAGTCTTACATGAAATTCCATCAGTACACGTAAAATTCTTAACTTGATCAAGGAATGTACAATTGGCATGTCTACATCACCTAGAAAGATAAAACTACTCACTTGGTAGGCTATTTATAGGGAAAAAGGCACTTTTGGTCCATGAGTTTTGAGTTTGTTTACCATTTGGTCCCTGAGTTTTCAAAATCGACATTTTTACCCCTGAGTTTTCGTTTTGTTTACCATTTGGTCCCTGCCGTCAAACCTCAGTTTAAATTTTAACAGTATGATGATGTGGCATTTAATTATTGATTTTATATATATTATATTGCTTATGTGTCACAACTTAAATGATGTGGCATGATTAATAATATTATATTAATATTTTTTCTTAAATGACATTTAAATATATATATTTTTTTACTCTCATCACTCCACCTCTTTCTCTCTGCTCTTACCCACATCATTTCCATCTCCTTCTTCTTCGACTTTCAACCACCGTAAACCAGCCATTAATGTCACAACGAAGCTCCATCAACCCACACAAATTGAGCGGTGACAACTTTTTTTTGGCTTAAATTAAACATTATAAACCAAGAAAAAAGATTCTTTCTCTCTTTATCTATCTCTAAGTTCATTCACTCTCATTCATTCAATCTACAAAAGCATGGGTTTTATTTTTATTCTTCTCAATCGTTAAATTACAAGAAAATTTAGAGGAAAACTCAGGATTTAGAAACCCACACTTTTAAATAGCATTATTAACAAAATTTACCAAGGTATCAAGGAGGAATTCATGGTCAATATTGAATGTATAAAATTGAAAGAATATGAGGAAGTGAAGCTTTGGGTAGAGGAAGATGCTTCTCAGGGAGCTAAAATCAAGGTATTTCTTGAATTGTTTGTACAACTTGGACTGAACAGGGTTTGAATCTTTTTTGGTCTTTAGTTTATGTTTCAATTGTTGCTTGGTAAGATTTCTATCTTTCTTTGGGTTGTATCAATTTGAAGAAAAGTGTGATTTTAAAAGGCTTATTTAGAAAGCTGAAGACGAAGGTCTAGAGAGAGGAAGGTAAGAGAGCCGAGAGACAGTGGGTTTTCACTAAATCTGGAGCCATTTTAGATCTGAGAAAATCAAAAGTTTGGGTTCGTTTTAGATTTGTGAAAGAGGTTTGATTTTGATTAGATCTATGTTTATTATGTGTTGATTTATGAGTTTGGGTTCATTTTACCAGCGGTGGGAGTTTGAGGTATTCGACCAAGGTGTGATACTTAGTTGGTGAAGATGAGCACAGACCGGCGGACGGGAAGAACGGAGGGGAAGGAGAAGGAGAGAGAAAGAGAGGGAGAAGAGAGAGAGAAATACTTTAAAAATACATAAATAAATAAAAGATATATATAAAACTCATCAAAGATGCCACATCATTTAAAATATACCATGTCAGCAATATAATATATATAAAATCAATAATTAAATGCCACATCATCATACTGTTAAAATTTAAACTGAGGTTTGACAGCAGGGACCAAACGGTAAACACAACAAAAACTCAGGGGTAAAAATGTCAGTTTTGAAAACTCAGGGACCAAATGATAAACAAACTCAAAACTCAGGGACCAAAAGTGTCTTTTTCCCCTATTTCTATGTCACCCGGGAAAGTACGTATACGAGCATCCAACTAAAAGACGACACGTCGTTGGGAAGCAACACGTGGCCCAATCCCGACACGACATGTTACACGATGATGTTATCAACCTCTTCTCCTATAAATAGGAGAAAAAATTCATTCATTAAGTAACTAGTTCTACGACAATTCTCTCTGACACACTATTTACTCTAACTTTAGCATCGAATGGTGTTAGACCGGCACCACACCGGTACTCTCTTCGTTTCCTGTGCAGGTACATACAGTGCTCGTCATCCTACTCAGCACGCCGCCTACGCAGCACTTCCAGTGTAGCGCAGTACCTCCGACTCGTCCCATTATTTAAATTTGTTGCATACGTGGAAGCTCTCCATTTTTACGCAACAACAATTTTCATAATTGAAACTCATTTTGCAGTAATTTTTACTTAACAAACTCACTATCTACACAATCCAAACAGATTTGGATTCAGTTTTAACCAATCCTACTAAACACTCATTAAAATATATATATTTTTAATCTTTTCCATTGTATGGTCAAAGGAACATATAAGATTTCACTTCAAAAATTGAGTTTATAATTTATCTATTTTTTGAGTTATTTGATAAATTTATTAGGAAGAGTTTTCAAAAATGACATTTCTCATATTGAGATCCACCAATTTCATATCTCATTTTAAAAAATGTTATTTTTGAAATATTTTAAAATATTTACTACTTTTGAAATTACTCATAAAAAAAGTGAATTTCCCTATTATTATTTTATTTTTAAGATAAATGTTTGGACAATGCGCCTCTAAAAATCTTCACATTATTAAATTGGACCTAAATCAACATGAATTAGTTTACTTTGATTTTATTTAAATTTATTTATCTAATGAATTTACTGTCTTTATTATTAAATTTATAATTTTCCCTACATATGACATAATTTTGAGACTTTAGTCACATCTTCGATGGTTAAAAAACACTGCAAAATGTTTTTTTTGTTATTCTATTTTGATATCTTTGTTCCACTTATAAAATAGATTTTGTCATTTTTTTAAGCAAGAAGGAAACACTTTTCATGTTTATAAATAAAGCAACAGCTAAGTAAGAGTGAATTATAATATTGTTGATTTGAATCTAGCTTGATCAAGTGACAAGTGTTAATATTCTCTCCTATTTAATAGTAGTTTAAATATTTTAGGTACTTAAAAGAAAAATAGTGTCAATTGAACTTATTATCGTAAATAGTATAGTGGTAAAAAGTAAAATTTATATTTAAATGCATATTTAAATATTAATTTGAAGGAACAAATATTGCTTCTTCTAAACTAATAAAACACATATACTTCACCATCATCATATGGCTCGCGGCCTAAAGGCCGGCCCTGACTCCGCTCGGGCTCGGCCCAAGCTCGGCTCGAAAGTCAACGTTTGATGGGCCGGCTCGACTCGGCTCGTTAATTGTTTGGATTGGATATGAGCCTCCTTTTTTTTAATGAGCCAGCTCGTGGGCCGGCTCGTTTGAGCCTCCATAAGGCCGATCCAACGAGCCAGCTCAAGCTCGGCCCAAATAAAGCTCGCAATATTTATTTATTATTTAAATAAAATTTTATATTATTACCATTTTAAAATTTTAAGATAAAAAATTATATTATAACTTAACAATAGAGTTCTAAAAAAAAAAACTCTATTATAACTTAACAATAGAGTTTAAAAAACACATTAAAATTAAACTTAAGCGTTAGCTGCTCTAATAGTGAGAGTCGTTGACTATCTCTTTGATATGTTTTTTTTGAATCTATCTCTTTAATATTTTTTTACTTATATTGTAGTGATGCACATTATTCTCAAATATTAATATATAAAATAATTAATAAAAATATCTATTTTTTAAGGTTGATACTTTTGTGTAATTACTAAATAAGATAAAATAAAATAGTTAAATTATTTTACGGATAAAATTATTATTTAAAATAATAAGTTTAATATGTTAATTTTGTTAACACTTACTTTTTTTTTTAAAAAGTGATTTGAAAGTTATACATAATTGGTTGTTGAGAAAATATAATACAAAAATGAACTTATATGATAGGATGAGCTTGGCTCGATGAGCCGAGCCCATGAGCCGAGCCGCGAGCCTTAATATTTTAGATTGGGCCGAGTTGGCTCGGTTCGACCAAAAACAAAGGCACGTTGGGCTTGAGCCCGAGCCGAGCTTGAGCATTCTAATGTTTGGGCCGAGCCAATGATGGTGACATATACTTGACTTTAAATCTAAAAAAAAAAAACATTAATTTGATAAGCAGAAAATATTAATTACACTAGTCATTTAAATTTAAGATTCAATATCCATAAAACAAAACTTCAAACTTGAAATTGTCACATATTAAGTATTGGGATAAAAATCAAAATTTTCCCGTTTTATCATTGATAATATCATATTGTAATATATACATCTATCTGTTAATTATGCATGAATAGAACGTGATAGAGTAATAAAAATTCACTCTCTATCATTTATGTGGGTTGAGAATCGCATCTTATCAAAATCCACCTCCCTTTTTTCAATTGCAAAAAACAACCTATTTTTGAATAATTAAATTTATCTCATTAGTAATTACCAATTAATTATTTAATTAATAGACTTCTTTCTGAACAGTAAAAAATTGATTAAACCCGAGGATTTTTAATTTTTTTCCTTTTTAAATGAATTAATTGTCAGGAAACTTTCAGAATTATTTGCCATACGGTTTTTGGTTTTGTTGGAGGCTAAAAATTGTCGGGCTCAGAAAACTACCCAATTTCTCATTGCAGAAAGAAACCAACAGCTGGAAATTCTTTTTGTCTTTTTCCCGTTTTGGTTTTTACTGTTTTAAAATTAATTATGAAAAAGATGGATGCACCAGCCGGGAATCGAACCCGGGTCTGTACCGTGGCAGGGTACTATTCTACCACTAGACCACTGGTGCTTCATGAAAGGAGAAAACATAGTTTTTAATGACGTTTAATTCCAAGAAGCCTTGCCATATGATTGAATAAATTGTAAAGTGAAGAGATCTATTTTAAAACATTTTAGAGTGCCTTTCCATCCCTTTAATAAAAAAAATGGTTTAAATTTCATAAGAATTCTCCCACTAAAAATAAAGTTTTAAAATTTAATCTCATGAAAGAAATAAAAATATGAATACTCATATAAGAGAGAAAAACACAATGTAAAAAGACATTATAATTACAAGCTCACAAGTCATAACATAAACTAAATTTATAGTATAGAGGTTCACGATTTTATTGATATTTGTCTCCCCTCATATTGCTCAATCGGGTTTTATCGACTATAAATAAAAGTATGAATGTGAAAACTTTTTTTTTCTTCTTGAAAACGATGATAACATCTCTATACAATTATATAAAAGTTTTAATCCTCAATTATATTATAATCGAAATATAAGAAGATCTTTGTCGGTTCAATTTTATCATTAGATTTAAATATTATTTGATTTTATTCATAAAAATAATCAAAATCTTGAATTTATTTAGAGTCAACACTCTAGCACACCAGCACCATAGATATTATGTTATGTGGTCCAAATAAAAAATAAACTAGAAAAAGTATGAGATTGATGGTTTGTAAAGAAAGGATGGGAAGCCAATTAAAGGCATATTGAACAAAGCAATGGTGTTGGTATGTTTTGGGGAAAGTAAATGGGCCTTGATGATGGGCTCACACTTTCAAATTCACTTATTTTTAACGTGGCCAGAAGATTTTGAAAAAAAAAAAAAAAAACACAACATTTTAAAAAGTATTTACCATAATGAGCCATTTGGGATTAGGGGTGGATCCAAAAATTAAAATCAATTTTTCAAAAAATTAAGCGGGGATCTGCCATTGTTTGGGATCTTTTAAAAATAGCATTTTTTTTTAATTGTAAAAGTAAAAAATTTCAATTTTTTTAACCTTCATTAAATATTAAAAGTAATTAATCATACAATGAATTTGTTAAAGTAGTAAAAATTAACTAAATTACAAAATTTATTAAATTTTAATTTGAAACTCAATTACAAAATAAAATAGTAATAAAAAAATATCATTACTAATTAAACAATGTATTAAAGTATTTGCCAAACAAAACCATTTTTTTTAAGCAAAGCTAAACTATTTTTAAATACCACATGTTTTTATAATTCATGACTCATCACGCGCCCCACACGCTGTCCTTTGTCTCCCAACAGCAAATATTCATATTTTCCACGTTTGGTCATTAATTACAATATACACTGCATGTAAAAACCTAACCGACACCCAAAAAAAAAAAAAACTAACTAAAAGGATAAATTATATTATTGGTCTTCGAGTTTTGAGTCTTGTTATTATTTAGTTTTTAATTTTTATCTATTTTATTCGAATTTTTAGTAATATATCAATTTGACTATCCTTTTTAACTTTTTCATTCATCAATGTAAAGAAATTAGTTGATTGATAGTTGGATAACTAAATTTATAGATCAAATAGACTTTGTTGTTGCCTAAAAATGGAGAGCTTCCACATAAGCAACGAACTTAGAGTATGAGACGAGTCAGAGGTAGTGTGTTGCATTGGAGGTGTTGCACAGGCGATGCACTGAGTAGTTAACGAACACTATATGTACCTGCACAGGAAATAAAGAGAACACCAGTGTGGTGTCGGCTTAACACCCTCCGATGCTATCAGTGCAAACAGAACTAATGTACCAGAGAGAATTGTAGTAGAAGTTAGTTACCTAATGAATGAATTTCTTCTCCTATTTATAGAAGAGGAGGTTGATGACATCATTGTGCCATGTGTCGCGTCAGGATTGGGCCATATGTTACTTCCCAACGACTTGTCGCGTGTTGGTTACGCCACGTGTCATCTTTTGATTAAATACTAGTATAATGTAGTTTCTTTGTCTTAGATATATTGTCTTATTTGATGACGTAGACGTACTTTCCCAGATGATGTAGATGTACTTTCCCAGGTGATGTAGACGTAGTCTTCCAGGTGACGTAGCTTTATGTTTCCAAGTGACGTTGACATGCCAATTATACAATCCTTGTTTAAGTTAAGAAATTTTACGTGTACTGATGTAAGTTCACCCATAATAGACTTAATTTATCAAACCTTGATAAATTAGACACACATCAAAAACTTAAGAAGTGAATAAACATATTTCTTAAAATTCGAAGATAAAATAGTCACATATGGCCTAAACTAAAAACTACGGCCGAGAATCACACGCTTTCCTGACACGTGTTAGTAGATATTTCAATTTCCTTGTCCTTTTTGACAAACGTGACTTGTGTGAAAGAAATTGAAGCTTACATTTTCGTTCAAGCTGCAAGGAAAGACTTTGTATTCCCCAAAAAAACAAAAGTAAAATTTATTGCAATCTGATTGGACTTTGACTTTGACTTTTGATAAGATGCATTGGTTATTTTGAAGTTTAACCACCTACCGTTATGGGCTCGGCTGACTATTCAATCTTATCCGGAACCAAGGATAAAAGTGTCATTTGATGTCGAAATTTCCAATTTATAAATGAGAAATTGTGTAAAACATGAAAAAAAATAGTTATAAAATTTGCACAAACCACAACTGACGTCGAATTTTAATAGTGGTAATTGACATTGAACTCCAAATTTAATAAAACACTAAATTGGAGCCTTACATTTTTAAGTTGATAACCCCCAAAATCTATAAAATTATTAAAATACTCACAACCATGTAAATTATTTCGATTTTGCCCCTCGAGTTTTTAAAATTTCAGTTATACCTTCAATGTTTTAAATATCTAACAAAAATGAAAAATACATATTTTTTTTTTTAAAAATTAAACGTAAAATTGAAACAAATTACATTTTGTATAATATAATAAAAAATAATAATAATAAAGAGTGAAAGAAGCAATATACTGAGGTTCCAATTGGTAAGGTGACACTTGTATCTCGTCTACCAAATTAGAAGTTCGAACCCTCCCCCATATATTGTATTAAAAATAGGGAATATAAACATAACTAAATTATATATTTTTTGAACCATATCGTAAGATTACATTGACTTAGAGAAAAATACTGATTTTAAATAAGTCTCTCATTTTAGAAAAAAAAAATAAGTCTCTCATTTTTAAGTTATTATGGATGAAACTTAGACTATTTTTAAATGAACAAGTCTTTATTATAAAACGTGACAATTTTTTTTGATTAATTCCAAAAGTTCAAACTTCATATCTCCTTGCTCATAGAAGAATCCTAACAAGAATTGCACTAAGGCTCAAGGGCTTCCAAACCTAGGTTTTCGTCGACCTCCCAAATAGGACGTTTAGCTTACATATTTTTATTGGATTTATTAAGTTTGAATTAATTTTGAGATTAAGAAATCTAATATTAAATAATTTATGTTGTGATAGTATAAAAATTATTTGAGTTTATTAAACTTAAATTTATATAACTTATGTTTGAATCGTGTAAAGGTATAAATTTATTAACTATTGATAATAACTCTTTGGTAAAAAGAAAAGAGAGTGTGAATCAAAAAAAAAAAAGAAAAAAAGAAAAGAAAAGAGTGTGTTAAAGCATGATAATAAACCACAAGGTTAGAAAATACACCTACCAACTAAGGTTGTGAAACACGAAGACAAACCCAATGTTTTAAATATCTTCAAGAGATTGTGCAAAAAGATTAATCACATTAGCGATGAAGATGCACCATCAAGAAGCCTAACCAAGATTCATGTTAGGATAAGCTAATTTTAAATAAATCTTAATCATAATCACCGAGTTAATTAATTTAATCAACATTTTTTAAATTTTAGAGGATCAATATTAGCAAACCAATTTTTTTTTTTGAAATTCAAATCAACTTTTTTCTCCAAGGAAATCATAGGCTCAATCTCATATTCAAAATTTATTTATTTATTAATAAATTTTGTTCAAACTAACTTTAAATTTTCTCCCATTTTTTATTTTTATCAATTAACTAAATCATATATAATATAATGATATTAATTTTAAACTTGACATTATTGAAAAATTAATTTAAGCCATCAATTTTAAATTTCGCGAAGCATTTAATAAGAATTATCAACAAATAGTTTTTTCAAAATAAATTAGATGATCGAAGGTGAAATTAAAACTTTAAAAATAAAATTGAAACCACTAAATATTTTATATAATTTAACCTTTCTATTATTCCCATATAATGAATTATCATGATCACATAATTTTTTTTTAAAAATCTAAATTAATCAGTATTTTATTTTAAGAAAATTTTACTAGGTAGCAGAATTTTATGTGATACTTATAAATATGTTATTCTTTAAAATTATTTGTAAATATAATAATTTTTAATGTGTTGATCAACTATTAACATTGATTAATTCGTAAATCATTGATTAATTTATTGTAAAATAATACTAATCACTAATTCAAATGATCACAATTTATTATATTTATAAACACGTGTAAAAATTGATATTTTTTATAAATATTATAGAAAAAATGATTAGATTTATAACTGTAGATTTTATTTATTGATGGACTAATATAGTGGAGCATTGCCATTCTTTCATAGTCAATGGTGCTATGATATTAATTTTTTTGGTTGGTATCGAATTCTCTTTATTGTTATAAAGTTGAAATATGTAATAAAAAAAATATCATTGTGGGTATCAATATTTATCAATTACGTCCCCACCAATGAAATAAGAAAAAAAATAAAATTCCTCCTAAAAAGGAGGATTCTTCAATTACGTCGTTGACGAAAAGTTTGAAATATATCCATCCAAAAAAAGTATGAATTGTTTGGGTTCTCGTTGTAAATTTGGACTGTTCTCTCTTCTATTATCTTTTTAAAGATTCTCAATAACTATCGGCCACTTATTAATTTAAGAATTAAATGGTTTTTGTGAAACGTAAGACACTTCTCTGGTTTAAAAATGAAAAATCAGATCTATCTAGTTTTAATATGAACATAATCTAATGATTAAGGTATTGTAGTTCCATCCTCAATAGAGTGGTTTAAAATCCACCCCCAATACTTTGTATAAAAAAAAAAACATTATTAATTTTATTTGATCTATAATTTATTTGTTTGACCTCCGATTTAGATGATTTAAGATATTTTGAAATTCTCATTTCAAACTCTATGTTATGGTCACTGAGAAACTTCGAAATTATTAATAAACAAAAGAGTTTATTATCATCAAAATACTTAGTATGATTGAAGTCAATAACCCTTTTGGTTACTGATAATTTATAAGTTTTGAACTAACCATAATATAGAGCTCGAAATAAGACTTTCAAAATATCTTGAATCATATCCAAATCGAAATTCAAATGAAAAAGTTATGGATAAAATAGAGTTATTGGAGTTGGAGGGAATGAGTCTCATTGAAATAATTTGGAACTACATGGTGTGATTTGTAATTTTTAAATCACAGAAAGTGTTCATGCATTTGACAAAAATCGCATAGGTGTTATTTGTAGGAGTGAAACTGGTCCGGTTCGGTTTGGTTTTTCAATTAATTTAAAAACCGGACCAGTTCAGTTTACAATGGGAACTGGTTCGGTTTTGAACGGTTTTGGCAGGTTCGGTTTTCGGTTTTGAATGGTTTTTCTAGTAAAGAATATTTGCATTTAGTTTAAAGATAAAATCCTTCTATATTAAAGAATGAAACAAAACAAAATCAAACATAAACAAAAACTTAATTAAAAAAATAGATTAATAAATATACAAAATATAAATTAAAATAAAGTGATTAATAAATATATAAAACAATATAAAAAATAAAAACTAAGGGGAAATAGGGAAGGGGTATGAGATTTTTACTTGTTTTTAGAAGCCGGTTAAGTTCAGTTTTTAGCTGCTTCGATTCGGTTTTTAAAAAAATGGAAACAGAAACGGTTCGTTTTTTACAGTCCGATCCAATTTAATTTTCCGTTTTTTTCTTTCACCCCTAGTTATTTGTATTTTACCCTTAATTTAATATAGTATCTAAAAAAAATTATGTATAATAATTATATACCTCCTCTATTATTATTTTTTAAACCATACATTTTATATACCAGATCAATCTTTCCATTAATATTAATAGAAAACTGACATGACAGATACAAAATACAAATTATTAACGTAGAATTATCAAAATAGCAGAAAATATATGTAATTACTCCAAATACATAATTTTTAATTGTTTACCAACATACTTATTGCTTCTAGTTTAATTAATTATTGAATAATTGACTTATAATATTTATTATTTTAACTTTTATTTTGAATTGAATAATCAATATTAAAAGTTTTTTTTGAATTAAAACTCTCATATTATTATAAGTTAAATGTTAACAAAATTTTGATAATATATTTCAATTTTCAATAATTTTTTGCTTTGGTTTCAATAAATTATTGAATAATAAATTTGTTATCTAATCGATTATGAGTTAGTCAAATGGTAAAGGTTTATTTTTTTAAAAAAACCTTGAAGTTATTAGTTCATACTATGTGTGGTGTAGTCACCTACTCTAGCATATTATATTTCAAGTTTCGAGACGTTAAGTCTTGTTGGATAGTATGATTATCTATTAAGAATAGTCGAGGTGCATATAAACTAATTACCCGAACAACGGCTATAAAAAAATGTTATTTAAGTAAAAAATTTATAAAATTTTAGTAATTTGAGAAAATTTCTATAATTATATTCATGCATTTTAATTTTCGTGCAAATATGGATTATGCCACCTTCTATATTAGCTTTATTATTAGTATTATTATTTTTATACCAAATACAAATATAAAAATAATTAATTTTTTATTCATTAATATAATATATCTTATACATTACATGTGTATATACAAATATTTTGTCACGTTTCGGATCTTTGAAATTTTTTAAACCTATCCAAAAGCTCTTACTTGCATAATATATTAAGAACTTCAAATATAAAAAGAAAAAAAACCTTAAACTTAAAATATCTATATTATAAAACAACACAATCAAACGAAATTTTTTTCTTTCTAAATAATATAAGGTAAAGTACCTTTTTGATCTATAAATTTTAAGATTTGTGTATATTTGATAATTGAGTTTTTATTTGGTAATTATTTCGTCCCTGAGTTTTGAGAATTAAATCAATTTCGTCCCGTTATTTTTTTTCCACTCATTAATGTAAAGAAATTCATTTATTGAGGGTTGGAAAATAAATTCAAGAACCAAATATATCTTATTTCTTGAAATTCAGGGATGAAATAGACATTTAAAACTTTGAGATTGAAAGTGACCTAATTCTTGTAAATAAAATTATTAATAAGAAAATTCATTTTCACTTTTTACTTGCAAAAATCACAAGTATAGATTCAATTATTAGATCGTCGATACAAACACAATTGCAACAGTAAATGGTGACAATTGTAACTTAAGACAGATTATTAAATGAAAATAAACAGAAATTTAAAAGATCAATAGGAAGGGGAATGACACAGGAAAATGATTAACATGGAAAACCAAACAGAAAAACCCACGAGGTCACGCCTATAGAAAAAACCCACTAGAAAAATCAATATGCATCCTACAAGTAATTTAAAACAAAATAAAAGCACAAACGAAAAACTCCATTTTTTTGTCTTTGATTGCCCCTTGATGATAACGATATTCAAGTCGGATTTCTCCACAAGTTCCTTTTGTGGATCTCGATCTAAGGAATTCCCTCCCTTGTCACGAACGTATTAAACCGAACTCCCTTTCAAATGTGTTAGTCTTCTCCCAAGACTCTTTGAATTTGTATATATAAAAAGTACTAAACAAATGTTCTCTCAAAAACACAAAATTCTTATAAGAGAATATAAAATAAAGAGAGCAAATTAGCTTTGAGTGCATAGGAGAGGTTGAGTGGTTTTGAAAAGCTTGACTCCCATTTATAAAAGAATGGTTGAGATTTAAAATTTCATTCAAATTGGAATTAAGAGCAAAAAAGGATGAGTGAATAAAAATGAAGTGTGATTGCTTCAATTTTTCACTGATGAAATCACAAGAATCAAATTAAGCATATAAAAAGATGTCAAATGTATTACGACACAATCATAAAAAAATTGTCAGCATATACTCTATTCAAATAAAATAAATCACCATTGTTTTCATTTTTTCACAATGTTGGAGTCCAATTAGCCAAGTAAGGACTTAACAATTTACAAAAATAACTTTAATCAACCCAAATTCAAGCAATCATATATTTACAAAATAAAAATTTAACAATTTAAGATAAAAACCATTTAAATAATAAATCACTTAATCAATTCAAAATTCAAATAAAATAAATTGATCACATTAGAAACTACAAAAATATGGTTTTTGTGAATCCAAAATTATATTATAACATAGATCAAATAAATCAATTTAACAAAAATTTAGGACGAAATTAACACAAATTAATAAATGAGGACAAATAGACACAAAAGTTCAAATTCACCAACAAAAGATATTTTACCCAATAATATATTAAAAAAAAAAAAAACTAATATTTAAAAAAAATAAATTATTAGAATTTGAAGGGCACCGTGCACGTCATAGTCTTAGAAAGGAAGTCGATTAATTGTGGATATTGAATAATTCCAGCTTTCACTTTCTCTCGCATTTATAAATCAAAGAAAAATCTCTAACATTTTCTCGGCATCGTTTCAACAATTTTACTTCTCATTTCAAATTTCAAAAGCTCAGTTCTTAGCTTTTCTCATCGATTTCGTAAGTCAATTTTCATCTCTTCGTTTGTTTAATTTTCAGTTGGAGATTTCACCTGTATTTCGATTTTTCATTTTTTTTTTCTTTCTGAGAAATTTGATCGAAGGAATCGTCTGCGTTTCTTCATTTTCCGTTTGATTTTCTTTTCTTAATCATCTTTACGAAGGAAATTCTGTTTTTATTTTGCTTGTTTCTGTTGAATTCTGTTTTTTTTTTCGATTTCGTTTTATTTCTGAGAATTCCGATTGAAGAAATCGTCTCGTTTAAGTTTTTCATTTCGATTTCTGTTGAGATTAGGAATAATTGCTGATCGATTCTGATTCTCAATTTCAATTGAATTTCCAGACCTAATTCGAAAATGGCGATCAAGAAAAACGGATTAACAAAAGGCCAAATCCCAGAGGAATTGAAGAAATTAATAAAAAGAGTAGCATCAGCAGAATGGGGAGACATAATCGAAGAAGGTATGGAAAATCTGCAAATGATTCCATTAACAGGAGCAATGACAAATGAAGTATATCAAATCAAATGGCCATTGAAAAAGGGCGATGGAGAATCTGAATCCGAAACTGAATCTCGAAAAGTTCTGGTTAGGGTTTATGGTGAAGGAGTTGAAGTATTTTTCAATAGAGATGATGAAATTAGAACTTTTGAGTGTTTGTCTAAACATGGATATGGACCTCGTCTTCTTGGCCACTTCTCTCTTGGAAGGATTGAGGAGTTCATTCACGCAAGGGTATGTTTAACTTTCCCCCTATTTTTTTTTTTAATCTTTTTGTAACATACTTTTGACTTCTTACCGAATTATTATTAACTTTTCATACGTGTTCTATTTTTATCGGATAAAGATTAACTTTTGAAAATGTTTATAAGTGTTTTTTTAATGATTATTAAAATACTTATTTTATTCAAAAACACTTTTAAACTCTTTCAAAAACTATCCCAAACAATACTAATGTTAATCGTGTTGTTTTCTGTTTTTTATTTTTATTTTTTAAAAAATGAAATTATTTGATAACTAATTTTCAGAAAAAAGAGAATAAAAAACGAAAAAACCCAATGTTATTTTTTTAAAACGATCTTTAAAATTTAAAAATTGAAAACAAACGTAATATTGATTTGATCTTTATTTTTAGTTTCTGTTTTGAAAATTTGAAAACTAAATAGGTTTGATAACAGTTTTTTGTTTTAATTTTTCAAAAATAGAAATGATATTTTTTTTAAATCTACTTTTTTTTTTAATAATTTGATTGAAAATTTTAAAATGTTTTTAAAATCTTAAATCTGAAAACAAAATCGGTTATAAACAACCTTATTTATCAAAAATAAAAACTAAAAACATGAAACGATATGGTTATCAGGCGTTGATTATTAAACAACCATATTTTTAAAATAAAAATAAAAATTAAAACCAAAAATTGAAAACTGAAAACAGGAAATGAAATGGTATTTCTGAAACGGAATGTAAATTTGTTTTTACTTTATTTCTAGTATGACTTTTTTAGTGGAAAATGAATATTAATAGCTAGTGGATGACATAACTGATTTGGCACGCTGAATGGTTGATTTTGATTTATAAGACATAACTGATACGAAGACCAAAAAAGTGGGACTTTTTCCAGCTTTTCAAGATATCATAGTGAGTACTGTATAATTACAATTAAACCCTCAATCCCATAAAAACTTGCTATTTGAATTGAACAATACCAAATAGAACGATGGCTTGGATTGGATTAAACATAGGCTTTCTTTCGATAATAATTTTGTTTTTTATTTTTTGGAACAAATCTATTACCCCCCAAAAAAAAACCTAATATGACTTTTTCAATTAAAAAAGTAAATGCATCGTGTCTTATCGGACTTTTTCCATCTAATGAAAAATGTTCCTTGACCTTGAGGATGACGTGAGAAGTTTTGAAATATTGTGAGGATGAGGAAAAACAAAAAGAAAGGTTGATTTAGATATTTTTTTTTTAAATAAAAAAAAAAACATCATAAGGCTAGTTTATGTCACTAAAAGTTATTTGGCTCGAGGATATTTATTTTTTCGGTTTTTTACAGACTGAGGGTTTTCTTTTATTTAAATTTTTTTGTATTTTAAGAATTGATATTTTTAAAAATAGTGAATTTTTTTTTTTTTTTAAATGACAAATTGAGATCTACCAATATCAGATTGAAAAAAAAAACTATTTTTGAGATACTTCAAACATTTGTTAATTTTAAAATCTCTCATACAAAAGTGTTTTTTCAAAATTTTATTTAAGAGATTAGATTAGAAGTCAAATATGGTGAAAACGACGTCATTTCACGTAGGTGATTTGATAGCAGAAGGCCACACAAGTGGGGCGAAATATTTGCTATTAAATAGTGTTTGAAATTCAATAGAATTTTTGAAAAAAAACAAAGAGATAAATTCAAAAAAAAATATTATTGAATTTATCTATCTTTATCCAAAACGCATTAGATATCTTTTTGTATTAATTAATAATATGATTTATTTATTCATAGGACAAAGACGTTTTCCGTTTTTGTTTTCTCTGTCTCATCGTCTATTTTATTTAGTATTCTATTTTTTCCCCTTAAAATATATATTATGAATTTAAAAAAAAAATTGAACCTACAATTTAATGAAATGAAATTGTATAATCATATTTGTTATTTTTCTTTTTCTTTTTATAATTTTTTAAATCTTAAAAGCATATTTATATATAGTATCACTTCCGTTCATGTTTATTACCTAACTAATCCTTGTAAGTCCGTCTGATAATGTTTTTTGCTTTACTGACAAAGCTTTTCAATTTAAAATACTAAAAACTACTTTTTCTCTCTTGTGCCTATGATTATCAAAACTTTTCAATAAGTAGATTACAATACAAATAAATAAATAGTAGACAAGTTTAATTTCTTTTTTTAAAAATAGAAAAAAAAACATTATAAAAAAAATTATATTTTCTTAATTTCTCATTTAAAAAGTATCGTGTCCGTTTGGAAAAAACACACAAATTGTATTTGAATCACAATATCTTTTTATTAGAAATTATAAGAGCATGCTATTAATTAACTTCATACAAAAAAAAAACATCCAAGAAAATAATTGGAGTTGTGGAAATTATTTAAAATTTAAAGCATTCTTTACTCGTCTTCTCTCTCAAGAAAGTATAGAATGTGTACTAGGATACGATTTTTTTGTAGTAAGAGGATAGGATTATTATTGCGTAAGTCTAAATTCAACTTAATATTTAAATTAGTGTTTGGTAAATTCAATAGCTTAAAATATTGTGAGATAGATAAATAGTAAGATAATGTTTAAAAATTGATTTATTAAGATACTTACTTATTTTTACAATGACATAATTATTACAATAATCTTTATATATTTTTAAATATCAATGTAAAATATAATATGTTTTTTTTTATATAAAAATACAATAAAAAATTTAAGTGCATAAAAGAAGATGATGAAGTTGGCTTTTGATAAATCTAAATACATAAAATCGAGGGAGGTTTTTCAAAAATGAAATTTTAAGGATTTTTATTTTTTAAAGATAACAATTTTTTTGATTTGGTCTAATCTCAGACTGAAATTAGAAATACCATTTTTTAAATATCTCAAAACATTTGCTATTTTTGAAATTATTCATAAATAAAAATGCTATAAGTTGAAATTTCTAAAAATCGAGTGATGTGAGAGAGAACAATGTATTTCTTGAAAATTTATTTTAAAAAGCATGTATTTTTCACCTTTAAAATGGATTGTTACAGTTTTTTTAAGTTGCATAAAATCAACCCCAAATGAATATGAATGTACTTTCAGCAAGTTAAGCAAATGACCATACTATCCCATTTCTATGTCTTATGTTATTTTTTTTCTTCCAGATATTTCACTCAATTTTGATACAATATATATAATAAATCCATCTCGAATTGCTGTATTGAAATTTTATGTATTTGAATTACAGACGCTATCAGCAGCCGATCTCCGAGACCCCGAAATATCAGCTCTTATAGCCTCTAAATTGAGGGAGTTTCACAATCTTGATATGCCTGGTCCGAACACTGTTGCTCTTTGGGATAGAATGAGGTATTGATTTCAACTTTGCTTTTATAAAATTTCATAAAAAGTTTATTATTATTGTTTTATTTTACGATTGTGATTTTGAGGATGAATAATATTGACAAATAGAATTGTTATATATATATATATTTTAAACATCAAAATAAGGAAGGAGAGACTATTTTTTAATATATTTAAAGAAAAACTAGTGTTTCAAATAACTATATCTTTTATTTGTTTTTTTAATCAAAATATTTTGCAGTCTCAACCAAAATTTAAGAACAATAACATATTGAATTAAAAATAAATTAATAACATACTTGTAGAAACATTATTTTTAATTATAGAGCAATGTGAGTACCACGAATCTATATCTTTAATAGGAGAAAGACAATTATACTGATCGTGGTTTATAACTTATAAGGTAGTGAATGTAAGTTCTAATAATTGGGTGGGTAAGAAAGTAAATTAGTTTTGGATTTTGAAATATTAAATGTCATTTTCTAGTGATTTTTTTTTTAAATTTTATAAATCAATTATCAGAAACTGGCTACGTGAAGCAAAAAGATTCAGTTCACCAGATGATGTAGCAGAGTTTTGCTTGGAGACATTAGAGGAGGAAATAAATATGCTAGAGATGATATTATCCACTGATTCTCAAGTCATTGGCTTCTGTCACAATGACCTTCAATATGGCAACATAATGATAGATGAAGATACAAGATCAATTACCCTCATTGTAAGTTTTTCTTTTACAAAATTAAATTTATTATTATTTTTGGTGGCCGAGATTACCAAACACGAGATAGATCTTTCAAAAAACAAGACATCTTTTGAATACACCAAGTCCACTCTTTTTCATAGTCAAAGATCCACCTTTTGTTTGTATAGAATTATTTATGCTTTCTACCTAAACAGCTCTTTTTATAAGGAATTATTTGGGAGTGTTCTACGAAACACATTTTTTTTCTTTTTATATAACGTTATGAAAACTTAAAATAAAATTCAAATTTAGAAACAAAGATGGATTCAAAATTGATTGAAATGTATTAAAAGAAGCTGTAATGTGTTTTTCAGGATTATGAATATGCAAGTTACAATCCAATAGCTTATGACATAGCAAATCATTTCTGTGAAATGGCAGCAGATTACCATTCTGAAACTCCTCATTTAATGGACTATACTAAATACCCAGGTGACACTGACACCACTTCTTCCTTACTTTTCCTATTGCTAATTGGAATTTTTTCAAAAATAACATTCCTCAAGTTGAGATTATGGAATCTCGAAAAATATTTTAAAATATTTGATATTACTCATTAAAAAAAAATACCATCTATTAAAATTTCTCTGACTAATTCTTCTCTGATTTAATCCATTTGTTTAATTTTAATTTCCAGATTTTGAGGAACGACAGAGATTTGTGCGTACATACCTCACATCTCCAGGTTAATACAAAACCTACCTTTTTCATTCATTATTTTCATTTGAAAATACTCTAAAAAAATTGATTGTTACGAACTTATTTGGTACGTTTCCAATTTTTTTATTTCCTTGCTGATAGAAATATTTTTTCTTGGCATTATTTTATTTACTTCTTGTTTATATTTTTTTAATACCTAAAAAAATTGAATATGATTGTTGCACGATTATGACTATAGCAATGTTTATGAAGAATGAGAAAATGGAAAATATTAAATAAGCCTTGTCAATGCTTTGTCCGGCCCTGAAAAAGTTGAGTGGACCGGCTCCAGGTTGGGTTAGGTCGGGCCTTACTTTAAAGGTCTATCTAGACCCAATCTATAGGCTTGAGTTGACTCATTGAATAAAGCCCGGGTTGGACCAGACCAGACTTGGGATGAACTTGGGCCGGCCCACGGGTATTTAGCCTGGTGATGCTTAATATCAAATGTTACCAAATGCAATCTCAAGAGTTGGAAACTAGAAACATGAGTTGATTTTGATCTTTTTAATGTTTATAACAATACATTGTTTTAGTAGAATAGTCGCTAGGTGAAAGGTCTCATTCTTGAAGAAATGTGTGAATTTAATTCTTAAGTTAATGAATAATCTTATTATTAGATTCTTATGAATAATAAATGACTTTTTTTTACAACTATAAAAGAAGTATACAAGTAAACGTCTTGATTAAAAAAAAAAAGTAAGGTATTTTTCTAACAGTCTCGTTATTTAAGATACAAATTATTTATCTTGAACTCAACTAAAAAAATATTTACTAAGAATATATTAAAGGATTAAATTTATCCTTTTTTAACGATTGAGATTCTATTTTTAGATTTTTTTTAAACCGACAATTTATTTATATTTTCTCAAAACACCTTTGAATATTTTAAACAACAAACATTAATTTTTGTAATTTTTTAAGTATTTAATATTTAAAAAGTAATTATGATTTCTGTTGAGATATATGCTTAAATTTACTTTTACCCATTAGTTTAAGCTTTTAGGTCAATTAGTGATTTAACATATTCAATAATTTCAAGAACATATTTGTAAAAACTGTTCTCAAAATATAGAAATAATTGATTAAAAAATAATAATTTAAATCTTATAAAATAAAAACAGGGAGGAAGGCCAATGAAGAAGAAGTGGAGAAGCTGGTGAGGGACGTTGAGAAATACACTCTACCAAACCACCTCTTCTGGGGCTTGTGGGGAATTATTTCGGTGAGTCCATTTCTATTTTAAACTTAATGCATCTGATTTAAATCAAACGGATAAGAGATAGGGTTCATATTACTAATCATGGAATTGCATGCAGAGTTATGTAAACAAGATTGACTTTGACTACCTGGAATATGCGAGGCAGAGGTTCAATCAATACTGGCTTCGAAAGCCTAAGCTTTTGGCTTCTTTCTCCCATTAATCTGATCTTTTTTTTTTCCTTCTTCTTTTGTATCAAAAAATAAGTCAACGTTTTTAGGTTGACTTTTGTTGTGTATTTTAGAAAGAAAAATGAATGTATAATAGGTGTGGTGGAAAGGAATGAGTGTGTCATTCTGATATATACATTTATATGCATAAATTTGTTTCTCATAATTATGATAGAGTGATGTTTTTAAACTGATTAATTGTGTTGTGTTTTTTCATTATTTCAGGTGTTGTATAATGACTATTTTTTGTTTTTAAAAATTATAAACGTTTTATTCACAATTTCTTTGATTTGGAACGTTTTTGAAATATTAACTAAATTTAAAAAATTAAATGAGAAAAGTCATCAAAACAATTTTCCATTTTTGAAATTTGATTTGGACTTCAAAAATGTTTTTATAAATGAAAATGAAGATAAATAGTTAGTTAATTTTTTGGAAAAAACAAGAAACAAATAATTATCAAACCGGTCCATATGTTTAAATCTATAGAACATTCATTTGTAATTCGAATCAACGTGTAGATTTGGAGGATAATTATTTTATTTTATTTTTTTAATAGTCAACTTTTAAAATGATATTTTTGAAGAACTTTGACTAAGAGGCAACACAGAAAATTGATATATCATGACTCAACTTTTAGAAAGCCAAAGAGATATATATAAAGAAAAACAACTAATGTATTTGATGGAGGAAAGGAACGATTACAATACGAGAAAAAACATTGCATTTTCTAATCGAAGAAACACAGATATCGAGAGCAAATTTATTTTAAATATACTAAATTAATTTTTATTCAACAGGCACCAGTGGTCTAGTGGTAGAATAGTACCCTGCCACGGTACAGACCCGGGTTCGATTCCCGGCTGGTGCAGACGCTTTTTTTTATTTTGTTTTGTTTTTTTTTTTTTATATTGCAAATTGAAAAAAAAAACTTTATTTCTTTGTCCAGACACCTGATAAAGTAAGATAATACCCAAAAAAATATTACAAACCATTTTTCTCATTTGGAATATTAACTTTTAATTTTTATGGAAATGTCGGTTGACATTGACAACTACGTATATTTGAAACTCGACATCTCGATCGTCATCAACTTTTAACATGTTGGTCCCGATAGATAGAGTAAGACTATTACAAGTCATTTTTCTAATTTGGAATATTAACTACCAAGCTAAACTAGATAAAGAACGAAGATTGGCAATTACAGAGTCAATTGCTGAATGAGAAGAACTGGTTCCACTAAACATTAGATGCTTTGGTGCTTCATTTCTATCAAAATAGAATGCTCCTGATATCAATTTCTCTTTTGGTTGTAATGCTAACCAAATAGCTGTATCTGCCCCTTCCTCACTTGTTCTCAACTTCCCCGATAACCTGAAAAACGATCGAAAACAAATCGATAATTGAAAAAAAAAAAAACTTGAAACACCCTTTTGAGTAAATGGATTGATTGGCAATCTTTTCTTACGATTTAGAGAAACCGGGCAAAGATTTAGAAACTCCAGGCGTTTCAGCCCAACCCGGATGCATCGAGTAGAATCCGATCCCTTTGTTGGAGTACATTTCAGTCCATTTCTCTGTCAAAGCCACCTGAAAAAAGGAAGCTTAATCACCCTTTTGCAATCATACAACGTAAAAATTTCAACACAATTCAGCAGTAACAAAATCAAGCATCATTTAACTGTTATACACATTTGATATTTCATTTTTTTTAATCAATGCACAACATTTAAAAGTGGATCATAAAAAAGGAATACCATATATATATTACTAACCTGAACTCGTTTGTTGCGAGCATATTGTTCGACCCCGTCAAATTTGTCATCACTAAACTATAAGGAGATAAGTTGGGAAATCCAGTAAGAATTAGGTGATCAATCTGAGAAAGTACAGAAGTCTATAAAAGTAGCCACCTGCAGATCATTGGTTAAGGGAGATGTATACATTCCACCAGAAGAAACTGTGATGACCTTTGCATCAGGTGCAGCTTTCTCCAGCAACGGTAACATTAATTCCGTCATCATATAAGTCCCTAATACATTTACAGCAAAGTTCAATTCGAACCTGAAAATTTTAAAATTATTAAAAATAATGTACAACTATTCTCTAAAACCGGCGAAAAAAAAAGAGCTTGGTGAACTAAGCAACTAACGGAGGCCGTACCCTTCTGATGTGGTAATTCGATTACGCTCAAGTATACCAGCATTGTTAACCTACATACAGTTAGTAACGGAAATTAAACTCAAATTATAGTAAAATTTTGCAGACTGTTTTTAAAAAAGGCTAAAAGGGAAATATTGCAAAGACATATCTACAAAAGTTCATTACCAAAACGTGGACCGGGATATCTTTAGAAGTTAAATTTGAGGCAAATGACTTAATATCTTTGACAGAGGAAAGATCACAGACCTGCAAGCTAAACTCAAATCATCAGATTACAAGAAAGTAAATTTATAAAGTTAAAAGGGACTTTATTTTATAAATCTACATTCCAAGAAATATAATGAAGTACAATGTCTATAAAAAATTTGTTGAAGAAGGAAACAAGAAACAAATACAAACAAAATTACCTCTAAATGGACATTTTCATTTCCTGTTTTAGACTTGATCATAGAGAGAGCAGCTTCTCCCCTTTCCTTATTGCGGCATACCATGTAGACAGTTGCTCCGCTGCAAAAACATCGGAAACTTCATCCTTTTCTACTATGAATCAATATTATTCACTTACGTTCTATTCCGGTCGAAGTTTGAGAAGAAGGTATGACAGAATGGACAGAAACAAAATATTAAGTTGGGAACCAAATTAATTTTTAAACCTACTATTCCTTATCAATTTAATAAATAACAGAAATAGAAACAAGATCAATACCGCGACGCTAAACCTTCTGCAGTTGCATATCCAATTCCGGAATTCGCCCCGGTAATAATGCAGTTCTTCCCTTCAATAGTTCTTTCCATATCCTCTGGTTCAAATTTTTTAGAATGTTCACTATATATATACATTCAGAAATCAGTTACATTAACAAAAACAGGAACATGTAAATATAATAGTCACAGTATCTGTAGATCATTGGAACATGTAATCAGTACACCAAACCAACATAAGTTCTATTCCGAATTCATATCCAATTCTGGAATTCACCTCAATAATAACAAATGTACAATTGTTAATAATAGATATCCAAATTCTATTTTGACCTGACTAAAAAGTTTGTGCTACGACTTTTTAAACTGTTTTTTTTTATTCTTTTGAGGTATAACACCAAATTGGGGAAGAGGGGACTCGAACTTCGATTTCATGGGAAAGGAGTAGGTGTCTAACCACTCGAGCTAGGTTTAGATTGGCTTTATAGGTATGGTTTAGGGTTTCGACGTTTCTTTTTTATTTAATATTTAATCACTTGCATCATATTGTACCAATTTTCATTATATCGAAAATTTTCTCCACAAGTAAATCTCTTTACCGTTAATTATGGCGTAATTTAAACAGAACAATATGGCAACACAAACAAAATCGGATTCTTATCCACAAAACACAGAGAAAAGAAGAAGAAGAAGAAGAAGTTCGATTATGAAATTAAAACATGAAAAAAAGAGATTACATGAAGCCAGATTTAGTGAAGTTGGAGAAGCCATAGATTCCAAAAGCTGTGGATCTCCAGGCCTGCAAAAAAAAAAAAAAAGACAGACAAATGAAAATCTCAAAACGATGATAAAGATTTAAAATCTGAAAAAGGAAAAAGAGAAGAAAGAAAGATAGCCTTGAGAAGAAACATAGCAAAAGCTCCAATGGAGATATGAAATCGAAGTTCAAGTGTTGGAAATGGAGGTTCTTCTTCCATCTTCTTCTTCTTCAGTATTAATAAGCCATTAAGACCTCCATAAAACCGTTAAACCAATTTGCCACGTCTCGCTTGTTAGTTGGATTTTTTTTAATTGGTTCGTTTTTTTAAAATAATTAATAAAATAAATCAGTCCAGAAAAAATTAGGGAAAGTAGTCACATTTTGATTTTTTTTTTTTAAATATAAAATTGGACAATTCTTTTGAATATTAGAATTTGTCTCAAACACCATAATTCTGAATATTAATTACTAAAATATCATATCCTTTTAAAAATTACTCAAATAACATAATTATAATTCATTAAATTATTGAACTATAATTCAATAAATTATTGAACTATTTTTCATGGGTATTTAAGGAATTTGTACGTTTTTTTTTCCTTTTACTTTTTCAAGAATAAGTTCAATAATTTATCAAGCTATTTGATTATCTTTCATTATTATTTTCAATGAATTTATTTATTTTTTACCTTTTTTTAGTTCAATAAATTATTGAATTATAATTTATTAAATTGTTGAATTATAATTATGATATTTTAGTAATTTTTGAAAAGTTCTAATATTTTAATAATTAGTATGTAAAAATATACTATTTCAATAATTACCCAATAAATATTTTACGGACCGGTGTATCTTACACTTAATTTTAAAAAAACCGAACCAGTTTACAAAAAAATCGTGATGACCATATAATTATTTAGCTGTTGTGTCGTTTCTTGTGTGACGATGGAGTAGTGAAAATGTCTCAACTTAGGTATTATTTAATCCTTTTTTTATCCATAAAATAAAAGCGCAAGTACTTATTTATATATATATATATATATATATATATATATATATATATATATATATATATATTAATATTACATTAAATAGGAGAATACCTAACCAGTTGAGCTATGTTCAAATTGTCAAATATTGTTGTAATGTCCCGTTATTTTACACATAGATTTTTTATTTATTTAATTTAAAGTATTTAATTTCTAGAGTTTAAATAATTTAATTTAGTTAATTTATAATTTAGAAGCTTTAGTCATTTACTTGGTAATTTATATTTTAATGAGTTTAGTTAATTTTAAGAGTAGTTGAAGTTTTCAAATACATGGGGTCAATTTTAAAGTAAAGGGAGAAGAAGAAGGGCCTCTTTGCAAAGGAAAAATGTGTCTTCAAGATTTATAGGGTTCTCTGTTCACTATTCATTTTGATCCCTCCTCTCCTCTTCAAAACCATGGGTGTAGTGGGGGAAGGGAAAAATTTTGGGTTCTTAACCAAATCGATTGATTCTTGGTGCATTGGAAAGATCTCGGCATGTAGAACGTTCCCCCTAACCTTTGAAGAACTTTCTCCCTCGTGTAAGAGGCCTCAAGGGAAAGATTCCTTTTGATTTTTTCATGGGTTTCATTTCTAGGATTTGAGTGGGCTTTTATGTTTTGTTGTTAGTTTTGCTTGAAATTTCAAGGCAAATAAAGCCTACCCATACCATCTCCAACCTTTTTCCTCCCAAAATCGCGATTCAACCGAAAACACTATTCACCAGAAAATCACTTTTTCTCATTTTTAGTTATGGGTTATAATTTTTTTTTGATTGGTGTTATTGGTAGGTGGAACAAAAGCTTGAATTCGAGAATTTCATTTTTTGTGGACTTGAGTTAGTTATTTTCAAAGGTGAGGATAAATAGGATTTATTGTAGATTTAAGAACTAAATTAGTTGAACGATTTGTGTGGTCGGAAGTTAAGTAAAACTTGGAGTTAATAGATTAAAAGCATGCTCAATGAATGGTTAGGAACTTGGGAGTATAGTTAGTTATTTGCTATTTTGGGGCGATTTTGGACTAAAGAATGATCACGTTTGGTTTAATTTAGAATTATTGCTCTTACTTTCTCTTGCGATTTTTTTTTGGATTTTTTAAGTTAAATTCATAATTATTGTGGATGTTTGGGGTCGGTACTTGAAGATGTACTTTGGGATTGTAGAATTATGGAATGATGAGTTAAATGGTCTTTGTGTTATGAATGATGTCCTAGAACTTGTAATTATTTAATAAAGATAATTTATTTGGAATGCATTAAATAAATAAACTCAAGTTTCTTTTTATCTATATTGATTCATTAACGATATAGGAATATGTACATATTTATATCAAACTTTCAAATAGTAAAACCCAAAGTCACTCTTGATCTTTCGCTCATTACACTTCTAGGCTATCCCTGTAGCCCTTTAGCTTCCAAGCCATCCTCCACATAGCACCTCAGAGTCGTTCACAATCCACCACAGTAACCATATGTAACGTCCAACATCCATTCACCATTACATAGGTTACGACCGTATGGTTATCAAACAAAGCGAATCAAATGAGATGAATGTATGTAATGATATGCGAGTAGCCAGACTAGTTTCGTAACACTCATCGGTTCTGAGCTTATAGCACATCATATCAAGCATATAAGTAAATATAACCCAATCAGTATATGACTCAATCTTTCACTTGATACTACTAATAATCATTGATAAGAATGCTAAATCAAGTATTATAAAAATATAAGCATGATTAGAGTAGAGTCTGTTTCACTCGTCCTGTTTCCTCTGTCAACCCGTTATGAGAACGGCTTATCGGTTTTCCTTCCCCTCAATTCCTTTACTTTTCCTACTTACAAGCCCATTGAATAAGGTTTCATATCATCCCCTCTCATCAGTAAAAAAACTCCAAATTCATTCCAAAAGCAACCTCGATCATCCAACCATTTCGTCACCCTAGCTCGTTTTATTCTCACCTTGTTAAACGTTGCAAGTTTCGCCTTAAGCTCGACCTCCTCCTACAACAATAATGTCACAATTATTAAGTTCACTAATATCATAAAATTCCAGAAATTAACCACCAAGAAAAATCTAAAACCCGGTTCAATTGAAAGACACAAACTAGCTCGTTAAATCGAAATTTTCGGCAAATCTTTGGGGGGTTAAAAAATATCATGGCTTGCCATTCCCGTTAGGAATGATGTCCTAGAACTTGTAATAATTTAATAATAATAATTTATTTCGAATAAATTAAATAAATAAACATAAATTCTTTATGTTATCTAGATTGATTCAATTGACGATATTAGGAATATATGGAAATATATTAATATCAAACATTTGAATAGTAAAATCCTAAGTTACTCTTATGAAATCACGACTTAGTATGTGAGTCATACGAGAGGATTAAAGTCGAGATGAGTAACTTAAAAGTGTCTACAGTAAACGGATAACGTTTGGGAACCTTATCCTGGTAACACTGTTGATAGCTTCGTATTTTATTTGTAGACAAATGATCTAATCCTGATCATTCATGTGGGAGACATGAAATGGAAGTATCATATGCAATGTTGATTGTATAAGACAAAACCACGATGTTCGATCAAATTTCTCATTAATTTTTATTTAGGTAATTTAAAGTATTTTTTAGATTTTAATGGAATTTTTTTTCAATTTAATAAAAAAAAAATCAATGAAATTCTATTTTGTATGACATAATAAAATAGCTTTTTTTTTTGAGTCATTATATAGTTTGAAAACATATTTTCATTATTCTAAAGTAAAAAAAATACTTTTATTAAAAAACAAAAAAAAAATTATATTTGAAATTTATGACAACAAAATGTTGTTTAGTCATAGTTCTATATCAAGCACAAATGTAAAATCAAATTAAAAATATATAATTAAAAATCTTATTTTGAAAATTTCACATAGTAGAGCTAATTATAAACGTAGACTAGTTTTTAAGAAATTTGTTACTTAATTTGAAAGCTAAATTTCAAATTATTTTGGAATAAAAATCCATTCTTATATATATATATATATAAATTTAAATATGAAATCATTGATTTGTTTTATAATTTTTTTAAAATAATAAGGTAGGATTTGATGGAATTTAAAAAACTATCCTCAAAGTTTCAAATCTGGAAATTTAAATGGTTTTTGGCTTAATTGAACTTCAAAATAGACAAAAGTATTGTTGACCTCCTTTACCATTTTATCCTTTTATGACCTTATGATGATGTTATTTGACATTGAAAAGACTCAAAAACCCTTTTCTCAACTTGTTCCATGAAACTTGAACCTCTCCACCTTAACCCTCAAACTCTTTCTTCCCTTTTATTCTTCTTTCACAGATGCGGTGGTGACTGCGGACAGCAGTGTCATATCTTCTTTCTCTCATGGCGGTGAATCTTTTGTCTCTCACAGTGATTTCAAAACCAAATACAAAAAATAACTCAAAAGTTTTTATTTCAAAACAGACAATTATCATCTCTTTTGCACGTCGGCGATAACATCTTGGAAGAAAGAATAAAGAAGGGGAAATTCCGAGTTGGACTGAAATCCTTCCTTAAGGATCCCAGGCCGAAATTTATGGTCGGTTTTTTTTCCTTCCTTTTTTTCTAATTTCTTTATAAAGAGGGAAGGAAAAAAATCGCCAATTAATTTTGGCCCGAGATCTTGAAGGAATGATTTAGGTTTAACCTGTTTTTTTCCCTTTTCGCTCTTTCTTCCAAGATGTCGTCGTCGCTAGTGTGTGAAAGAGATGAGAATGATTTGTTTCGAAATAAAAAGTTATAATATATTTTTGGTTTTTGGTTTTGAAATTGTTGTGAGAGAGAAGATTCCTTGCCGTGAAAGAAAGAAGATATGTCGCCGCTGTCCATTATCGCCGTCGCTGCAGCCACTGTGAGAGAAGAAGAAAGAGTTTGAAGGGGAGTTAGGGGGAGAGGTTAGAGTTTCATGGAAGAAGAAAAGAAAAGGGGTTTTAAGTATTTTCAGTGCTAAATGACGTCATCATAAGGTCAATAAAGGTTAAAAATGAGAAAGTAGGTCAACAACCCTTATTTGTCTATTTTGAAGGTCAATTAAGCCAAAAAACCAAGTTTAAAATTGAATTCAAATTAATAACTGTAAACATAGATTGTTAAACTATATTTAAATAACTTAATTTAATTTTTTTTGTTAATGATTTGTTTAATGATATTTTAAAATATTCATAATTTAAGAAATTACTCTTGGTTTGTTTAGTGGTTATTATTTATATAGAAAAAAATTTATATAAAAATCAAGTAAAAGAGATCATAACGACCAGTGGAACCAATAAGAGGTGCGGAAGGGGGAGTGTTTTTTTTTTTTTAATCTTATTTTTATATATAAGATGTTTAAGTTCATCATCTCCTTCCCAATAAGATAATCTCTATAAATATTTTTTATGTATATTATAAATCTCTCATTTCTAGGTAGATGAAAGATAGTTTATCATGATAAATCAGTGATAATCAATCACTGATATACTAAGATATACTATCACTGATTTACCATTACAGAGAATCGAGATGATAAGTTAATGTCTTTAGTTCTTTTTACCCATGGGTCACTTTCTCCACGCTCACAGCCCGGTAATATGTTTTTTGATTTTTCCTTGACATTAGGTTTCCATTTAACGCATCTGGTTTTTGGGAGAAAAAAAATGTAAGATTCACGATTCTAGGAAATGTATAAAAAAAATGACATCCAAACTTTATAAAACAAAAATTTCAAAATCTAAATTTGTAAGCCAATCTCTATCCCTCGAATATAATCATAGCATCATTGGACGGAAGTGCGCTATGGTTGCTTCTTTCACCTGTTTTTATACCGTTGGAAAACCATTATATTTATACACGCATTGGCCCCCAAAAATATATCAACTGATGTTGAGGTATCAACCTCGACAAGCTTTCATTGGTTGGATTGGTAGGTATTGGACTCATCTTTGCTGAGATATGCGGGTTTACTAGATCACTTCAGTCTATATGGGCTTTTGGTGGCATCGGAGGACCGGTCAGTGCATTTGCCGCCAAAGATATAGTTGGTAACGTTTTATACGGCATGTTCATGTGTGCGTAGGGACGGATCAAGGATGCTTTATTTGCGGGGGCCGAGCTAATATATATATATATATATATATATATATATATGTATATATATATATATATATATATATTAATGTTAGTTTAAATTATATAAAATACCCCTATACTATGGGGTTGGGTTTAATTTCACTCCAATTTAATATTATCTTTATAAATATTTATCATAATTATAACAAATATAAAAATAGATCTTATCAAAATCATTCTTTTAAAATTATAACTATATAAATATAAATATTTTATATATATATATATATATATATATATATATATATATTTAAAAGAATAAAGTAATTATTTTTTAAAATATATAAAAAGAAGTTCCCCCCTCCCACCCTAGATACACCCAATCATGCTCTTTTCATCCTTCTACAAACATGGTGATAGAATTAAGTTTCGTTAAATTCTTTCAATTTTATTTTGTTATTTAAGAAGAATTTATTTTATTACTGTTAATTAAGTTTCATTTTCAGATTGGTTCATTTGAGGTCGAGTGACTGCAATGGAACGTGATCTCAAGTTTAATGAGTGATGAAGGATTTATCATCCATGTTCCAAATTCTCATTTTGTTAACCAGGTGATTTTCTGCATTGTTTTATTTTGTAATTTCTTATCAATAATTTTGTATTCATATATCTAGTGTACACTTTTAGGTATAATATGTCTCATCTGATATACGTACGTGATTGTGAATATTACTGAAACTCACAAATTTTTCATTGTCAAGAAGATTCTATTGAATCTAAATGACATGAATAAGATCTCTAAAATCTCGCATAAGATAATTAACTTGTTTCAATCTCTTTCTAAGGAGCTCATTTATTACCTCCTCAAACTGCATGTACCAAATTATCTATTTCAATGTAGGTAAAAGATCGAGATTGTGTGAAGCTAGATGTCTTCGTGAAAGTACTATTTGACATAATTCAAAACTGCGGTGGACGCATTGGCAAACTAGATATCAATATATTGTTATTGTAGTTTATTTGTTGGAAAGAGAGTGGAATATCAAAATTTGTCTTTATGTTATAACACAATATGTTTCTCTCTATTTAGTTTCTTGATTATATATGTATACGTTGATAGAAAATCTCAAAATTAGTTTATTCTTGTTCTTGCTGAATATTCTCTATGATGAATCTGAAGAAGGGTTTTTCATGATTCTAAGAAAGAACTTGCCTCTATTTTTTAGTTCATCTATATTGAATGATATTTTTGGGAAATGTTAGAGGGGAAGGGTTGACCTTTTGTTGAATGGTAGGACAGATATTAGTAGTGTACAATCCTAAATTCTAAGAATCCAACTATTATTCGACTATTGTAAGATCCTATTTATATTGCTGAATTAGCTCCTCAAAATTTGAGAGGGAGCCTTGTTTCAATTAACCAGGTTGGTTATGCTTATTGACTTTTTTAATATATATATATATATATTTATTTATTTAAAAGAATAAAGTAATTATTCATTAAAATATATAAAAAGAAGTTTCGCCACCCATGCCCACCCAAGATACGGCCAATCATGCGCTTTTAAACCTTCTACAAACATGGTGATATAATTAATATTCATTAAATTCTCTTAAATTTATTTTGTTATTTAAGAAGAATCTGTTTTATTACTGTTAATTACGTTTCGTTTTCAGATTGGTTCATTTGAGGTCAAGTGACTGCAATGGAACTTGTGATCTCAAGTTTAATGAGTGATGAACGTTTTATCATCCATATTCCAAATTCTCATTTTGTTAACCAAGTGATTTTCTACATTGTTTTTTTTTTTAAATTTCTCATCAACAATTTTGTATTCATATAGCTATTGTACACTTTTAGATATAATATGTCTCATTCGATATATGTACGTGATTGTGAATATGATTGAAACTCACGAATTTGTCATTGTCAAGAAGATTCCATTGAATCTGAATGACATGAACAAGATCCCTAAATTCTCGCATAAGATAATCAATATGTTTCCAAGGAGCTCTCTCAAAATGGGATGTCAGGTTGTTGTATATCGAGTATAGAATCTAGTCACATAGAGTTAACCGTTAAATTCGTTCTTGAACAAATAAGTATGATATTTTTAACAACTTGTTACCTCCTCAAACTGCATGTAAAAAACAATCTATTTCAATGTAGGTAAAAGACCAAGATAGTGTGAAGCTAGATGTCCTCGTGATAGTCTTTGACATAATTCAAAACTGCGGTGGACGCATTGGTAACCTAGATATCAATATATTGTCGTTGTAGTTTATTTGTTGGAAAGAAAGTAGAATGTCAAAATTTGTCTTTATGTCATAACACAATATGTTTCACTCTATTTAGTTTCTGTATATGTTGATAGCAAATCTCAAAATTAGTTTATTCTAATTCTTGACGAATATTCTCTCTTATGAATTTGAAGAAAAACTTTTCACGATTTTAAGAAAGAATAATGCTTGCAATCTTTTTTAGTTCATCTATATTGTATGATATTTAAGGGAAATGTTAGGGGGAAGAGTTGGCCTTTTGTTGAATGGTAGGACAGATATTTGGTACTGTACAATACAAAATTCTGATAATCCAGCTATTATTCGACTATTGTAGGTTCTTATTTATATTGCTGAAATAGCTCCTCAAAATTTGAGAGGGAGCCTAAATTTGAGAGGGAGCCTTGGTTCAATTAACCATGTTGGTTATGCTGATTGACTTTTTTAATATATATATATATATATATATATATATATATATATATATATATTTAAAATAAGAATATGTTTTATTTTGTTAATTAACTAGGTTCGTTAAATTCTTTTAATTTTATTTTCTTATTTAAGAAGAATATGTTTTTTGTTAATTAAGTTTCATTTTCAGATTGGTTTATTTGAGGTCAAGTGACTGCACAGAAACTTGTGATCTCAAGTTTAATGAGTGATGAAAGATTTATCATCCATGTTCCAAATTCTCATTTTGTGAACCAGGTGATTTTCTACATTGTTTTATTTTATAATTTCTCATCAATAATTTTGTATTCATATAGGTAGTGTACACTTTTAGGTATAATATGTCTCATTTGATATATGTAGGTGATTGTGAATATGACTGAAACTCATGAATTTGTCATTGTCAAGAAGATTCCATTGAACCTGAATGACATGAACAAGATCTCTAAAATCTTCCATAAGATAATTAACTTGTTTCAATCTTTTTCAAAAGAGGTCTCTCAAAATGGGATGTCAGGTTGTTTCATATCGAGTATACAATCTAGTCACATAGAGTTAACCGTTAAATTCATTCTTGATCAAGTATGATATTTTTAACATTTTGTTACCTCCTCAAACTGCATGTACCAAACTATCTATTTCAATGTAGGTAAAAGACCGAGATAGTGTGAAGCTAGATGACCTCGTGAAAGTATTTGACATAATTCAAAACTGCGGTTGACGCATTGGCAAACTAGATATCAATATATTGTCGTTGTAGTTTATTTGTTGGACAGAGTGGAATATCAAAACTTTTCTTTATGTCATAATACAATATGTTTCTCTCTATTAGTTTCTTGATTATATGTTTATATGTTGATAGAAAATCTCGAAATTAGTTTATTCTTGTTCTTGCCAAATATTCTCTTTGATGAATTTGAAGGACTTTTCATAATTCTAAGAAAGAATAATGCTTGCTTCTCGTTTTTAGTTCATCTATATTGTATGATATTTAAGGGAAATGTTAGGGCGAAGGGTTGACATTTTGTTGAATGGTAGGACGGATATTTGGTAGTGTACAATACTAAATTATGAGAATCTTACTATTATTTGACTATTGTAGGTTCATACTTATATTTCTTAAATAGCTCCTCAAAATTTGAGAGGGAGCCTTGGTTCCATTAACTAGGTTGGTTATGCTGATTGACTTTTTTAATATATATATATATATATATATATATATATATATATTTAAAATAATAAAGTAATGATTTATTAAAATATATAAAAAGAAGTTTGGCCCCTCTTGCCTATCCTAGATATGCCCATTCATACACTTTTCATCCTTTTACAGATATGGTGATAGAATTAAGGTTCGTTAAATTATTTTAATTTTATTTTCTTATTTAAGAAGAATATGTTTTTTTGTTAATTAAGTTTCATTTTCAGATTGGTTCATTTGAGGTCAAGTGACTGCACTGAAACTTGTGATCTCAAGTTTAATGAGTGATGAAAGATTTATCATCCATATTCCAAATTCTCATTTTGTGAACCAGGTGATTTTCTACATTGTTTTATTTTATAATTTCTCATCAATTATTTTGTATTCATATAGCTAGTGTACACTTTTAGGAATAATATGTCTCATTTGATATATGTAGGTGATTGTGAATATGACTGAAACTCATGAATTTGTCATTGTCAAGAAGATTCCATTGAACCTGAATGACATGAACAAGATCTCTAAAATCTTGCATAAGATAATTAACTTGTTTCAATCTTTTTCCAAGGAGGTCTCTCAAAATGGGATGTCAGGTTGTTTCATATCGAGTATACAATCTAGTCACATAGAGTTAACCGTTAAATTCATTCTTGATCAAGTATGATATTTTTAACATTTTGTTACCTCCTCAAACTGCATGTACCAAACTATCTATTTCAATGTAGGTAAAAGACCGAGATAGTGTGAAGCTAGATGACCTCGTGAAAGTATTTGACATAATTCAAAACTACGGTTGACGCATTGGCAAACTAGATATCAATATATTGTCGTTGTAGTTTATTTGTTGGACAGAGAGTGGAATATCAAAAAAAATGTTTATGTCATAATACAATATGTTTCTCTCTATTAGTTTCTTGATTATATGTTTATATGTTGATAGAAAATCTCAAAATTAGTTTATTCTTATTCTTGCCAAATATTCTCTCTGATGAATTTGAAGGACTTTTCACAATTCTACGAAAGAATAATGCTTGCTTCTCTTTTTTAGTTCGTCTATATTGTATGATATTTAAGGGAAATGTTAGGGGGAAGGGTTGGCCTTTTGTTGAATGGTAGGACGGATATTTGGTAGTGTACAATACTGAATTATGAAAATCTTACTATTATTTGACTATTGTAGGTTCATACTTATATTGTTGAAATAGCTCCTCAAAATTTGAGAGGGAGCCTTGGTTCAATTAACTAGGTTGGTTATGTTGATTGACTTTTTTAATATATATATATATATATATATATATATATATATATATATATATATATATATAAATAATAAAGTAATGATTTATTAAAATATATAAAAAGAAGTTTGGCCCCTTTTGCCCATCCTAGATATGCCCATTCATGCACTTTTCATCCTTCTACAGACATGGTGATAGAATTAAGGTTCGTTAAATTATTTTAATTTTATTTTCTTATTTAAGAAGAATATGTTTTTTGTTAATTAAGTTTCATTTTCAGATTGGTTCATTTGAGGTCAAGTGACTGCACTGAAACTTGTGATCTCAAGTTTAATGAATGATGAAAGATTTATCATCCATGTTCCAAATTCTCATTTTGTGAACCAGGTGATTTTCTAAATTGTTTTATTTTATAATTTCTCATCAATTATTTTGTATTCATATAACTAGTGTACACTTTTAGGAATAATATGTCTCATTTGATAGATGTAGGTGATTGTGAATATGACTGAAACTCATGAATTTGTCATTGTCAAGAAGATTCCATTGAACCTGAATGACATGAACAAGATCTCTAAAATCTTGCATAAGATAATTAACTTGTTTCAATCTTTTTCCAAGGAGGTCTCTCAAAATGGGATGTCAGGTTGTTTCATATCGAGTATACAATCTAGTCACATAGAGTTAACCGTTAAATTCATTTTGGAACAAGTTAGTTTGATATTTTTAACAATTTGTTACCTCCTCAAACTGCAAGTACCAAACTATCTATTTCAATGTAGGTAAAAGACCGAGATAGTGTGAAGCTAGATGTCCTCGTGAAAGTATTTGACATAATTCAAAACTGCGGTGGACGCATTGGCAAACTAGATATCAATATATTGTCGTTGTAGTTTATTTGTTGGAAAGAGAGTGGAATATCAAAACTTTTCTTTATGTCATAATACAATATGTTTCTCTCTATTAGTTTCTTGATTATATGTTTATATGTTGATAGAAAATCTCGAAATTAGTTTATTCTTGTTCTTGCCAAATATTCTCTTTGATGAATTTGAAGGACTTTTCACAATTCTAAGAAAGAATAATGCTTGCTTCTCATTTTTAGTTCATCTATATTGTATGATATTTAAGGGAAATGTTAGGGGGAAGGGTTGATCTTTTGTTGAATGGTAGGACAGATATTTGGTAGTATACAATAATGAATTATGAGAATCTTACTATTATTTGACTATTGTAGGTTCATACTTATATTGCTGAAATAACTCCTCAAAATTTGATAGGGAGCCTTGGTTCAATTAACTAGGTTGGTTATGCTGATTGACTTTTTTAATATATATATATCTAAAATAATAAAGTAATGATTTATTAAAATATATAAAAAGAAGTTTGGCCCCTCTTGCCCATCCTAGATATGCCCATTCATGCACTTTTCATCCTTCTACAGACATGGTGATAGAATTAAGGTTCGTTAAATTATTTTAATTTTATTTTCTTATTTAAGAAGAATATGTTTTTTGTTAATTAAGTTTCATTTTCAGATTGGTTCGTTTAAGGTCAAGTGACTGCACTGAAACTTGTGATCTCAAGTTTAATAAGTGATGAAGGATTTATCATCCATGTTCCAAATTCTCATTTTGTGAACCAGGTGATTTTCTACATTGTTTTATTTTATTATTTCTCATCAATAATTTTGTATTCATATAGCTAGTGTACTCTTTTAGGTATAATATGCCTCATTTGATATATGTAGGTGATTGTGAATATGACTGAAACTCATGAATTTGTCATTCAAGAAGATTCCATTGAACCTGAATGGCATGAACAAGATCTCTAAAATCTTGCATAAGATAATTAACTTGTTTCAATTTATTTCCAATGAGGTCTCTCAAAATGGGATGTCAGGTTGTTTTATATCGAGTATACAATCTAGTCACATAGAGTTAACCGTTAAATTCATTCTTGAACAAGTAAGTATGATATTTTTAACATTTTGTTACCTCCTCAAACTGCATGTACCAAACTATCTATTTCACTGTAGGTAAAAGACCGAGATAGTGTGAAGCTAGATGTCCTCGTGAAAGTATTTGACATAATTCAAAACTGCGGTGGACGCATTGGCAAACTAGATATCAATATATTGTCGTTGTAGTTTATTTGTTGGAAAGAGAGTGGAATATCACAACTTTTCTTTATGTCATAATACAATATGTTTCTCTCTATTAGTTTCTTGATTATATGTTTATATGTTGATAGAAAATCTCGAAATTAGTTTATTCTTGTTCTTGCCAAATATTCTCTCTGATGAATTTGAAGGACTTTTCACAATTCTAAGAAAGAATAATGCTTGCTTCTCTTTTTTAGTTCATCTATATTGTATGATATTTAAGGGAAATGTTAGGGGGAAGGGTTGGCCTTTTGTTGAATGGTAGGACGGATATTTGATAGTGTACAATACTGAATTATGAGAATCTTACTATTATTTGGCTATTGTAGGTTCATACTTATATTGCTGAGATAACTCATCAAAATTTGAGAGGGAGCCTTGATTCAATTAACTAGGTTGGTTATGCTGATTGACTTTTTTAATATATATATATATATATATATATATATATATATATATATTTTAAAAAAAATAATAAAGTAATGATTTATTAAAATATATAAAAAGAAGTTTGGCTCCTCTTGCCCATCCTAGATATGCCCATTCATGCACTTTTCATTTTTCTATAGACATGGTGATAGAATTAAGGTTCGTTAAATTATTTTAATTTGATTTTCTTATTTAAGAAGAATATGTTTTTTTGTTAATTAAGTTTTATTTTCAGATTGGTTCATTTGAGGTCAAGTGACTGCACTGAAACTTGTGATCTCATGTTTAATGAATGATGAAAGATTTATCATCCATGTTCCAAATTCTCATTTTGTGAACCAGGTGATTTTCTACATTGTTTTATTTTATAATTTCTCATCAATTATTTTGTATTCATATAGCTAGTGTACACTTTTAGGAATAATATGTCTCATTTGATATATGTAGGTGATTGTGAATATGACTGAAACTCATGAATTTGTCATTGTCAAGAAGATTCCATTGAACCTGAATGACATGAACAAGATCTCTAAAATCTTGCATAAGATAATTAACTTGTTTCAATCTTTTTCCAAGGAGGTCTCTCAAAATGGGATGTCGAAGTTGTTTCATATCGAGTATACAATCTAGTCACATAGAGTTAACCGTTAAATTCATTTTGGAACAAGTTAGTTTGATATTTTTAACAATATGTTACCTCCTCAAACTGCAAGTACCAAACTATCTATTTCAATGTAGGTAAAAGACCGAGATAGTGTGAAGCTAGATGTCCTCGTGAAAGTATTTGACATAATTCAAAACTGCGGTGGACGCATTGGCAAACTAGATATCAATATATTTTCGTTGTAGTTTATTTGTTGGAAAGAGAGTGGATTATCAAAACTTTTCTTTATGTCATAATACAATATGTTTCTCTCTATTAGTTTCTTGATTATATGTTTATATGTTGATATAAAATCTCGAAATTAGTTTATTCTTGTTCTTGCCAAATCTTCTCTCTGATGAATTTGAAGGACTTTTCACAATTCTAAGAAAGAATAATGCTTGCTTCTCTTTTTTAGTTCATCTATATTGTATGATATTTAAGTGAAATGTTAGGGGGAAGGGTTGATCTTTTGTTGAATGGTAGGATGGATATTTGGTAGTGTACAATACTGAATTCTGAGAATGCTGCTATTATTCGACTATTGTGGGTTCCTATTTATATTGCTGAAATAGCTCCTCAAAATTTGAGAGGGATCCTTGGTTCAATTAACCAGGTTGGTTATGCTGATTAATTTTTTTTAATGTTATATTACCTATTTCCTAATCAAGCTGCTAATGAACTTAATCATCTCGAAAATACTCTTGTGACCTTGTCTTTATTGCTCCTAGTTTTCTGTCACCATTGGAATAATGCTGACTAATTTTTCCTTGGCGATTTCTTGCAGTATTCGGTAATATTCTTATGATATTTATGGTATTTATTTTACTTATTGAATAAATATTGTGGCGTTGATCCATCCAGATACTAGGGGTGAACATTGGATTGGTTTGGTTTGGATTTCACTAAAATTTCAAATCTTATTGGATTTTCGTTTTAGATTATTTGAACCGAACCGAACCGTTCAACATGAACAAACAAAACCAAACGAAACTGAAATGGTTTGGTTTGGATTGGTTTGGTTCTTACATTTTTCATTTTTTATCAATTATTCATAAATACTTAACTTGCAGCATGATAAGTGTAACAAAATCTCAAAATAACTTCTAAAAGTTGTAGGACTAATTTTAATTCATCTAAAAGTTCAATAAAAGACTAATTACAAATACAAACATAATAAATTTATAAAATCCTTTTATAATTATTATACAACCATAACACATATAATATTAAAAATTCTTTCTATTTTTTCCATTTTATTAAGTTTTATTCATATTTAAAAATTCAAATATTTCATATATATCTTATATTATGTATTGGTTTAGTTTGGTTTGGATCGCTACAAAAATCTATCAAACTGAACCAAACCATTATTAATTGGTTTGGATTAATTTGGGTAAATGAAGGTAAAAAACCGAACCAAACCGGTTTGGTTTAGATTTGTTCAACCCTACGAGATATTATTTCCATTGGCGACATAGATATGCATGAAATATTTTCATTATAGATAAGCAAAAATTTTCTTTTTCTTTCTAAAGTGAAATGCATTACACAATTAGATTTTTTTTATATTTGTTTTACAGGAACTTTGCCTTGTACATTTCTGATACCTGGATTGTTTTTAATTCTGGAATCTCCTCGTTGGCTGGTAAGCTTCTTGAGTAGATTTTCTTTTTGATGTTTATGAGTTTTCTCAAACTAAGTGCAGGCAAAAATGGGTATGATGGATGAGTCTGAAACATCGATGCAAGTTCTTCGAGGATTTGATACTGATATCTCTATCCAAGTGAATGAAATCAAGGTAAATAGGCAGCGAATAAATTAGTGCAGAGAAAGTACATGTACAATTTGGACTATACTTCAATCTCTCTTTGATGATGTATATGGTGCAGAGATCTGTTGCATCCACCAGCTGAAGAACAATAATTCGGTTTGCAGAACTCAAGCGGAGAAGATACTGGCTTCCTTTGATGGTATTAACCATTGACCGGGCGTTTTTGTTTTCCAACTCAATCTTTGCTATCTTCCAAATTGCAAATTGGTATTGGGTTACTAATGCTGGAATCAATGCAGTTTTGTTCTATTCAAGTAACCATATTTGCAGCTGCTGGTAAGCAAAAAGTCAATCCTTCATGGTGTAATTTATATAAGTTCTGCAAAAGAGGTTGGTTGTTCATCATGTTTGTTGCTACTGTCGAGTAAAACATGAACCACTAACTTTTGACACCAGATTTTTTTCTCGCTTTGTTGTTGATTTTGTTTTAATAAGGAATTCCTTTATTAGCGTTTCTCAGTTCTTGGTAGCTATTCATCCATGTAGAGAGTTAATGGATGTTCTAAATTATATTTCAGATGTCCACAGATGGAATGACATTAAGCCTTTTACTAGTCTCCATAGTGTTCTTTTTAAAGGTAAAAGTTCTTGTGGGGTTCCCTTTGTTTAATCTTGTGATGGAATCTACAACTTAAGTACGTAATTTCTCTTTGTTTCGATACATCACTTATCATTATTGATGGATAGAAATGGATGTTAGGCTTAAGTATTTGTAGAATTTTCATATTGTTGGGGCTATATATGCTCCATTTATTTCTCATACAGGTAGTTCGATAGTTATAACAAGCACAGAGTGAAGAATTGAAGAATATATTAATCTGTTTTTTTCCTGCTATCAAATATTGATCTAAGACTGTTTTTCTTCTCTGATTTTGCATTTAGTTTGTCTCATATTATGATCCTTATTATTTCATATTTGAAACCTGTCACAGATTTTTCCCATCAATATTAAAGGTCTTGCTGGAAGCATAGCAATGTTAGCTAACTGGTTCATTGCTTGGCTTGTCACAATGACTGCAAACTTGCTCCCCTTGATTGATTGAGACATGTCACTCGAGAATCTACTAATTAGTTTGTTATTACTCGTAAAAAATACTAAACAAATAAATCATGATGTCGAGGGTGTGAAGTTTATGTCATCCTAGTTAAAATATTTTAAATCGTGATTTTTGTAAGGTGAAAAACTTTACCAGCTTCTCAATGACTTCATCGGGTATTTCATGGAAATAGATCTGCCACAAATATCTGGAGGAAAAGAAAAAGCGAAAAGAAGGCAAATTAGATTTACTTAGTGAAAATATAATTGAATTTAGTTTGTCTCATATTTTGATCCACCAATTTTTTAGTCGAGGCAAGTTGGTAAGTGTGAGAGCCACTGATGTAAACTATAGACTCAAATTTTGAGTTGGGAATCTCCCATTCGAAACCGGGCTCAACATCAAATGACACAATTCATTGTGGCCAGTTATATAGACGTCGTATGACTCGCCTTCATTGATATGGATGAAAGATCTTAACAAAATATCGCTATGCGAGCCGCAGTGATTTGGATGATAAGTGACTTACCAGCATATTCAATGTTATTGAGTGCGTTTTTATATATCAATTTGTATGATTAGTTGTTTTCTTAATTTTATAATTCATATATTTTCCCGATAAGTTTAAGGTTTTATGGTTTATAGTTTAATGGTTTTAGCCACCATAACGAATATTATTATTTCATTCGTTAGGGTGGAGCACTTCAGGAACCTTTGCATGTAGGGGCGGAGCTACATAGGGACCAGGGGGGGCACGTGCCCCCCCTCGATTTTTAGAAAATATAAATATATATATGGTTTAAATTAAAATTAATTAGGGCCCTTAATTTATAAATATATACAAAAACGAGTAATAATATGCATCATGACGATTTTGTAGTGCGTTGGCAAAAGTGCAAACTGATATACTTGCAATTCCATGTTCGAATCCTAGTTTAGGCTTTTTCATTTTTGTGCACTTTTTTAAAGTTAAATCAATTATTTCATATATATATTTATTTAATTTATAAATTAGATGATAAAAAAAAACCTTTAATTTTTTATATTTTAATTTTATACGAATAAACTAGTTCAATATATTTAATATCTCTAATTTAAAGATTTTGAAATCATAATATAATTAAATATTTTTTTTATATTATAAATATAATATCTAATAGTTTTTTTCATTATTTATTTTTCATCGATCTATATAATTATTGATAGAAATATAATGATTTTGAACATAAAAAATAAAAATAGATTAAAATTAATTAATATTTACTCAACTTCATTTTCAAAAAATTAAATGCCACTTATGAATATATTGATTTTATTTTTATAGTTATTAATATTATAATCAATAATTATATAATTGCATGTTAGGGGTGTTTTTTAAGTTTGGTTTATGTCGGTTTTATTAAAATCGATAGTTAACTAATTAAAAGTAGAAAAAAAATTACAAATCGTAAATTCATTTTAGCACATAAGCAGTTTAAGTTATTAAATTTATATAGGTTTTAGTCGGTTTCGATTCAGTTTCTATCAGTTTTGGAATTTTAAGATGCGGTTTAACTGCGTGCCCCCCCTCAAGTTAAATCCTGGCTCCGCCACTGTTTGCATGTTCACATTGCATGTAAGATAAAATATTCTTAAAAGTATGGTAGTTTATATACTATTTCAATTTTTTTTTAAATTATTTATCAACTCAGTTGTAGTATTAATAATTTTGTTAATTGAGTTTTTATTACAAAAATTAAATAGAATAAATTTTATTTATATTTACTTGATTTAATTTTCCACAAATTAAATATCATCAATGAATAGATAAAATTTTACTATAATTATATTTTACTATAATTATAGGGGCATTTACAAATATGTTAAAATGGGCTCAAATATTTATAAATATGTTAAACCTCAAAAAATATTTACAAAAATGTTAGAATTTTAGTGGCCCGGTTACTGTTCATAAAAATGTCATAAATACCCTTATCTCATCCAAGTATATTAGTAAGTTACTGATTTACCATGATATATTATGACTGATATATATGAGATATACGATCACTGATTTACCTTAGTAAACTATCTTTGATATACTATGATATACTATTATTGATATACTTAAACATGTTCTACCACTAATCTACCATTGTTTTGACATATTTTATCATTGATCCACCATTGTAATCTCATAATGTATTACTGACCTACCATCATATTGTCGACTTAATCTACCATTGTTTTGATATATTTTACTATTGATATACCCACCTACAAATATGTTAGAATGAACCTTACTATTTACAAAAATGTTAGCCCAAAAAATATTTACAAAAATGTTAGCCCAAAAAATATTTACAAAATGTTAAAAAACACAAATATGCTTTTCCTTTGAAATTTTCGGTCAAAACACTTTTTATTTACTGTATATCAGTTTGTATTATTGATATAATTAGTATATCAATTAGTGCTAATTCATATACATTATATTTGAGTTTAATGATATATTTATTAATTTTTGTGTATATCAGTTAGCAGTATTAATATACTTAGTTTATAAATTATGTTAAATGAATTTACGATGAGTTATTGATATATTCATCAATTTTGGTGTATATCAGTTAGTAATCTTGATATATTTAGCATATCGGTTAGTGTTAATTGATATAGAGTAGTTTTGAGTTATTGATATCCTTATTCTCCATCTTCAATTATATATATAAGATTATTAGTATAACAGCTAATAGTATATCAGTGATAGTTTAGTAATCTATCATTAGTAGTATATCATTTGATAGTCAATCAATGATTATATATCGAGGTAAATCAGTGATAATTTATCACTAATATACTATGATATACTATAATAGATTAACTGGTAAACTATCATTGATATACTATCGCTGATTGACTGATATACTTATATGAAATAAGGGAATTTATGACATTTTCCTATGAACTATAACCACCCTTTTGAAATTCTAACATTTTTGTAAATATTTTTTTTCTAACAAATTTGTAAATATTTCACCATGTAAATTTCCCATAATTATAACTATAATGATAAAAGGATGGACTCAAATGAAATATTTAATAAAGTTAATTCCCCTTATAGCTGCCATTTTCTTTCATAATTCCTCAAATGACATTTTTTTTTTCTTCTAAAATTACGTAATTAATCATTTTCGATAAAATTACAAAACTGTCACTCATTTATTAATTCAATAAAAATTTCCCTTATTCAATAATTTATTGGATTAAAATATGACTTTTATTAACTAATAAATTATTCCCCTTAGTCTATAATTTAAATAACTTTTTAAAACCACAACTAATTGGTAATGAGAGGAGTAACTCATGTATCTTATGGATTTTGTGAGTTCCCTTCATCTTTCCGATGTGTGATTCTCAACGTGCCATTTTAAGATGGTGCCTCTTTTAGACTCACCATTCTTAGGTCGGATCATATTTTTGGACGGGCTTATTGGGCTCTGATATCATAAGTTTCATCTCATAACCAATTGGCAATGAAAGGAGTCGCCTATCTTATAAACTTTGTGAGTTCCTTTCATTTTTCTGATGTGAGATTCTCAACACCCATGTATCTTATTAACCTCGTGAGTTCCTTTCATCTTTCCGATGTGAGGTTCTCAACATAAATTAAATCAATATCATATATCAAATGTAGTAATTTAATTCAATAAATTACAACAGCGGATTGATTTCTGACATTATTCAATTAGATTGCAACCTACTGGACGTGTAACCCATAAACTCAGAAAATTTGTTTAGAGTCATCAAATTCCTTATCTGAGAAGTCTTCAAGACGTAAATGATTTTACGACATAGTAAGATACTTGCTTATCTATTCAATTTTAGAAAAGTTATCCAACATCTGATTAGAGATTTAAATTCCATTAATTTGATTACTATGCAGTTTTAATTAGAAGATTATCATGGATTGGATATTTTTTAAAACTTCATTTTTTATTCTAGAATTATTTTTATGAAAGCTTTTTTCATCTGCTTCAGTTTGATGGAAGTTTTATTTTTCGGCCAAGAACTCAAATAGCATACTAAAAATACAATATTACTTAAAAAACAAAGCTTTTCATATATTACCTTTATAGCATATTAGGCTCAAACCCAAAATCATAACTCAAGATAAATTAGCCACATTTTATTTTTGGCTTATTTCTTTGAGAAAACAAGGTTTAAGGAAAAAAATCTAGGACATTTGGGAGATTTAAGAAAAATGTTCAATGCCCAAGAAAGTAAAGAGAGAAAAAATGTTTTATCAATAATATTCAAAAAGTAAATAGATGAAAGTAAATATGACCCAATAATGTACTATTCTAGACCATTTCTATTTACTTTTCAGAATGTATTCATTATTGCCCTAATTCACTGACCAATTCAAAACAAAAATAATTAAAAACATAGATTAAGAAGAAAATTTGGTGTAGATGGTGCAGGTGAACCTACCTTTCATGTTGTGCAGTAAAATCTACTTTAATTAACAAATATTTTTTAGGTTTAATGTTAGAAATTTTCTGACATTAAAAAATATAATATGTCAAACAATAGATTATAAAACTAATCAAATAACTTGCAACGCATCTAGATTATGATTACAAAATATATAATAGCACAGTTTCTGAAATCACATTGGTTTGGAGAAACATGTCTTGTCTTTCCTATTTTTATTTAAAAGATATGTAAATCCTCATAAATCTTTCCAGCAGTTATTTTTTCCCATGTCTATATAAATACTATAGATTATTCAACACAACAAAATGATAATACAAATCTGAAAATCCTCTCTCTAATTTCACTTGAAAAGACATTCAAAACACAACTTAGGCTATTAGTTCACTTCATAATCTAGATTCGAGATCGATCGTGCCGCTTTCCGCTATACTACAAGAAGTCAGTAAACATTCCTACAAATCTAACAAACAGAAACATTACCAACAATCATATGACTCAAAAGAATGAGGAAAAACAAAGTGAATTTCAATTTGAGAACTAAAAAAAAAAAACCCTCCATTGAGCCATAGAGTGAGAGGTTGCTTGTCAGGCAGCACTTCTGCTTCAACTAGTAATAAACCAAGCTTCTTCCAGCCTTCAAATCAACATCAACATAGCCAGAAAATTGCATGAAGTCAACTTGTGGCTGACCAGGAAGATTCAACACAAGATCCTCATTTGGATAACCCAAAACTCCACCGAAGCTTACAACGATCAAAACCCAACTACAATTCCACTTACCCCCATCTCACAAAAATTAACCAAATTTCCTCCTAATTTTTTTGTCTATACCCTTTTCTCGTTCACAAGATAAATGCTAACAATAATCAGGGGTAGTGCGAGATGGGCGATCGCAGGGACTGAATATCGGGGGTCTAAAATTTAAAATCTGTGTTTAAATATATTATGTAATTATTACTGCGAAGTTTATATCAAACATTCAATGTGGTGTTGTGGTAGACTAAAGTCATGATTTATATTTTTTGAGGACAAGAATAGAAATTTCATTCCTCACTAAAGTAAAATGACTTTATTTTTCTTATTTTTTTATATTAAAAAGGTGTTATTTTTTTATTAATTTCAATAAAAATATTTATCAACCATTCAATTAAAAAAATCAATCAATTTTAAATATGTTTTTTAATCCATTTTTTATAATTTTTAAAACAAAATTTAACTCATTAAAATATTAATTAGTTTTTTTTTAATATCATTATAATTTTTTATTGTAAAATTTATATGATAAAAAGTTTGGATTTTTATTTTTACACATAGCCGCGTTATCTTAGGACCGGCCCCGACAATAATGTATTTTTTTGAAACAATTTCTGTGTGTCAGTGTTGGAAGTAGTGAAAGATTTGTAAAGTTATCCATTCTACAGTTTTCCTTTTCAATCTAATAAAGATTAGTCAACAAAGTGAAATCAAAAGGTATCTTCCTTCTGCCATCTTTTACTGGATTTTGGAGTATGGTGCGCTTTTTAAGAAACTTTTTTTTTTCTTTTTTATCAGATAAAAATTAGTGAATTTTCAACTTATAGCAATTTTTTTTATAGAGAAATTTAGTATATTTTGATGCAATAGTTATAAAAATAATAAATTCTAAAAACTATTTGTAAATATAATAATGTTTACTATGTTAATCAGTGATTAATGTGTATATTAATGTAAAAATATGTGCTTCAATGTTTATCACTGATTTATACGATCAAAATTTGCTAAATTTACAAGTATTTTTTTAGAACCGTTGTGTTCACAAATATTACTAAAAAAAACCTACTAGATTTGCAAATGCCTCATTTTTATGAATAGTTTTAAAAATAGTATTTCTTGTATTGACATTCCATCTATGTCAATCTAAAACTAGACTAATCTCAATATGAGATTGGTGGATCTGGGAAATGCCATTTTTTTAAAAACCTCCAAAAATTAATTTAGTTGGTATATTTTGAAATGGAGTTCTTACATTACATGTATAGAAGAATCATATCTATTTTTTTTAACAAAAATAAGGGCAGATTGGAGGTGAAGACTGGAGACATTTATAGCTCTAACATGGCTTTGATGATCGTGCTTGAGACACGAGAATTTGAGACGTCTCTTTCTGATATCAAAATTATGACTGCTGAAGAAAAGGTTGTTGTTGAGGATGAGGAAGGGACTTTCATTGTCTTTAAAGATCGTTTTGGGGAGAAAAAAATGAAGTTGGCTGATTGGCTTAGGATTACTGATGCATATATAGCCCCTTCATTAAATAATAAAAACCAGAAAAAGAAGGGTAAAATTCCTTCTAAGGTAGTCAAAGGCGAGAGGGAACTTAATAGACTTAGAAGCTCAATAAACTATGAGAGACAATGTAATGTAATATGCCTCTCCAAAGGGTTCACAATGTTGTTTATGAAGATTTTTAGTTGGTTTGTAAGAGGCTTGAAGGTTGAGTCTAAGAGAAGCCTTGTTCAAGATTATATTCATAGTTTGGATCCTGTTTTTTTCATTCTCTAGGAAACTAAGTTGTCTACGTTGATAGGAGGATTTTCAAATCCTTTTGGTAGATACTTTTGTTGGGTGTCCTCAAATGCTGCTAGATCTGCTGGTGGGTTCACTATCATTTGGTATGATCCCGGTTGTCTCTTAATTGACGTCCATGTAGGGCTTTTTACTATCTCTTTTAAGATTCTCCGCCCTGAAACAGTTTTTGGTTCTAAGGGGGCCTAGTTGCAAGCAAGAATGATAGGAGTTTTGGCTCAATGGTTGGATCACTATTCTCCCTCCATTGTTGCTTCTTATTGGCACGCTTTTTGTAATCTCTTTTTTAGCCTTATTGGGCTTTTTCATTAATCAATGAAATAATCTGGTTTATTATCAACAATTTTTTTTTTTTTTTTTTTTGATAAAACATTGTGGTCTCTTCTTACACAATTGATATTGCACAAGATACCATAAAATTAAATTATATTAATAGGGGTGCGATTATATTGAAATGAAAAGTTTTTCAACTCAAGTCACTTTGATATAGTATAGTAGATTATATTAAGATATATTATTTTAATAAAAAAATGTGCTACCTACAAATTTTTCTAATTTTAAACTCTTCATAGTCTGTGCTCAAAATTAAAATGATAAATCTTCTAGTATTCATTATATTATATCTTTAATATATCTAATTATTATAATTTTGTAGCCCTAAACCTCAGTTTACAAAAATAACAATTAAAAGAATCCATATAAAATGACCAAATCTAAACTTATAAATCAACAAAATCAAGATTTAAAAAAACAGTTTTGCACAAATTCCATCAGTTTAATTTTGGCTTGATTAAATTGCACGAACAACATGACTAATTATTATAAATGAACAATATTCTAAAACCGGTAGAAAAGGAAGTCAAAACAACAATACTCTTCATGTTTTCAAAAAGTATCGTATTAAACCCACCTGCTAAACAAGTCTTAAGAGTTAAAAAGCAGTGTTTTCAAAGCGCAAGGCGTACATCAAGCCGACAAGTCCTTGATTGAGAGAGGTGACAAAAAGACGCCACCCGAGAGAAGCAAGGCGCACATAAGCATAAAAATAAAATAATAAAAAATTAGAGAAGGAGAACCATTTTTAGATATTTTTAAATTAAAGATATGTCAAACTTCTTTTTTTTGCATTCCTCCCTTCAAAAAAAAAAAGTAGCCCCTAGTGTTCAAAAAGGCGCACAGAAAGGCAAAAAAAAACACAAAAAGCGCAAAAATGACTACAAAGGCGCTCACCTTATTGAATTTCCCTGCCTCAACTATATTCAAGGCGCATTAGGGTCACCTCGCCTCGCCATAGGCAAGCGCCTTGATGCGCCTTAATAACACAGCTAAAAGAACTAATTTTCAAATAGGTGTTGTATATGTGAGTTTTAGAGACCAATCCTTGTGAACAATAACCTATTTAACGACAATAGCCACCATTAGACCTTACCACAAAGTAGCACATGACTTCACGTTTATATTCACTCAAGTAAACAAGTAGGAAGAGCAAAACTGCTAGAACCGATCTCTCCCATTAGAACTCGCTAACTCGTCATTGCACACGCAGACACAAAAGTATTAGCTCAAGGGAATTTATATTAATCTCTGATTTTCTACACTCAGTACAATTACCAACAAAAAGTAAACCAACACTACAAAGAAGGCATCTTTGGATCTACTCGAGATAAAATTCAAAATTGCAAAAGGCAAGTGGGCTGAGGTAAGTCCCGCAATCTCGTGTACATATATAGAAGAAATCCCGGCACGCGACATGGCAACCGTGATTGCTAGACCCAAAAAAATCGGAATGCCCATGATGCAAACTGAGATGATGACTTGCAGACCTAAAGACTACAACTAGATCAGTCAGGTGGGAGCATGTCCAAGCATGTCTAACAATTTCCCAAATAGCATTAAAACTACAGTTGGAAGAACTATATAAATCTCCAGTGAACAAGGAAGAAACACATTCATCATCTACTGATCATCTTCCAAAACTATTTCGAACTCTAACATTGGAAAACTTTCGGCTCTAACCACTCCTGATGTCAAGTCCAAATTCGGTTGCTGCTTTTTTCGTCAACAGCAGGTTTTATGTTAGTGACAAGATCGACATCAGAGTATGGATCTACATGCACTTAAAGATAGACTATTGATTTTGATACACAAATAAATCATACAGAACCAGTTGACTATGGTGAGCTAGAATAAAGACTACTGGTGTTGCTTAAAGGACTAACAGGGCTTAGCATACAAGTTAGTGAATCAGCAAGATCTTTTTCATTGGAAGCGGCATTATTCCTACATTGTGATGCTTGCTTTCCGCGAAAGACACCCCACAAGTAGTACCTCATCTGAAATCCTGCACATCAATTTGCTCCATAAGTTTTTTACTACACAAGATGCTGGAACGAAGAGATTTGTAACAAATGAGTAAATAAGGGCATTTACGAGATCTTCTCCCTCCTAAAATCTAACGTTAGGACAACTATGTCCTTCAATGGAAACTCTATTAGTCAAGAATTGCTGTTCCCAGTTCACTTCCCGATATACTGAGTTTGAATTAAGTTACTCAAAAAAAGGAAAAAAGAAATGGATTTACTCCTATATTCTGTTGGTAACATGGACGAAGTGAAAACTAATAGTTCTGCATTTTTCAGCACAGCCCTCATGGCTAGGTCCTTGCACATCATCGCATTAACCACAACATCAAATGCCTTTCTGTAGCAAGAAAAAAAATATAAATTTCCAAAAACCAAAGCAGGAAACAAAAGAGAATGGAGGTATAAGCATTGAATTCATTACCTGTTCTCTTCTGGAAAAAAATAAAGAGCGATACTTTGATCAGTTGGCCCAAATTTCTCGAATCCTTTAGGCCATACATCATGTCTATGGGATATTTCAACAGAAAGTAACTCAGGTAACATTTTTGCTTCCTCATACACTTTTGAGCATGCCAAGCTAGATATATGGGCGCAGACATAGTGAAATGTGTTGTTCCCAAATTTTAAACTTCCCCTGTCATGACCAAAATACCAAATGAACCACCTTATGTCAAAGATTTGATACATATAAAATAAAACATAAAGAAGATATAGTACCTCCAGACAGGATCTACAATAGGCTGTGCCACATGAGAGTTGTGTTCTAAGATTTTGGACATATCATTAGCAGTGACTTCCAGAACAGGTTCTCCTAGACTTTCGAGTCTCGAATCTTCATTCTTATCACTGCAATGAACCTCAGGTAGTTGAAGAGGCGGGCTACTTTGAACTACATCAGCCGCAATTTTAGTGATTGAGCCAGTGTCATCGCTCCTCTTCCATTTCACCTTTTTCTTCTTCGATCGTTTGGAAAACCTTTTCTTTCTAAATTTTACTTTAATTTTTACTCTTGGCACCTCTTTTGTCTCACAATCTTCACAAAACCAAACAGCATAATCATGCAATTTTTCCGGCAACACATCGAAGCAATAGCTACATGACACAAAAACCAAGAATGAACATTTGTAATAATTTTTTTTAGAAACAAGCTAAAAAATGCGCATTTCATTAAGATACTGAAAGGGAAATCCAAAAAAACAACCACCCCTAATTACAAGTATAGAACCAATGACCAAGTAAGATTTGATACATCAAAATAAATATACAATTAACAAAAGCAATGGTAATGATGCATACCGATGGATAGGATAAAGCTGACATTTTTTACAATAGTTTAAAGCTTCAGGCCAACCTCTAACACCACATTTCTGACAAATATCAACCTGCATTATTAAAACTACATTATTGCAGATACAAACATACCAGTATAAAACATTAACCAAATCACTCCATTTTTTTAATTTTTTTTTTGTTCAATAAAAAAATTTCAAAAAGCAAATGAAAGAAAAAGATAAATATTTCAATAAAGTGGCAAAAAAAAACTATCGAAAACCCTTACCAAGGTTGTCAAAACTTTGGAATCGAAACGATCGGAAATAGGATGAATCGTTGGATTCATTTATTGAATCGGAAGATTCGTTTTTTTTTCCGTTTCATAAGATGGGAGAATGAGAATCGTTCAAAGAAATTCGTATAAAAGCTTGCAGATTCAGATCTGGGCTATGGCGTATTGGAGGAAACGAAGTGAAGACTGAAGCCTTGGAATGGAGTGAAGAGATGAAATCAGAAATGAAAGAGGCAAATAATTGAAGAGAAAAGGTGGGTTTAGGAAATCTGATATTTTTATTTATTTTATATAAATATAATAATTAATGAAGAGAGCTGAGATTTTCTTTAAAGAAAAATATAATACTTAATGAAGAGGCCAGCTTCTCTTGGACTTTTTTTTTTTTTGCCAAAGATATTCTTTATAAAAGATTAAAGAGGATTACAAGATAAAAAAGCCCTTTGAGCAAGGGAGTGAACCTCAACATTGAGCTCTCTACTGAGAAAAGAAAAACAAATAAAATCAAAGCTAAAACAATGAAATCTAATATCTTCAAGAATACAAATAAAATCAAAAGGACAAGTAGAAACTCCATTGATGATGTCAATCACAAGCTTTGCATCAGAGTATATAAGAACTTTTTTTAGACCAATGTTGGTAGCTTGCTTTAAAGCTTCGAAAATGCAACGACCTTCAGCGTGAAAAGCACTGAGGCAAAGAAGACCTGCAAAATTCTCGGAAGAGAGAATAGAGCAACCAAATTGCTTAAAAATCCAACCAAATCCTGACGAAAATGAATTGGAATCCCAGGCAGCATCACAAAAAATAGAAACACCATCAAAATCAGAATGGGGAAGTGAAGAGTTTTCCTTAGAACAGTGATCTTTCATAAGCAGAAGAGAAGGAGACGAAAATTCAGAAAAATCATGATAGACTTTCGATAGATTCTCGGAGATATCCTGTAAGTGAACTCAAAAATGCCTCTCACACCTCATCTTCCATAATCTCCAAAGACCAAAAATGAACAGTCTAAGGAAGGGGAAGTTTTATCGTTATCACATAAGGAATTGCAAATGAAATCCCAACAATCTCGAAGGGGAGATTCTCAAAAGAAGAGGTATTTAAATTAAAGAGGATGCAAACCAAAATCTCTGTGCAATATCACAAGTGAAAAGAATATGAGAAATGGTTTCCTCATTACTATTGCAGAAGTCACAAGAAGAACAGATGAGCATACCTCTTCTAATGAGATTAGCTTTTGAGGCTAAAAACCCTTTACAGGCCTTCCAAACAAAATGTTTTAGCTTCATTGGAACTCTTGCTAGCCAAATCATACACCAACTTCTTTTATCGTTAACAACATTACTACTTTCACCACAAGCACTCGAGATAGTAGGAGAATGGAGCATTTTAAGAGCTGTGTGATACCCTGATTTAACAGTAAAGTGACCACAAGTTGTAAAATGCCAAATGAGAGAATCAGGCTGCTGAGATTGACTGATAGGACTTTAAAGTTGGGATTTTATTTTCAAGTTATTTATCTCATATTTCATTTCATCTATATTTTCTCATAGATATAATATAGGTGATAAATCAATATAGCCACATTTTAGGTCATGTTTAAGCAAATAGCAGTGAAAAAATAGCCTCACCAATTTTAAAGATACCAAGTTTAGGCTTTTTCATATTTCGAGTATAGTCTGACACTGACACTGACACTGACATTCGTATAACACTTATATCTGACACTTCTGACATTTTTTATTTCTAATGTTTTCTTTTCCAATGCATCTTTTATTTCCCAATATTTTATTTATCATTTTTATTTCCCAATGCATTTTTCTACCAATTTTTCTGTATATTTTTATATTTCAATATTTTGTGTAATTTTTTATGCTACATATTTCAAATTTAATTCGTTTTTGTAGATCGTTTTTAGTATATTGGGTACATCGTATTGTCATATAAATGCTTTGTCTTCTGGTATTTATGAGTGCATCGTCCTCCATTTTGTAAGTACATTTGAGAAAATATAACGTATGCATAATATACGTAATATATATGTCATTTAATCTGTAAATGAAAAACAAAAAATGTTAGTACACAAATACAAATACAAAAAACACTTGATATGCAAACAAACTACAGAAAATGTATAACACGTATATTACAAATTGTATGTTAAACAATACAACAAAACATGGTGAATAAAATAGATAGTTATGTATATCATGTGTATTACAAACGATGCATTATGTATATTACAGACTGTATGCTAAGCAAAACAACATAACATGATGAAGAAAATAGATAGTTATGTATATCATGTGTATTACAGACGATCAAGGAAGAAAAAGTTGTTGACACAACTCGCTCAAAACAGTGCTCGACAACTCGTCGATGGTATAAGAAATATCCTATATGAAGTCTTCGACATCTCGACGATACCTAGCGACATCGACTTCGCTCAACTTGTCCAATCGCTATCAAACAACGTTATCCCTTCATCGAGTTGTCCATCAATTTTTGTCGATATTCAGCAAGTTGTCCGTCGACATTCACCGAGTTGTCCAATCAAAAATCTGCAAGTTGTCCAATCAGATCAGAGCACGATCGAGACTCGATAGCATCTTCTCATGCATCGAATTTTGTGCCTACGGCTCAAACTCATATTCCAGATGCGAAATCACGGTTTGTGCCCCAACAAAATTACCCTCAAGATAATTTTGGCTATGGAGTTGGAGGGACACAATTTCAGCATAATATCCCTCAATATCAAAACTTCCCTCAGGCTCAGGCTCAATTTCAGCAAAACATCCATCACAATCCAAACTTCCTGATGTCTCCCATGACCTCTCAACATGGATCTCAATCAAATGATTCGCCATTTATGTATGTCCCAATCCCGATCCCTATTCTGATGCTTGTTCAAGCTCTAAATTTGGATCATTATCCACGACGAGGGTCTATTTGTGCAAGTGATGACTTGTATCTATTGCATGTCGACAATTTTTTTAGCAATTACGAGGGTCGATTGACATGGTAAGGGTACTTAAATTGGAAAAAAAATGAGAGTGATGGTGTTATTGACCCACCGAGGTATTCATGTCGTTTTTAGTCATATGTATTTTGAAGTCATCATTGTAGTAAAAATGTTTAATGTGATGTGAACGTTCGATACATTTTCTCCAATTTTTCATAATTTGACAAATTTCATGCACTTATAGGTGTATATTTTCATTATATGGAAGATTATGACTTAAATACCCTACTGTGAAAGTTTCATTTATGAAGTCTAAAAATTAATATAAGTTTCCATCGTTTCTGTGATTTTTATGGGAATGTCCGTCGACATCGACAACTCCGTATATTTGAACCTCGACATCTTGACCAACATCGACTTTTACTTCCTTGCAGACGATGCATTATGTATATTACGGACTGCATGTTAAGCAAAACAACATAACATGATGAAAAAATAGATAGTTATGTATATCATGTGTATTACAGACTGTGCGTTAAACAAAACAATAGAGTATGATGAAGAAAACGACAGTTATGTATATTACATATGTTGGGAATCGTTAATACGGGACTAACTTCTTGTAGACACGCAACGGAAAAATCACGAAACCTGATGTTCAAGTATCGATCGTCGAAAAGCCAATCATCGACGGACGTGCTTTATAATTTCACAGCCTAGATCCTTTCTTTATAAACGAAGTTATTAATTGATTGAGAGAATTTTTCTTTATAAGAGATTTCTCTGATATCTCTTATTTCTCCATGTCTTTTTTTTCTCTCTGTATTTCTTTTTCACGTATTTGGGAAAGTCACCATATCTCCCTTGATATGGAATTGCCTATGGGACTGCCATTTGGGCAGTTCCAAAAACTGCATTAGGCAGTTGCTAAATCAACTGCCTACATCTCCCACTCGCACATAATGGGTTAGTACCTTTTTACATTAATCCCTTTTGAACGTGAAATTCTCTCACTTTTCAATCAATGAGAAACACATTCTCTTTCATCAGCATCTAATTCATACAAGAAAATAGGCAGTATGACCATCATACTTTGAATTCGAGAGCTTGTTACTTTACAACAGTTAAGTATGTAAGGTAACTCAATTGTGTATTTAAGTAGAGTGTATGATGTAGTTCCCTAGATCATGTAGTCACATTTGTAATTCCAAATCTCTTTTAAAATATTACCTTTGTATTCACAATTATATTACAAAAATACAATTGGTCGATCGGTGAATTCAATATGATGTGACACTTTAATCTTCTCTTTTCCTCAAAAAATTTCCATCCCAAAACGATTGCTCTCTAGATAAGTCCCATTAGATCGTATCTTTCATGACCATTGATAACTTTTCAAGATAGCTAAATCGTAGAGAAACTTCAAGATTTTAGTCAAAGATCTTAAGGGTACTTGTAACACTTCTTAGTCTCATGGGTCTCACATTATTAAGAAGTAGAGATCTAACTTCTGTTACCCATTTAGGTCGTTTATAGCACATGTGATATGAAACACATGATACAGTATTATTCTCCATTCTCATTGGAGTGTATGTCTCACTTTATACTATACAGATGATAGTTCAGATATACTTAATATCTAACTTGTGTCCACAACTCTACTTTATCAACTTATGACTGTAGGACTTCCATCTGCCCCATAGACAGTTAGGTGAATAGTGAGATCTATTCACCTTCAATTTTAAATATAATCTCATCTTGATTCTTTATCAAGGTAATATCTAGGTTAACCATTTGCTCTCATAGTGTTGTTATCAATTAACAACAATATTGCTTAAAATATCTCATTTCTATTTGACACTAAGTCATAGAAGTGATTTTCTATGTGAGAAGGCCAATCTACTGTCTGACATACTTTTAATTTAATGTACTGAACATTATTGTGTGTATGCAATTTAAAAGTACAAAAACTTTATTTCATAACAAAAATAGAAATACAATTTTCATTTCATGTGAAATCGAAATCTACGCAGGCCTAGAGATTGAACATGGCTATTAAAAATATCTCTATAGTATGGATTTTATAAAAAAATTTAAAACCATATCCCGCGTAGATATATATTGCACATTCACTTCTTTCTGTGCAACCATGTTTATCACAAAAATGTATTTAGTATCAATGTGCTTTGTCTTAGAGTGATATTTGGAATCATTTTGTAAATGTAATAGCAGCATGACTATCACAGTTTACTAACATAGAGTTAGACATATTTTCATTGGATCCCAAGTGATTTAAGAACCTCTTAAGCCACACTGATTAAGATAGATTCTCTTTAATCTTTTTCTCTTGGAGGGCACAATGAATGATCCATGGTTCGCACACAAGGTACCTTGATATTTTTTTTACAACATTTCAATGGGGTTGATCAGGGTTTGACTAATTTTTAATTACCATACTCACGATAAAACATATGTCTGGTTTTGTACACATCATGACATATACGAGGCTACCAATAGCACTCGAGTAAGGAACTTTTCTCATTTGCACTATTTTCTTGGAGTTTTTGGAAACAATCTTTGACAGGCTTTCGCTTTTTGCGATGAGAGTATCAATTGGTTTGCAGTCTTGCATTTTAAGTCTCTTAAAGATTTTCTTGATGTACTGCCTTGTGACAAGGCTAACATCCTTTTGGAGTGATATCTTTTTAATATTTACTCCAAATATAAGCTGCTTCACCCATATTTTTCATTTGAAAGTTTGATGATAACCATTCCTTAATGTCATATATATATATATATATACTCTCTGTCTTTCTCAGCCAACAGTATGTCATCCATATATAATGAAAGAATCACAAACTTATCTTTATGTGATTTAACATACACACAGTGGTCCTTATCAATCATATGGAAATCATATGAACTGATAACTTAATGAAAACTTATATACCATTGTCAGGAAGAATGTTTGAAGCCATAAATTTACCTCATTAATTTACACACTTTATGTTCTTACCCTTTGGTAACAAAACCAATGAGTTGTTGCATGTATATTTATTCTTCCAATTCACCGTTTAGAAATATTGTTTTAACATCCATTTGATGTAATTTTAAATCTAAACAAGCAACTATTGTTAGGATGAGACATGAAAGGTAAACTTTACAACAGGTGATAACAACTCTTCATAGTCATTTTCTTCCTGTTGTGTGTAACCTTTTGCTACAAATTTGGTCTTAAATATTTCGATAGAGCCATCAGCTTTACGTTTGATTTAAGAATGAACTTTTTACCAATCGTTTTGTGTTCTTTGGGAGGATCCACTAGTTAACAAACACTATTTGACTTCATTGACTCTATTTCTTCTTCCATTGCATTTATCCATTTATCTTTATTAGAACTTTGAAGAGATTCTTGAACATTATTCGACTCTTCATTGTCTAGAGGCGTAATTATGAATATTTCATCATTGTAATGATGTCTTGTAATTCAACCACGATTACTACGCCTTATTTGTGGTTATAACGATTCTTGTCTATGTGTCAATCGTTGTATTGAATCACGAGTTATTTGTGGTTCTTCTGAATCACACAGAGTGTTCAAATTTCTCTCACTTGGATGTGATACTGTTGATAACTGATTAGGAGTATCACTCAATTCGTTTGATTGAATCAAACTATTTAAAATATTTAATTCATATAGAGATGCTCCTGATTATTCTCACCTCTTGATGGAAAATTATTTTCCAAGAATGTAACATTACGTAATTTGAATTTTGTTAGGCTCCCACTTGCTTGTTCTCCGATGAAAACATACCCTTTTGAGGTTTCTGAGTATAAAAATACTCTTTTTACCTTTTGGACCTAGTTTTCCATGTTGATGTGACGGCTCATGAAGCAGCACATCCCCATGGTCTCAAACCACTAAGGTCTGGTTTCCTGCTAGTCCATAACTCATAGGGTATAGAAACAACAAATTTTAAAGGTACACGATTAAGAATATAATTAGCAGTCAATAAGGCATCACCCTGAAAGGTGATTGGCAATTTTACTTGCGCCTCATTAACCTAACCATTTCTAAAAGAGTTCTTTCTTCTTTCAGCAACCCCGTTCTATTGTGGGGTTCGTGGAATGGTTAGCTACCTAATATATTCCTTTTTTCTTCACACATTTGTTTAAACTCATTAGACAAATATTCACGTCCACGGTCTGTCCTGAAAGATTTAATCTTTTTATCAAATTGATTTTCCAGTAAGGTCACAAATTTTCTAAAACACTCATGCTTCAGACTTGTAGAAAATCAAATAAACATGACCAAAATGTGGGAAATCATCTATAGAGATGGTAAAGTATTCACCTTCATATCGTGCATTCACTTTCATAGATCCACAAATATCATAATGAATTAATTGTAATGGAATTTTATCCTTAGTTTCTTTATCAAATGGTTTTCTTGTCATTTTTCCCGCTAGACGACTCTCACATGTTGGTAGTTCGACCCTATCAATCTTGGCCAAACAAACCTTTCTTAGTCAGTCTAGATATTTTATGTTGACCTACATGACATAATTTAGCATGCCACATAATAATGTCAACATTAGCATCAACAGGTGATGAAATAAGGGAAAAACTTGTATACTTATTAGATATCAAATGAATAACATCCAATAAAATTAAAACCATTCATCAAATAACCATAACCATAGTGTACGTTGTTCTCAAACTAAAATATATAGTTTACTACCAAACATAATTAAAGTAAAACCGAGTCTTAAATGAACAATTACAGAAACTAAATTTCGTCGAATATCAGGTGTATATAACACATCATGCAGAATCAATATATTTTTTATTCTGTATGTTCAGCTTCAGGAACTAATCCCTCTTTCAGTTACATTTGCATTGTTTCCAATATATAGTCATCTTGCACCTTGTGGAATTCAAAGAAATTCCACGTATAACGCATATAATTTGACTATGCGGTATCTGACTCCTGTGTCTACAGTCCACAAAGGATGAGAATAAGTTAATTAAAAATAAAGCTGGAAACATATGAATAACTTTCACGAAAAAGAACGAATCTCATGTGAATTGAAGTTGGTACCTTCTTGGGTTCAGTACACTCGCAAGCATAATGACCTTTTTTCTGACAGTTATAGCACTTGATCTTTGCTTTGTTCTTATTTGGGCGAAATTGGAGACCATTTTCCTTGTCATTTTGACCTTGGTTAAATTTCTTATTCTTATTGTCACCTTTCCCTTTACGACCCCCTTGATGTTTATGCTTATGGCCTCCATTCCCACAGGAGCTGGGACCAGCCATATACACATCACCATTAATATTTTCGGGCCTTATTGCCTCAATACGATCTTCCTCTAGTTCCAGGTGATGTGCAACATCAGTAAGGGTCTTAATACCCTCATTATGGGTAAGATGCACCTTTATGTGCTCCTAGTTATGGGGAAGGGAGCGAATGACAGCTTGAACTTGTTGTTCATCAGTCAGAACGTGGCCAGCTTCTTTCAACTCACTAATCATATTAGAAATTTCCCTCATGTGTTGTCTCATATTATGATTAGGACGCTTCTTATAAGTGTCAAACTTAATAGTAAGCTGTCTAAGTTTTGTGACAGAAGTTCCACCAAACTTTGACTTCAAAGCTGCCCACATTTCCATGACAAAGTCATAGTCTTTAAACTCACGCATGATATCATTTTCCATACTATTCAGCAACGTAATGCGAGTATGTGAGTTCTTTCTTTTCCAGGCCTCATAAGCCTCACAGTCCCTCTTATGTTGAGCGTGTTGCCTTCCTCAGGCTCAGCCAACACGAGATTCAATACTTCTAGAGCCTCTTGCTCTTCCAAGACATATTGAATTTTCATCGCCCAAATTTCATAATTTTCCCCATTAAGCTTTTCACCCTTATTCAAATCAGCTACTATGTTCTTAGAAATAGAAGCCATTTTACTCACAAAAAATTCTACAAGACATATATTTACACATGATTAACTATTTACATCACACACTATTTTGTTGCAATTACAAATGATAAATTATTAATAACCATCCATATGGAATAGAATCGAAATATCACTAAGTTTCAAAATCATCATTTATGTATATATGAATTAATTATTATTAATTTATCAAATTGCACACAAATAATAATGAAACACAATCATTATTAAAACAAATAATAATAATGAAACACATTCATTAATATTAATAAGAAAATAATGAAACACATTGATTATTTTAATTCCCATAAATTATTAGAAATAATAATAATAGAATTAATCTAATCTTCTCTTAATTGTCTTTTTTTTAGTCTTCATCCTTGAGACAATCCTAATTCTTATCCACCTCGATATATTTTCTATAACAAATACAGAAAATTAACCAACAAATGATTATGTAACATTTATGAATAAAACAAATTTAATCATATTGATGTGAATATCGAGAATTAATTAGGAATTTAAAATTTTAATTTAGAAAGATCAAAAATTAAAAAAAAATCCGAATTAATTTATAATTAAACCAAAATCTATTGGATTAATATATATATATATATATTAAATAAACTCAAAAGTATTTGAAATTGGGCTCATGGCCCAGTAGACATGCCTTATTATGTTAATTACCTTAAGTCCTTTGGTTCAAATCCAGGCAGAGGCACTTTTGCCTTATTTCAGCGTTTTTTTTAAATCGAAACGCATATGGACGCGCAGGAACACAGCAACCCAGATTTTTTTTTTCCAGTTTCTAAACAAAACTTTGAATCGATATAACTTTCTCGTTTGTTCACCAAATTAGTCATTTAATATATCATTAGAAAGCTTCAAACACACTTTCTAAATATATAAGAATCACAATCAATGAATAATTATACCAGAAGTTATCAAGGGTTAAAGTTACTATTTTAAACTATGAAAAAACAGTGACTTTAAAATTTTATATCTCATGATTCACTCATCCAAAAGTTATGAAAAATTGCAGATCATTTCTAAATTATATACATAATAAGCATGCAAAATTTCATAAAAGATAATCAACAATTCACAAAGTTGCCATTCAATGATCAAAGCTTTTTAAACATCCTTATATTTAAGCCCAATTCTTATTAATCCAATTATTTTGTTACTGCCCAAATTTCTTATTAGTTTTATTAAGCCCAACCCAATCTTTTTAAATTTAAAAATAAAACTCAAATATTGTTATTTTATTATTATTATTATTTTTTTAACGGGGAAAAATCCCCGCTAAATTTTCTGCTGAGAATCCCCGTCCCCAACCTCTTTGAACTGGGAATTTACCGAGGATGGGGACGGAGAATGAGAGCAGGAGAAGCAAATCTTTCAAGAGAGAAAAGAAAGTGAAATGAGAGAGAGAGGAATTTACCGAGGATGGGGACGGAGAATGGGAGGGGGAGAAGCAAATCTTTCAAGAGAGAAAAGAAAGTGAAATGAGAGAGAGAGAGAGAGAGAGAGAGAGAGAGAGAGAGAGAGAGAGAGGGGTGAAATGAGGAAGAGAGAGAGAGAAGCTAATCTTTAAAGAAAGAAAAAGGAGGGAAAAAGGGGGGGGGAACCCATTTTGAGCGTGAAAAAAGAGGGAGAGAGAGTGGGTGATATATTTTGTTTTATTTTATATTTTTTAATAAATCTGATTTGATGCGTTGATTTACTTTTTTTCTTATGGCTATTTACATAACAATTAATTGAAGTGGACATTTGTTAAAAGATGAGTCAAAAGCTGGCTATCTACATTAATATTGTTAGGAATGGTGTCCTAGAACTTGTAATTATTTAATAATAATAATAATATATCTCGAATAAATTAAATAAATAAACGTAAGTTCTTTATATTATCTAGATTGATTCAATTAATGATATTAGGAATATATGGAAATATAATAATATCGAACATTCAAATAGTAAAACCCTAAGTCACTCTTATGAAATCACGACTTAGTATGTGAGTCATATGAGAGGATTAAAGTCGAGATGAGTAACTTAAAAGTGTCTACAGTAAATGGATAACGTTTGGGAACCTTATCCTGGTAACACTGTTGATAGCTTCGCATTTTGTTTATAGACAAATGATCTAATCCTGATCATTCATGTGGGAGACATGAAATGGAAGTATCATATGCAATGTTGATTGTATAAAACATAACCACGATGTTCGATCAAATTTCTCATTAGTACCGTTTACGAATAATGATCGAATATCAAACAAAGTTTATCAACCGTGATAGATCTCAATTCTGAGTGAAATGTGGACTCCTATTTATGGAGTTATGTTCTTTGATTCACATGGTTGAGTGCGATCTATAAGAAAGCTCAATACACTCCTGCTTTGGGAACATAACTAGATAAGTAGCTGGGAACACATTTTCACGAGATAGAATTCATAACTTTCCTATAAATTAACGGTATCAATGCGATACCTAAACATTTTAGGAACTTTAGGAAACTCCCTTGATGTACTGATTCGAGACATGAACAAGTGACATCACGACTTCTATTGATCACAGAAGTACATTATCTCTAGTTCGACTAAATATAAAGTTCATTGGAGAATCAGCGGGAACACAAGGATAAAGCGATAATTACAGGGGCAAAACGGTAAATTTAATTTGCCTGTAATTATGAGGGTTCCACGTGAAGGATATGTTACAGATATAAATAAAGATAAACTAAATGGACATAACTCATCTATAGTGAGGGAAGTTCAACTATGAATCTATAGTGGAATTATTCATAGTTAGATAATAAGTAATTAATTGATTATGAGTTAATCACTTAATTGACTAATTATTAAGCCCATGATCTATAGGTCCATCGGGTCCCTATGTTAGCCAAATATCGTAGTCGCGAAATCAAGTAGAAGAAATAGAAATTTTAAGTAAAGTGAATTACTTAAAATAGACAATATTAATTGTTTAAATATTGAGTATATTTAAACGATAATTAATATAAACATTATTAATTGTTCAAATAATGAGTTTATTTAAATAGGAAATTAATAATGAAATATTATTAATTAGACATTATTAATTATTTAAATATTGAGTATATTTAAATGGTAATTAATAATTTGAAATTAATTGGCGATTATTAATTGTTTAAATAATTAATTTTATTTGAATAGAAATTAGTAATTAAAATAATTAATTAATAATAAAATATTATCAATAAAATTATTAATTAAATAATGAGTTTATTTAATGGAAATTAATAATTAAAATATTTATTATTAATTGTTTAAATAATGAAAATTATTTAAATAGAAATTAATAATTAAATACAATTTGATTCTATTTAGTCGGGAGAAAATATTAATATTATTAATTGTTTAAATAAAATATTTTATTTAAATGGTAATTAATAAATAAATTAATTAAGTTGGACTTATTAATTTAAGAGAGAGTTTCAAGCCCAATTGGATGAACCCAATTGGAATCGGCCCAAAATAATTAATTAAATAAATTATATTACTATCATAATTTCGGCCATATGAGATAATTTGTAGGAGATAATTGTTTGAATTATATCCTATAATAATTATATAGATTTATTTACCCAAGATAAATAAAATAAAGAAGAGAAAATATTCTCTTATTTATCTATGACATTTTACAAATACCAAGATAAAGGAAAGAGATAATTCCTTTTTTCTTTTTGTATTTATCTCCATGGATTAATCCTAATGTGATTAGGATTCCTATTTTCCTATAAATAGGAGGCTTGGGTCATTCATAAATCACACAATTAAAATTTCTTAGAAATTCGGAATTCTCTCTTCCTTCTCCCTCCCCTCTTGGCCGATTTTCCTATAGTCATTGGGAAGACAAATATTTTTTCTTCTTCCCAATTTCTTCTAAAGTTCAATCCCACAATCGGGTTTCGTTTGATCGATCGGGATATAGTGTAGAAGATCAGGTGTTGCTAAGTATTTGATGCTGTATGGCCTCGAGTTTTAAAAGTAGTGAATTAAAATTTTACTTAAATAATAAGCATTTTAGAAATTATTTTATATTTTATATTTGTAATTTGGTTATTTGGTGGTTAATCATGGTTAAAATTAATTAAGGGTGGAAGATTTGTTGAAAAGAAAAGTTTTTAACCATGGTTAGTTAAGGAGAAAGGGTGAGTTAGCAAATAAACTTAAATTGGGGACTAGTTGGCAAAGTTTTGAGTGGAGGGGCTTTGGTTGTTAGGTGAAGAGGTGGAGGGACCTTAATGCAAATACCCAACTTTTAATTTCAGCCACTCTTAATAATTTAAGTTAGAATTAAAAAAAAAGAATGAAAATTCATTTATCTTCTTCTTCCCCATCGTGAGCCTATTCCTCTCCGAGAGGTGAATTTCTAGCTTCTCAATTCTTCATGAAACTTTGTTAAATCAAAGGGTTTTTTGTTGATTTGTGAGAGAAACATCATTTTAGGAAGATTGAAGCAAGAATCTATTGGTTTAGAAAGCTCTAAAGGTAAGATTTCATTTCAAGAACTCAAGCTTTTCTAGGTTTTTCCATGGAGATTTTGGGATGTTATTAAGTTAATGTTTTTTTTATCACTTGGGTGTAGGTTTCCTTTCATTTTAAATTCTGGAATTCTATTTTCAAATGTTGAACTCAAGCTTTAGGTTCCACCTATTTGGGAAATAAGATGATGGAAGCCATGGTTGGGTGTAAGCTTTCAAAACCTCCATTAATGGCATTTTTTTTTCAAGCTTCTAGCTTTTCCAATTTTTGGGCTTTCTTGACATTTATTTAACAACTCTTAATTCTGGAATATATGAGTGCCTAAATATGTATTTGACACATGAAAAACAACTTGGAAGAGCAAGGGAAAGAATTCTTGAAATTTCTCAAATTTGGCCAAAATACTAGTTTTAAACTTAGCTAGTTCCAAATTGTTTTACTAATTGTTTATGTTATTTGTTTAGAATGATTGCGTAAGACTTGCTTAGAATGCTCACGAGTTGAGTGACTGTTTTGATGTGTAGAATGCCTCGAGGAATTGTACTCGGTCGGAGAAGAGGTGTAAATCCTGCACAGGGTCGAGGGAGGAACTATGCTGAAGTTTCTGAGCCACCGCCGCTACTATCGCCAACAGAGGGAGTTTATGAAGTGGGTGTTGAGAATGTTGGGAACCCGTTTAACCCCCTGACGAATGTACCACCCGGATGAGGGGTGATACCTCCGGCTAGACGTGTTGTGCAAGATGGTTATGGTATTACTAGCGTAGCCAAGATGTTGAAAGAGTTCAGGAAGCATACCCTGAAGTAATTTGATGGCACATCGACTGACTCGGGGGTGGCGGAGAGATGGATAACAAAGGTAGAAAAGGCATTTGGTTACATTGCTTGTCCGGAGGAGCTGAAGGTCCATTGTGGGACTTATTTATTGACAGATGATGCTATGAACTGGTGGGACTCTACCTCACAGTCCTTGGCCCCGACTGGACAAGTGACATGGGAGAGATTCCATGAGAAATTTTTCGAGAAATACTATCCTGAGGATACCTGGGACCAGCTAGAGGTGGAGTTCTCCTCGCTCAAGCAAGAAGATAGGTCCATGGTGGAATATGAAGGGGAATTTGATAGGTTATCCCGATTCACCACTGGGCACATAGCCACCTCTGAAAGCAAGAAGAAACGGTTTATAGTGGGTTATGGGCCGAGATTCGAGGGCAAGTTCGAACATTATGCCCAACTACGTATACAGATGCCTTAGATTTCTCCTTGACCCTGGATATCGCCTCAGATGACAGGAAGGCGAAACAGATATGACGGTGGGGCAGTCTTCTTCAAGGAAGAGGAAAGTAGACGAATCAAATCTAGGGTTAGGGGAACTAATATTTTCAACAATTTTCATAGTTTATTAAAACTTTGTTCTATAATATCCCATAAATCAACATCAATAGAAATCAAGAAAAATTACATTCTATTTTCCCAATAGCTATAATTAGAACCATTAAATTAAGGAGGCTTAATAATTGATTGATATCGCTAAAGGGATTAAAATTATGTGTTGCCATAACTCAAGCAATTAAGCTTCAAAAATAAATTTTAAAATAATTTTGAGCACCTTACTTTGATACCAATTGTTAGGATCTAAGGCAACCTTAGAAGGGGGGTGAACAAGGTTTTAAATAATTTAATAAAACTTTTTCAATCAATTCAAAAATTAAGGTTTCTAATTAACAAATTAATTAGACTTTTTAAGCTCAACCAATTTATAAGAAATTTATACTAAAATTCTCTTTAGCAAAGTAAGCCAAAATGAAATAAATATATGGAATAGTTTATCACAATTAACTTCTAACCATTTAATTATTCTTCGATCAGTTATAATAATGAATATGTGAAGCAATAATAAAGGAGTAAGGGTTAGAAAATGTGATACCAAAATTTATAGTGGTTCGGCCAAAAATACAGCCTAGTCCACTCCCTGAGCGCCTCTCGAGAATTTGTTTTCAACATTTTTTACAGGAGCAAGTGCAACTCAATCCTTTTCGCGGGAGAAGATCAAACTCAACAACGACCTTTTCCATGGAGCAAGGACAATCGTTACAACGACCTTTTCCATAGAGCAAGGACACCCGTACAACACTCTTTTTAGATGTGGTTCAAGAGTAAACCTTATAATTGAAAATCCTCTAAAGGAATAAATATAAAAATTTGAATCTCATAAAGAGAGAATAAATCTCAAGAAAATAGCATTACAATGGCTAGAAAAACACAAGTGTTTGCTCACAAAATGGTGGAAGGATAAAGAACTCAAGAGCTCAATAAATCTAGAATTTAGCATCTTTTTCTTGCTATTAAATTTTCCATTTTCGTGCATATTAATAGGTAATAAAAAATATTACCGTTTTAATTTCCATCTTCCATAAAAAAGTCTTCAATGTTTGGTGCATGGAGGAGAGAGAGCACTCAAAATAGTTGATATATGTGCAAGGAAGAGAGATGATATAATTTCGAATTAATTGAATAATTCTGAAATTAAATTAAATACTAAAAGACCAAGATGCCCTCTTACTTTCATTTGAGTCCAAAATAAAGTAGTGTCAAACTTTTATATTCCGATGTCTGAAATAGTAGTCATAATGACAGTGGGGCCCACAGTCAGAAAAAGTAAAGAAAAAAGCAATTGGCTTTTATGACAATTCATGCACTCTCTCTTACGTGGAGAGAGAACCATTTGCACAACTACACAATTCATGTACTCTCTCTTACGGCCGTCAGATGCGCTTCAATCAATGGATGAGATGAATTAAAGATGTGGAAGCCTTAGGAACGTGGGATCGGTGAGATCAAACGATTGAGATGGAGGTTGACGTCATCTGAGAGTGCAACAGTCATATTTTAAATTGCCTTTTTTAATTAATTTTCACTTCAATGAATGTGCATCGTTAGATGAAGAGGCTTGTCGATTTAACGGATGAGAATAAATTTGACATGAACCCATTTTTCTTTAAATCAAAATTCTAATTTAATCCGGCCTTCCAATTTGAAATTTGTCTAATCTGGCGGCTGATATAAAGAGCATACAATAAATATAGTATGGTTGCCACATACGATCCAAACGAATTAATGAAATTAATTTCAATCTTCTAAATTCAATATCTTGCTCATTTGAACTTTGATTAAGTCGATTCCAATTGCATTGGACTCGATATAATTTTCTCTATAACATGGACTATCAAAACACAGAAAATTGATTAATAACAAAAGCATATTTATTATCATCAAAATAAGAAATAAGATTAATTGACTTTAAATATCAACAAAACCTATATAAATTAATAAAACAATTCATTGGATTAATGAATGAAAAAGAAATGCTATTATTCGAAAATTTCAAAACATTATCTAATTTTGAAATATCAATTCAAAAAGTTTCATATTGGTTTAATTTCTCTAAATTTTTCATTCATGAGTAATTGTTGGGTTTCGTTTTAATTCGCTTTCCTTTAAAAATAAAATATAAATTGGATTAATTAAATGATTAATAAAGTTAAAATTATAATTATTACAAAATGGCATTGAGTATAAATTAGGGCAAGATTTTTAAAAATCTGTTGGATTTGATTTGGGTATATACTTTGGGAAGAAAATATTTCAGATATTAATTTTGATCTAAATGAAAAACTCAACAGAAGATATTATATTATTTGATTTAGGTTTAATTTTGACTATAAATAGAGCCTTTTTGTTTTTACCCACAAACAATTACAATCTCATCTTTTCTTTCCTTGTTCTTTTTTTCTTTCTCTTCTCTTCTTTTATTTATTTATTTTTTTTTTCTCTTCTTTTTTTTGTTCTTATAGTTTATCTTTTTTTCTCTTCTTTGATCCCATATTCTCCTTCCTTCCCTTAAATCACGTATAAGGCCCACAACCTGACTTGACCCAACTCAAACGCCTTCGCCAATAACCAGTGTCATCTGGCTATGGGAAGAATAATTATATATTTTTTCTCATCTTTTTGATTTTTTACAGAAGAATAATTATGATCTGCCTTCTTTAAATGTAATTGTTGTTCTTTATATGTGTTTGTGTTTGATTCTTTGAAATTTTACTATTGTTCTTAAATGTGATAGGATCGTTCTTACATTCTTTATATGTGTTTCTATTGGATATTTTAAAATATGATTCTTGTCTTTTAAATATAATTGTCATCTTTTGACTGCAATCATTGCTCTTTATACGTGTCCACGATTGTTCTTTAAAAGTGATTGTTATCTTTAAAATCACTACAAAAAAATTACCCATTACCGACGCCAAAAATATCAATGCACTGACGAAGTGTCGGTATTGCAATTTAAATGAGGGCTTCAACAGTATTATTGTAGGCAATATCGGCGCAGGGCAAGAATTGCGTCGACATTTCTAGGTCATTGGCCCAATGTTGGCCCAATACAGGCGTTGGACCAATGTTGCGCCCCAATGCTGACGCTACGTGGGTTGAGCATCGTTGGAGCATGCGTGCGCGGGCAATGCTCTAACTTAAACCCAACACATCAATGTGACCCATTCCCCTTTTCTTCCCCAATTTTTTTTCTCTTTCAGCAGCAACTGATGAGAGACAGCAACTTCCTTAAGGGTTTTTTTTAAACCTAAGGTTTTTTAATTGACTATTTTAGGTACATTTGATTAGTTTTTTTTATATATAAAAAATAGTTGTGTTTTGTTGTAGATTTCATAGTTTAGGTTTTAGTTTTTTTTTTAACTTGTGAGTTTTGTGGTTTTAGTGTTTTTTTGTTAATAATATGTTGTTACTTAGTTAACTAGTTGAAAAATACATGATTCATTTCATATTTGAGATTTTTTGTTTCTTTTTAGCAATGTGGGTTTTTTCAATTTGATGTTTTTGAGTTTTTTATGTTTTTCTAATTTGTTTTAAAAAAAATATCAAATAATTAATTGAAAAATTGAAAGAACAAAACTTGAATTGTTTTTAAAGTTTAAGGAGATTTCTAACTCTTTTATTTAACTCATTGTTTTTTGATATTTAATTATGTGATTAAATATGAAAGTTGCCTATCAAAATGACTAAATATTGCAATTATAAATTGAAACAGATAATATTTTTGGATCTTTCGTGAGGCAATATACAAATGTACGGATCAAGGTAAATTTTCGGATCTTTCCTGCAGCAAAGTTAGCAGTCTCAAAACATGTTTTAATGTCGTTATGTTTTGATTATGTTTGCATATGTTGATATAGATTTTTTTGTTTTTGGTAATTTTTTCTGCATGTCATGGGAGACGGCTATCCTGTAGCAAAGTTAGTCATCTCAAAATATGAGTATATTTTTTTTTTATATAGTTTGCATGTTTAAGGGGTTTTTACATTTAGGAGTAGAACTTGATTACCGAATTTACTTGGGATGTTTTGTTAAAAATAGGTCAAATATCGATAGGAATTGGATGGACCTAAATGATAAGTTCAATAAAGATTATATTTATGGGGTGAGTTCATTTAGAGAGGTTGTGAGGATGATTTTGAATGATAATGGAAAGACTCGATGCTCTTGTTTAAAGTGTGTGATTGTTGGATTTGCCACAATTCAAGAAATTTGGGAGCATTTGCACATTTATGGAATATCACAAGGATATACCCGTTGGATAGAACATGGAGAGATTTTAAAATTGGGTAGCACGAGTAGTAGTGTTCCTCCCTTAGATGAATAATTGAGTGAAGAAGATGATGATGAATGAATGATGGACATGCTTAATGACATGCAAGGTGGTGCATTTCATAAATATAAATCTGCGAACCCAGAAATATACTTGAGGGTGAGGAAAATGTGAACACAGATGAGTGTGATGGCAAGTTCTCACACTTACTCAATTAAGCACAAAAAGAGTTATGTCCGGGATGTAGGACCTTTTCATCTCTCACTTTATTAGTGAAATTAGTTCATATCAAGGTTTAAACGGGTGAAGTAATAAGTCGTTTGATATGCTTCTCGAGTCATTAAAAGAAGCATTACTTGAAGGGACAGTTTTACCAGGATCATAATATGCTTCTAAGAAGTTCTTACGTGCGCTTGGATTTGGGTACGAACCAATTCACGTGGATTCACTCATGAATACACACGTAAGTGGATAGTCTAGATGCACAGAGGCTCGATAGAGATGAAACTTTTGGAAGTGTAGTCGATAAAACAGTTATGGAACACGTTCTACATAAATCAAAATCCCGAAAAGAAGATGATGGGTTGAGCGATAATGACATAGGGGAGTTTATAAACAATAATGAAGAAGAGATGAAAAATGAGAGCGATGAGTTAGAAAATGACGACTTAGAATAGTAAGTCAGGTTTGCGTAGTTTTCTTAATTTTTATAAATAGAGATTAGTTTAAAAACATACGTTTGTTCTTACATTTTAACAAACTAGAATTTTGCTACGTGCGTTGCACTTGATTATTTTCAATAATACTCAATTTTCTTCATCTTTTCAACTTATGAAATTAATTGTAAATATATATAATATTAAGTTCTACTTTATGATGTATAACACCATTTAATTGAAGAAAAAAAATTAGTAGAAAAATGCAACTATAACTCTCAAATTCTTCATTTTTCATTTGTTGAAAATAATGTATCAATTTTGACATTTAGAGATCACCTACAAAGTAAAAATACATACAATTAGATTAAGAAAGACAATAAAAAAAAGTTAAAGATGACGATAGTTTGAGAATAAGAAAACTTGAGAATTAAGGTAAATTGAACGGTTGTCTCATTTTTAACAATTCTCTTGTATAAATCAACAGCCATGTAAAAACAATACATTATTCTTTTTAACTTGACTTTATAAATTCTTGTACCCCTATTATTTATCCTCATTGAATTGAATTATGTGCAAAATGAGGAATGGTAAGCGTATACATATTAAAAACTAAAGTTATATTCAACTTCTTATTATGTTAGATAGATTGTTTACTTCATATAAGTTATAAATAAAATATAATTAAACTCATTTACTACCAACATTTAAAAAAAATCCATTTAATACTATTGATAGTAATTATAATGGAAAGTTATTAATAACATAATTAGTCATAGAGAATTTGCCTAGAATAACACTTTTATTAGGGTTAATGTCTTAAATAACTTAAGTTTTCAAAAATGCCACAAATAACATTTTTTTTTAAATCTCTCTTTGCCCTTTCCCTCCACTTCATTCTCCTTCAAACTCATCGATTTCTTCGATTACTTTTCTCCTACCCATAATCCCTCTTCCATCTACGAATCGCGCCCAGCAATGCCCAACGCACAACGCACGCCCAGCAATCAAAGCTGATTATCGGAATGAAAGTTGATAATAAAATTCAAGACGTGAGAAAAGTTGCCCTCCCGACCAGCGGCAATTGGCAAAGCATTTTCTCTGGTGATTTTCCCCAAAACCTTGATTAAGCCCAACTCAAGCCCAACCCATTAAATTCCTATACAGATTTTGTTACACTCTCTCTCTTTCTTAATCTTAGAAGCTATCAATGTAACCTACCATTTTATTTTAGCTCATAAAAGTTTTGTGACTTTAATATTATTATTGATTTAGTTTTTCCATACCATATTTTTATGATCTATATCTTGGATTCTTTATTAGGGAGTATTAAATTAAGTTTCTTTCAACATATTAATTACTTAAAAAAGCAATCCTTTAAGAAGGGAAGGATTATGCAAACAAGATGAAGACACAATTTTGGGAAAGCTCAATATGTAGCTTTGTTAAGAATATAAGAGAAGAACAACTTTGATTCATTCAATATTAGAATCCATCCCAATTACATCAGGTCCAGTGGAATATGGAGAGGGTTGGGAATTGGAAATATAAGACAATGGGAATGAAGCTTTGTTGGCAAAACAGGTTTGGAGGTTTACTATGGAAGTTGGACAGATTTGGCTACAAGTGATTTTTAGTAAATTTGGGTTTGATTCATTTGGATGAGGCTATGGAAGTTAAGAATAATGGTCATCGGTGTAGCCCTGGTTTTCATTTCCAAGAGCAGAAAATTGGTTTAAGATTTTTCGTAATAAAATTTGTAAATGTCATAAGAATTTTCTTTTAGGATGATAAATAGCTTGAAAGTCAGCCTCTTAAAGATATCAAGAATGTACAAAGTTCTCCACTTAGTTACATCACTTTTTGTTTTATTGATGGTGAATTTTGAGACATAATGGAGTATAGATTGGTTATTTTAGTCAACAATGTTTCACCGTCTACTTACTTTGATCATATCAACAATTTTGTTGTTGTTGTTGCTATTTTGTGTTAAATTTTACAACTAAGTGAAATGACAGCACTGACTAAAATTCTTGTGTTTCTTTCTCAGAATACAGGTTGAGATCAGTAAACACACAAAAGGTATATATCCAAACAAAGTAATACTTGATAGTTAGCTTGTTTTGTTTCCTCTATTTCAAATTGAAAGAGAGTGTTTGTTTAAGTTCTTCCCATCTTTGATATTTCAAAAAAGTAGGCAATCAGGTCCAATACAGAGATTCAAACATTGCAAAGCATAAGATTTTATGTGCAGTCAAATAGGCATGAAACATATAGAAAACATGAAGAACAAGAAATAATCAACCTTGATTATGCTCTGCCTAAAGCTGTTGGTGATGAAAATATCAGTACACATGATAACCATTGGGTTACTTGTTATTTTGTTCATATACTATAGAATTTTTGGAATAGGTGGCAAGAAATGTTTTGGTTTTTTATAATCATGCATGAGAGAAATGATTTATTTGAACTCTACTTGTTGTTTGGTTTATGAGAACACAGGATTGGAGAAAATTTGAATTGTATTGAATTCCTTCACTTCCAAGCTGAATTGTCTTGGTACCATGTTGTTTGGTCTACTTGGGTACGAGAATTCTACTTTCTTTATCTCTATCTTTCCCATTATTTTTTCTAATTTGGTATCATCCCCATCCTGCCAAATCAAACAATATTGATTGAGATTTAAGTTTTAATTTGTGGGAAATGATGGGAATGTTGGAAATGGTTGTGTTTTGCTTAGGTTTGATGAGCTAGAAATGAGTGATTTTTGGTCGAGAATCTCGAACAATGAGGCGACTGCTGCCGACCCTTTGCCTAAATATGTTGTCATGCTACCAGCTTCTGCAATTACTTTACCGGTGCTTACTAAGACAAAGAAAGTTTTGAACGCGTCTCCGGGAGATATTTGGCCTGGCTTTCGAGGACAGGCTCTGGCTTCCATGTTTAGATGTATCATTATGGAGGGTAACTAATTACAGTGTATTCTTCTAACAAGGATATGAGAAAATAAATAACAACATTCGTATAGGGTAGTATAATGGCTATATTTTTCCTTCTATTTTGAGAGCTTGTTTTAGGTTTGGTGATCTAGTCTGTAGTTTGTTAAGTTGCATCCTACTTTATTATACAAAGGTTGGACTTTCAAAGTAGATGTTCCTAGTGTCTACTTCATTGTACCTAAGATCATTTTGTGCATATTAGCCATTCATAAATGGTTTTTAAAGTTATCCTTTTTCCCAACATCGACTCACCAACTTTTAACCAACTGTGTTTCCAAGTTTTTTTTTTTTTTTATTCTTTTGTTATAATGATGCCAATCTACCCTCTCTTTTCTATGTCTCATTAATAAGGAATCTGACAAAGTAAATGAAAATGGGCCAACCAATGAAAGTTCAATAAATTAAAATAAATTATTGAATTAAATGGAATAATATATAGAATTAAATGGAATAATTTAGTGAATTAAAAGGAATAATTTAGTGAATAAAAAGTATACCCAAGGTCAAATTTTCCCTCAATCTCTGTTACAATGCTTTTCTTGTACTTAGAAAATGGCTTGAATGACAATTTTTATATTCCCCAAATTTCTGAGGAATAGTGTGTTAAAAAAGGAAGATGAAAATGGTATTATTTATGCATCATCGAGGACACCACAATAAGCACTTATTAGTTTTTTTTTTTTTTGTCGGATGTTTGCTTTTAAAAGAAAAAATCAATAAGATCCATACCAACTTAAACAAAAGATATTATTCTGATTGGAGTTTGAAAAAGAGAGATATAGACGGAGTTGAGAACGAGCGGCGAACAAATAATTAGATTGAAACTCGAATAAAAATATGGGAGTTCAATGATTGAATGTGTTAATTTTGAATGGTGAAGTTTCATCGCGAACTCTACAGAGGGTATTATTTATGCATCATCTAGAACACCACCATAAGCTCTCTTTTTTCGTTGTCTGGTGTTTGCTTTTAAAAAAAAAAGATTAGTACCAACTTAAACAAAAGATATTATGATTTGGGTTTGAAAAAGATATTATGATAAGTTATTGAATTAACTTCAATTCAATAACTTATTAAATGAAATACTTTATTGAATCAAAAGGAATAATTTAGTGAATTAAAGGGAATAATTTAGTGAATTAAATTACAATGTACATTTGAGATACCTGATATTGATTTTAATTCAATAAGTTATTGAATGAAAGGGAATAATTTAGTGAATTAAATTATAATGTACATTTGAGATACCTAATATTGATTCTAATTCAATAAATTATTGAGTTAAATGGAATAATTTAGTGAATTAAATTATAATGTACGTTTGAGATACTTGATATTGATTTTAATTCAATAAGTTATTGAATGAAAGAGAATAATATAGTGAATTAAGGGGAAAAATTTAGTGAATTAAATTATAATGTACATTTGAGATACCAAATATTGATTCTAATTCAATAAATTATTGAGTTAAATGGAATAATTTAGTGAATTAAATTATAATATTCATTTGAGATACCTGATATTGATTTTAATTCAATAAGTTATTGAATCAAAGGGAATAATATAGTGAATTAAAGGGAATAATTTAGTGAATTAAATTATAATGTATATTTGAGATACCTAATATTGATTCTAATTCAATAATTTATACCGGGTTGACTAGGTTATTGAATTAAATTTCTTCTTTTTATTTTGAACCATAGTTCATTGAGCTTTTTATCTTGCACTGCTGCAAGCTATATGTGAATTGGAGATAGAGAAGAAAAAAAATGTGAAGAGAGGCCTAACGAGAGTCGACACATGAAGATGCCATTTTTTAAATTATTTTTTGTGTTTGTTACAAACTTTAGTGGATTGTTGATGTTGTATAGAGGTGTAAATAGATATTTGGGTTGAGATTTACAATTCAATAATTTATTGAGTTGAGTTCAATAACCCATTGAATAAAAATCTTGATACTATCTTACAACTATATGAAAATATTATTTTAATTCCATAACTTATTGAATTAAAATCAATATGAGGTACCTCAATTATATATAATAGTTTAATTCAATAAATTATTAATGAAGGGGGAATTTTTATTAAATTAATTAAACTCAAAATTTTAATTCAATAAATTATTGACTAAAGGAGAAAATTTAGTGAATTAATAAAGTTGAGATTTTAATTCACTAAATTATTGAATAAGAGAACAAATATAGTGAATTAATAAATGAGTGACATTTTTGTAAATTTAATGAAAATAATTAATTTTGTTATATTAGAAAAAATGTCATTTGGGGAATTATGAAAAGGAGCTATATGGGGAATTAGCTTTATAAAATATGTCTTTTGAGTCTGTGCCCCAAATTTTAATTCAATAAATGATTGACTAAAGAGGAAATTTTTGCGTATTAATAAAGTTCAGATTTTAATTCACTAAATTATTGAATAAGAGAACAAATATAGTGAATTAATAAATGAGTGGTAGTTCACTAAATTATTGAATAAGAGAACAAATATAGTGAATTAATAAATGAGTGGTAATTCACTAAATTATTGAATAAAAGAACAAATATAGTGAATTAATAAATGAGTGTCATTTTTGTAAATTTAATGAAAACAATTAATTTGTTATATTAGAAAAAATGTCATTTGGGGAATTATGAAAATATGTTGCTATTTAGGGAATTAGTTTTATAAAATGTGTCATTTGAGTCCATGCCCCTTAGTCATATCACTCAAATACATAAGATTTTATACTAATAAAAAAATCAAAATTTACATTACAAAACTTAAAAGTGGATTCGTTAAACTAAGTTAAAAAATAGATAAAGTTGTGTACAATTAATTTTTTAACATATCTTAATTTTTTAAAAACAAAACTATCTAAAAAAAATGTATTATATTATTAATTTCTCAAATATTTTTTTCAAAAATATGTCATTTTATGATTATATAATAATTTATTCAATTATTATAAATATACTATAAGAAAAACTAAATTACAGTATAAAAAAAAACTCACTATAATTATAAAAAAAAGTGAGAATTTACATTATGTCATTTGATCTCTTAAATTTAAAATTTAAATAATATTAAAAAGAAAAAAAATATATAATTCTAAGATTTAGAATCTTACCTTTGATTTCTCATATTAATATTTAGAAGAAGAAAATGATGTGCGGATCCAAATATAAAAGTAAAGTACTTGAAAAAAATTAATTTCAGTCCATCTGCAAATCTGTAAATCAATAAGATAATTCAAAATAAATTCTTAGTTTAAAAATGGAATAGCAAAATTATACCCAAGAAGGTGAAAAAACTACAAATCTACCTTTAAACCACCTTTTATTATACTAGTCAATAGTACGTGCGTTGCACGTGGTGTTTTATTAAATATTTTTATTGATGATTTTTTTTTTTAAATTTATATAATTTAATATGAATAAGTTTAGGTTTAATTTTGTAAACTTTTGAATATTGTCATTTTCTCGAACAAAAAAAGATATATATATTTAATATCTCATTGTCTTCCAAATTTTGTGATGGTATAGAATATTTAACATATCCACTAATTTAAAATAATAAATTATAATGCAGATTAATAATGAAGGACAAAAATAACGTCATAATATTTCCTACCAAACATATAATGAAAGAGTATTTTTCAAATTTGATTTATTGTTTAAGTTTTTCAAAAGAATAAGACTAATAATAATGTATCATGGATGATATTACAATATCTAAATCTATGGCAAACAACACCATCTTTAAAACTAATGTAATTTAAGAAAACCCTAAAGAAACTCTATTGTAGGCACCCCTTTCCCTTCCTCCTCTTGTCTGCACTTTGTATTTCATCTTTTCCCTGTTTCTTGATCGTCGGCTCATCTCCATTTACACTTTTAAAAATAAGCCAAAAGGGTAGGCAATTTTCAATGAAAAGTTAAAAAATAAACCACCCACCGACGCTTTCTTCATTGCCATCTCTTTCTAATGGACTTCGGTGTAACAGGTAGAGAAGGCTATTCCACAAAATTTATACTGTAGATAGATGAAAGTTGTGTGAAATTTTATTGATTTATGAGAAAGGGATTAAATTTAGTTGGCTTAAAAAGAGTCTTGGGAAGCAGGAAGGTTTAGAGGAACCTCAAGGTCTTCAATTTTAATTAAATATCAAGTATCAAACTTAAGAAAGTCTTTTGATTCTACAAATTCGTAGAGTGCATTGCACATGCACAACACAAAGACCAAAGCAACAATAAATCACATCATATTCATATGTCTATGGAGTTGGAGATCATTAATTATTTTCTTGAAAACTTACAATAATTTTGTACCGTTCCAAAAAAAATATATTAAATATTAATCTAATTAAAAGTGTGTGTGTGTATATATATATATATAATAAATAAAACATCTATATATAATAGGGGCAAAAGGGGAAATCAAAAGTTTCTCCCCTTAAGCCCCTTTTAGAGGTAGTATAAATATTGTATAAAAATCTGCTACCCAATAAAATTTCCCAATATTTTAAAGCAAGTATTTGATTGTGAATTTTACATATTGTAAGACTTAAAAAATATCCATATAATTAGGTACAGATATTAATAGTGAGTTGTTCATAAATTTCTTTAATGAAAATAATTATAAATTTAAAATATATGAAATGAAATAAAATTAGAAACTCTATCACTATTGATTTATCAAGCATTTTGATGATAATATTAATAAACGATCATATTTTTATTCAAACTTATAGAAATAAATGTAAATATTCAAATAAGGAGAATACTTATATGAAAGTGTTTTTCTTCAAATAAAGAGGAAATATATATTGGATGAATAAATAATACCCTTACTATCAATAATCGGTTATCATTTTCTTTGCCTACATACTAGTTCCTTTCCAATAATCTCTTCTTCCACCGCTTTATGTATGTACTGATATATTGATTTTTCTTCTCATATTCCCTTTTGGACTCTATCATTACCCATCTCTTATCTTTTAGCAAAATACATGGAAGAAGACATTTTTCGTACCAAATTGTTGGCAGTTTAGAATGAAATTACATTTTTCTGTCAGTTTCATGCTATTTATAGTGGGCAATATCAAACTTGTATTCAATTTGTAAATGAAAAGTCTATTAATTATAAATAGTTTATGACATAATGTATAGCCATTAATAGATTCACTCATGTGGATGAAGAAAGTGAATTGTTTCAATTATCCATTGAATAAGTTTTCATGAAAGCTCATTGGTTTTAGAAATTGAATGGATTATCGATACAAAGGATGAAATAAAAATAATAATTCAATTTGAATTAATTAACTTGTAATACTACTCATTTACCTAATAATTAAACTAATTAAAAGTATATTAAAATAAATAATAACCAAAAAATATATATTCAATAGGGGCAAAAGGGGAAATCAAAAGTTTCTCCCATTTATCCCCTTTTAGAGGTACTAGGTGCTTTAGACCAAGTAGAGGTGCTTTGGACCAGGTGCCTAAGTACCACGGTAGACCAGGTGCTCTGGTACTGTGGTCAGACGAAGTGCGTAGACAAATTTTGTCAAGTTGTAAAATTCCACGTGTATTCCAATTTCACCCCACAACACCGATCAAGCTATATAAAATTAAAGGGTATGGTGTTTTTATTTGTAATATAAAAAAATTATCATAGTTAAAATTATTTTTAAAAATAAATTAAAAAAATGTGAAAATATTTTTTTTTATAAATATTACATTAAATTAAGGAAAATGAAAACTTGAAGTTTAGATCTCATTGGAAGGTTTAACTAAATAATTATAATAATTTAAGTTGTACAAAATATAAATGTAACAACTTTATTAATATATATAAACAAATTTTTTCATTAAAATAAAATGTATCTCGTGTCATGTCACCATGACAAAATTATTATTATATTTTTATTAAAATAAAAACATTTTCCAACTATACTCTTTAGTTTTATATTTAATAAAGGATAATATCAAACTCATACTTTTACTAAAAAAAAATGATCTTAAATAAAGTAAGTTGAGTCGAGATTTGTCTCCAAAAGTCCCCATTGTTCGATTGCCATTGGTTGTCTCAAAATTCAAATCCTTGACTGTTTCGTGTCGCTTAATCAGTCTATAGGTTTTACGTGTTAAAGCTTCTAACAACTACCCCTCCCTCACAAATATTTAATATATATATATATTTACCCATACATATTTTATCAATATCACCCTATAAAAGCAAGCAATTCAATGTCTCCCACTACTTCAATTCAATTCAATTCAATTCAATGTCTTCCATTACCATTACTCAACAAAACCAATCAGCTTCTCATCTTCCATGGACCATTCGTGCCCTAAATTACCTTTTCAAGCTTCCTTTTCGTTCTGATTTTACTGTTAATCGCCGCCTTCTTAGTTTCTTCGATCGTAAAATTCCTCCTTCTTCTTCTCCCTCTAATGGCGTTATCTCTTCTGATTTCTCTTTCACCTCCATTCCTGACCTCTGGATTCGACTTTATACTCCTCATTCTCATTCTGAGATTTCTCTCCCTGTCGTTGTTTTCTTCCATGGCGGAGGTTTTGTCTTTGGCTCTCCCGATTCCTCACCGATCGATTCCTTCTCTCGCGATTTCGCTCGCGAGCTCAATTCCATCGTTATTTCGGTCAATTATCGCCTTGCTCCTGAACATCGATTTCCATCTCAATACGATGACGGATTCAACGTTCTCAAGTTCCTCGATGAAGGATTGATTTCCGATTCAATTCCTCCAACTGCTGATTTCAGCCGTTGTTTCATCGCCGGAGAAAGCGCCGGAGGAAACATAGCACATCACGTAACGCTAAGAGCCATTTCCAAAACTCACGATCGATTCAAGAAGCTGAAGATCGCAGGAGTGATAGAAATTCAACCGTTCTTCGGCGGAGAAGAACGAACGGAATCGGAGCTCCGATACGGTTACGGTACAGGATTGACGTTGGAAATGGCGGATTGGTATTGGAAGGCGTTTTTACCGGTCGGGTCGAACCGGGACCACCCGGCGGCCAACGTGGTCGGATCCAATTCGGTTGATATTTCGGGTTTGGATTTTCCACCGGTTCTTGTAATCGTGGGAGGTTTGGATCAGTTAAAGGATAGAGACGTGGAGTACTGTGAGTGGTTGAAGAAATCTGGTCAAGAAGTAGATAAAATAGAGTACCCGAATGCGAGCCATGGGTTTATTTGGTTCTCGAACGTTCCAGAATATTGCATACTCATGCAGGATGTTACAGAATTCGTGTGGAAATCCAAATTTTGTACGTAAGTGAAAGTTTTAGTTAAGGGTAAAGTAGTAAATGTTGTGCATAAGATATATGTATATTATTCAATAAAAAAAGTTATTTATGGGAATAGTCACTTTTTAGTGTGGAATAACACAATATATTGGGAGGACAAATTTAAAAATAAGGAAATAGAGGAGAGAGATTGATTGGGAAGTCAAATAAAATAATCATTACACTAAAAATATAAAAGACATAATAAAAAAATAAAAAGTAATTGTTGGCTAAAAAATTATAATTGATGAGATGTGGCTAATTCTTTTATAAACACTAGTTTTTTCACACGTGCCATGCACGTGAGACACGTGGTTTATCTTTAAAATTTTATAATAAAAATGTCAATATTATTATGAAGTTATTTTCTTAACTAATATTTTGAAAATTCAAATTTTATAATGAAATGGAAGAAATTAACGTAACCCATATTAAAAAATATCTTTAAGATGAAAAAAACTTAAATTTCATGATTTTATATCATCTTGTTACTCATGGATGATGGATACATGTAGATGACTAAAGATTAATAATGATTTTATATCATCTTACCTAATATTCATTTCCTTTCCATAACTCTATCCACAAACATCTAGTTTTTTGTTTTTTAAATTGGTGTGTTAGTTCATCTCTATTTACATGTATATATAGTAAATTAAAATTGAAAATTTCAATAAATTTTTAATTCAATTAGTGAGTTATAAAACTTTTCTACTACTCATTTATTTGGGGTGTTACAAGATGGTATGCTATGTCCTTTGGTTTTGATATTTTAAAAAATAAACACACTAACGTAATTATACATTTAAATTAGAGAGAGAATTGTTTTAGTGTGTGTTTTCCCCTGCTTGACCTAGTCTTAATATAATAAAAAAAAAGGAATTAGGAAGAGAAAGGTTTGTTAGAGAAAGTAGTAGACGAAAAGTTATTAAAAATTAATTTGATTGTTGGGTTTGATTTTAAATTTAATAAGTCTATGAAATTATTTATTTTATAAATATGACCAATAAATTATTACTAAATTAATTTTTGAAATAAGCTCATGATAAAATATATTTGAAATATTTATTGAACGAAGACAATTTTAGTTTATTGTATTTAATTAATTTAATAATAAGAAAGTATATTTAGAAAAATTTAGATAGTATAAAATTTGTTTATTGTATTTAATTAATTGGTAATAATATTTAATTATTAATAATAAGAAAGTATATTTAGAAAATTTTAGATAGTATAAAATTTGTTTATTGTATTTAATTAATTTAATAATAAGAAAGTATATTTAGATAGTATAAAATTTGTTTATTGTATTTAATTAATTGGTAATAAAATGATTATTAATTTTGAATGATGGTATTATAGAAATTTAAATGAATTATAAGGGTAAAAATGGAAATCAAAAGTTTTTCCTCTAAGCCACTTTTTAGATAGTATAGATTATAGATATAAAATCGTCAATTAGGGACTATGTTCATAAAATGGTATTGTTTTTTTTTTTTTTTTTTGAGATTCATAAAATGGTATTGTTAGAATGAGTTTATATAATGGATCAAATTTCATAGTTACAATTTTGGAGAATGTCATAAGTCTAGTTTAAATGTATAATTAATAGGTTTATTATGGCTAGTCTTTGGGAGGCTTTTTTTTTTAATGATTAATGATTAACGATAATTGTTAATTATTAATATATTTGTTATCCTATGCTTTCTTTTGTACGAAAAGAGAATATTTGATGTTTTTTTTTCCAATATTTGATGTTTCAATCATAACATTAAATTAAAATAAATTTAACAAAGGCAAAAATGGTGGAGAGCAATGTTAGAGGGAAAGATTGGTGTTTCAAATTCTCAAATTTGTTATTAAAGATGGCATTTAAGTAAGCTAAATTAGTAGAGCAATAAAAAATAATACTCTATCTCGTAGAGTATTTTATTAAAGTCATAATTCTTGTTTTAATGTATATTCATATGCATATTATTGCTATATTTGGGAGTTTTTTTTTCATGATAATTGATAATGATTAATGAAAAAAAAAGTGGAATATCATGTCATTGCATATGCTTGCCCAAAAATTAAACCATTAATTATCTATAAAGATTCGACTTCCTGTTTCGTTGGATTCATGTTTTTCGTTTTTTTTTTTATTTGATTTCATGTAAGTCTTTAGAATTTCTAAAAATATAATTAATGATTTTTAATAACATCGATTACATTAAATAAAAGATTTATGCTTTGTTTTTTCATCCCTTTTTTTATTTAATTAAAGTTATCTATAATTTTTTTATTTCATATTATCCATAAATTTATTTACTTATTTCATAAGAAAAGAAATATTAAAATTATAATTAGAAATTAATTGATATAACATTTTTTTAATCTAATTAAAGTTTCCTATCAATCTGTTTATACTTCTTAAGAAACAAAATTGGAGAGAAAAATTGAAATAATAAAATTATAATTATAAATTATTTGATATAAAATAAATTGTCATTAAATTAAATAATTGATAATAATTGATATCTCTAAATTTATCAAATACATTTTTTTTCTATCATCTAATTTGATCAAATAAAAAAATATGGTGCACCAATGAGAGTGATCAAATTTTTCTAGTTAAGAATACCAAAAGAATTGGTAATTACGTGTACAAACTATTTAATTTGAGAAAACATTTTAAGATATAAATAAATAAATAATTATTAGAGATTAATATCATTAATATCCTGATTAATTCACCTAATTGCACTATTACCGGTGGTTGAGATTATATTTCACTTATACCCAAAAAACACCACATTTAGCGGTTAGTAGGGATTTTCCGGCAAAACTGTTTACCATTATGCCCCCAATTTTCCTTACCTTTCGTTGGTTCTCTTTCCTCCTTTATTACCGAATTTATGTTTTTTTTTTAAATTTGCTTGATTCGTGGGATTTGATTTTATCAATCTGTTTCCTTTTGTATATTAATATCCATATTTTCTTTGTTTCTTTTCCACGTTTTCTGCTAGATCTTCATTTCATTTTCTTCTTCTAGGGTTTCATGAGATCTGAGAGTTCAACAATTGCGAGCTTCCCTCAATCGTCTCAAATCCGGCGTCGAACATGTTTCTGTCTCTATAGACATATACAAGCAAGGATCTTTGTATGTTTCTTTAAATTCATTCAATCTGATTTCGTTTCTATAGCCCTTTTCCACTCTTCCAATTTCATAAAGTTTCGATTTTTATTTCTTTCATGCTCTAACATTTTGGTTATTCTTGCGAGAATTTTCGGATCTTTGTTATACGAAGTTTGTGAAAGAATCGTGAACCCTATTTATGGATCGTTCAGGTTATTGCCGAATGTTAATATTAAATCTCAAAATTTTGATTTGAATTGACTTCCTGGTATTTCACTCTCTCTTTCAATCGAATGAATTTTTTCCAGGATCTGAATGAATTTTTAAAACTGTTTATTTTTGTTCAACGTTTATTTTTATTCTCTATTTACATATCTATAGAAACTTTGATCTCTTTTTCATCTCCAATTGTTTTTCTCTTTCGTTTTTGCTACTTTTATCTCTCGTATTTTGTTGGAGGACGAACAATGAAGGACATTTGAAATTTCCAAAATAAATGTTTACTAAAAGTAAACTGCTTTTTTAAAAAAATTAAAATTTTTAATTGTTTATAAAAATTTGACCGTCTTCTCGGCCACCAAACTTATGATTCTTTACTGGTTTGGTTTTCCGGTCATGATTCAAATTCATTGCGAAATCTGAAAAATAGACGAAGGTGATCGTTGTTGTGGCTCGTGTTTCTGTTCAATCGAGGAAGAAAGAAGCAACCAAGGTACATCAATAAATGTTTACTAACAGTAAACCGTTTATAAAAATTTGTACCTTCCAATTCTTTTTCATCTCCAATTTTGTTCATTCGCTATCTCAGGAAGGACATTTGAATTTTCAAAATAAATGTTTACTAAAAGTAAACTGTTTATAAAAAAAATTACATTTTCAATTCTCAGTGAACTTTGTTTTCTATGTATTTTATAGATAAGTTACTTTTAGTGAAATGTTTATTTTTATTCAATGTTTATTTTGAAAGCCTTTTTTACATATGTTTTCAAAACTGTTTCATCAATTTTTGTATCCAAATCAATTTTAAGTGCACATTAATAAACTGTTTACTTTTTATCTTTGTTTTTTTAGGATGACGAACAAGAAAGACGATCGATTTTTCCATGAAGAAGAAGTCAGAAGGTTGAAGATCAAAGTAGAAGATTGAAGATTTTTTATTTTATTTTTGTTATAGTTTTTATTTTTATTTAGATTTGATTTTTCCATTAATTTTGTAAAATTTAAGGAATTTTATAACTTTCCTTAAATTTTACACAAATTAAGGAGAAATTAAATCAGGGGCATGTTTGTCCTTTCACAATGTAATTTAATTGGCCGGTGGCGGTTTTTGGGTACTTTTGATATTTAATAAAAAAATCCGGTATATTTGATATATCCATTATTTTTTTGGTTATTAGTGAAATTCACCCTAATTATTATAATAGTAAACTTCGTAAATTTAAGAGTTTATATAGGGATATAATAGTCTAAAAATAATTTTCAAACATCCCCACTTTTAAGATATTAAAGATATTGTGTTTGCATTTTTACCAATTATACAGGGCAACTGGAAGATTCCTCTTAATCGTACATGCAGGGTAGTTATTAAGGAGCCATAATCGGATATACTGATGCGTTCTCAGTCGCCTGCGCCTTCACCAAGGGATTTATTGACTTCCGATAATGGGAAGAATCACTTTTTTTTTTTTTTTTTTTGTGAATGTCACTTATGTTTTGTTTTGTACAAACTAATTAATTTATTTTACAACCTCGTCTCAATCGTTGGTTCCTAAACGTGGCTATGCAAAGAACCTTGCACTGCATAAGAGGAATGGTAAGAGAGATCTGACTATCCAGGAAGAATTAAACAGGTGGATGGCGACAACGCTACACCATTTATCACTAAGGCTGGCATATTAGTGCGTGCCCTTATACCATCGAGCCAGAAGAGATATGATTTTGTGCCAGCAGAGATTCTTAATGATATCAGACAACAACTTGGGATGAGTCTTGTATTTAGATGCATGATTTCTAATTACTATATAATTTGCACTTACATAATTTCTAATGCGTTAAGGACAAATTCAATCTTCCAAATAATGTTGATTTTCTTTTAGAGGGAGAGAGATTTTTTTTTTTAAAAAAAAAAGAAGAAAATAGAAATTTGCAGTAAAAGAGTTGTAAAAGAGAGTGGTTGAGAGATCTGGAAGGAAAAAAAAGGAAAATTTGTAATAAAAAATGAAATTTGCAATGAAGATTTGATTTCATTTACCAAATAATATTGATTTGGTTTTAGAGGGATGAGATCAAGAGATTTAAAAAAAAAGAAAAAAAAAATAGAAATTTGCATCAAAATAGCTTTAGAGGGGAAAGATTGTGCGATCTAAAAAAAATGAGATTTGAAATGAATTAGAGTGTTTTAAGGAAATTAAATGTAGGGATAAATCAGGAAGGAAAAAAACCTCTCCACCGTGTAAGGTGTAAAAATGTCAAATATGTAATTAATAGGTACATCTATATATTGTTGTAATTACCTTGTCTGATATGGTTTATCATGTAAATAATCCAATATTTTAATTGGCTGGTTCGTTTTCATTTTAATTTTTTAAAAGTTGTGATCTCGTCATTTAGTTTTGCGGCTTTTTCATTTTGTTTTTAAAAATTCATCCCTAAAATCTTTGGCAGTTATACTTTAAAATAAAAAAAATAAAAAAAAAAATCTTTTTTTCACTTTCTACTTTAAAATAAAAAAAAATAAAAAAAAAAAAATCTTTTTTTCACTTTCTTCGTTACATTTGTTAACTCAATCGGAGGACATAACTTTTTTTTTTTTTTTTTAATAGTTTTTCCTAGATTCATTGTTCATCCTTTATTCCGTTGTTACAATGGGTAGGACAATTGAAGTTTTTTTGTTTCATGGAGGGTGTTTTTGATGAGAATGGGATCTATGTAGATTATCAGTCGCAAATGTTTCGGATTGTGAAGAACATTAATCTTACTGCTCTATAAAAAAAGTCGTCAAGAGAGGTTGGATTCAATTTTCATTGTCACAGATTCCATATGGAAATTTATTTTCATGATAATCGAAAACATTATGTCACAACGTGTTTGCGACGTGGAGCACCAACGTCCAATTTATGGGCCTCTTCGTGAGAAGAAAAAATTTGGAGTCGCCACCAACCAAATTCGGGTGTGATTAGTCACCTAATTAATAAAAATAGTGTACGAAAACCAGATTGGGTTCGGGAGTCATTTATGCATAGGGAAGGTACTAGCACCCTACGACATCCATTTAAAAAATGGTTATCCTAATCTTATCTTATATTATCAAATTTTAAATTATTGGTCCTTAATTTAACTAATTTGTGAAAAGATTGATTTTAATTTATGAAAACAAACGTCTCATTTAAATCTTCTCTTAACATCAAGAATGATGTAAGTTCAAAGATTAATTGAGCGGGGTTATGACCGTTAATTGAACAAATATCGGAATTGGGGGTTCCTAACCTAGAGAAATTGAGAATTGTTACTTCTCAAAATCCCATCATCGGGTTTGTAATTATATTTTAAAACATTTTGTTTATTACCTTTTATTCAAAATACTCCTTTTTATTTTAAAACAACAAATCTAGTATTTATTATTTAAATAAAACTATAGTTATTTCTAGGGTTTTTGTACACTTATTGAGACTTTGATAAACACATTACTAAGCCTTCACAATTGTGACGATTTCCACACATTTATGAAATTTATAATAAACATATTACTCTTTCCCAAAAATAAAATTTTATTAAGATAATTTTTTTATAATAAAAAAAAAAAGAATTTTAATGTACTAATATCACAAGCCAATTAAAAGTACCAATTATTTCAAATCAAAGTCTAAACTTAAAAATTTCATATCTCGTTAATTAAAATATGTTTTGACTTGATTCTTTAACCTAAATACACCTTATTAATCTATCATTGACCTATAATGATAAAATAAATTAATTTTATAAATAAAAATCAGAATTCATGTAAAACAAATCTCAATCACGTTTTATTTCGTACAAAAATCCTACAACATTTATATCAACTTTGAAAAATCATATCTTTTTTAATAGAGACCCAAACGAGGTGATTTTTGTTGCAAAAGTTTTATTCATCAGTCTAGTTTCAAGAAAAAATAAATTGTAAACATATATATCAGAGAAATATCACCGAAAACACCCATGATAAAAAAACGCTGCAGTTTTTCCCGAAACAGTAATTTCTGTTAAAACCTTTAACTTAAAAAAATCATAACTTTAAAACCAGAAATCGAAATCGATTGATTCTTTTTCTCATATCTTTGTATATCAGTCTATTTTCAAATAAAATTAGCCATATAGTAAAAATCAGAACCTTAAAATCACGAATTTAATGGAAACACAGAGGACTCATATGACTAAGAAATAATCTAAAGAAAAGAAAAGAATTTACCTTTGGATGCATTGGTTTGGGAGAGAATGAGATGGAGAAATTTGATTGGTTTTCTCTCCCCAAAACTTTGAGATATGATGTCTACATTTTCTCTAATTTTTCTCTATTTTCTCTCGTTTTTCTACCGTTTTTCTGTGTGTTTCTACTATCCTATTCTAAGAGTGAGAGCTCCTATTTATAGCCAAAATTAGAGTTATTTAAAATATATTGAGATAATGAAAATAGAAGATAATTCTTAGAGATTAACTCAATCTAAATCAAATAATATCTTTAGAAAATATAATTAAATCTATCCCAAATTATAATTATCTTTGACCATTTCAAATTAATTTAAAATTAACTACCTTATCTCTGCAATAATTAAAAAAAATAAAATAAAATAACAACTTTTAAAATAAATAAAATCGAAAACTATTTATATTTAAAATTAAAGCCAATTTTATTTTGAAATAAAAATCGTCTTTATCATTTAAACTTAAAACAAAATTAAAATCTAATTATTTTTAAAATATAAGGATCAATTTTATTTTTAAGAATAAAATTATCTTTTTTTTTAAAACAATCAAATTTTATTTTTTATTTCAATTTTCTTTATTTTAAAAATAAAAATTAATAAATTTGGCCTGGAAAAAATACGGTATCTACACATTATATTCTTATTGCTACTTATGAGGTATAATATTATGACTACCAATATCTATGAGTTACAATTCTGCATTACTTAGTGCTCGAGAGTTGTCTGTTATCTCTGCTCTTGATGAAATTCAATATAAGCTCCAAGAATGGTTCAACGATCGTTGACATGCAATTTCTCAAATTCAATCTGAACTTACACTCTGGGATGATCATATTGTTCGTATGAATATTAGTTTTGGCAGTAAAATGATAATATGTTTTTATATTATGCATTTTATTTTATTCAACGTTTAATCATGTATATGTATCTATTTTTATCAAATAAAATATATGTCTTTGATTTTCTTCTTTTACTATTTTTTTGGTGTTGTAGGTGGAGCCGATTAATGAGGACGAGTATCATGTAATTGATTTTCACATGGAATATGTTGTCAACACTACAAAATAAATGTATGCATGTAGATGTTGGAACATGTTGAAGATTCCATGTACTCATGCATGTGCATTAATACTATCTAAAAATTTACCACCGAGTAATTATATTAACAACTTTTACACTACGGAAGCATTGACGTGTACGTACTTTAGTAGTGTTTATCCCATTAGAAAAAGAAAACAGTGGCAAGTTCCTAGTGAAGTTAGTTACATTATTGCTCACCCTCATGATATTAAGCGCCCTCCAAGGTAACCACGTACGAAACGCCTTTTATCTTCTATTGAATCATCATTATCTCAACTGAAGAAGTGTTCTTGTTGTGGTGGCAAAGGTCACAATTGCAAGGCTTGTAGGAATGTTATACGAGCTAGGATTGAATCATCGTCTTTGTTCACAAGGATTGAATCATTGTCTTAGTTTTTTTTTTTTAATTAAATTGTTATTCTGGATGTTTTCACTTTTTTCATTTAGATTTGTGCGTCATTTTTTTAAATTTTGGTTTTTTTTAGTTTTACATTTGTTTTTATGTTATTTTATGGCAGTTGTTTAGTTTTTAAGAACTATTTGTTTTTATTTATAAAGTTAAGTTTTTATGTATTACTCTTTAACAAAATTACATTAATTTTGATATTGCATAAAATATTATACACCCTTTTATTTAACAATATTAAATACATGTTTTAAGTTTTATATTTGTTTTATTTTTATTTTATAACTGTTTTTAAGTTGTTTATAATGTTTTTTTATGAAGTTATGTTTTCATGTATACTTATTTTTTTTAAATATGTATTACTATTTAACAAGTTATAATATTTCTGATATTACATGGAATACTATACACCCCTTTATTTTACATTATTAAATACAAGTTTTAGCTTTTGGTTGTTTTTTAGTTTTTATATTTTTTTTTTGTGCAGTTATGTTTCATGTTTAATTAAGTTTTTTTTATTATGTATTTCTATTTAACAATATTAAGACATATGATATTGTATAAAATATTATATACCCTTCTATTTAACAATATTAAATATACTACTGTTTATTTTTTTAAACGTGTGTCTATTAGTGTCTAACAATATTAAATTAAGAATGTTATTTAATAAAATATTATACCATACTTTGTTGAACAACATCAAATATATTACAAAATTCAATTTAGTTTTTTATATTCTTGGCCTTTAGTTTGGCACATATGTTAAAAAAATAGTTTCCTTTCATCAGCATATAGGATGTTTCACAAAATCATTCATTGTTTGTTCTAAAAAAGATAAACTCAAAGTATTTCTAAACTTTAGCGTTTCAAGATAAAAGGGAATGAAAAACAAATAAAATCTGACATATTTGTTTAGGGCTTTCAATCTTGTGTCAACAAGTGAAATGTTGGTATGCTAGCTTTCATCTCTTGAGTCAAGCTTTTTGTAGGTTTATCTGCTGTATGACGTTGTAGTTGATTGACTTGACTTTCGCTGCCATAGGGATTTTGCTCTAAGTGTAATTTCTTGAACGTTTAATTCCTTATCAGTTTTGAACATTATTAAAATTTTCCTACTGTTTACTAATAATAAATACACAGTTTACCTTTATTCCTTTCGAATACGTTCTTTTTAGTCTTTTCTTTTTCCAACAACCACAATTTTGTTCTTTTTCAGTCTTCTCTTTTTTTCCCTTAACTTTCCCCCCTTTTGGCATTCATTTTTGGGGAAGGTTCAATCTCCTGAAAAATTATATATATATATATATATATATATATATATATATATATATATATATATATATATATATTGTAATGTATAAATTTTTTAATATGACAATTTCCTCTAGAGTGTCTAAATTTGAATCTTTGACCCAACATCATCTTTGTCAATTGAATTTCGTATGAAATCCTTTCCATTTTCTTCCTATTCTTCCTATAGTGTAAATATAAATATGGATTTTATTTTCCTATTTACATTAAATAGGAAAATAAAATCCATATTTATATAGGTACACATTTAAGTCATAGTAATACTTATTCCGTAGTTTCTTCTATAATATCAACATCTTTTTCAATTTCATTTCCTTCCTTTTTGTCCTTCCTATAGGTTCATTTTGATTCAAGGTTATTGAGTACTAATATTTATTCTTAGAATCGGGTAAAGTAGGAATTTGATATTAAATCATTCATAAGAAGAAATTAGGTTTTTCATCATCTTTCTTTTTATTCTCACTGTCATCTATTAGATTATGATTAGCACGAATAAACTTTTCAACCAACCTTGTCGATCTCTCAACGTTCTCATTCATTGTCACCAAACTAACCTTCATCATGTAATTCTGTTCGATTGACATCGCTTCAGAGACCTTCATTTGCATTTAAATCAGCATTTTGAATGCTATCAGAATTTTTTTGTTCATTGATTCCCACTCCACTGGACACTTGATTTTTCTGTCTAATTTCTCTTAACAAAAGTTTAAGATAATCAGTTTCTAGTTCTTCATTAGTAAGTTTCATTGTGATCACTTCTATATGTTTGTAATGTTAAATTTATAATATTAAACATAGTAATGTTTCCAATATAATATAATGTTTCATAATAGTAAAAGGATCATACTGGACTGCTACTGCTTAATACATAATTTTCGTACGATTTCCAATCTCCTTGTTTTGATTAATGCCAATTTAATATTCTTGGGTATGTTTTGTCAATTCTTGTTGCATATAAATTGTTCCTTGATAATGCAGGTAAAACCTAAAATGACCAAAGTATTAATGCATGTGGAAACCCATCTAAAAAATGGTAATTTGTCTGTGGAGAGTCTCTTACTTTCTTAATGTTGTTCAAAGTCAAATTTTAACTCAATCTTCCCCATGGATATCTTTCGAAATCATCCTCTTCTTTTACCAATCTCAGGTGTAGATTTTTTATACTTGTTATTTTCTGCACTGGCAACAACATTGATTTAAAGATATGCATCTTTGCCATTTTTTCAAACATGCCTTCATCTTCAAAATCAAATTGGTTGAAGATATTCTCAAAGTCATTACGGTCTATGTTACCTCTACCTAGGAAGAATTGTTACATTATTGTGCTTTCAGGAAGACAGACAATATTGATATATCTTTCTACTCCACAGAACAGCCCTGTGATGATACAAAATTCTTTAATACTGAAAGTCTCGACTCTGCCATAAAAAATTGAAACTAAGCTCGTACAAGTTTGAATTGTTGACTATTCTTCCTATCAATTGTTGCATTAATTTTGGTGGGAAGTTGACAATACCCAGTTCTAAGATGTTTTTGTAACAACTTTCTTTCAGTCTCTTTAGGGGCCCAGGTTTCAGTCTTTTGAGCATACTTACTATCATTGATTGCTTAGTGTATGGATGAGTTTTCTTGTCTTTGTACCATTCTTTCAGGCTCACAATGAAATCAGGCCCCTTTCCATTAATTGGTAAAAGAAGGTTAAAATTTTACAAAAAAAAATTTACAAAAGTCATAGAACATTATACAATTGTAGAAAACGTATTAATGATCACTTTATGAACTATATTGATGTGGGCCATCTAAGCTGAGGCCCATCTTAGTCTTTTATCTAGTTGTTTGGGCACCTTATATTTAAGCCCCTTTTACTTGCTTTCCTGGCCCAGTTGTTTAGGCCCTCTATTTTTAGGTTTACTATTTTAGACAGCCCTATAAAGTCACTGTTAAGGGCATAGGTTTCAGAGTTGTTGGTTTTTTTTTAATTTCAAGAATAGTGCATTGTAAAGAGAGCCTAAGATTCGGACAATTAAGCAATACAATTGAGCCGTTTTTAGCTTCTTTCCTTGATATTGTCTACATCAATTGGTATCAAAGCCCCAAAATTCTTGGACGACAACCATGGCAGTGGACGGAGAGAAAGGTGAACCACGAATGGCAGAAGATGAACAGAAGTTCCCTGTATTGTGGACAACCATTTCCAACTTAGAATAGAGAGTGGATGAACGTATGGAACGTTTCACTCGAGAAGTTAAACGAAGCCTGACTGGTATAGAGAGAATTCTAAACCAACTGAGGGGTAACCCATTGCTAGAGCCTCGTGAATTTGCATGAGCTTAAATGATTGAAAGAAGAGGAGGAAGAAGGTGAGGAAGAAACACACGTAGGCGTGGAAGAGAAGTCAAATGCAATAGTTCATCCCTGGACACAGATCATGAAAACTCTAATGGAGAAGAGCTTGTTGAGGAAGTCATCCTTCATGGAAATAGACAAACATGAGATGCTTGGAGGTATATCCTCACCTGGGAAGGGAACCTCCAGACTATCGAATGAAGGTGGATGTCCCTTAATTTGACGATAACTTCGGCATCGAAGAGTTCCTACAATGGCTGAGAGTAGTGGAGCATTTTTTTGAATATATGAATGTACCAAAAGAAACCAGAGTTACCTTAATCTCTTTCAAGTTGAAAGATGGGGTTGCAGCTTAGTGGGATCAAGTGGTTAATGCTCTCTGGAGGGATGGAAAAGCCAAGATCAGAAATGCGAAAATACCTTCGAAAGAGATTTTTACCTGAGGAGCATGACCAATTACTCTATAATCAGTATCATCAATGCTAGCAAGGAGAACGAAATGTGCGAGAATATACAAACGAGTTTTACCGTTTGAATGCAAGAACAGATTTGAACGAATCCGAAAGGATTTAAGTAGCACGGTATGTTGGAGGACTCAGCAATGTCATTAAAGAGCAATTAGCTCTCAAGACTGTTAAAACCCTAGCTAAAGTTGTAACGTTGGCCTAGAAGGTAGAAGACTTTCAGCTCACATCCACTAAACCCTATCAACCCAGAAGGAGTTTTGCAGATCATTTCTTTGACAAATGAAAGAAGTCACGCCTACCCTAGCCATGCCAACACGAGCCCAGAAAGAACCCAACAAACCAATCCCCAGGCCTGGCCTATCCAGAAACACCAACCTATATGCCAAACTCAATCCCATCCGTTGCTATAAATGTAATGAACCTGGCCATAAAAATAATGACTGTCTCCTACAAAAAACCACGGCCATTGTTGGAGCTATGGAGTCCAATTCTGACCAGAACTCTGAAAATGAGACCCTTGACCACGAGGAGGTGGAGGAAGTGTGTGGTGATGATGGTGAACGGGTTATCTGCGTTGTTTAACATGTCTTACTTACCCCCAAGAAACCCACTGTATCTCAGAGAAGCCAAATCTTTCTGACTTGTAGCACAATTCATCAAAAGGTTTGTGATGTTATCATTGACAATGGAAGCACACGGAGAACATTGTAGCAAAGAGTCTAGTTCGAACAATGAAGCTTCAAACTCAAAAACACCCTAATCCGTATAGTTTGGGTTGGATAAAAAAGGGTGATGAACACAGGGTTACGAAGGTTTGTGACATACAACTTTTGATTAGAAAGTACTACAAGGACACAATAAAATGTGATGTTGTAGATATGGATGCGTGCCACATTTTATTGGGACGCAATTTGAAAAATCTGTGAGCTATGATGGACGGGATAATTCCTATAAGTTTTAGTGGGGGCAAAAAACAATTGTGTTATTGCCAAGCAGTGACCCCTTTGAATCACTCTCTGCCTCAGGCCATGCCAATTTTAATTTTTATACCTGGAAGTCATACATTTTATAATCTGTTTGAACCTACTAACTCAGTTCTGATTGTACTATCCACAGTAAACGAAGGTCAGAAACCAAGACATTTTGAAATTGAAGGCTTGCTCGCATAATCTCAAGACCTTACACCAACAGGCTTGCCATCTCTACTACCTCCTGAGAGAGATATATAGCCCTGCATTGATCTGGTACCTGGGGCTAGTTTACCAAACTTACCACATTACTGTATGAGTCCCAAGGAGCACGAAATTTTACAAACACAAATTGATGACCTGTTGAACAAATAGATTATTCAGGCAAGCATGAGTCCCTATGCAGCCCCCACTTTGCTTGTTCTAAAGAAAAATAGCACTTGACGTATGTGTATGGACAGTAGAGCCATAAACAAGATTACAATTAAACACAGATTTCCATTCCACGTATAGAAGATCTGCTAGATCAATTAGAAGGAGCTAGCATCTTTTCATGGCTGGATCTAAGGAGTGGCTATCATCAGATACGATTTCAACCTGGGGATGAGTGGAAAACTGCCTTCAAAACCAAAGAAAGCCTCTTTGAATGGAAGGTGATGTCTTTTGGTCTTAGCAATGCACCAAGCACCTTCATGCACCTCATGAACCATGTGTTGAAACCTTTAATGGGAAAATCAGTGGTGGTCTACTGTGATGATATTCTAGTACATAGAAAATCCTGGGAAGATCATATGAGGCATCTTTGTGAAGTTTTTCAAACATTACAGGCTCACAAATTGTATCTCAACAAGGATAAATGCGACTTTTACACTGACATATTGCTGTTCTTGGGCTTCATAATTGGCAGAAATGGAATTGAAATTGACACTGCAAAAATCTAATCAATCATAGATTGGCCACAACCTAGTAACATGGTAGAGGTTCGGAATTTTCACGGGTTAGCTACATTTTACAGAAGATTCATACTTAACTTCAATAGTATCATGGCCCCTATCAGGAATTGTTTGAAAAAGGGACCATTCACTGGGGACCCGAACAGCATGACAGCTTCAGGCTTATAAAGAAAAAATTAGTTTCAGCTCCAATTCTTAAATTGCCAAATTTTGCAAAACTGTTTGAAGTGGAGACAGATGCTTCTATGACAGGAATAGGCCCTGTGTTGTTACAAGAAGGGCATCCAATAGAGTAATTTAGTGAAAAACTTGATGAAGCAAAGCAGAAATGGTCTTCGTATGTACAAGAACTTTTTACCATCACTAGAACCTTTCAGCACTGGGAGCACTACCTTATTTAGAAAGAATTCATTCTACACTGTGACCATCAGTCTCTACGTTTCCTTGATTCACAGAAACACTTGAAGAAAATTTATGCTCACTGGATTACTTACCTTCAGAAATTCCAAAACATATTCAAACACAAGTCAGGGAAAAAGAAAATTGTTGCAGATGTTTTAAGTCGAAAGGCCAACCTTTTAATTGTCCTTGAAACTGAGGTCATTAGTTTAGAACACATAAAGGAGTTGTATGAGGATGACAAGGATTTTGTTGCAACTTGGCTAAACTGCAAACATAACATTCGAATGAGTGATTTTCACTTACACCAGGACTTTCTGTTTAAAGGAAATAGTTTATGCATCCCATCTACCTCTCTTCGTACCAGCCTGATTCATGAGCTTCATAGTGGAGGCCTCGCAGCTCACATTGGTCGTGAAAAGACAACCCTACTTTTCCAAGCTCGTTTCTTCTGGCCTCAATTACGAAAGGATGTAGCTCATTTTGTACGCCATTGTGCAATCTGCCAGACTGCGAAGGGTTCAGCTCAAAACACAGGACTCTATACACCCCTGCTTATCCTAAAAACTATTTGGGAAGATTTATCCATGGATTTTATCTTGGGATTACCAAAAACACAGAAGGGCATTGACTCTGTTTTTATCGTGGTGGATAGGTTCTTTAAAATGGCACACTTTCTTCCATGTAAGAAACCATTTGATGCCAGCACCATTGTAAAACTGTTTTTCAGAGAAATTGTAAGACTCCATGACATTCCCAAATTCATCACTTGGATAGGAATGTAAAGTTCATGAGTCATTTCTGGCTCGTTTTGTGGGGAAGATTTAACATAAAACTGAAATTCAGTAGTGCATATCATCCTCAGACAGAAGTAGTCAATCGTACTTTGGCGAATATGATTCGAAGCATTGCAGGAGATAAACCTAAACAGTGGGATATTGCTCTTGATCAAGCTGAATTTACATTCAATTCCATGACTAACCGATCCACTGGTAAGTCCCGTTTGCTATTGTTTACACTTGTTTACCTAATAAGTCTGTGGATCTTTTCCAAATCAATAAATCAGTAAACAAGAAGGCTGAGAATCTATCTGAGGAAATTGCTGAGCTCCACCAAGGGGTGCAGATGAATTTGTAAAAATCTAATGACAAGTACAAGGCATCGGCTGATGAACACAAAAGAAGTAAGAAATTTGAGGTTGGGGATTTAGTCATGGTTTTTCTTCAAAGAGAGAGTTTTCTGTCTGGTACGTATTCGAAATTAAAGGCCAAGAAGATAGGTCATTTTCTCATCATACAACAAGCAGGCCCCAATGCCTTTGTTTTGGATGTCCCCTCTGATCTTCACGTGTCCCCAACCTTCAACATATCTGATCTCCACGAGTATTTTCCTCCTGATGCAGTGCTTTCTCTTGCAGTAGACTTCGTGGACGAGTCTTGAGTTTTGGTGGGGGAAATTGATATGGGCCATTTAAGCTGAGGCCCATCATAGTCTATTATCTCGTTGTTTGGGCTCCTTATATTTAAGCCCCTTTTACTTGCTTTCCTGGCCCAGTTGTTTAGGCCCTCTATTTTTAAGTTTACTATAAAGTCACTTTTAAGGGCATAGTTTTCAGCATTGTTTTTTTTGTCTTAATTCCAAGAATAGTGCATTATAATGAGAGCCTGAGATTCGGCCAATTAAGGAATACAATTGAGCCGTTTTTAGCTTCTTTCATTAACATTGTCTACGTCATATATTTTGCTTCTTTTTTGGAAACTGTTTTTCCCCTGTTTTTTCAACCCAAAAATTGATGAGTTTGTATTTGGAAAACCATATCACAAAATTGCATTCTACCTTAAATTTTGTTTTTCTGCATCATCTTGTTCTTATTATTTCCTTTCTTGGTCTCTGATTCTTCATCATCCTTCATTTGATTTACATCAAAATAATTTTATTTTTTTAAACAATTTGTCAACAAATTTAGGGAATATATATTTTCACATTGTCAAACATAATATATGAATAAAAAAATTAATTTCTAACCTCGTCTTCTTCGATATATTCTATTTTTGACATTTCTTCTGGTTCCTCATTTTCATATTCTTCAAATTCAATTAGGTATTCTTCATCCTTATCCATAGAAGTATTATGTTCCATTTTGTAGACATAGTCTCAGTAATAACAAGATACAAGAATTTTTGTTTTAGATGTTTAATTTTTACCTTTTTGGGATCTTCATCGGTGTGAATTTGTTCCTTAAGTGTTTCTTCTACTTTATCCTTCATGGCTTTTACCTCTGCATCCTTGATCAATTGATTCCTGACTTCCAAGATTGTTTTTTTTTTTTTCATTTTCTTTAGAGCATTTTCAAGTTTAGGAAGACTGAATTAAAAAAATCGTATCTTTTTTCCCAAATCCTAGAATTTCCGCCCTTTTTTTGCCAATATTTTCCGCATTTTTTCAAATCTTTACAATTAATACAAATAAAATCAGAGGTGGTTTCACGGTTTTCAAAAGTCAACTTTTGGCAGGTCTATCACGCGCAGGAGTACTTACATACTTTACCATTATCAACAGGTGGTGCGCTACCTTTCTTGTAATTAAATAGTATCCATCATTTTTTTTAGTAATTGTGTAATTAAATATGGCTAACATGTTAATAGCCCAATAAAATAAAAAGTTAAGGCACATGATGTAGCGTGTGAAGGCAAAAAGAAAGAAAAAGAAAGGAGATGTGGGATACCTCAGTTGAACGTGAAAAGTACAAAGAAAAAGGAAAATATAGGTTTTATTCTCCATTCTTCTTCTCTTCATTGTCGTCGCCCCTAAGGGTATTCGGGGGAGGATTTGATCAATTTCTTTCGTTTTTCTCTTTGTTTTAGGTGTTATTCTTGGTGGGATTTCTTTAGAGGAAGTTTGATTGAGATTGGAAGAGTCCTCTTCAATTTAGGGTTAAAGGTAATGATGATGTGCCCTTTTTAATTTCTGTAAATTTGTATTGATTATGTTAAAAGCTCATCACAACCATAATTTCTTGAAAGAGACCTTATACCATACAACTACCATTCCAAAACACGCCGGAAAAACACCCTAAGGTCGTCGCCATTGTCGTCGTGGCAGGGGGTAGTTTTTGTGTTGTTTTCACATGTTGTTTCGCTGGTTGTTACCCAATATGTTTGTTTAATATATTTAGGTAAATTTTAGGTTGGTTTTTAAATAGTTATGGTTGCAGTTTTAGGTTTTGGAAAATCCTAAAAAGAAAAGGAAAGTTCAAGTTTGTGAAAAACTAGTTCAAGGTAAGTATAATTAGTTAAGAGTTAATTGAAATCATGTGTAGTTTATTTCTTGTTCATTAAAAGTAGTTTATGTTTCTGGTTTTGGGCATATAAGAGATGATTTTAAGCATGAATCGTGTGTTTTCAGGCTGAATTAAAGTTGCAGGAATTTTGGGTTAAAATGTAGAAAAGTGGGGGTTTTGCATGCATGCCTTGGACTAGTATTATTCGCATATCTTGTAGACTTAATTTTATCAATTGTATGACTTTTGTATGATGTTTAATTGTAATTTTTGGAAGTTTTAAAGTCATCTAAAGCTGCTGGAATTGTTGTACAAATTGTAAGTTAAGTGCCCAAAAGAATGGAAAAATAGCCTAGGTCGATACTCAATTTTGTGAATTGGATTGTGAGATATGTTTTAGAGACTTCTAAGTATATTAGTATGATTTTGGAGGTGTAAATATGATCATTTTTCTGCTGGATTTATTCAGAAAAATCACTTTCTCCTAGTGTCTGAAATTATAGCAAAACTACACTAGTTTAGGCTAGTTTTGCTCTTTTGATTGGAAATTCTTTGGGTGATAGTTTTGTGAGTTAGGCTTGTGATATTGGGTGATTTTAGATCATTCTAAGGTTGGGAAATTGATACTTTTCCATAATTTTAAATTTCTAAGTTTAAGCCTTTCAAAAGTTGGTTTTGGGTAGAAACGATATTTCTAGGCTAGAAACCGAATTAGGCTTGTCAAGCATTTTGGTAGTGATGCTCTTAGGTGAATCACGTTATTTTGGTGTCTTGAATAACGTGGTTGAAGGTTTGCATTAAGTAGGGTCATACTTAATGAAGAATATATCGTTAAGGGAAAATTATAGTTGTGGATAAACATAATTTCACTTAGCGGGGTAGGTTCATTCCATTTGATCAATGGAAAAGAATATCAAAGTATGTTCGCTTCTGTGTCTTGCAAATACACAAGAGAAGGATACCTCAAAAGGTTGAAGCATGGAAACATGTTTTTTATGCTTTTGAGCGAGAAACTCACATTTGTTTGCGAACAAGAGATGAGTTAAGGCATTGTAAAAAAGAAACTTGTTTTAGAAACCGTAGTTGATCATTATTGACTTAATGGATTTAGAATACTTCTCATGACATTATTTTTCTTTTTATTTTTTCTACTCATTGGGCGTAGTCTCATAATGTTACATTAATTTTTTTTGGGTTAAATGCATGAATGATCCCTACACTTTGAGTGTTTTTCAATTTACACCCTTACACTTCTAATTTGAAAAATTTCACCCCTGCACTTTCATAAGCCATCAAACTTAAATTTTCCATCCAAATTAACACCATCTTTATTTTCTTAAAAATGTTTTCTTTTTTTTAATTCATAAATTCTAACCCAAAGTTTTGATTAACCCAACAAAAAGTCAAAATATAATTTTACCTCAATTTTTAACTATTGACCTAGGATAATATATAATTTTTATACTTTTGACACACAAAAAAACATCATTTTACCTCTTCCTCTCTGCGTTTACTTCCATATCCATAGACAACAACTAAAGTTTGTGACTTCATCTTTCTCCATGAGCAAATCCAGGCGGCGACTTCACCTTCCTTCCAATCTATGTGACTTCACCAAATTCAGGTGAGATTCACTGATTTCAGGCAAGATAAACCGACGGTGAACGAACCAAAAACTTGTGGATTTCAGGCTAAACTCTTGATTTTCGCTAAACTTACGAGTTGTGGATTTTAAGCATCTTAATTTCATTCAAGATTTCTGCTTTTGATTCAACAGGAATCTTTCATCTCTTGATTCAACTGAGAATCTTTCATCCCTTGATTCAACTCGGTTATTTACATTTCTAAAACTTTTGATTCAACTGGAGGAATTTTTTTTCATAATAATCTTAATCAATTTTTAAAAGTGCATAGCTTTCTCTTGAAATCCTGCAATTTTTTTTATTATTTATGAGGTAATTTTTTGCCTAAAATATTCTTAACTCATCAAACTTCACAACAGAATTTATTTCTATAAAATCTTAACTATCATTGGTATTATCGTTACAGATTTTACAAAATCAAAAGAAAATTGTCCACCAGTTCCAATGAGCTCAAGAATTCCACCATTTTCAATAAAACAAACAAACAAACAATGTGTTTTTCACAACACAGTAAAAAGATGTCATATACAAAAGTATAGCATCCAACAATATAACGAAAAAAGGGAAGTAATTTGTAAATGAAAAGTCAAATACCATCAAAACTCAGGTTTCCGATTTCGTTCACGGTTGATTAAGCTTGCCTGGATTGGAAGGAAGATGTCATGTAATTTTTTTAAATATTTACAAATTAGAATATCAGGATAGGTATTTTTCGTGTAAATTATTCTACCCCGTGTCATTTTTCATTTTGATAAATATGATGGAATGTCTATCAATTTATTGATATTAACAAGAAGAGATAATATATTGGAAGAAAAAATTATGTACTCTAAGGTTAAAATGTGTTGACTGACTTTGCAATTAAAAATATCATTATAACCCTTGATATTCTACCTTACGTCAAATAAACACAATTAATAATATAATCTAACAAAAATAAAATAAAATTGCAATTTGAAATCAGAAGAATATGGTTGTCATATACTATTGTAATTTGCATTTAACAATCTTGAGAATAAACAAGTAATTGTGAGAGAAAAAAAATCAGGTTCATAAATCCATTCAGAAAAGAAGAAAAAAATCGCTAAACGAGTTCATAGAAATTAAGCAACAAGTTAACATAATTATTTGTAATTTATAATTTTGTAACATGTCATCAAAAACTAATTTTTCAACTAAATATAAAAATAATGCTATATGTATATTCTTTACCAATTGAAAATAGTTTCAAAAAACTCTCTCATAACTTAATTTAAAATGTAACTATTTCTTCTTATTACACAGTATTGATCATAGCACATTTTTCAACACGAATGAAAATTTTATATAACTGTTAATTAATTACTATGTTTTTTCAATAAGTACAAATATTTCATAAAAAAAACATATTAAATTTATTTGGTTTTAGATGAATTTAATATTTAATTTAAAATAAAAATTTATACGATTGATTTTGGGGCTATTTTCATTACTAATTAAAAGGGAGAGATTAATTATAAAAATATTGGTGGTGTCACTTTTATTATTGTAACGACCCGTTACCAAGTAAGTATAAAAAATAGAAAATTTATTATATTTTCTCAAATGATATTAATGAGATTATATCATAAATTGAATGAGAAATAACTCGTTATCTCGTAAGAGTATTTTGGTAATTTCTTAAATCTGAAATTAAAACCACAAGTTTAATTTAATATTTTTAGATGATGTTGATCGTCTCGTTATTACGATTCCAACACAACTGACGGCTCGTCGTTCTGGTCTCGATGAATGAGTTATAATCGTTTTTGCACAGTAGCATTTTCGTAAATAATGGAAAACTGGATTGAATTAACCCTAAAACCTACTTCTTCTTCTTCTTCCTTTAGCCGAAATTCAACCCCTCATCATCTTCAATTCTCCAATTTTCGCCTAAATATCATCTCCCAAAGTATTTCACCATAACTTCCTCATCCGGACTCCGATTTACGCAAGTAAATAGTCCTTCTGATCGTTTTTCTGTTATCTTTCCATTGACGTTAATTTTGTAGCAAGATAATTTCTATATAAAATTTATGGCCTAAATATCCTTCGGGTATGATATATGGTTTTTTCGACTCTGATCGATTTTTCTTTGTTAATTCATCGTTGTAGGTTTTATTCATCGTAGTTCTTCAAATTAGATAAGTTCGAAAAAGTGATATGATTTTTTCCCTCAAACTTTAAAAGGTTGGAAAAAAGAGAGAGAGAAGTAAGGTTCTTGAAAACGCAATTCCATGTGAGTAGAAATTTGTTAAGGACTAAATTCTTCCATGTTTGTATTTTTCTTTTTCTTTATAAGTTAACCTCTAATTTGTGAGCATGATTTTAGATGTTTATATGATTAATTGTAAGGTTTTGGGCTGTTTATAAGATTTTTTTAATTTGGAGTTTAAGTATGTGTAAAATTGGAGTAAAGCATGTGAAATTGTGACTATCGATATCGATTTACAGTAAAACTGAAACCATGAGTTTTCTACGATGTTCTTAGATGTTTAAGCATGATTTTGATTGTTTTTAAGTGAATAAAAATTGCTGGTTATAAATGCCTTAGTTGAAGGATTAGTGCCCATTAAGTCGATAAAATAAGCCTAGGTGGATAGATATTCGATATTATGATTCTCTGGATCATTTGTGGCTATTTCTATGTGTATAGGGACTGTTTTGGGAGTCAATTTATAGCCGTTATTCTGCTGGAAATTAGTTAGAAAATCGATAGTTTTAGAATGTCCGAAAAGGGATCGAAACTACACTAGTTTAGGCTAGTTTCGTTTCTAGATTTGTGAATTGTTGGGAGTTGTTGGAAGTGACCCTAAAGTGGTATTATGGGTGAATTTGAGACATTTTAGAGTGGTTTAAAGGTGAATATTCCAGAATTTAACTTTAGGGAAATTTGGCCTAAAAAGAGTGTTTTTGTGAAAATTAACCTTAAGCTTCTTTTTTTTAGCATCATGGGTAGTGATGTTGTAGGATCATATTACTTAAATATCTCAGGTGATATGGTAGTAGGTTCGCATTAAGAAAGATATTGCTTAATGAAGAATATTGCATTAAGGGGGATTATTTAGTTGTGCACAACTTTATAACACTTAACGGGGCATGTTCATTCCATCCGTACAATGGAAACGAATATTTTCTCATAAGGATTTAAATTGTGAAAAAGAGTATTTAAATTCCTTAATGAGCATAGTCTCTCTTTGTTTGTGGGCAAAGAAGAAATTAGAGGTATTAGCGGGAATTTCTAATTGAAAGGTTTTAAATTGAGAAAAAATATGTTTAAAACTGTTTCGACTGTTTATTATTTTAATTTGCGGATTAAGAGATATTTTGGAACGATGTGATAGATTCTGAGTGTTTTGGTGTGAACGAACTTTCGGAAGTCGGTAAGGCCGATATGGACTTAAAGTCTTAGAAAAATCTCTCATGCGTTATTTTATTTTTAACATTTTTCTACTCATTGGTCGTAGCTTCATGATGCTAGAATTATTTTTTCAAGTAAAGGAAAGAAGAAACTCGGTAGCTGATGATGTTCGAAGGCGGGTGATCGGTTGACATGGATTTGCACGCTAGCGAATCTGTCTTTCTTCTTGTTATGTTTGCGGAAAAGACTTTGTGTTCCATGTTTTTGTTTTGTTTTTAAATAAGCAATTTGGTTAAACTTTTATTTGAGAATTCTTAGGCAATGGTTTGAGATTGCCTTTCTTTCAATGTTTTATTGTTTTAAAGTAAAACCGATCAGTTGAGAACTGTTTATGAATTTGGTTTTCGATAAAAATGATTTGGTGGCGTTGTTTAAATGTTTCCCCTGTTGCTATGTGTTTTCTATGTGTTTTGAAATTTTCGGGTGGTTACAATTACGGATATAACCAAATACCACCATTAGAAACTGTGAAATGACGAAAAATTCCCCAATTTAATTTTCCTTAAATCATGCAATATTTAAGGAATTTATTAAACCACTTAAATTATGCACGATTTAAGACAAATTAAAAATTAAATAAAAGGGAAAATATAATTTCTATCTAACTAATAACTAAAATAAATTCATTCAAACTTCTTTCATCTTCAATCTTCCTCCAAGTGCAATAAATCTTCCATTGATGGTTCTTCAACCTACAAAATATAAAAAAACAAAAAAAACAATGGTTAGTTAAATTTTTATGTTAAATCAATAACATCTATAAAATGTACAAAAATGACCGTTGGTTTACACATATTTATATTTATTAAAAACCAATAAAATCCATAGTTTAACAATATTAAATTGAATAATGAAAACAAATACATACATATGAGTTTAACAAGTTTATTTTTGTTAAACAAATAACAATTATAAAATTACAACAAACTAATTAAGTACAACAATTTTATATTACGAAGACAATAAAATCCATAGTTTAACATTATTAAACGACGATTACAGTTTATATTTATTAAACCAATAAAATGCAGAAAAATGAATATAAGCATAGTTAGCTTAACATGTTTATATTTGTTAAAAAAATCCATATTTTGAACAATATTAAACGACGATTACGGTTTATATTTGTTAAACCAATAAAATAAAAAAGAATAGAAGTATATGGTTAGCTTAACATAATTATATTTGTAAAAAAATAATAATAAAATTTATAGTTTAACATTATTAAACGACGATTAAGGTTAGTGTAACAAGTTTATATTTGTTAAATCAATTAAAATCCAATATTTTAAACCTAGAAATCAGATGAACAGAAGCAGGTTAACTTAACAGGTTTATATTTGTTAAAAATAATAATAAATTCCATAGTTTAACATTATTAAACGACGATTACGGTTAGTGTAACAAGTTTATGTTTGTTAAATAAATAAAATCAAATATTTTAAACCCATAAATCAGAGGTAAGATGAGTGAACTTGAGATTTATCACAATAAACAAGAGAGGAAGAAATCGACAATTAGAGATGCCCCAAATCAGAGATGGAAATCGAAGAAGCTATGGATTCATCAATGGTTGTTAATTGACGAAACACTTTGATTTTCTTAATCAGATTTCATGCTTTTACCTTATTCAAATGAATTGATTCCACAATCCATAGTTGAATAACAAAACAATTTTTCGATACCTTAAGTATCAAGAATCATTCTCGAGGCTTGACAAGAACGATTCAAAACACAATTTCACAATCCAGAAAATCAAGATTTGTTGAAATTAGTGTGGTTTTATGGAAGAAGAAGAAGAAGAAGCGTGTAAGGATGAGGTTGGAGGTGAGGAAAAAAAAGAAACGTGTGTTTTGAAAATTAGGATGCAGTTTGAGATAGAGATATTTGAGAGATATGATTAAAAAAAGGGAATTTGAATTTGAAAAAAAAAATAAGTAAGAAAACATATAACCTTAATATTTGGACTATCAAATCAGAAAATTAGCAGAAAATCTTTTTTCAAAACCAGTTATTAAAGGAAAAACAACCGCAGTTAAAAAAATAAAAATAAAAAAACCACGTTTGAAAGCTGACAAAACTGTTGAAAATAAATGGAGGGGTAAATCTGACGAAAAAAAAAGGAACCACGCCTTAAAATCTATTTCTATAATTAATTGAATCATTTAAATATTATTGTAATTAATAACTTCAATTTGGTTTTTTATGTAAATTTTGATTGATTTTAATTATAAACACTTAATGAATCGATATAATAAAAATATTAAATGATTTTTGAAATTAAGATAAGTACTTAACATTCATTAAGAGTTTTATTTGATTAATTTGATGTTAAAATATATATCTTAAAAAAATTGCTTTTTATTTTTTTTTAAATATATTTTTAATCGTTGATATCCAATCAAATTTAATTACTATAAAGGTGAAATAAAATATAAATAAATTATACAAAAATTGCTTCCCTCATTAATTTTGTTCAAATAACTAATGATATTTTCAATAACGGAAGTTTAAAAAAATCTCAAAATATCCGGACTTTTCATTGACTATAAATATAGGCCCTCACTTTATGTTTTACCCACAAACCGTTACAAAATCTCATCTTTTTTTTTTCTCTCTCTTTTTCTTTTTTTTTTTTTTTTTTTTTTTGAAGCAATCTTTTTCTTTTTTCTTTCTCTCGGTTTCAATTTTTAAATATGATCATCATCGTCGTTCTTTATATGCTTCTTATTGATATTTTTAAATATGATTAGCATTATTTAAATGTGATTAATTATTTTTGAAATGTGATTTATCATCTTTTGAATGTGATCAACATTTGAAGGTGTTTGTCTTTCTTTAAATGTATTCAAGATTGATATTTTTAATTATGATTGTCTATGTAAAATACAGTTTTTTTTTTTTAAATTATGATAATTTCACTGTAAAAAAAAGTTAATCACAATTAACTTCTTGTGATTCTTTTAATAAATTAAGTTAATAAAAGTGTTATTAAGAAATTTTCTTTTATTAATTTTCTTCATGAAAATTGAGTTCCTCCAATTGGCAAGATCCAATAGAGTTATTCATAAGTTAGAGTAAATCCATTTTTATTGCCCAATCAGACATTAATTTTGTGATTTTCTTTTCTTTTCTTTTTTTCTTTTTTCTTTCTCCCGGTTTCTCTTTTTCTTTTTTCTTTCTTTTCTTTTATTTATTTATTTTTTCTCTCTATCGGTTTTAATTTTTCAATATGATCATCATCCTTTGAATGTGATTATCATAGTTTAAATTGTGATTGTCGTTGTTTATATGCTTTCTTATTGATATTTTTAATGTAATTAGTAGTCTTTAATTGTGATTAATTATTCTTGAAATGTGATTTATCGTCTTTTGAATGTGATTAATCTCATTTTCTTTTCTTTTTTTCTTTCTCTTCTTTTCTTTTATTTTTCTCGGTTTCAAATTGGTGCTGATGATTTTTCAATAATGGAAGTTCAGAAGAATCATAAAATATCAGACCTTTCCATTTGTGCCCTTCATGTCTGTACCATTGGTAATCAGAGCCTTAGTATCAAAAGGTTATTTTACTTCCTCTTCTTATTGTTGCTTTATGTAAATTATTCACATTACCATGAGTAAATCTTCAAAATTAATTTACTTGAATTCTTTCCCTATTATCATATAAATAAATAATTCAATGTAAACTCGTCACCATTTTTAATTTTTAATAGCATTTTGTAAATTTTTTTTTTCAAAAATTATATGAACTCGTTATCTTTGATTTGCTATCGTCATTGATAACCACTTTACAATAATGAATATTGTCCAGTTTATGAAAGATCTTTTTTTATCACTTATGAATCTAACTTCTTAATGTATACAATGACATTTTCTCATATTTTTTATACTAGAATTTTTATGAGAAAATATCGTCTTGACAGACTTTCCATTAATTTTACTACAAAAATTCTTCATTACAGTTGGAGTTGAAATTGAATTGAAAACTTTTCAATTGAATTGAAAAAATTGTTTCAGTATTCTCAATAAAAGGAAACTTTCCCAGTTTTTAATACAACATTTCCTCTCTTCTCAACCCCTTTATATAATATGTAAACTATGAAATTTATTCTTGATTTAAAATCTATCTTTGTTTTAAAATTTGGTTTTAGTTTTTATTTTAATTTCTTTGATACTAAAAGTTCTAGTTTTGTTTTATTCTAAAAGGTTAAATGATTCTTTACTTTCACACTCATGACGTTATTTTTCATCAAGCAATCACTATTTTTCAACTTCCATAAAATCTTTTAGAATTTAAAAGAAACCTCTATGCAACAGTGGTTCTATTTTTTCATATTCAGACTGATCTTTCATATGTTCATTTTCGAAAATAGCCTGAAATTTATCTTTAGTTTCTCTAAATTCAATTCAATCTTCAGTTGTAATGAGATATCTTTATTTCACCAAAATTAATGGAAATGTTATCAGGACTATGTTTTCTCATAAAATTTCTAGCATATAAAGTATCAGAAATGTCGATGTATATGCTAAGAACTTGGGCTCATCAATTGATCATTAAATCCTCTAAAGATCTTCCTATGCACTATTCTTTCTTGTAATGTGGTTATCCAATGACCATGTAAATCAAAAGGACATGAGTTTGCCTTTTGAAATAAAGGAACCTACACAAAATACTATTAAAAACTTAAATTAAGTGATTATGAATATTAAACGAGTTTATGTTGGACTGTTTGTAAGGCAACGGGAAATAATTCCATTAAATTGGTTTTCAAGTTTTACTAATGTTTATGTCAAGAATTTACATAGAACAATGATGGAAGAGGATCTTAAACAAGTTTTTGGCCATTATGGCACCATTAGCAGTGCTCCATTCATGAAGGATGCAAATAGAAACTCTAGATGTTTTGTTGATAAGAAGCCTTAAAGGAAAGTAGTGAGAGGTACAAATTTTCTTGAACTATTGTTTGACAATATTCAATAGAAGCATATAGTTAATCTTAATTCATTGAAAACTATGCAGATCAAGATCGATAATGGAAGTTAAAAAAATCAATTAATTTAGATGGAAACTCTAAATTAATTTTGTTCAAATAATTAATGATTTTTTCAATAATGGAAGTTCAAAAAAATCATAAAATATCCAGACTTTCCATTTGTGCCCTTCATGTCTTACCATTGGTAATCGGAGCCATAGTATCAAAAGGTTATTTTACTTCCTATTCTTATTATTGATTTATGTAAATATGGTAATCGGAGCCATAGTATCAAAAGGTTATTTTACTTCCTCTTCTTATTATTGATTTATGTAAATATGGTAATCGGAGCCATAGTATCAAAAGGTTATTTTACTTCCTCTTCTTATTATTGATTTATGTAAATTATTCACATAACCATGAGTAAATCTTCAAAATCAATTTACTTGAGTTCTTTTCCTATTATCTTATAAATAAATAGTTCAATTTAAACTCATTTACCATTTGTAAGCGTACAATTTTAACTTTAATAGAATTTTGAGAATTTTTTTTTTCTAAAAATTGCACAAACTAGTGATCTTTTAATTTACTATCGTCATTGGTAACCACTTTACAAGAATGAATAGTGTACAGTTTATAGAGGATCCTTTTTTATCACTTGATGAATCTAACTTCTTAATGCATACAATGATATTTTCTCATATTTTTTATACTACAAATTTTATGGGAAAATATCGTCTTGATAGACTTTCCGTTAATTTTGGTGGAATAAAAATGGTTCATTACAATTGGAATTGGAGTTGAGATTTTTTCTATTTTATGCGACAATGGTTCTATTTTTTCTATTTTTTCATATTCAAATACCAATTTTGATTGATTTTCATTTCCCTTGCATGTTCATTTTCCAAAATAGCCTGGAATTTATGTTTAGTTTCTCTAAATACAATTTCATCTTAAGCTGCAATGAGATACCTTTATTTCACCAAAATTAATGGACTCATCAATTGATAATTAGATCCTCTAAAACTTTTCCTACGCACTCAAATCAAAAGGCATGGGTTTTTGCAGTTTGAAATAAAGGAACCTGCACAAAATACTATTAAAAAATTATAGTGTGATTATGAATATTAAACGAGTTTATGTTGGACTTTTAGTAAGACAAACATGAAATAATTCAAGTAAATGGGTCTTCAAGTTTTACTAATGTCTATGTCAAGAATTTACCTAGAGCAATGATGGATGAAGCTCTTAAACAAGTTTTTGACCTTTATGGCACCATTAGCAGTGCTCCATTCATGAAGGATGCAGATGGAAACTCTAGATGTTTTGTTGATGATAAGCCCCAAAGGAAAGTAGTGAGAGGTACAAATTTTCTTGAACTATTATTTGACAATATTCAATATATCAAAGTCAATATAACACTGATTTTTCTTCTTGGTTACCTTGATAGTGAAAGAATAAGATCCATGTGAAATAACAGACACGTCCACGAAGCATAAAGCACATCAAAGAGCAAACTTTTTGCACCCACAAGCAGTTCTTCGTGTCCGATGAAGGTAGTTGATCTAAGAGAAGAAGCAAAATATTATTCATGTGCCAATTTGGGAGAAAAATGAATGCAGCAGTCATAAGAAAAGATGGTGAGATTGCGAACCAAGTGGATCAAGATTATGATTATTACATAATTCAAAGAAAAATCAAACGTGATAACATGATCCTCGTTCAAGACCAGTCCCCTAGCAGCCAAATATGTGCAGAGTAATGAGTTTACTATATTTCAATGGAGATAACGTCATATTCTTACCTTACCTCTTTGATGAAGGCACCTATTTTGTGGTAGGTTCAAATGAAGAATATTCACAAAATGCATGTTTTATGCACAGGAATCAATTCCACTGTCATGTACTTGAAATTATATTCATATGATTTAAAACAGAAAACATAATGTAGCTACCACCCTTCTAAACCTGATTTCTCCATCCCCAATAGCTTTTGCAGGAGCAGAACCCATTCTTGAAATGATGGATTCTAAAATGTGGCAATCACCGCATATGCACAAGTTCTTAGTTATCCAAATGGGCTGTCCTGGATGTGTTGTTAAAATGCCATAGGCAAGAGCCAACTTTTCACTAAAGGAGATCACCTTTCTCCTCGTCTTCTACATCGTGAAGAGCAAAGCTTGTTTGAGGAGCATAACCCATGTCTTTGATTCTTTGAATCATGTCAGAAAGGATATCATATATTTGGTGGGACTGTGGATGACTTCTATCACCCACAAAGAAGGTTGCAATCCCTTTCTTTCCTTGTACCCAACTACAACCAGGTTTCTTCTTGATCCCAGTATGCTTCATCAATGTTCTGACTTTAGCCACATCTTTCCAACTCCGAGCACTATATTTGTTAGAGAGCAATGTATATGAACCATCATTCCCTGCTTCTAATTCTACCAATTTGCATGGATCCTGCTTGAACTAAGTAAACCCACCCATACTATTGGGGTAGGCTCCATCGGCATGCTTTTAACAAGTTTCATTGCTTCATCGAGACGGCCTGCACGACCCAAGAGATCAACCACACATACATAAATTCACTGTTGTAAAAAAAAAATAATCACACTGTAAGAAATTCTTTTATTAAATTACTTCATAAAAATTGGGTTCCTCAAATCTCATTGGCAAGGTTCAATAGAGTGATTCATCACTATAAGGTAAGTTATATTAAATCCATTTTTATTGCTCAATTAGACATTAATTTTGTTCAAATAACTATTCAACAAAATCATAAAATATCCAGACTTTCCATTTGTGCCCTTCATGTCTGTACCATTGGTAATCGGTGCCATATAAAGTATCAAAAGGTTGTTTTACTTCCTCTTCTTGTTATTGCTTTATGAAAATTATTCATATAATCATAAGTAAATATTTAAAATCAATTTACTTGAATTATTTCTGTATTATCTTATAAAGAAATAATTCAATGTAAACTCGTTTACCATTTATAAGCACATCATTTTAACTTTTAATACTATTTTGTGAATATTCCGTTTTACTTTAAAAATTGCACAAACTCGTGATCTTTTGATTTACTATCGTCATTGGTAACCACCTTACAAGAATGAATAGTGTACGGTTTATAGAGGATTTTTTTTTTTTATCTCTTGATGAATCTAACTTCTTAATGTATACAATGACATTTTCTCATATTTTTTATACTAGAAATTTTATGAGAAAATATTGTCTTGATAGACTTTCCAATAATTTTGGTGCACTCAAATGTTTTCTCACAAAATTCCTAGCATCCAAAGTATCAGAAATGTCAATGTATATGCTAAGAACTTGGGCTCATCAATTGATAATTAGATCCTCTAAAACTTTTGCTAAGAACTATTCTTTCTTATAATGTGATTATCCAATGACCGGTTAAATCAAAAGGGCATTGGTTTTTGAAGTAAAGGAACTACAAAATACTATTAAAAGCCTAAATTAGGTGATTATGAATGTTAAAACGAGTTTATGTTGGACCGTTTGTAAGGCAACCGGAAATAATTCAAGTAAATTGGCCTTCAAGTTTTACTAATGTCTATGTCAAGAATTTACCTATAGCAATGATGGAAGATCTTAAACAAGTTTTTGGCATTTATGGCACCATTAGCATTGCTCCATTCATGAAGGATGCAAATGGAAACTCTAGATGTTTTGTTGATGAGAAGCCGCAAAGGAAAGTAGTAAGAGGTACAAATTTCTTTGAACTATTGTTTGACAATATTTAATCATTTAATATATCTCAAACAGATACAAAAGTCAATATAACACTGATTTTTCTTCCTAGTTACCTTGATAGGGAAAGTAAAACATCCATGTGAAATAACAGATTCACGAAGCATAACGCACATCAAAGAGCATTGATAAGCAAACTTTTTGCACCAGTTCTTCCTGTCCGATGAAGGTAATTGATCTAAAAGGAGAAACAAAATATTATTCACGTGCCAATTTGGGAGAAAACTGAATGGTGCGATCAAAGAAAAGATGGTGAGAATAAGTGAACCAAGTTGATCAAGATTATGATTATTACAGAATTCAAAGGAAAAACAAACATGATAACATGGTCACCGTTCAAGAACAGTCTCCTAGCAGCCAAGTCTGTGCAGACTAATGAGTTTACTATATTTCAATGGAGATAACATCATGTTCTTACCTTACCTCTTTGATGAGGCACCTATTTTATGGTAGGTCCAAATGAAGAATTGCTTGGCCTTTTGGTTGCTTGGCACAAACCCTGATTATACATATCTTGGCAACAATCTCTGTCACTTTCTCATTTGAGGTGTTCCTCTAATAAATTCACTGTAAAAAAAAATTCAGAATCTGAGATTTTTTTTAAGAAATTAAGTTTATAAAAGTGTTATTAAGAAATTTTCTTTTAATAAATTTCTTCATGAAAATTGAGTTCCTCAAATCTCATCTAATTGGCAAGGTTCAATAGAGTGATTCATCACTATAAGAAAAGTTATACTAAATCCATTTTTATTGCCCAATCAGACATTAATTTTGTTCAAATAACTAATGACTTTTTCAATAATGGAAGTTCAACAAAATCATAAAATATCCAGACTTTCCATTTGTGCCCTTCATGTCTGTATCATTGCTAATTGGAGCCCTATGTAACAAACGGTTGTTTTACTTCCTCTCCTGTTATTGCTTTAAGTAAATTCTTCACATATACTAGTAAATCTTCAAAATCAATTTACTTGAATTCTTTCCCTATTATCTTATAAATAAACAATTCAATGTAAACTTTGTTTACCACTTGTAAGCACACCATTTTAACTTTTAATAGCATTTTGTGAATATTTTTTCTTTCCAAAAATTGCACAAACTCGTGCTCTTTTGATTTACTATCGTCATTGGTAACCACTTTACAAGAAAGAATAGTGCACATTTTATGGAGGATCTTTTTTTTTATCACTTGATGAATCTAACTTCTTGATGTATACAATGACATTTTCTCATATTTTGGATACTAGAAATTTTATGAGAAAATACCGTCTTCATAGGCTTTCTATTAATTTCCATTTTTTATAGACATTTTCTCAAGACAATTGTTCTACTTTTTCTATTGTTTCATATTCAGATACTGATTTTTTATAAGTTCATTTTCTAAAATAACCTGAAATTTATATTTAGTTTCTCTAAATTTAATTCAATCTTCAGTTGCAACAAGATATCGTTATTTCACCAAAATTAATGGAAATGTTATCACGACTATGCTTTCTCATAAAATTTCTACCATCCAAAGTATCGGAAATGTTGATGTATATGCTAAGAACTTGGGCTCATCAATTAATAATAAAGATCCTCGAAAACTTTTACTAAGCACTATTCTTTCTTATAATGTGATTATCCAATGACAGGTAAATCAAAAGGGCATTGGATTGTGTAGTTTGAAATAAAGGAACCTCCACAAAATACTATTAAAAGCTTAAATTAGGTGATTATTAATGTTAAACGAGTTTATATTGGACCGTTTGTAAGGCAAATGGAAATAATTCAAGTAAATTGGCCTTCAAGTTTTACTAATGTCTGTGTCAAGAATTAACCTAGAGCAATGATGGAAAGTATCTTAAATATGTTTTTGGCATTTATGGCACCATTAGCAGTGCTCCATTCATGAAGGATGCAAATGGAAACTCTAGAGGTTTTGTTGATGAGAAGCCCCAAAGGAAAGTAGTGAGAGGTAGAAATTTTCTTAAACTATTGTTTGACAATATTCAATAAAAGCATATATTTAATTAATGAAAACTATGAACAAGCATGGAGCTTTGGTTTGTAGATTTTACTACAGTGCAGGAAGCAACACGTGTTGTGAGTGTATTATCTTATTTCATAGAGAATAGAAAGTTGATTTTAAAACAAAGCATCATTAGAATTCTTAAAGGTCGTTTCTGATTTTTAAAGTTTTGAAATTTGTGTAATTGATAACTGGTTCTGACTATGATTAATAAAATGAAAATAATGACATTTCTTTTGGTGCACTGAAGCATCAGGTTTGATTCACCATTCTTAAGAGAGATGAAGAGTTAAATGATGAAGTGGAATATGGTTTGAACTGGGTAACTTTAGCAATGGTACCATAATAAATCCTCAAAAGTCAATAGACCCAAAAGTATAAGCTATCGAGATAAGACATATTTACTCATTTAATATATCTCAAACATATATCAAAGTCAATATAACGCTGATTTTTCTTCTTGGTTACCTTGATAGGGAAAGTATAATATCCATGTGAAATAACAGGCAGATCCACGAAGCATAAAGCACATCAAAGAGCATTGATCAGCAAACTTTTTGCACCCACGATTAGCTCATCGTGTCCGTTGAAGGTAGTTGACCTAAAAGAAGAAACAACATATTATGCATGTGCTGGTTTGGGAGAAAAATGAATGGAGCAGTCAAAGAAAAGATGGTGAGAATAAGTGAATCAAGGGGATCAAGATTCTGATTATTACAGAATTCAAAGAAAAATCAAACGTGATAATGTGATCCACGTTCAAGACCAGAACCCTAGCAGCCAAGTATGTGCAGACTAATGAGTTTACTATATTTCAATGGAGATAACATCATGTTCTTACCTTCCCTCTTTGATGAAGGCACCTATTTTGTGGTAGGTTCAAATGAAGAATATTCACAAAATGCATATTTTATGCACAGGAATCAATGCCACTGTCCTGTACTTGAAATTATATTCATATGATTTAATACAAAACACATAATGTAGCTACCACCCTTCTAAACCTGATTTCTCCATCCCCAATAGCTTTTGCAGGAGCAGAACCCATTCTTGAAATGATGGAATCTACTTGAATCTCTCAATATGATCTCATATATTTGGTGTGACCGTGGATGACTAACATCACCTACAAAGAAGGTTGCAATCCCTTTCTTTCCTTGTACTGTACCCAACTACAACCAGGTTTCTTCTTGATCCCGGTATGCTTCATCAATGTTCTGACTTTTGCCACATCTTTCCAACGCTGAGCACTAGCATATAAGTTAGAGAGCAATGTATATGAACCATCATTCCCTGCTTCTAATTCTACCAATTGGCTTGCAGCATATTCTCCAAGTTCAACATTTGCATGGATCCTGCTAGAACTAAGTAAAGCCATCCTGCCATACTATTGGGGTAGGCTCCATTGACATGCTTTTAACGAGTTCCATTGCTTCATCGAGATGGCCTGCACGACCCAAGAGATTAACCATGCATGCATAATGTTCAACTTCTGGAGCAACACCAAAGTACTAGATCATGCCCTTGAAGTTTTAAGCCTTGATCCACCATTCAAGAGTGGCTACATGCATAAAGAACAACAAGAAAGGTTACCCCATCCGAAAAGAAATTTTGACACCACCCTGTACATAAGCAGCAAGTATTGAATTCCATTTCCAGGACACAATATCATCTATATTTCTTTCAAGCACATCATCAAATGCTTGGCGTGCGCCCCACACGGCGCATACATACATAGCTATTACAAACAAATACATTTGACTCAAACCCAATACATGATCAAGCAAACCAAAACTCACAGCACGTCTTATAAGCAAATTCCACAAGTGAACGGTGGAATGGAATGGAAAAGAAATGATATGGTTAATTTAGTGAAAACTATGCAGATCAAGATCATGCGTGATCAAGATGGATTCAACATGGGGCTCTGGTTTGTAGCTTTTTCTACCGAAGCAACACGGGTTGTGAGTGTATAATCTTATTTCATAGAGAATAGAAAGTTGATTTTCAAACAAAACATCATTAGAATTCTTAAAGGTCATTTCTGGTTTTTAAAATTCATAAACAAGTGTATTTGATAACAGGTTTTGACTATGATTAACAAAATGAAAATATGACATTTCTTTTGGTGCACTGAAGCGTTGTCCATAAGCAGGTTTGATTCACCATTCTTAAGAGAGATGGAGATAAATGATGAAGCAGGAATATGACTATATAGCGGTTTGAACTCGGGACCTCTAGGTATGGCACCGTATTAAATCACCAATAGACAGAAAAGTTTAAGGTATCAAGATAAGACATATTTAATCATTTAATATATCTCAAACATATACAAAAGCAATATAACAATGATTTTTCTTCCTGGTTACCTTGATAGGGAAAGTATAAGATTCCATATGAAATATTAGATTCACGAAGTATAAAGCACATCAAAGAGCATTGATCAGCAAACTTTAGGCACCCTTACAAGCAGTTCTTCCTGTCCGAGGAAGGTAATTGATCTAAAAAGAGAAACAAAATATTATTCATGTGCCAATTTGGGAGAAAACTGAATGGTGCAGTCAAAGAAAAGATTATTATTACAGAATTCAAAGGAAAAACAAATATGATAACATGATCCACGTTCAAGAACAGTCTCCTAGCAGCCAAGTCTGTGTGCAGACTAATGAGTTTATTGATTCAAATAACTAATGACTTTTTCAATAATGGAAGTTAACAAAATCATAAAATATCCAGACTTTCCATTTGTGCCCCTCATGTCTATACCATTGGTAATTGGAGCCATAAGTAACAAAAGGTTGTTTTACTTCCTCTTCTGTTATTGCTTTAATTAAATTCTTCACATATACCATAAGTAAATCTTCAAAATCAATTTACTTGAATTCTTTCCCTATTATCTTAGAAATAAATAATTCAATGTAAACTTGTTTTCCATGTACAAACAAACCATTTTAACTTTTAATAGCATTTTATGAATATTTTTTTCTTTTAAAAAATTGCACAAACTTGTGCTCTTTTGATTTACCATCGCCATTGGTAACCACTTTACAAGAAACAATAGTGTACAATTTATAGAGGATTTTTTTTATCACTTGATGAATCTAACTTCTTGATGTATATAATGGCATTTTCTCATATTTTGGATACTAGAAATTTTATGAGAAAATATAGTCTTGATAGCCTTTCCATTAATTTTGGTGCCATTAAAATCCTTCATTGCAGCTGTAGTTTAAATTGAATTTAAGATTTTCAAATGTTTTTAGATCTATCTTTGTAAATCTTTTCCTTAATTTGTAAAAATCTATTTTCGTTTCAAAATTTAGAATTTTTTTTTTCTATTTTAATTTCCTAGATATTACAAGAGTTTTGTTTACTCTCTAAACAGTTAAATGATTATTTACTTTTACACTAATGAAATTATTTTTCACTAAACAATCAGTGTCACTATACTTTCAACTTCCACAGAATGTTTAGAATTTAAAATGAACCGTTATGCGACAATGGTTCTAGATTTCTATTTATTTCATATTCTGATATTGAGTTTTTATTGATTTTCATTTCCATTGTCCAATTCAAAACATGTTCATTTTCCGGAATAGCATGTCTTCAACTGCAATGAGATATCTTTATTTCAACAAAATTAATGGAAATGTAATCAGGACTATGTTTTCTCATATAATTCTAGTACCCAAAGTATCAGAAATGTCGATGTATATGTTAAGAACTTGGGCTCATAAATTGATAATTACATCCTCTAAAACTTTTGCTAAGAACTATTCTTTCTTATAATCCAATGACCAGGGTAAATCAAAAGGGCATTGGTTTGTATAGTTCGAAATAAAGGAACCTGCATAAAACACTATTAAAAGCTTAAATTGGGTGATTGTGAATGTTAAACTAGTTTATGTTTGACCGTTTGTAAAACAACAAGAAATAATTCAAGTTGGTCTTCAAGTTTTACTAATGTCTATGTCAAGAATTAAGCTAGAGCAATGACCGAAGATGATGTTAAACAAGTTTTTGGCATTTATGGCACCTTTAGCAATGCTCCATTCATGAAGGATGCAAATGGAAACTCTAGATGTTTTGTTGATGAGAAGCCCCAAAGGAAATTATGAGAGGTACAAATTTTCTTGAACTACTGTATGACAATATTCAATAAAAGCATGTAATTAATTCAGTGATTTTTTTTTTTTATACCATGAGTGTCCGGGCCAGCTTACGCAAACCAAGGGACAACCTCATGACACTACAACACTTGGCGTCGGTTTAGTCGTAGGATAAATACTAAGTAGGTGGCCAACATGGTTTGAACCCATGACCTCAAGGTTGGAAAGCAACCGCTTGACCACTAAGCCAACCCATTATGGTTAGTTAATTTAGTGAAAACTATGCAGATAAAGATCATACGTGATCGAGATGGATTGAGCATGGGGCTCCGGTTTACAGCCTTTTCTACACTGCAGGAAGCAACGCGGGTTGTGAGTGTATAATCTTAAAGTCGTTTATGTTTCTGATTTTTAAAGTTTTGAAATCTGTGTATTTGCATTGATTAATAAAATGAAAATAATGACATTTCTTTTGGTGCACTGAAGCGTCAAGTTTGATTCACCATTCTTAACAGAGATGAAGAGTTAAATGATGAAGCGAAATACGACTATACAGTGGTTTGAACTGAGGAACTTTAGCAATGCTACCATATTAAATCCTCAATAGTCAATAGATCCAAAAGTTTAAGCGATCGAGATAAGACATATTTATTCATTTAATATATCTCAAACATATATCAAAGTCAATATAACACTCATTTTTCTTCCTGGTTACCTTGATAGGGAAGGTATGAGATCCATGTGAAATAACAGACAGATGCACGATGCATAAAGCACATCAAAGAGCATTGATCAGCAAATTTTTTGCACCCACGAGCAGTTTTTCACGTCCGATGAAGGTAGTTGATCTAAAAGAAGAAACAAAATATTATTCATGTGCCAATTTGGGAGAAAAATGAATGGAGCAGTCAAAGAAAAGATGGTGAGGATAAGTGAACCAAGTGGATCAAGATTATGATTATTACAAAATTCAAAGAAAAATCAAACGTGCTAACATGATCCACGTTCAAGACCAGTCCCCTAGCAGCCAAGTATGTGCAGACTAATGAGTTTACTATATTTCAATGGAAATAACATCATGTTCTTACCTTACCTCTTTGATGAAGGCACCTATTTTGTGGTAGGTTCAAATGAAGAATTCTTCGGCCTTTTGGTTGCAAGGCACAAATCCTGATTATACATTCTTCGCAACAATCTCTGTCACTTTCGCAGTTGCGAGCAAGCTACCAGGTAATGAACTGCATGTTTTCAGAAATGTGGTATTGACTACGCACATAACAGTGCAGGCCATCTTGGGGCCAAACTGCATATTTTATGCATCTTCCAGCATTTAGCATACATGTCCACTAAGAGCATTGCCTACAAAGACGTCATCCACCAAACCGCTCCGAAGTGCATATCCATGAGCCTGCTTACCAAGAAATGGTCTAAATGCTGATGCACGTGCAGGAAGGAAATTCATAGCATCCGGGTGAAGTTCGAAAAACTGTAATAAGTAGCCATCCGAAAAGCAATTTTGAATCACCACCCTGTACATAAGCAGCAAGTATTGAATTCCAGGGCACAATATCATGTATATTTCTTTCAAGCACATCATCAAACACTTGGTGTGCATTATCCAACGCCCCACACCACGCATACATTGCTATTACAGAATTACAAACAAATACATTTGACTCAAACCCAATACATGATCAAGCAAACCAAATCTCACAGCACATTTATAAGCAAATTCCAGAAGTAAACGGTGGAATAAGATGTTCGAGAAACGATATGGTATGGCCAATTCAGTGAGGCCATGGACCATTTATCTGTTAACAACTTGGGCTCATCAGTTGATAATAACATCCTCAAAAACTTTTACTAAGCACTATTCTTTCTTATAATGTGATTATCCAATGACTGGGTAAATCAAAAGGGCATGGGTTTGTGCAGTTTGAAATAAAGGACCTACACAAAATACTATTAAAAGCTTAAATTAGGTGATTATGAATGTTAAACGAGTTTATGTTGGACTGTTTGTAAGGCAACCGGAAATAATTCAAGTAAATTGACCTTCAAGTTTTACTAATGTCTATGTCAAGAATTTACCTAGAGAACGGATGGAAGAGGATCTTAAACTAGTTTTTGGCCTTTATGGCACCATTAGCATTGCTCCATTCATGAAGGATGCAAATGGAAACTCTAGATGTTTTGTTGATGAGAAGCCCCAAAGGAAAGTAGTGAGAGGTAAAAATTATCTTGAACTATTGTTTGACAATATTCAATAAAAGAATATAGTTAATTCAGTGAAAACTATGCAAATCAAGATGGATTCAGCATGGTTTGTAGATTTTTCTACACTGCAGGGAAGAAACACGGATTGTGAGTGTATAATCTTAAAGGTCGTTTCTGTTTCTGATTTTTAAAGTTTGAAATCTGTGTATTTGATACAGGTTCTGACTATGATTAATAAAATGAAAATAATGACGTTTCTTTTGGTGCAGTGAAGCGTCGGGTTTGATTCAACATTCTTAAGAGAGATGAAGAGTTAAATGATGAAGAGGAATACGACTATAGAGTGGTTTGAACTGAGGAACTTTAGCAATGGTACCATATTAAATCCTCAATAGTCAATAGACCCAAAAGTTTAAGCTATCGAGATAAGACATTTTTTCATTTAATATATCTCAAACATATAACAAAGTCAATATAACACTTATTTTTCTTCCTGGTTACCTTGATAGGGAAAGTATAAGATCCATGTGTAATAACAGACAAATCCACGAGCATAAAGCACATCAAAGAGCATTGATCAGAAAACTTTTTGCACCCACGAGTAGTTCTTCGTGTCTGATGAAGGTAGTTGATCTAAAAGGAGAAACAAAATATTATTCATGTGCCAATTTGTGAAAAAACAGAATGGTGCAGTCAAAGAAAAGATGGTGAGAATAAGTGAACCAAGTTGATCAAGATTATGATTATTACAGAATTCAAAGGAAAATCAAACATGATAACATGATCCACGTTCAAGAATAGTCTTCTAGCAGCCAAGTCTGTGCAACTGCAGACGAATGAGTTTACTATATTTCAATGGAGAGAACATCATGTTCTTATCTCCTTGATGAAGGCACCTATTTTATGGTAGGTCCAAATGAAGAATTGCTTGGCACAAATCTTGGCAACAATCTCTGTCAATTTTTCATTTGAGGTCTTCCTAATGACTTTTTTAATAATGGAAGTTCAACAAAATCATAAAATCTCCAGACTTTCCATTTGTGCCCCTCATGTCTGTACCATTGGTAATTGGAGCCATAAGTACTTCCTCTTCTGTTATTGTTTTAAGTAAATTCTTCACATATACATATACCATAAGCAAATCTTCAAAATCAATTTACTTGAATTCTTTCCCTATTATCTTGTAAATAAATAATTCAATGTAAACTTGTTTACCATTTATAAGCACACGATTTTAACTTTTAATAGCATTTTGTGAATATTTCTTTTTTTTCAAAAATTGCACAAACTCGTGCTTTTGATTTACTATCATCACCATTGGTAAACACTTTACAAGAAAGAATAGTGTACATTTTATAGAGGATCTTTTCTTATCACTTGATGAATCTACCTTCTTGATGTATAGAATGACATTTTCTCATATTTTGGATACTAGAGATTGTATGAGAAAATATCATCTTGATAGACTTTCCATCCATTTTGGTGTAGTAAAAATTCTTCATTGCAGTTATAGTTGAAATTGAATTTAAAATTTTCAAATGTTTTTAGATATATTTGTCACTCTTTTTCTTAATCATTGAAACGATTCAGAAATATGGTATTTATTTATTTTATTGCAAGAGGTAAATTATTTATTTTCCTTCGTAGTGCATAATAAATATTCCTCCAACATCATAAATTATATGAAACTATTGAAAAAATCAAATCAAAACAAGACTATCATTTGAATTGAAAAAACTGTTCAATATTCTCAATAAAAGGAACTTCTCCAATTTGATATACAGTATTTCCCATCTTCTCCACCCCTTTATATAATTTGTAAAATATTTTTTTTTCTCAAATTTTGGGATTTTTTTTCTATTTTGATTTCCTAGGCTTTAGAAGTTCTAGTTTTCTTTTTCACACTAATGAAATTATTTTTCATTAAGCAGTCACTATTTTTTCAACTTCCACAAAATGTTTAGAATTTAAAACGAACTGTTATACGACAATGGTTCTAGTTTTCTATTATTTCATATTCTCATACTGATTTTTTTATTAGATTTCATTTCCCTTGTCCGATTCAAAACATGCTCATTTTCCAAAATAGCTTGAAATCTATCTCTAGTTTCTCTAACTTCAATTCCATCTTCAGCTGCAATGAGATATGTTTATTTCATCAAACTTAATGAAAATGTTATCAGGATTATGTTTTCTCATATAATTCCTAAAGTCCAAAGTATCAGAAATGTCGATGTATATGCTAAGAACTTGGGCTCATCAATAGATAATTAGATCCTCTAAAACTTTTGCTACACAGTTTTCTTTCTTGTAATATGGTTCTCCAATAACCAAATTAAATCAAAAGGGTATTGGTTTGTGCAGTTTGAAATAAAGGAACCTGCACAAAATACTATCAAGAACTTAAATTAGGTTATTATGAATATTAAACGAGTTTATGTTGGAAATAATTCAAGTAAATTGGCCTTCAAGTTTTACTAATGTCTATGTCAAGAATTTACCTAAAGCAATGATGGAAGAGGATTTTAAACAAGTTTTTGGCATTTATGGCACCATTAGCAGTGCTCCATTCATGAAGGATGCAAATGGAAACTCTAGATGTTTTGTTGATGAGAAGCCCCAAAGGAAAGTTGTGAGAGGTACAAATTTTCTTGAACTATTGTTTGACAATATTCAATAAAAGCATATAGTTAATTTAGTGAAAACTACGCAGATCAAGATCATGCGTGACCAAGACGGATTCAACATGGTTTGTAGCTTTTTCTACACTGGAGGAAGCAACACGGGTTGTGAGTGTATAATCTTAAAGGTCGTTTCTGTTTCTGATTTTTAAAGTTTTGAAATCTGTGTATTTGATAACAGGTTCTGACTATGATTAATAAAATGAAAATAATGACATTTCTTTTAGTGCACTGAAGAGTCAGGTATGATTCACCATTCTTAAGAGAGATGAAGAGTTAAATGATGAAGCGGAATACGACTATACAATGGTTTGAACTGAGGAACTTTAGCAATGGTACCATATTAAATCCTCAATAGTCAATAGACCCAAAAGTTTAAGCTATCGAGATAAGACATATTTACTCATTTAATATATGTCAAAGATATATCAAAGTCAATATAACGCTGATTTTTCTTCCTGGTTACCTTGATAAGGAAAGTAAAAGATCCATCTGAAATAATAGACAGATCCACAAAGCATAAAGCACATCAAAGAGCATTGATCAGCAAACTTTTTGCACCCATGGGCAGTTCATTGTGTCTGATGATGGTAGTTGATCTAAAAGAAGAAACAAAATATTATTCATGTGCCAATTTGGGAGAAGAGTGAATGGAGCAGTCAAAGAAAAGATGGTGAGAATAAGTGAACCAAGTGGATCAAGATTATGATTATTACAAAATTCAAAGAAAAATCAAACGTGATGACATGATCCACGTTCAAGAGCAGTCCCCTAGCAGCCAAGTATGTGCAGACTAATGAACTTACTATATTTCAATGGAGATAACATCATGTTCTTACCTTACCTCTTTGATGAAGGCGCCTATTTTGTGGTAGGTTCAAATGAAGAATTGCTCAGCCTTTTGGTTGCAAGGCACAAATCCTGATTATAAATATCTTGGCAACAATCTCTGTCACTTTCTCATTTGAGGGCTTCCTCTCATTTATAATAGCAAGATGAAACGCAGTGGCGAGCAAGCGACCAGGTAATGAACTGCATGTTTTCAGACATGTGGTATTGACTTCAAACATCACAGTGCAGCCCATCTTGGGGCCTAACTGCATATTTTATGCACAGGAATCAATGCCACTGTCCTGTACTTGAAATTATATTCATATGATTTAATACAGAACACATAATGTAGCTACCACCCTTCTAAACCTGATTTCTCCATCACCAATAGTTTTTGCAGGAGCATGGAATCTACTTGAATCACTCAATATGACCTCATGTTCAACAATCTTAGAAATGTAGTTCATGGCACTGGGGCAATCACAGCATATGTGCAAGTTCTTAGTTATCCGAAAGGGTTGTCCTGGAGGGAGGTGTTGCTAAAATGCCATAGGCAAGAGCCAACTTTTCACCGTGCTCAAAAAGGAGATCACTTTTCTCCTCGTCTTCTACACCGTGAAGAGCAAAGCTTGTTTGAGGAGCATAACCCATGTCTTTGATTCTTTGAATCATGTCAGAAAGGATATCATATATTTGCTGTGACTGCAGATGACTTCTATCACCCACAAAGAAGGTTGCAGTCCCTTTCTTTCCTTGTACCCAACTACAACCAGGTTTCTTCTTGATCCCAGTATGCTTCATCAATGTTCTGACTTTAGCCATATTTTTCAAACGCCGAGCACTAGCATGTAAGTTAGAGAGCAATTCTCCAAGTTCAACATATGCATGGATCCTTCTAGAACTAAGTAGTGCCACTCATACTATTGGGGTAGGCTCCATCGGCATGCTTTTAATGAGTTCCATTGCTTCATCGAGCCAGCCTGCCGACCCAAGAGATCAACCATACATGCATAATGTTCAACTCCAGGAGCAACACCAAAGTACTTGATCATGCCATTGAAGTATTTCATGCCTTGATCCACCATTCCAGAGTGGCTACATGCATAAAGAACAACTAGAAAGGTTACCCCATCCACTGAAAGACCAGCTTGCTGCATCTCAATGAAAACATGTAGAGCTTCTTCACCACGACCGTGCATGCCATAAGCTATCATCAGAGAAGTCCAAGAAAGAGCATTCCGTACCTTCATGTTGTCAAACACAGTTCGAGCAGCAGCAATTGGCTACAAATAATACCTCCGATTCATATTGATTGCGCAAAGCATATGCACGCATTTGTCTTCCTAACCTTAATGCACCCAAATGAGCACAAGCCATCAAGGAACAAGATAGTGTAAAGGCATTAGGTTTTAAGGAGTTCTCCTGTTTGAACATTTGGGAGAAAAGTTCTAACGCCTCATTGGCTTCACCATGTTGAGCATATCCACCAATCATGACAGTCCAAGTTACCACAATCTTATCTTTTACGGTGATCAAGTCAAAAATCTTGCGTGCAACTCCTGCGCTCTTGCATTTCGCATACGTATCGATTAAACCATTGAGAACCATCAAGTCATCCCCAGCATCACTCCATTCCAAGTTTAAGTACATTTTTTATGGCATAATCATGTGTTTGCTTTCCATGAAGCAATGCTCCCACAAAAGCACAACCTGAGAGAAGTGGTACAAGAGTAACAACATTGGTTTCCAACTCAGAGAGCATCATTTTCCTAAAGACATCAAGGGCTTCGAAACCATTCCCCTCCTGAGCATACCCGTGCTCCATGTTGCCACATTTAATTCAATATTTCTTCCTGCATCCTTTCAAAACAAGGATAGAGTATCATCAAAACTATCTATCTGAGAATACCCAGTAAGCATAGCATTCCAAGAAACTACATCCGTCACCACCATCCGCCCAAACACCCTGTTTGCCTCGTTCATCTTCCAGCATATAGCATACATGTCCACTAGAGCATTACCTACAAAGACGTCGTCCACCAAACCGCTTCGAAGTGCATATCCATGAACCAGCTTACCAAGAAATGGTCTAAATGCTGATGCACATGCAGGAAGGATATTCACAAGCGTAATAGCATCCGGGCGAAGTTCGAAACTGTAATAAGTAGCCATCCGAAAAGCAATTTTGACTCACCACCCTGAACATAAACAGCAAGTAGTGAATTCCAGGACACAATATCATCTATATTTCTTTCAAGCACATCATCAAACACTTGGCGTGCATTAACCAACGCCCGACACCGCGCATACATACATAGCTATTACAGAATTACAAACAGACCCAATACATGATCAAGCAAACCAAATCTCACAGCACGACTTATAAGCAAATTCCACAAGAAAATGGTATGGCTCGTGCAGGAGAGCATTGCAGACTATGTAGATTTCGAAGCCAATACGGTGAGGCGATGGACCAAAATTTTCTGGTGGGCAAGCTTGCGATTTGATAGAGAGTCTTTTTTTTCTTGCGATTTGAGAAGGATTGTAAAAAAAAAAAAAAAGATTTTTGTTTTCTTTTATTTTTAAAATCGCTGCAGATGGCTTGATTTAGTGTGGGGACTTTTTTAAATTCATTTAAGCTAATTTTATCTTAAACCATTATTAATTACGTCTATCTTTTTGGCTAAATATCTCAACGCCCAATCTTTTGTAAAAATGACATTTTTTGCATTGTAATATTCAAAAATAGCAAAATTGTTAAAAAATTTGGACATATAACATTTTCATTAAAATAATGAAAACAAGTTTCAAAATCATAAAAACTACCCATTTTTAGAAAATTTATTGATTTTTAATTTAAAACATCTCAATTAAAAACATAAAACACAATAATAATATTGATCAAATCTATATCTATCTATACTATATTAAAAAATGGCTTGAAAAAAAAAACTTTTGATTTCTCTTTTAGCCCCTATTAATTATCTAGAATGACCATCATAACCTTCGTATTTATCTTAATTACTAACTTATTAAGTGTAAATATTATTTAATTAGAAAAAGCAATTAATTATTAATTATTTATTAATTAAAAACAATACAATACATAATTAGGTTGTCTTAAAAAAAATATAATGATGGCACAAAAATTATAATAGAAAAAATCGTTTAGGATTTATTTTAGACTAAAAAGAATTAACTGTTTTGACAAATTGATAAGAGTAGATTTATTAGAATTTCCCTACAATTATTTTGTGTTGTATCTTAAGTTATTTATTTATTAATTATTTTAATCAATTTAGATATTAATTTTTTGAATGAAAATATATTTGATTTATAACTATTAGTCTAATATGTTATTAATTTAATTATTGATAATAATAAATAAAATTAGTAGCAAAAATTAATTTTATTTAATAGATAAAATATTAGTTTAATAATTTATTAATGATATCTAATCATAATTGTGTCCCCCTTCAATCAAATATATGCAGCAACATTAATATAGTATTAAAAAAATGGTTGTTCATTTCTTTTTCATAAAGTTTAAGTCGCTGCTTCAGAGAGATAAGATCTTCACTTCAGGGGCTCTCTTTCTTTTGATTATTTTCTTCTTATTTTATTTTTTAAGAAAAAAGTACAGCACCCAACTTTGCCCCCCATTATCTATCTATATCCATTTATATTTCTCAATTTTATTTGTACCCATTATAACTTTTTTTACTTCGAATTAATGTAATTTTTTTAAATATTTACAAATTAGAATTACCTGGATAGTTAATTTTCCATGTAAATTGTTCTACCCGGTGTCATTTTCCATTTTGATAAATATGATAGAATGTCTATCAATTTATTGATAATAACAAGAAAAGATAATATGTTGGAAGAAAAAATTATGTACTCTAGGGTTAAATTGTGTTGAATGACTTTGCAATTAAAAATATCATTATAACCCTTGATATTCTACCTTACGTCAAGTAAACACAATTAATAATATAATCTAACAAAAATAAAATAAAATAAAATTTGAAATCTGAAGAATATGGTTGTCATATACTATTGTAATTTGCATTTAACAATCTTGAGAATAAACAAGTAATTGTGAGAAAAAAAAATTAGGTTCATAAATCCATTCAGAAAAGAAAAAAAAATCGCTAAACGAGTTTATAGAAATTAGGCAACAAGTTAACATAATTATTTATAATTTATAATTTTGTAACATGTCGTCAAAAACTAATTTTACAACTAAATATAAAAATAATGCTATATATATTCTTTACCAAATGAAAATAGTTTCAAAAAACTGTCTCCTAACTTAATTTAAAATGTAACTATTTCTTCTTATTACACAGTATTGATCATAGCACATTTTTCAACACGATTGAAAATTTTATATAACTGTTAATTAATTACTATGTTCTTTTCAATAAGTACAAATATTTCATAAAAAAAAACATATTAAATTTATTTGGTTTTAGATGAATTTAATATTTAATTTAAAATAAAAATTTATACGATTGATTTTGGGGCTATTTTAATTACTAATTAAAAGGGGGAGATCAATTATAAAAATATTGGTGGTGTTACTTTTATTATTTTAACGACCCGTTACCAAGTAAGAGTATAAAAAATAGAAAATTTATTATATTTTCTCAAATGATATTAATGAGATTATATCATAAATTGAATGAGAAATAACTCGTCATCTCGTAAGGGTATTTTGGTAATTTCTTAAATCTGAAATTAAAACCACAAGTTTAATTTGATATTTTTAGATGATGTTGATCGTCTCGTTATTACGATTCCAACGCAACTGACGACTCGTCGTTCTGAGTACCGATGAATGAGTTATGATCGTTTTTGAACAGTAGCATATTCAGAAATAATGGAAAACGGTATTGAACCCTAAAACCTACTTCTTCTTCTTCCTTTAACCGAAATTCAACCCTTTATCATCCTCAATTCTCCAATTTTCGCCTAATTAAATACCATCTCCGAAAGTATTTCACCATTACTTCCTCATCCGGACTCTGATTTACGCAAGTAAATAGTCCATTTTGATCGTTTTTCTGTTATCTTTCCATTGATGTTAATTTCGTAGGAAGATAATTTCTATATAAAAGTTATGGTCTAAATATCCTTCAGGTATGATATGGTTTTTTTTACTCTGATCGATTTTTCTTTGTTAATTCATCGTTGTAGGTTTTATTCATCGTAGTTCTTCAAATTAGATAAGTTCGAAAAACTGATGATTTTTTCCCTCAAACTTTAAAAGGTTGGAAAAAAAAGAGAGAGAAGTAAGGTTTTTGAAAACTCAATTCCAGGTGAGTAGAAATTTGTTAATGTTTGTATTTTCCTTTTCTTTATAAGTTAACCTCTAATTTGTGAGCATGATTTTAGATGTTTATATGATTACTTGTAAGGTTTTGGGCTGTTTATAAGATTTTTTTAATTTGGAGTTTAAGTATGTGTAAAATTGGAGTAAAGCATGTGAAATTGTGACTATCGATATCGATTTACTGTAAAACTGAAACCATGAGTTTTCTATGATGTTCTTGGATGTTCAAGCATGATTTTGAGTGTTTTTAAGTGAATAAAAATTGCTGGTTATAAATGCCTTAGTTGAAGGATTAGTGCCCATTAAGTCGGTAAAATAAGCCTAGGTGGATAGATATTCGATATTATAATTCTCTGGATCATTTGTGGCTATTTCTATGTGTATAGGGGCTGTTTTGGGAGTCAATTTATAGCCGTTATTTTTCTGAAAATTAGTTAGAAAATCGATAGTTTTAGAATGTCCGAAAAGGGAGCGAAACTACACTAGTTTAGGCTAGTTTCGTTTCTAGATTTGTGAATTGTTGGGAGTTGTTGGAAGTAATCCTAAAGTGGTATTATGGGTGAATTTGAGACATTTTATAGTGGTTTAAAGGTGAATATTCAAGAATTTAACTTTACAGAAATTTGGCCTAAAAAGAGTGTTTTTGTGAAAATTAAGCTTAGGCTTCTTTTTTTTTTTTGCATCATGGGTAGTGATCTTGCAGGATCATATTAGTTAAATACCTCGGGTGATATGGTAGTAGGTTCGCATTAAGAAGGGCATTGCTTAATGAAGAATATTGCGTTAAGGGGGGTTATTTAGTTCTGCACAACTTTATAACATTTAACGGGGCAGCTTCATTCCATCCGTACAATGAAAACGAATAATTTCTTATAAGGATTTAAATTGTGAAAAAAAGTGTTTTAATTCCTTAATGAGCATAGTCTCTCTTTGTTTGCGGACAAACAAGAGATTAGAGGTATTAGCGGGAATTTCTAAACGAAAGGTTTTAAATTGAAAAAGGTGTGTATAAAACTGTTTTGACTGTTTATTCTTTTAATTTGAGGATTAAGAGATATTTTGGAACGATGTGATAGATTCTGAGTGTTTTGCTGTGAGCGAACTTTCGGAAGTCGGTAAGGCCGATAATGGACTTAAAGTCTTAGAAAAATCTCTCATGACGTTATTTTATTTTTAAAATTTTTCTACTCATTGGTTGTAGCCTCATGATGCTAGAATTATTTTTTTCAGGTAAAGGAAAGAAGAAACTCGATAGCTGATGATGTTCGAAAGCGGGTGATCGGTTGACATGGATTTGCACACTAGCGAATTGGTCTTTCTTCTTGTTATGTTTGGGGAAAAAACTTTGTGTTCCATATTTTTGTTTTGTTTTTAAATAAGCAATTTGGTTAAACTTTTCTTTGAGAATTCTTACGCAATGGTTTGAGATTGCCTTTCTTTCAATGTTTTATTGTTTTAAAGTAAAACCGATCAGTTGAGAATTGTTGATGAATTTGGTTTTCGATAAAAATGATTTGGTGACGTTGTTTAAATGCTTCCACTGTTGCTATGTGTTTTCTATGTATTTTGAAATTTTCGGGTGGTTACAATTACACATATAGCCAAATACAAACATCAGAAACTATGAAATGACGAAAAATTCCCCAATTTAATTTTCCTTAAATCATGCAATATTTAAGGAATTTATTAAACCACTTAAATTGTGCACGATTTAAGACAAATTAAAAATTAAATAAATTAAATAAAAGGGAAATATAATTTCTATCTAACTAATAACTAAAATAAATTCATTCAAACTTCTTTCATCTTCAATCTTCCCTCCAAGTGCAATAAATCTTCCATTGATGGTTCTTCAACCTACAAAATATAAAAAACAAAAAACAATGGTTAGTTAAATTTTTATGTTAAATCAGTAACATCTATAAAATGTAGAAAAATCATTATTGGTTTACACATGTTTATATTTGTTAAAAACCAATAAAATCCATAGCTTAACAATGTTAAATTGAATAATGAAACAAATACATACATATGAGTTTAACAAGTTTATTTTTGTTAAACCAATAATAATTATAAAATTACAACAAACTAATTAAGTACAACAATTTTATATGCGAAGACAATAAAATCCATAGTTTAACATTATTAAACGACGATTACAGTTTATATTTATTAAACCAATAAAATGCAGAAAAATGAATATAAGCATAGTTAGCTGAACATGTTTATATTTGTTAAAAAAATTCATATTTTGAACAATATTAAACGACAATTACGGTTTATATTTGTTAAACCAATAAAATAAAAAAGAATAGAAGTATATGGTTAGCTTAACAGAATTATATTTGTAAAAAAATAATAATAAAATCTATAATTTAACATTATTAAACGACGATTACGGTGAGTGTAACAAGTTTATATTTGTTAAATAAATTAAAATCCGATGTTTTAAACTTAGAAATTAGATGAACAGAAGCAGGTTAGCTTAACAGGTTTATATTTGTTAAAAATAATAATAAACTCCATAGTTTAACATTATTAAACGACGATTATGGTTAGTGTAACAAGTCTATATTTGTTAAATCAATAAAATCAAATATTTTAAACCCAGAAATCAATGGTAAGATGAGTGAACCTGAGATTTATCACAATAAACAAGAGAGGAAGAAATCGACAATTAGAGATGCCCCAAATCAGTGATGAAAATCGAAGAAGTTATGGATTCATCTATGGTTGTTAATTGACGAAACACTTTGATTTTCTTAATCAGATTTCATGCTTCTACCTTATTCAAATGAATTGATTCCACAATCCATAGTTGAATAACAAAACAATTTTTCGATACCTTAAGTATCAAAAATCATTCTCGAGGCTTAACAAGAACGATTCAAAACATAATTTCACAATCCAGAAAAACAAGATTTGTTGAAATTAGTGTGGTTTTATGGAAGAAGAAGAAGAAGAGTGTAAGGATGAGGTTGGAGGTGAGAAAAAAAAAGAAACGTGTGTTTTGAAAATTAGGATGCAGTTTGAGATAGAGATATTTAAGAGATATTAAAAAAACCACGTATGAAAGCTGACAAAATTGTTGAAAATAAATGGAGGGGTAAATCTGACAAAAAAAAAAAAGAACCACTCTTTCCTTGACTAGGCACAATAAAGCAATTTTCCATATTCATGTTTTGTTTGGCTCTATTCTCCATATTCTTTCCACATTTAGTTTCCATTAAGAAAACTAATTGAAGGGACTTGTTTTGCATCACGTGGTGCAAAGCTCTTAATGTTCGAGGATTCCCCATGCCTCGAACATTCCAGCATAAGATTTTCATTGTGATTGGCGAGGTTGCCTCGCAACCTCCGCCAATTGATTCTCATTTGAACCGCTGTTCGTTTTGTTCTTCTTCCATGGGTGTTCTCCAAAAGAAGAGGGACAAGAATGTTTCATTCCAGTAACCTCACAAGGCAAAGTTTGAAGACCGATTTCTGTAGGTACTGTTGGTTTGTCCTTACATTGGGCCTTTTCTCTTGCTAGTCGCTTCCATCGCTTCCCCCCATTGCCTTTGCAACCCAAATTTGTCTTTGGTTCCGAATTCATAAGCTTTGGGCCTTCATTGTTTATGGGCCTGTTTGGTCCGTTTTGATGTTGTTGTCCGAGCCCCATAGGATTTATAACTGATTTTTCAGGATTATGGAAAGTGTGTTCTCTCTCTACATTAATTCTTTGAGTAATTGCGTTATTTACTCCTTCCATTCTCCCCTGATTTTCTCTTTGCTGATCTGTGAGTTGATTGTTTTCAAGTGAATCAACTCCGGAATTGACTCTCCTTTCCTTATCTGTCTTCGCTTGTATGATCGGTGGGTTAGCCGGCGGTTGCTTCTCCGATATCTTGGAATCCATTTTCCGGTGTTGTTCTTCTTGTTTCTCACTTGATCCCACGTCCCTTCTGGTGTCATAAGAAGAAATCTCACTTCTATCTCCAGCTGACTTCTTGAATTTTGGTCTAGAGGACCCATGGCGCATCCATGGACCGTATTGTAAGGTTTCAGTGTGTTGTGAAATCTCTGTATCACTACATTCTTTTACAGTATGCCCTAAGTATCCACAGTTGTAGCAAAAGTCAGGCAATTTTTCGTAAGTGATCGGAATCCACGTTTCTTCTGCCATTGCACCAACCTTAATCTTTAAACCTCTTCGCAGAGGCCTTTGAATGTCAATTTTGATTCAGATTCGAATGGTTTTTCCCCAGCATTTCCCAAACTCATCAGTGTCGACCATCTCCACCTTACCGATGTTGCTGCCCAGTATGACTACCATTGTTTTAGAGAAACAAGCTATTGGTGGTTCATGAAGATCCACCCAAAACGTCGCCCACTGGAAATCCATCATTGTGAATCTAATATTTCCTTTTGGTTCTTCAAATAAGATTAGTGCCTTATCGAAGAACCATGGTCCTCGTTGAATAATGCGTGTCTTCTCCTTTTCTGTTTCAAAAGTGCACAAGTATAGATTAACTCCTATATTTTCAATTGAAACCCTGTTCTCCATATTCCATATTTTTGGCATGATGGATCGGAAAGCTTCCACATTGATTTTTTTATTGGTTATTAATTTCCCAACTATTCCATGTTGGAGTCTCCGATCTGATTCATCTATTACCTCGTCATCGATCGCCACTACGTCGCCTTCCTCCTCTGATAACTTCAGTCTCTCCCATTTGGAAAGTATATCTGCCGTGTCCATCTGTACCACCGCCCCACCAAACCAGATTGGTCCAAAATCAGCACAAATGGCTGCCGTGACCTCTCATAGGAGACCTAGAGAGAAATCATGCTAATTTTTTTTGTGATTGTCGTTCTTTATATGCTTCTTATTGATATTTTTAATGTAATTAGTATTCTTTAAATGTGATTAATTGTTCTTGAAATGTGATTTATCGTCTTTTGAATGTGACTAATCTCATTGAAGGAACTATTTACTAAATTTGCGGAATTTTCTTTAGTAAATTAATTAACGATTAATTACGGATCCGTTAATAACATTCAATTATGATCAAACCTTAAACTGAAATTATAAGGTTTTTCGAAAACTTACATTGAATTTATGGAGAATTGGTTGGGGTTTTCTTTACAGCATCAATCCACTTCACCAAGCCTTCTATGCTATATCCTGATCATAAACCAACCCGATTTGTGGGAATCGAACCGGAAGAACAAAGTAAGAAGAAAACTTCTTCTTATTTTAAGAAGCCAAAAACCGGCAATAGGGAAAAATAAAAGAGAGAGCTTTTTGATCAAAATCAAATATCAAATATGAGCAACCAATGGTCATATTTATAAAAAAAATAAGAGTTTGATTCCTAATCAAATTAGTATTCTTATTTCTTTAATTTAAATAATCAAATTAATTAAATTAAATAAAAAAAAATAAGTAAAAATAAAGCAAGATGGCGTCAGACTCCTTTCAAAGTTAGGAAACTAATTTTCCTTTAATAATTTGACAATTGGCGTGCACATCATTGGCAAAAGATAATGACTTTATCTTTATATTGATATTTTCTTATTTTCTTTTATATATTTAATAAGAATATGTAAATAATTAATTCTTATTAAATACATAAATGCCAAAAATTTATATATTAATTAATATTGATCTAAATCAATTTAATTAATTATTTTAGGCAAATAATAATTTGTTTCATAAAACAAATATATTTAATTCTCTCATTTTATTATGAAATTAAATAAACTCATTATTTAATTAATAATATTAATTATTAATTTCCATTTAAATAAACTAATTATTTAAACAATTAATAATATTAATATTAATTTCTATTTAAATAAACTCTTTATTTAAACAATTAATATCTCCCTTTATTTAAGTAATTTAATTACTTAAATATAATTCTTTCTTCTTAGTAGCTTGGTTAGTTACAATGATATATGGGCTAGCATAGGGACCTGATGGACCTATAGATCATGGGCTCCAATAATTATTGATTTATTAATTAAACTCATTAATTAATTAATCATAATTATTAACTTAGGGTAATTCCACTATAAACCATAAGTTGAACTCCCCTCACTATAGATGAGTTATGTCCATTTGTTATTAAGTTTGTTTTGACATATCCTTCAAGTGGTAATCTCATAATTACAACTGGGTCAAAATTACTGTTTTACCCTTGTAATTATGTCTTTTATCCTTGTGTACCCGATGATTCTCTAATGAACATTTTTCTATAGTTTTCAAGTATAGAACGATCCTTCTCGGGCCAGTGAGAAGGTGAGGCCTCATGTTCAAGTACCGAATCATTACAACAAGGGAGATACCTAAAGTTCCTAAGTTATAATAGTGTCGCACTAACACTTTCATTTGTTTTAGGAAAGTCATGAATGTCATCTTGTATAGAAAGTTCTCAAGCACCAATTTAGTCATTTCCCCAAAACGGGAGTTTATCGAGTGTATCAACAGATCACCCTCAACTATGTGAATCAAAGGAAAAGACTTCATTGATGTGAGTTCACAACATACTCAGGATTGAGACGTATCAATCTTAATAACGTAAATTTGATATTATAAATCATTTCCTATCAACGGTGTTATTTATGAATCGATTTATTATCCTGGTCCAGTCTTATATAAACTCATTATATATGATGTTTCTACTTGCATCTACACTATGCTAATGATTTGGATCAAATCAGTGAACAACATCAACATTGTTATCAGAATAAGGTTTCCTAACCGTATTCGTTTATTTAAGACTATTTGAGTTACTATCTTGGACTAGATCTGCTTTATATCTCATAGTAGTCAAGATTACAAAATCAGTAACTCTGGAATTTTCTATTAATGTTTGAATATTTAACGAATATCAGCATATAATAAATTGCACAAAATTCACAAAAATACTACTTTTATTTATTCATAAAATATTCTATTACAAATTACGAATTATAGGGCATAAATCCCAACACTCATTTTATTTTCTTTTTTTTCTTTCTCTACTCTTCTTTTCTTTTCTTTTTCTCGGTTTCAAATTGGTGCTTATGATTTTTCAATAATGAAAGTTCAGAAGAATCATAAAATATCAGACTTTCCATTTGTGCCCTTCATGTCTGTACCATCGGTAAACGGAGCCAAAGGTTATTTTACTTCCTCTTCTTGTTGTTGCTTTATGTAAATTATTCACATTACAATGATTAAATCTTCAAAATTAATTTACTTGAATTCTTTCCCTGTTATCTTATAAATAAATAATTCAATGTAAACTCGTCACCATTTTTAATTTTTAATAGCATTTTTGTAAATTTTTTTTTCCAAAAATTATATAAATTCATTATCTTTGATTTACTATCATCATTGATAACCACTTTACAATAATGAATATTGTCCAGTTTATGAAAGATCTTTTTTTATCACTTATGAATCTAACTTCTTAATGTATACAATGACATTTTCTCATATTTTTTATACTAGAATTTTTATGAGAAAATATCGTCTTGATAGACTTTCCATTAATTTTACTACAAAAAATCTTCATTACAGTTGGATTTGAAATTGAATCGAAAACTTTTCAATTGAATTGAAAAAATCGTTTCAGTATTCTCAATAAAAGGAAACTTTCCCAGTTTTTAATACAACATTTCCTCTCTTCTCAACCCCCTTTATATAATATGTAAACTATGAAATTTATTCTTGATTTAAAATCTATTTTTGTTTTAAAATTTGGTTTTAGTTTTTATTTTAATTTCTTTGATACTAAAAGTTCTAGTTTTGTTTTACTCTAAAAGGTTAAATGATACTTTACTTTCACACTCATGATGTTATTTTCATCAAGCAATCACTATTTTTCAACTTCCATAAAATCTTTTAGAATTTAAAAGAAACCTCTATGCAGAAATGGTTCTATTTTTTCATATTCAAACTGATCATTCAAATGTTCATTTTCGAAAATAGCCTGAAATTTATCTTTAGTTTCTCTAAATTCAATTCAATCTTCAGTTGTAATGAGGTATCTTTATTTCACCAAAATTAATGGAAATGTTATCAAGACTATATGTTTTCTCATAAAATTTCTAGCATCTAAAGTATCAGAAATGTCGATGTATATGCTAAGAACTTGGGCTCATCAATTGATCATTAGATCCTTTAAAGATCTTCCTATGCACTATTCTTTCTTGTAATGTGGTTATCCAATGACCATGTAAATCAAAAGGGCATGAGTTTGCAGTTTGAAATAAAGAAACCTACACAAAACACTATTAAAAACTTAAATTAAATTATTATGAATATTAAACGAGTTTATGTTGGACTCTTTGTACGACAACCGGAAATAATTCAAGTAAATTGGTCTTCAAGTTTTACTAATGTTTATGTCAAGAATTTACCTAGAGCAATGATGGAAGAGGATCTTAAACAAGTTTTTGGCCATTATGGCACCATTAGCAGTGCTCCTTTCATGAAGGATGCAAATAGAAACTCTAGATGTTTTGTTGATAAGAAGCCTCAAAGGAAAGTAGTGAGAGGTACAAATTTTCTTGAACTATTGTTTGACAATATTCAATAGAAGCATATAGTTAATCTTAATTCATTGAAAACTATGCAGATCAAGATCGATATATAGAAGTTAAAAAAATCAATTAATTTAGATCAGATCAAGATCGATAATAGAAGTTAAAAAAATCAATTAATTTAGATGGAAAATCTAAATTAATTTTGTTCTAATAACTAATGATTTTTTCAATAATGGAAGTTCAAAAAAATCATAAAATATCCAGACTTTCCATTTGTGCCCTTCATGTTTGTACCATTGGTAATCGGAGCCATAGTATCAAAAGGTTATTTTACTTCCTCTTCTTATTATTGATTTATGTAAATTATTCACATTACCATGAGTAAATCTTCAAAATTAATTTACTTGAATTCTTTCCCTGTTATCTTATAAATAAATAATTCAATGAAAACTCGTTATAACCCTTGATATTAGTTGGTAAATTTACACTACCTGAGAGAATTTCTATAAATTTTATGACATTGAAGAGGGTTAAAAAAAAAGATAGCTAAAAATAACTTAGCATTAATCAAATTACAATACATGGTATACTACTAATAATATGTGAATATTAAAAACAATATGGAAATGATCAGCAATTTCAATATGTAAAATAAACAAAATTAAATTTAAAGAAAAAATTAATTTAATATGATAGTATTTCAAAGAAATAGTAATTTTTTTAGTATATATTATTACGTATTTGATTATATGATAATTTGTAGAACTTTCATTCACAAAAAATATTAGTTTGTATTAATATTTTCCCCAAAATATCTGAAGAACCAATTATATAATAATATGTTACAATCTAAGTTACTAAAATGTTGGAAAATAATAAAATAAATAAATTATACTGCATAAATACTTTGAAAATATCTTAAAATATATATATATATATATAAAACGTGCAACGCACGTAGTAAAAATCTAGTATTAAAAAATGGCTTGAAAAGAAAAACTTTTGATTTCCCTTTAAGCCCCTATTAATTATCTAGAATGACCATCATAACCTTCGTATTTATCTTAATTACTAATTTATTAAGTGTAAATATTATTCAATTAAAAAAAGCAATTAATTATTAATTATTTATTAATTAAAAACAATATAATACATAATTAGGTTGTCTTAAAAAAAATATAATGATGGCACAAAAATTATAATAGAAAAAATCGTATAGGATTTATTTTAGACTAAAAAGAATTAACTGTTTTGACAAATTGATAAGAGTAGATTTATTAGAATTTCCTTACAATTATTTTGTGCTGTATCTTAAGTTATTTATTTATTAATTATTTTAATCAATGTATATATTAATTTTTTGAATGAAAATATATTTGATTTATAACTATTAGTCTAATATGTTATTATAATAATAAATAAAATTAATAGCAAAAATTAATTTTATTTAATAGAAAAAATATTAGTCGAATAATTTATTAATGGTATCTAATCATAATTTTGTCCCCCTTCAATCAAATATATGCAGCAACATTAATATAATATTAAAAAAATGGTTGTTCATTTCTTTTTCATAAAGTTTAAGCCGCTGCTTTAGAGAGATAAGATCTTCACTTCAGGGGCTCTCTTTCTTTTGATTATTTTCTTCTTATTTTATTTTTTAAGAAACAATGTTATCTATCTATAACCATTTATATTTCTCAATCTTATTTGTACCCATTATTGTAGAGTTTTTTTTTACACAGTAACATAACTTTTTTTCCTTCGAATTAATGTAATTTTTTTAAATATTTACAAATTAGAATTATCAGGATAGGTATTTGTCGTGTAAATTATTCTACCCGGTGTCAATTTTCATTTTAATAAATATGATGGAATGTCTATCAATTTATTGATATTAACAAGAAGAGATAATATATTGGAAGAAAAAGCTATATGTACTCTACGGTTAAAATGTGTTGACTGACTTTGCAATTAAACATATCATTATAACCCTTGATATTCTACCTTACGTCAAATAAACACAATTAATAATATAATCTAACAAAAATAAAATAAAATTGCAATTTGAAATCAGAAGAATATGGTTGTCATATACTATTGTCATTTGCATGTAACAATCTTGAGAATAAACAAGTAATTGTGAGAAAAAAAAATTAGGTTCATAAATCCATTCAGAAAAGAAAAAAAAAATCGCTAAACGAGTTTATAGAAATTTAGCAACAAGTTAACATAATTATTTGTAATTTATAATTTTGTAACATGTCATCAAAAACTAATTTTACAACTAAATATATAAAAATAATGCTATATATATTCTTTACCAATAGAAAATAGTTTCAAAAAACTCTCTCGTAACTTAATTTAAAATGTAACTATTTCTTCTTATTACACAGTATTGATCATAGCACATTTTTCAACACGATTGAAAATTTTATATAACTGTTAATTAATTACTATGTTCTTTTCAATAAGTACAAATATTTCATTAAAAAAACATATTAAATTTATTTGGTTTTAGATGAATTTAATATTTAATTTAAAATAAAAATTTATACGATTGATTTTGGGGCTATTTTAATTACTAATTAAAAGGGGGAGATTAATTATAAAAATATTGGTGGTGTCACTTTTATTATTTTAACGACCCATTACCAAGTAAGAGTATAAAAAATAGAAAATTTATTATATTTTCTCAAATGATATTAATGAGATTATATCATAAATTGAATGAGAAATAACTCGTTATCTCGTAAGGGTATTTTGGTAATTTCTTAAATCTGAAATTAAAACGACAAGTTTAATTTAATATTTTTAGATGATGTTGATCGTCTCGTTATTACGATTCCAACGCAACTGAAGGCTCGTCGTTCTGAGTTCCGATGAATGAGTTATGATCGTTTTTTAACAGTAGCATTTTCAGAAATAATGGAAAACGGTATTAAACCCTAAAACCTACTTCTTCTTCTTACTTTAGCCGAAATTCAACCCCTCATCATCCTCAATTCTCCAATTTTCGCCGAAATACCATCTCCCAAAGTATTTCACCATAACTTTCTCATCCGGACTCCGATTTACGCAAGTAAATAGTCCATTCTGATCGTTTTTCTGTTATCTTTCCATTGACGTTAATTTTGTAGCAAGATAATTTCTATATAAAATTTATGGCCTAAATATCCTTCGGGTATGATATGGTTTTTTCGACTCTGATCGATTTTTCTTTGTTAATTCATCGTTATAGGTTTTATTCATCGCAGTTTTTCAAATTAGATAAGTTCGAAAAAGTGATGATTTTTTCCCTCAAACATTAAAAGGTTGGAAAAAAAGAGAGAGAGAAGTAAGGTTCTTGAAAACGCAATTTCAGGTGAGTATAAATTTGTTAAGGACTAAATTCTTCCATGTTTGTATTTTCCTTTTTCTTTATAAGTTAACCTCTAATTTGTGAGAATGATTTTAGATGTTTATATGATTACTTATAAGGTTTTGGGCTGTTTATAAGATTTTTTAATTCGAAGTTTAAGTATGTGTAAAATTGGAGTAAAGCATGTGAAATTGTGACTATCGATATCGATTTACAGTAAAACTGAAACCATGAGTTTTCTATGATGATCTTGGATGTTTAAGCATGATTTTAAGTGAATAAAAATTGCTGGTTATAAATGCCTTAGTTGAAGGATTAGTGCCCATTAAGTCGGTAAAATAAGCCTAGGTGGATAGACATTCGATATTATAATTCTCTGGATCATTTGTGGCTATTTCTATGTGTATATGGGCTTTTTTGGGAGTCAATTTATAGTTGTTATTCTTCTGGAAATTAGTTAGAAAATCGATAGTTTTAGAATGTCCGAAAAGGGAGCGAAACTACACTAGTTTAGGCTAGTTTCATTTCTAGATTTGTGAATTGTTGGGAGTTGTTGGAAGTGACCCTAAAGTGGTATTATGGGTGAATTTGAGACATTTTAGAGTGGTTTAAAGGTGAATATTCCATAATTTAACTTTAGGGAAATTTGGCCTAAAAAGAGTGTTTTTGTGAAAATTAAGCTTAGGCTTCTTTTTTTTAGCATCATGGGTAATGATGTTGTAGGATCATATTACTTAAATACCTCGGGTGATATGGTAGTAGGTTCGCATTAAAAAAGGCATTGCTTAATGAAGAATATTGCGTTAAGGGGGATTATTTAGTTGTGCACAACTTTATAACATTTAACGAGGCAGGTTCATTCCATCCGTACAATGGAAATGAATATTTTCTCATAAAGATTTAAATTGTGAAAAAGAGTGTTTAAATTCCTTAATGAGCATAGTCTCTCTTTGTTTGCGGACAAAGAAGAGATTAGAGGTATTAGCGGGAATTTCTAATCAAAAGGTTTTAATTTGAGAAAAGTGTGTTTAAAACTGTTTCGACTGTTTATTCTTTTAATTTTCGGATTAAGAGATATTTTGGATCGATGTGATATATTTTGAGTGTTTTGGTGTGAGCGAACTTTCGGAAGTCGGTAAGGTTGGACTTTGTTATGGGTGAAATATCGCTAAGGGTAAAATGACCACGTGTCGAGCATACAAAGAGACACGAGGAAATTTCAAACTCTTTCGGCCTACGCATGTGAGCCTAGTTAAATGAGCATGCCACGCATGACGGACCCGACCTGCACCACTAGCGGAGAACATACCATCAAGAGAGGTGCGTATAGACGCGGACCCATCTCAAAGAAATATAGACTAAGTGTCCAAGAAAGAAGCTCCGCTATTGCGCTGCGCGCATCTACCCCCACCTCAGAGAAGCGTAGGTGCACACCACCTACCTACGCACCTACACACCACCTACCTACGCACCTACACACCTACCTACACACCTACACCTATTCAAGACCCAACACATGGACCAATCCGTGTGTGACACGTGGCTTGATGACATCATCCATTTCCACTCCTATAAATAGGAGATGAGAAATGGCCAAAAGATAATTCATTTTGATTCCACATTTGCTCTAACCACTACCTCTGCTTTGCTCTAACTTAAGCATCGGAGGGTGTTAGGCCGGCACCACACCGGTGCTACTAGCTCTACTTGCGCAGGTGATCACCTACGTAGCAGGACACCTACGCAAGTTACCTCCAACGCGGATCTTCGCCTCCGACTCAACACAAATTTATTGTTCGTTGCACACGTGGAAGCTAGAGCGGCATTGGCGCGAAGCACGCCCGCGCGTCATACTTAGTACCATTTCCACGCAACAACAGACTTAAAGTCTTAGAAAAATCTCTCATGACGTTATTTTATTTTTTACATTTTTTCTACTCATTGGTCGTAGCCTCATGATGCTAGAATTATTTTTTTCAGGTAAAGGAAAGAAGAAACTCGGTAGCTGATGATGTTCGAAGGCGGGTGATCGGTTACCATGGATTTGCACGCTGGCGAATCGGTCTTTCTTCTTGTTATGTTTGGGGAAAAAACTTTGTGTTCCATGTTTTTGTTTTGTTTTTAAATAAGCAATTTGGTTAAACTTTTATTTGAGAATTCTTAGGCAATGGTTTGAGATTGCCTTTCTTTCAATGTTTTATAGTTTTAAATTAAAACCGATCAGTTGAGAACTGTTTATGAATTTGGTTTTCGATAAAAATGATTTGGTGGCGTTGTTTAAATGCTTCCGCTGTTGTTATGTATTTTCTAAGTGTTTTGAAATTTTCGGGTGGTTACAATTACACATATAGCCAAATACCACCATCGGAAACTGTGAAATGACGAAAAATTCCCCAATTTAATTTTCCTTAAATCATGCAATATTTAAGGAATTTATTAAACCCCTTAAATTGTGCACGATTTAAGACAAATTAAAAATTAAATAAATTAAATAAAAGGGAAATATAATTTCTATCTAACTAATAACTAAAATAAATTCATTCAAACTTCTTTCATCTTCAATCTTCCTCCAGGTGCAATAAATCTTCCATTGATGGTTCTTCAACCTACAAAATATAAAAAACAAAAAACAATGGTTAGTTAAATTTTTATGTTAAATCAATAACATCTATAAAATGTACAAAAATCATTGTTGGTTTACACATGTTTATATTTGTTAAAAACCAATAAAATCCATAGTTTAACAATATTAAATTGAATAATGAAAACAAATACATACATATGAGTTTAACAAGTTTATTTTTGTTAAACAATTAACAATTATAAAATTACATCAAACTAATTAAGTACAACAATTTTATATTACGAAGACAATAAAATCCATAGTTTAACATTATTAAATGACGATTACAGTTTATATTTATTAAACCAATAAAATGCAGAAAAATGAATATAAGCATAGTTAGCTTAACATGTTTATATTTGTTAAAAAAATCCATATTTTGAACAATATTAAACAACGATTACGGTTTATATTTGTTAAACCAATAAAATAAAAAAGAATATAAGTATATGGTCAGCTTAACAGAATTATATTTGTAAAAAAATAATAATAAAATCTATAGTTTAACATTATTAAACGACAATTACAGTTTGAGTAACAAGTTTATATTTGTTAAATCAATTAAAATCCGATGTTTTAAACCTAGAAATTAGATGAACAGAAGCAGGTTAGCTTACCAGGTTTATATCTGTTAAAAATAATAATAAATTCCATAATTTAACATTATTAAATCACGATTACGGTTAGTGTAACAAGTTTATATTTGTTAAATCAATAAAATCAAATATTTTAAACCCAGAAATCAGTGGTAAGATGAGTGAACCAGAGATTTATCACAATAAACAAGAGAGGAAGAAATCGACAATTAGAGATGCCCCAAATCAGAGATGAAAATCGAAGATGCTATGGATTCATCTATGGTTGTTAATTGACGAAACACTTTGATTTTCTTAATCAGATTTCATGCTTCTACCTTATTCAAATGAATTGATTCCACAATCCATAGTTGAATAACAAAACAATTTTGCAAAACCTTAAGTATCAAGAATCATTCTCAAGGCTTAACAAGAACGATGCAAAACACAATTTCGCAATCCAGAAAAACAAGATTTGTTGAAATTAGTGTGGTTTTATGGAAGAAGAAGAAGAAAAAGCGTGTAAGGATGAGGTTGGAGGTGAGGAAAAAAAGAAACGTGTGTTTTGAAAATTAGGATGCAGTTTTAGATAGAGATATTTGAGAGATATGATTAAAAAGGGGAATTTGAATTTGAAAAAAAAAAATAAGTAAGAAAACATAACCTTAATACTTGGAAAATCAAATCAGAAAATTAGCAGAAAATCTTTTTTCAAAACCGATTATTAAAGGAAAAACAGTGTGATTAAAAAATTAAAAAAAAAAAAACCACGTTTGAAAGCTGACAAAACTGTTGAAAATAAATGGAGGAGTAAATCGAAAAAAAAAAAACAAAAAACAGAAGAACCACGCCTTAAAATCTATTTCTATAATTAATTGAATCATCTAAATATTATTGTAATTAATACCTCCAATTTGGTTTATGATGTAAATTTTGATTGATTTTAATTATAAACACTTAATGAATCAATATAATAAAAATATTAAATGATTTTTTAAATTAAGATAAGTACTTAACATTCATTAAGAGTTTTATTTGATTAATTTGATGTAAAAATATATATCTTAAAAAAATTGCTTGTTATTTTTTTTTAAATATATTTTTAATCGTTGATATCCAATCAAATTTAATTACTATAAAGGTGAAATAAAATATAAATAAATTATACAAAAATTGCTTCCCTCATTAATTTTGTTCAAATAACTAATGATATTTTCAATAACGGAAGTTTAAAAAAATCTCAAAATATCCGGACTTTTCATTGACTATAAATATATGCCCTCACTTTATGTTTTACGCACAAACCGTTACAAAATCTCATCTTTTTTTTTCTCTCTCTCTTTTATTTCTCTCTCTCTCTCTTTTTTCTTTCTCTCGGTTTCAATTTTTAAATATGATCATCGTCGTCGTTCTTTATATGCTTCTTATTGATATTTTTAAATATGATTAGTATTATTTAAATGTGATTAATTATTTTTGAAATGTGATTTATCATCTTTTGAATGTGATCAACATTTGAAGGTGTTTGTCTTTCTTTAAATGTATTCAAGATTGATATTTTTAATTATGATTGTCTATGTAAAACACAATTTTTTTTTAAAATTATGATAATTTCACTGTAAAAAAAAGTTAATCACAATTAACTTCTTGTGATTCTTTTAATAAATTAAGTTAATAAAAGTGTTATTAAGAAATTTTCTTTTATTAATTTTCTTCATGAAAATTGAGTTCCTCCAATTGGCAAGATCCAATGGAGTTATTCATAAGTTAGAGTAAATCCATTTTTATTGCCCAATCAGACATTAATTTTGTGATTTTCTTTTCTTTTTTTCTTTCTTTCTTTTTTCTTTCTCCCGGTTTCTCTTTTTCTTTTTTCTTTCTTTTCTTTTATTTATTTATTTTTTCTCTCTCTCGGTTTTAATTTTTCAATATCACATCATCGTTTGAATGTGATTATCATAGTTTAAATTGTGATTGTTGTTCTTTATATGCTTCTTATTGATATTTTTAATGTAATTAGTATTCTTTAATTGTGATTAATTATTCTTGAAATGTGATTCTCTTTTGAATGTGATTAATCTCATTTTATTTTCTTTTTTTTCTTTCTCTTCTCTTCTTTTCTTTTCTTTTTCTCGGTTTCAAATTGGTGCTGATGATTTTTCAATAATGGAAGTTCAGAAGAATCATAAAATATCAGACTTTCCATTTGTGCCCTTCATGTCTGTACCATTGGTAATCGGAGCCATAGTATCAAAAGGTTATTTTACTTCCTCTTCTTGTTGTTGCTTTATGTAAATTATTCACATTACCATGAGTAAATCTTCAAAATGAATTTACTTGAATTCTTTCCCTATTATCTTATAAATAAATAATTCAATGTAAACTCGTCACCATTTTTAATTTTTAATAGCATTTTGTAATTTTTTTTTTTCAAAAATTATATGAACTCGTTATCTTTGATTTACTATCGTCATTGATAACCACTTTACAATAATGAATATTGTCCAGTTTATGAAAGATCTTTTTTTATCACTTATGAATCTAACTTCTTAATGTATACAATGACATTTTCTCATATTTTTTATATTAGAATTTTTATGAGAAAATATCGTCTTGATAGACTTTCCATTAATTTTACAGCAAAAATTCTTCATTACAGTTGGAGTTGAAATTGAATTGAAAAATATGTTTCAGTATTCTCAATAAAAGGAAACTTTCCCAGTTTTTAATACAACATTTCCTCTCTTCTCAACCCCCTTTATATAATATGTAAACTATGAAATTTATTCTTGATTTAAAATCTATCTTTGTTTTAAAATTTGGTTTTAGTTTTTATTTTAATTTCTTTGATACTAAAAGTTCTAGTTTTGTTCTACTCTAAAAGGTTAAATGATTCTTTACTTTCACACTCATGACGTTATTTTTCATCAAGCAATCACTATTTTTCAACTTCCATAAAATCTTTTAGAATTTAAAAGAAACCTCTATGCAGCAATGGTTCTATTTTTTCATATTCAGACTGATCTTTCATATGTTCATTTTCGAAAAGACTGAAATTTATCTTTAGTTTCTCTAAATTCAATTCAATCTTCAGTTGTAATGAGATATCTTTATTTCACCAAAATTAATGGAAATGTTATCAGGACTATGTTTTCTCATAAAATTTCTAGTATCTAAAGTATCACAAATGTCGATGTATATGCTAAGAACTTGGGCTCATCAATTGATCATTAGATCCTCTAAAGATCTTCCTATGCACTATTCTTTCTTGTAATGTGGTTATCCAATGACCATGTGAATCAAAAGGGCATGAGTTTGTAGTTTGAAATAAAGGAACCTGCACAAAATACTATTAAAAACTTAAATTAAGTGATTATGAATATTAAACGAGTTTATGTTGGACTGTTTGTACGGCAACCGGAAATAATTCAAGTAAATTGGTATTCAAGTTTTACTAATGTTTATGTCAAGAATTTACCTAGAGCAATGATGGAAGAGGATCTTAAACAAGTTTTTGGCCATTATGGCACCATTAGCACTGCTCCATTCATGAAGGATGCAAATAGAAACTCTAGATGTTTTGTTGATAAGAAGCCTCAAAGGAAAGTAGTGAGAGGTACAAATTTTCTTGAACTATTGTTTGACCATATTCAATAGAAGCATATAGTTAATCTTAATTCATTGAAAACTATGCAGATCAAGATCGATAATGGAAGTTAAAAAAATCAATTAATTTAGATGGAAACTCTAAATTACTTTTGTTCAAATAACTAATGATTTTTTCAATAATGGAAGTTCAAAAAAATCATAAAATATCCAGACTTTCCATTTGTGCCCTTCATGTCTGTACCATTGGTAATCGGAGCCATAGTATCAAAAGGTTATTTTACTTCCTCTTCTTATTATTGATTTATGTAAATTATTCACATAACCATGAGTGAATTTTCAAAATCAATTTACTTGAATTCTTTTCCTATTATCTTATAAATAAATAATTCAATTTAAACTCATTTACCATTTGTAAGCATACAATTTTAACTTTAATAGAATTTTGTGAATTTTTTTTCCAAAAATTGCACAAACTCGTGATCTTTTGCTTTACTATCGTCATTGGTAAGCACTTTACAAGAATGAATAGTGTATAGTTTATAGAGGATATTTTTTTTATCACTTGATGAATCTAACTTCTTAATGCATACAATGATATTTTCTCATATTTTTTATACTACAAATTTTATGAGAAAATATCGTCTTGATAGACTTTCCATTAATTTTGGTGGAATAAAAATGCTTCATTACAATTGGAGTTGGAGTTGAGATTTTTTCTATTTTATGCAACAATAGTTCAATTTTTTTCTATTTTTTCATATTCAAATACTAATTTTGATTGATTTTCATTTCCCAGAAATTTATGTTTAGTTTCTCTAAATTCAATTTCATCTTAAGCTGCAATGAGATACCTTTATTTCACCAAAATTAATGGTCTCATCAATTGATAATTAGATCCTATAAAGTTTTTCCTACGCACTATTCATTCTTGTAATGTGGTTATCCAATGACGAGGGCAAATTAAAAGGCATGGGTTTTTGCAGTTTGAAATAAAGGAACCAGCACAAAATACTATTAAAAAATTATATTGGGTGATTATGAATATTAAACGAGTTTATGTTGGACTATTTGTAAGACAAACATGAAATAATTCAAGTATATGGGTCTTCAAGTTTTACTAATGTCTATGTCGAGAATTTACCTAGAGCAATGATGGAAGAGGCTCTTAAACAAGTTTTTAGCCTTTATGGCACCATTAGCAGTGCTCCATTCATGAAGGATGCAAATGGAAACTCTAGATGTTTTGTTGATGATAAGACCCGAAGGAAAGTAGTGAGAGGTATAAATTTTCTTGATCTATTATTTGACAATATTCAATATATCAAAGTCAATATAACACTGATTTTTCTTCTTCGTTACCTTGATAGTGAAAGTATAAGATCCATGTGAAATAACAGACACATCCACGAAGCATAAAGCACATCAAAGAGCATTCATTAGCAAACTTTTTGCACCCACAAGCAGTTCTTCGTGTCCGATGAAGGTAGTTGATCTAAGAGAAACAAAATATTATTCACATGCCAATTTGGGAGAAAAATAAATGCAGCAATCAAAGAAAGATGGTGAGAATAAGTGAACCAAGTGGATGAAGATTATGATTATTACAGAATTCAAAGAAAAATCAAACGTGATAACATGATCAACGTTCAAGACCAGTCCCCTAGCAGCCAAATATGTGCAGAGTAATGAGTTTACTATATTTCAATGGAGATAACGTCATGTTCTTACCTTACCTCTTTGATGAAGGCACCTATTTTGTGGTAGGTTCAAATGAAGAATTCTTCGGCCTTTTGGTTGCAAGGAACAAATCCTGATTATACATTCTTCGCAACAATCTGTCACTTTCCCAGTGGCGAGCAAGCTACCAGGTAATGAACTGCATGTTTTCAGAAATGTGGTATTGACTACACACATCACAGTGCAGGCCATCTTGGGGCCAAACTGCATATTTTATGCATCTTCCAGCATTTAGCATACATGTCCACTAAGAGCATTGCCTACAAAGACGTCATCCACCAAACCGCTCTGAAGTGCATATCCATGAACCTGCTTACCAAGAAATGGTCTAAATGCTGATGCACGTGCAGGAAGGAAATTCATAGCATCCGGGCGAAGATCGAAAAACTGTAATAAGTAGCCATCCGGAAAGCAATTTTGACTCACCACCCTGTACATAAGCAGCAAGTATTGAATTCCAGGGCACAATATCATGTATATTTCTTTCAAGCACATCATCAAACACTTGGCGTGCATTATCCAACGCCCCACACCGCGCGCATACATTGCTATTACAGAATTACAAACAAATACATTTGACTCAAACCCAATACATGATCAAGCAAACCAAATCTCACAGCACATTTATAAGCAAATTCCAGAAGTAAACGGTGGAATAAGATGTTCGAGAAACGATATGGCCAATTCAGTGAGGCCATGGACCATTTATCTGTTAACAACCTGGGCTCATCAGTTGATAATAACATCCTCAAAAACTTTTACTAAGCACTATTCTTTCTTATAATGTGATTATCCAATGACCAGGTAAATCAAAAGGGCATGGGTTTGTGCAGTTTGAAATAAAGGACCTGCACAAAATACTATTAAAAGCTTAAATTAGGTGATTATGAATGTTAAACGAGTTTATGTTGGACTGTTTGTAAGGCAACCGGAAATAATTCAAGTAAATTGACCTTCAAGTTTTACTAATGTCTATGTCAAGAATTTACCTAGAGAAAGGATGGAAGAGGATCTTAAACTAGTTTTTGGCCTTTATGGCACCATTAGCACTGCTCCATTCATGAAGGATGCAAATGGAACTCTAGATGTTTTGTTGATGAGAAGCCCCAAAGGAAAGTAGTGAGAGGTACAAATTTTCTTGAACTATTGTTTGACAATATTCAATAAAAGAATATAGTTAATTCAGTGAAAACTATGCAAATCAAGATGGATTAGCATGGTTTGTAGATTTTTCTACACGGCAGGGAAGAAACACGGATTGTGAGTGTATAATTTTAAAGGTCGTTTTTGTTTCTGATTTTTAAAGTTTGAAATCTGTGTATTTGATACAGGTTATGACTATGATTAATAAAATGAAAATAATGACATTTCTTTTGGTGCAGTGAAGCGTCGGGTTTGATTCAACATTCTTAAGAGAGATGAAGAGTTAAATGATGAAGAGGAATACGACTATAGAGTGGTTTGAACTGAGGAACTTTAGCAATGGTACCATATTAAATCCTCAATAGTCAATAGACCCAAAAGTTTAAGCTATCGAGATAAGACATATTTTTTCATTTAATATATCTCAAACATATATCAAAGTCAATATAACACTTATTTTTCTTCCTGGTTACCTTGATAGGGAAAGTATAAGATCCATGTGTAATAACAAACAGATCCACGAGCATAAAGCACATCAAAGAGCATTGATCAGAAAACTTTTTGCACCCACGAGCAGTTCTTTGTGTCCGATGAAGGTAGTTGATCTAAAAGGAGAAACAAAATATTATTCATGTGCCAATTTGTGAGAAAACAGAATGGTGCAGTCAAAGAAAAGATGGTGAGAATAAGTGAACCAAGTTGATCAAGATTATGATTATTACAGAATTCAAAGGAAAATCAAACATGATAACATGATCCACGTTCAAGAATAGTCTTCTAGCAGACGAATGAGTTTACTATATTTCAATGGAGAGAACATCATGTTCTTACCTCCTTGATGAAGGCACCTATTTTATGGTAGGTCCAAATGAAGAATTGCTTGGCACAAATCTTGGCAACAATCTCTGTCAATTTTTCATTTGAGGTCTTCCTAATGACTTTTTTAATAATGGAAGTTCAACAAAATCATAAAATCTCCAGACTTTCCATTTGTGCCCCTCATGTCTGTACCATTGGTAATTGGAGCCATAAGTACTTCCTCTTCTGTTATTGTTTTAAGTAAATTCTTCACATATACATATACCATAAGCAAATCTTCAAAATCAATTTACTTGAATTCTTTCCCTATTATCTTGTAAATAAATAATTCAATGTAAACTTGTTTACCATTTATAAGTACACCATTTTAACTTTTAATAGCATTTTGTGAAGATTTCTTTTTTCCAAAAATTGCACAAACTCGTGCTTTTGATTTACTATCATCACCATTGGTAAACACTTTACAAGAAAGAATAGTGTACATTTTATAGAGGATCTTTTTTTATCACTTGATGAATCTAACTTCTTGATGTATAGAATGACATTTTCTCATAGACTTTCCATCCATTTTGGTGTAGTATAAATACTTCATTGCAGTTATAGTTGAAATTGAATTTAAAATTTTCATATGTTTTTAGATATATTTGTCACTCTTTTTCTTAAACATTGCCACGATTCAGAAATATGGTATTTATTTATTTTATTGCAAGAGGGAAATTATTTATTTTCCTTCGTAGTGCATAATAAATATTCCTCCAACATCATAAATTATATGAAACTATTGAAAAAATCAAATCAAAACAAGACTATCATTTGAATTGAAAAAACTGTTCAATATTCTCAATAAAAGGAACTTCTCCAATTTGATATACAGTATTTCCCCTCTTCTCCACCCCTTTATATAATTTGTAAAATATATTTTTTTTCCTCAAAATTTTGGGATTTTTTTTTTCTATTTTGATTTCCTAGGCTTTAGAAGTTCTAGTGTTCTTTTTCACACTAATGAAATTATTTTCCATTAAGCAGTCACTATTTTTTCAACTTCCACAAAATGTTTAGAATTTAAAACGAACTGTTATACGACAATGGTTCTAGTTTTCTATTATTTCATATTCTCATACTGATTTTTTTATTGAATTTCATTTCCCTTGTCCGATTCAAAACATGCTCATTTTCCAAAATAGCTTGAAATCTATCTCTAGTTTCTCTAACTTCAATTCCATCTTCAGCTGCAATGAGATATGTTTATTTCACCAAACTTAATGAAAATGTTATCAGGATTATATTTTCTCATATAATTCCTAAAGTCCAAAGTATCATAAATGTCGATGTATATGCTAAGAACTTGGGCTCATAATTAGATCCTCTAAAACTTTTGCTACACAGTTTTCTTTCTTGTAATGTGGTTCTCCAATAACCAGATTAAATCAAAAGGGTATTGGTTTGTGCAGTTTGAAATAAAGGAACCTGCACAAAATACTATTAAGAGCTTAAATTAGGTTATTATGAATATTAAACGAGTTTATGTTGGAAATAATTCAAGTAAATTGGCCTTCAAGTTTTACTAATGTCTATGTCAAGAATTTACCTAAAGCAATGATGGAAGAGGATTTTAAACAAGTTTTTGGCATTTATGGCACCATTAGCAGTGCTCCATTCATGAAGGATGCAAATGGAAACTCTAGATGTTTTGTTGATGAGAAGCCCCAAAGGAAAGTTGTGAGAGGTACAAATTTTCTTGAACTATTGTTTGACAATATTCAATAAAAGCATATAGTTAATTTAGTGAAAACTACGCAGATCAAGATCATGCGTGACCAAGACGGATTCAACATGGTTTGTAGCTTTTTCTACACTGGAGGAAGCAACACGGGTTGTGAGTGTATAATCTTAAAGGTCGTTTCTGTTTCTGATTTTTAAAGTTTTGAAATCTGTGTATTTGATAACAGGTTCTGACTATGATTAATAAAATGAAAATAATGACATTTCTTTTAGCGCACTGAAGAGTCAGGTATGATTCACCATTCTTAAGAGAGATGAAGAGTTAAATGATGAAGCGGAATACGACTATACAATGGTTTGAACTGAGGAACTTTAGCAATGGTACCATATTAAGCTATCGAGATAAGACATATTTACTCATTTAATATATGTCAAAGATATATCAAAGTCAATATAACGCTGATTTTTCTTCCTTGTTACCTTGATAAGGAAAGTATAAGATCCATCTGAAATAAGAGACAGATCCACAAAGGATAAAGCACATCAAAGAGCATTGATCAGCAAACTTTTTGCACCCATGGGCAGTTCATCGTGTCTGATGATGGTAGTTGATCTAAAAGAAGAAACAAAATATTATTCATGTGCCAATTTGGGAGAAGAGTGAATGGAGCATTCAAAGAAAAGATGGTGAAAATAAGTGAACCAAGTGGATCAAGATTATGATTATTACAAAATCAAACGTGATGACATGATCCACGTTCAAGAGCAGTCCCCTAGCAGCCAAGTATGTGCAGACTAATGAACTTACTATATTTCAATGGAGATAACATCATGGTCTTACCTTACCTCTTTGATGAAGGCGCCTATTTTGTGGTAGGTTCAAATGAAGAATTGCTCAGCCTTTTGGTTGCAAGGCACAAATCCTGATTATAAATATCTTGGCAACAATCTCTGTCACTTTCTCATTTGAGGGCTTCCTCTCATTTATAATAGCAAGATGAAACGCAGTGGCGAGAAAGCGACCAGGTAATGAACTGAATGTTTTCAGACATGTGGTATTGACTTCAAACATCACAGTGCAGCCCATCTTGGGGCCTAACTGCATATTTTATGCACAGGAATCAATGCCACTGTCCTGTACTTGAAATTATATTCATATGATTTAATACAGAACACATAATGTAGCTACCACCCTTCTAAACCTGATTTCTCCATCGCCAATAGTTTTTGCAGGAGCATGGAATCTACTTGAATCACTCAATATGATCTCATGTTCAACAATCTTAGAAATGTAGTTCATGGCACTGGGGCAATCACCGCATATGCGCAAGTTCTTAGTTATCCGAAAGGGTTGTCCTGGAGGTGTTGCTAAAATGCCATAGGCAAGAGCCAACTTTTCACCGTGCTCAGAAAGGAGATCACTTTTCTCCTCGTCTTCTACATCGTGAAGAGCAAAGCTTGTTTGAGGAGCATAACCCATGTCTTTGATTCTTTGAATCATGTCAGAAAGGATATCATATATTTGCTGTGACTGGGGATGACCTCTATCACCCACAAAGAAGGTTGCAGTCCCTTTCTTTCCTTGTACCCAACTACAACCAGGTTTCTTCTTGATCCCAGTATGCTTCATCAATGTTCTGACTTTAGCCATATTTTTCAAACACCGAGCACTAGCATATAAGTTAGAGAGCAATGTATATGAACCATCATTCCCTGCTTCTAATTCTACCAATTGGCTTGCAACATATTCTCCAAGTTCATCATATGCATGGATCCTTCTAGAACTAAGTAGTGCCACTCATACTATTGGGGTAGGCTCCATCGGCATGCTTTTAATGAGTTCCATTGCTTCATCGAGCCAGCCTGCCGACCCAAGAGATCAACCATACATGCATAATGTTCAACTCCAGGAGCAACACCAAAGTACTTGATCATGCCATTGAAGTATTTCATGCCTTGATCCACCATTCCAGAGTGGCTACATGCATAAAGAACAACAAGAAAGGTTACCCCATCCACTGAAAGACCAGCTTGCTGCATCTCAATGAAAACATGTAGAGCTTCTTCACCACGACCGTGCATGCCATAAGCTGTCATCAGAGAAGTCCAAGAAAGAGCATTCCGTACCTTCATGTTGTCAAACACAGTTCGAGCAGCAGCAATTGGCTACAAATAATACCTCCGATTCATATTGATTGCGCAAAGCATATGCACGCATTTGTCTTCCTAACCTTAATGCACCCAAACGAGCACAAGCCATCAAGGAACAAGATAGTGTAAAGGCATTAGGTTTTAAGGAGTTCTCCTGTTTGAACATTTGGGAGAAAAGTTCTAACGCCTCATTGGCTTCACCATGTTGAGCATATCCACCAATCATGACAGTCCAAGTTACCACAATCTTATCTTTTACGGTGATCAAGTCAAAAATCTTGCGTGCAACTCCTGCGCTCTGGCATTTCGCATACGTATCGATTAAATCATTGAGAACCATCAAGTCATCCCCAGCATCACTCCATTCCAAGTTAAGTACATTTTTTATGGCATAACCATGTGTTTGCTTTCCATGAAGCAATGCTCCCACAAAAGCACAACCTGAGAGAAGTGGTACAAGAGTAACAACATTGGTTTCCAACTCAGAGAGCATCATTTTCCTAAAGACATCAAGGGCTTCAAAACCATTCCCCTCCTGAGCATACCCGTGCTCCATGTTGCCACATTTAATTCAATATTTCTTCTTGCATCCTTTCAAAACAAGGATAGAGTATCATCAAAACTATCTATCTGAGAATACCCAGTAAGCATAGCATCCCAAGAAACTACATCCTTCACCACCATCCGCCCAAACACCCTGTTTGCCTCGTTCATCTTCCAGCATATAGCATACATGTCCACTAGAGCATTACCTACAAAGACGTCGTCCACCAAACCGCTCCGAAGTGCATATCCATGAACCAGCTTACCAAGAAATGGTCTAAATGCTGATGCACATGCAGGAAGGATATTCACAAGCGTAATAGCATCCGGGCGAAGTTCGAAACTGTAATAAGTAGCCATCCGAAAAGCAATTTTGACTCACCACCCTGAACATAAACAGCAAGTATTGAATTCCAGGACACAATATCATCTATATTTCTTTCAAGCACATCATCAAACACTTGGCGTGCATTAACCAACGCCCGACACCGCACATACATGCATAGCTATTACTGAATTACTAACAGACCCAATACATGATCAAGCAAACCAAATCTCACAGCACGACTTATAAGCAAATTCCACAAGAAAATGGTATGGCTCGTGCAGGAGAGCATTGCAGACTATGTAGATTTCGAAGCCAATATGGTGAGGCGATGGACCAAAATTTTCTGATAGTGAGTTTTTTTTTTCTTGCGATTTGAGAAGGATTGTAAAAAAAAAAAAACAGATTTTTGTTTTCTTTTATTTTTAAAATCGCTGCAGATGGCTTGATTTAGTGTGGGGACTTTTTTAAATTCATTTAAGCTAATTTTATCTTAAACCATTATTAATTACGTCTATCACATTTTGACTATTTTTGTATTGATTCTATCTTTTTGGCTAAATATCTCAATTTTACTTTCTTTTTTTTCGCCCAATCTTTTGTAAAAATGACATTTTTTGCATTGCAAAATTCAAAAATAGCAAAATTGTTAAAACTTTTGGACATATAACATTTTCATTAAACTAATGAAAACAAGTTTCAAAATCATAAAAACTACCCATTTTTAGAAAATTTATTGATTTTTAATTTAAAACATCTCAATTAAAAACATAAAACACAATAATAATATTGATCAAATCTATATCTATATCCATACTATCTCTATACTATCTCTATCTCTAATATATAAAAGTGGGAATGTTTTGAGAAACATTTTAGACATCTTTATCATTTTTATTTTTGTAGAATTTCAAATATGCCACTATTTATGTTTTGACTAGAGACTTTTAACATTCACATGATTGATAGAAACTCTCAACCATCAAAACGAATGTGGCACACTTAAATATTCTTATTTACTAAATGAATTTATCAGTTATAGTTAACCTTTCATATTCATGATGTGTGTTCACTATAAATTTCTCCACAATAGAGCAAAAGAATGCTAGAGTTGTCAAAAAGGAATCGTGATAAATCTTGCCAGCGGTATTGTTCAGATTTTGGGTATTCCTATTTTATTTTTATTTTTATTCTAATTTGTTTTTCTACTCATGGAAGTGGAAATTGTTAGAGGCCAAAAATAGTGCTTTTTTGAGGATTATTTTCTTCATTCTATCACTTCTTCTAACGTGAACAAATTTGTGGTAGACGCTGACCAGTCCGAATAGAACTTTGAATACGAATTGATTTACGATAGCAATTTCATTTCTACGCTCCATCAGAACCTTGATGTTTAAACTCGATCTTATCATTGATAATTTGATTCACGCTGAAGCTTTGAATTTTTATTTTTTTGTAAATAACGCTTCACTCTTAATCAAGCTTTGGTAACGGGATTGGCTCAACAATCTTGCAAAGAACGTTTCATTCATTCGACTCTTGGGTGGTTTTAGTTTTTGTCTTTCTAATATAATAATAATAATAATCTTTTTTTTACTAATAATAATAATTTATTTTCATGTTATTACATTAGAATTTTAATATTATTGCCCAAGGCATTTTTATCATTTTTTTACATATCAAGTTCTGTCAATTTAATAAGAACCCTATACGATCTCATTTTTATAATCATTATGGAGTTGAATAATTTTAGATGATAAATTTTAAGGTTAATTATTGAAATAACATATTTTTACATATTACTTACTTAAATGTCACAACTTTTTAAAATTACTTAAAAAGCATAGTTTTAGTTCAATAATTTATTGAACTAAAGAAAGTAAAAAAGAAAACTAACAAATTTATTAAAAATAATAATGAAAAATAATCAAATTGTTCAATAAATTATTGAACTTAAACTTATATCCGTGAAAAAAAACAAATAATAGTTCAATTCTTTATTGAATTATAATTATGTTATTTGAGTAATTTTAAAAAGTTTTAACATTTTAATATTAGTTGGTAAATTTACATTACCTGAGACAATTTCTATAAATTTTATGACATTGAAGAGCAAGTAAGATTAAAAAAAAGATAGCTAAAAATAACTTAGCATTAATCAAATTACAATACATGGTATACTACTAATAATATGTGAATATTAAAAACAATATGGAAATGATCAGCAATTTCAATTTGTAAAATAAACAAAATTAAATTTAAAGAAAAAATTAATTTAGTATGATAGTATTTCAAAGAAATAGGAATTTTTTTAGTATATATTATTACGTATTTGATTATATGATAATTTGTAGAACTTTCATTCACAAAAAATATTAGTTTGTATTCATATTTTCCCCAAAATATCTGAAGAACCAATTATATAATAATATGTTACAATCTAAGTTACTAAAATGTTGGAAAATAATAAAATAAATAAATTATACTGCATAAATACTTTGAAAATATCTTAAAAATATATATATATATATATATATATATATATATATATATATATATATAAAACACAACGCACGAAGTAAAAATCTAGTATTAAAAAATGGCTTGAAAATAAAAACTTTTGATTTCCCTTTAAGCCCCTATTAATTATCTAGAATGACCATCATAACCTTCGTATTTATCTTAAGTGTTAATTTCATAGTACCCAAATAAAAAGAGTTTAATACATATAAATGCTAGTTTTTATATAAAAAGCAAATATGCCCAATAACATGTCACACGCCGGTTACCAGGTTCACGAAAAGACGGTCGTTGCCCTTTGCAAGATTAAACAGCAAATCCCTTAAATCACTCCTCAATTAATTACAAAGCGTCAAAATAGGAAACCGTGTGAATGATGAAAATAGATATTTGTTTGTTTAGAATTAATAAATTATTTAAATAAAAAATTCGAGCGCCGATTGTCTATGAAAGGGGGGTTTTGTTCATATGAAAACCTAGAACGAAGAAATATTCCAGCGAAAAAAAATCAAAAAACACTATGAAATCGAAGGAAATTGATGGCGAGGACACGAGGAAATATTAATGGAGGAAGAGGGGTATGTTCTTCTCGTTACATGTGACTTTTTAATTTCTATCAACTTAGATCTCCTTTTCTCTATCCTGATAAATTTCAGATCTAATTTAGCTAAGTTCATGTACTAATAAGTAAGTTGATTTGTGGTTGATCGAAAACATGAAGATAAGAAAGCTTCATATAGGATTGGTTTATTTTAAAAAATGTGACGTAGGAAACACCATTGGTAGGAGGGAAATTGCATTCAGAAGATGAAGAATACGAAGAAGAAGAAGAAGAAGATAATGAGGTAAAATCACTGGATTTTAGGAATTGAAAATGTACAGGATGGATAAACGTTTATTTTGTATAAACATTTTTTTGTTAGCAACAAATTGTTAAATGTAGCAAATACATTGAGAGTTTGTTAATGTATAGCTTCTTCAATTTACAGAACGTCACTCTACAGAGAAATAGCAAAGTGAACAGGGCTAAGATGACAACGGTGACTCGGAAAGCATCAGAAATGCAAGATGAAGATGAGTTCATTGAGGTATTTTAAAAAATGTTAAAAAAAGATAATGTTTAAAATACTGAATTGACAATTATTAAACGTTTATTAGTAGTAAATGTTTAATAATGTGAAATGATTGCTAATAAAAAAAGGGGATCACTTTTAGAACCAGTACGAGGAAGAGCAGACCGATGGGACGTTGAAGGAAAGAAGCGAGAAGACACAAATAAACAAGGGACGTGGCGCTCTTATGAAAAAGACGTGTTTAGTGATGTTGAACTGATATGATTTTGTATGTTGTAAGGAAACTTATGTTTAGTGACCTACTCGGATGTTTTGAAAAAAATGTTTATAAAAAGTAAATGTTTATCAAAAGGAAACAGTTCTTGTGTGATTTTGTGTTCTGAATACTATGTTTCTGAAGCTGTTAGGATTTTAAAGTAACATTGAACTATTGTGATTTTGTATTATGTGGTAAGGGAACTAATGTCTAATGACCTACTTGGATGAAATTGTAAAAAGGTTTCTAAAATGTAAACGTTTATAAAACTGACAAAGTTTCATTAAAAATGTTTATGAAAAAGTACCCAATTATCAAAATTAAACCGTATAAAATACAGAAACAATAAAAATGAAAAATATATGAGAAAACGATCGTTAATAATGTCAAATTATGCAGAACCTTCTTGACAAGATCAATAAATGTAGTGTTTTAAAAATACATCACAGAAAGTTCATAACTTTCGTAAATGTGAGCTTCGTTCAAACAACCATCGTAAATAATGTCAATTGATGTATATCTCAATTTTCCAGAAACGCAAAAGATGAGAAAATGATGAAGAAAAGAAACAAACAAAAAACGGACAAGATGAGAGAGACAACGTGGACAAACAAATCACAGTATAATTTGAAAATTAATGGCGGTTACAAATCTCTTAATTAAAGGCATAATGGAAAAATGCATTTATGATTTGATATGATCAAATGTAGCTGAGAATATCTATAATTTGAAAAGTAATGGCTGTTAAAAATCCCTTAATTAAAGGCATGATTAATTACTGAATCAAAAAGGAAACATGCATTTATGGTTTGATTTGATCACAAGTTGTTGAGAATATCTAAAAGGGCAGAATCGTAAACTTAGATTTCGGCAGCAACCGTTTACTCCACTAGATATGGTGGTTATTGGGTAATTTTGAAATAAAAACCAAACAACCATGAAAAGTGGATTTAAGTGAATTAATGTGGTCATGGTGCAATTGTTTCTTATCTTAATTACTAACTTATTAAATGTAAATATTATTCAATTAAAAAAAGCAATTAATTATTAATTATTTATTAATTAAAAACAATATAATACATAATTAGGTTGTCTTAAAAAAAATATAATTATGGCACAAAAATTATAATAGAAAAAATCGTATAGGATTTATTTTAGACTAAAAAGAATTAACTGTTTTGACAAATTGATAAGAGTAGATTTATTAGAATTTCCTTACAATTATTTTGTGTTGTATCTTAAGTTATTTATTTATTAATTATTTCAACCAATTTATATATTAATTTTTTGAATGAAAATGTATTTGATTTATAACTATTAGTCTAATATGTTATTAATTTAATTATTGATAATAATAAATAAAATTAATAGCAAAAATTAATTTTATTTAATAGAAAAAATATTAGTCGAATAATTTATTAATGATATCTAATCATAATTTTGTCCCCCTTCAATCAAATATATGCAGCAACATTAATATAATATTAAAAAAATGGTTGTTCATTTCTTTTTCATAAAGTTTAAGCCGCTGCTTCAGAGAGATAAGATCTTCACTTCAGGGGCTCTCTTTCTTTTGATTATTTTCTTCTTATTTTATTTTTTAAGAAACAATGTTATCTATCTATATCCATTTATATTTCTCAATTTTATTTGTACCCATTGTAGAGCTTTTTTTTACACAGTAACATAACTTTTTTTCCTTCGAATTAATGTAATTTTTTTAAATATTTATAAATTAGAATTATCAAGATAGGTATTTTTCGTGTAAATTATTCTACCTGGTGTCATTTTTCATTTTGATAAATATGATGGAATGTCTATCAATTTATTGATATTAACAAGAAGAGATAATATATTGGAAAAAAAAATTATGTACTCTAAGGTTAAAATGTGTTGACTGACTTTGCAATTAAAAATATCATTATAACCCTTGATATTCTACCTTACGTCAAATAAGCACAATTAATAATATAATCTAACAAAAATAAAATAAAATTACAATTTGAAATCAGAAGAATATGGTCGTCATATACTATTGTAATTTGCATGTAACAATCTTGAGAATAAACAAGTAATTGTGAGAAAAAAAAAATTAGGTTCATAAATCCATTCAGAAAAGAAAAAAAAATCGCTAAACGAGTTTATAGAAATTAAGCAACAAGTTAACATAATTATTTGTAATTTATAATTTTGTAACATGTCATCAAAAACTAATTTTACAACTAAATATAAAAATAATGCTATATATATTCTTTACCAATTGAAAATAGTTTCAAAAAACTCTCTCGTAACTTAATTTAAAATGTAACTATTTCTTCTTATTACACAGTATTGATCATAGCACATTTTTCAACACGATTGAAAATTTTATATAACTGTTAATTAATTACTATGTTCTTTTCAATAAGTACAAATATTTCATAAAAAAACATATTAAATTTATTAGGTTTTAGATTAATTTAATATTTAATTTAAAATAAAAATTTATACGATTGATTTTGGGGCTATTTTAATTACTAATTAAAAGGGGGAGATTAATTATAAAAATATTGGTGGTGTCACTTTTATTATTGTAACGACCCATTACCAAGTAAGTGTATAAAAAATAGAAAATTTATTATATTTTCTCAAATGATATTAATGAGATTATATCATAAATTGAATGAGAAATAACTCGTTATCTCGTAAGGGTACTTTGGTAATTTCTTAAATCTGAAATTAAAACCACAAGTTTGATTTAATATTCTTAGATGATGTTGATCGTCTCGTTATTACGATTCCAACGCAACTGACGGCTCGTTGTTCTGAGTCCCGATGAATGAGTTATGATCGTTTTTGCACATAAGCATTTTCATAAAGGATGGAAAACGGGATTGAACCCTAAAACCTACTTCTTCTTCTTCCTTTAGCCGAAATTCAACCCCTCATCATCCTCAATTCTCCAATTTTCGCCGAAATACCATCTCCCAAAGTATTTCACCATAACTTCCTCATCCGGACTCCGATTTACGCAAGTAAATAGTCCATTCTGATTGTTTTTCTGTTATCTTTCCATTGACGTTAATTTTGTAGCAAGATAATTTCTATATAGAAGTTATGGCCTAAATATCCTTCGGGTATGATATGGTTTTTTCGACTCTGATCGACTTTTCTTTTTTAATTCATCGTTGTAGGTTTTATTCATCGCAGTTCTTCAAATTAGATAAGTTCGAAAAAGTGATGATTTTTTCCCTCAAACTTTAAAAGGTTGGAAAAAAATAGAGAGAGAAGTAAGGTTCTTGAAAACACAATTTCAGGTGAGTATAAATTTGTTAAGGACTAAATCCTTCCATGTTTGTATTTTCCTTTTTCTTTATAAGTTAACCTCTAATTTGTGAGCATGATTTTAGATGTTTATATGATTACTTATAAGGTTTTGGGCTGTTTATAAGATTTTTTAATTCGGAGTTTAAGTATGTGTAAAATTGGAGTAAAACATGTGAAATTGTGACTATCGATATCGATTTACAGTAAAACTGAAACCATGAGTTTTCTATCATGATCTTGGATGTTTAAGCATGATTTTGAGTGTTTTTAAGTGAATAAAAATCGCTGGTTATAAATGCCATAGTTGAAGGATTAGTGCCCATTAAGTCGGTAAAATAAGCCTAGGTGGATAGATATTCGATATTATAATTCTCTGGATCATTTGTGGCTATTTCTATGTGTATATGGGCTTTTTTGGAAGTCAATTTATAGCTGTTATTCTACTGGAAATTAGCTAGAAAATCGATAGTTTTAGAATGTCCGAAAAGGGAGCGAAACTACACTAGTTAAGGCTAGTTTCGTTTCTAGATTTGTGAATTGTTGGGAGTTGTTGGAAGTGACCCTAAAGTGGTATTATGGGTGAATTTGAGACATTTTAGAGTGGTTTAAAGGTGAATATTCCAGAATTTAACTTTAGGGAAATTTGGCCTAAAAAGAGTGTTTTTGTGAAAATTAAGCTTAGGCTTCTTTTTTTTTAGCATCATGGGTAGTGATGTTGTAGGATCATATTACTTAAATACATCGGGTGATATGGTAGTAGGTTCGCATTAAGAAAGGCATTGCTTAATGAAGAATATTGTGTTAAGGGGGATTATTTAGTTGTGCACAACTTTATAACATTTAACGAGGCAGGTTCATTCCATCCGTACAATGGAAACGAATATTTTCTCATAAGGATTTAAATTGTGAAAAAGAGTGTTTAAATTCCTTAATGAGCATAGTCTCTCTTTGTTTGCGGACAAAGAAGAGATTAGGGGTATTAGCGGGAATTTCTAATCAAAAGGTTTTAATTTGAGAAAAGTGTGTTTAAAACTGTTTCTACTGTTTATTCTTTTAATTTGCGGATTAAGAGATATTTTGGAACGATGTGATAGATTCTGAGTGTTTTGGTGTGAGCGAACTTTCGGAAGTCGGTAAGGCCGATAATGGACTTAAAGTCTTAGAAAAATCTCTCATGACGTTATTTTATTTTTTTACATTTTTTCTACTCATTGGTCGTAGCCTCATGATGCTAGAATTATTTTTTTCAGGTAAAGGAAAGAAGAAACTCGGTAGCTGATGATGTTCGAAGGCAGGTGATCGGTTGACATGGATTTGCACGCTAGCGAATCGGTCTTTCTTCTTGTTATGTTTGGGGAAAAAACTTTGTGTTCCATGTTTTTGTTTTGTTTTTAAATAAGCAATTTGGTTAAACTTTTATTTGAGAATTCTTAGGCAATGGTTTGAGATTGCCTTTCTTTCAATGTTTTATTGTTTTAAAATAAAACCGATCAGTTGAGAACTGTTTATGAATTTGGTTTTCGATAAAAATGATTTGGTGGCGTTGTTTAAATGCTTCCGTTGTTGCTATGTATTTTCTATGTGTTTTGAAATTTTCGGGTGGTTACAATTACACATATAGCTAATACCACCATCGGAAACTGTGAAATGACAAAAAATTCCCAATTTAATTTTCCTTAAATCATGCAATATTTAAGGAATTTATTAAACCCCTTAAATTGTGCACGATTTAAAACAAATTAAAAATTAAATAAATTAAATAAAAGGGAAATATAATTTCTATCTAACTAATAACTAAAATAAATTCATTCAAACTTCTTTCATCTTCAATCTTCCTCCAAGTGCAATAAATCTTCCATTGATGGTTCTTCAACCTACAAAATATAAAAAACAAAAAACAATGGTTAGTTAAATTTTTATGTTAAATCAATAACATCTATAAAATGTACAAAAATCATTGTTGGTTTACACATGTTTATATTTGTTAAAAACCAATAAAATCCATAGTTTAACAATATTAAATTGAATAATGAAAACAAATACATACATATGAGTTTAACAAGTTTATTTTTGTTAAACAAATAACAATTATAAAATTACAACAAACTAATTAAGTACAACAATTTTATATTACGAAGACAATAAAATCCATAGTTTAACATTATTAAACGACGATTACAGTTTATATTTATTAAACCAATAAAATGCAGAAAAATGAATATAAGCATTGTTAGCTTAACATGTTTATATTTGTTAAAAAAATCCATATTTTGAACAATATTAAACAACGATTACGGTTTATATTTGTTAAACCAATAAAATAAAAAAGAATAGAAGTATATGGTTAGCTTAATAGAATTATATTTGCAAAAAAAATAGTAATAAAATCTATAATTTAACATTATTAAACGACAATTACGGTTAGTGTAACAAGTTTATATTTGTTAAATCAATTAAAATCCGATGTTTTAAACCTAGAAATCAGATGAACAGAAGCAGGTTAGCTTAACAGGTTTATATTTGTTAAAAATAATAATAAATTCCATAATTTAACATTATTAAACGACGATTACGGTTAGTGTAACAAGTTTATATTTGTTAAATCTATAAAATCAAATATTTTAAACCCAGAAATCAGTGGTAAGATGAGTGAGCTGAGATTTATCACAATAAACAAGAGAGGAAGAAATCGACAATTAGAGATGCCCCAAATCAGAGATGAAAATCGAAGATGCTATGGATTCATCTATGGTTGTTAATTGACGAAACACTTTGATTTTCTTAATCAGATTTCATGCTTCTACCTTATTCAAATGAATTGATTCCAGAATCTATAGTTGAATAACAAAACAATTTTGTGATACCTTAAGTATCAAGAATCATTCTCAAGGCTTAACAAGAACGATGCAAAACACAATTTCGCAATCCAGAAAAACAAGATTTGTTGAAATTAGTGTGGTTTTATGGAAGAAGAAAAAAAAGAAAAAGCGTGTAAGGATGAGGTTGGAGGTGAGGAAAAAAAGAAACGTGTGTTTTGAAAATTAGGATGCAGTTTGGGATAGAGATATTTGAGAGATATGATTAAAAAAGGGAATTTGAATTTGAAAAAAAAAATAAGTAAGAAAACATAACCTTAATACTTGGAAAATCAAATCAGAAAGTTAGTAGAAAATCTTTTTTCAAAACCAGTTAATAAAGGAAAAACAGCCGCAGTTAAAAAAATAAAAATAAAAAAACCACGTTTGAAAGCTTACAAAACTGTTGAAAATAAATGGAGGAGTAAATCTAGAAAAAAAAAAAAAGGAGAACCACGCCTTAAAATCTATTTCTATAATTAATTGAATCATCTAAATATTATTGTAATTAATACCTCCAATTTGGTTTATTATGTAAATTTTGATTGATTTTAATTATAAACACTTAATGAATCAATATAATAAAAATATTAAATGATTTTTGAAATTAAGATAAGTACTTAACATTCATTAAGAGTTTTATTTGATTAATTTGATGTAAAAATATATATCTTAAAAAAATTGCTTGTTATTTTTTTTAAATATATTTTTAATCGTTGATATCCAATCAAATTTAATTACTATATAGGTGAAATAAAATATAAATAAATTATACAAAAATTGCTTCCCTCATTAATTTTGTTCAAATAACTAATGATATTTTCAATAACGGAAGTTTAAAAAAATCTCAAAATATCTGGACTTTTCATTGACTATAAATAGAGGCCCTCACTTTATGTTTTACCCACAAACCGTTACAAAATCTCATCTTTTTTTTTCCCTCTCTCTCTTTTCTTTTTTCATTCTCTCTTTTTTTTTTTCTTTCTCTCGGTTTCAATTTTTAAATATGATCATCATCGTCATTCATTATATGCTTCTTATTGATATTTTTAAATGTGATTAGTATTATTTAAATGTGATTAATTATTCTTGAAATGTGATTTATCATCTTTTGAATGTGATCATCGTTTGAAGATGTTTGTCTTTCTTTAAATGTATTCATGATTGATATTTTTAATTATGATTGTCTATGTAAAATACCGTTTTTTTTAAACTATGATAATTTCACTATAAAAAAAGTTAATCACAATTAACTTCTTGTGATTCTTTTAATAAATTAAGTTAATAAAAGTGTTATTAAGAAATTTTCTTTTATTAATTTTCTTCATGAAAATTGAGTTCCTCCAATTGGCAAGATCCAATAGAGCTATTCATAAGTTAGATTAAATCCATTTTTATTGCCCAATCAGACATTAATTTTGTGATTTTCTTTTCTTTTCTTTTTTTTCTTTCTTTCTTTTTTCTTTCTCCCGGTTTCTCTTTTTCTTTTTTCTTTCTTTTCTTTCTTTTATTTATTTTTTCTCTCTCTCTCTCGGTTTTAATTTTTCAATATGATCATCATCGTTTGAATGTGATTATCATAGTTTAATTTGTGATTGTCGTTCTTTATATGCTTCTTATTGATATTTTTAATGTAATTAGTATTCTTTAAATGTGATTAATTATTCTTGAAATGTTATTTATCGTCTTTTGAATGTGATTGATCTCATTTTATTTTCTTTTTCTCTCTTCTTTTCTTTTCTTTTTTTCTTTCTCTTCTTTTTCTCGGTTTCAAATTGGTGCTAATGATTTTTCAATAATGGAAGTTCAGAAGAATCATAAAATATCAGACTTTCCATTTGTGCCCTTCATGTCTGTACCATTGGTAATCGGAGCCATAGTATCAAAAGGTTATTTCACTTCCTCTTCTTGTTGTTGCTTTATGTAAATTATTCACATTACCATGAGTAAATCTTCAAAATCAATTTACTTGAATTCTTTCCCTATTATCTTATAAATAAATAATTCAATGTAAACTCGTCACCATTTTTAATTTTTAATAACATTTTGTAATTTTTTTTTTTCAAAAATTATATAAACTCGTCATCTTTGATTTACTATCGTCATTGATAACCACTTTACAATAATGAATATTGTCCAGTTTATGAAAGATCTTTTTTTATCACTTATGAATCTAACTTCTTAATGTATACAATGACATTTTCTCATATTTTTTATACTAGAATTTTTATGAGAAAATATCGTCTTGATAGACTTTCTATTAATTTTACTACAAAAATTCTTCAGTACAGTTGGAGTTAGAAATTGAATTGAAAATTTTTCAAATGTTTCTTGATATATGGTTGTCACTCTTTTTCTTAATCATTGCCACTATTAAGACATATATGGTATTTATTGATTTTATTGCAAGAGGGAAAGTATTTATTTTTCTTCGTAATGCATAGATATTCCTCCAACATCAAATATAATTATATAAAACTTTTAGAAAAATCAAAACAAAACAAAGATTATCATTTGAATTGAAAATATCGTTTCAGTATTCTCAATAAAAGGAAACTTTCCCAGTTTTTAATACAACATTTCATCTCTTCTTAATCCCCTTTATATAATATGTAAACTATTAAATTTATTCTTGATTTAAAATCTTTTTTTGTTTTAAAATTTAATTTTTTTTTTCCTATTTTAATTTTGATATTAAAAGTTCTAGTTTTGTTTCTCTCTAAACAGTTAATTGACGTTATTTTTCATCAAACAATCACTATTTTTTCAACTTTCATAAAATCTTCTAAAATTTAAAAGCAACCTCTATGCTGATTTTTTATATTCTCATTTTTCAAAATAGCCTGAATTTATCTTTAGTTTCTCTAAATTCAATTCAATCTTTGGTTGTAATGAGATATCTTTATTTGACCAAAATTAATGGAAATGTTATCAAGACTATGTTTTCTCATAAAATTTCTAGCATCAAAAGTATCAGAAATGTCGATGTATATGCTAAGAACTTGGGCTCATCACTTGATCATTAGATCCTCTAAACCTTTTCCTACGCACTATTCTTTCTTGTTATGTGGTTATCCAATGACCGGGTAAATTAAAAGGGCATGGCTTTGTGCAATTTGAAATAAAGGAACCTACACAAATACTATTAAAAGCTTAACTTAAGTGATTATGAATATTAAACGAGTTTATGTTGGACTACTTGTGAGGCAACCGGAAATAATTCAAGCAAATTGGTCTTTTAAGTTTACTAATGTCTATGTCAAGAATTTACCTAGAGCAATAATGGAAGTTTTTAGCATTTATGGCACCATTAGCAGTGCTCCATTCATGAAGGATGCAAATCGAAACTCTAGATGTTTTGTTGATGAGAAGCCCCAAAGGAAAGTAGTGAGAGGTACAAATTTTCTTCAACTATTGTTTGAAATTATTCAATAGAAGCATATAGTTAATTCAGTGAAAACTATGCAGATCAAGATCGATAATGGAACTTCAAAAAAATCAATAAAATATCAGACTTTCATTTGTGCCCTTCATGTCTGTACCATTGGTAATCGGATCCATAGTATCAAAAGGTTATTTTACCTCCTCTTCTTGTTATGGCTTTATGTAAATTATTCACATAACCATGAGTAAATCTTCAAAATCAATTTACTTGAATTCTTTCCTTATTATCTTATAAATAAATAATTCAATGCAAACTCGTTTACCATTCATAAGCACCATTTTAACTTTTAATAGCATTTTGTGATTTCTTTTTTTCAAAAATTGTACAAACTCGTGATGTTTTGATTTACTATCGTCATTGGTAACCACTTTACAAGAATGAATAGTGTTCAGTTTGTAGAGGATTTTTTTTTATCACTAGAAGATGAATCTAACTTCTTAATGTATACAATGACATTTTCTAATATTTTTTATACTAGAAATTTTATGAGAAAATATCGTCTTGATAGACTTTCCATTAATTTTGGTGCAATAAAAATGCTTCATAACAGTTGGAGTTAAAAAAAATTCTATTTTATGCGACAATGGTTCAATTTTTTGTATTTTTTCATATTCAGTACTGATTTGGATTGATTTTCATTTCCCTTGCATGTTCATTTTCCAAAATAGCCAGAAATTTTGCTTTAGTTTCTCTAAATTCAATTCAATCTTCACTTGTAATGAGATATCTTTATTTCACCAAAACTAATGGAATTGTTATCATGACTATGTTTTCTCATAAAATTTCTAGCATCCAAAGTATTAGAAATGTCAATGTATATGATAAGAACTTGGGCTCATCAATTGATCATTAGATCTTCTAAAGTTTTTCCTATGCACTATTCTTTCTTATAATATGGTTATCCAATGACCGGGGAAAATCAAAAGGGGGAATGAGTTTTTTCAGTTTGAAATAAAGGAACCTGCACAAAATACTATTAAAAGCTTAAATTAGGTGATTATGAATGTTAAGCGAGTTTATTATGAACTGTTTGTAAGGCAACCGGAAATAATTCAAGTAAATTGGACTTCAAGTTTTACTAATATCTATGTCAAGAATTTACCTAGAGCAATGATGGAAGAGGATCTTAAAAAAGTTTTTGGCATTTATGGCACCATTAGCAGTGCTCCATTCATGAAGGATGCAAATCGAAACTCTAGATGTTTTGTTGATGAGAAGCCCCATAGGAAAGTAGTGAGAGGTACAAATTTTCTTGAAGTATTGTTTGACAATATTCAATAAATGCATATAGTTAATTCAGCGAAAACTATGCAGATCAAGATCAATAATGGAAGTTTAAAGAAAACATTAATGCAAATGGAAACTCTACATTAAATTTGTGATTTTTTCATAAAATATCCAGACTTTCCATTTGTGCCCTTCATGTCTGTACCATTGGTAATCGGGGCCATAGTATCAAAGAAGTGTGCAAAATACTATTAAAAAATTAAATTGGGTGATTATGAATGTTAAACGAGTTTATGTTGAATTGTTTGTCAAACAAACATATAATAATTCAAGTAAATGGGTCTTTTACTAATGTCTATGTCAAGAATTTACCTAGAGCAATGATGGAAGAGGCTCTTAAACAAGTCTCTGGCCTTTATGGCACCATTAGCAGTGCTCCATTCATGAAGGATGAAAATTGAAACTCTAGATGTTTTGTTGATGAGAAACCCCAAAGGAAAATAGTGAGAGGTACAAATTTTCTTGAACTATTATTTGAAAATACTCAATATATCAAAGTCAATAATAACACTTATTTTTCTTTCTTACCTTGATAGGGAAAGTATAAGATCCATGTGAAATAACGATCCACGAAGCATAAAAAACACCAAAGAGCATTGATCAGCAAACTTTTTGCACCCACAAGCAGTTCTTTGACTGATGAAGGTAGTTGATCTAAAAGAAGAAACGAAATATTATTCATATGCCAATTTGGGAGAAAAATGAATGGAGCAGTCAAAGAAAAGATGGTGAGAATAAGTGAACCAAGTGGATCAAGATTATAATTATTACAGATTTCAAAGAAAAATCAAACGTGATAACATGATCCACATTCAAGACCAGTCCCCTAGCAGCCAAGTATTTGCAGACTAATGAGTTTACTATATTTCAATGGAGATAACATTATGTTCGTACCTTACCTCTTTGATGAAGGCACCTATTTTGTGGTAGGTTCAAATGAAGAACTGCTCGGCCTTTTGGTTGCAAGGCACAAATCCTGATTATACATATCTTGGCAATAATCTCTGTCACTTTCTCATTTGAGGGCATCCTCTCATTAATAATAGAAAGATGAAACGCAGTGGCGAGCAAGCGACCACGTAATGAACCGCATGTTTTCAGACATGTGGTATTGACTTCACATCACAGTGCAGGCCATCTTGTCGCCAAACTGCATACTTTATGCACAGGAATCAATGCCACTGTCATGTACTTGAAATTATATTCATATGACTTAGATACGACCCTTCTAAACCTGATTTCTCCATCACCAATAGCTTTTGCAGGAGGATGCTTGAAATGATGGAATCTACTTGAATCTCTCAATATGATCGCATGTTCAACAATCTTGGAAATGTAGGTCCATATGCGCAAGTTCTTAGTTAGCCAAATGGGTTGTCCTGGATGTGTTCTTAAAATGCCATAGGCAATTCACTGTGCTAAAAAAGGAGATCACCTTTCTCCCCGTCTTCTACATCGTGAAGAGCAAAGCTGCTTGTTTAAGGAGCATAAACCATGTCTTTGATTCTTTGAAGTCAGAAAGGATATCATATATGTGGTGTGACCATGGATGACGTCTATCACCTACAAAAGAAGGTTGCAATCCCTTTCTTTCCTTGTACCCCACTACAACCAGGTTTCTTCTTGATCCCAGTATGCTTCATCAATGTTCTGACTTAAGCCACATCTTTCCAACGCCGAGCACTAGCATACCAGTTAGAGAGCAATGTATATGAACCATCATTCCCTGCTTCTAATTCTACCAATTGGCTTACCAGCATATTGACACTAGAAAAGCAATGTCTACGAAAAGCAATTTTTTGACACCACCCTGTAGATAAGCAGCAAGTATTGAATTCCGGGCACAATATCATCTATATTTCTTTCAAGCACATCATCAAACACTTGGCCTATATTAATTTTTTTTTCTATTTTAATTTATTTGATATTAAAAGTTGTAGTTTTGTTTTATTCTCTCAACGGTTAAATGATTATTTACTTTTACACTTATTTTTCATCAAACAATCACTATTTTTTCAACTTCCATAAAATCTTTTAGAATTTAAAAGAAACCTCTTTGCGACAATGGTTCTATTTTTTCATATTCATAAACTAATTTTTGATATGTTCATTTTTTAAAATAGCTTGAAATTTATCTTTAGTTTCTCTAAATTCAATTCAATCTTCAGTTGTAATGAGATATCTTTATTTTACCAAAATTAATGGAAATGGTATAGAACTATGTTTTCTCATAAAATTTCTAGCATCCAAAGTATAAGAAATGTCGATGTATATACTAAGAACTTGGGCTCATCAATTGATCATTAGATCCTCTAAACTTTTTCCTACGCACTATTCTTTCTTGTAATGTGGTTATCAATGACCAGGTAAATCAAAAGGGCATGGGTTTGTGTAGTTTGAAATAAAGGAACCTATACAAAATACTAGTAAAAGCTTAAATTAGGTGATCATGAATGTTAAACGAGTTTATGTTGGACTGTTTGTAAGGTAACCGTAAATAATTCAAGTAAATTGGTCTTCAAGTTTTTCTAATATCTATGTCAAGAATATACCTAGAACAATAATGGAAGAGGATCTTAAACAAGTTTTTGGCATTTATGGCACCATTAGTAGTGCTCCATTCACGAAGGATGCAAAATGAAACTCTAGATGTTTTGTTGATGAGAAGCACCAAAGGAAAGTTGTGAGAGGTACAAATTTTGTTGAACTATTGTTTGAAATTGACAATATTCAATAAAAGCATATAGTTAATTTAGCGAAAGCTATGCAGATCAAGATAAAATTCAGCATGGAGCTCTGGTTTGTATATTTTTCTACACTGCAGGAAGCAACGCGGGTTGTGAGTATATAATCTTAAAGGTTGTTTCTGTTTTTGATTTTTAAAGTTTTGAAATCTGTGTATTTGATAATAGGTTATGACTGTGATTAATGAAATGAAAATAATCAAATTTCTTTTGGTGCACTGAAGCGTCGGGTTTGATTCACTATTCTTAAGAGAGATGAAGAGTTAAATGATGAAGCGGAATAATACTAGGTTTGAATTGAGGAACTTTAGCAATGGTATCATATTAAATCCTCAATAGTCACTAGACCAAAAAGTTTAAGCTATCGAGATAAGACATATTTACTTATTTAATATATGTCAGACATATATCAAAGTCAATATAACACTGATTTTTCTTCCTGTGGTTACCTTGATAGGGAAATATAAGATCCATGTGAAATAATAGACAGATCCACGAAGCATAAAGCATACCAAAGAGCATTGATCAACAAACTTTTTGCACCCACGAGCAGTTCTTTGTGATCGATGAAGGTAGTTGATCTAAAAGAAGAAACAAAATATTATGATTAAGTGAACCAAGTGGATCAAGATTATGATTATTACAGATTTCAAAGAAAAATCAAACATGATAACATGATCCACGTTCAAGACCAGTCCCCTAGCAGCCAAGTATGTGCAGACTAATGTTCTTACCTTACCTCTTTGATGAAGGCAACTATTTTGTGGTAGGTTCAAATGAAGAATTGCTCGGCCTTTTGGTTGCAAGGCACAAATCCTGATTATACATATCTTTGCAACAATCTGTCACTTTCTCATCTGAGGGCTTCCTCTCATTAATAATAGAAAGATGAAACGCAGTGGTGAGCAAGCGAACAGGTAATGAACTGCATGTTTTCAGACATGTGGTATTGACTTAATAAAATATTTTTTATTTTGTGTTTAAACCATTGAGAAACATCAAGAAATGGTCTAATAGCTGATGCACATGCAGGAAGGATATTCACATGCGTAATAGCATCCGGGTAAAGTTCGAAACTGTAATAAGTAGCCATCCGCAAAGCAATTTTGATACACCCTGTACATAAGCAGCAAGTACTGAATTCCAGGACACTATCATCTATATATTTCTTTCAACCACATCATCAAACACTTGGCGCGCATTATCAAACGCGCATACATACATAGCTAGTACAAAATTAAAAACAAATACATTTGACTCAAACCCAATACGTGATCAAGCAAACCAAATCTCACAAGCAAATTCCGCAAGTAAACGGTGGAATGGGATGGAATAAGACGTTCGAGAAACGATATGGCTTGTGCCGGAGCATTGCAGAATTCAGTGAGGCCATGGACCAAAATTTGCATTGATTGTAAGGCAATCGGAAATAATTCACTAATGTCTATGTCAATAATTTACCTTGAGCAATGATGGAAGAGGATCTTAAACAAGTTTTTGGATGCAAATGGAAACAAGAATTTACCTAGTGCTCCATTCATGAAGGATGCAAATGGAAACTCTAGATGTTTTGTTGATGAGAAGCCGCAAAGGAAAGTAGTGAGAGATACACATTTTCCTGAACTATTATTTTACAACATTCAATAAAAGCATATAGTTAATTTAGTGAAAACGATGCAGATCAAGATCATGTGTGATCAAGATGGATTCAGCATGGGGCTCTGGTTTGTAGCTTTTTCTACATTGCAGAAAGCAACACAGGTTGTGAGTGTATAAACTTATTTCATTGAGAATAGAAAATTGATTTTCAAACAAGGCATCATTAGAATTCTTAAAGGTCATTTCTGATCCTGATTTTTAAAATTCAGAAACAAGCGTATTTGATAACAAGTTTTGATTATGATTAACAAAAAGAAAATAATGACATTTCTTTTGCTGTAGTGATGCGTCGTCCTGGAGATAAATGATGAAGCGGGAATATGACTATACGCGGTTTGAATTCAGAACCTCTAGGTATGACACCGTATTAAATCACCAATAGACCCAAAAGTTTAAGTATCGGGATAAGACATTTAATCATTTAATATATTTTTTTTAAGAAGAATTCACAAGAATTATATTAATAGAAGAGAATGTACACGAGGTTAAGAACACCTCCAAAAGAGATTACAAAATCATTTAATATATCTCAAACATATACAAAAGCAATATAACAATGATTTTTCTTCCTGGTTACCTTGATAGGGAAAGTATAAGATTCCATGTGAAATAACAGATTCACGAAGCATAAAGCACATCAAAGAGCATTGATCAGCAAACATTAGGCACCCTTACGAGCAGTTCTTCCTGTCCGAGGAAGGTAATTGATCTAAAAGGAGAAACAAAATATTATTAATGTGCAGTCAAAGAAAGGATGATTATTACAGAATTCAAAGGAAAATCAAACATGATAACATGATCCACTTTCAAGAACAATCTCCTAGCAGCCAAGTCTCTGCAGACTAATGAGTTATTGATTCAAATAACTAATGACTTTATAAATAATGGAAGTTCAAGAAAATCATGAAATATCCAGACTTTCCGTTTGTGCCCTTCATGTTTGTACCATTTGTAAAGAGAGCCATAAGTATCAAAAGGTTGTTTTACTTCCTCTTATGTTATTGATTTATGTAAATTTTTCACATATAATAAGTAAATCTTCAAAATCAATTTACTTGAATTCTTTCCCTATTATCTTATAAATAAATAATTTTTTTTTGATAAGAAACGTAGAGCTTTCATTAAAAAGAAAAGAGAAAACAAAGAAGGGATGAAAAGGATTCAACCCACACCGATCGGGTTACAAAAATTCTTCCAATCAGCGTTAATCAAAAGGACGCCATAATTACAAAAAACATTTGAGAGCGAAGCAAGAAGAGACACTTTAAAATGAATAAACTCCCAAATTTCAGTAGCCGTGCAACTTTTGTTATCGAAAATCCTATGATTTCTTTCCAACCAGACCTCCCACGGGATGATTTTAACCGCCGTCTCCCAGATCCACTTGGCCTTATCTTTCAGCGGATGCCCAACAAGAAGAGAGTAGAGATCAAGACTCGGGCAATCTGTAAAACACCAACCCAAATTGAAAGTCTGTAGCAAATTTCTCCAAATCTTACTAGTAAATTGACAACTGAAAAATAAATGATTTTGACTTTCAGAGGACTGATGGCAGAGACAACAAATATTTGGAGAAATGGAGTTTTTCGGGTGTCGCCTTTGGATAGTATCCGCCGTATTTAAACCTCCGGACGATAAGTTCCAAGTAAAGAAATTAATCTTTTTTGGACAACCAGCTTTCCAAATTCGATTAGAAAGCACTTCATCAAAGGTACCTTTTTTACTTGTCAAATGACGAAACAAGGAGGCTGTAGAAAAACCTCTGATATCCGGCTTCCAAAAACATGAATCGTCATGATCTACGATGCGTTGGGGATGTAAAATTTGAAGAAGAGTAACGAAATCGTCAATTTCTCTATCATAAAGTGGACTCTTCAATGTAAATAAATAATTCAATGTAAACTTGTTTACCATTTATAAGCACACCATTTTAACTTTTAATAGCATTTTGAGAATTTTTTTTTTTCCACAAATTGCACAAACTCGTGCTCGTTTGAATTACTATCGCCATTGGTAACCAATTTACAAAAAAGAACAGTGTACAATTTATAGAGGATTTTTTTTATCACTTGATGAGTCTAACTTCTCGATGTATATAATGGCATTTTCTCATATTCAGGATACTAGAAATTTTATGAGAAAATATCGTCTTGATAAACTTTCCATTAATATTGGTGCCATAAAAATTCTTCATTGCAGTTGTAGTTGAAATTGAATTTAAAATTTTAAAATGTTTTTAGATATATCGGTGTAACTCTTTTTCTTAATTTGTAAAATCTATTTTCGTTTCAAAATTTAGAATAATTTTTTTTTTCTATTTTAATTTCCTAAATATTACAAGTTCTCTAAACGGTTAAATGATTATTTACTCACATAAATAAAAGTTTCATTAAACAATCAGTGTCTCTATATTTTCAACTTCCACAAAATGTTTAGAATTTATAATGAACCGTTATGCAACAATGGTTCTAGTTGTCTATTTTTTCATATTCTGATACTGATTTTTGATTGATGGTGAGAATAAGTGAACCAAGTGGATCAAGATTATGATTATTACAGAATTCAAAGAAAAACGTGACTTCTCTGGGTCTTTCATGATGATTCTAGAGGCAACATTATTGCTCTCCTTGGTGGCTATATCCGAATGGGGGCAAGAAGAAAGTGTTGTGGGCCAATGCCGGTCGGTCTATTTGCTAGAATTTATGGCTTGAGAGAAATAGGAGGATTTTTGTTGACAAGCACAAGAGTTTGAGTGATGTATGGGAATGTATTGTGCTTATTGCCTCCACTTGGAGTACAAATTGTAAATATTTTACTAGTTATACCCCCTCCATTATTGACTCTAACTGGCATGCCTTTTTGTAATTGCTAGTGGGCCTTTTCACTCATCAATGAAAGAGCTCGGTTTATTATAAAAAAAGAAAAGAAAAATCAAATGTGATAACACGATCCACATTCAAGACCAGTCCCCTAGCAGCCAAGTATATGCAGACTAATGAGTTTACTATATTTCAATGGAGATGATATCATGTTCTTACCTTACCTCTTTAATGAAGGCACCTATTTTGTGGTAGGTTCAAATGAAGAATTGCTCGGACTTTTGGTTGCAAGGCACAAATCCTGATTATACATATCTTGGCAACAATCTCTATCACTTTTCTCATTTGAGGGCTTCCTCTCATTTATAATAGCATGATGAAACGCAGGTAATGAACTGCATGTTTTCAGACATGTAGTATCGACTCCACACATCACAGTGCAGGCCATCTTGGGGTCAAACTGCATATTTTATGCACAGGAATCAATGCCATTGTCTTGTACTTGAAATTATTTTCACATGATTTAGCTACCACTCTTCTAAACCTGATTTCTCCATCACCAATAGCTTTTGCAGGAGCAGAACCCATTCTTGAAATGATGGAATCTACTTGAATCTCTCAATATGATCTCATGTTCAACAATCTTAGAAATGTAGGTCATGGCACTGTGGCAATCACCGTATATGCGCAAGTTCTTAGATATCCAAATGGGTTGTCCTGGATGTGTTGTTAAAATGCCATAGGCAAGAGCCAACTTTTCACTGTGCTAAAAAAGAGATCACCTTTCTCCTCATCTTCTACATCGTGAAGAGCTAAGCTTGTTTGAAGAGCATAACCCATGTCTTTGATTCTTTGAATCAAGTCAGAAAGGATATCATATATTTGGTGTGACTCTGGATGACTATTATCACCCACAAAGAAGGTTGCAATCCCTTTCTTTCCTTGTACCCAACTACAACCAGGTTTCTTCTTGATCCCAGTGTGCTTCATCAATGTTCTGACTTTAGCCACATCTTTCCAACGCCGAGCACTAGCATATAAGTTAGAGAGCAATGTATATGAAAAATCATTCCCTGCTTCTAATTCTACCAATTGGCTTGCAGCATATTCTCCAAATTCAACATTTGCATGGATCCTGCTAGAACTAAGTAGTGCCACCCATACTATTGGGGTGGGCTCCATCGGCATGCTTTTAATGAGTTCCATTGCTTCATCGAGACGGTCTGCGTGACCCAAGAGATCAACCATACATGCATAATGTTCAACTCCACGAGCAACACCAAAGTACTTGATCATGCCATTGAAGTATTTCATGCATTGATCCACCACTCCAGAGTGGCTACATGCATAAAGAACAAGAAGAAAGGTTACCCCATCCACTGAAAGACCAGATTGCTACATGCATCACTCCATTCCAAGTTAAGTACATTTTGTTATGGCATAACCATGTGTTTGCTTTCCATGAAGCAATGCTCCCACAGAAGCACAACCTGAAAGAAGTGAATACAAGAGTTACAACATTGGGTATACCCTAATTGAAATAAAACTATAAATTATTTTAAAAAAATCAGTAAATCACTAATAAAACATTTATAACCTGATCATAAAAATGTCAAATTTCAACCATAAAAAACTCAATTATAGTCATAAAATCAAACAAAATAAAAGTTCGAACCAAAACAAAAATATGCACCTCTATTAGTTATAAAAAATGCTCAACAGAAATATAAAAATTAAAACCCAGAAAAATGATTTTATATAATTATAAAACATTCTCGACTGAAAATTTCTAAAAATAATAGTAATGCATCATTTTATTAACGTTTAGTGATTAAATGGATGAAATTAAACTTTTAAATAAATAAGGGGGGGGGGGGGGATTTTTTTTTCTCAAATTAAAAATATTTTCTATAAAGAAATTTATATTTATATCTATGGTTTTATTATCATTATTTTAAAAGTCAACTTCTTGACTATTCATTGGTGACATCAAGTATTGGGCAGATATCAAAGTCCTCATACCCCATGTGAACTGGTCAGTGATTGTAATGTAACACTTGTGAAGGTCTTTTTTTAATTTGGTCCAAACAAATAATTAGTCAAATATATTTTAAAATTCAAGGGATGAAAGTATTTGAGACCAAACATTTTTATATATTTGTGATCATATATACATTCAAGTCTAAGCATATTTAGAACTGATGTTTTAACACAAAAATTCATTACAATATTTTTTTTTCCTATGGCTTCTTTATCAGTTCACCAATGGAAATATGATGTGTTCTTGAGTTTTAGAGGTAAAGATACCCGTGCCGGTTTTACTGATCACTTATATGAAGCTTTAAAACGTAAAGGAGTTTATACTACGTTTAGAGATGAAAATGGAATTCGAGAAGGTATGAATATTTCTTCCGAACTCATGATGGCAATTGAATCATCAAGAATTGCAATTGTGGTTCTCTCGAAGAATTATGCTTCTTCGACATGGTGTTTGGAAGAACTTGTTAAAGTTTTTCAATGCAAAGAAGAATTGGGTTTGGGTATTCATATTCTACCCGTTTTTTACGATGTTGATCCTTATAACGTGCGAAAGCAAAAAGGAAGTTTTGCACAAGCTTTTATAGAGCATGAAGCAACTTTTGGAGAGGATGATTTGAAGGTGCAAAGATGGAGACAAGTTTTATCACAAGTAGCCAACCTCAAAGGTTGGACTTCTCAAAATTGGTAACTAGTTCCTTACTGATTATCTTCTTTCCAACTTTTTTTTAGCTATTTGCGTAAAAGATTAATTTGAATTTTATATGATTTTTTCGGGGTGAACAAATCCAAACCAATCCAAAAGTTCAAACCAATTAATAACGGTTTTGTTCGGTTTTACATATTTTGTAGCGATCCAAATCAAACCAGTTTTTTAAATCTTAATTAAAACTTGATAAAATGAAAAAATAGGAAATATCTTCAACCATTTTTTGTTATTTTTATATAATTATAACAAAACTTTAAGAATTTGTGTTTTATTTGTTATTTTGATTAATTTTGAATTTCTTCATTATAAAAATTGAAAATTTTGATATGTTTTGTTTCCGAAGTTGAATTTACACCATGAACAATTGTGTTTAATGTATTTTCCTGGTTTAATTGATCAGGTCACATGAATCAGAAATGATAGAAGAAATTTCTGAAGCAGTATGGGAAAAAATCCAACTGACCTTGACAGTAACTGTGGAAGACCAACTAGTTGGAATTAGTTCGAAGCTAGAGCAATTGGCTCCACTTTTAGAACATACCAAATCAAGTGATGTGGTGTTAGTAGGGATACATGGAATGGGTGGCATTGGTAAGACTACTATTGCTCGAGTTGTTTACGAGCGAATTCGTGATGAATTTGAAGTTCATTGCTTTCTCTCAAATGTTCAAGAGATTTTTCAAACTCATGGTCTTCCATATTTACAAAACAAAATTCTTTCAAGGATATTGCATACGAAGAAAAATGATATATGTGACTCTCAAGAAGAAGGTTTGGCCATTATAAAGAGAGCTATTTCTCAAAAGAAGGTTCTTCTTGTTCTAGATGATGTGGATCAGTTGGAACAAATAGATGGATTGATTCCGATTCCGATTCCAAATGGTTATGGAAGTAGAATCATCATCACAACTAGAAATGAAGATCTGCTTTTAACATTTGGAGTAGAAAGAAGGTTCAAAATGGAGGAACTTAAATATGATGACGCTCTCCATCTCCTCAGTTTAAATGCCTTCATGAAAAAACATCCAAATGAAGGTTTTTTTATTCCTTCTAAAAACATAGTCAAGCTTCTTGGAGGACATCCTCTAGCCCTTAAAGTGTTGGGTACCTCTCTACGAAATAAAGATTTGAGTGTTTGGAATAATACAATAAAGGAACTTCAAGAAGGTGTTACTCATAATCAAATTTTTAAGTCTCTTAAGATAAGTTATGACAGACTCGATGAGAAGGAGAAAGAGATTTTTCTAGATATTGCTTGCTTTTTCAAGGGAAAGAAAAGAGATTGTGTGGTTGAAATATTAGATGGGTGTGGTTTTTTTGCCAAAAACAGGATTGAATTGCTCATTCAAAAATCTCTCATTACCATATCGTGTTACAATAAATTGCAGATGCATGATTTATTACAAGAAATGGGTAGACAAATTGTTCGTCAAAAATCCATTCAAAACCGATTATGGTGTAGTAAGGATATAAAAAATGTGGTAAGAGATGTGTGCTCTGATTTATATATAAATTAAGGTAAAATATCATTTTGGTCTCTGAAGTTTCACTCCGGTTTCATTTTCGACCCTTAACTTTCAAAAGTTACATTTTTCATCTAGACCTTTACGATTCGTCCCGTTTTAGTTCTTCCGTCTATATTTTCCCATCTAGGACACAAATGGAGGGTTTATGCAGCATGTAATCGATGATGTGAAATTATAGAAATATGCAGTGAGGTTAAATGTCATGGATGAATATATAGAGTGAGGTTAATCTCATCACCTGCTCCTTAATTGCAGTCTTAAACCTCATCGTATATTTGTTTTTTCACGTCATTTAACTTCATTGTTTTATATACTGTCACGTTATCAATTTACATGACACATAAGTCCTATGGTAGTGTTCTAGACAGAAAAACTGGCGAAAGTATTAAAATGGAACGAATCAAGTTCAGGGATGAAAAATGTAACTTTTGAAAGTTTAAGGACGAAAATGAAACATCAGTGAAAGTTCAGGGACGAAAATGATATTTTACCATATAAATTAATAGCTAATGTTCTTTTATTTTAAATTATAATTTCAGGTTGCAGAAGAAATTCAAAGCATAGTTTTGAAGTCAACACATAATATTGATATCCCAATTTCATTTTCAAGAATGCACAAACTTAGGTTACTTAATTTTCACAATGTGCACTTGCAAAATCACTCACTATATTGTATTCCTACCGAGTTAAGATATTTGGAGTGGAAAGGATATCCAATGAAGCTCTTGTATTTGAGTTCTCAACAATATGAGCTTATCAAGCTTCACATGTGCTATAGCAATCTTAAACAATTTTGGAAGGGAGAAAAGGTATGCCTCATTTGATAACAATTCTTGGTTTTTTGTTTCTTAAATTTAAAAATTAAGCTTGTTTAACCATTTTTTTTAAATCTTCTTTGTTAAAATTTGTTTAAAATTTAACCAAACATTATAAATTTAAAAAATAATTTTATAAGCTGATTAATTTTTAAAAAAAAATGGAAAAAATATCGAAGAAACAAGCTTAATTTTCAAAAGCAGGAACATAAACCAAAACATAGTGTTATATATTGTATTTTTTATTCTTTAATTACTATATTTGCTTATGACAGTATTTGGAGAAGTTGAAGTATATCAAATTCAGTTATTCTCAAAAGTTATTCAAAACCCCAGACTTCTCAAAGGTTCCGAATCTCGAAAAACTAGACCTAGAAGGCTGTACAAGTCTAGTGAATATTCATCCATCCATTTTCACTTCCAAAAGACTAATTCTCTTAAACTTGAAAGATTGTACAAATCTCACAAGTCTCCCAAGCCATATTCAAATAGAGGCTCTTTCATTCCTTATTCTTTCGGGTTGTTCAAAAATTAATAAAATCCCAAAATTTATAGGAAAAACAGAAAGATTACTGGAACTCTATTTAGATGGTACTTGTATAAGAAAACTACCATCATCAGTTGGAAGTTTAAATGGCCTTAAATTGTTGAGTTTGAAGAACTGTAGTAAACTGGTCTATATTCCAAGTAACATTCAAATGTTGAAATCTCTTAAAAGTTTAGATTTCTCTGTTATTGTTGAGAGTTTTAGAGGGCTGATTCCAGAGTTCATTTATAAAACTCCATCAAATGAAATATCATCTTTTTATGGTTTGTACTCTCTCACTAAGCTGATTCTAAGTGATTGCAATCTTGAAGTGATCCCAGAAGGAATTGAGTCTTTATCTTCATTGATAGAGCTGGTTTTGAGTGGAAACAATTTTTCTCACCTTCCAGAAAACATATCTAGACTTGAAAACTTGACAATTTTGCATCTGAATCAATGCAAGAAGCTTATATATTTCCCAACTGAACTTCCACCAAAGCTCCTAGTATTGAAGTCAAAGGGTTGTGTTTCACTAAAGAATGTTCCAAACATTTCAAAAGTGGATCATTCTTATCTCTTGAGAAAAATTGATCTTTTGAATTGCTACCAATTGGCAGACAGTCAAGAGATGCATATGTTGCTCACTTCATGGATGCAGGTTAGTAATTCATAATAATCATGACCTTCAATCTTAAAACTAATTAGTAACGTGAGGAATTATCCATAGACATATAAACCTTGTAAGGTCTTTTTCATCTCTCTATAAAAAAAATATTTACAATAAATATGTGTATGATTAATTATCAGTTACCTTACAAAAGAAATTATTTAATATTAATATATGCATCCCCTAAATTTGAGTAACTGACAACAAACCATAATTTCTCTTTCATGTGCAGAAAATGTTTTTTCGAATAGGAGCATTCAACATTATGATTCCAGGAAGTGAAATTCCAGATTGGTTTATGATAACAAGAATGGGATCTTCAATAAGCATGGAGTGGGATCCATATGCACCAAATGCAGACTTAATCCGTTTCTGTCTATGCGTCGTTTGTGGTCCGATCGACCAACAATACATCGCCGCCACTCCTTTCGCCATTACAGCATCTGTTACTATTAGAAACTTGGACAATGAACCAGATTCCAAGAAGGAAGATGAAGATTTTTGGGTTAATGGATTTTCTATTTCAGAGACAATAAAGTTGGATCATGTTTGGATGTTTGTTTTACCTCGTTCCACTTTGAGGAATAAGATTGGAAAATGTAAAGAGATTGAGTTTCGATTTGACTTGTTGGTTAGTAATCGCCACTCTGTTCCTTTAAATATCAAAGTGAAGAAGTGTGGAATCCGTTTGATAAATATGGTGGAAGAAGAGAGAGAAGCCATGAAACAATATTGCTCTTATATTATCTTGAAGAACAAGAAGATGTTGTGATATGAAGAATATGGAAATGCTTGTTTTTTTTCCTTTTTTCTTTTTTCATTCTTTAAAACAATTTTTTTCCATATGTAATCAATTAACCTTACAATTTGAATTTCTTCAAACTAAATCTTCAACTTAGATAACAAATTGTCTGTCCTTGAAAATTATAGTATCGTGAGAGAAGACACTTCTCTAGGAAAAACACTACCCTTTCATTCTCACTGTATGCGTCTTCTACACCCGCCAGTGGCTTCTTCGCCGGTTCAGGACATTGTTGGGTGCAAAAGGTGACAAACAAGAGAGAGGCACCTTCGCTGATATTACCAAAATCAAGAAAAAATAGTGCCAAACCCAATATCTTTATCCCCTCTGGAATAACTTTGAAGGCGGGAAGACGTTCCTTAGACTAAACGATGGAGAGTTTGAACATAAAGGAGCCTGGATTAAAGAAAAGTTTCAACCAGACTTCTTTGAGAAGTACCTCTTTGTTGTAGTTGTAAGGAGAAGTGAGGCTACTGACAAAAAGTCCAATGATCAGAAAATAGCTATGGAAGTTAAAGAGGATAATGTGGTCACTGAACTTTGTGTGGAGACTACATTGGTAGTCACAAGAAGGTGCTTTCATGACGATTGGGGTAGGATTTTTGAAGAAATTAAGCGTGGTACAGACTACAGAGGACGACTTTATTATTAACCTTTTCCATCAGGACAAAGCCTTGTTATTGTGTCCTGATTCTCTTTGTTTAAATCGGAGTTGGTGCACTTATGGTGAGATTATAATAAAGTTTGAAACCTGGAATGACAAGAACATGGAAGAATTGACATAATTCCATCGTACGGAGGATGGATTATTAAAGTTAGGAACATCCCTCTTTAATCATTGGGGGTTTGTGGTTTTATCAAATCCTCTAAAAAACACCTTTAATAGAATTGGCTGCTTTGAAGCTGTAAAACAAGTTAAGAGGGAATTTGTGTGGCTTCATACCTGTTTAGTTGAGTTGGCTTCATCACCTTTAAAATGTTGGTACGAGGTCAAATCTCTCAAAAAGAACATACCTTTCCTGCTATGATGCAGGAAAAAAGTGAGATGAATGTTTCCCAAGCCGCCACAAGTACTGATTTTCCAAGACTTACCGCAATCGCCAGTACCTTTGATGCAGGCTATCTTGGGGCCGAACTGCATATTTTAAGCACAGGAATCAATTCCACTATCCTGTAGATAAAATTATATTCAAATGAATTAATACAGATCAAATAAAGTAGCTACTACGCTTCTGAACCTGATTTCTCCATCACCAATAGCTTTTGCAGGAGCAGAACCCATTCTTGAAATGATGGAATCTACTTGAATCTCTCAATATGATCTCGTGTTCAACAATCTTAGAAATGTAGGTCATGGCACTGTGGCAATCACCGCATATGCGCAAGTTCTTAGTTATCCGAATGGGTTGTCCTGGAGGTGTTGTTAAAACGCCATACACAAGAGCCAACTTTTCACTGTGCTCAAAAAGGAGATCACCTTTCTCCCTCGTCTTCTACATCGTGAAGAGCAAAGCTTGTTTGAGGAGCATAACCCATGTCTTTGATTCTTTGAATCAAGTCAGAAAGGATATCATATATTTGGTGTGACTGTGGATGACTTCTATCACCCACAAAGAAGGTTGCAGTCCCTTTCTTTCCTTACACCCAACTACAACCAGGCTTTTTCTTGATCCCAGTATGCTTCATCAATGTTCTGACTTTAGCCACATCTTTCCAACGCCGAGCACTAGCATACAAGTTAGAGAGCAATGTATATGAACCATCATTCTCTGCTTCTAATTTTACCAACTGGCTTGCAGCATATTCTCCGAGTTCAACATTTGCATGGATCCTGCTAGAACTAAGCAGTGCCACCCATACTATCAGGGTAGGCTCCATCGGCATGCTTTTAACGAGTTCCATTGCTTCATCGAGACGGCCTGAGCGACCCAAGAGATCAACCATACATGCATAATGTTCAACTCCAAAGTACTTCATCATGCCATTGAAGTATTTCATGCCTCGATCCACCATTCCAGAGTGGCTACATGCATAAAGAACAACAAGAAAAGTTACCCCATCAACAGCAAGACCAGCTTGTTGCATCTCACAGAAAACATGCAGAGCTTCTTCACCACAACCGTGCATGCCATAAGCTCATCAAAGAAGTCCAAGAAACAGCATTTCGTACCTTCATGTTGTCAAACACAGTTCGAGCAGCATCAATATCCCCTGATTTCGAATACATATCTATAAGGCAATTGGCTACAAATAACACCTCAGATTCATATTGATTGCGCAAGGCATATGCATGCATTTGTCTTCCAAACCTTAATGCACCCAAACGAGCACAAGCCATCAAGGAACAAGATAGAATAAAGGCATTAGGTTTTAAGGAGTTCTCCTGCTTGAACATTTGGGAGAAAAGTTCTAACGCCTCATTGGCTTCCCCATGTTGAGCATATCCACCAATCATGACAGTCCAAGTCACCACATTCTTATCTTTAACTGTGATCAAGTCAAAAATCTTGCGTGCAACTCCAGCACTCTTGCATTTAGCATACGTATCGATTAAACCATTGAGAACCATTAAGTCATCCCCTGCATCACTTTGTTCCAAGTTAAGAACATTTTTTATGGCATAACCATGTGTTTGCTTTCCATGAAGCAATGCTCCCACAGAGGCACAACCTGAGAGAAGTGACACAAGAGTAACAACATTGGGTTCCAACCCAGAGAGCATCATTTTCCTAAAGACATTAAGGGCTTAGAATCCATGCCCCTTCTGAGCATACCCTGCAATCACAGCGCTCCACGTTACCACATTTAATTCAACCTTTTCTTCTTGCATCCTTTCAAACAAGGAAAGAGCATCATCAAAACTACCAATCTGAGAATACCCAGTAAGCATAGCATTCCAAGAAACTACATCCTTCACCACCATCCACTGAAACACCCTGTTTGCCTCGTTCATCTTCCAGCATTTAGCATACATGTCCACTAGAGCATTACCTACAAAGACGTCATCCACCAAACCGCTCCGAAGTGCATATCCATGAACCTGCTTACCAAGAAATGGTCTAAATGCTGATGCACATGCAGGAAGGATATTCACAAGTGTAATAGCATCCGGGCGAAGTTCGAAACTGTAATAAGTAGCCATCTGAAAAGAAATTTTGAGGGCACTTTTTGACTCACCACCCTGTACATAAGCAGCAAGTATTGAGTTCCAGGACACAATATCCTCTATATTTCTTTCAAGCACCTCATCAAACACTTGGCGTGCATTATCCAACGCCCCACACCGCGCATACATTGCTATAACAGAATTACAAACAAATACATTTGACTCAAACCCGCTCAAACAAATTACTGCATGGATTGAATCACCACGTCGAAAGGAAGGTATCTCACCACAAGCTTTGAGAACAAAAGGAAAAGTATAATGGTCGGGCCACCACCCAAGTCTAAGCATCCGACTATAAAAACCAAGTACATCATCAAGCAAACCAAATCTCACAGCACGTCTTATAAGCAAATTCTACCAGTAAACAGTTGAATGGGATGGAATAAGACGTTCGAGTACCGGTATGGCTTGTGCAGGAGCATTGCAGTCTATGTAGATTTCGATGACGTTTGTAGCCAATTCGGTGAGACCATGGACCAAAATTTGCTGGTGGGCAAGCTTGGCATTGGTTAATGTTCTGCATTGTTTAATAATTGATACAAAAGGAACAGTAGGGGCAGAAGTTGAAGAGGTAGAATAGAACTGAACTGTAGTTGCGAAAAATCGACTAAGATATGAGCATACAAGTGTTGTACAATGCTGGTGTATCATAACGTTGAAGATTGAATAGTGAATAAAGAACTTGGAGGGTCGGCGGCGTTTAACAATAAAAACATAGCATGCTCAAAACTTCAAAAAACCTGCATTTTCACGACTTGTTTAATGAAATATGTAAAACAAATCTATAATTAATTAATAAAACAGAGAGGGAGAATATTTCTTTAAGGTAAACAAGGCTTGAATCATTTGGAATTGGAGGAATTTTGAAACTAAGGGACGAATCTAATATGACCGTACAAAAGATAATCATGCGGCAATTGTTAAGAAACATGATAAAAAAATTACAGTTAATGAAACAGAATTAGAGTTAATAATCTATCAATAAGCAACAGAAGAATCGAGAGAGAGAGAGAGAGTTACTCTAATATCGGGAAATGGCTTCTTAAGCTTTAAGAACCTGGGATTTTTCCGGCAATGGCTTCCTAAGCTTTCCACTGGTTAATGCTGCCATTAACTTCCTTTGAGAATTAACTAACATTTGTGGAAAGGGTTTTGGGACGTAAGGGGTTTAGGGGTGAATAAATCCAAACCAAATCAAACCTGGTTTGGTTTGGTTCGGTTCGGTTTTTAAACCTTCATTTATCCATACCAATTAATAACGGTTTAGTTTAGTTTGATAGATTTTTACAGCGATCCGAACCAAACCAAACTAATATATATTTGAATTTTTAAATTCAATAAAACTTAATAAAAAAAATTATTTAATATTATGTGTTATGGGTGTATACTTATAACAAGATTTTATTAAATTATTTTGTTTGTATTTGTAATTAGTGTTTTATTGAACTTTTAGATAAATTGAAATTAGTTTTACAATTTTTGGAAGTTATTTTTTTAGATTTTGCTACACTTATCATGCTGCAAATTAAGTATTTATGAATAATTGAGAAAAACAAAAAGTGTAAGAACCAAACCGATCCAATCAAGACCATTTTAGTTTGGTTTGTTTTGGTTTCTTCATATTGAATGGTTTGGTTTCTTCATGTTGAATGGTTTGGTTCAGTTCATATAGTCTAAAAATAAATGGAAAAATTCATTGGGCAGTAGAATTTTCTGCAATACTTATAAATTTAGCATTTTTAAAAAGAATTTGCAAATATAACAGTTTTTTAAAAACCCTCATTCAGGTGAATTAGAGAAACCAGTGATAACTTATAAGATAATCAGTGATAACTTATAAGATAATCAATGATAACTATTAGTAATCAGTGATTCATGCACAAAATATCAGGATATCAGTAAAATCAGTGATTATTTATATGGAAATCAGTGATTACTTGAGAGGAAATCAGTGATTACTTGAGAGGAAATCACTGATTACTCATGTAAAACTAGTGGCAAGTTTGTAATATTTTAGGCTCGAATTTGAGTTTTTGCTATTTTTGCAAATAAGTTTTTTTACTGCTATTTTTATAAATATTAAACTTAATTTTCCTATTTTTTGCAAGAGACCCAAAAGAAAATCCAGTCAGATATGAAATTTTAGTAAAATTCAAACTAAACCAATCCAATATTCACCTCTAATTGTACCAGTGGGTCTATAAAAAAATCAATTACTCAAATGAAATATTTTCTTAACAAAGTAAAAACCAAAAACAATAAAATCATTGAAAAAATATTGTGAAAATTAAAAAACATAAAAAGTTTATTAAACTAAAATAGCCAAAAACTAATAAATGAATGAAAAATAACCATATATTTTAATAAATTATCAAACAGTATTTATTAATTTTTATAAAGTTTCGATATTTCAATAATTAGTTTGCATAAATATTTTATTTGAGATAATTTCTAAATAAAAATCACAGTCATTCCCCCGACCCACAACATTCCAGTACAGGCAGGGCGAGTTTTTGTGTTTCGTAGATCACTTCGTGGGCCTCATTTAATGGTAAAACGTAGCCGAAAGAGAAAAGACACATGGACATCTAATATTGGCTAATGCTTAATAAATGAGAGTATATTTGTGTATTAACAGAACCGCGGGGTATAAATATTCAAAAAAAAATTATCATATGACTATTTTTACATTTGACCCAAACCACAAAAGTCTTATTTACGTTTGACTCTTATATTTAATAAATATCATTTCACATAATTAAAAAAATAAATCGGAATTGTTAAATTTTTGTTTAACTGTATGGCATCAAACATATTAAAATAGGGAAAGCTTTTTAATCTATAGGCCTATTTTTATTATTAATAAAATATTACCAAATCTATAAATAAATATTAATTATCACAAATATTTAATATCATTAATTAAATTCATATTATATGTAGATATATAAAAGTTTAAAAAAAAATTAATATCATTCTTTTAAATCTAAATTGTAGAGGAGTAAAATCGTCCCATAAGATAGGCCCAATCACATAACTATAATAATCTCAATCCAAGAAGAATAAGATGACTTTAGAGGCCCATCACGACAAACATAAAAGGCCCATCAAGCGCTCCAAAAGCCAAGTCATCATGGACAAACCCGATTCATCCGGATGAGCTTCAGCCCAGCTTGGACTTGCAGAGGCGGTCGGTTTAGCCGAGGTCTATGAAGAGTACAGTGGAGTACACCTTCTATCTCATCGAATATATCTCTTTCTAAGATTATGGAGAAAATATTATCTTTTCCATATATCATGGAAGCCCATCGACTTCAAGCCCATCAAATTGGCTATAAAAGGAATCTAAAACCTAATAAAACGGATAATGCAATTTTTAAGAAGAACCATCATAATTCTTTTCTACTTTCTGCCTCCAAATTTACTGACTTGATCATCAAAGATGATTTGCAAATGTATGTTATCGACGTAGCGGAAAATACCCATTACATAAATATATAGATTTCAAAAATTGAAAAAGCAAATTTCTTTTTCGCTAGATAAATCTTGTACACCTTAGACCATATATATGAAACAAAATTGATAATAAAAATGGTTTGGGACAGTCTGTCGGGATAAATCTTGCACTCCCCTTACATAATGGTAACTTCAAAACGGTCAATAAATAAAATAGTTTATTATCATCAAAATATTATATATGTTTGAAGCCATAAACCCTTTAATTTACTAATGATTTCAAAGTTTTGAAGTAAGCATAGCGTATAACTCAAAACGGGGATTTCAAAACATCTTGAATCATCCAAATCGGAGTTCAAACAAATAAATTATAACTAAAAAAAGTTAACGTCGTTGGAAGGGAGATGTCTTATTAGCATAATTTAGAACTACATAGATATAGCTATTCATTTCCAAACTATTCATACATTTGACCAAAACCATAGGGTTCTTATTTGCTGTTTACCCAATCTTAAATTTGTACCAACGATAATGATTAAGATTCTAGTATTACTTGTTTCCAATCCTACTAGGCCATTTTATGAAGAAAAAATCCTGCCATAGTTATTGTTTAAAACTTAGTATTTAACCGTTAGAACGAAGCACGTTGAAATTGATGGTGATTATCACTAACATATTTTAAATGATAAACATGTAATTAATTCAATATGTATTTTCTCTCTTTCAAATGATAGAAGAGAAACTTGGTAAAGATTGAAACTGATTTATTCTCCTCAAGATGTTTCACATTCAAAATATACACTAAAGCACAAATTTCCTGGGACATTGATTGATGGAAGATAAACTAGTAAAGTTTGAAACTGATCTTTACTGCAGATGTTTCACAAAAAAATACAAAATACAAAATTGCTAGGAAAATTTAAATTGAAATCTGATATATAAAAAAAAAACATAAATTCTGATTAACTTGATACCGATCGTCGCTTATCAGACTCATTACTTCGGCCTCTAAATCCGACTACGTTTAATTTTGGAGCCTTGGATTTGATGGCGCTACCAGGCTTTCTGCTAGTCATTGGCTTCTTTGATTCTGAAGATGATTTTCTTGAGTTGTTAGTGGATGATTTTCGTGAGCTGTTAGTGGATGATTTTCTTGAGCTGTCGGTGGACGACTTTTTGAACTTAGGAACCTGAAGAGCAGCTTTTCGAGTCTTTGCAGGAGGTGATACCTTTCCAGACATACCCTTTGGACGGACACTCGAAGATTTTGAGGTTGCCGCTGCTCCTGTTGGTTTCACTCTGCTTTTATCACTTGACCCCCTAACTAATTTTGCATTTCTTCCTTTCTGCTCAGTTATACGGTCCCGGGCAATGTCTCTACGGACATTATCTACAGTGAGTGATTCTAAACTCTCATTTTTCCCAATCGCTTCCTCAATACGAGTTGCCAAAAATCATCCTTTCTAGCAACTAGACTTGTCACCTTTCCTACAAAAACACAGATGTTCAGCCATAAAGAACCAGCAAGGAAGTTTAGAATGGAAAAAAAGGGGCAAATAAACTGCAAATCATGAAAGTAACAATAATATAAAAGCCAATATAACAGTGATTTTTCTCCTGATGACCCGTACACCATAAAATCCACGTGAAATATCATAGTTACGAAGCAAAAAACACGTCAAAGAACGTTAAGCAACAAACCTTTTGAACCCATACGAGCAGTTCTTCCTGTGCGATGAAGGTAGTCGATCTAAAAGGTGCAGCAAAATTTTAGTTATGAGCCAATTTCGGGAAAAATGAAAAAGATGGTGAGAATAAGTGAACCAAGTTTATCAAGATTATAATTCTTACGGAATTCAATGGGAAATCAAACATTATAACATGATCCACATCCAAGTCCAGTCCTCTAGCAGCCAAATCTGTGCAGACTAATGTGGGACAATCAGCATCATCAATCTTAAACTTCTTGAGATTCTCAACCCTGATTTTCAGAGAAAATATGGCTGAAGTTATACTATACATGACCAAAAAAAAGGAAATAAATTGCATAATATGATTAAAGCCCTGTAACAAACAATTATGATTTATAATCTTCTTTCGCTGCCTCTTTCTCCTTCAGTTCAGGGTCAAGTTCATTTTTTTCCCAAGAGGATCCACTCAAGATAGAATTAAAGCAATAGAAAGTATGGGTCAAGCTGTTCGGTTCGCCGGTTTGGAATTTGGACTTGATTTTCTTGATGAGGTTCGGTTTTTGGGCTGTTTTCTTAATAGGGTTCAATTTTTTCGCGGTTTTCTTAATAGGATTTTTGGTAGGTTTTCTTTATAGGGTTTAAAAATTATAATCTTAAAAAAATGGGGCTCTTGCGAAAATAGCAAAAAATAGGTCCAATATTTGTAAAAATAGTAGTAAAAAAACACATTTGCAAAAATAGCAGAAAATTAAATTCGCATCTAAAATATTACAAAATTGCCACTAGTAATCAATGATATCTTCATAGTAATCACTGATATCCTGATATTTTCTGCAGAAATCACTGATTACCTGATAGTAATCACTGATTATTTTATAAGTTATCCCTGATTTCTCTGATCACATGAATGGGGGTTTTTAAAAATTTGCTATATTTGCAAATACTTTTTAAAAATGCTATATTTATAAATATTGCTAAAAATTCTGCTACCCAATGAAATTTCCCTAAAAAAATATTATATTTATGACATCGGTTCGGTTCCCTTTTTTGGTCTGTTGGCTTTGTCAGTTGGGTCAGTTTTCCTGATTTTTCTTACACCCCTAATAGAAAGGCAAAATCTTGCTACAGGTTCAAATTAACTACAAATTAACAATGCAACATTCCTGCATACAACTAATGATAGCATCTATCATGTTTTGAGTTGGAGATAAATTAAAAAGAAGCACAACAACAGATAACATCAGACCATGAAATAACATAAGTTGACATATACAGCAATATAGTTGAATATCTGAATTTGGATAGCGAAAAAACCAACAATCCTATACTGTATGAAAGCCACATGGAACAACGTTGGAAAAACAGCTACAAATTGCAGCTGTTAAACTTAAGTAGAATACAAATTTATTATATTTTAATGGAGATAACATCATGAAAAATTCGTACCTCTTCTCTGCAGGCACCTCTCCATGGTAATTGACTGTAGAAATTTGATTTTCGCCAAGATAATGATCCACAGCACGGCTGGAATTCAAAGTGTTGCAAAACACCATTACCCTATTTCCCTTTGCCAACCTAGGTTCAAGAACCTGCATCCTCCACAAATAACAAATATACGGTTCAATAGACAGTATGAAGTCCAAGCAGATATGTGATATACTTTAAAACTCCAAGCTTTCAGGTTGATGAATTTTGTTAAAACTGATCCAGCCAGTACATATTTTTTTTAATTTTTTTTCTCTGTAACCAATATAATTGTAACCTTCAGCATCCCAGTGTCCACCATAACGAACAAATATTCTTACAAGTTGCATCTACACAAATAGTCAAAATAATTATATCAGCCAAATATACTAAATGATCCTGATCATACACAATGATCGGTCCTGAAGTAAGAAATGATCAGACCGATCGTTAGCAATGATCAGACCGATCGTAAGCAATGATCGGTCCGATCATTGCCCATGATCGGACTGATCATTGCTTACGATCTCACCAATCTTTTCTTACTACAGGCAAAACGAGGTTATGATTTTCTGTTTTCTAACACACAAAAATATCATAACATGAATGAAACTTACCTTCCTTCTTCCTCCTTAAGCAAGTTGAGAGAGAAACTTTAGAGTGAGAGTGAGAGTGAGAGACTTTAGTTAGAGAGAGACTTTAGAGTGAGAGTGAGAGACTTTAGAGAGAGTACCATGAAGTGGGTAGGTAATGACCAATAAAGTTAAAGAGATATTAGGTTTTTTTTGTCTTTTCACACTATGATGACATCAGCATAAGGTCTTATTTAAAAGAAATCAAGAGTTTGGTTTTAGTTCATTAATGTTGGGAAATGGAGGTCATATATGCAATTTTCCCATATTCTAAAAACAAAAACATTTTCTATATTTTTGGGCTAAATTTGATTCCGGTTATTTTACCACCACGTCGACTAATCTCATAATCCTACAACATTTAATGTCGAAAAACGGGTAAAATAATATTTTGTGAAGGTGGTCACACATAGATTTGAATCTATGACTTCAAAGATTATAAGGATTTTTGGTCCATAAACTTTCACTCAGGTTTCATGTCAAAAACAGACAGAAGGACGAAAACAGAGTGATTAGGAAAGTTTAGGGACGAAAAACGTCACTCTTCAAAGTTTTGGGACGAAAATGAAATCTGAATGAAATTTTAGAGATCAAAATGGTATTTTACTCATATATAAGAAAATTCATTGATCACTAGATCAACCCATACTTGATTGAAAAAAACAGTGAGATTTGAAAATATGGATGATTGAGTATTTAGATGAGTTTGTTACTTAGTTTATTTGTTGGGATTGAAATTATTCGTAGACAATTTTTTCCCTTTTATAATTTTTATATTTTAATTAAATTTAGATAAGTATATTTTTAATTTTTATATTTTAAAACATAATTATAAAATTTTAATATTATATAAATTAAAAGGTTATTACTTGTATAATATTCATAAAAAAAAGGTTAAATTAATTAAAAAACTTCATAGATCTAGGTGTGGCTGGACGAAAAATGTTTTCCATATGGCCCTCAAAACTTAAACATGAAAAATACGCTCTTCGTCCCATCAGAGAACAAAGGCGGTAGAATTTGAACACTCTTATGTAAAATGGACGAAAATACTATTTTTCTTTTACTTATCCTCTTCTTCCGCTCCTCTTATTCTCTTCTTCTTCGTCTTCTCCACCCCATCTTCATCACACACTGTCTATTTAGAGAAACAACGTAGATTGTGAATAATGAGACACAAAAACTATTGGAAAGATTTAAAATTTCATCAAAATAAAACAAAAATAATTGGGTAAAGTACCTCTTTGGTCCCTGAGTTTTAGAGGTCATGTTTATTTGGTCCTTGCGTTTTCAATTTGTGTCTAAGTGGTCCCTGAGTTTTAGATGTTGTGTCTATTTGGTCCCTGCATTTTCAATTTGTGTCTAAGTGGTCCCTGAGTTTTGGATATTGTGTCTATTTGGTCCCTAGATTTTCAAAAACTATTAGAAATAAGTTTAATTGGTTTTTAATTTAACGTATTCGTTAACTTCTTACCAGATTATTGACTTAACGCTGTCATAACATGTTTGATTAGTCAAAATACGAAGATATGATTAAAACTTTCATCAATCTAAGCCTACAATTTTACATAATTATTATTCTCATGACATTATTTTGATCAATTAAACATTTTATGTCATCGTTAAGTCGATATTATGTGAATGAGTTAGCAAATTAAGGAAGAATTAAACTTGTTTCTAATAATCTATGAATCATTTAGACAAAACTTAAAAATTCAGGGACTAAATAGACACAATATTTAAAACTCAGGGACTAAATAGACACAAATTGAAACGTAGAGACCAAATAGACACAATATTTAAAACTCAGGGACCACTTAGACATAAATTGAAAACGTAGGGACCAAATAGACACGACCTCTAACACTCAGGGACCAAATGAGTAGTTTAACCAAAATAATTTATGCATAAATTAAGGGATTCACCATTCAAAAATAAGATTTACTTAATAAGCAAAATTTAAATAATGAGCGAGAAAGTGGTAAAAGATAATATAGGTAGAATTTTTTTATAGAATCTTGCTGAATGACTAGATTTGAATATAGAAAAGTTTGATGCTATTTTTTAAATTGTTAGTATTAAAAGTGACTATTATTGAAAAATTTGACCTCCAAAAATCAAATCTAAGGTTTATGGCCCCTCACTTATTAAATTTTATTGACCCTTTTAAAAAGTGAAAATACACATTTGCCCTTGAACTTTAAACTCTTTAATTATAGGAAAAATTAGGGATATAACTACTTTCCAACTACTCATTATGAATTCTAACCACCATAATAGGAATAAAGGATTTCAGCCATTTTTTAAGATCCCGACGTTTTTTTTATTGATTTTTTATTCCTTTTTTTTTTACCCTTTTTGCTATTAATTAAAATGGTTGGAGCATTAATTGTCTTCACATGTTTTTTCAGCTGCATGCTTGCTATTTTTCGACTTTTGCTTCTTTCATCAACTTTCCTTCAATGTAATCTTTTGCCATTTCTTCATCTTTTCAAACCCAGTTCATTTATTCATTTTTTTTCTCGATTTGTTGTCTGGTTTTTTGCAATGTACCCTATTATTTATTTAATTCCCAATAAAAAACGTCACTCAAGAATTGAGAAAGTTGACATCCAGTATTCATTATAAGGTTTATTGACCTCCCTGACTTATTAAACTTTATTGACCTTATATCGATGTCATTACCCTATGAAACTCTAAAAATATCATTTTTTATCTCCCTTCATCTTTTTCCATTTCCCCTCTTTCACTTCTCAAATCCTACTCCACTTCTCTCCTCCCTCCACAATGATACCCTAACCCCACTTCCCTCCTCCCTCCACATCGGTTGACAGCAACGACAATGAAGAATCCTCTTTATTATTACGATTTGGTTTCATGAAAGAGAAGGAATGAGCGAGTTGGGTTTCGCGTAAAAGGGAAGAAATGAGCAATTTGCGTTTTTAAATTTGGGTTTCGTGAAAACGGAATATACAATTTTAGGTTTTAAAAGTTTGCTATTTATTTTGTGTTTTATCGATCTGAGTTTCAAGAAAAAGGAAGGCACAATTTGGGGTTTTGAAGGTATGTTGATGTGGGATTGGATTTGTTTTTTAAATGTTTGGTTTTATATCTCCATATTTGTTTTTAAAGTGTTTGTTTTATAGATCTAGATTTGTGTTTGATATAGATTTGTTTTTTTCAATGTTGGTTTTCTAAGTATAATGAAGAGAGACTAACCTCTTGATGATGCAGCGGAAAATGAACTAGAAAACTCGGTTGACAATGACAGTCGATCTGAACAAATCACCTATGGACTTGTTACAATATTCCAACAGCCTAGATCCTTTACTTTTCTTCTGAGTGATGAATAATTGAGTTTTGTGACAGAGAGATGTCAGAGATCTTCCTATTCTCTTTTTTTTTTCACATTTTTTTATATGGGAAAAACATCCCATATCTATGCAGATATGGAACTGCCAAGGCAGTTCCACAAAACTGCCATGAGGCAGTTGCCAAGGCAACTGCCTTCATCTCCCACTCGCACATTATGGGTTACCCATCATGGGCGTACATCTTACATTGTTTCGTTTGTAACGAGATATTCTATCACGCATCAATCAAGGAGAAACATATTCTCTTTCATCAGCATCTAAGTCATACAAGAAAATAGGCCGTGCGACCATCATACTTTCAATTCGAGAGCTTGTTACTTTACAACGGTTAAGTATGTAATGTAACTCAATAGTGTATTATGTAGAGTGTATGATGTAGTTCCCTAGATCATTTAGTCACATTTGTAATTCCAAATCTCTTTTAAAATATTATCTTTGTATTCACAATTATATTACGAAAATACAATTGGTCGACCGGTGAATACAATATGTAAATACCGTATTTTGTCCGGCTAAATTTATTAATTTTTATTTTTTTTAAAATAAAGAAAATTGAAATAAAAAATAAAATTTGATTGTTTTAAAAATAGAGATAATTTTATTCTTAAAAAATAAAATTGATCTTATATTTTAAAAATAATTAGATTTTAATTTTGTTTTAAATTTAAATGATAAAGACGATTTTTATTTCAAAAATAAAATTGGCTTTTAATTTTAAGTATAAAATAATTTTCGATTTTATTTTAAAAAAAATTTTATTTGTTTTTAGAGATAAGGTAGTCAATTTTAAATTAATTTGAAATGGTCAAAGATAACTATAATTTGGGATAGATTTAAATATATTTTTTTAGAGATATTATTTGATTTAGATTGAGTTAATCTCTACGAATTATCTGCTATTATCACAGGTTTATCTCAATTTATTTTAAATGTCTCTAATTTTGGTTATAAATAAGAGCCCTCACTCTTAGGGTACAAAAAAAAAAAAAAGAAGGTAGAAGTTGAATCTTTCTCTCTAATCGGCAAAACCATTTTAAACCCCCTCTCATAAAAAATCTCAAAAGCCTTTGAATATTACTTTTGGGATTTCATTCGAATTAAGAAATCTTTTCGAAAGTCTTTAGTATTCGAGTTAGCTGCAATTTGACGATTCTGAGCAATTTATTTCGATCAAGGAAAGAAGAAAGGTATGTGAGATAGCCTTTTAATTGATTATATGGTCTCACTGATATTAAATCCTCTATTTTTATAAAACAAAAAAAAAAAAAACTTTAAAAATATGTATGGCTCAATTAATCCTGCATAAAAAATGTTGGTCCAATCAATTTTATGTCAAAGTGTTCTATTAACATCTTTTAGTTTACATATTTAATCTTTAAGATAAAACACTTTTCAATTTATTCCTTATCATTTGGGTACGTATATGAATTGATTTTGTTTCAATAAAAATTATTTATTTATTTATTCCTTTTGCTCCATATTTAATCTGACCATCATATGAATAAATTATTTATTTATTTATTTATTTATTTATTTAGATTTTTTTTGGGTTTAAAAAATTGATTTTAGAATTTAACTTTTGGTTATTTCAATGATGATTTTGTTTTCTAGTTAATACAATTGTTAATTTCCATGAACTTGATATGAGAATGATGGAAGCTCGAATATCTCTGTAAAATATATTGTCAAATTAATGATAGAAGACGTATTTTTTTAAAATTTAGATTTATTGGATACAAAATTTCTTTAGAATTTTTAAAGTGAAAATTTGTTGTAATATGCATAATATCGATTTTAATATACAAGTTTTAAACAACTATTTTAGTGACAGATTAATAAATTATTTTTTATAGGGAAAGAGTAATATACTTATTGCGAATTTGATAAATGTGTGGAAATCGTCACAATTGTGAAGGCTGAGTAATGTGTTTATCAAATTCTCAATAAGTGTACAAAAACCCTAAAAATAATTATAGTTTGATTTAAATACTAGATTTGTATTTTAAAAATAAAAAGAAGTATTTTAAATAAAAATAATAAAAATGTTTTAAAATATAAATACAAACCCGATGATGAGATTTTGGGAAGTAACAATCCTCAATTTCTCTAGGTGAGGGATTTTTCAATTCCGATACTTGTTCAATTAACGGCCATAACCCCGCTCAATCAATCTTTGAACTTACATCATTCTTGATGTTAAGAGAAGGTTAAATGAGACATTTGTTTTTACAAATTAAAATCAATCTTTTCACCAATTAGTTTAATTAAGGACCAATAATTAAAAATTAGATAATATAAGATAAGATTAGGGTAACCGTTTTTTAAATGGATGTCATAGGGTGCTAGTACCTTCCCTATGCATAAATGACTCCCGAACTCAATCTGGTTTTTCGTAGACATTTTTTAGTAATTAGGTGACCAATCGCACCCGAATTTGGTTGGTGGCGACTCCAAATTTTTGCTTTTTACAAAGAGGCCTATAAATTGGACGTTGGCGCTCCGCGTCGCAATTACGTTGTGACACAATATGATGTGACACTTAAAATAATCTTCTCTTTTCCTCAAAAAATTTCCATCCCAAAACGATTGCTCTCTAGATAAGTCCCATTAGATCGAATCTTTCATGACCATTGGTAACTTTCCAAGATAGCTAAATCGTAGAGAAACTTCAAGATTTTAGTTAAAGATCTTAAGGGTACTTGTAAGACTTCTTAGTCTCATGGGTCTCACATTATTAAGAAGTAGAGATCTAACTTCTGTTACCCATTTAGGTCGTTTATAGCACATGTGGTATGAAACACATGTTACAGTATTATTCTCCATTCTCATTGGAGTGTATGTCTCAATTTATACTGTACAGATGATAGTTCAGATATACTTAATATCTAACTTGAGTCCACAACTCTACTTTATCAACTTATGACTACAGGACTTCCATCTGGCTTATAGACAATTAGGTGAATAGTGAGATCTATTCACCTTCGATTATAAATATAATCTCATCTCGATTCTTTATCAAGGTGATATCTAGGTTAAGCATATGCTCTCATAGTGTTGTTATCAATTAACAACAATATTGCTTAAAATATCTCATTTCTATCCGATACTAAGTCATAGAAGTGATTACCTATTTGAGAAGGTCAATCTACTGTCAGACATACTTTTTGTTTAATGTACTAAACATTCTATGTATGAAAAAAAATTGAAAAAAATACTAAATTTTATTTCATAACCAAAGCAAATCAGTAATAATTTTCATGTCATGTGAAATTAAATTCTACGCAAGCCTAGAGATTTAACATGGCCATAAGAAACGTCTCTAGGTATGGGTTTTGTAAAAGGATCTGCAACCATATCACGCGTAGATATATATTGCACATTCACTTCTTTCTGTGCAACTTTATCTCTCACAAAATTGTATTTTGTATCGATGTGTTTTGTCTTAGAATGATACTTGGGATCCTTTGTGAATGCTATAGCAGCTTGACTATAGCAATTTACTAACACTAAGTTAGACATAATTTCAAAGAAACCCAAGTGACTTAAGAATCTTTTAAGTCATACTACTTCTTGTACTGCTGATGATAGGGCCACAAATTCAGCTTCCATTGTGGATAAGGCTATACAAGTCTGTTTTTTACTACTCCACAATATTGCTCCACTATTTAGTAAGAACACATATCCAGAAGTGGATTTACGTTCGTCGAGGTCTCCTCCCCAATCAGCATCTGTGTAGCCTTCTAACTTTGGATAGTTTCCATGATAACATAGTGAATAATCCATGGTACCCTTAAGGTACCGGAGAATTCTTTTTACAGCTTTCCAATGGTTTTGTCCTGGGTTTGACTGGTATCTACTTACCATACCCATGGCAAAGCATATATCTGGCCTCGTACACATCATGGCATACATTAGGCTTCCAATAGCACTTGAATAAGGAACTTTTCGCATTTTCTCTATTTCCTCTGGAGTCTTTGGACGCAATCTTTGACTTAAGCTTTCGCCTTTTGCGATGGGAGTATCAATAGGTTTGCAGTCTTGCATTTTAAATCTCTCAAGGATTTTCTTGATGTATTGACCTTGTGACAAGGCTAACATCCTTCTGGATCGATCTCTTTCAATCTTGACTTCAAGTATATAAGCTGCTTCACCCATATCTTTCATTTGAAAGTTTGATGATAGTCATTCTTTAATGGCTAATACATACTCCTTGTCTTTCCCAGCCAACAGTATGTCATCCACATATAATGAAAGAATCACAAACTTATCTTTATGTGTTTTGACATACACACAGTGGTTGTCATGAATCATATGAAAATCATATGAGGTGATAACTTGATGAAATCTGATGTACCACTGCCTAGAAGATTGTTTCAGGCCATAAATTGACCTCATTAATTTACACACCTTTTGTTCTTGCCCTTCGGTAACGAAACCAACAGGTTGTTGCATGTATATTTCTTCTTCCAATTCACTGTTTAGAAATGCCGTTTTAACATCCATTTGATGTAATTCCAAATCTAAACTTGCAACTATTGTTAGGATGAGACGAATAGAGGTAAACCTCACAACAGGAGAGAATGTGTCTTCATAATCTATTCCTTCTTGTTGTGTGTAACCTTTGGCTACAAGTCTGGCCTTATATCTTCCAATAGAGCCATCAGCTTTACGTTTGATTTTAAGAATCCACTTGTTACCAATTGCTTTGCGTCCTTTAGGAAGATCAACTAGTTCCCAAACACTATTTGACTTCATTGACTCCATTTCTTCTTCCATTGCATTTATCCATTTATCCTTATTAGAACTTTGAAGAGCCTCTTGAACATTATTCGGCTCTTCATCGTCTTGAGGCGTAATCATGAAAATTTCATCATCATAATGACTTTTTGGAATTCTACCACGATTACTACGCCTTATTTGTGGTTCTGAATCACGGTTTATTTGTGGTTCTTTCGAATCACACAGAGTGTTCAAATTTCTCCCCCACTTGGATGAGATACTGTTGATAACTTATTAGGAGTATCGCTCAATTCATTTGATGGAATCAAATTATTTAGAATATTTAATTCATAAAGAGACGTCTCCTGATTAATCTCACCTCTTGATGGAAAATTATTTTCCAAGAATGTAGCATTACGTGATTCGAATTATGTTATACTCCCACTTGCTTGTTCTCCGATGAAAACGTACCCTTTTGAGGTTTTCAAAGTATCGTATGAAAATACTCTTTTTACCCCTTGGACCTAGTTTTCCATGTTGATGTGACGGCTCATGAACGTAAGCTGCACATCCCCATGGTCTCAAACCACTAAGGTCTGGTTTTCTGCCAGTCCATAACTCATAGGGTGTAGAAGCAACAGATTTTGAAAGTACACGATTAAGAATATAAGTAGCAGTCAATAAGGCATCACCCCAAAAAGTGATTGGCAATTTTGCTTGCCCCATCATTGACCTAACCATTTCTAAAAGAGTTTTGTTTCTCCTTTCAGCAACCCCATTCTGTTGTGGGGTTCAGGGAATGGTGAGTTGCTTATGTATTCCTTTTTCTTCACACATTTGTTTAAACTCATTAGACAAATATTCACGTCCACGGTCTGTCCTTAAAGACTTAACCTTTATATCCAATTGATTTTCCACTAATGTAACAAATTTTCTGAAACACTCTAATCTTCAGATTTGTGGGAAATCAAATAGACGTGAAATCATCTATAAAAGTGATAAAATATTCACCCTCATGTCGTGCCTTCACATTCATAGGCCCACAAATATCAGAATTAATTAATTGTAATGGAATTTCAGCTCTAGTTCCTTTACCAAATGGTTTTCTTGCCATTTTTCCTGCTAGACAACTCTCACATGTTGGTAGTTCGACCCTATCAATTTGGCCTAACAAACCCTCTTTAGTTAGTTTAGCTATCCTATGTTGACCTATATGACCTAATCTAGCATGCCACATAATAATGTCAACATTCGCATCAACAGATGATGTAATAAGGGAAAAACTAGCTAAATTATCAGATATCATATCAACAACATCTAACATAATAAAACCATTCATTAAATAACCACAGCCATAGTGTACGCTGTTCAAACTTAAAAGTAGTTTAGTACCAAATATAACGAAAGTAAAACCAAGTCTTAGAAGAACAGATACAGAAACTAAATTCCGTCGTATGTCAGGTGCATATAAAACGTCATGCGAAAAAGCGGTTACGTCCATTCTCGCATATTCAATTTGCAAGAACCAATCCCTTTCACAGGTACTTCTTGCATTGTTTCCAACATATAACCATTTTACACCTTGTGGAATCCGACGAAATTCCACGTAGAGCCCACGCTCTTTGGCTACATGGTCCAGTGGCTCCCGAGTCTACGATCCACGAAGGATGAGAATCGATTAAAAAAATAGAGCTGAAACATATGGTCTACTTTCATAAAAAGAACGAATCTTAAATGAATTGAAAGTTGATACCTTCTTGGGTTCGAGACACTCACGAGCATAATGACCCTTTTTCTCGACGATTTATAGCACTTGATCTTAGCCTTGTTCTTCTTTGGGCGAACCATGGGACCTTTTCCTTTGTTATTTGGACCTTGATTATATTTCTTCTTCTTATTGCCACCCTTACCCTTATTTCCCCATTGATGTTTACGCTTGTTCCCTTTACCCTCATGAGAGCTTGGGCCAGCCATATACACGTCAGTATTTTCAGGCCTTGTTGCCTCAATGAGATGTTCCTCAAGTTCCAAGTGGCGTGTAACATCAACGAGGGTTTTAATACCCTTATTATGAGATAGGTGCACCTTCATGTGCTCCCAGCTATGGGGAAGTGATCGGATGGCAGCTTGAACTTGTTGTTCATCAGTTAGGACGTGGCCAGCTTCCTTAAGTTCACTAATCATATTGGACATTTCCCTCATGTGTTGTCGCATATTATGATTAGGACGCTTCTTATAAGTGTCAAACTTAATTGTCAGTTGCCTTAGTTTGGTGGCAAACTTCAATTTCAAAGCAGCCCACATGTCCATTACAAGGTCATAGCTTTGAAACTCACGCATGATGTCATTCTCCATGCTACTCAGCAATGTAATGCGAGTCAGTGAGTTTTTCTTTTTCCAAACTTCATAAGTTTCACGGTCCCTTTTGTATTGAGCAGTATTCCCTTCCTCAGGCTCAGTCAACATATGATTCAGTAATTCAAGAGACTCTTGCTCTTCCAGGACATACTGAATTTTCATTGCCCAAATTTCATAGTTATCCCCATTAAACTTTTCCCCTTTGTTCAATTCAGCTATTATGTTCTTAGAAACAGAAGCCATCTTACCAAATTCTACAAAACATACATAGATGATTCACTTTACAGTTTATCATACATCTTATATTTTACATGAACTAGATGATTTCGATTACAGTTATTTGAAAGAATATTGAGTCGAAATATCACATAATTTCAAAATCATCGTCAATGGTCTTTAAATAACTTTATCGAAAAATTATCACCTTGTAAAATAACACCTTGTAAAATAAATAATGATACATCAATCATTATTAAGTAATTAAATTATAATGAAACTTATTCATTATTATAAACATAAATTATGAAACATATTCATAAACAAAAAAATTTACACAAAATGGAATAAAAGAAAAAAATTCCAATACAAGTATAAAAAAAATTACATGAGAAATTTTAAGAGAGAGACAAACAAATTCCTATTTACAACCATTTCCTAGTAACAGGGAACGAAACATGTAAATCTTTTACAAGCTTATATGGAATATCAATGTTAGTAACAAGGATCTTTGCTTCGTTGTTTTTCACAGGACGACATTTAGGTCCATATATCTTAAAAAATTCCCTTTTCAAACCACGAATCTTAAGTTGTTTAAGGAATTCTATCGTGATTTTGCGGTATTTTATAACTTCATTAGTTGTGTTCAAAATGTGATCAAGTAAGTCCTTGTGTCCTTGACAAGGTAGTAAGGACTTCAGTTTTTCAATTCGTTGGGTTTCTTCACATAAACCTCCCTTCCATATTATATTCTGGAAGTGCTTGTTCAACTTTATGATAAACTCTGTCATATGAACTAAGCTACATCGAAAAACATCTTCGATTTTTATCTCTAATAAATCTTCTATCATTTTCTCAAGCCTTGTTCTTTGTGCTTTTGTCTTAGGAACCATCGGTACTTTTAACATTCTTGACAAATTCCCTTAATTTTTTATCTGTAACATATACAGAAAAAATAATCAACAAATGATTATAATACACAAAAAAAAATAATAAAAAAAAATGTGTCTTTTGTCAAGAATTTTCAATAAAGTACTATTAATATATATTAAAATCCATTTGATTTTACCCTTTTTTTTTAATATATATATATATATATATATATATATTTATATTTACTAGCCTAATCAATCGGAACATGAGTCATTGGTTCAGTGGGTATGTCTGTTTAGTTTTGAATATGACTCTTAAGTCTTGGGTTCAAAACAAGGCTGAGACATTTTTTTTTAATTAGATTTCTATAAATATATATATATATATATATATATAGTTAAAACCAATAAATTCCTAAGTTCCCTTAATGGCAGAGTAGGCAGATTTCAGTTTGTTTTTTTTTTTTTTAATTTAAAAAAAAACTGAAACTGATTACGCGGATGAACATCAGCCCATATTTTTTATTTTTTAAAAATTTTAAACAAACTTTGAATTAACATATCTTCTTCATTTTTACACCAAATTGATCATATAATATATCGATGGAAAGCTCTTTAAACATACTTTCTAAATATACAATAATCACAATCAATGGAAAATTATACCAGAAGTAATCAAGAGTTAAAGATACTGTTTTAAAACTATGAAAAAAAAACAGTGACTTTAAAAAAAATCATATCTCATGATTCACTCATCCAAAAGTTATGAAAAAAAGCACATCATTTCGAAATAATATGTTTAACAAGCTTGCAAAGAATCAAAAGAAATGAATAACTATATAGAAAGTTGCCATTAAAGGATCCAAGCATTTTAAACATTCTTTAACATTTTAAAGAAACAATATTCAATACATTTTAAACATGGCTCTGATACCAATGTTGGTTTTCTATGTATAATGAAGAGAGACTAACCTCTTGATGATGCAGCGGAAAAGGAACTAGAAAACCCGGTTGACAATGACAATTGATCTGAACAAATCACCTATGGACTTGTTACAATATTCACAGCCTAGATCCTTTACTTTTCTTCTGAGTGATGAATAATTGAGTTTTGTGACAAAGAGATGTCAGAGATCTTCCTATTCTCTCTTTTTTTCACGTTTTTTTTATATGGGAAAAACATCTGATATCTATGCAGATATGGAACTGCCAAGGCAGTTCCACAAAACTGCCATGAGGCAGTTGCCTAGTTGCCAAGGCAACTGCCTTCATTCAATTTCTCTGAATTTTTTCTTACTGAGACACTTTTTTTTCCCGCTTAGTGGCCTCCTATCTCGTATCAAAATTGGTTTTTCAATTCGAGATTGGTCTCAATCTCGAAGTGCTATGTGCCTTCAATCTCGAATCAAGATAGATTTTTTTCCCCTTATATTGAAGGGATAATTTACTAAATTAGCGGAATATCATTTAGTAATCTAATTAACGTTTAATTACGGATTTATTAATATCATGCAATTTGTGATAAAAGACATGTAAATTCATGCCATTTTCGAAAATTAAAAGTCTTTTATTTACATTGAGTAATTAATGGAGAATCAGTTAGCGATTTCTTTATAGTATCAATCAGCAATATCGGATCTTCTATGCTATATCCTGATCGAAAGCAAAACCGACTTGTGGGAATCGAATCGGAAGAACAAAAGAAGAAAAATTTCTTCTTATTTTTATCTTAGCAAAATCGGCAATTTGGGCAAAAATTAAAGAAAAATCTTTATCTTTGAACGCATGCACGTTGGCTGATGCTGAGATGTTTAGATTTTTCCTTTTTTTTTTTAATTTATTTATTTAATAACTATATATATATACTTGTTTAAAATTAGAAAATAACAATTTCTAATTAAAAATACTTTTAGCCAAAAATTAATATATCAATTACCATTGAATCTTATTCAATTAATTAATTATTTTGGGCCTATACTAATTTGTTTCTTAAACCAATTGTATATAATTCTCTCTAATATTTATTATTAAATTGAATAAACTCATTATTTAATTAATAATACTAATTATTAATTTTCATTTAAATAAACTCATTATTTAAATAATTAATAATATTAACATTAATTCCCGTTTAAATAAGTTATTTATTTAAACAATTAATTTTGCCTTAAAATATTATAATTGATAATGTTATATTAATTTTCATTTAAATAAAGTCTTTATTTAAACAATTAATATTGTATCAATATTAATAATATTAATTTTCATTTAAATAATCTCATTATTCAAATAATTAATATTGCCTAATTTTAAGTAAATTCAATTACTTAAATTATTTGTTCTTCCTAAGTTAAATTAATAACTTAGTTTTGCTACAACGATATTTGGGCTAGCATAGGGACCCGATGGACCTATAGATCATGGGCTTAATAATTAGTCAATTAAGTGATTAACTCATAATCAGTTAATTACTTATTATTTAACTATGAATAATTCCACTATAGATTCATAGCTGAACTCTTCTCACTATAGATGAGTTATGTCCATTTAGTTTATCTTTTATTTATATCTGTGATATATCCTTCATGTGGAACCCTCATAATTACAGGCGGATAAATTTACCGTTTTGCCCCTGTAATTACCGCTTTATCCTTGTGTTCCCGCTGATTCTCCAATGAACTTTATCTTTAGTCGAACTAGAGATAATATACTTCTGTAATCAATAGAAGTCGTGGTGTCACTTGTTCATGTCTCGAATCAGTACATCAAGGGAGTTTCCTAAAGTTCCTAAAATGTTTAGATATCGCACTGATACCATTAATTTATAGGAAAGTTCTGAATTCCATCTCGTGAAAATGAGTTCCCAGCTACTTATCTAGCCATGTTCCCAAAAAAAGAGTGTATTGAGCGTTCTTACAAATTGCTCTCAATCATGTGAATCAAAGAACATAACTCTACAAATAGGAGTCCACATTTCACTCAGGATTGAGATCTATCACGGTTGATAAACTTAGTTTGATATTCAATCATTTCTCGTAAACGGTACTAGTGAGAAATTTGATCGAACATCGTGGTCCTGTCTTATACAATCAACATTGCATATGATACTTCCATTTCATGTCTCCCACATGAATGATCAAGATTAGATCATTTGTCTATAAACAAAATGCGAAGCTATCAACAGTGTTAGCAGGATAAGGTTCCCAAACGTTATCTATTTACTGTAGACACTTTTAAGTTACCCATCTCGACTTTAATCCTCTCGTATGACTCACATACTAAGTCGTGATTTCATAAGATTAACTTAGGGTTTACTATTTGAACGTTTGATATTTATATATTTCCATATATTTCTAATATCATCAATTGAATCAATCTAGATAATATAAAGAACTTATATTTATTTATTTAATTTATTAGAAATAAATTATTATTATTAAATAATTATAAGTTCTAGGATACCATTTCTAACAATCTCCCACTTGTCCTAGATCTTTGGAGATTTGACTTGTAATTCCAATCAGACTGGATGACTATCAACTACTTAGCCCTGGTAGTCATTTTAATACTTTATCAGTAACGTTTTCATCTGTTTAGTATGTATTTCTTTTGTCTAATGTTAGTTTCATTAAGTGTAATAGATTCCATATTTTATCGCCATAAAATAAACTCTATTAACTATTGATTTGAAACCATCATGTTCAACTATTCATTTACTAACGACTTAGTAATTACGCGAATATAGAGTTTAGTTAGTAAAAACTTATTTTATTTATATTTAACTCATTTGATGTTTAATTCGCAAAGGTCTTTTGTCTAATTCTTACATGGAAGTAAATTCATATTCGAATTTGAGCCCATGCAACTCATAAAATCTCTCATTTTATCTATGTGCAATAACATACTATTTGTAAATTTTATTTTAGTCACATTGGTTCTAGGATTCTCGAAATTCTTAAGCTCCCACTACAAAGTAATTCTCCATTACTTTTATTTGTTTAATGATTACAATTCTATACTTTTTATTATTTCCAAAAATAATGTATAAGTATAAGTGACCTTTTTCAACTCTGCTATTGAAAATTCATGTCATTTTATTTCACTTATTTTGAACTTTATTCATTGATTTTGAAGTCAATGAGTTTCACTTGGACTTTGATAAGTCCATTTGGTTCGTACTATGACGCTCTCACTCAAATAAAGTTCTACAAGTAGTTTAACTATTTAAACTTTTAAATAACTACTTGTTTTATTGTGAAATAAAATTATTGTAATTCTAGTCTATCTTAAGTAAGGTTTAAAGCTTTCAGTATCACTGATTTACTGAATTTTTCTTGAATAATTTGTGAATTCAATTATCCACTAATTATTGTTTTTCAATTTCTATTTTGTTTATTCCATATCAGTTAATACTCCTTTAAAACATGCTTTTAAATAACTGAATATTTGGAATATAAGAAATCAATTTAATGTTTGCTTGTCACTTAAGTTCTAACATCTAAATGTCCAACTTTAGTGATATTTAAGTCTAGTTGTCTTTGATAAATGAAAGATATTCGATTTTACTTATCCCATAAGTTCGTGGATTAATATAGTTATCATCTCAAATTCCTTGAGAACCATCTTTAAGAGATTAATCCCTCTAACTTATTTAAGTAATTTTAGACTTAAGTATTTAAACATTTTTAAACTTATAACTCATTTAGATATTCCGGAATTTAGAATTTAGATTTGGAATTTATTTGTTTTATACTAAGTATTTTGAATAACCATCCAATCACACTTTAGAACTTTGTAATATAATTGTAAAGGAATATCTACCTAAATAACTCTTATTTAAAATATTCCCAAACTTGGTTTATAGGAAATGAGAACCAATGGTTATTACATAATTCAAAATAAAAACAAATTGATAATAAAACCAAACTAGAAAACTATGGTTTTGGGAAGAGGAATATTTTCTTCCCTTTTAGACTATTGTAAAATCGGTTACTAGGAGAATAGGTGTAAAGACTCGAATTTTCTCAAATCTTTAAATCAAAAGCAAACAGCGAAAGACTAGATTTACAAAAATTTGGCGTGGATCCATTTAAAATATGAACTCCCTAAACTTGTTTTCATGAGCCCAAATCAAAGAATTTAAAACAACAGGAATTCATACTCCAGTTTATACCCAATTCAGAGAAAATAAACTCGATAATATGTACAACAGATCTTAGGCTCTCATGAGCCACAAAATACAAATTTAAAGGCATCAACATCTGAAGTTTTATATATAGCATTTGTAGAATGCTCCAAAATATGCCTTTTTAGTCCAAGTCCCAAAAGTCATCCACTCGCGATCAAGCAACACCACCTTCACGACCTCGCCCTCTCCCACGAGTATTACCTTAAAAAGTTTAAGTGTAGCAACATTAGCATAAAAATGCTAGTGAGAATAAGATGGATGCAAGCAGTTCTATGGACCGAATTCCATATCGAAAAATGTGTCCAAATTCCTATCGTGCTCTTTACTACCCATTCTATACTCCAAAGTACTATGCATAAAAACAATCTCATTCTACTATATCATAACTTCGAAAAGTAAACATTCAAGCTCGTAAATAAAGTACTAAAACAACTAATTAGTACTAAATGTTAGGAATGGTGTCCTAGAACTTGTAATTATTTAATAATAATAATTTATTAAGAATAAATTAAATAAATAAACATAAGTTCTTTATATTATCTAGATTGATTCAATTAATGATATTAGGAATATATAGAAATACATAAATATCAAACATTCAAATAGTAAACCCTAAGTTACTCTTATGAAATCACGACTTAGTATGTGAGTCATACGAGAGGATTAAAGTCGAGATGAGTAACTTAAACGTGTCTACAGTAAACGGATAACGTTTGGGAACCTTATCCTGGTAACACTGTTGATAGCTTCGCATTTTGTTTATAGACAAATGATCGAATCCTGATCATTCATGTGGGAGACATGAAATGGAAGTATCATATGCAATGTTGATTGTATAAGACAGGACCACGATGTTCGATCAAATTTCTCATTAGTACCGTTTACGAGAAATGATCGAATATCAAACTAAGTTTATCAACCGTGATAGATCTCAATCCTGAGTGAAATGCGGACTCCTATTTGTGGAGTTATGTTCTTTGATTCACATGGTTGAGAGCGATCTGTAAGAACGCTTAATACACTTCTGTTTTGGGAACATGACTAAATAAGTAGTTGGGAACTCATTTTTACGAGATGGAATTCATAACTTTCCTATAAATTAACGGTATCAGTGCGATACCTAAACATTTTAGGAACTTTAGGAAACTCCCTTGATGTACTGATTCGAGACATGAACAAGTGGCGCCACGACTTCTATTGATCACAGTATATATTATCTCTAGTTCGACTAAAGATAAAGTTCATTGGAGAATCAGCGGGAACACAAGGATAAAGCGGTAATTATAGGGGCAAAACGGTAAATTTATCCGCCTGTAATTATGAGGGTTCCATGTGAAGATATATCACGAGATATAAATAAAAGATAAACTAAATGGACATAACTCATCTATAGTGAGGGGAGTTCAACTATGAATTTATAGTGGAATTATTCATAGTTAAATAATAAGTAATTAACCGATTATGAGTTAATCACTTAATTGACTAATTATTAAGCCCATGATCTATAGGTCCATCGGGTCCCTATGCTAGCCCAAATATCGTTGTAGCAAAACTAAGTTATTAATTTAACTTAGGAAGAACAAATAATTTAAGTAATTGTATTTACTTAAAAGTAGGAAATATTAATTATTTGAATAATGAGATTATTTCAATGAAAATTAATATTATTAATATTGATACAATATTAATTGTTTAAATAAATAGTTTATTTAAATGAAATTAATATAACATATCAATTATAATATTTACGGCAAAATTAATTGTTTAAATAAATAAATTATTTAAACGGGAATTAATGTTAATATTATTAATTATTTAAATAATGAGTTATTTAAATGGAAATTAATAATTAATATTATCAATTAAATAATGAGTTTATTCAATTTGATAATAAATATTAGAGAGAATTAAATACAATTTGGTTTAAGAAACAAATTGATTTTGGCCCAAATTAATTAATTAATTGAATGGTAATTAATTGATTAATTCTTGGTTAAATGTTTTTAAATTAGAAATTATTATTTGAATTTTTTCTAAATTTAAATTCATAAGGAAATAAATTATAAATAATATATATCTTTGGTAATGGAACCTTCCTGGACTACATGCGTGCGTGGGTTGCTTTGCTTATATATATATATATATATTATAATTTTTAAATATATAATTATTATATAAAGAAAATTAAATAAATAAGTAAAATAAAATAAAATAAAACAAATGTATATATTTGCTTCAGCGTGGATAGTGGCGTCCATCAAAGTGATTTTTATATATATATTTATTTATTTTATATATTTTATTATTTATCTTTTCTATATTTAATAATTAAGAGATAAGCATATCTAAAGAGATTAGATATCATATTTTCCTATAAATATGACCATTGGGATTCATATTTGATACACTTCTCACTTTAATTAGAAAAGTGAAAATTCTCTCTCAAGTTTTTGCCCAATTGCCGATTTTCCTTAGGGAAAAAATTTAGAAGAAATTTCTTCTTCTATTGTTCTTCCGGTTCGATTCCCACAAATCAGTTTTGCTTTCGATCGGGATATAGCATAGAAGATCCTGTGTTCTTGAGGATTTGATGTTGTAAAGAAACCTCCAACCGATTCTCCATTAATTACTCAATGTAAGTAAAGGGTTTTAATTTTCAAATTAAGCATGAATCTACATGTTTTATCACAAATTGCATGATGTTAATAGATCCGTTATTAAATGTTAATAAGTTTACTAAATAAAATTCCGCTAATTTAGTAAATCATCCCTTCAATTGGTATCAGAGCTAATTTTAATTATCATGCAAATTTGTGTTTTTCGAAAATTTGGTGGGTTGCATAAAAATCGTTTTATGTATGTTTATATAAGTTGTGCTATATAAATTGTGGAGGTTTGCTAATTGACTGTTTAGGTATTCTTGAGGCACTTAGGATTTAAAATTTTAGTAGAAAATTTGTAAACCCTAATTTTAGGGTATAGGAAAAATTTGTAATTTTCCCATACCAAAGGAGGCAAAAATTGGCACACCCAAGGAGAGAGAAAAGGATGAGATAAGGTAAGATATGGTAAGATATTTTAACATAATTATCTTGTTATCTCAATTTAAAAATTTAAATATTTAAGATAAGGATAAAATCTTTTTAAAGATTATATCCCTATCTTGAATTATGAATTTAGAAATTGATATAAGATTACATGGAAAATATTTTTTATTTTTTCCATATAATTAAAAGATAATTATTTTAAAACAAGTATTTATGGAAATATTATGGGAGATAATATTGCCTCCATAAATACCCTATTCACGCCTACACCATGGAGGAGAGAGAAAGTTGGAGCCTCAAGTTCTACAATGGAAGATTTAAATTAAGTTGTAATTTTAATTTTCCGTTTTAGAAATAGTGCCAAGAATATCGGTCAATTTAGCTATTTATTATTTAAATTGTTTTATATGTATGATATAATTTTTAAATAATGTTCATGCATAAAAGTATGTCATGTAGAAAATCCCACCATAGGTTGTATGATTTTAATTAATTGTACATACATGCATCATGATATAATATGTGTTATTATATGCTAATGCATGTGAAGCATGCTATAATTTTATATTATAAATGTTATTATCGAAATTATATTCTAATTGTTTTAGAATTAATAGCATGCTTATTTAGTTAAAATTCAAAAGTTAAATCTAGTTTAAAAGTTGAATAGAAACTAAATGAATTATTTGTAATATGGAATTATTGTTTAAACAATTGGGCCAAAATCCATATAAGATAAACAAATAGAAACTTTTAATTAAGGGTTAATTAAAAATTAATAATTGAGATTAATTAAACTGAACGGATCTCTGGCGAGAAAGCTCTGCCCAAGCGATGAGGTTTCATAAAGTTCCCCTAACACGGAGCGCCTAACCGGGAGCGATCCTGGGAGAAAAGTTTAAATTAATAAATCAAAATTATTAAGACGGCTCATAATGTGATTAGTTTTAATTAGGAAAACTTGAACAATCACTTTATAAAATTAATCTAACCAATTTAAGAGTTAAAGTTGATTAGGTTAATTAAAACTTGGATTAATGAGTTAGCCTGAATTAGTCTAAGTTATGAAACCCTAACTCAAAATATTAAGTGGGAGAAGGAAACATGTCAATGTATCCTATGGTCTCCACTAATGGGCTCGAAACGTGAGATTTATACATGGCCTCTGTAACACTGCTGCAGGTGTTCATTCCCATAGGAAGGTTTATTGTATAAATCAATATCAAGTTGGGTCTCCTGAAAGGGATAAAGAATTTTAAATGAGATTGATTGAAGATCAATCTACACTTCGTAGACACTCTTCAATTTTATTTAAAAGACTAAATTAGTGGGTCACACTTAAAAGAAATTTGATAAATTTTGTTATCAAAACTCTGGACCAAATACACGGTAAACAATGACATAGGAATATGAGTTATTCTGGAGTTGTCAATTGTTCGAGTGGCATCTCGTTTTAATGATGGTAACTGACCTATCATTCGACGGCACTTCACTGGTATCATTAAAATATCGTGACATAGTAACATGTTTTAGGGCTTTTCTGTTCATTAATATGTTCGCATTCATGCATCATATTTAATTATATGTCAAAACTTTTGAGTATTTGAATGTTGAATGCATGTTAGATTATTAAGATAAAGTTTATTTAAATTTCAATAATATAGCATCTGTTTTAGTCACTATACTTGGAAAGAACAAACTGAACGATGAAACTATGTTTCCTAGAAAAGGAAATGAATAATTTAAGTAAAGCGGTTTACTTAAATAAACAGACAATATTAATTATTTAAATAATGAGTTTATTTAAATGGAAATTAATATCATTGTTATTAATTATTTAAATAATGTGTTTATTTAAATGGTAATTAATAATAAAATATTATTAATAAATAATTATTAATTATTTAGGTAATGTGTTTACCTGAATGGAAATTAATAATTAAACATTTATTATTAATTTTAAATAATAGTGATTATTTAAAAGGATAATATTAAATAACATATTTATTATTAATTAAATAATTTCGATTATTTAAATAGAAAATAATAAATATTTATTAATAATAAAGTACAAAAAATCGGAATATAATATTTTATTTAAATGATTGATTTAAATAAATATCAAGAACTAATAGATAAGATTTATTAAAGGAAGAATCTAGAATTGAATTAGTGAATTCAATAGAATTTTGGTTCAAATTATTTGAATACCAAAATCGGCACATGTATGATATTTTAGGAAATAATTATTGAATTATTTTGTCTAAAATAAATATATAAAAAAAAAAAAAAAAAAATGTCTAACCAAAGACAAATTAAACAAAGAAAAAATTAGTTTTTCTTATTGTTGAATTATTGATTTTATGCACATAAAATCGGCACGTAAGATAAATAAGAAATAAAATTTGATTTTATTCTTAGAATTTATCTTGTATTTATTTTGATAGTATTTCCCAATTCGATTGGAAAACTGTTTTGCGTATAAATACGAACGTCTTGGTTGTTCATTCAAAAGCTTCTAATTTCAATTTTCGAAATTGAAAAATCTTTTTCTTGCTAATTTCCTCGTAACCGATTTTACAATAGTCTAAAAGGGAAGAAAATATTCTTCTTCCCAAAACCATAGTTTTCTAATTTAGTTTAATGATCAATTTGTTTTTATTTTGAATTATGTAATAACTATTGGTTCTCATTTCGTATGAACCAAGTTTGGGAATATTTTAAATAAGAGTTATTTAGGTAGATATTCCTTTACAATTATATTACAAAGTTCCAAAGTGTGATTGGATGGTTATTCAAAATACTTAGTATAAAACAAATAAATTCCAAATCCAAATTCTAAACTCCGGAATATCTAAATGAGTTATAAAGGTTTTAAAAATGTTTAAATACTTAAGTCTAAAATTACTTAAATAAGTTAGAGGGATTAATCTCTTAAAGATGGTTCTCAAAGAATTTGAGATGATAACCATATTAATCCACGAACTTATGGGATAAGTAAAATCAAACATCTTTGATTTATCAAAGATAACTAGACTTAAATATCACTAAAGTTGGACATTTAGATGTTAGAACTTAAGTGATAAGCAAACATTAAATCGATTTCTTATATTCCAAACATTCGGTTATTTAAAAGGATGTTTTAAAGGTAATAACCGATATGGAATAAACAAAACAGAAATCAAGTAATAATTAGTGAATAATTGAATTCACAAATTATTAAAGAAAAGCTCGAGAAATCGGTGATACTGAAGGCTTTAAACCTTACTTAAGATATAAAAGAATTACAATAATTTTATTTCACGATAAAACAAGTAGTTATTTAAAAGTTTAAATGGTTAAACTACTTGTAGAACTTTATTTGAGTGGGAGCGTCATAGTACGAACCAAAGGGACTTTTAGAAGTCCAAATAAAACTCATTGACTTCAAAATCAATGAATAAAGTTCAAAATAAGTGAAATAAAAATGACACGAATTTTCAATAGTGGAGTTGAAAAATGGTCACTTATACTTATACATTATTTTTGAAATAATAACAAGTATAAAATTGTAATCATTAAACAAATGAAAGTAATGGAGAATTACTTTGTAGTGGGAGCTTAAGAATTTCGAGAATCCTAGAACCAATGTGACTAAAATAAAATTTACAAATAGTATGTTAGTGCACATAGATAAAATGAGAGATTTTATGAGTTGCACGGGCTCAAATTCGAACATGAATTTACTTCCATGTAAGAATTCGACAAAAGACCTTTGCGAATTAAACATCAAATGAGTTAAGTATAAGTAAAATGAGTTTTTACTAACTAAACTCTAAATTCGCGTAATTGCTAAGTTGTTAGTAAATGAAAGGTGGTTAAACATGATGGTTTCAAATCAATAGTTAATAGAGTTTATTTTATGGCGATAAAATATGGAATCTATTACACTTAATGAAACTAACATCAGACAAAAGAAATGCATACTAAACAGATGAAAATGTTAATGATAAAGTATTAAAATGACTACCATGGCTAAGTAGTTGATAGTCATCCAGTTTGACTGAATTACGAGTCAAATCTCCAAAGGTCTAGGACAAGTGGGAGATTGTTAGGAATGGTGTCCTAGAACTTGTAATTATTTAATAATAATAATTTATTAAGAATAAATTAAATAAATAAACATAAGTTCTTTATATTATCTAGATTGATTCAATTAATGATATTAGGAATATATAGAAATACATAAATATCAAACATTCAAATAGTAAACCCTAAGTTACTCTTATGAAATCACGACTTAGTATGTGAGTCATACGAGAGGATTAAAGTCGAGATGAGTAACTTAAACGTGTCTACAGTAAACGGATAACGTTTGGGAACCTTATCCTGGTAACACTGTTGATAGCTTCGCATTTTGTTTATAGACAAATGATCGAATCCTGATCATTCATGTGGGAGACATGAAATGGAAGTATCATATGCAATGTTGATTGTATAAGACAGGGACCACGATGTTCGATCAAATTTCTCATTAGTACCGGCTTACGAGAAATGATCGAATATCAAACTAAGTTTATCAACCGGTGATAGATCTCAATCCCGAGTGAAATGCGGACTCCTATTTGTGGAGTTATGTTCTTTGATTCACATGGTTGAGAGCGATCTGTAAGAACGCTTAATACACTTCTGTTTTGGGAACATGACTAAATAAGTAGTTGGGAACTCATTTTTACGAGATGGAATTCATAACTTTCCTATAAATTAACGGTATCAGTGCGATACCTAAACATTTTAGGAACTTTAGGAAACTCCCTTGATGTACTGATTCGAGACATGAACAAGTGGCGCCACGACTTCTATTGATCACAGAAGTATATTATCTCTAGTTCGACTAAAGATAAAGTTCATTGGAGAATCAGCGGGAACACAAGGATAAAGCGGTAATTATAGGGGCAAAACGGTAAATTTATCCGCCTGTAATTATGAGGGTTCCATGTGAAGGATATATCACAGATATAAATAAAAGATAAACTAAATGGACATAACTCATCTATAGTGAGGGGAGTTCAGCTATGAATTTATAGTGGAATTATTCATAGTTAAATAATAAGTAATTAACTGATTATGAGTTAATCACTTAATTGACTAATTATTAAGCCCATGATCTATAGGTCCATCGGGTCCCTATGCTAGCCCAAATATCGTTGTAGCAAAACTAAGTTATTAATTTAACTTAGGAAGAACAAATAATTTAAGTAATTGTATTTACTTAAAAGTAGGAAATATTAATTATTTGAATAATGAGATTATTTCAATGAAAATTAATATTATTAATATTGATACAATATTAATTGTTTAAATAAATAGTTTATTTAAATGAAATTAATATAACATATCAATTATAATATTTACGGCAAAATTAATTGTTTAAATAAATAAATTATTTAAACGGGAATTAATGTTAATATTATTAATTATTTAAATAATGAGTTATTTAAATGGAAATTAATAATTAATATTATCAATTAAATAATGAGTTTATTCAATTTGATAATAAATATTAGAGAGAATTAAATACAATTTGGTTTAAGAAACAAATTGATTTTGGCCCAAATTAATTAATTAATTGAATGGTAATTAATTGATTAATTCTTGGTTAAATGTTTTTAAATTAGAAATTATTATTTGAATTTTTTCTAAATTTAAATTCATAAGGAAATAAATTATAAATAATATATATCTTTGGTAATGGAACCTTCCTGGACTACATGCGTGCGTGGGTTGCTTTGCTTATATATATATATATATATTATAATTTTTAAATATATAATTATTATATAAAGAAAATTAAATAAATAAGTAAAATAAAATAAAATAAAACAAATGTATATATTTGCTTCAGCCGTGGATAGTGGCGTCCATCAAAGTGATTTTTATATATATATTTATTTATTTTATATATTTTATTATTTATCTTTTCTATATTTAATAATTAAGAGATAAGCATATCTAAAGAGATTAGATATCATATTTTCCTATAAATATGACCATTGGGATTCATATTTGATACACTTCTCACTTTAATTAGAAAAGTGAAAATTCTCTCTCAAGTTTTTGCCCAATTGCCGATTTTCCTTAGGGAAAAAATTTAGAAGAAATTTCTTCTTCTATTGTTCTTCCGGTTCGATTCCCACAAATCAGTTTTGCTTTCGATCGGGATATAGCATAGAAGATCCTGTGTTGCTGAGGATTTGATGCTGTAAAGAAACCTCCAACCGATTCTCCATTAATTACTCAATGTAAGTAAAAGGGTTTTAATTTTCGAAATTAAGCATGAATCTACATGTTTTATCACAAATTGCATGATGTTAATAGATCCGTTATTAAATGTTAATAAGTTTACTAAATAAAATTCCGCTAATTTAGTAAATCATCCCTTCAATTGGTATCAGAGCTAATTTTAATTATCATGCAAATTTGTGTTTTTCGAAAATTTGGTGGGTTGCATAAAAATCGTTTTATGTATGTTTATATAAGTTGTGCTATATAAATTGTGGAGGTTTGCTAATTGACTGTTTAGGTATTCTTGAGGCACTTAGGATTTAAAATTTTAGTAGAAAATTTGTAAACCCTAATTTTAGGGTATAGGAAAAATTTGTAATTTTCCCATACCAAAGGAGGCAAAAATTGGCACACCCAAGGAGAGAGAAAAGGATGAGATAAGGTAAGATATGGTAAGATATTTTAACATAATTATCTTGTTATCTCAATTTAAAAATTTAAATATTTAAGATAAGGATAAAATCTTTTTAAAGATTATATCCCTATCTTGAATTATGAATTTAGAAATTGATATAAGATTACATGGAAAATATTTTTTATTTTTTCCATATAATTAAAAGATAATTATTTTAAAACAAGTATTTATGGAAATATTATGGGAGATAATATTGCCTCCATAAATACCCTATTCACGCCTACACCATGGAGGAGAGAGAAAGTTGGAGCCTCAAGTTCTACAATGGAAGATTTAAATTAAGTTGTAATTTTAATTTTCCGTTTTAGAAATAGTGCCAAGAATATCGGTCAATTTAGCTATTTATTATTTAAATTGTTTTATATGTATGATATAATTTTTAAATAATGTTCATGCATAAAAGTATGTCATGTAGAAAATCCCACCATAGGTTGTATGATTTTAATTAATTGTACATACATGCATCATGATATAATATGTGTTATTATATGCTAATGCATGTGAAGCATGCTATAATTTTATATTATAAATGTTATTATCGAAATTATATTCTAATTGTTTTAGAATTAATAGCATGCTTATTTAGTTAAAATTCAAAAGTTAAATCTAGTTTAAAAGTTGAATAGAAACTAAATGAATTATTTGTAATATGGAATTATTGTTTAAACAATTGGGCCAAAATCCATATAAGATAAACAAATAGAAACTTTTAATTAAGGGTTAATTAAAAATTAATAATTGAGATTAATTAAATTGAACGGATCTCCGCGAGAAAGCTCGCCTGGCGATGAGGTTTCATAAAGTTCCCCTAACACGGAGCGCCTCTAACTGGGAGCGATCTGGGAGAAAAGTTTAAATTAATAAATCAAAATTATTAAGACGGCTCATAATGTGATTAGTTTTAATTAGGAAAACTTGAACAATCACTTTATAAAATTAATCTAACCAATTTAAGAGTTAAAGTTGATTAGGTTAATTAAAACTTGGATTAATGAGTTAGCCTGAATTAGTCTAAGTTATGAAACCCTAACTCAAAATATTAAGTGGGAGAAGGAAACATGTCAATGTATCCTATGGTCTCCACTAATGGGCTCAAACGTGAGATTTATACATGGCCTCTGTAACCGCTGCTGCAGTGTTCATTCCCATAGGAAGGTTTATTGTATAAATCAATATCAAGTTGGGTCTCCCGAAAGGGATAAAGAATTTTAAATGAGATTGATTGAAGACCGAATCTACACTTCGTAGACACTCTTCAATTTTATTTAAAAGACTAAATTAGTGGGTCACACTTAAAAGAAATTTGATAAATTTTGTTATCAAAACTCTGGACCAAATACACGGTAAAACAATGACATAGGAATATGAGTTATTCTGAGTTGTCAATTGTTCGAGTGGCATCTCATTTTAATGATGGTAACCGACCTATCATTCGACGGCACTTCACTGGTATCATTAAAATATCGTGACATAGTAACATGTTTTAGGGCTTTTCTGTTCATTAATATGTTCGCATTCATGCATCATATTTAATTATATGTCAAAACTTTTGAGTATTTGAATGTTGAATGCATGTTAGATTATTAAGATAAAGTTTATTTAAATTTCAATAATATAGCATCTGTTTTAGTCACTATACTTGGAAAGAACAAACTGAACGATGAAACTATGTTTCCTAGAAAAGGAAATGAATAATTTAAGTAAAGCGGTTTACTTAAATAAACAGACAATATTAATTATTTAAATAATGAGTTTATTTAAATGGAAATTAATATCATTGTTATTAATTATTTAAATAATGTGTTTATTTAAATGGTAATTAATAATAAAATATTATTAATAAATAATTATTAATTATTTAGGTAATGTGTTTACCTGAATGGAAATTAATAATTAAACATTTATTATTAATTTTAAATAATAGTGATTATTTAAAAGGATAATATTAAATAACATATTTATTATTAATTAAATAATTTCGATTATTTAAATAGAAAATAATAAATATTTATTAATAATAAAGTACAAAAAATCGGAATATAATATTTTATTTAAATGATTGATTTAAATAAATATCAAGAACTAATAGATAAGATTTATTAAAGGAAGAATCTAGAATTGAATTAGTGAATTCAATAGAATTTTGGTTCAAATTATTTGAATACCAAAATCGGCACATGTATGATATTTTAGGAAATAATTATTGAATTATTTTGTCTAAAATAAATATATAAAAAAAAAAAAAAAATGTCTAACCAAAGACAAATTAAACAAAGAAAAAATTAGTTTTTCTTATTGTTGAATTATTGATTTTATGCACATAAAATCGGCACGTAAGATAAATAAGAAATAAAATTTGATTTTATTCTTAGAATTTATCTTGTATTTATTTTGATAGTATTTCCCAATTCGATTGGAAAACGCTTTTGCGTATAAATACGAACGTCTTGGTTGTTCATTCAAAAGCTTCTAATTTCAATTTTCAAATTGAAAAATCTTTTTCTTGCTAATTTCCTCGTAAACCGATTTTACAATAGTCTAAAAGGGAAGAAAATATTCTTCTTCCCAAAACCATAGTTTTCTAATTTAGTTTAATGATCAATTTGTTTTTATTTTGAATTATGTAATAACTATTGGTTCTCATTTCGTATGAACCAAGTTTGGGAATATTTTAAATAAGAGTTATTTAGGTAGATATTCCTTTACAATTATATTACAAAGTTCCAAAGTGTGATTGGATGGTTATTCAAAATACTTAGTATAAAACAAATAAATTCCAAATCCAAATTCTAAACTCCGGAATATCTAAATGAGTTATATAGGTTTTAAAAATGTTTAAATACTTAAGTCTAAAATTACTTAAATAAGTTAGAGGGATTAATCTCTTAAAGATGGTTCTCAAAGAATTTGAGATGATAACCATATTAATCCACGAACTTATGGGATAAGTAAAATCAAACATCTTTGATTTATCAAAGATAACTAGACTTAAATATCACTAAAGTTGGACATTTAGATGTTAGAACTTAAGTGATAAGCAAACATTAAATCGATTTCTTATATTCCAAACATTGAGTTATTTAAAAGGATGTTTTAAAGGTAATAACCGATATGGAATAAACAAAACAGAATCGAAAGTAATAATTAGTGAATAATTGAATTCACAAATTATTAAAGAAAAGCTCGATAAATCGGTGATATTAAGGCTTTAAACCTTACTTAAGATATAAAAGAATTACAATAATTTTATTTCACGATAAAACAAGTAGTTATTTAAAAGTTTAAATGGTTAAACTACTTGTAGAACTTTATTTGAGTGGGAGCGTCATAGTACGAACCAAAGGGACTTTTAGAAGTCCAAATAAAACTCATTGACTTCAAAATCAATGAATAAAGTTCAAAATAAGTGAAATAAAAATGACACGAATTTTCAATAGTGGAGTTGAAAAATGGTCACTTATACTTATACATTATTTTTGAAATAATAACAAGTATAAAATTGTAATCATTAAACAAATGAAAGTAATGGAGAATTACTTTGTAGTGGGAGCTTAAGAATTTCGAGAATCCTAGAACCAATGTGACTAAAATAAAATTTACAAATAGTATGTTAGTGCACATAGATAAAATGAGAGATTTTATGAGTTGCACGGGCTCAAATTCGAACATGAATTTACTTCCATGTAAGAATTCGACAAAAGACCTTTGCGAATTAAACATCAAATGAGTTAAGTATAAGTAAAATGAGTTTTTACTAACTAAACTCTAAATTCGCGTAATTGCTAAGTTGTTAGTAAATGAAAGGTGGTTAAACATGATGGTTTCAAATCAATAGTTAATAGAGTTTATTTTATGGCGATAAAATATGGAATCTATTACACTTAATGAAACTAACATCAGACAAAAGAAATGCATACTAAACAGATGAAAATGTTAATGATAAAGTATTAAAATGACTACCATGGCTAAGTAGTTGATAGTCATCCAGTTTGACTGGAATTACGAGTCAAATCTCCAAAGGTCTAGGACAAGTGGGAGATTGTTAGGAATGGTGTCCTAGAACTTGTAATTATTTAATAATAATAATTTATTAAGAATAAATTAAATAAATAAACATAAGTTCTTTATATTATCTAGATTGATTCAATTAATGATATTAGGAATATATAGAAATACATAAATATCAAACATTCAAATAGTAAACCCTAAGTTACTCTTATGAAATCACGACTTAGTATGTGAGTCATACGAGAGGATTAAAGTCGAGATGAGTAACTTAAACGTGTCTCTGATAAACGGATAACGTTTGGGAACCTTATCCTGGTAACACCGTTGATAGCTTCGCATTTTGTTTATAGACAAATGATCGAATCCTCGATCATTCATGTGGGAGACATGAAATGGAAGTATCATATGCAATGTTGATTGTATAAGACAGGGACCACGATGTTCGATCAAATTTCTCATTAGTACCAGGTTTACGAGAAATGATCGAATATCAAACTAAGTTTATCAACCGTGATAGATCTCAATCCTGAGTGAAATGCGGACTCCTATTTGTGGAGTTATGTTCTTTGATTCACATGGTTGAGAGCGTCTGTAAGAACGCTTAATACACTTCGTTTTGGGAACATGACTAAATAAGTAGTTGGGAACTCATTTTTACGAGATGGAATTCATAACTTTCCTATAAATTAACCTGGTATCGGTGCGATACCTAAACATTTTAGGAACTTTAGGAAACTCCCTTGATGTACTGATTCGAGACATGAACAAGTGGCGCCACGACTTCTATTGATCACAGAAGTATATTATCTCTAGTTCGACTAAAGATAAAGTTCATTGGAGAATCAGCGGGAACACAAGGATAAAGCGGTAATTATAGGGGCAAAACGGTAAATTTATCCTTTGTAATTATGAGGGTTCCATGTGAAGGATATATCACGATATAAATAAAAGATAAACTAAATGGACATAACTCATCTATAGTGAGGGGAGTTCAGCTATGAATTTATAGTGGAATTATTCATAGTTAAATAATAAGTAATTAACTGATTATGAGTTAATCACTTAATTGACTAATTATTAAGCCCATGATCTATAGGTCCATCGGGTCCCTATGCTAGCCCAAATATCGTTGTAGCAAAACTAAGTTATTAATTTAACTTAGGAAGAACAAATAATTTAAGTAATTGTATTTACTTAAAAGTAGGAAATATTAATTATTTGAATAATGAGATTATTTCAATGAAAATTAATATTATTAATATTGATACAATATTAATTGTTTAAATAAATAGTTTATTTAAATGAAATTAATATAACATATCAATTATAATATTTACGGCAAAATTAATTGTTTAAATAAATAAATTATTTAAACGGGAATTAATGTTAATATTATTAATTATTTAAATAATGAGTTATTTAAATGGAAATTAATAATTAATATTATCAATTAAATAATGAGTTTATTCAATTTGATAATAAATATTAGAGAGAATTAAATACAATTTGGTTTAAGAAACAAATTGATTTTGGCCCAAATTAATTAATTAATTGAATGGTAATTAATTGATTAATTCTTGGTTAAATGTTTTTAAATTAGAAATTATTATTTGAATTTTTTCTAAATTTAAATTCATAAGGAAATAAATTATAAATAATATATATCTTTGGTAATGGAACCTTCCTGGACTACATGCGTGCGTGGGTTGCTTTGCTTATATATATATATATATATTATAATTTTTAAATATATAATTATTATATAAAGAAAATTAAATAAATAAGTAAAATAAAATAAAATAAAACAAATGTATATATTTGCTTCAGGTTGGATAGTGGCGTCCATCAAAGTGATTTTTATATATATATTTATTTATTTTATATATTTTATTATTTATCTTTTCTATATTTAATAATTAAGAGATAAGCATATCTAAAGAGATTAGATATCATATTTTCCTATAAATATGACCATTGGGATTCATATTTGATACACTTCTCACTTTAATTAGAAAAGTGAAAATTCTCTCTCAAGTTTTTGCCCAATTGCCGATTTTCCTTAGGGAAAAAATTTAGAAGAAATTTCTTCTTCTTTTGTTCTTCCGGTTCGATTCCCACAAATCAGTTTTGCTTTCGATCGGGATATAGCATAGAAGATCCTGTGTTGCTGAGGATTTGATGCTGTAAAGAAACCTCCAACCGATTCTCCATTAATTACTCAATGTAAGTAAAAGGGTTTTAATTTTCGAAATTAAGCATGAATCTACATGTTTTATCACAAATTGCATGATGTTAATAGATCCGTTATTAAATGTTAATAAGTTTACTAAATAAAATTCCGCTAATTTAGTAAATCATCCCTTCACTAAAGCATAACAAAGTAAATAAAAAATGTAAATTTCCATTCTCCTTGTGACCACCTTTCACATTTTCACATTTCAAACCGTGACCACATTGTCACCATTCACATACCACACCGTGACCACATTGTCACTAATCACATACCACACCGTGACAACATTGTCACTAATCACATACCACACCGTGACAACATTGTCACCAATCACGTTACCACACCGTGACTACATTGTCACCAATCACATTACCACGCAATGACCACATTGTCACCAATCATATTACCACGCCGTGACCACATTGTCACCAATCACATTACCACGCCGTGACCACATTGTCACCAATTATATTACCACATAAGGTATTACCATCGAAAACAAAACACTTGTACAAAGGATAAGCATATATCTACATAACCACTAATAAACAATACAATCATACTACAACTACACTCAATAACATGCTTATCTTTTGTACTTAAAGGTGCCTCTTACCAAAAGACTCGAGTACATCAATCGTACTATCACCATGATTCCATATTCCACGATTCTACCACAATCCACATCAAACCTTATTACCATTAGAACGTTCATACTCCACATTATTACTATAATAAAATACAATCCTTATTACTCACACAAGGTAATAAGTTCGTAAAAACACTAAACAATATCATCTCTGATGCCATATTCTACGAAGTCTTATAACTCCCAAATAAGTAAAATCGATGTTTAACATCATCATGTCACGAATGACAATAAATCACCTTAAATCACAAGAATAATTTCCAAACCATTACCATAAACCACGAGTTAACTTCCAAACATTTCCTTTGCTTTACTTTAGTCAAAACTACCTAAAGTAAATTCAATTCCCAACTTTGTCTCAAAATCTCTATAATCTTTAATACTTCTAAGGATAACCTCTAAGCTACTTTGATCTAAAACTTCTCTGTAACGACCCGTTACCAATTAAGATAAAAAAAATGAAATTAATACTATTTTCTCAAATGATATTAATGAGGTTGGATTGATAACTTGGATGTGAACTATCTCGTTTTCTCGTAAGGGCATTTTGGTAATTTCTCAAATCTCAACAGTAAAATCACAAGTTTATTTCCATATTTTTAGATGATGTTGATCGTCTCGTTATTACGGTTCCAACGCAACTGACGGATCATCATTCTAAGTCCCGGTTAATGAGTTATGATCGTTCTAATGCAGTGGCATTTTCGTAATTAATTGAATTCGGGATTAAACCGTAAAACCTTCTCCTCCTTCCTCCTTTTTCCGAAAATCAGCCTCCACTTCTCCTTTTTTTCTCCAATTTTCACCTAAATGTAACCCATAGAAGTATTTTGGCCATAACTTCCTCATCCGGACTCCGATTTACGCAAGTAAGTAGTGCTTTCTGATCAGTTTTTCGTCTTTTTTCCATTGAGACTAATTTCACAGCAATCTAAAATCTGTAGAAAAATTTATGGGGTAAAAACGAATTCGGCCCTATTAAGTTTTATCCAAATTTAATTGGTTTTCGATTGTTTCTTCGTCGTAGTTAGGTGTATTTTTCGATTGAAAGCATTTGGTGAAAGATTGGTGGAGAATTGAGAAGTTCTTTTCAATTTAGGGTTCAAGGTTTTGGAACTCTTGGATAAAGAAAAGCGAAATCTTGAAATTGAAGAACTTAAGGTGAGTAGAAATTAGTTAAGAACTAAATATTATCAGGCTTGTACTTTTCCTTTTCTTTATGAGTTAACCTCTGAAATTTTAAGCATGATATTGGGTGATTAAAGTATGATAAAGAGGTTTATGGGCTGTTTTAAAGAAGTTATAATTTGGATTCGATGTGTGTTTAAAATTGGTTTAAAGCATGCTATATTTTGCCTATCGATATCGATTTATTGAGAAACTGAAACTTCATATTTTCTATAATGTTTTTGGGTGTTTTAAGCATATTTTAGGGTGTTTTAAGGTGAAATAAGTTGCTGGACATATATGCCTTATATGAAGGATTAGTGCCCACTAGGCCGGAAAATTTAACTTAGGTGGCTAGTATTTTTTACTGTTGGTCTCTGAATCGATTATAGTGTGAATCTATATGTGTAGGGGCTGTTCTGGGAGTGTATTTAAAGCCGTTATGGCGTTGAAATTTAGATAGAACAATAGTAGATTTAGAGGGTCCGAAAAAGGAGCGAAACTACACTAGTTTAGGCTAGTTTCACTTCTAGACTTGTAAACTGTTGGGAGTTGTTGGGAGTGACCCCAAAGTGATTTGTTGGATGATTTTGGGTCATTTTAGAGTGATTTAAAGGTAAATTTCCAGAATTTATTCTTAGGGAAATTTGGCCTAAAAAGGGTGTTTTTGAGAAAAATAAGCTTAAGCTTTTTGAGCATCATAGGTAGTGATGTTGTTGGATCATGTTACTCAAATACCTCGGGTAACGTGATAGTAGGTTCACTTTAAGCAAAGGCCTTGCTTAAAGAAGAATATTGCCGTTAAGGGAGATTATACGGTTGTGCACAACTTTATAGCACTTAACGGGGCAGGTTCATTCCATCCGTACAATGGAAAAGAATATTTTCTCTTAAGGATTTAAATTGTGAAAAAGTGTGTTTAAATTCCTTAACGAGCGTAGTCTCTCTTTGTTTGCGGACAAAGAGGAGATTAGAGGTATTAGTGAGGATCTTGAATCGAAAAGTTTTAAATTGAGAGAAGAATGTTTAAAACTGTTTCGAGGGTGTTTTCTTTAAATTTGCGGATTTAGAGACAGTTTGATTTTGATGAGTTAGACTCTGTGTGTTTGGGAGAAAGTGAATTTTCTGAAGTCGGTGAGGCCGATTATGGACTTAAAGTCTTAGAAAAGTCTCTCGTGGCATTATTTTATTTTTAACTCTTTCCTACTCATTGGGCGTAGCCTCATGATGCTACATTTTTTTTTCAGGTAAATGAAAGAAGAAGCTTGGTGGTTGATGACGTTTGAGGCGAGTGGATTGGTTGGAATAGATTTACACGCCGGCGACCTTTTATTCTATTGTTCTTAGTATTTTGGGTTGGGATTTGATTTTTAACAATGATGTTGTTTTACCATTTTTTTATATGAACTGATTAGTTCATTTACTTTGAAATAAGAAAGTACATTGATTTTATTTTTTTGAATAAAGATCGCGATCAATGTTTGAACAAATTTTTCATTGAAATTTTAATGAAAATGAACTGAAGTTGTTTAATTTAAGCTTCCGCTGTTTTGATTTATGATTTCCATGTTTGGGAAAATTTCGGGCTGTTACATTCTCAAAGTACCTTAAACTTTCACTTTCATCTAATCTCCAATTCATCTTACTAGATTTTCAGACACACTCAAACTTACCTTATTCACCCAAATTCACTAGAACTCCCAAGCCCCTTCGCTCACTTCCGAGTCTAAAGTGACCAACCAAAGTATTTACTCCTAGGAGATGGTTTTGTCACTTATCCTCAATCAACAAAATTGTAATGAAACTTAATTCATAAAATTACTAACTTCCATTTTAAACTCACCTTAGATTTTAAGTCAAGTATCCAAGAAATCGAAGTCGAATCCACGCGACAATTACATACCTACAATTCACCAATTGAACTAGAATTTACAATTCATAACTAATAAGAGAACAAGTGTGATTTTCGGGTGAATAGTGATTTCAGATGAATAGTGTTTTTCGAAAATCCGGGCTCAAAATTGTCAAATTCCTTGTGATCAGGATTAGATCATTTGTCTATAAACAAAATGAGAAGCTACCAACAGTGTTAGCAGGATAAGGTTCCCAAACATTATCTATTTACTGTAGACACTTTTAAGTTACTCATCTCGACTTTAATCCTCTCGTATGACTCACATACTAAGTCGTGATTTCATAAGAGTAACTTAGGGCTATTTGAACGTTTGATATTTATATATTTCCATATATTCCTAACATCGTCACAATTGAATCAATCTAGATAATATAAAGAACTTATATTTATTTATTTAATTTATTCGAAATAAATTATTATTATTAAATAATTACAAGTTCTAGGACACCATTCCTAACACTTATATGTTTTTTTGTTTGCTATTGTTCTTAAGATATTGGACCAAAATTCCAATCTCGGAGCAAAATGGACAATCTCCAACCAAAATTCTAATCTTGGAGCAAAAATGCAAAATCTCGGATTCGAGATTGGTAAAAATTCTCATCTCAACCATGACCTCGGTCCAAAAATCCAGACGAATTTGTATATAATGTAATATTAAAATATCACATATATTTTTGTTTTGCATCTTTGGATTGAGAGTGTTGAAGATAAAACAAAAGGTAAGACAATAATGAAATAATATTATTTGTTTAGAACTATAAAGAGGGGTTATCTATATTAATAAGAGATAATCTACTAGATCGCCACTTTTTAAGTAGCCACCAATCCAAAAATTAAAATTAAGTTTTATCAAACTTGAGTTTGACTCAAGTTTGACTACTTGAGCTATGCTCTTGTTCACGATGAAATTACTGTTAGTGTTGAACAATAAAAATTTCGTACGGTTAATTATCATTGACTGAAAGATGAGATTTTATATCAAATTAAAGGTTGTTTTGTTTTGTCCCATAGAGACAACTAATTATTAAAGTCTAATTGATCTTTATTATAAAAAAAAAAAGTCTAATTGATCTTATATGGTAAACTAATGGGTGTAATTGTCTCGACAATGGTTTAGTAATTTCGGAATCTGTTTTGTTTTGTCCAATAGAGACAATTAATTATTAAAGTCTAATTGATCTTATATGGTAAACTAATGGGTGTAATTGTCTCGACAATGGTTTAGTAATTTCGGAATCTGTTCAAAGTTAGTTGCCCCAATTTTAACATTTTAAAGTTATCATTTTTTTTTAATACAGAGAAAGGAGACCTGAATCTACAATTAAATGAGATATATTACTAAATACCTAATCACTCAAACTATATTCACAACAATAACACTGATTTTTAATTGGTATATTTTGTAGTAACATTTCCCCTTTTTTATTGGTAATAACATATCGTTCTCACATCTTTAATACTAGTTTTACATCTCAACATATTTAAATTCTTATTTTCTGTACAATCTATATACATATATTACATTCTCATCTATTTTTTTATAATCAATCCATGGTAAGGTATCACAAGCCTAAACTACCCAATATATTCTCATTTGATTCTGTATATTAGACGTACTTGTATGGAAAGCGTCAAAGGCTTTGAGGTTGCTATCTTTAATTTGCACGCCAAAGAAAGGTGTATATTATTTTAATTCACTAAAGTCTTCTACAAATGTAAAAGAAGAAGTCATTTTTTAGTCTTCTTGACATCTCTAACTAATTTGAATTTTTCAAATACTCAACCGAATTCTAGACGCCATTTTATAAAACTAATTTTTTAAAATGTATGTGTTATAATTATAATTAAATATGTATTCAAATTGTGTGTTTAATATTGTGTCCCTCTCAAATTTAGATTCTATATCAGTTAATGTTTAAAATTAAGTTCTATTAAATGAAATATTAAAAAAAAAATGCTTTTTTATTTATGTGGGTTAAAAATTTTAAAAAATGCGGATTAGGAAAATATATTATTAAATTTAATTTGCTAAAATCCTTTATTAAGTTACTAAAGTGTATACTTTTTTGTTATTATATTATGGGATTGTATTATGAAATGTTAGAAGGCCAAAATTATATTTTTGCACCAGACCTCCATTTTTTTAGGACCGATCCTGATTAAGACTATAGACGTTTCATATATATATATATATATATATATATATATATATATATTTTTTTTTTTTTTTTTTATTCTACCTAAAAAAACTTATAACTAATGTTATCCTCACTTATAATTTTTTTTTTCATACTTCTAATCGATAGGAGACTTTGATTGCATTTTTAAAATATAAAATGATTTTGAGCTCATTTTATAAACTATTTTATTTTTGTATATAAAAAAAAATTCAAATTCCAATAGTGTTAAGCTCATAGTGCAATCCACTTCATTTAAAACAACGCATTATAGATTCAAATATCCGAATTCTTAAGAAAAACAATTTAGAATTTCTTGGATTATATGAAATTTACAACTATACGAATATTTTTGAAATCTTGGTCGGTGTACATCAATGGAATCAACCTTTGACTTGGTTGGGTTGTTCCCCATTTGTATGTACTTATTCTTTAAAAATAGCAATAAAAAAAATTAATTTTAAAATACTATATTTTTTCCTCTTTCATTAAACTAATAAATTGTTTTTCATTATTTGTATGTATTGTTTAATTTTTATGATTTTGATAAATTCAATCGTATAATGAATTAAATTCATTGTGTAATGAAATTTTTTTAAAAAAAAATAGTATTTTTAAAATTCTGAAAACTTTTACTATTTATGAAATATACAGCATAAAAATGTCGTTTTTTAAAATACCCCAAAGAAGACTTGTATATAAAAGGATGAGGGTCTAGAAGGTGTTCAACAAAAACACTTGGTAAAGTTAGAGCATGAAAAAAATGAGAGACCAAAGTATGATATTCTTCTTTATCATAACAATTGTATATTCTCTTGTATTTCAAAAACTCTATGCTCATCTTGATGAAGTTCACGTTGGTTTGATTGTGAATATGAAGTCTTGGGAAGGGAAGATAGCAAAGAAAAGTATAGAAATGGCCTTATCTGATTTTTACAAACATGATCATTATAAAACAAGGCTGATTTTGCATACTAGAGATTCTAAAGGACAGCCCATGACAGCCATATCTGCTGGTTAGTGTCTTACTTTTTTCTGATATATGATTTTAATTCAAGTTCTTTTACACTTTTTCCAATTATTTGTGTCTCTTGTTTTAGGGAAATTTCCTTGAGTGACAGATTTTTATGAAATATTTATAAAAATATCAACTTAAAAAGTATTTGCAAATATAGCATTTTTTATCATGTTTATCAATGATAAACAGTGAATTTATGTGTTTATCAGTGATAAACATAGTGTAAAAATATGTAATTCAATGTTTATCACTGATAAACTCGATCAAAATTTGCTATATTTATAAATATTTTTTTGAGCTTTTATTTTTATAAATATTACAAAAAAAAATTGCTAGATTTGCAAATGCCCCTTTTTTTAAGAGTATAAATATCAAAATATCCACTTCTGCCTCCCCTTTTACCTAATAGCCACCATTTTAAAAACATTATTTATTAGCCACATGTAAATGTAAAAATTCAAAAACACCCTTAATTTCAAATCATCCTCTCTCTCCTCCCTCCCTTGCCCTAAAAGTGTTTTGAATGAAACTTTTTAGAATAAATATTAAGTAAGTGTTTCATCTAAAATATTTGAGTATACTAAAAAGTGTTTTTAGATAAAATACTTGATTTGTGATTCTTCCAAAAATATTTATAAATAAGTATTTCTTTTAAAATGTTCAACTCAAAACTTTTTTAGGGAAAGTTATACCAAACAGACCCTAAGTCCTTTCCCGTAATTTCATCTTCTTTGTGAATAGGGACTAATTATCTTCCCATCAAGAGGAAAAAAAATGTTTGGATAGATATTTCAAAGGTATGAGTAGGTAAAATTAATTTCGCAAAAATTATATTTTAATACTAAATTGCAACTGATTTTTTTTTTTCCGAATCTCTTCCTCATATTTTGTATTAAAAAAACTCTTTATATTTTTTTTTAAACAATATATTTCCCTAATGCAATTGGCAGCTCTTGATCTTTTGAATGGTGACAAGGTTGAAGCAATCATTGATCCAGAATCACAATTGGAAACAAAGTTAATGGAAGAAATATTGAGAGAGAAAGCAAGAAATATCCCTATATTTTCTTTTCTCCATACATCCAAACCATCTAAAATCTACCCATTTTTTGTTCAAATCATTGAGAACAAAAATGCTCAAGTAAAAAGCATAATTTCCATGATTGAAGCTTTCAAAAGGAAGGAAGTTGTTCTTATTTATGACAATTTAAATGATCAAATTAGTGAAGGAATATTACTCAATCTTGAGGATTTTCTAATCAAGAAAACTATCAACATTTCCTATAAAAAATTGAACTCAACCTTAGATGAGAGAATTATTGAAGAGCTCAAAAAGATGAAGAATTTGCAAAGAAAAAAGCTATTCATTGTGCATCTCTCACCCCTTTTCTTGACTCCTTTATTCTCAAATGTAGCAAAATTGGGAATGATGAGTAAAGGGTTTGATTGGATTATGACAACAAAGAGCACAAATGGGTTGGATTCATTAAATTCTTCTCTTATTGAATCAATGCAAGGAGTGATTGGTTTCAAGAATTATAAACCAAATTCATCGAAACTCAATAGTTTTACATCAAGAATGAGAATGGAACTTTCCATGGAGGACGACCCTTACGAGAAAATAATCACGGATCAATTGATCGGCTCATTCGGTATATCGGCTTACGATGGAATATCGTGTCTTCTGAAGGCAATTGAGAGACTTGGAAGCTTTGGGTCTGGATTTGGTCCCATATTTCTAAAAGAGTTATTGAAGATAGACTTAAGTGGAATAAAAGGTGGTGTGAAGTTTCATATGATTGGAACATTGATGTCAAATAATAATAATAACGCATTATTCCAAATAGTAAATACAATGGGAAATGGTGGAGAAGAAAGAGTTGATTTTTGGAGTGCTAAAACAAAGACGGAGAGAAGAAAAATGAGAGATGAATCTTCATCTAATGATGATTTGGAAGCAATTAGATTGCATGAAAATGAAAGTTCTATTAAGAAAAAGAGATTTATGAATCTAAGAATTGGTGTTCCTGTTCAAGAATTCAGGGGATTGGTGAATGTGGTATTTAATGAAAATGATAACGAAACCATGGTTACTGGATTTTGCATAGATGTGTTTGAAGCTGTTATTATTAGATTGCTGCCAACTTATGAAATAAGCTATGAATTTATACCCTTCATCAATTCCAGTAATGGCCGTATGAGTGGAACGTACCAGGATATGGTTTCTGAAGTTTATTATAAGGTACACAAATCAATTCTATTTATCAAGTTTCTTTTAAGGTACAGATATCAATTAATATTGCGTTAGTGTCTAACTAGTTGAGCTAAATTTATTAAAAAAAATATATAACAAAATTTTAATTTATTAATTAGTGTTTTATTATAATCGAGTGTGATAGAGTTAAAAAATCTAATGTGTATAAATATTTTAACTCGTTGAATTTGACTATTTGCTTTTGAAAAATATGTGGGTACTGACCAATGAGGAGGAAGTTACATATTGACTTCGATATATTTCTCATTTTGATCGGACAAAACACATACTAGTGATTATTAAATTTATGGATCCCCAACATGAGTATAACTCAAGTAGTTAAGGTACCTATCCCTTCCCATAAGGTCGAATATATGAGTCTCATCTTCTGCACTTTGATGTAATATCTAAAAAAAATGATGGATCTCATTCTGATAAATATATAGATTCTATTAACACACATTTTATCCAATAAAAATGAGATAAGTAATAAAGTCAAAAGGAGTCCTTCCTTACCCGCCAATAGTACCGTATACTTTCTTTTGTTTTATTATTCTCTTAAAAAAAACATACACTAATAAAATCATGATCTTCACTAAAATGTTGGACTTTACTAGCACCCAAACACACACATATAAATATGCTACAAGCACACATACCTTAGTTAATTAGGTTAATAATATGCATTTTCTTATATTATATATATCCTTAAATTATATATTTGGTCTCTTACGTTTGACATAGTTTCGAATTTAATCTTAGCGTTTCAAATTTTTTAATTTAGTCCATAACATTTAAAATGATCTAATTTCACCACAAAAAAATTGAGCAAAGGCGGCGTGCGCTGAATTTCACCGCTTTAGGATTTAGCGGCGAAAAACATTCGCCGGGGTTTTTCCAATGAAAAACCCCCGTCGAAGAAGTCTATACCAGCGAACCACAAGATTTCGCTGGCATAGCCCCATAATTGGGGCAGCCCATCAAGGCTATGCCAGCGAAATTAATTTCGCTGGCTTTGCCTCCCATTAGTAATCTATGCCAGCGAAATTGGTATATAAAAAAAAATATTATGTATTATCTATGCCGACGAAATTCGGCGGCATAGCCCCTGTTCAAAATTCAAAATGTTTTTGTTACAAAATTACAATTTCTCCTGTTCATTGTGTTGGGATTGAGGCCTCTAAAAGAGTTCTTAAACGGAAGTCCCAACGGATCTTTCCTTGCAGTATAATAAATTCAAAATTCTAAATGCATAAAAGAAAAACTAACCCTTGTCGAGAAGTGTCCGCCTCTTCCTCGTTCTTCGATGGTTACGATCCAGGGACCACCAAAAAGATCTTCCTCACTAAGCACAAAAGAGAATCGGTGCGTGAGCACTATATCCTTTGAAAAAAGGAAAAATTGGGAAGAAGAATTTTCTTCCCAATCACCCTATGGGCGGCGCAAGAGAGAGGGATGAGAGGAATTTCCTGAGCCTTTACTTTAACTCTCTTGGTTGTTTGTTTTGGGGTCACCCCAAAGGTCCTATTTATAGGAAAACCAAAACATCAGAAAATCTTCTGAATATCTTTTAATTAATGAATAAAGATATTCTAAAATATATTTGAATAATGAAGATATTATATTTTATTCCATAATAAAACATTCCATATCTTTTATTTAAATTAATAAATATTAATTTAAATATATTATTTCATATCTTCCATTTAAATTAATCATATTAATTTAAATAAGATATTCCATATCTTCCATTTTAAATTAATCACATTAATTTAAAAATAAGATATACATATATTTTAAATAAAATAATATGCAAACTTTTTGGTCAACCATTTGACCAATGGGGCGTGTGACCCCACCCCGGGTCACACGCCCATGTCATCATCATATGACAATATTGGACATTTTTATTTTCCTCATTATTTAATGGAACAATTCCGTTAAATAATTAAATAAATAAAACTCCTTTTATTTATTTCCTCATTTAATTTGATAATTTCAAATTAAATATTTAAATAGACTCTTCTATTTAAATCCCCATTAATTTTGGACAACACAAAATTAATTTAATTAAATAGACTCCTCTATTTAATCTCTTATAATTAAATAGACTTTTCTATTTAATAATTAAATAGACTCCTCTATTTAATTCCACCATTAATTAAATAATTAAATAGAATCCTCTATTTAATTTCCTTTAATTAATTGAATAGACTCCTCTATTCATTTCCAATTTTCCAAAGAGAAATTAATCGTATTAATTTATGTTCTCGATTACATGCATTAGCTCGGAGGACTTAATGGACCTATAGGACTAAGCTCCAATGATCCAGAATTACCTTTGATTAAAACTCCTTTTAATCAATTAATTCATTAACTCCTAGATATCTCCACTAAATATCTAGAGTTGCACTCTTAGTACTATAGACATAGTTATGTCCATTGGCTATAATCATTAACTACACTTTGATCCTTCACAAGTTAGTTCGTATCCATGGCTAGGTATTTACACCGTATTAACCTCCATGATTCATCTTGTTCCTTAAGCCCAACTGATTCTCCAATGAACAACCTTACATAATCTCCATTATGCGTCTTTAACCTTTTCCTTGATCAGAGGAATATGGGGCCCCGCTGTTCAAGACCGAATCAGTCCATAAGGGAACTACTTATCTATTTTCCTATATGGAAAAGAGTGAATTCCAATTCTTGTGTAATTACGTTCCCAGCTATAAGCAAGATGCAATCCCCAAAGTGGGAGGCATATTGAGCGAACTATACGAGTCACTCTCACCTATGCAAATCAAAGGCTTATCTCTTGCGAACAAGAGTTCGTAATCCACTCAGGATTAAGATCAATTGTACATGATCAACCGGTTGATAAACGAAGTATCTTTCTGTAACGGCTTTCCCAGAAGACAGTAAGTTTATCCTAGTCCAGTCTACTACAATCTCTATTGCAGCAACACCCCCACTCACATGTCTCTACATGAGCGATCCAGATGAGATCACTTGTGCCAATTAACAAGTGGGCAATGTTAGTGGTGTTACCAGAAATAAGGCACCCAACCTTTATTCATGTACCACAGACTATTTGAGTTACACTTAAGTGAATCTTCCCGCATCATATGCTCACTTTAAGTTATCATACGTAACTCTGGATCTTATGATGGATTACATTTATTAAACTAATAATAAATGACAATGTAAATATTACTAATTAATAATTCCTTTATTTATTTATAGTTTAATTGGATTACATAAGATTTAGGGCAGAAACTGTAAAGACTCGAATTTTCACAAATCTTTAAATCAGAAGTAAAATAGCGGAAGACTTATTTTTACAAAAATTTGGCGTGGATCCGTTTAAAATACGAACTCCCTAAACCTGTTTTTTAAGAACTCATCTCAGAGAATTTTAATCACATATATTCCTACTCCAGAATATACTCAAATCAGAGAAAGTAAACTCAAAATATACATACAACCGACCTTAGGCTCTCATGAGCCACAAAATACAAGTTTTAAGACTTTATTTCAAGTTTATATGTATATATAGCATTCCCAAAATGCTCCAAACTTAGATTTACTAGTCCAAATGTCCATAAGCATTCACTCGAGATCACGCGACGACCACCTCCACGACCTCGTCCTCGACCACGAATATTACCTGAAAATAAAGTGGTGTAGCACCATTAGCAAACAATGCTAGTGAGAATAAGATGGATGCAAGCACTTTTATGAACCAAATTCCATATCGGAGAATGTGTCCAAACCAATCTAAGTACTCTTGCACTACCCATTCAATATTCCAAGTACTTTACATAAAAGATCAAACCATTCTACTATCTCGTAAATTCGGAAAGTAAACATTCAAGCCCGTAGTTAAAGTAGATACTAGTGCTTAACAAAGTAAATGACAAAGTAAATAACAAAGTAATAACAAAGTAAATAACAAAGTAAATTTCATCCGTGACCACTTGTCACCAATCATAATCATCCCGTGACATCCGTGCATAACGATACTATGCAAGTCACCGTGACATCCGTGCATAACGATACTATGCAAGTCACCAATCACAAACCGTTCCGTGACATCTATGCATAACGATACTATGCAAGTCACCGTGACATCCGTGCATAACGATACTATGCAAGTCACCTAAAAGTGAATCTCATCACTAATAATAACATACTAACTCGATTCTACACAAGAATCTCTCCAAAGTTCTTTTAACTATTCTATAACCACTCAAACTAAACGGAGTACATAAAACTCTTCTCAAAATTCCGAAATCTAATTCTCCTCGAGAATATAACTTAAAACCACCAAAAGCATCTTACCTTAAGCAACAACCCATCTTAACTAAATTCCTTATGCACTTTCCTTAACTCCCAATTAACAAACATTCTTGGAAAAGTTCTAAAATCTAATAACCCTCTTAACTTCGATCGAACATAATCGTCAAGTAATTTGAAAGCATAAAAGTAATCACAACCATTTTAAACTCACCTTAAAAGAGTAGTCAACTCCTAACCACCGGTTGACCGAAATTCACGAACGATGCACAAAACCTATAATTAAATACACCTAAAGTATATTAATTAACCGAAATGAACAACGATCGTCACGATACTAAAATAAAAGACAAAACAGCCCGGGATTCATGCTAAGAGGCCCACGGCTTAAGGGGAAGGAAGAAAAGGAAATTGTTTTCCGGATTTTAAGCACTTTAAAGACATTCCGGGTTGGTTTCGGTTACTTTGGAGATTGGTAACCTAAATGGGTAAACATAATTTAGGGTTTAGGTCAAAAGTTCAATCCCGAACAATTAAGTAAAGTCACAAAACATATCAAATTCAAAACCCTCATCAACAACAAACAAGAGGAAAATTGAAATAAATGGCTTTTTGGCTCAAACCCGAATCTAGGGTTAGGGAAAGTTCCTAAAAATGAATAAAACGACATTCCCGAATGATTTCTTAAAGCCCCGATGAACGAATTCGAAAATTACAACTCAAAACCTCCATTAAACACTATTCACTTCTAGGTTTTGAAACTTTGACATACCTTAAGGCCTCGATAAAACGAGCGGAAATCACGAAGAGTAGGTTGGAAATGATGCTCGGGCCCGTGGCTATCCAACGCAACCGAAATTATCACGATCCGCCAAGAATTGAAGAAAAACCAAAAATCAATTCTTTCACTTTGTTGCTCACGGCCAAGGAAGGAGGAGAAGAAGAAAAATGATGAAGACTTGGTCAAATTTGCTTTATTTAAAGATAAATGAATAGTGTTTTTGATATTTAAGAAATTGGAAATGACGCCTACGTCCTTTATTTGTCTTAAGCCTTTAAAACGAAACCCGAACCATTTAAACTAGCCCAATGGTGATTAATAATTATTAATTGGCCTATTAATAATTATTAATACCACCGAAACTAAAATGGGCTAATTAAGCGATTAAAAAGGTTTCCGAACGAAAATAACTATTTAAATCTAAATAACTAAATCTAAATTAACTTTAAATAAATAAACACTTATATAAATAAAAAAAAATTACCTCTAAAATAACGGGACGTTACAGAAACCCCAGCACATTGCACTTTATACAATTAGAAAAAATCATATGAAAGTTAAAGACATCACAATTGAAAAATATTAAAACATATATAATAAAATAATCCATAAAGTACTAAGACATAATCTCTAAAGCACAAAACAAATATATAAAAGTGTTTTGAGTCATAATCTCCAAAACATATCACAATATCCTAGCTAGGCGGAGTCTGCGTAAATGTAGAAATGTTGTTTCTCATCTCTAAAAGATCACGTCTAAGCTCTAAATAATTATCTTTCATCTCGTTGTATTTGCTTGTAAGTTCTTTGTTCTCTAACATGAGCTGATCGACCCTCGGATCTTCAACAACGCGTGATCGGCCCCCACGTGAATGAGAAGACACCCTATGATGTGCAAGTCCCGCCCCTAAAACTTTTATATATCCCGAACGATATCCTCGAACTCTCTCAATGATCTCATCTTCAGTTAGGCGAGGTTGGACAACTTCGTCCACCTCCACCTCAGGGGCAACAAGCAAATCACACATCATGCCCTGCACAATAAAAACAATACTTTAGAATACAACCAACACTTTAAAAGCTAATCACACACATTCTTTACAATTTACATAACACGTTCTTTAAAAAATGAAACAAACACTTTATAATAGATTCTACAAGTCTTGTGAAACTTACATAATCTTCCTTCGCCGCATCATTGATCCAATCACCCTTATCATTTGTATGCGTGACTCGAAAGAGATCAATTTGATTGAACTCTTCTTCATGATCTTCATCTTCCGCTTGCTAAAATCAAAACAATACAAGTTATATTAGATAACATAACTTAAGCAATGTTTAATTATTAAGTAATATAAAACTTAATTTACATGATCCGTCATGACTCGCACATGTGATCTCGAGCCCGTTTTGTGATTATATTTCATTTTCCCCCGATTTTCAACATTAGCCTCAGACGTGGCCTACAACACAATCAACGTAAGGTTACAATATGTGTTTTGTGATATAAACGATAATAATGAAAATGCTAATATTTATGTGCTTATCTTAAACTTAGAAGTCTCCCACATATCACATAAAAATATCCAATCATCTAAGTTCTCCACTTGTGCGTGCTTCTTTACTTGGGCTACTTGAATGCCGTCTTTGTCTTTATTATCCTCATAATGTCTATGCAACTTTCCACGAAACTCGTTCAATGCGTTTGACATTTTGTGATTGAGGTACACATTCACCGCCTCTCGAGTTGGGTCAAAAATGAAGTTATCCTACATAAGTGTACACAAAATTACCTTGAATTCATATTTTACAAAACTAAGAATACATTCATTCATATTACATTGAAAGTACTTACCAAAAGTCGATGAACTATATTGTCCTTGTCTGTTTGAGTCACATACTTCCACTTCACGATATGTCGAATGAGAATGTATGTACGACAAAGAGCACCAATTTGGTTGATGAAATACGTGGCATTGGCGCCTATTGAAACACATAATTTGTCGGGGATGTCCACATGTAGCTTCCCTATATTGTCCCGAACCGCTTGAGCAAGTGCTAGACTCTAACTCTTTTTGGTTTCAAAGGTTGAACCATTCGTCATTCATCACCATACTTAATGTCTTCCAAGTATAACACGTGTTGAGCTTGGTTGGAAAGAATAAAGGGTTCGTTGACATACCACCGACGAGATAGATTAATAGAAATGCATCCTAAGTCATTATGAACTCTATTGGAGGATGTGTCTATCCATTCACAATTGAATATAATAACTTCATTTCGCCCTACATATGTATATGTTAAAACTTCACTTAGAAATCCATAAAATGTTATAGAACCCGTCGTGCTCCCCTGGAACTGAAACACCACAACTGCTAGTTATATGAGCACTTGAACGGTCTAATGTGTGAAAGCGCAATCCGTTCTCACAACATCCATTATAAGAATGAGCTCGATTATCAGGTCCTAGTGAAAGTGCAAACAAATCCTCACTAATTTTGCCAGCAATGCGTAGTTCTCGTTCCTATGACATACTCATATGATTAGGATAAATATAGGTTATATATATATATATATAAAATATTATTGCAAAACACTTTCTTACATGAGTTTTGAACCATTCTGGAAATTGTCTCTCTTGACGTGTGTATATATTTATGTTTGATCTTTCCGTTTGAAGTATATCAAAATGTTTCCTATTATAGAAAGATAATCAATTTCGGAAACCGTACATATTCATAGATTTTTCAAAATATCAGTTTAGGTTTGAAGAATACGCACCGAATAAATGGTTCAACTTCGTCACAGTTGTTTAATATGTACCAATGTACCTTGTTCATTTCATCTCGTGAAAGTTGTCGAAATACAGATTTTCCAAATGGACAGGTTTGAAGTCTAAAAACAGAAACATCCAGATTTGCACGAATGAGTGATGCTCTTTCATCGTTTCTGTCAACCCTATTATACCTTGTCTCAATGTTTTCCAAATACATTGTACAAAAACTGATTGACTCGTTTAACACATATGCCTCAGCAATAGATCCTTCTGGTCGGGAATTATTCCTGACATATTGTTTTAAGTAGGCCTCATCATATGGATAAAGCCCGTGGGCCGGCCCAAGCCCGGCCCGGCCCGGCCCGTAAGTCAACGGTTGACGGGCCAGGCCCGGCCCGGCCTATAAATCAATGGGCTGGATATGGATCATGCATTTGAGCCCAAGCCCGGCCCGCGGGCTTTATCCATAGGGCCCCCATCAGGCCCGGCCCTAAGCCCGGTTCAAAGCCCGTTCAAAAATTATTTAAAATATATATATATATATATATATATATATATATATATATATATATATATATATATATATATATATATATTTTAAAAATTATAATATATATATATATATTTTTAAAAATTATAAAATATATATTATATTTGAGAAAAATGCACATGATTTATGCATATAAGTAGGTGTCAACCTAGTTGGGATGTATTTACATTGCAATGATGCAAATTATTTCTCGAAAAAACAATTATGTAAATCTTATTTCTTGGTGAAATCATTATACTTCATTATTATTATTTATCCATTTTAGTTTGTCTCTTTTTAAGTTAAATTAAAAAAATATATATATAGTCAAATTAAGTTAAAAGAATGATAAATAAATTTAATTTAAAAAGTTTAATTCCATATAAAATAAAGTATAAATAAAAAAATATATATAATAACAAAATAATAAATTAACTTCATCACTTTATAGTTAAATTTAAGTTTAATTAACATATAGGAACAAATATAAATAAATAATTTAATAGTAAAAATTTAAATTAACTTTTTTTTCATCATTTTAGAGTTAAGTTTAAGTTTAAAATGTTAAAAATAATTTTTTAAAAATACAACTAATAATTTAATAGAAATTTAATTAAATGCATAAAAAATTGAACGGGCTGGGCCAAGCCCGCAAAAACGGGCCAGGCCCGGCCCGGCCCGTATTTTATCTCATGGGTTCAAGCCCGTGGGCTGGGCTTGGGCTTACCCTTTTAAGTCAGGCCCGGGCCAGGCCCGGCCCATTTATAGAGCAGGCCTGCCAGGCCCGGCCCAAGCCCATTGATGAGACTTAGTTTTAAGGTTCTAAGACTTCGCTCTATCGGGTACATCCAACTATATGTAACAGGCCCGACTATTTTGGCTTCATATGGAAAATGAACACACAAGTGAACCATCACATCTAAAAATGCCGGAGGAAATATCCGTTCAAGTTTGCATAAGATAGTGACAATGTCTCTGTCCAACCTATCCAGATCTTCAACTCGAATAACTTTCGAACACAAAGAACGGAAAAAATTACTAAACTCAGTAATAATACGATCTATGTTCTTGTCCACAAAACACCGAACAGCTAGTGGTAAGAGACGTTGCAATAGAACATGTGAATCGTGACTCTTAAGTCCATATAATTTTCCAGATTCCACATTGATGCAACGAGATATGTTTGATGCAAAACCATCAGGGAATCTGACACCTTTCAAAAATTTACATGCTTGAACTCTTTCTTTTGAAGACAAGGTAAAAGATGCCAAAGGTTTTATAAACTTGTTACTGACCTTGCATACGTGCAACTCTTTCCTAATTTTCAAATTTTATAAATCTAACCGTGCCTTTAAAGTATCTTTGTTTTTCCCATCTATCGAAAATAATGTCCCTATCAAGTTATCACAAACATTCTTTTCGATATGCATGATATCTAACTTGTGGCGTAAAAGTAGGGATGACCAGTATGAGAGAGTAAAAAATATACTCACCTTCTTCCAATTATGGTTATTTTCAGGTTGTTTTCGTTTTTTTGTCAACGTTGATAGGATTCTTCCCTGGTCTAACAAAGTGTAAACGACTAACTTCAGATAGTATCTCAGAACCAGTCTTAACCCTAGGTTGATCGCGTAACTCCTGGAAACCATCATGCAACTTACTTTTACGGATTACATGATCTAATGGTAGATATCGTCGATGACCCATATAACAAATTTTACTTCGTAACCCTCGTGACGATGTATCATCTAGGCATAAAGGACACGCCTTATATCCTTTAGTACTCCATCCTGACAAATCACCATATGCTGGAAAGTCATTAATCGTCCACAAAAGTGCAGCATGCATTTGAAAATATTCAGATTTTGAACTATCAAATGTTCTAGTCCCCTCATTTCACAACTCGTACAACTCCTCAATCAAAGGCTCCAAAAACACATCAATATCTTGACCCGGTGATTTAGGACCGGGGATAAGCAATGACATAAAGAAACTAGATTCTTTCATACACTTCCAAGGAGGTAAGTTGTACGGAATTAACATCACCGGCCACATGCTGTAAGATGTACTCATGTTACTGGAAGGATTAAAACCATCTGACGCTAGAGCCAAACGCACGCTTCTTAGATCAGACTCAAACCATGGATATATTCGGTCGAAATGTTTCCATCCTTGTGCATCTGATGGATGGCGAAGCACACCATCTATTTCCATTCTCTTATCTTTATGCCATCGCATATCAGATACCGTGTGTTTAGAAGCGAACATATGTTGCAACCTAGGCTTAATTGGGAAGTGACGCAATACTTTATGGGGAACTTTCTTACTCTTCTCACCAAACACCTCTTTATAGCGTGATTCTCCACACACCGAACAATGCTCACAATTAGCAAACTCTTTCCTATACAATACACAATCATACTTGCATGCATGAATTTTTTCATAACCTAAACTCAATCCACTGAGCATCTTTTTACTAGAGTAATAGGACCCCGGTAATACAGAATCAAGTGGAAATGCCTCTTTCAATAGTTTGAGGAGCATATCAAAAGACTTGTTGCTTCATTTGTTCAATACTTTTATATGCATCAGTTTCACAAAATAATTTAGAGCAGAAAACCTTGTGCAACTGGGGTATAATTCTTTTCTAGCTTCACCTAATAAATGTGAGAAATCATTGTCTGTGGAACTATCATTCTCAACATTCTCATATAAAGGACCTCGTATATCCTGAATAACTTCATATATTTCACTTACTCTCCCATCATCCAAATGTCCCCTTAAATTCTCATCAGCGTGTGATGTACTTCCGACATAGCTCGTGCACCCCCTAACATCTGCTTGCTCTCCATGCAATACCCACCAAGCGTATGTCGGAGACATTCCATTAATATAGAGATGTCTCTCTGTGCTATCAATTTCCCCAAATACAGTGTTCACACATTTCATACAAGGACAACGAACCTCCCATTTTCATTGACAACGGTCCTCGCTACCTCTAAAAAAAACTTAATCCCCTTAACGTATTCCGCACAAAATCTGTCTCTAAATACTATCCAACTCCTGATCCATAACCTAGGAGGTAATAAAGTTAGGTATGCTACTTAATTAACATGGCATAATAAACTATAAATCTAAACTATGACTAGGATAAATAAATTTAATTCCAATTCAGTTTGATATAATTTAGTTCTGATTCAATTTAGTTCTGATTCAATTTGAGTACTTACCATGAGATTTTTTTTTATAAAAAAATTGATATAATATATATAATACACGTTTTGATCCATCATATATATTACATGTGTTTTTCTTGATTCCTAATATTGGAACTATACGCATGCCATGAAGTAGAACTTTGATGCTGTGGTTGGAGATGTGACGATCTTAAGAGAGAGATTAAAGTATGTTGATTTTACAGTATCATTCACTGATATTGGTGTGGGAATGGTAGCTTTTGACGACTCCAAAAATACATGGTTATTCTTGAAACCTCTTTCGAGAAATCTGTGGATGGCAACTGTTTGTTTCTTTATATTCACTGGTTTTGCAGTTTGGGTAATTGAACGTCCAAACAACCATGAATTCCAAGGCTCTACATCTCATCAAATTGGGACTGTTTTATGGTTCTCTTTCTCAACCCTTGTTTACGCTCATAGTAAGTGTTGCAATATATTAAGCTAGACTCATTTCCTTAATTAGCTCGTTTATTTTAGAGTAAAGTGTTATTTTAGTCTCTGAGTTTTGGAGGTCGTGTCTATTTGGTCCATGCGTTTTCAATTTGTGTCTAAGTGGTCCATGAGTTTTGGATGTTGTGTCTATTTGGTCCCTGCGTTTTCAATTTGTGTTCAAGTGATCCCTGAGTTTTGGATATTGTGTCTATTTAGTCCCTAGATTTTCAAGAACTATTAAAAATAAGTTTAATTGGTCCTTAATTTAACGTATTCATTAACTTCTTACCAGAATATTGACTTAACGCTGACATAACATGTTTAATTGGTCAAAATACAAAGATATGATTAAATATTATTTCAAATATCTCATCAATTTAGGCCTAAAATATGATATAATAATTAATCTCATGTCAGTCAATTAAACATTTTATGTCACCGTTAAGTCGATATTATGTTAATGAGTTAACAAATTAAGGAATAATTAAACTTTTTTCTAATAATTTAGGGACTATTTAGACACAAATTGATAACTCAGGGATCAAAACAGACACAATATTTAAAACCCAAAGACCAATAGACACAAATTGAAAACGCATTGACCAAATAAACACAATATTCAAAACTCAGAGACCACTTATACACAAATTGAAAACGTGGGACCAAATAGACACAACCTCCAAAACTCAAGGACCAAATGAGTACTTTACCCTTTATTTTATTTATCTAGATTAGTCTTTTCTATATAAATTATGTCATATCGTTATACATTTACATAATTCAATACAATGTAGTTTTTCTGTAACAGTAAGTAATCTGAATTTCTAAATATTAGGTTAAAAAACACAATTTGATAGGAAATTGATTTTGTTTTAAATGGTCGTATTGTTTTGCATGCAGGAGAGAAGTTAGTAAATAACTTGTCAAAGTTTGTAATCATAGTATGGCTATTTTTTGTGTTTATTTTGAGTTCAAGCTACACTGCAACTTTGGCTTCAATGATGACTGTTAAACAACTTCAATTGGATCCAAAACAAAGCTACATAGGATACAATCTGGGTTCAGGTGCCAGTGGAATTATCAGCAACTTGAATTTCAAAGATTTCAAGATGAAGCCATATGCTTCAACCAAAGAATATGCAGAAGCTTTGAAAAAAGGAAGCAAGAATGGTGGTGTTTCTGCCATCATCGAAGAGATTCCTTACATCAAGATCTTCCTTGCACAATATGCTGATGAAAACTTCTATTTGGCGGGATCCATGCCAATCACTAATGGCTTTGGCTTCGTAAGTATCTTAAAAGTTTTTAAATTTATAATTCTTAATATCGTGAGATTTCATCTCAAAACTAATTGACAATGAGAGAAGTAGCTCATGTATCTTATAAATATTATGAATTTCTTCATTTTTTCAATGTGTGATTCTCAATAATAATTAATAACAAAAATTGTCAGCAGATAACGAAGGTACACATATCATCTAACTCGTCCAAGTATATTGTTAAAACTATAAACTCAAAGTTCTCAAAGTCAAAAAAAAATTCTCAAAGTCAAATGCAATATAAGACGTCAAAATCATCACTTAGATCTAGGGGTAGTTAAATACAGTTTCCACATCATTTTACACTTCAACCGAACTTTTTTTTTCTCTTATCTTTTTATAAAGAGATTGTATTGAAGAGTCACAACCAGGATAGTTTTGTATTTCCTATTTTACTATCAGTTTGAAAATTTGAGTGTCAGTGACAACAGGCCTCCACAAACTTCACATCGGTATCCATCTTTGTGATTTATTCAGATATACGATGCACAATGAAATTAATTAATTTGCAAATTTCTTTTTTTGTCTTTGAAATTATAGGCTTTACCCAAAGGCTCTCCATTGGCATCAGACATGTCAAGGGAAATACTGCGGCTAAGAGAAGAAGGAAAATTAAAGGCTATAGAAGATAGATGGTTTCAAGCTCCGTTTGATATCTCCTCCACCAATAACAAAAGTGCTCTTACTTTATACAACTTCAGGGGCCTTTTCTTCATGAGTGGTACATCTTCCGCTTTAGCCATTCTCATGCTCCTAATTTTTCGCATTCATAGAAGAAGCCATTTAATTAGAGATTTTATAGTGATATCTTGGAGGAAAACAATGGATTGTATAGTGACATCTTGGAAGAAGATTATAGAATTTGTAAGAGCTTGCTTCTTATCTTAGAGAAGAATTAAACGACATGTTTTTTTAACTATAGTGCAAGAATGACCTTGCACTATCATGGTTTTTTTAATGTAAGAATGACCCATGTACTATTACATTTTTTAATTAGGATGTGACGTGAAAAACTTACCCTTACTAAAAACTTTTAAGTTTTATCTACGTGACAGTTTATTACTAAAAATAAACTGTCTTGGCTGTTTAATTTTATAGTGCAAGAATGACCTTGCACTATTAGGTGACCCCTAAGCCCTATACTATTAGATTTTTTAAATGTTAGAATTAAGTTAATGAAATCATTTGTTTCAATTCAACCCCTAATAATTAAGTCGAATGGGAATATCTTGACCACAATTAATTACCCATTCTCGATGTCATCCACCAAAAATTGATGTAACGATTTTGAAAAAATTTCCCCTCCAAGTTTTCTTATATTTTTGGTTACTTTATTTTTATATTAAAAATTTGGCAGTGTTTGTCATCCTATGGATTTATACAATATGAACATCTTCTTGATTTCAAGAATAAATCACACATTTATAACTTGTAACATCTTCCAAAACAACTCAAAGCGAGAAAATGCCCAAAATTGGAGTTCTCGACGGAAAATCAAGACGAAAAGACCAACATATAAATCCACAAAAACTTACTATCTCAAACAACAATACATAAAATGAAAGGTAGAAAAAACAACAAACACAAAATCATAACAAAACATCAACAACAACAAACTCATATTCTTTTTCTTCTTGGATTTGGATGAGTAAGGTGATGAAATTTGTATAAACGTTTTTCTTATTGATTCTCATGGTCAAAGACCCATATTTATACAAGAAAATTAGGGCAAGCTTTACAAGGAATAAAATATATATAAAATCTGAATTTACAATAAAAACGGGTCACCGCCGCGGCGGCGAAAACGGACACTCGAAAATTAACGAGTTGGTCGCCGCGGCGGCGAGGGCCACCTCCACGGCGCCCACTCTCGGGTTTCTTGTCTGGGGAAGCTAAATTTTGGTCTCAGACTCACCGCTGTGGTAGTGAGGAATCCACCGCCGCGGCGACAGAAGAATTTATGGAAAACGTCCCCGAATGCCCACCTTGCCAATACGCCCCCTCAAGTTGGAGCATGAAGATCACAAATGCCCAACTTGCCAATAAGAAACTGAAATTGAGCTTTACTGAGAGCTTTAGTGAGAATGTCGACAAGTTGAAGATCAGTTTGAAGATGTGCCGCGCGAACAAGACCAGCAGAAAGAGCATCACGAACAAAGTGGCAATCCATCTCAATATGCTTTGTTCGTTCATGAAAAATCGGATTAGCAGCAATATGTAAAACTGACTGACTATCACAATAAAGCTGAATAGGCTGCGAGTGAATTATACCAAAACATGATAACAAAGACTTAAGCCATTTTAACTCACAGATTGTAGAGGCCATAGATCGATACTCCTCGGGCAGAGAACGGGTCAAGATAACTGTTTCTTAGTCTTCCAAGAAATCGGGGAAGAACCCAAAATGATATAATAGCCAGTCAAAGAACGTCGAGATAAGGGGCAACTAGCCCAGTCACTATCACAATAAGCAGTTAATTGAAAATCACATTCACTGCGTAGAAGAATACCTTGACCAGGACATCCCTTCAAATAACGTAAAACGCGCAGGCCCGCATCCCAATGTTCAAAACGAGGATTTCCCATAAATTGGGCCAAGATATGAACCGAATAACTAAGCTCCGGACGAGTAATAGTCAAATAAATAAGACGGCTAACGAGACGTCTATATTTCTCAGGATCATCAAGAGATTTGCCATTGATAAGAGCAAGTCGGTGGTTTTGTTCAATAGGAGTAGAAACAGGTTTGACTCCAAGTAAACCAGCCTCTCCAATAATATCAAGAGCATACTTATGTTGAGATAAATAAAGCCCATCGGTTCCACGAGCTACTTCAATACCAAGAAAGTATTTCAATGCACCCAAGTCCTTCATATGAAATTTGTCACTGACTTGCTTCTTGAAAGAAGCAATGACCTTAGAAGAACTGCCTGTAATAATCAGATCATCAACATACATAAGCACATGCAAAGAAACCGAATTTTTCGAGTAGCTGAATAGAGAGTAATCCGGGTAAGACGGAACAAAACCAATATCTTTCAATGCGGAAATAATTTAGCAAACCAGTTGTGAGGAGCCTGTCGAAGTCCATATAAGGACTTACGAAGACGGCAAACTTTACCAGTAGCAGAAGAGGCAAAACCCGGAGGCAATTTCATATATACCTCTTCATCAAGATCACCATGCAGAAACGCATTGTGAACATCCATCTAATGCAACTCCCACTTCCTAGCAATAGCAACAGAAAGGAAAGTCCGAACATTAACCATTTTGGCAACGGGTGCAAAAGTTTCATTGAAATCAATACCTTCAATTTGTCGATTTCTATGAACCACAAGACGACCTTTCAATCTTTTGACAGATTCAACAGACTTATATTTGATCTTATACACCCATTTGCAACCAATAGCATGTTTCCCTAGTGGGAGATCTTCCAAGGTCCATGTCCCGTTACGTTCAAGGGCATCAATCTCCTCTTTCATTGTTTTACGCCAACTGGCATCCTGAACTGCCTCGTGAAAAGAGGTTGGTTCTTTTCCTGTAGTAATGGTAGCCAAAAAAAAAAGAATGCTTGTGCGAAAATCTATCACAATTTACATAACAAGCAATAGGAAAACGAGTACCTGCGTTAGAAGGTGATGTGACAGGGTTTATAGTGCGAACGGTATTTGTAATATAATCTGTAAGCCTCGTTGAACTCTTCTTAATCCGATGTCCTCTTCCAGTTGGAATGGCATCCGGAGAAGCATCAGTAGATACATTCGAAGAAGAAGAATCAGTAGGCACGTCACCAACAACATTAGAAGTATCAGTAGGAGGCACCAATAAACCGTCATCATTTGGCAGAGTAGATGGTAAAGTCTCACTACTAACAAGAGTTTCTTCTTGACCAGGATCATCATAACATGAGTTATTATGTGAGGAAGATGATAGGCCTATGTCGGGAGAGGAAGCATTATCTAGGAAGGGAAAACTTTGCTCACAAAAGGTTACATCGTGTGAAACAAAGAATTCGTGAGTTTCAAGATCATAAACTCTCCACTCTTTCTTCCCAAACGGATATCCCATAAATATTCACTTTCGAGATCGAGAACCAAACTTATCTTTAACACGAGGTTGATTCTTCACAAAACAACGACAACCAAAGACACGCAAGTGGGTAGAAGACGGGGAATTATAAATAAAATTTCATATGGTGTCTTGTTGTGAAGAATAGAAGTAGGGGTTCGATTAATAAGATACACAGCAGTTAAGACACTTTCACCCCAAAAAGAGGTAGGAAGGTTAGCTTGGAAGAGAAGGGCCCGTGCAACATTAAGAATATGCCTATGTTTTCTTTCCACTCTCCCATTTTGTTGGGGTGTGTCAACACAAGAGATTTGGTGAAGAATACCATGGTCCCCCTAAAATCGATGTAGGGAGGTAAACTCTCTACCATTATCACTTCTAATAACTTTCACAGTTGTATTAAACTGAGTTTGCACCATTTTACAGAAATCTCGCAATAGTTGTGGAACTTCAGATTTGACAGTCATAAGAAAAACCCAAACTGCGCGGGAGCAATCATCTACAATAGTGAGAAAGTAATGTGCTCCATAACTAGAAGCGGTATTATATGGTCCCCAAATATCACAGTGTATCAAATCAAAAATAGCAACTGATGTATTAAAGCTCAAAGGAAATACACTTCTCGTTTGTTTCGCACGAAGACAAATATCACAAGATTGATGCAAACTAGTGTTTTTCTTAACACTGCTAAAAGAATAAAATAAACTAGATAAAGAAGATTCAACACATCTTGAGGGATGGCCAAGACGTCGATGCCACAATTCACTATTAACTGTTACAACTACCTGATTCATTTGTTGATGTTGAAGCGGACAAAACCAATAAACCCCATCACATTGATCACCCGCTCCAATCATTATCCTCGAACCTCGGTCCTGAATAACACAAAGCTTGTTAGTAAACGTAATAGTATAGTAATTATCGTTAATCAGCTCAGATAAAAGATTGCAAGATAAATCTGGAATATATAGCACACGATCTAACTTCATATTTTTGCTCAAAGTAACTGATCCCCGTTTTCGTGCAAAAGTCTGCTTTCCATTAGGAAGACCAACCGAGATAGGAGAAATATCAACCAAATTATAAAACAAGTGAGCATTACTGTTGTGTGAAATTGTGATACGCAAGTGCACGTAGTCTAACAAGTAATAAAGTGATAAGAAAGATATCGTTCCCATGAGGATTAGTAGATTAAGTAGGTGTTTAACAAATAATTTAAAGAAAATAAAGACAATGATAAATTGGGATGATGTGATTTATGAAACTAAATAATTAAAATTGTGAAATTATGCAAAACTAAATAAATAAATTCTAAATTAATTAAGGAAAATAAATACGATGTCAAAAGTGGCTTAAATTACTCCTAAAATATGCAAGAATAATAAAGTGATGAAACTATGTAGGGATGAATGGTTGGAAAATCAAGAATCCCCCTAAAAAGTCTTAGAATTCACAAATGCTGCAGCAGTGCTGTGGCTGTGCTGCAGCAAACTGCATTAATAAATACACTTTTTATGCAAGCAAACTCAAATGTTCATGTAACTTTGTCAAGCCTAGCATTATTCTAATTCTTAATCCAACTTAATTCCTATGTCTAGGTTAAATTAGATTAAAAATACGCTTTGATACTCCGGTTTAGGCTTTAAGGTGTAAACACATATGTCTATACATTACCAAAAACAATTTCTAGAATCGTTAACCCCTATCAATCAATATTATTCCATTCAATTTTAACCTTTTCAGAATTAAAACTAAACTAGGCAATTCACTTAAGTTGATCAAGCATAAGCAAAGAGACAAGAAATATCAAACTATTGATTGAGCATAAAAATTGAATTCATTAAAGCTTGGGAAAAACTAATTCCCTTTAGGGTTCATCTATCAATTCCAACCTAAGAAATTTAGTTCATAATGAAATTCAAATAAACAAAAGTGTTCTTCAAAAATAAACCTAAACCTAGCATAATCTAATAGTGGAGAAAAAGAAGAAGAAGAATAGCAAGAGTAAATAAATGGAGGAGAAGAGATCCAAACGAATTCCCCTTAGAAAAAGCTTCCTCCCTGGTTATGTTCAGCTGCTCTCTGCCTTTTTTCAAGTTGAAGTCTGTCCCAGCTGCTGCCTCCTCTTCTTTCTTTTTAGATCTAGGTTAATTTCCTTTCTTTTTTTGTTTTTGGGCTTGGGCTTTCTTTTAATCTCCTCCAAATTGCTCCTAAGATGGACCCTAAGTAGTGGGCTTATTTTATCTCAAGTGGATCTGCTGAAACGGGCCCAAAAATATGGCTTTTTGGGACAAAAATCGTGATCTGCACTGCTGGCCAGATTCTGCCCAGTGTGCTGCAGCACAGCTGCAGCACTTTTAAAAAATCTGCACTTTTTTCCTATTTCCTGCATGAAATTTGCAATTCTTTTAGGACTTTCTTTCATTCAAATTGACAAAATTAAATACCAAGAGCCAAGAACAATCCTAAATATACTTTAAAGTGCTAAAAACCCGAATTTTCCCAAAATAAGCTTTATTAAAGAATGATTCTAAATGAGTTCAAAGTGCACAAAATATAAGCAAAGTTCAATAAATTAATTATCACATAGGCATTAAAATAGGACCAAATAACTCTATTTTGTAGAGTTATCAAGTACCAAATATATGATTGGAACATGTAGTATCGATGATCCACAAACCTTCATCAATAGACTTACCATTCAATTTCTTAGTGGTAGAGGATTGACCTTTCGAATTCAACATATTCACTAATGTAGCCCATTGATCATCAGAAAGGCCATGTAACCCGCTTCGATCAGTAGCAGTAATAGGGGTTTGTTTCTCACAATTTGTTGTGATGGCCGCATTCGACACTTGCCCACAACCACTACCACCTCTTCCTCCGCCTCTACCTGAGTGTCCTCCTCCTCGTCCTTGCCCTCCATTAGAAGGCTACCAATCAGGATACCCATACAACTGGAAACAGTTTGTATTGTCATGTCCTGATTTAGAGCAATGAGAACAAAATAGATTAGCTCGCAAAAACGACATTTAGACTCGGCAAGGGTTCCATCATCAAAATATTCGATACTGCATTACCGTACAAGGTCGAATCTAACCCCACAAGAAAATCATGTACCTTTTCATTTTCCCTCTGTTTAGCCAAAGATTGTCGCCACCTCACACGTACAAGTTGGTACAATTGTGTACCCTTCTAGTTCATCCCAAATCTTCCTTAGTTCATTATAGTAGGCAACTATCGTTGTGCCTCATTGCTTACACCTACTAAGGAGTGTTTTCAATTCGTGAATCCTTGGTCCGTTTCCAATAGAGAAACGCGTTCGAATATTGTCCCACATATCCTTCACATCATCAGGTTGAGGGACAGAAGATCTAAGCCCTGAATCCAAGGTGTTGTGTCGAATTCACTGTCACCCATAAGTTCTCTTCTGCAGATCTCGGCTCTGGTTTCTTTATGGTTCCATCAATGAAAACCAATTTGTCCTTTGCGCGAAAGTTATTTTGCATCGATCGGACCCATTCATTATAATTCTCACCACAAAACACAATTGGGAAGATTGTGATTTGTGGTCCATCAGAAGGATGCAAATAGTATGGAGAAGATGAATCTAACAGAGGTTTGACAGTCCCCATGTTAGATTCAATTTTCTTCTTCTTTTGTGTTTCTTCTTGCAAGGTCATTGATTAACCCGCTCTGATACCATGATGAAATTTGTATAAACGTTTTTCTTATTGATTTTCATGGTCAAATACCCATATTTATACAAGAAAATTAGGGCAAGCTTTACAAGGAATAAAATATATATAAAATCTGAATTTACAATAAAAACAGGCCACCGCCGCGGCGGCAAAAGCGGACACTCGAAAATTAATGAGTTGATCGCCGCGGCGCCCACTCTCGGGTTTCTTGGCTGGCACCGCCGCGGCGACAGAAGGATTTTTGGAAAACGTCCCCGAATGCCCACCTCGCCAATATAAGGGACTATGTATATCAATAATATGACGTATATTGATTGGACCATGTATAACAGGTACAGTGACCCATGGTAATGTTGTTTTCAACTCCTGGATTGTTTGATATATTATGTACATTTATGTATTCACACATTCATGTACATATGATTCTTCACTAACGTCTTCATATTTAGACAAGCTATCTACTTATCGATTCTCTGGTATATCTTCTGTAGACACCCATTTTCGTCCGATACTATTTAAAAATTAATCAATTTGTACCAATTTAGATTTTTTTTAAAAAAAAATGACTTTTGATTCAAATTTATTCTTAAAATTAAAATTGTTTTTGATAAATACTTTAATTACAAAAAATAATATTTGACATAAATTTTTTAAAACTTGATTTGATTTGATTTAGGAACAATTTTGAAAGAAAATAATCTTAGTCGTGAATTGTAGGCATAATTTAAAAAAAAAAAAATATATATATATATAATTTAGGAAAGCATGAATTTGGGCCAATTTGTGAGGAGGTATATCATTTATTGATTTAAATTTGGAATAAATTTAAGGGGCATGGACTCAAATGACACATTTTATCAAACTAATTTCCTAAATAGCACCCCCTTTTCATAATTCCCCAAATGACATTTTTTCTAATATAACAAAATTAAATTTTTTCATTAAATTTACAAAAATGTCACTCATTTATTAATTCACTATATTTGTTCTCTTATTCAATAATTTAGTGAATTACGACCCGTTTATTAATTCACTATATTTGTTCTTTTATTCAATAATTTAGTGAATTACCACTCATTTATTAGTTCACTATTTTTGTTCTCTTATTCATCTAAACTTTATTAATACACTAAATTTTCCCCTTTAGTCAATCATTTATTGAATTAAAATTTGGGGCACAGACTCAAATGACATATTTTATAAAGCTAATTCCCCATATAGCTCCTTTTCATAATTCCCCAAATGACATTTTTTCTAATATAACAAAATTAATTATTTTCATTAAATTTATAAAAATGTCACTCATTTATTAATTCACTATATTTGTTCTCTTATTCAATAATTTAGTGCATTAAAATCTGAACTTTATTAATTCACTAAATTTTCTCCTTTAGTCAATAATTTATTGAATTAAAATTTTGAGTTTAATTAATTTAATAAAAATTCACCCTTCATTAATAATTTATTGAATTAAACTACTATATATAATTGAGGTACCTCAAATTGATTTTAATTCAATAAGTTATTGAATTGAAATAATATTTTCATATAGTTGTAAGATAGTATCAAGATTTTTATTCAATGGGCTATTGAACTCAACTCAATAAATTATTGAATTGTAAATCTCAATACAAATATCCATTTACACCTCTATACAACATCAACAATCCACTAAAATTTGTAACAAACACAAAAAATAATTAAAAAATGGAATCTTCATGTCTCGACTCTCGTTAGGCCTCTCTTCACATTATTTTTCTTCTCTATCTTCAATTCACATATAGCTTAGCACTTGTAAAGCAGCATTGCAGAATAAAAAGCTCAATGAACTATGCTTCAAAATAAAAAAGAGGAAATTTAATTCAATAACCTAGTCAACCCGGTATAAATTATTGAATTAGAATCAATATTAGGTATCTCAAATGTACATTATAATTTAATTCACTAAATTATTCCCCTTAATTCACTATATTATTTCCTTTAATTCAATAACTTATTGAATTAAAATCAATATCAGGTATCTCAAATGTATATTATAATTTAATTCACTAAATTATTTCATTTAACTCAATAATTTATTTTATTGAATTAGAATCAATATTAGGTATCTCAAATGTACATTATAATTTAATTTACTAAATTATTCCCTTTAATTCACTATATTATTCCCTTTCATTCAAAAACTTATTGAATTAAAATCAATATCAAGTATCTCAAATGTACATTATAATTTAATTCACTAAATTATTCCATTTAACTCAATAATTTATTGAATTAGAATCAATATTAGGTATCTCAAATGTACATTATAATTTAATTCACTAAATTATTCCATTTAATTCACTATATTATTCTCTTTCATTCAATAACTTATTGAATTAAAATCAATATCAGGTATCTCAAATGTACATTATAATTTAATTCACTAAATTATTCTCTTTAATTCACTAAATTATTCCTTTTGATTCAATAAATTATTTCATTTAATAAGTTATTGAATTGAAGTTAATTCAATAACTTATCATAATATCTTTTTCAAACCCAAATCATAATACCTTTTGTTTAAGTTGGTACTAATTTTTTTTTATTTTATTTTTTATAAAAGCAAACACCAGACAATGAAAAAAGAGAGCTTATGGTGGTGTCCTCGATGATGCAAAAATAATATCATTTTCATCTCCATTTTTTAACACACCGACCCTCTGAAATTTAAGTAATATAAAATTGGTCATTCAAGCCATTTCCAAGTACCAAAAAAATCTAAATAACAGAGATTGATGGAAAATCTTACCTTGGGTATTAATTGATTCATTTCTCATCGTTCGGCTCATTAATTTTAATTCAATAATTTATTAAAAGACAATTTTAATTCAAAGACATATATGATCTACATTTCAATATAGCACTTCAGATTAATTCACTAAATTATTCCCTTTAATTCACTAAATTATTCCTTTTAATTCAATAAATTGTTCTATTTAATTCAATAACTTATTGAATTAGATCAATAAGTGTATTTCATTTATTGGGGACTTTTATCGAATAAGTAGCCGGCGTTACAAAAAGTAGTGGAAGCCTTTTATTATTCTATACCCAATTCTTTTAAACATACTTGATTTTTCTGAAGTCTAAATTGGCTAATTAAATGTGATAATATATAGGAATTTGAGACCAAAAGAAATTTGGGCATTCATGATAAACTCAAATAGAGTTCTACTAAAAGAGTTCCTAATATGTAGTTTATAGAAAATCATTTTAGTTATGTATGAATGGCACAACACTTTGAGGACCATAACACTAGATCTCAATTGATTTTTTTTAATATTTCTAGGAGACCAAAGCCACTTAATCCACAAAGTTGACAAGAGCTTGAATAAAATTACTAGACAAGAAAAACAAAATGTGTGCTCTAACTATTTTAACATAATGTTCCAGTTACAAATCCACGGTTCCAAATGTCATATTTTAAGTAAGTTAAAGAATTCATATTAGTTGCACTTCATTGATTTAAAAAAATTGCTATAAATCTTATTAGGTGCACTACATAAAACGATTGATTCCCTAAATTAATAAAGGCCATTTTAACAGTATTTACATATGAAGACTACTTTCTGATAGAATCTATTATATTGTAGAAGCAGACATGCACTCTAATGCAAGGCTAAACAATATTTGTCATGGAAAAATCCTTGAAATTAAGCTAACAGATCCTGATTAATAAAAAAGAAAAAAGTGAACCACTAATGTTTCATATGGGCTAAAAAATTGTTTTTTTAATAATAAAAATTGTTTTTAAAACTATAACAATGGAATTCAGCCATGGACCATGGTAAACCTCTTCCATTAAAAAATGGAATTCACTATTTTTTTTTTGTTGAAGAAATTTAATTCACTCATTTATTGAATGTAAATTTAGATATGAAATAATCATACCCACCATTGTTTGATACCTCAGTTTTTGAATAAATCCTATGCACAATGCCAGAAACAAAAATTTATTGATTCATAACTCCATTTTTTCAAACACAAAACTCCATATCTCAAATTCCACCGTTGAGAATTCCAATTAACCAATCAAAGTCAAAGGTGAATCCATCATGCTCAAATTTCAATTATTGAAACTTACAAATCACATGGGCTGCAATTTGGAACTTAAAAATCTGGGACTGACGAAGCTTTAGGAAGATTGAAATCGTGAGTTTCGCTGTGACGGCGAGGCAGTGTTCCGTGGATCTGGTGGTTCCTAGTTTTTAGGAGAAGAAAGTTGAAATGAGCGACTGACGACGACAAGAAGACAGAGAACAGAGAGAAAGAAATTGTGAATTAGATGGGTTTTTAAATGAAAATGTCATTTGGGGAATATATGAAAGTTGGTGTTATTTGAATCATTTGCCCTTTAAAAAATGCCATCCTAGTCAATTTCTCTAAAAACTAACTCATTTTAAAAAATTTATTGATATTTAATATAAAACATCCCAATTAGAAACATAAAACACAACATTAAATCTATATCAAGAATCATTCTCGTGGCTTAACAAGAACGATTCAAAACACAAGTTCATAATCCAGAAAAACAAGATTTGTTGAAATTAGTGTGGTTTAATGGAGGAAGAAGAAGAAGAAACATGTAAGGATGAAATTGGAGGTGAGGAAAAAAAGAAACGTATGTTTTGAAAAGGAATTTTTACAGCATAAACCAAAACGGAGCAATAAATTACTATAATAATTACGTTTTATATTTAATTACATTGTTAAACGTGGTTTTTTTTTTTCAATGTCAATATTTAATTATATCAAATAATATCAATTCTAAATTATTTTCCCTTTTTTGTTTTAAATTTATAAATTTCTGTTGATTTTGTTTGATTTGATTCTGTAGATAGTGATTTCCTTTTCCTTTTTTACGTTTGAAATTCAAATTCCTTTTTTTACTTTGTTAATACATTTCAAAATTCCTTTAGCGTCTTCTTTCTTCTTTCACATTCTTTCATTATCAAATATGCAAATACATTTTGTTTGGTTATTTTTTGTTCTTATCTCATGCCTTAACTTAATTCTAAGTTTAATCTTCATAATCTTGGCCAAACCATTCTATCACCATCCGATCCACTATTGACCAAAACCACCTTGGCCAAGACGACGAGAGGAGAGAAATAATCGATGGATTAACGAGGAGAGAGAAAGAGAAATAATGATGAGGGTTTGAGAAATATGTGGGAGCCTTTCGTTTTCTGATGAATGAACGATAAAAAAGAATGAGGAAAAGAAGGAGAGAGGAAGCGGTGATAGTGAGGGAAGAATTTTTTTAGAGAGAATATTGTGATGAGATTTTAGTCTTGAAGAAGAGAAATAAAACATGTTCTATGGAAGCTTTCCTAATTTCCACCGAATAGAGTAATTGGATCGGAGACGAATCTGAATTCTTCTACGTTTAAGTTTCTTATTTGTAGATCAACTCGATGTAAATGTTTATGGTGTTTAGGTTAGATTTGTTTAATAATGTTAAACTACAGATTTTGTCTAATAATGTTAAATTATAGAATTTTATTAGTTTTCAACAGATTTTGTTTAATAATGTTAAACTACAAATTTTGTTTATGATGTTAATGTTTATGATGTTAGTGTGGTTTTATGGAGGAAGAAGAAATGTGTAAGGATGAGGTTGGAGGTGAGGAAAAAAAGAAACGTATATTTTGAAAATTAGGGTGCAGTTTGAGATAGAGATATTTGAGAGATATGATTCAAAAAAAGGAATTTGAATTTGAAAAATAAATAAATAAGTAAATATAACCTTAATATTTGGAAAATCAAATCAGAAAATTAGTAGAAAATATTTTTTTCAAAACCAGTTATTAAAGGAAAAACATCCGCAATTAAAAAATAAAAATAAAAAATCCATTAAAAATAAATGGAGGAGTAAATCTGACAGAAAAAAAAAGGAACCACGCCTTAAAAATCTATTTCTGTAATTAATTGAATCATCTAAATATTATTGTAATTAATACATCCAATTTGGTTTATGGTGTAAATTTTTGTTGATTTTAATTATAAACACTTAATGAATCAATATAATAAAAATATTAAATGATTTTTGAGATTAAGATAAGTACTTAACATTCATTAAGAGTTTTGTTTGATTAATTTAATGTAAATATATATTTATCTTAAAAAAATTGCTTGTTATTTTTTTAAATATATTTTTAATCGTTGATATCCAATCAAATTTAATTACATGAATGTTACTCTAAAGGTGAAATAAAATATAAAGATTGAATTATACAAAAATTGCTTCCCTCATTAATTTTGCTCAAATAACTAAAGATTTTTTCAGTAACGGAAGTTTAAAAAAAAGGGAAAAGCTCAATTTACACCCCTGAACTTTACATGGTGTGTCAATTTAAACCCTAAACTTTCAATTGAATCAATTTACACCCTAAACTTTAATAAATGTGTAGACCCCTGATTTTGTCCGGCGTTATTTAAAAATTAAAGTTCTTTTTTTTTTTAATTAATTGAAAGATGAAATAAAATTGTCCATTTTCTTTTTATCATAGTTATTTGAAATGAGCACATCATATTTAAAGAGAAGGAATATTCTAGATTCCTTTCTATCTTCCTAAAAAAAATGATTTTTTTAATTGCTTAGACAAAAGAGGAATGAAAAAAGAAATAGAGAAAAAGAGTGGAAATCCAAAAAAATACTTTTTATCAAAAGAGGAAAATGGTGGATATGTGTGAGTGATTAAAATAAAAGAAAAGAAATAGTGGGAAATTTGGAATTCATTAGGCAAAAGAGGTATTAAGATAAAAATGAAAAATGAGTAATATTTCAAATATTATTTTGGGCAAAAAGAGGGGGAAATGTATTTCAAATTGTTGACTAAAGAGGTAGGTCAAAAGAGGAGGAATGGGGTTGAAAGATTTTTTCAAATTTCTAACTAAAAAGGGTAAAATTCAAAAAAATAAAAATAAAATTCAAAATATAAATTTAGGACCCAACACCCTAATCCCCATCCTATAAATTCATCTTATTCTCTCATTTTCAAAAAAAAAAAGGAGGCCCTCAATTTTCATAAACAAAAGCCACTATTCTCCCATCTCCCACCTCCCAACTCTTCATTCCACCACCACTCTCACTCACCACTATCCACTAACCCACACCATCTTTGAGCCACAACTCTACTAACTTGAGACATCTACTATTTTTTTCTACTCATCTAAAACCTAGCTCCAACTTTCACTAGATTACTACCCCATTCTACCCATTTTAAAAAAAACCAAATCTCAAAACTCTATCCTCTCATTTTCCCACACAAAGGGGACTCCAAGAGGTAATAGGGATGTTCGTAGTAATTTTTATTTTTACATGAGTGTGCTTATTTATTTCTCTAGTATATTGATTGGTGTTGAGTTTCCATCTTCAAACAAAACAAGTTTCATCTTTCAAAAACTGTTTTATTTTAGGTTGAGTCTTTTCTATTCAAATACATTCTGAGATTTATATATATTTATTTGATAATTTTTTCATGAAAATAGACTTGAGTATGAACACATAGGAAAAAGAATCAACTAATTCCGATTTTTGGTTTGAAAGTTATGATTTTTTGAAGTTGGTTGTTCAAATGAATTTATAAGCTACGGGAATTTCTGAGCATGTTTCACTTCATGATATTTCTGTACTTATTTGTTCAGTTTAATTATTTATGACTATTTTTATTTGAAACTAGACTCATAAAGGAAAATTTAGAAACAAGAATCACTTCATTTCGTTAAGTATAAAAAAAGATATGATTTTTCAAAGTTGGTACAAAATTCTGCAAAACCGAAAATGAAGCATTTTTCTTTCATAAAAATTTGATTTTTTTTTGTCTATAAAAACATGAATGTTTTTTGAAGTGATGGTTTTATTTGATTGTCTTATTTTTATAGGTCATATTTATGTTTATGATTTATTTCCTTAGCTAAAATTAATTGATATCTATTTTTGGTTAAGTTCATTGTTTTGTGCACTTAATGTTAAAAACCAATTTATTTTAAAAAGTAATTTCTTACTTCAAAACTCATCTTAAAAGGATTTTTTTTTTCCTCTTCAAAACCCATCTTTCCAAAAGTTTTCTTAAATTTTGAAATTTGGGAGTACAAGGATGCTTTGATCCCAAATTTCATAAGTTAAGAAGTTTATGGTTTGATTTTAAGAATTTTAAAATTACCTTTTTTTAAAAAGGAAAATATTAATTTTAAAAATTTCTTAGAATTTAAAATTTGGGAGTACAAGGATGCTTTGATCCCAAATTTCATGATTTAAGAACTTCATGATTTCATATTAAGAATCAACTAAATAATTTATTTTCTTAAAAACCCATTCTTCCAAAAATTCTAAAAAATTTGAAATTTGGGAGTACAAGGATGCTTTGATCCCAAATTTCATGATTTAAGATGATTTATGGTTTGAAAAAAAAAACCACTTTATAAAGGAATTGTTAGGATGCTAACTTTCCTAATTTTAAATATTTGAAAACTCCCTAAGGGAATTTGAGGGGGGTAAGGATGCTTTCTTCTCAAACATCTTAAGGTGAGAAGTCTTGTGGTAGGAGGCTATAATGAGACTTCATTTTTTTAATGGCTTTATGCCACTCATATTTAAATTATTCATATCATTATAATGATTAATGATGTGATCAAATAAATATGAGACATTTTAAAATAAACACAAAAAAACATTTTTTTCTAATGGCTTCATGCCACTCACAATTATTTAACAATATCATTAAAGTAATTAGTGATATTGATTAAACATATGTGGGACATTTCAAAATAAATTAAAAAATATCTTGTTTAAGTAAAAGCTTTTAATGACATAAAAGAGAATAACCAAAACAATAATCGTTTTTAAAACGAATGTTTAGGGTGCTAATACCTTCCCTAAACATGAATAAACTCCCGAACCCATTTTTCAAATTTCGCAGACCATTTTATTTTTGTCTTTCTCGGGTGACCAATCACACCCATTTCAAAACCAATGATTGGTGGCGACTCCTGTTTTGTTTTTCTTGTTCTTTTCTTTTACCATGTTGTCAGGTTAGAAAAGGACTTAGTGCGTTTTTTTAAGAGGGTCGGCCGCTCCGCATCGTTCGAGGGGGTAGCGACAAAATGAATCAATTTACACCCATTGTTAATAAACTTACTATTATTTTTGAAAATTTTTAATTAGACATAGGCGTTTTTATATCGAAATAAAGTTAATTTTTTGAAAATTAATTTTAAGTTTATGTTAAATATTTTTTATAGTTAAATTTGACCGTTTCGATGTCGGGTTTGAACATTTTTGTACCGCTTAAATTGGTAACTAGGATTTGAGTTTTTTCATAGTTGAGGTTGAGCGTTTTTATGATGAGGTCATAGACGTTTTGTTATTTTTATCTTTCGGTGATTTGGTAATTGAATTTTGATTAATTTTATAGTTTTAGTATTATGTGAGTTTAAATTGATTCAATTGAAAGTTTAGGGTTTAAATTGACACAACATGTAAAGTTCAGGGGTGTAAATTGATTTTTTCCCTAATAAAAATCATAAAATATCCGGACTTTCCATTTCGACTATAAATAGTGGCCTTCACTTTATGTTTTACCCACAAACCATTACAAAATCTCATCTCATCTTTTTTTTCTTTTTCTTTTTTCTTTCTCCCGGTTTCTCTTTTTCATTTTCTTCTTTTCTTATTATTTTTTTCCTCTCTCTCGGTCTCAATTTTTAAATATGATCATCATCGTTTGAATGTGATTATCATGCTTTAAATTGTGATCATCGTTCCTATTGATATTTTTAAATGTGATTAGTGTTCTTTAAATGTGATTAATTATTCTTGAAATGTGATTTATCATTATTTGAATGTGATCACCGTCGTTTGAAGGTGTTTGTCTTTATTTAAATGTGTTCATGATTGATATTTTTAATTATGATTGTCTAGGTAAAATACTGTCTGTTTTTTTAAATTATGATAATTTCACTGTAAAAAAAAAGTTAATCACAATTAACTTCTTGTGATTCTTTTAATAAATTAAGTTAATAAAAGTGTTATTAAGAATTTTCTTTTATTAATTTTCTTCATGAAAATTGAGTTCCTCCAATTGGCAAGATCCATATTCATAAGTTAGAGTAAATCCATTTTTATTGCCCAATCAGACATTAATTTTGTGATTTTCTTTTCTTTTCTTTTTTTCTTTCCCCGGTTTCTCGTTTTCTTTTTTCTCTCTTCTCTTCTTTTATTTATTTATTTTTTCTCTCTCTCGGTTTTAATTTTTAAATATGATCATCATCGTTTGAATGCGATTATCATGGTTTAAATTGTGATTGTCGTTCTTTATGTGCTTCTTATTGATATTTTTAAGTGTGATTGGTGTTCTTTAAATGTGATTAATTATTCTTGAAATGTGATTGTGATCACCGTCGGTTCTTGTCTTTCTTTAAATGTGTTCATGATCGATATTTTGTCTATGTAAAATACTTTTTTTTTATAATAAATTCACAGTAAAAAAAGTTAATCGCAATTAACTTCCTGTGATTTTTTTTAATTATTTAAGTTTATAAAAGTGTTATTAAGAAATTTTCTTTTATTAATTTTCTTCATGAGAATTGATTTCCTCCAATCTCATTGGCAATATCCAATAGAGTGATTCATCACTATAAGGTAAGTTATAGTAAATCCATTTTTATTGCCCAATCAGACATTAATTTTGTGATTTTTTCAATAATGGAAGTTCAAAAAAAATCATAAAATATCCTGACTTTCCATTTGTGCCCTTCATGTCTGTACCATTGGTAATTGGAGCCATAGTATCAAAAGATTATTTTACTTCCTCTTCTTGTTATTGCTTTATGTAAATTATTCACATAAACAAGAGTAAATCTTCCAAATCAATTTACTTGAATTCTTTCCCTATTATCTTATAAATAAATAATTCAATGTGAACTCGTTTACCATTTTTGCACACCATTTTAACTTTTAATAGCATTTTGTAAATATTTTTATTTTATTTTCAAAAATTACACAAACTCGTAATCTTTGATTTACTATAGTCATTGATAACCACTTTACAAGAATGAATATTGTCCCGTTTATAAAAGATCTTTTTTTTTATCACTTATGAATCTAATTTCTTAATGTATACAATGACATTTTCTCATATTTTTTATACTAGAAATTTTATAAGAAAATATCGTTTTGATAGACTTTCCATTAATTTTACTGTAAGAATTCTTCATTACCGTTGGAGTTGAATTGAAAACTTTTCAAATGTTTCTTGATATATCGTTGTCACTCGTTTTCTTAATCATTGCCACTATTAAGTCATATGGTATTTATTGATTTTATTGCAAGAGGGAAAGTGTTTATTTTTCTTCATAATGCATAGATATTCCTCCAACATCAAATATAATTATATAAAACTTTTAGAAAAATCAAATCAAAACAAAGATTACACTTGAATTGAAAAAATCGTTTCAGTATTCTCAATAAAAGGACTTTCCCAGTTTTTAATACAACATTTCCTCTCTTCTCTACCTCCAGCGGAAGTCTTTATATTTTTTTAAAAAAACGGCGTGGTTATGTTTGAAACTTGGCTAGCCAAAACCTGTTTACATTTTCACATCAGAAAAATTACACACAAGGAATTTTAAATTCCTATTTCTGGAGTTTAAAAGAGTTAATAATCATAAAGTTAAAACGAGAAGCTCTTAAGAGCTTCTATACATATTTACCATTCAAAAGATACCAAATATAACAAAAACAAGTCCATGGACATTAAAATACTCCTAGTCCATCTCAACATCATCATCATCCAGATCAGTCTACACCAACTCCTCTCTCCACGACCCCGAGCATTACCTGAAATTGTGTAATATCATTGAGCTAAAAGCAAGCCCAGTGAAAATAAACAGAATAAAAAGTAACCTTAGACTCCAAACCCGCATCCGGATTTGTGTCCAAGTAAAACTCACATTCCTCTACCTTTCAACCACCAAAAAGGTTTTATATCAAGTATTTCACTTTTACTTACCAATTCTCCCAAATAATTGAGGGACTATTTTCCAAGCCTTTAAGATGATGTGTTTCATAGCACACACGACATTTATTTCATTCTCTTCAATACCTTATACTATACATAAGGTTTGCGTCCAAGTGTTAATCTCCAAATTCAGGATATTCCAATTTGTTGAGAATCTAGTTCTCTTACATATAACATTGTAACGACCCGATTTTCCGTTAAATTCTTTAAATTCAAATGCACAGCGGAAGACTTAATTTTTAAAGAAAAACGGCATGGGTTCGTTTAAAAGTCGAATAATCAAAACCTGTTTTACAACCCAAAGTCCAGAAAAAGCTATAAATCGGGAATGCACATTCCAAAGTAAAGTTTAATCATAAAAACATCAAAATACTTTACACATACACCCTTCACGGGCTCAAAATGACACAAAGTATGTAAAAAGTATATGATTACAAGCATTTTACTAATGCTTATCAAAAGAGTTTAATATTGTCCCTTACACCACCTCGAACAGTCAAGCGACACCATTTCGTCTACCTCGCTTCTTAGGATGGGTTTTACCTGAAAATATTGTGGTGTAGCACCATTAGCAAACAATGCTAGTGAGAGTAAAATGAAAGCAAGTAATCCTATGAACTAAATCTCATACCAGAAATCGTGTCCAAAGGCCTAAATGTTCATTATTACCTATAACCACATTCCAATTTCCATGTAAACATAAGATAGTATCATACTACCCGTATTCGTCATTCAAAACCAAGAGATGGAAATAAAGACTTAAAGTAAAATTAACATTCACAACTAAGTCTCACTACACGTTTCTAAAGATTAGGTAAAAATAACATTAACTATCTTTATTACCAAACAAGTTTCATCGTATCGTGCTATTGTATGGATCGAAATCAACATACCACGTCACGGTCATACCATGTCACAACCATCGCACCATGATACGTATGGATCCGAATCAACATACTATCATGTGCCGTATCATAGATCATAATACCATGGTACGTGCGGATCCGAATCCACGTACTACCATGTACCATATCACAACCATCGTCATCGGGTATACCATATGGATAAATATCGCATACTAAGCCCGTGCGGTATTACCATATCACAACCATCGTCATCGGGTATACCATATGGATAAATATCGCATACTAAGCCCGTGCGGTATTACCATGTCACAATCATCGGATATCAGGAGTTTCACCATACCGGGATATCAGGAATTTCACCATAGGTATCAGGAATTTCACCATAGGTATCAGGAATTTCACCATAGGTATCAGGAATTTCACCATATCGCAACATGATATGTATGGATCGAAATCGACATACTATCATGTGCTAGTTACAAACCAAAGTACCAACATCACACCATGACTACGTATGGATCGAAATCAACATACTATCGTGTGCTAGTTACTAAGTGCTCAAAGTTCCCACAAATTCATCACACCATGATACGTATGGATCGAATCAACATACTATCATGTGTGAATCATTGTGCCCTAGGTCTCCAATAAGTTAGCTAAACTCCGAAGAAGTCTACTAAGTTAAATAGAAACCTAACTAACTAGAATACACGAGTTATCACTCAAGTGCATCTTCGAATTACTTTACTTCCAAAGTCATCCAAATGACTTCAAATCCATCAAAGTAACTTCTAAATCAACCGAAGTAACTTCCAAATTAACCGAAGTAACTTCCAAATCAACCAAAGAAACTTCCAAATTAACCGAAGTAGCTTCCAAATCAACCGAAGTAACTTCCAAATCACGTTACCATACTTCCAAACCTCCCCGATGATCTCTAATCATCGAACTAACCATAAGTCCAACTTTCTCCACACACACTTCCGAATTAAAGTTTCCACCCAAAACTTAATTCTAAGAAGTTAACCCCCTCTTAACATTAATAAACAATTACATAATGAAACTAAATTCATAAAATTACTAACCTTCACTTTAAACTCACCTTAAAAAGATGACAAGTTCCAATTAATCCGAAGTTGCGAATTCACGAACAATTCACAATCCTACAATCGAATTAATCCTAAACAACATTAATTAACCGAAAAACAATTAAACAACATCTAAACACACAAAACCACGAAAATCCCGGATTTTACCCTTATAGGTGCTCTTGGCCAACCTAAGTAAAAAGGGTTCGGGTTTGGTTTTCCGGCTTTTATGCATTTTAGAGGTGTTTCGGGTTTGTTTCGGATACTTTGGAGGTTTGCAATTTCCGTGGGTAACCGTAAATTAGGGTTTTGCATATTAATCAATTTCCGGAAAATTAACTAAAAAGCAAAAACACAAGGAAACTAACATCCTAAACACAACCAAGTGATGGAAAATCAAACGGGACGGGTTTCCGACTCAAACTCGGTTTTAGGGTTTTAGGGAAAGTTTCTAAAATTACTCACAACGGCTTTCCCGATTGAATTCAACAAGCTTTAATGAAAGAATTTGAAAATCCTAACTCAAATCTACCATTAAAACACTATTCACATCAAGGTTTTGAAACTTCAACATACCTTTTAGCCTCGGAAAACTAGCGAAAACAACGTACGGTAGATGGGAAATGATCTACGGGACGGAGGCTTTCCGATGGATGTAGGCTCGAGACGATCCACCGAGAAATAAACGAAATCAAAATTTTGGGGGAGAGGGTTTGATGGTTTCGGCCTCAAGGAAGGAGAAGGAGAAGAAGATGACCACTTTTTGCTTAATAGCTAAGTTAAAAAGATGATAGTTAAGAAAAATATCTAGGGTTTGGGTAATTACGGTTTTGCCCTTTTTGACCTTTTGCTTATAAATCGAAAACCGATGGTCGTAAAAATATCTAAATGTGTCTAATAATTATTAATTGGTCCGTTAATAATTATTAGAGTCACCGAAACGAATTAAAACGATAAAAAGGATTTTCGGACGGAAATAACTAATAAAACTGGAATTATTAATTTTAACTAATTTTAAAATCTTTAAATAAATAAAAATAATAAAATAATAAAATAAAAAAAAAATTTTACCTCTAAAAGTAACGGGACGTTACAAACATAATAAATATACAAGGTTCAATACACCCTTGTATTATCTCATTATACAATTCAAAATCCTTCATCTTCATTATAGCACTCGGCTAATCATCATATTTCATTCTTTTTCTCTATAGAAATGTATATTAGACATAATGTTTCTTTTCTTTTCTTTAATAAAAAATGCTAAGCTCACTCGGTCTTAACATATATAAACATTCATTAACTCACTAAACAAGTGTAAAAGGCACACAACCTTTGAAGGGATAATTTACTAAATTAGCGGAATTTATTTAGTAACACAAATTAACACTTAATTTAGGATCTATTAATATCATGCAATTTGTGATAAAAACATGTAGATTCATGCTTAATTTCGAAAATTAAAATCGGAACTTACATTGAGTAAAATATGGAGAATCGGTTGGAGGTTTCTTTACAGCATCAATCCTCAGCAACACCGGATCTTTTATGATACATCCCGATCGATCAAACGAAATCCGATTGTGGGATCGAACTTAAGAAGAAATTGGGAAGAAGAAAAAAAAATATTTTTCTTCCCAATAACACTAGGATTTTCGGCCAAGGGGGGAGAAGGGAAGAAGAGAGAGTTCCAACTTTCTATGGAATTGAATTGTGTGATTTATGAATGACCCAACCCTCTTATTTATAGAAAAATAGGAATCCTAATCACATTAGGATTAATCTATAGGGATAAATACAAAAAGAAAAAAGATTATCTCTTTCCTTTATCTAGCAATTTCGAAAATGCCATGGATAAATAGAAGATTATTTTATTTTCTTTATTTTTATTTATCTTGGGTAAATAAATCTATGTAATTATTTTAGGATATAATTCAAACAATTATCTCCTCAAAATACATGTCATGGCCGATTTTATCATCATAAAATAATAAATAAATACAATTTATTTAATTAATTATTTTGGGCCAACTCCAATTGGGTTCATTAATCCAATTGAGCTTGAAATTCTCTCTTAAATTAATAAGTCCAACTTAATTAATTTATTTATTAATTACTATTTAAATAAAATATTTTATTTAAACAATTAATAATATTAATATTTTCTCCCGACTAAATATTATCCAATTTATATTTAATTATTAATTCCATTTAAATAATTTTCATTATTTAAATAATTAATAATAAATATTATAATTATTAATTTCCATAAATTCATTATTTAATTAATAATTTTATTGACAATATTTTATTATTAATTTAATTAATTTTAATTATTAATTTCCATTTAAATATAATTATTTAAACAATGAATAATTGTTAATTAATTTCAAATTATTAATTACCATTTAAATATACTCAATATTTAAATAATTAATAATTAATAATGTATAATTTATAATATTTCATTATTAATTTCATGTTTAAATAAACTCATTATTTAAACAATTAATAATGTTTATATTAATTACCGTTTAAATATACTCAATATTTAAACAATTAATATTGCCTATTTTAAGTAATTCACTTTACTTAAAATTTCCATTTCTTCTACTTGATTTCGCGACTACGATATTTGGGCTAGCATAGGGACCCGATGGACCTATAGATCATGGGCTTAATAATTAGTCAATTAAGTGATTAACACATAATCGGTTAATTACTTATTATCTAACTATGAATAATTCCACTATAGATTCATAGTGAACTCCCCCACTATAGATGAGTTACGTCCATTTAGTTTATCTTTTATTTATATTTGTGATATATCCTTCACGTGGAACCCTCATAATTACAAGCGGATAAATTTACCGTTTTGCCCCTGTAATTACCGCTTTATCCTTGTGTTCCCGCTGATTCTCCAATGAACTTTATCTTTAGTCGAACTAGAGATAAGATACTTCTGTGATCAATAGAAGTCGTGACGTCACTTGTTCATGTCTCGAATCAGTACATCAAGGGAGTTTCCTAAAGTTCCTAAAATGTTTAGGTATCGCATTGATACCGTTAATTTATAGGAAAATTATGAATTCCATCTCATGAAAATGAGTTCCCAGCTACTTATCTAGTCATGTTCCCAAAACAGGAGTGTATTGAGCGTTCTTACAGATCGCTCTCAACTATGTGAATCAAAGAACATAACTCCACAAATAGGAGTCCGCATTTCACTCAAGATTGAGATCTATCACGGTTGATAAATTTAGTTTGATATTCGATTATTTCTCGTAAACGGTACTAATAAGAAATTTGATCGAACATCGTGGTCCTGTCTTATACAATCAACATTGCATATGATACTTCCATTTCATGTCTCCCACATGAATGATCAGGATTCGATCACTTGTCTATAAACAAAATGCGAAGCTATCAACAGTGTTACCAGGATAAGGTTCCCAAACGTTATCCGTTTACTGTAGACAAGTTTAAGTTACTCATCTCGACTTTAATCCTCTTGTATGACTCACATACTAAGTCGTGATTTCATAAGAGTAACTTAGGGTTTACTATTTGAATGTTTGATATTAATATATTTCCATATATTCCTAATATCATTAATTGAATCAATCTAGATAATATAAAGAACTTATGTTTATTTATTTAATTTATTCTTAATAAATTATTATTATTAAATAATTACAAGTTCTAGGACACCATTCCTAACAATCTCCCACTTGTCCTAGATCTTTAGAGATTTGACTTGTAATTCCAGTCAAACTGGATGACTATCAACTATTTAGCCATGGTAGTCATTTTAATACTTTATCAGTAACATTTTCATCTGTTTAGTATGTATTTCTTTTGTCTAATGTTAGTTTCATTAAGTGTAATAGATTCCATATTTTATCACCATAAAATAAACTCTATTAACTATTGATTTGAAACCATCATGCTCATACACCTTTCATTTACTAACGACTTAGTAATCACGTGAATTTAGAGTTTAGTTAGTAAAAGCTCATTTTACTTATACTTAACTCATTTAATGTTTAATTCGCAAAGGTCTTTTGTCGAATTCTTACATGAAATTAAATTCATGTTCGAATTTGAGCCCGTGCAACTCATAAAATCTCTCATTTTATCTATATGCACTAACATACTATTTGTAAATTTTATTTTAGTCACATTGGTTCTAGGATTCTCGAAATTCTTAAGCTCCCACTACAAAGTAATTCTCCATTACTTTCATTTGTTTAATGATTACAATTTTATACTTGTTATTATTTCAAAAATAATGTATAAGTATAAGTGACTCTTTTCAACTCTACTATTGAAAATTCGTGTCGGTTTTGTTTCATTTATTTTTGAACTTTATTCATTGATTTTGAAGTCAATGAGTTTCACTTGGACTTCTAAAAGTCCTTTGGTTCGTACTATGACGCTCCCACTCAAATAAAGTTCTACAAGTAGTTTAACAATTTAAACTTTTAAATAACTACTTGTTTTTATTGTGAAATAAAATCATTGTAATTCTTTTCTATCTTAAGTAAGGTTTAAAACTTTCAGTATCACTGATTTACTGAATTTTTCTTTAATAATTTGTGAATTCAATTATCCACTAATTATTACTTTTCAATTTCTATTTTGTTTATTCCATATCAGTTTGTATCCTTTAAAATATCCCTTTAAATAACTGAATGTTTGGAATATAAGAAATTGATTTAATGTTTGCTTATCACTAAGTTCTAACATCTAAATGTTCAACTTTAGTGATTTTTAAGTCTAGTTATCTTTGATAAATCAAAGATGTTTGATTTTACTTATCCCATAAGTTCGTGGTTAATATGGTTATCATCTCAAATTCCTTGAGAACCATCTTTAAGAGATTAATCCCTCTAACTTATTTAAGTAATTTTTGGAATTAAGTATTTAAACATTTTTTACACCTTTATAACTCATTCAGATATTCCGGAGTTTAGAATTTGGATTTGAAATTTATTTGTTTTATACTAAGTATTTTGAATAACCATCCAATCACACTTTGGAACTTTGTAATATAATTGTAAAGGAATATCTACCTAAATAACTCTTATTTAAAATATTCCCAAACTTGGTTCATACGAAATGAGAACCAATAGTTATTACATAATTCAAAATAAAAACAAATTGGTCATTAAACTAAACTAGAAAACTATGGTTTTGGGAAGAGGAATATTTTCTTCCCTTGTAGACTATTGTAAAATCGGTTACGAGGAGAATAGGAAGAAGAAGAGTTTTCAATTTCGAAAATTGAAATTTGAAGCTTTTGAATGAACAACCAAGACGTTTGTATTTATACGCAAAATAGTTTTCCAATCGAATTAGGAAATACTATCAAAATAAATACAAGATAAATTCTAAGAATAAAATCCAATTTTATTTCTTATTTATCTTACGTGCCGATTTTATGTGCATAAAATCAATAATTCAACAATAAGAAAAACTAATTTTTTCTTTGTTTAATTTGTCTTTGGTTAGACATTCTTTTATATATTTATTTTAGACAAAATAATTCAACAATTATTTCCTAAAATATCATATATGTGTCGATTTTGGTATATAAATTATTCAAATAATTTGAACCAAAATCCATTGAATTCATTAATTCAATTATAGATTCTTCCTTATTAATAAATCTTATTTATTAACTCTTGATATTTATTTAAATAAATCAATTATTCAAATAAAATATCATATTCCGATTTTGTATTTTATTATTAATAAATATTTATTATTTACTATTTAAATAATCAAAATTATTTGAATTAATAATAAATATGTTATTTACTATTATCCTTTTAAATAATCGCTATTATTTAAAATTAATAATAAATGTTTAATTATTAATTTCCATTTAGGTAAACACATTACCTAAATAATTAATAATTATTTATTAATAATATTTTATTATTAATTACCATTTAAATAAACACATTATTTAAATAATTAATAACAATGATATTAATTTCCATTTAAATAAACTCATTATTTAAATAATTAATATTGTCTATTTATTTTACTTAATTTATTCATTTCATTTTTCTAGGAAACATAGTTTCATCATTCAGTTTGTTCTTTCTAAGTATAGTGACTAAAACAGATGCTATATTACTGAATTTTAAATAAACTTTATCTTAATAATCTAACATGCATTCAACATTCAAATACTCAAAGTTTCGACATATAATTAAATATGATGCATGAATGCGAACATATTAATGAACAGAAAAGCCCTAAAACATGTTACTATGTCACGATATTTTAATGATACTAGGTGAAGTCTTTGTCGAATGATAGGTCGGTTACCATCATTAAAACGAGATGCCACTCGAACAATTGACAACTCCAAATAACTCATATTCCTATGTCATTGTTTACCGTGTATTTGGTCCAGAGTTTTGATAACAAAATTTATCAAATTTCTTTTAAGTGTTACCCACTAATTTAGTCTTTTAAATAAAATTGAAGAGTGTCTACGAAGTGTAGATTCAGTCTTCAATCAATCTCATTTAAAATTCTTTATCCCTTTCGGGAGACCCAACTTGATATTGATTTATACAATAGAACCTTCCTATGGGAATGAACACCTGCAGCAGTGTTACAGAGGCCATGTATAAATCTCACGTTTCCAGCCCATTAGTGGAGACCATAGGATACATTGACATGTTTCCTTCTCCCACTTAATATTTTGAGTTAGGGTTTCATAACTTAGACTAATTCATTAATCCAAGTTTTAATTAACCTAATCAAGTTTAACTCTTAAATTGGTTAGATTAATTTTATAAAGTGATTGTTCAAGTTTTCCTAATTAAAACTAATCACATTATGAGCTGTCTTAATAATTTTGATTTATTAATTTGAACTTTTCTCCCAGATCGCTCCCAGTTAGAGGCGCTCCGTGTTAGGGGAACTTTATGAAACCTCATCGCTTGGGCAGAGCTTTCTCGCCAGAGATCCGTTCAATTTAATTAATCTCAATTATTAATTTTTAATTAACCCTTAATTAAAAGTTTCTATTTGTTTAACTTATATGGATTTTGGCCCAATTGTTTAAACAATAATTCCATATTACAAATAATTCATTTAGTTTGTGTTCAACTTTTAAACTAGATTTAACTTTTGAATTTTAACTAAATAAGCATGCTTTTAATTCTAAAACAATTATAATATAATTTTCGATAATAACATATATAAAATAAAATTATAGCATGCTTCACATACATTAGTATATAACATATTATATCATGATGCATGTATGTACAATTAATAAAATCATACAACCTATGGTAGGATTTTCTACATGACATACTTTTATGCATGAACATTATTTAAAACAATTATATCATACATATAAACAATTTAAATAATAAATAGCTAAATTGACCGGTATTCTTGGCACTATTTCTAAAACGGAAAATTAAAATTACAACTTAATTAAATCTTCCATTGTAGAACTTGTGGCTTCAACTTTCTCTCTCCTCCATGGTGTAGGCGTGGGCATGGGTATTTATGGGGAAAATATTATCTCCTTAATATTTCCATAAATACTTGTTTTAAAATAATTATCTTTTAATTATATGGAAAAATAAAGAAAATATTTTCCATGTAATCTTATATCAATTTCTAAATTCATAATTTAAGATAGGGATAAAAAAAAAAATTAATCCTTATCTTAAATATTTAAATTTTTAAATTGAGATAACAAGATAATTATGTTAAAATATCTTACCGTATCTTACCTTATCTCATCCTTTTCTCTCTCCTTGGGCGTGGACCTCATGGATTGGTGGAAAAAATTTCTCCTTTTCCTCCCTTGGTGGTGCCGATTTTTGCCTCATTTGGTATGGGAAAATTACAATTTTTTTTCCTATACCCTAAAATTAGGGTTTACAAATTTTCTACTAAAATTTAAAAAACCTAAGTGCCTCAAGAATACCTAAACAGTCAATAAGCAAACCTCCACAATTTATATAACACAATTTATATAAACATACATAAAACATTTTTTATGCAACCCACCAAAATTTTCGAAAATTCACAATTTTGCATGATAATTAAAATTAGCTTTGATACCAATTGAAGGGATAATTTACTAAATTAGCGGAATTTATTTAGTAACACAAATTAACACTTAATTTAGGATCTATTAATATCATGCAATTTGTGATAAAAACATGTAGATTCATGCTTAATTTCGAAAATTAAAATCGGAACTTACATTGAGTAAAATATGGAGAATCGGTTGGAGGTTTCTTTACAGCATCAATCCTCAGCAACACCGGATCTTCTATGCTATATCCCGATCGATCAAACGAAATCCGATTGTGGGATCGAACTTAAGAAGAAATTGGGAAGAAGAAAAAAAAATATTTTTCTTCCCAATAACACTAGGATTTTCGGCCAAAGGGGGAGAAGGGAAGAAAGAGAGTTCCAACTTTCTATGGAATTGAATTGTGTGATTTATGAATGACCCAACCCTCCTATTTATAGAAAAATAGGAATCCTAATCACATTAGGATTAATCTATAGAGATAAATACAAAAATAAAAAAGATTATCTCTTTCTTTTATCTAGCAATTTCGAAAATGCCATGGATAAATAGAAGATTATTTTATTTTCTTTATTTTTATTTATCTTGGGTAAATAAATCTATGTAATTATTTTAGGATATAATTCAAATAGTTATCTCCTAAAAAAAATACATGTCATGGCCGATTTTATCATCATAAAATAATAAATAAATACAATTTATTTAATTAATTATTTTGGGCCAACTCCAATTGGGTTCATTAATCCAATTGGGCTTGAAATTCTCTCTTAAATTAATAAGTCCAACTTAATTAATTTATTTATTAATTACCATGTAAATAAAATATTTTATTTAAACAATTAATAATATTAATATTTTCTCCCGACTAAATATTATCATATTTATATTTAATTATTAATTTCCATTTAAATAATTTTCATTATTTAAATAATTAATAATATATATTATAATTATTAATTTCCATAAATTCATTATTTAATTAATAATTTTACTGACAATATTTTATTATTATTTTAATTATTAATTTCCATTTAAATATAATTATTTAAACAATTAATAATTGTTAATTAATTTCAAATTATTAATTACCATTTAAATCTACTCAATATTTAAATAATTAATAATGTATAATTAATAATATTTCATTATTAATTTCATGTTTAAATAAACTCATTATTTAAACAATTAATAATGTTTATATTAATTACCGTTTAAATATACTCAATATTTAAACAATTAATATTGCCTATTTTAAGTAATTCACTTTACTTAAAATTTCCATTTCTTCTACTTGATTTAGCGACTACGATATTTGAGCTAGCATAGGGACCCGATGGACCTATAGATCATGGGCTTAATAATTAGTCAATTAAGTGATTAACACATAATCGGTTAATTACTTATTATCTAACTATGAATAATTCCACTATAGATTCATAATCGAACTCCCGTCACTATAGATGAGTTATGTCCATTTAGTTTATCTTTTATTTATATCTCGTGATATATCCTTCACGTGGAACCCTTATAATTACAAAGGATAAATTTACCGTTTTGCCCCTGTAATTACCGCTTTATCCTTGTGTTCCCGCTGATTCTCCAATGAACTTTATCTTTAGTCGAACTAGAGATAAGATACTTGATGATCAATAGAAGTCGTGACGTCACTTGTTCATGTCTCGAATCGAGACATCAAGGGAGTTTCCTAAAGTTCCTAAAATGTTTAGGTATCGCACTGATACTGTTAATTTATAGGAAAGTTATGAATTCCATCTCGTGAAAATGATTTCCCAGCTACTTATCTAGTTATGTTCCCAAAACAGGAGTGTATTGAGCGTTCTTACAGATCACTCTCAACTATGTTAATCAAAGAACATAACTCCACAAATAGGAGTCCGCATTTCACTCAGGATTGAGATCTATCACGGTTGATAAACTTAGTTTGATATTCGATTATTTCTCGTAAACGGTACTAATGAGAAATTTGATCGAACATCGTGGTCCTGTCTTATACAATCAACATTGCATATGATACTTCCATTTCATGTCTCCCACATGAATGATCAGGATTCGATCATTTGTCTATAAACAAAATGCGAAGCTATCAACAGTGTTACCAGGATAAGGTTCCCAAACATTATCCGTTTACTGTAGACACGTTTAAGTTACTCATCTTGACTTTAATCCTCTTGTATGACTCATATACTAAGTCGTGATTTCATAAGAGTAACTTAGGGTTTACTATTTGAATGTTTGATATTTATATATTTCCATATATTCCTAATATCATTAATTGAATCAATCTAGATAATATAAAGATGTTATGTTTATTTATTAAATTTATTCTTAATAAATTATTATTATTAAATAATTACAAGTTCTAGGACACCATTCTTAACAACCTTTACTTTAATATAACCGTCAGATGCGAATAATGTCAGGTAATGAAGTTCTCGTAGGTCAGTTCATTCACCTCATTATCTCGCTTTCCAAAATAGAATATTCAAAGTCCTTTCAATAATAGCATTCCATCTCTAGTGAATAATGACAGGTAATGAAGCTCCCGTAGGTCAGCTCATTCACCTCATTAAGCTCACTTTCCAAAATAAAATATACAAAGTCTTTTCAATAATATCTTCTCACCTCTAGTGATTAATGTCAGGTAATGAAGCTCCCGTAAGACAGCTCATTCACCTCATCAACTCACTCACCGAATACAAGTAATGAAGCTCCCGCAGGTCAGTTTATTCACTCTGTATCCTCGTATATGTATCATAGTAATTATGGATAATACCAGATAATGTGAACTCACATAGTTCCATCATTATCTCATTATCCATCTCCTCCGATCATGCAAAGTCCTGCAGTCCTTTAGCATTCCTCATGTACATATACGTAAACATAAAACGAATAATACCAGACAATGCAAAGTCCCACAGTCCTTTAGCATGCCTCATTATTCCTCTCAATTTCGATTATGCAATATGATATGATATGAATATTCTTTCAAGTGCCAATAAAATAAATATAAACATTCAACAAAATCAAAAGGACATAAAAGTAAATAGATCGTGAATTACTCTTAAACATAAAACGAGCAATTAGGAACTTTTGAAAATCAAAGAATAATTCAAGCCAACTGGCTTTCTGATAACTCGAGAATTTGACTTAACATAAAAGTTTCCAATTTCTTACTCCATTGTTTATTAAACAAACGAAGTTCTTTATTCACAATCCTTATTACCTTTGGAACCTTCAACTTCCGATAAACATTAGGAAACTCCGAAATAAGTCTAAACTTAGAACTTCCAAAAGGTACTAGTTTCCTTCGAAGTACCTATGAATTTTCTCACTCAACTAGAACTAACTCTCAAGCCTAAGCATGTTAGCTCACTTACTTTAATCTTTTCGATTAAACCTTATTCTCAACTTCTGATCCTACAAACCGTTCAACTTATTTGGTTTCTAAAGCTACTTTAAATTCTATTTATTCTCACCTTGGCCAAAGTAGTTTTGCTCCAAATCTCCGATAGTGCGATCAAACAACGGTCCAAAAACACCTACAATTAAAAGTATATCTAACAATCATTAATAAACCAAACATCGATCAATAGTCATCTAAAAGCATAAAACGACGAAAAATCCCAGAAATACCCTAAGGGTTCTCTCGGCCCCCTCAAAGAAAAATGGGTCTCGGGTTTGGTTTTCCGGCTTTTAGGCACTTTAGATGTATTTTGGGGTGGTTTCAAGTATGTAACGCCTCGGGTTTTCGGTACGTTTTTGATAAAAAAAAAATATTTTCTCTATTTAATTCCATAAACGATTTAAGGATAAAGTGTTAAATTTAATTCTTATTATTAAGAGTTATTTTTAATTAACTTTAGGACTTAAATTTAGGGAGATTTTAAATTATTTAATTAAATGATATTTTTTTTTTAAAAAAAGGGGGAGAGAGGCGTAAAAGGAAGGAGGAAAAGAAAAAAAAAAAAAAAAGTCTCAGTTGCTCACCTCTCAGTTTTAACGTGAAAACCTAGACAGAAGGAAAAAGGTAGGTATTCTTCTCCTTCTTCATCTCCCTCCTTGATCTATCGATTGTGAGATCAATCGATTACAATTAATCGATTTGTTTTCTTTGGGTTATAGGTTTTGGTTGTTTAGGGTTTCTTTGGTGGAATTGGGAGGAATCAAATCCAGATCGAATCAAGGTAATGTCCAATTCCCTAAACTTTTCCTAAGCAATTCGTTTGTAGAAATCCTTAAGGTTTATGAAAAACCATTTGAAATTCGCCATTCTTCCTTAAATTTCCAAATCTTGAAAACCCTAATTTAATTTTTGGAAATTTCTTTTTTACCTAATCAAGAAAAAAAAAAAAAATGTGGCGGCCGCCGCCGCCGCTCCGGCCGCCGCCGATCCGGCGGTGCCGCCGGGGATCTGGCGGTGCCGCCGCTGCCCCACCATAAGGGCGGCAGCATTGTTCTTTGCACTTGTGGGCGGATCGCGCCCTTACTGCTTCAAGTGGGCGATGGCGGCAGACAGCATTGCTTCTGCTCGCTTTACCAGGCAGCAGGGCGACCCCTTAGGGGTGCCTTTGCTTCAATTTTTGGGATTGTTCGCCTTGGGTCCCCGTCCTTTCATCCTTGTATGATTGGGTAAATTTTTGGATGTATTTTAAAATTTGATAGGTGGTGTTTCAGGTGCTCGAAATTGTTGAGAAGTGCTTAAGGAGTATTTTTTTTTTATTTTTGCAAACTAAGGTGAGTAGAAGTTGTTAAGTTTTGAAGTATTTCATGTTTGGTTTACCTTTTTCTTTATTAGATTAACCTCTAATTTCGGAATTGATTTTGGATGTTTAAAGTGATAAAAGAGGTTGTTTGAGTTGATGTATATTTTGGAAGAATTAATTCTAAAGCATGCTTTAAAGACTTAAGTTTAAGAAGGATGTTAATTTATATCTTATCCTTTCTGGCTGATCGTTGATTGATTTAAAACTGTTGTGAGAATTCTTGTTGTTTGGTGTTATACATAATATTTGCCGATTCACGTTAGTGCCAATTAGGAAAGTTTAGGCTTAGGCGGTTAGTTAGATATTGTTGCTGGATATTTTATTTAGATGTGCAGGTTATATTTTTCTTTTGGGAGTTAAGAAAAATATAGCCGTTATGCCGCCAAATTTTCCCTAGGATTTTTTTATTAGATCCTAAGATTTGTTTAAGGGGTGATTTAGTATAAGCTTAGGTTAGTCTCACCTCTAGATTTGTTAAGCTTTTGGAAGTGACAGAGTTTGATCCAAAGGGTTAGTTGGATCTTTTGGCTTGTAAAGCGTTGTGAATGGTTGTGGGAAATCATACTACCTTAAAATACCTTGGGTAATATGGTTGTAGGTTCACATTAGGCAAGGCCTTGTCTAATGAAGAATAGCTGTTAGGGGAGTTTATTTAGTGTGCACAACTTAAATAACACCTAACGGGGCAGGTTCATTCCATCCATACAATGGAAAAGAATATTTTCCCAAAGGATTTAAATTGTAGAAAAATTATGTTTAAATTCCTTATGGGCGTAGTCTCTCTTTGTTTTTGAATAAAGAGGAGATTAAAGGTATTAACGAGAAAGATTTTTCGATTAGTTTTAAATTGTAGAAAAATTATGTTTAAAACTAAATCGATTAGAGGTGACTTATAAGTTTAGAAGTAAGCTTTAAATCTCCTTGGAGTGAGTGATTTTATTGGATGTCGGTGAGGACGTATATGGACTTAAAGTCTTAGGAAAACCTCTCTATGGCATAATTCATTCTTTAACAATTTTCTGTTCACTGGGCGTAGCCTCATGATGCTACATTTTTTTTTCAGGTAAAGGAAAGAAGAAAGCTGGCAAATGATGGATTTCGTAGCGGAAGTGGTTGATTGATTTTACATGCCGGCAGTGTTTATTCTTTTCTTTTTGATGGGTCAAAATAAATCATGTTTCTTTTGAAAAATTTTCGTGAAAATACTTGTTTGATTTGGACTTATGTTTTGGGTTGGAGTGTTGTTTTTAGTTCTTTGTTTGTTTCAACTGATGTTAAGGAATTTTTGTTTTGAAATGACCGGTCTAAATTAAATGTTTGGTTTGATTTTTGGAAATAAATGACTTGTTGAATTTAAATAGCTTCCGCTGTGGTTTTTATGCTTTTCATGTTTTGGAGATAATTCGGGTTGTTACAAAGTAGTTTGGAAATCCCCAAATTCAATGGGTAACGATGGTTCGGGTTTTTGGACAATAATCGATTTCCCAAATTTAATTACAATATACAAATAATCAATAATAAATAACCCAAATTCAACCCACAAATGGTAAATTTAAAACAGAATGGGTTTTGGCTCAAACTCGGGTTTTAGGGTTAAGAGGAAATTCCTAAAATTACCAAAAACAACACCCGTAGTTAAAGTCATCGAGTTTCTCAGCAAGAAATCGAAGATTCGAAATGAAAACTCCATTAAAACACTATTTGGAGCTTAGGGTTTGAAATTTTAACATTACCTTAAGGCCCTTAGAACACGGATGAAAAATACGATCGCTAGGTTGAGAAGAATCCTAGGACAGAGGCCTTTCCGATGCAACCGAAATCAAGTCGGTCCGTCGAGAAACGAACGAAAATCGAAAATCCCCACAAAGCCTACGGCTTTGGAGAGAAAAATGAGAAGTTTTTGAGTCAACTTTGGTCAAATGGATATTTAAAGAGAAAGTGAATAGTAATTTGATATTTTAAGAATTTCGAAAATGACGGTTACGTCCCTTAAATGATTTTAACTCAAAAATCGAAACCCGAAGTTCTTAAACTAGCCCAATGGTGATTAATAATTATTAATTGGCCCGTTAATAATTATTAATACGACCAAAACTAATTTAAGCTAATAAAACGATTAAAAAGAGTTTCGAGCGAAATTAACTACTAAATTCTAAATTACAAAATAATAATTAAACTAAATACTTTCATTGAAATAAATAAATAAATAACATATAAAATAAATAAAAAAATTCACTTCAAAAGTAACGGGACATTACAGTCTACCCTCCTTAAAAGACTTTTCGTCCTCGAAAAGTGCACTCACTAAGTGAAAAGCGAGGGTACTTAGACTGTAACTAATCCTCACGTCCCCACATTGCTTTCTCTGACACTTGATTCTTCCAAAGAACCTTAACCAAGTGAATTCCTTTTTTATTTCTCATCACTTTTGTTTGAATGCTATGATCTTAACTGGTGTCTTTTCATTAGACAAAATAGCATAAAAAACTACCAGTTCATAATCAATCACGTGGGACGAAAACACCATGTATTTCCGAAGCCTCAATACATGGAAAATGTTATAAACGGCCGATAACGAAGGTGGTAAAGCTAAACGGTAAGCTACCACTCATACTCGATCGAGTATCTCGATAGGCCAATAAATCTAGGGCTTAACTGACCCTTATTCTCAACTTTCATAACACTCTTCATAGGTGTCACTTTGATGAATATGAGATCCATCACTACAATTCGAACGGACTACACCGAACTCTGGTGTCAACTTTGGGTAACCCTTAACCTCTCTCTAATCAAAGTGATAGACTCGCTAGTCATTGTAACAACTTGGGTCCCAGAAGTCTCTTTCTTCCAACTTCATCCCAATGAGTGGGAGAACGACACTTTCTACCATAAAGTGCCTAAACAGTGCCAAAACTTTGAGACAAAGCATATGTCCCAATTTGGTACAATCTTCACGGGCACACCATACGATCTAACAATCTTTCTTAGGTACCACTATACCCTAGTATTAATTGGATAGGTGATCCTTCCAAGAAATAAATGTGCGGGTTTGATTAAACGGTATACCATCATCCAAATGGTATTATAACTCTTTGCCATCTTCGGCAAACTTTGATAAAATCCATAGAATCTTCTCCCATTTCCATTCAAGCGCTCTCAAAGGTGAGATAACCCAGTGGACTTTTCCTTAAGGCTTTGCTTGCTAACAAATCAAGCACCTACTCACATACTCTTCAATCTCATGTTTCATCTCAGGCCATCAATAATATTATCTCGGTTCTCGTACATCTTGTACTACCTGGATGAACATAAAAGATAGAACTGTGAGCCTCCTCTAACAGTTCTTTCAAAGTCGATTATGAAGCACACAAAGTCACTTACAATTTATCTATGCACATTCTCACTGAACTGTCTTTCTTTTCACAAAAAATAAGGTGCTCCCCACGAGGACGTTCTAGGGCGAATAAACCCTAAGTTTAAGAGTTCCTATAACTGAGTCTTAAGCTTTTTTAACTCAGCCGGTGCCATACGATAAGGTGCTTTGGACCATGGAGCTGTCCCGGAGCAATAGATTTTATAAAAATTTGGCGTGGATCCGTTTAAAATATGAACTCCCTAAATCTGTTTACATAAGCCCAAACCAGAGAATTTAAAACAACAGAAGTTCATACTTCAGTTTATAACCAAATTAGAGAAAGTAGACTCGATAATACGTACAACAGATTTTAGGCTCTCATGAGACACAAAATACAAGTTTAAAGACTAACAACATAGCATTCATAGAATGCCCCAAAATATACATATAGGTCCATGTCCCAAAAGCCATCCACCCGTGATCAAGCAACACCACCTCCACGACCTTGTCCTCTCCCACGAGTATTACCTGAAAAAGTTTAAGTGTAGCAACATTAGCATAAAAATGTTAGTGAGAATAAGATGGATGCAAGCACTTCTATGGACCGAATTCCATATCGGAAAATGTGTCCAAAGTCCTATCGTGCTCTTTATTACCCATTCTATACTCTCAAGTACTTTGCATAAGAAAAATCAATCCCATTCCACTATATCGTAAGTTCGAAATAATAAACATTCAAGCTCGTAAATAAAGTACTAAAACAACTAATTAGTACTAAAGCATAACAAAGTAAATGATAATGTAAATTTCCATCATACACGTCATACCACACCGTGACCACATTGTCACCAATTACATTACCACACCGTGACCACATTGTCACAAATCACATTACCACACCATGACCACATTGTCACCAATCACATTATCGCACCGTGACCATATTGTCACACGTACTACTCCCCTTTGGTAGTACTAAATAGCAAATCTCATTGCTAATATTATTACACTAACTCAATTCCACACGATGATTTTCTCTCCCAAGTTTCCTTTAACTATCTTATAACCACTCAAATTACACGGAGTAATATAATACTCTTCTCCCATATCCGGAAACATAATTCTTCTTGAGAATACAACCTAATCCACAACAAACATCTCACTTTATTCCTTTGGGCAAGGAGGGTACTGAGCATGGCAGCCATCTCATTAACTAGAAAAAAGTCTCTAACCACAAGGATGGAGGGGGCCTCAGTTTAGGCAATCTCAAGGAGAAAAACCTTGCTCTTGCTTCTAAATGGATTTGGAGGTTTTCAAGAGAAAGAAACTCCTTATGGCGGAATATCATCATTGCGAAATATGGGAACCGGGACGATGGTAGATTCACCCTAACCGCCCCCACCTGAAGTCACAGCCCCTGGAATTTTATTTCTTTTTGCAGGAAAAAGTGTGATGATCTCTACAACATCAAGATTGGCAAGGGCAACACTGCTAATTTCTGGAATGATCGGTGGGTTAACGACCTCCCTCAAACGACAGTTTCCAAGACTCTTCCAAATCTCCACCAACAAAACCGCTACAGTGGATCACTTTTGGGACAGTACTTACAACACTTGGAATATCACCTTCAACAGAGGTCTTTTTGACAGAGAAATTGAAGACTTTGTGAGACTTCTTTCCATCACTCACTCCATCTTTCCCAACAACGATGATAATAGTCTTTTTTGGACCTTGGAAAAGGATGCCAATTATACCGCGAAATCCTTCTTTACCCACCTAACCAACAGATTTCAAGTGATGAACCCTATACTCTACAATAGTATTTGGCAAAGAGGAGTCCCCAAAAAGATTAGATTCTTCTTGTGGAACCTCACCCTTGGAGGCCTCAATACAAATGATATCCTCCAAAAAAGAAACCTGAATCTCCTCATCTCCCCTAACATTTGCTGCCTCTGTTTCAAACACAATGAAACCCATGATCACCTTTTCTTCCTTTGTCCATTTGCCCACAGTCTTTGGACCTTTCTCAATTCCACCTTTAATCTAAATCTCTGCCTTCACAAAAAAGCCAACCTAAATTTTGAAAGCCTCCTTCTAGGTCATCCTTTTACCAAAAAGGCCAAAATTCTTTGGGACTTTGCTGTTAAAGGGGTGGCGTGGGAGCTTTGGATGGAAAGAAATCACATAATTTTTAACAACAAAGCTAGAAGTGTCAATGAGGTGTGGGATGCCTTGAAGTTCAAAGTTTCTCAATGGAGCACTTTTAATAGAAATTTTTGTAATTATGATAGTTTCATGATTAACGCCAATTGGGAGAATTTTTTTGTAATCCTTTGGCTTCGGTGATTTCTTTATCACCCTTTTTGTATCTCATTTCCTTCTATGAATATATATATTTACGTTTCCTATAAAAAAAAAAACAAACATCTCACTTTAAACAACACCAAAACTTAACTAATTCTCCTCAAGAATACAACTTAATCCACAATAAACATTTCACTTTAAACAACACCAAAACTTAACTAATTCTCCTTATGCACTTTCCTTAACTCCCAATTGCATCTATTCTTGGATAATCTCTCAAAATCAAATAACCCTCTTAACCTCGATCAAACATGATCGTCATGCAATCCGAACACATAAAAGTAATCATAACCATTTTAAACTCACCTTAGATTTGAAGTCGAGTATCCAAGGAATCGAAGTCGAATCCACGCGACAATTACAAACCTACAACTCACCAATTGAACTACAATTTACAATTCATAAATAATAAGAGAACAAGTGTGATTTTCGGGTGAATAGTGTTTTCAGATGAATAGTGTTTTCGGGTGAATAGTGTTTTTCGAAAATCGTGGCTCAAAATCGTCAAATTCCTTGATAGAAATACGTGATTTCAACTTCAAAACTCATTTATAATAAAAAACGAACAAAACCATATAAAAAGTTTTGAAAACTCACTTTTTAGGGCTTCCCTTAGAGAACGAGAAACGGCATAAGGGTAGGTGGGATAGATAGCCTTCATCCCGAGCAATCCAACGCAACCGAAAACACGACGATCCTCAGAGAAACGAAGAAAAGCCAAGAGAAAAACACCTCCCACTATTGATGGTGAAGCTCTTGGCCAAGGAAGAAGAAGAGAAGAAAAAATTGATGACTGTGGTCTACTTTGTCTTATTTAAAGAGATAATGAATAGTGTTAGGATATTTTAAGAAATTTGGAAATGACGCATACGTCCTTTATTTGCCTTAAGCTTTTAAAAAGAAACCCAAAGTAGCTAAACTAGCCTAATGGTGATTAATAATTATTAATTGGCCCATTAATAATTATTAATTCAACTAAAACTAATTTAGGTTAATTAAGAAATTAAAAAGGTTTCCGAACGAATTTGACTACTAAATTCTAAAATTAACTTTAATACTTTAATTCAATAAATAAATAAATAAATAATAAAAATTTCACTTCAAAATAACGGGACGTTACAGATTGTAAGGCAATCGAAAATAATTCACTAATGTCTATGTGAATAATTTACCTAGAGCAATGATGGAAGATGATCTTAAACAAGTTTTTGGATGCAAATGGAAACAAGAATTTACCTAGTGCTCCATTCATGAAGGATGCAAATGGAAACTCTATATGTTTTGTTGATGAGAAGCCCCAAAGGGAAGTAGTGAGAGGTACACATTTTCCTAAACTATTATTTTACAATATTCAATAAAAGCATAGGGTAAAATGCAAATAAGACCCTTGTGGTCTTTTCGAAATGCATGAATACCCCTTGTGGTTTGAAAATGGCAAATCACACCCCTGTGGTTCCAATTTTTTTCAATCAGGCCCCTTCCCTTCAATGTCAATAATTTTATTTTAGCCATAACTTCTTCGTTTGAACTCCGATTGGGACGATTCCAGATGTTTTGGAATCTTCATTTCAGGCTCTATGTAATAGTTATTTCAAAATTTAAATGATTAATAAATAAAAGAGTTTATTAACGTCAAAATAATAGGTATGATTGCCACTGTTAATTCTTTTGGTTATTGATAATTTAGAAGTTTTGAAGCGATCACAGCGTAGAGCTTGAAATGAGGATTTCAAAACATCTTGAATCATCCAAATCGGAGTTCAAACGAATAAGTTATGGCTAAAAGAAAATTATTAACATTGAAGGGAAGGGGTCTGATTGAAAAAAAATTGGAACCACAGGGGTGTGATTTGCCATTTTCAAACCACAGGGGGTGTTCCTGTATTAGGAAAAAACCACAGGGGTCTCATTTGTATTTTACCTAAAAGCATATAGTTAATTTAGTGAAACGATGCAAATCAAGATCATGTGAGATCAAGATGGATTCAGCATGGGGCTCTGGTTTGTAGCTTTTTCTACACTGCAGAAAGCAACACAGGTTGTGAGTGTATAAACTTATTTCATTGAGAATAGAAAATTGATTTTCAAACAAGGCATCACTAGAATTCTTAAAGGTCATTTCTGATCCTGATTTTTAAAATTCAGAAACAAGCGTATTTGATAACAAGTTTTGATTATGATTAACAAAAAGAAAATAATGACATTTCTTTTGTTGCAGTGAAGCGTCGTCCTGGAGATAAATGATGAAGCTGGAATATGACTATACGCGGTTTGAATTCAGGACCTCTAGGTATGACACCGTATTAAATCACCAATACACCCAAAAGTTTAAGTATCGGGATAAGACATTTATTCTTTTAATATATCTTTTTTTAGAAGAATTCACAAGAATTATATTAATAGAAGAGAATGTACACGAGGTTAAGAACACCTCCAAAAGAGATTACAAAATCATTTAATATATCTCAAACATATACAAAAGCAATATAACAATGATTTTTCCTCCTGGTTACCTTGATAGGGAAAGTATAAGATTCCATGTGAAATAACAGATTCATGACGCATAAAACACATCAAAGAGCATTGATCAGCAAACATTAGGCACCCTTACGAGCAGTTCTTCCTGACCGAGGAAGGTAATTGATCTAAAAGGAGAAACAAAATATTATTAATGTGCAGTCAAAGAAAACATGATTATTACAGAATTCAAAGGAAAATCAAACATGATAACATGATCCACTTTCAAGAACAATCTCTTAGCAGCCAAGTCTGTGCAGACTAATGAGTTATTGATTCAAATAACTAATGACTTTATAAATAATGGAAGTTCAAGAAAATCATGAAATATCCAGACTTTCCGTTTGCGCCCTTCATGTTTGTACCAATAGTAAAGAGAGCCATAAGTATCAAAAGGTTGTTTTACTTCCTCTTATGTTATTGATTTATGTAAATTTTTCACATACCATAAGTAAATCTTCAAAATCAATTTACTTGAATTCTTTCCCTATTATCTTATAAATAAATAATTCAATGTAAACTTGTTTACCAATTATAAGCACACCATTTTAACTTTTAATAGCATTTTGAGAATTTTTTTTTTCCACAAAGTGCACAAACTCATGCTCGTTTGAATTACTATCGCCATTGGTAACCAATTTACAAGAAAGAACAGTGTATAATTTATAGAGGATTTTTTTTTATCATTTGATGAATCTAACTTCTCGATGTATATAATGGCATTTTCTCATATTCAGGATACTAGAAATTTTATGAGAAAATATCGTCTTGATAAACTTTCCATTAATATTGGTGCCACAAAATTTTTCATTGCAGTTGTAGTTGAAATTGAATTTAAAATTTTAAAATGTTTTTAGATATATCGGTGTAACTCTTTTTCTTAATTTGTAAAATCTATTTTCGTTTCAAAATTTAGAATAATTTTTTTTTCTATTTTAATTTCCTAGATATTACAGGTTATCTAAACGGTTAAATGATTATTTACTCACACTAATAAAAGTATTTTTCATTAAACAATCAATGTCTCTATATTTTCAACTTCCACACTTCCACAAAATGTTTAGAATTTATAATGAACTGTTATGCAACAATGGTTCTAGTTGTCTATTTTTTCATATTCTGATACTGATTTTTGATTGATTTCATTTCCCTTGTAATTAATGGAAATGTTATCAGGACAGGACTATGTTTTCTCATATAATTCCTAACATCCAAAGTATCAAAAATGTCGATGTATATGTTAAGAACTTGGGCTCATAAATTGATAATTACATCCTCTATAACATTTGCTAAGCACTATTCTTTCTTGTAATGTTGTAATCCAATGACTGGGGTAAATCAAAAGGGCATTGATTTGTAATTGTATATTTTGAAATAAAGGAACCTGCATAAAACACTATTAAAAGCTTAAATTGGGTGATTATGAATGTTAAACAAGTTTATGTTGAACTGTTTGTACGACAACAAGAAATAATTCAAGTAAATTGGTCTTCAAGTTTTACTAATGTCTATATCAAGAATTTAGCTAGAGCAATGACAAAAGATGATGTTAAACAAGTTTTTGACATTTATGACACCTTTAGCAATGCTCCATTCATGAAGGATGCAAATGGAAACTCTAGATGTTTTGTTGATGAGAAGCCCCAAAGGAAATTAGTGAGAGGTACAAATTTTCTTGAACTATTATTTGACAATATTCAATAAAAGCATGTAGTTAATTAAGTGAAAACAATTTTTTTACACTGTGAGTGTCTGGGCCAGCAGACCACAACTAATCTCACGAGAAAACCTCATGACCCTACAACACTTGGCGTCAATTTAATCGTAGGTTAAATCCTAGGCAGGTGGTCAAGATAGTTTGAACCTATGATGACTTCAAGGTTGGAAATCAACCCCTTGACCACTAAGTCAATCCATGATGGTTAGTTAATTCATTGAAAACTATGCAGATAAAGATCGTGCGTGATCAAGATGGATTCAACATGGGGCTCTAGTTTGTAGCTTTTTCTACACAGGAAGCAATGAGTGTATAATCTTAAAGGTCGTTTCTGTTTCTGATTTTGAAAGTTTTGAAATCTGTGTATTTGATAACAGTTCTGACTATGATTAATTAAATGAAAATAATGAAATTTCTTTTGGTGCAGTAAAGTTTGAATCATTTGATTCACCACTCTTAAGAGAGATGAAGAGTTAAATGATGAAGCAGAATACGACTATACAATTGAGAAACTATCGACATAAGACATATTCACTCATTTAATATATCTCAAACATATATCAAAGTCAATATAACACTGATTTTTCTTCCTGGTTACCTTGATAGGGAAAGTATAAGATCCATGTGAAATAACATACAGATTCATGAAGCATAAAGCACATCAAAGAGCATTGATCAGCAAATTTTTTGCACCCACGAGCAGTCCTTCGTGTCCGATGAAGGTAGTTGATCTAAAAGAAGAAACAAAATATTATTCATGTGCCAATTTGGGAGAAAAATGAATGGAGCAATCAGAGAAAAGATGGTGAGAATAAGTGAACCAAGTGAATCAAGATTATGATTATTACAGAATTCAAAGAAAAATGTGACTTCTCTAGATCTATTTGGACATTAGTCTTCTTAGCACTTTCAATGTGAGTTGGGTCTTTCATGATGATTCTAGAGGCAACATTATTGCTCTCCTTGGTGGCTATCCGAATGGGGGCAAGAAGAAAGTGTTGTGGGCCAATGTCGGTCGGTGTATTTGCTAGAATTTATGGCTTGAGAGAAATAGGAGGATTTTTGTTGATAAGCACAAGAGTTTGAGTGATGTATGGGAATGTATTGTGCTTATTGCCTCCACTTGGAGTGCAAATTATAAATATTTTATTAGTTATACCGCCTCCATTATTGCCTCTAACTGGCATGCCTTTTTGTAATTACTAGTGGGCCTTTTCACTCATCAATGAAAGAGCTCGGTTTATTATAAAAAAAGAAAAAGAAAAATCAAATGTGATAACACGATCCACATTCAAGACCAGTCCCCTAGCAGCCAAGTATATGCAGACTAATGAGTTTACTATATTTCAATGGAGATGATATCATGTTCTTACCTTACCTCTTTGATGAAGGCACCTATTTTGTGGTAGGTTCAAATGAAGAATTTCTCGGACTTTTGGTTGCAAGGCACAAATCCTGATTATACATATCTTGGCAACAATCTCTGTCACTTTTCTCATTTGAGGGCTTCCTCTCATTTATAATAGCAAGATGAAACGCAGTGGCGAGCAAGCGACCAGGTAATGAACTACATGTTTTCAGACATGTAGTATCGACTCCAAACATCACACCAGGCCATCTTAGGGCCAAACTGCATATTTTATGCACAGGAAACAATGCCATTGTCCTATACTTGAAATTATATTCACATGATTTAGCTACAACCCTTCTAAACCTGATTTCTCCATCACCAATAGCTTTTGCAGGAGCAGACCATTCTTGAAATGATGGAATCTACTTGAATCTCTCAATATGATCTTGTGTTCAACAATCTTAGAAATGTAGGTCATGGCAATGTGGCAATCACCACATATGCGCAAGTTCTTAGTTATCCGAATGGGTTGTCCTGGAGGTGTTGTTAAAATGCCATAGGCAAGAGCCAACTTTTCACTGTGCTTAAAAAGGAGATCACCTTTCTCCTCGTCTTCTACGTCGTGAAGAGCAAAGCTTGTTTGAGGAGCATAACCCATGTCTTTGATTCTTTGAATCAAGTCAGAAAGGATATCATATATTTGTTGCGACTGTGGATGACTTCTATCACCCACAAAAAAGGCTGCAGTCCCTTTCTTTCCTTGTACTCAACTACAACCAGGTTTCTTCTTGATCCCAGGCTTCATCAATGTTCTTACTTTAGCCACATCTTTCCAATGCCGAGCACTAGCATATTTGTTAGAGAGCAATGTATATGAACCATCATTCCCTGTTTCTAATTCTACCAATTGGCTTGCAGCATATTCTCCAAATTCAACATTTGCATGGATCCTGCTAGAACTAAGTAGTGCTACCCATACTATTGGGGTGTAGGCTCCATCGGCATGCTTTTAATGAGTTCCATTGCTTCATCGAGACGGCCTGCACGACCCAAGAGATCAACCATACATGCATAATGTTCAACTCCAGGAGCAAGACCAAATTACTTGATCATGCCATTGAAGTATTTCATGCATTGAACCACCACTCCAGAGTGGCTACATGCATAAAGAACAACAAGAAAGGTTATCCCATCCACTGAAAGACCAGCTTGCTATATGCATCACTCCATTCCAACTTAAGTACATTTTTGGCATAACCATGTGTTTGCTTTCCATGAAGCAATGCTCCCACAGAAGCACAACCTGAAAGAAGTGAATACAAGAGTTACAACATTGGGTATACCCTAATTGAAATAAAACTATAAATTATTAAAATAAAATAAAAAATCAGTAAATGACTAATAAAACATTTATAACCTAATCATAAAAAAGTCAAATTTCAACCATAAAAAACTCAATTATAGTCACAAAATTTTTCAACAAGATTTCTTCCCCAAACCTAAATAAAAACACAAAACAATGAAAAAGAAAAAAAAAACCTCGGATGAACAATAATTCCGATGAAGAGTTATTCAGATGAATAGTGTTTTCGAGTGAATAATATTTTATGACATTCCAAGCTAGAAAATCGTCAAATTTATGAAGGAAATTGATGATTTAAAATTAAAATCTCATTTAGAAACAAACGGAAGAAAACCATAAGAAAAGTTTTGAAAATTTACTTTCTAGGGTTTCTCTTGGAGAAGGAGATGATTCTCAAGAGTAGGTTTGAAAGAATGCCCTTGCCGGTAGCTTTCCAACGCACTAAGAATCAAGTGAAACGGAGAAGAATCGACGAAAAACTGAGCCTAGCAATCCCCAAGGGGGGGGGGGGTCGACCATGAGAGGTGAAGGGAGGAGAGGATTTGTGATTTTTGCCTTTTTGAAAGATGATGAATAGTATTTTAGGTTTTAAGAGCCCTTTTTACAAAAATGCCCCTCCTTCATCTTTTGAACTTAACCAAAGACCCATCCTTGAACCGTAAATTTATCAAACAACTTTTTGGGTAATTAAAATAACTTAGGGTGATTAATGATTATTAAGTGGCTCGTTAATAATCATTAATGACCCAAACTATTAACTTATAAAAAAATTATAATAATAAATTCTAAACTAAATTAATTACTAAAAATTTAACTAAACTAATTAAATTAACATGAATTAAATTAAGTAAATAAAAAAAATTCACCTCAAATTAACGGGACGTTATAGTCAACCCTCCTAAAAAGCTTTTCGTCCCTGAAAAGTAAGCTCTCTAAGCAAACAAGTGAGGATATTTGTCTCTCATCTCATCCTCACGTTCCCAAGTAGTCTCTTTCAAAACTTGATTTCTCCACAAGATATTTACTAAACTGATAGTCTTGTTCCTCAATGCCTTTTGTTTCGATGCTAAGAGATCTCAACCAGTGTCTCCTCATAAGAAAAATTAGCATCAAGAACCACAGGCTCGTTATCGATCACATGGGAAGGATCCTCCATGTATTTCTGAAGCATCGATACATGGAACATATTATGAATGGCCGATAAAGAGGGTGGTAAACGGTACGCCACTGCCCCAAATCTATCAAGGATCTCGAAAGGTCCGATAAAGCTAGTGCTCAACTTGCCAACCTCTCCAAATCTCATGACTCCCTTCATGGGTGCCACTTTCAAAAACACGTGATCTCTCACATTAAAGGACTACGTCGCTTATCGACGTAACTCTTCTTTTAACTTTGGACAACCTTCTCTCTCTTTCTAATCAAAGTGACTGACTCACTGGTCATCTGTAACAACTCGGGTTCCAAAAGTATCCTCTCTCCAACCTCATCCCAATAAATGGGAGAACGAAACTTTCTACCATAAAGTGCCTCGAATGGTGTCATCTCAATGGTAGCCTGAAAACTATTATAAGCTAACTCAACCAAGCATAAATGAGAATCCAAACTACCCGAAATCTAGAACACAAGCTCTCAGCATATCCTACAATATCTGATTAACTCTCTTTGTCTGACCATCGGTCTGAGGATAAAAAGATCTGCTAAAGTCTAAACCGGTACCCATGGTGGAATGCAAACCCTTCCAAAACTTTGAAACAAACCGCGTGTCATGATCTGATACAATCCTTACTGGCACACCATGCAATCTAACAATCTCTTTTAGATACAACTGTGCCCAAGTCTCAATTGGGTAAATGATCCTCCCTGGTAAAAAGTGTGTGGATTTCATCAAATGGTCTACAATCATCCAAATAGTATCATAACCTTTCGAAGTCCTAGGAAATCCATACATGAAGTCCATGGAAATCTCCTCCCATTTCTACTCTGGTATGCTCAAAGGGTTAAGATACCCCTGTGGAGTCTTCTTCAAAGCCTTGACTTACTGACAAGTCAAACACCTACTCACAAATTCCACAACCTCAAGTTTCATACCAGGCCACCGGTAGTGTTGCCTCAGGTCCCTATACATCTTAGTACTACCTAGTTGCACAAAAAAGATAGAAATGTGAGCCTTCTCTAACAGTTTTTTCCTGAAAGTCGACCCCATCAGTACACATAGCCTCTGACGATACATCAAAGCACTCACTAGTAAGAAGAGCTATCTCAACACGCTCCATATCCCATCTCAATCTCAACGGTAAGGCAGACAAGTGTGATGACTTTCTACTAAGTGCATCTGCCACTACATTGGCTTTACCGGGATGATACTAAATATCGCAATCATAATTCTTGACTAATTCCAACCATCGTCGTTGTCTCATATTAATTCCTTCTGAGTGAAAAATACTTGAGACTCTTGTGATCCGTGAAAATCATGATCTTTTGTCCATACAAGTAATGCCGCCAAATCTTCAAAGCGTGTACGACGGTCGCCAACTCCATATCATAAGTCAGATAATTTTTCTCATGTTCCTTCAACTAGTGGGAAGCATGAGATATAACTTTCTCGTGTTGCATCAAGACATAGCCCAAACCTTTCTTCAAGCATCTGTAAAAACTGTCAAACCACCAGCCCCATCGGGAGTTACTAAAATTGGTGCCGTCACAAGCCTCTTCTTAAGCTCTTTTCACACTCATCGAACAAAACATAGTTCACACCGTTTTTTGTCAAATGTGTCAAAACCGTTGCTATCTTGAAAATGTCTTGCACAAATCGTCTTTAATAACCAACAAGTCCAAGAGAACTACGAATCTCGGTCACACTAGTTGGTCTAGGCCAAATACACACCGACTCAATCTTAGAGGCATCCACCATCACTCCTCTACTCGAAACAACATGGCCTAAGAAAGCCACTTCCTTTAGCCAAAACTCGCACTTAGAGAACTTTGCAAACAACTTTTGATCTCGCAACATCGTCAATACCTTCTCTAAGTGTATAGCATGCAACTCCTCGATCTCAGAATAAATCCAAATATCATTAATGAAGACAATAACAAAAGAGTCCATGAACTTCCTAAACATAGTTTGTATTAGATCCATAAAAGTCGTCGGCGCATTAGTCAAACCGAAGGACATAACCACAAACTCATAATTTCCATAACGCGTCTGGAAAGCGGTCATAAGAATATCATTCTCCTGAATCCTCAACTGATGGTAACGACATCTCAAATCTATCTTTGAAAAGACAGTAGCTCCCTTCAACTGATCAAAAACATCCTTAATCCTGGGCAAATGATATTTTTTCTTCATGGTAACTCGGTTCAACTCTAGGTAGTCAACGCACAACCTCATTGAACCATCCTTCTTTTTCACAAATAACATGGGTGCTCCTCACGAGGACACATTAGGGCGAATGAATCCTAATTCTAAGAGCTCTTGTAACAGGCTTTTTCAACTCAGCTGGTACCATGCAATAAGGTGCCTTGGACAATGGAGCGGTCCAAGGTAACACCTCTATCTGAAAATCTAACTCTCTTTTTGGTGGTAAACCGGGTAACTCATCTAGGGAACACATCAGTGAAATCCCTCATAATGGGTACTGTACCAAGGGTAGTCTTACTAACCGAAGTGTCTACTATGCTAGCTAAGTAACCCCACGCACCATCACTCAAAAGAGCTCTAGCCTGTAATGCAGATATAACTGCAAGCATCACCCTACCTCGAGTGCCACGAAAAAAATAACTTGTCCCACATGGACCAAAAAGTTCACAACTTTGTCACTACAACCAATGTTGGCATGGTTGACTGACAGTCAATCCATACCCAAAATAATATCAAAATCAGACATCGGCATAACAATCAAAATAGCATGTAAATAACAGCTCACAATGCACATGTCATTGATATAAATAAATCTATCCACAATCACTTCCCAATCAAGGATTTCAAGAAAAACTCGACCTTGAGTATTCCGACTCATAGTGGTACTCTCATTACGTGCTAGCTAATCTAGACCAAAGATCAAATGATACAGTGTGACGACCCGTCATTTTAAATAAATTAAAATCAGAGAAAACAGCGGAAGTCTTTTATTTTAAGAAAAAATGGCGTGATTATGTTTGAAAATAGGCTAGCCAAAAACCTGTTTACATATTAAATTCAAACATCTAAAAACACAAGGAACATTAAGTTCCATCCAGGAGTTTAAAATGATCATAATCATAAAACAACGACAATAAGCTCTTATGAGCTAATTACAAAGTACAAATCACAATGTGATATAAATTTCACAAGACAACCATGTACATGGATTTACAACAACCTAGTCCATCTCAAGTCGTCATCCTCTCGATCAAGCGCGCACCAGCTCCTCTTCCACGATCCCAAACATTACTTGAAATGTTTGTAATATCATGAGCTAACAACTTAAGCCCAGTGAGAATAATAAGGATAAAAAGTAAGAATAGACCTCAAACTCGTATTCCGATTTGTGTCCAATTTACCTGACACAATCTTTCCTAGAATTCTTCAAAGTCTAGGTCATTCTATTCCATATTTTCCAAAGTATAACACAATTAACTCCTAAAGTCATCCAAACTCTAGGTAAATTCATTTTATACTTTCTAAGGATGATATTGCTAATAATCGTAGCCAATACTCATCCATTAACATTATTATAACGTAAATAAGTAAAGTAAACACGCTTTGCACAACATACAACTTCTCAATTCTCTCTTGCATCTATCATAAACATGAATGCATGAGAGCATCCCGTAGGATTTCGCATTTGCCCTTTTTATGTGTGAATGAAGGTAATGAGTACATCCCGTAGGATACCATTCAACCTTATGCATGAGGAAGTAATGCGTACAGCCCGTAGGTTACCATTCAACTCCCTATGCATGAAGAAGTAATGCGTACAGCCCGTAGGTTACCATTTAACTTCTTTTCTTTCACATTCTTTCTTTTCTCTGAAGGTGATGTGAACTCCACGTAGGGTTCATCAATCTTCCTTCTTTTCTCATTCACTTTCTTTTCTTTTCACTTTCATTTCTTTTTCACTTTCATTTCTTTTTCACTTTCGTTTCTTTTTCACTTTCATTCTTTTTCATGAATGTTGCGAGAATGGTATGATGCAATATGATATGCATATGCTTGCATATCCTTGTAAAAGTAAATAAGTAAAGTGCGGAATTAAAGTAGTCGATACACAAATAAAGAAAAGGCATAAAGTAAAAGTATAAAGTAAAAGACAAAATGTAAATGACATAAAGTAGAAGTAAGCAAACATCTCGGATGAACGATATATCGATCGAACTCCGGTATCAATAAGAGTAGAATGATAAAATAAACGATTAACCTAAACCTTCAAGGATTCTAAACTTCCAATAATCCGAGGTTCTATTAACCGTTCTAAAAACAAGCTGGATCTTTTAACTTCCAATGATCCAACCTAAGCTTCGAATCGAATCTAACTTAGAATCTTCTAAGATTCAAGATTTCCTCGAGAACTCCTAAGTTCTCACTTAAAGGATTAACTCTTAATCCTAAGGGCACTAACTCTCAAGCCTCTAATCTTAGACTCGGTTTCTAGTCTTAGTTTCAACTCTACAAACCTTCACACTTGTTTGCTTTCTATAATTACTTTAAATTCTAACTATTCTCACCTTAGCCAAATAATTTCAAATCTCCAATTTCCACGAAACAACCACCGAGCAATTGCACCTACAATTCACCGATTGTACAACATATTACAATTCATAACTAATATGCGAACAAATGTGCAATTTTCGGGTGAATAGTGATTTCGGATGAATAGTGTTTACGGGTGAATAGTGTTTTTCGAAAATCCGGGCTCAAAATCGTCATTTTTCATGATAGAAATTCATGATTTCAACTTCAAATCTCATTTATAATCAAAAACGAACAAAACCACCTAAAAAGTTTTGAAAACTTACTTTTTGGGACTTCCCTTAGGGAACGGGAAACTCCGAAAAGGTAGGTTGGATAGGTAGCCCTCGTCCCTACCAATCCAACGCAACCGAAATCAAGCCGATCCATCAAGAAATGAAAGAGAAACGAAGAAAAGAAAACTCACCCATGGTGGATGAAGGCTCACGGTGGGATAAGAAGAAAGATGAAGAAGTTTTGTCAACTTTTTGGTCAAATGGCTCATTTAAAGAAGATGACAAATAGTATTTAGATATTTTGCAAATTTGGTAATTACGATTTTTCCCTTTTATGACTTTTGGCTTAAAAACAAATCCCGAACATCTCAAACTATCCCAATGGTGATTAATAATTATTAATTGGCCCGTTAATAATTATTAATACCATTAAAACGTATTTAAATAAATAAAGCCATTAAAATAACTTAAAATGAAATAAACTAATAAATTCTAATTTAATGATAAATAAATGAACTTTAATTACTTAAATTAAAATAAAATAAATAAAAGTTTTTTTTTTTTATCACAAAATAACGGGACGTTACATACAGTCACTTATTGTCCTCATCGGGACCCTCCACGAAAGGTTCTACCTTCCTATCTTGAGTGGCAACAACCTTTTTAATTTAACACCACACTATCACTTTGATTTACCGCAAATAATAATAATTTCACCTTTCAGCCCCCCATTAGGGACTTAGTTAATCTAGATCACTAGACTCGAACAAAAGCGATTACTTTTCCATAAGCACTCGTTTATGCAAGAAACCTCGTCTCTCAACACCAGAATGTGGTCACGATCACTCCTCATTTACACATAAAGTGTTTGGTCACGTGTACCACTAACACTACTACTTTATCAACTACGCAATAATCAGACTATCATCAACGTGATGGTCAAAAGATCAATGTCTTGGAGTATCCCGACTCCCCTGCACTAACTCTATGTCACACGATACATAAGGTGCATAACCTTCAAACCACACAGGATAAAGCCTAACCTCAGTACTCATACCAAGATCCCCACCTATCAATCAAATCAACACCGCCACTAAGTGGCTCTTATGAGGTGAAAAAATACCACAAATTATGATTAACATTCAATAAGGGAGAATCTCTCCTAAAAAGCTTTCCACTTCAAAGAAAAGTAAACCTTAAGAATAAAGTTCAAGAATAACTGGTGTCGTCGATCGCATATGATTGGACAAGGACTTTAAAACAAAACATGAAAGAAACATGTGATGCATGTGGTCTACAGAACCCTTAGGCTCTGATACCAACTATAAAGACCCGAAAATTCATATGTATTTTATTTCAAATAAAGCAGTGGAAGTTTAGAATTTTAGAAAAATGAGCATGGTGCCATTTGTATTTTGCACTAGCCAAAACCGGTGTACATTTGTCCCAAAGAGAAAAAGCAATAAAAACAAGGAATGCACCTTCTTAATAAGTTTCTAGGTCCCAAAATGGACAAAACACATTATAAAATTGTAAATGCTCCCACAATCCCAAAATACATGTACTAAATATGAAGAAAACATAAATCAAGTGCAAATAAGTCTTTGCATTCATGGAATGCCAAAAGTCCAAGTCCTTCTTACACCATCCCGCGATCACGCGGCACCACCACCTCTACACTGACTGCCACCTCGGGGCGTACCTGAAAAAGATTGAAGTGTAGCAACATTAGCATAAAAATGCTACTGAGAGTAAAATGGAAGCATGTAATCCTATGGACGAATTTCACATTGAAAATTGTGTCCAAAGTTAAGCATGCTCTTTACTACCCTTTCTTTACTCCTAAACATCATACATTCCAAATCAAACCATTTCCCAATTACATACTACACGATTACCGAAAGGTAAATTCCATAAATCAACAATCAAATTAGACTCACAATTTCCCAATAACATCAAAGAAAGATCACTCTTTGAACAAAATCATAAAGTAGCAACAACATTATCAAAGGCAATAATCCGTTCATGTACTCCATCTAAAGAATCCGAGTACATTATAATCCCAATTCAATTGACACATATACCCCATCCAAGGAATCTCAGTATAAGTCAATATTCCACTTTTATATAACACGCATACTCCATCTGAAGAATCTGAGTATGTTTACCATTTCTCATTTAAGCAATACATATACTCCATCTAAAGAATCCGAGTATATATCCATATTTCACATTTACACAATAAGCATGCTCCATCACAATAAATCTGAGTACATATCCATACTTCACATTTACACAAAACACATACTCCATCACAATGAATCCGAGCATGTTTGTAATTTCTCGTTAATCGATACATATACTCCATCTAAAGAATCCGAGTATATATCGTAAACTAACATTCACATTTCACACATACTCCATCACAATGAATCCAAGTATGGCTTACAATTCCACAATTTCAAACGATTCCACTAAAGTTTCTCAATCATGAACATTTCGAAAAGTAAAGTACGCACAAGAATAACAATTCGTTATTATAACAATTCAGCAAAATAAAGGAATTTTCATGTAGTCATAAAGTAAATACATAAGCCGGAATTTCTTTGACTACCAACAACAAGGATGATCTTCTAATTCACCCATAACCGGAATCTAATTTCCCAAAATTATACCTACTTTACTCAACTTCTCCTTAGGAACCTTAACTCTCAAGAACCAAACCGGAAACTTCCATTTCTGTCTAATAGTCACTATTTCATAATCAAACTTAGATAATCACCTGAATCCATCTAAACTTCGAAACTAACTTCAAAGTAAACACTCAACCACTCACTTCCGAAACAACTAAACAACCAAATCCTCAAAGGATCTCAATCTCACATCCCTCTTAAACTCAATCAAACAACAACGTCAATGAAAATTTTCCTTAAGACCACATACACCCACTTTAAACTCACCTTTGCTAAAGTAGTTGTCCCTTAAATGCCGGAAGATAAAAAATGTGCACGGTTACCGGAACCTACAAATTAATTACTCCTAAAATACATTAATTTCACAAATCGAACAACTATCGACACGTAAATAATTAAAATACCAAAACAGCCCGGTAAGGGGTCTTTGATGCCCACAGCCAAGAGAGGGAAAATGAATTTCTGGGTTTTAGGTACTTTAGGTGTAATCCGGGTTGGTTTTAGTCACTTTTTAGTTGATTTCAATCAATGTGTAAACTTAATTAGGACTTTGCAACAAAATTTCTTCCCCAAACCTAAATAAAAACACAAAACAATGAAAATAAAAGTACCCTCGGATGAACAGTAACTCCAATGAATAGTTATTCGGAATAACAGTTTCTCGGTTGAATAGTGTTTTATGACATTCTGGGTTAGAAATCGTCAAATTTCTCAAAGGAAAATTGATTATTTAAAATTAAAATCTCATTTAGATACAAAAGGAAGAAAACCATAAGAAAAGTTTTGAAAACTTACTTTCTCGGGCTTTTCTTGGAGAAGGAGATGATGCTCAAGAGTAGGTTAGAAAGAACGCCCTTGCCGGTAGCTTTCCAACGCACTAAGAATCGAGTGAAATGGAGAAGAATCGACGAAAACCCGAACCTAGCAATCCCAAGGGGGCATTGGCCATGAGAGGTGAAGGGAGGAGAGGATTTGTGATTTTTACCTTTTTTGAAGATGATGAATAATATTTTAGGTTTTAAGTGCCATTTTTACAAAAATACCCCTCCTTCCTCTTTTGAACTTAACCGAAAACCCGTCCTTGGACTTTAAATTTACCAAACAACTTCTTGGATAATTAAAATAACTAAGGGTGATTAATGATTATTAAGTGACCCGTTAATAATCATTAATGACACAAACTATTAAATTAAAAAAAATAGAAATAAATTCTAAACTAAATTAATTACTAAAAATTTAAATAAACTAATTAAATTAACATGAATTAAATTAAGTAAATAAAAAAATATTCACCTCAAATTAACGGGACGTAACATTTTTATAGGTCGAACTAGTCATAGTATTTTAGATATAGTACCGAATGCAGTGACAGATCAAGAGTACATCTAAGAGGGGGCATGAATGATGTATAAATATATATATTTAAGAATTCATTTTATACTAATATGAGACTATAGAATTAATTATATTTTCTAATTATATATATGTATATTCATCAAATTTTAAGTTTACAATTTTTTATCCGGTTAAAGGCATGAATGACTCCTACACTTTAAGAGTTTTTTAATTTACACCCCTACACTTTAAGAGTTTTTCAATTTACACCCATACACTATTAATTTGAAAATTTTGAGCCTTACACTTTCAAAAACCATCAAAGTTAACTTTTCCATCCAAATTAACACTGTAGACACCCATTTTCGTCCGATGTGTTTTTAATTTCATTTTAAGTATTAAAAAAAAGAGAGAGAAAAAAAAATAAAAAAAGAAGATTTTTTTTAGTAATTAGATTTTTAGGATAAATGTAATTGTTTTTTTTAGTGTTTGTTTTATTAGCAAGAATAAAAAATAAATGATAAAAAAATAATAATGCGTCAGATTTGTTTAATTTTATTTGAATTAATTTTGTTTTAGAAATAAAAGATTTGAAAAAAATATTTAAACATGGAAAAGATGAGTAGAAATTTATTTTTGTGAGTTGTCAAATTAAATTAAAATAAATTCTTTGCATGACTTGGGGGTGAATTAAAAAATTGATTTGATTTTATTTTATTCTCATTAATTACTTATCAAATTTTTATCCCCCATTTGGCTATAAAAAGGACCCCCCTCAACCCTAAGACACACACAAAAAAAAGAAAAAGGGAGACAAACTAGGCAGCCACTAGCAATTCTTTTCCTTCGTTTTTTTTTCTTACGGCCGAAATTTCTTTTTTTCTTTTTTTCGTTTGATACGTGAAACCGAGGCCATATTTCATCCCTAACATCTTTTTATCCATCACCGTCCGACATTAATATGGCTATAGTCTCCTTCAAATAATATTTGATCTTCAACTTTACTTACCACCAATTGCAAAAAGTAAATTTCCACCGCTCGTAAGGAATATTGCACCTCCATTTGATTTGTTGGTCCACTTGCGTTGGTAATTCCTCACCTGACAACTTGCTGGTAATCTTTATCTTAAAAAAAAAAACAATATGTGAAACTTGTCTTTTATTTAGTTTAAAAACATATAATGTTTTCTTATGTTTAAATTGTCATGTTAAAGAAGACTTTTATTTTATTTTATTTGGTTTAATTATATTTTGATGGATGGATATACTCAACATATTTACAATAGCAAGTTAAGCCACCAATTTGATTAATATCACATTAATGAATTGTCTTTTTACTCTTATACTTATTATTAGCCTTTCTTTTTATATTTAAATTCATTCGATGAGTATACTGTATTCATATTGTTATTATTTTTTATAATTCTTATGCCATGGTTATGATATCTTTTTTTTTTCCTTTGAAAAATAGTTTACTATGGTGTTATAAGTGTATCGATTTAGGTTGTTTTAGTTTTAATATTATTTTACATTACTATTATATTATTAGTTTATGCTTACTGTTATTATGTTTTCGATCATTTTAATATTTACATAGGTTACTATTGAAAAATTCTTAAAAATTAATAAGGAAATTAAAATTGTGTAGCGTAATAAATAAAGAGTAATAATTGGAATTAATTAGGATACTAATTTTCCAAATCATAAAAAATTAACAATTTAAGAATAGTAATTGGAATTAATTAGGATACTAATTTTCCAAATCATAAAAATTAACAATAAATATAGTAATTGGAATTAATTAGGATACTAATTTTCCAAAGATAAAAAATTAACAATTAAATATAGTAATTGGAATTAATTAGGATACTAATTTTCCAAAGATAAAAAAATTAACAATTTAAATATAGTAATTGGAATTAATTAGGATACTAATTTTCCAAAGCATAAAACTTAAAAATTTAAATAAAATCATAAATATTAACAATGAAATTTTAAATATCAATTAAAATTTATTAGAATATAAACCTACCAACTTTTCAAAAATACAAAGATTAATAATCTAAGCCTTAAATAAAATTTATTAGGATAATAATTGTCCATATATACCATAAATAAAAGATTTGTCAAATAAATTTTCCTATTTAAAATCTAGGGGCCAAAAGTGAAACTTACCCTGAACCTAATTTTGAGCTAAATGATATTTTTAATAACAAAGATAAAAAATTCATAGTTAATTAAAAAATTCATTTTTAAAACTTAAACATAAAAAACAAACAAACAAATCGTTTTCGAAAACTCCGACGACGGAATGTGGGGCGTTGGAATACCATGCCCCTAACATTCTTGAGGTAAGGAATTTTTTCTCGGAATACTGAGTTAAAATTCCTGACAACATTTTTCCTAATGGCTTTATGCCACTCATACTTATTTAATCATGCTTTATTACTAAAGTATTGATTAATAAAACATGAGACATTTAAAAATAACCAAAAAATAATTTTTGTTTTATAGATAAAGGCTTTCATTAATAATACACCAAATAAAATAAAAAAAAACAACAATCGTTTTAAAACGAACATAATAGGGTGCTAATACCTTCCCTATGTGTGAATAAACTCCCGAACCCATTATCAAAAGTTAGTAGACCATCCTTAGTTAATGAATAGGTGACTAATCACACCCAATTTAGAAAACCAATGATTAGTGGCGACTCCCTTTTTATTTTTCCGCGTCGCGTTTACGTAGCGACAGCATGGCGACTCCACTGGGGACTATTTTGAGAGTCTTGTTTGTTTTTTTGGTGTAATATTGTTTGAGCCTTACTTGTTTGTTTATAATTGATGTAATTGCATGATTTCACACACTTTCACGGCCCTCTACCCGGGCTTCACCCTTTAGAAATAGTTTGGGATGGTAGTGTTGCCTTCGTGGAGTTTACTCCCGTGCAGGCCCACGAATCTTCCCTCCCAAGTCAACCTGACCGGAATACCGGAAGGGCTACTTTGTTATGATTGGTTTAATTTTATCGGAATACTGATAAATAAATAAAAAACCTATCATGACAAAGAAATCTTGGGGGCCTTTAAACCTTATATAGAGCTTAATACCACACTGAACCTATGCATGCTTGTGATAATCCTTTGTTGTTAATTCCCATTTTTGTTTGAACTTTCCTTTCCGATAATTTCGTACCTTACATAACTTTCTTCATCTCTTTCCAAAAAATTCATGACATAGAAAACCAGTTTTCAATTGTGCAATAAAAATTGAAAATAATCCAACCATCATTTAAATCATGTAGCAGGCCATTAGACATGGCTGAAATACAGACTTCAGTAGAGATCATTGAACAGAGGGAGGTTCGTCTTTGGTCTAAGAAAATCCAGGATACTTTTGGGAATCCTCCTACAATAGAAGTTGCATCAACATTACTGTTGAATGATGTGTTTAGAGCAAACTTACATGGAAAAGAAGACTTGAAGAGGATGTGGAATGAATTTACTGAGGCTCGACAGACACACGCTTGAAACTAGATATGGGCAATTGGCGATTTGCTTTATATTCCAATCAATGTGCATGCTCAATGGTGCGATTACATTCGGGATCCTACTTATCGATGCTTCTCCTTTAATGCCATCGAATTGACTCCTACTATCGAAGAATACACTGAGCTGTTGAGGGTACCAATTAGAGCAGAGGGAAAAATTTATAATTATGAAGGAAGACATACTGGAAAAAGAGCGTTGGCAAAAATCCTGGGAGTTCAGGCATCAAGTTTAGATGAAGTTTTCATAAAATATGCCAAATCTAAAGGGAAGAATGAAGCATTATCTACAGATTATCTCTTCCAGCTTGTTAAGCAGAATATGAAGGAAGATAAAGGATTGGCATTATTTGCACTTTGCATATACGGCTTGATTGTGTTTCCGAACGTCCAAGGCTATGTGGATGTTAAAGTCATAAAATTATTCTTGCAAATTCAAAACGGTGCGAATCCCATCATTTCAATTCTAGCTGAAACATATCGCTCTTTAGATTTCTGTAGAATTCAAGGAAAGGGAAAGTTTATTGGATGTACACCACTGCTTCATATATGGTTACATAGTCATCTGAAATGCCCAATAGAATACCAAGTTCCTCAGGTCATTTTTACAAGATCTTACTTGTCATTCAGAAATCCGATTTCCGATTATTGTAGAGCAAAGGGAAATTTTGAGTTTCCAAAGCAAGATGTGTGGGAGTCTTTCTTCGCAACAATGGATACGAATGATGTAATTTGGAAAGCAGTGTGGATGCCATCGAATGATATGACTTACCGTTGTGGAAATTATAATTGTGTTCCGCTTCTAGGTCCTTGGGGATGTACCAGTTATGCTCCTCTCAGTGTTTTACGACAGTTTTTGATCGAGCGCTTTCCTCCTGTAAATGGTACGAAAGAGTTGGAGTTTGATTATGATCAAGAAAATTCTGGAAAGAAGATTGCAAAAATGTTAGGAGCTTGGAAGACAATCAAGAAGATAAAAATGGAGAAATGGTGTGATGCAGCTATCAAGGAGTATGATACATGGTTGATAAACAAAAAGAAGTTGGAGTTTTCAAATAAAGTGAAAAGAAAGGTAGTTGAGCCAGAAAAAATCTTTGAAGTGGGAGAGACATCATTACAAAAGAGGATGATCTTGTTAGAAGCCCGGTGCCTCGGAAGCGAAAAGTGATTTGGTTGAAGCCCGAAACCGTTGAAGAGTCGGGGAAGCGGTTGGAGAGTCAAATAAAGAAGAATCAAGAACTAGATCGAGAGAACCGTCGATTAAGTAAAGTGGCAAGAAGATGGAAAGAGAATAGTGACTATCTCGCAAAGGAGAATGGAGGCTAGCGAAGAACATATTAAGAATTTGGAGGGTAGTATTGATGCCCTTCGGAGTAATATCTTGAATTAAATCTGCAGATGAGGAGAAAAGGGGACAAATCGTAAGAAACTGAAGAAATTAATGACTCATTGCGATCAGCTATGGAGAACTTGCAATATCGAATGAATAAATGTCGAGTTCTACTGAGAAGATACTACGGGCATACGAGCATTTGAAAGAGGAACATAAAGATTTGTATGATGAGGTGGGGCACTTGCGTCATCGAATGAAGCTCATCTTTTCTATATAAACAACGCAATGCGGAACCTGAGGATGTTGTGTAGGAGGGCTAGTGTCTTTGCTGATTGGGGAGCAGATCTTCGAGGAGGCCTTCATTTCTTACAACCCAATGGAGAGGAGCTGATGGAGTTTTTATCTACTTTATGCAGAGAGCTTAGATATTTGAGTCGTTTTATGTAGACGTGGAGTTTATTACTATGTCTTTTATTTCAGTTTATGTCTTTCAGTTTGTTATTTTGATTTAAGTAATGTTTGAATTTCAGACTATTTTTATTGCACAATGAATAAAATTTCGCGTTTCTTTGCTTACATATTTCCTTCTGAGTCATCTCTTTATAAAATTGCATTTTTCTTTTCTTTCAATTTAGCACGAGTTAAAGATTTCCACTTTCAAAATTGATCATCCAACTCAACATCATCATCCTTATCAAATAAGGTCAAAAACGAGAACCATGAGCGAACAAGAAGGCACTCAAAGTCATGAAATGCGTCAAGAGATCAACTCCATGAAGGAGCAAATAGCTGAAATGATGGGAATGATGAAAGAAATGTATAAGGCAAAAGGTGTCGTAGAGACCTCTCAATCTCACAATTCCACTCCTATACTATATAAGGAAGCTGCACTATGCCCTCATGAAAACATTTATATACTTCCAAATATCCAACCAAATTCATTCCCTGGACAAGAAGGCATGACCTCTTCTTGCATACCTGGCCAAGTTCTCCCTCCTACATTACCAATCCATCAAGTATCCCACCAGAATGTTGATAATATGACTAAAAGCTCTGAGGAAACTTCCAAAGAGAAAATGGAGTATTTTGAGGAAAGGTTAAGAGCTGTGGAAGGAGCAGATGTATTTGGAAGCATTGATGCAAGCAAACTATGCTTAATCCCTGATATTGTCATTCCGGCGAAATTCAAAGTACCTGATTTTGAAAAGTATGATGGTACATCTTGTCCAAAGAGTCATCTTATCATGTACTGTCGAAAGATGGCTGCTTACGTAAATGATGAAAAGATGTTAATTCATGTTTTCCAAGATAGTTTAACTGGGGTCGCTACTCGCTGGTATATGCAGATAGATAGCTCACAAGTAAGCAAATGGAAAGATCTCGCTGATTTGTTTCTCAAACAATACAAGCATAACCTAGACATGGCACCTGATCGTCTAGACTTACAGAGAATGGAGAAAAAGGCTTCTGAAAGTTTTAAGGAGTATGCTCAGCGATGGAGAGAAACAGCTTCACAAATTCAGCCACCTTTGACCGATAAAGAAGCAGCTGCAATGTTCATTAATACTCTTCGTTCCCCTTATTATGATCGAATGGTGGGTAATGCATCCACTAACTTCTCAGACATTATCACAATTGGAGATCGAATTGATTTTGGGATTAAGAATGGCCGTATTTTTTACAATACAACTGATTCAAAAAAGGCTTTCATCCCTAAGAAAAAGGAAGGAGAAGTTCATCAGGTGGGATATGGTCAGAGTCAGACAAACTATAGATACACTCCATTTCAACATCAGAATGTGAACAATGTGGGTCATGGATACTATATGTCACAACTGATCCAAAATGGTGGTGTAAGGCCGAACAACTATCCTCAAAATTACCAGCAATCTGTGAATAATTATCAGCAGTCTGCGAATAATTATCAGCAGAATAGTTATCCCCAAAGAAATTTTAAAAATAACTCCAGGCAAACCCACTTCGAGCCTATCCCTATGACCTATACTGAATTATACCCCCGCTTGTTACAAAGCCACCAGGTAGCCCCGATACATGTAGAACCTCTGAAACCACCCTATCCAAAATGGTATAATCCAAATGTTCGATGTGAATATCATTCTGGAAATCCAGGGCATTCGATTGAAGATTGTTTTTCTTTCAAATCTAAAGTAGACTCACTTATGAAAGCTGGAGTTGTGAAGTTTGAAACAAAGAAAACGCCTGATGTTAATCAAAACCCTCTACCCGATCATGGAATTAATGCTATAGAAGAATATCTAGAGGATGAGAGGGTGTTTGAAGATAAGGAGTTGCTTAAGGATGAAGAGGCTGAAGATGCATTTGAAATGCTGAGATGTAATAATGTGTTTATGATCACTGAATATTCTGCAATTCGACCTTTGGTAATTCAATATGAAGAAATGACTGTAGAATCTCCCAAAATTCCTACTGTCATAACAATTCAAACACCAAGTCCTTTTAAATATCAGAGCACCAATGCAGTACCCTGGAATTATGATTGTCAGGTTACCATAGAAGGACAATCGGATGTGACCAATATCTCTGGATTAAGTGGAGTTACCAGAAGCGGAAGAATTTATAAACCGGAGGAAACACGAATTGAAAAAGTTGTAGCAGAAAGAAATAAAGGCAAGAGAATCATGAATGAAAAGGAAGACTGTGAAGAAATATTTATTGAAGAGTGTCCGATCATAAAAGAAAAGACTTTAAAACCGGTGACTGATGAAGAGGCAGGTGAATTTCTAAAATTCATTAAACAAAGTGAATACAAGGTAGTAGAGCAGCTTAATCGTACACCAGTCCGTATATCTATCTTGTCACTTCTGATGAGTTCTGAGCCACACAGAAAAGTCTTGATGGATATATTGAGCCAGACGCATGTCACCCATGATATTACTGTTGAGAAGCTGAATGGCATTGTGGGAAATATATCTGCATCTAGGTTTATTTCTTTCAATGATGATGAAATCCCGCCGGAAGGAATAACGCATACAAAAGCTCTCCACATTTCTGTTAGATACAAAGATCATGTGATTGCAAAAGTTCTAGTTGATAACGGATCCTCGTTGAACATCATGCCTAAATCAACACTGATGAAGCTTCCCATAGATCAAACACATATTAGACCGAGCAGTATGCAAGTACGAGCTTTTGATGGATCTCGTAGAGAAGTCATTGGGGATATTGAGTTGCCTATTCAGATCGGACCATGTACCTTCAACATAAAGTTTCAAGTGATGGATATGGTCCCTGAATACGCTTTTCTATTGGGAAGACCATGGATTCATTCTCACGGTGTGGTCCCTTCATCTTTGCATCGAGAGGTTGAAGTTTATTTTTGAAAACAAGTTGATATGCATATTTGGTGAGGAAGACTACTTGATTTCAAAATCCGCGGCATTATCTTATGTAGAAGCAGTAGAAGAGGCTTTCGAATGCTCATTTCGCTCCTTTGAAATTGCAAGCGCCTCGATCGTTGGCCCTGAACGGCCAATTGTAAAATCATTGTCAAAAGCTTCAATCATGGTTGCTAAAGTCATGATAAGAGGAGATTTTAAACCTGGAGAAGGACTTGGAAAGCAGAAGCAGGGAAGAAAACAAATAGTCAGTTTAATAAGGTATCCTGAACGATTTGGGTTAGGATATAAACCCTCAACAGCAGAAAAAAGAGAAATGAGAGAAAGTAAGAAGAAAGAAAAAGCTACTCAGATGAACAAGATATTAGACACCAAGAAGATGTGCATCCCTTATCTTCATGAAACTTTTGTGAAAGGAGAAGTTCTTTATCCAGATATGAAGATGGAAGTGGTGATCAATCTAGATGAATATGAATCAAGTTTAATAGCTGGAATGTCTGACTTATCAATTGCCGCAGTTCTAGAAGAGCAGTTTGAAGATGACCAATTTGTTTACCGTTGTGCACCAGATTTTGAGCTGAATAACTGGGAGTCCAAAGAATTTCAATCAATTTTCAATTTAATGCAAAAGTAATTTCCTGTTTTCTTTAAGTTTATTCATTTAAAGTTTCAGTCATTTTTCATATCCTTTAGCTATGCCTAAGGCTATTGGATCTTTATTTTGTAATAAGGGTTGTTATCTTAATAAACGTATTTTTCACTTTTAAAGCATATCTATCTAATATCTTCTTTTCTCTCCGAACCTTTTATTTACTAGCTTCTTTTTCTTTTCTCTCTTTCCTCCCACCATTTCTCCTAATCCCATACAGGAATGAAAATATTGAATTAAAAGATGAAACTTGTAATGATCCGGAAATTGATTTTAATATCCCGATATTTAATGTTGAGCTTGGTGAGGAGAATGAGGATGAAGTGATAGAAAATAATGATGAATTATCACCTGAGTTGTTGAGACTTATCAAAGAAGAGGAGAAAGTGACTTTACCACATCAAGAGACGTTAGAAACTATTAATTTAGGGACTGACGAAGAGATAAAAGAAGTGAGAGTAGGAACTTTGATTGCGAAAGATGTACGAAAGAGGTTGATTGAGTTGTTGCATGAGTACCAAGATGTGTTTGCATGGTCTTATCAAGACATGCCAGGTGGAATCTGAACATTGTAGTACATCATTTACCGTTGAAAGAAGATTTTGCGCCAGGAAGACGAAAATTACGAAGTTGAAGCCAGGATATGCTCATCAAGATCAAAGAAGAAGTCAAGAAACAATTTGATCCTGGTTTTCTTCTTTGTTTCCAAATACCCTGAATGGGTTGCCAATATAGTCCCGGGTCCAGAAGAAGGATGGGAAAGTGAGAATGTGTGTGGATTATAGAAATCTAAATCAAGCAAGTCCAAAAGATAATTTTCCTTTACCTCACATTGATGTGCTTGTTGATAACATCTGGGTTTTTCTACCTTTTCATTCATGGATGGATTCTCAGGATATAATCAAATCAAGATGGCTCCAGAAGATCAGGAGAAAACAACATTTATCACGTTGTGGGGGACCTTTTGTTATAAGGTCATGCCATTTGGTTTGAAGAATGCCGGAGCAACTTACCAACGGGCTATGGTTACTCTATTTCATGATATGATGCATAAAGAGATTGAAGTTTATGTCGATGATATGATAGCCAAATCTCGTTCTGAAAGTGAGCATGATGCTATTCTTCGTAAACTTTTTGAACGTCTGAGAAAATACCAGCTGAAGCTAAATCCCTCAAAGTGTATCTTTGGAGTATCCTCAGGGAAGTTGTTGGGGTTCATCGTGAGTCGAGAAGGGATCAAAGTAGATCCAGATAAAGTTAAAGCAATTACAGACATGAAACCACCGCAAACTAAGAGAGAAGTTAGAAGTTTCCTAGGGAGATTGAATTATATTTCACGATTCATCTCACATTTGACCGCCACTTGTGAACCATTTTTGAAATTGCTTCGAAAGAGTAACACGAGCAAATGGAATGAAGATTGTCAAATTGCTTTCGATAAGATAAAGCAATACTTACAGAATCCACCAATTTTGGTTCCCCCGACACCTGGTCGGCCTCTTATCCTGTACTTAACAGTGCTAGAAGATTCCATGGGATGCATATTATGCCAGCACGATGCATCTGAGAGGAAAGAGCAAGCAATTTACTATTTGAGTAAGAAGTTCACCATTTGTGAAATAAATTATTCATTGCTTGAGAAAACATGTTGTGCTTTAGCTTGGACCGCTCAATGTCTCAGACAATACATGTTGTACTATACTACCTTGTTGGTGTCGAAAATGGATCCAATCAAATATATTTTTGAGAAGCCATCCCTATCAGGAAGAATTGCAAGGTGGCAGGTTTTATTGTCTGAATATGACATTGTTTATTGTACAAGAAAAGCGATTAAAGGAAGCATACTCGCAGAACTATCCAGGCGATTTACCAATAGAGGATTATAAGTCGGTGAATTTTGATTTTCCTGATGAAAATATCATGGCGATTGTTAAAGAAGAAAAAGATGAGTTCGTTGATCCGAGTTGTGGACCATGCTTGTTTGATGGAGCGTCAAATGAGCTAGGGCATGGGATTGGAGCGATATTGATCTCCCCTGAAGGCAAGTTGTTCCCACTTTCACTAAGTTATACTTTGATTGTACTAATAATGTAGCTGAATATGAAGCATGTAGCATGGGAATTCAGTCGCTAGACATATGAAGATCCAAAAAATACAAGTATACGGGGATTCCATGTTAGTTATTTTACAACCGAAAGGAGAATGGGAAACCAGAGATTCCAAGTTAATCCCGTATAAAGATTATATACTTGAATTATGTGAAGGTTTTGATGAGGTGGCCTTCAACCACATCCCGCGAGAAAATAATCAGATAGCTGACGCACTAGCTACTCTATCAGCAATGTTCAAAATAGAAGCAAGTGAAGATGTACCACCAATACAGATTGAAAAGCGAGAATCACCAGCTTACTGTATGCACATTGAAGAAGAGTTAGATTGAAAACCATGGTACCATGATATAAAGAATTTCATCAAGAGTCGAGAATACCCTACAGGGATATCAGAAAATGATAAAAGAACACTTCGAAGACTTGCAATGAATTTCTTTCTAAATGGAGAAGTGTTATATAAAAGAAACCATGATATGGTTCTTTTAAGGTGTGTTGATGCGTTGGAAGCAAAGAAAACTATGGAGGAAGTACATGATGGAATTTGTGGGACCCATTGTAGTGGGCATATGATGGCAAGACAAATCCTTAGAGCGGGATATTACTGGTTGACTATGGAAACAGACTGTATTAAGTATGCCAGAGAATGTCACAAGTGTCAGATATATGCCAACAAGACCCATGCACCAGTTTCTGAATTGCATGTTTTATCATCACCGTGGCCATTCTCAATGTGGGGAATAGATGTGATTGGTCCGATAGAGCTGAAAGCTTCAAATGGTCACCGTTTCATTCTAGTGGCCATAGATTATTTTACTAAATGGGTGGAAGCTGCGTCATATCGAAATGTTACGAAGAATGTCGTCTAAAGATTCCTGAAAAGGGAAATAATATGTCGATATGGATTGCCTGAGCGGATTATCACCGATAACGCTAAGAATTTTAACAACAAGTTGATGGCGAGTTCCGTGAAGAGATGAAAATAAAGCATTCAAACTCGATCGCTTACACGGCCCAAAATGAATGGCGCTGTGGAAGCGGCTAATAAGAACATCAAGAAGATTGTGGGAAAAATGACGATTACATATAAAGACTGGCATGAGATGCTTCCTTATGCATTACATGGTTACCGCACAGCTATTCGTACATCTACTGGGGCAACGCCATTTTCCCTTGTGTATGGTATGGAGGCTGTCCTCCCAATTGAAGTAGAAATTCCATCTCTCAGAGTTTTAATGGAAGCAGAATTAGAAGAAGCAAGATGGATTCAGAATAGATATGATCAATTGAACTACATTGAAGAAAAAAGATTAACTGCACTTTGTAGAGGTCAACTTTACCAAAGAAGGATGACACGGGCATATCAGAAGAAAATACACCCCTGAAATTTTCAAGAAGGAGATTTAGTTCTGAAAAGGATACTTCCTTTCATGAAGGATCACAGAGGAAAATGGACTCCGAATTATGAAGGTCCATACGTAGTGAAGAAAGCTTTTTCAGGAGGAGCCCTGATGTTGACTAATATGGATGGGGAAGACTTACCGAACCCAATCAATTCAGATGTGGTCAAGAGATATTACGCATAATGATGAATTCACCAAGCAAGCATTATTGTCAGGATATAAGTTAATTTCCGGAAAGCTACAATTCATGTTTTTATTTCTTTATTTAAAGTCTTTGTCTCATTGACTTTGTACTACCATTCTAGTCATAAATCTCAAACCCATATCATTAATAAAATGGCCTTTTTGAATCTCTGATCATCGATCTGTATCATTGTTCTAACTTGACCCAACTTTTGTTTACATGAGATTTCCATTACTTCTGACCTTATTCACATGGATAGATATGCTTTTTTTAAAAAAAAAAATGTGAGTCAACACGGATGAAGGCTTAAAAAAAAAAAAAAAAAAAAAAAAAAAAAAGAGAGAGAGAGAGATGAGATAGGAATACAGGAATTATTGAATGCATTAAAATGAAAATATGTTTGAAATAACAGTTGTAATGTTCAAGTTAATAACACTGGGGCAAATTTTGCTATGAGCAAAATTTGATTTCAATTACTGAAGAAATTTGATCATGATGTTCATCATTGAGCAAATGATAATTGTTACTTTGCGGATTGAGGAAATATACTGGGGCAAATTTTGGGGCAAAATTTGTTTTTGGTCTATAAAGCATCGTCACTTACGAATACTGGGGCAGTTTTGGATTCGGAATTTATTTTGAGCTGTGAGACACCGTCGCTTGAAAGGGTATAATGATATTCGACACCAAGACAATTTAAGAAGATTTGGACCATTAGAGTGACACCTTGTTTGTTAATGAATCGTTTTTATCACTTTCAATGATAAGGAAAATCATGTTGAGTTGGTTTTTTAAAAAAAAAAAAAAAAAAAAACAAAAAAAAAAAAAAAAAAAAAAGAATTATGCTGAGTTTAATTTTGTCAACATTTTAAGATTGGATGTCCACATACCACGATTTAATCGTCATGATTTTATACGGATGCATACATTCATTTTTAGAAAGACGTATACATTCATCTTTAAATGAGTCAAATCTGAATTATCATTTTTAAATTTTCTATCTCTGATCGTATCGAGGGTGAAGTGCCGATATGTATCATTTTTATTTTCTGTCTCTGATCGTATCGAGGGTGAAGTGCCGATATGTATCATTTTATTTTCTGTCTCTGATCGTATCGAGGGTGAAGTGCCGATATGTATCACTTTTAATTTTCTGTCTCTGGATCGTATCGAGGGTAAGTGCCGATATGTATCACTTTTAATTTTCTGTCTCTGATCGTATCGAGGGTGAAGTGCCGATATGTATCATTTTTAATTTTCTGTCTCTGATCGTATCGAGGGTGAAGTGCCGATATGTATCATTTTTAATTTTCTGTCTCTGATCGTATCGAGGGTGAAGTGCCGATATGTATCATTTTTTTATTTTCTGTTTCTGATTGTATCGAGGGTGAAGTGCCGATATGTATCATTTTTATTTTCTTGTTTCTGATCGTATCGAGGGTTTGGTGTCGATATGGATCGAAGTTCCTCCATTTAAATTTTCTTTAATTTTACATAATATTGAACGAAATAGGGTCTACGCGTTTGTCCACCTTCTACTTCTACAAGGATGAACAAACGGGGGCAAACTGTAGACACCCATTTTCGTCCGATGTGTTTTTAATTTCATTTTAAGTATTAAAAAAAAGAGAGAGAAAAAAAAATAAAAAAAGAAGATTTTTTTTAGTAATTAGATTTTTAGGATAAATGTAATTGTTTTTTTTAGTGTTTGTTTTATTAGCAAGAATAAAAAATAAATGATAAAAAAATAATAATGCGTCAGATTTGTTTAATTTTATTTGAATTAATTTTGTTTTAGAAATAAAAGATTTGAAAAAAATATTTAAACATGGAAAAGATGAGTAGAAATTTATTTTTGTGAGTTGTCAAATTAAATTAAAATAAATTCTTTGCATGACTTGGGGGGTGAATTAAAAAATTGATTTGATTTTATTTTATTCTCATTAATTACTTATCAAATTTTTATCCCCCATTTGGCTATAAAAAGGACCCCCTCAACCCTAAGACACACACAAAAAAAAAGAAAAAGGGAGACAAACTAGGCGACCACTAGCAATTCTTTTCCTTCGTTTTTTTTTCTTACTAGCAAATTTCTTTTTTTCTTTTTTTTCGTTTGATACGTGAAACCGAGGCCATATTTCATCCCTAACATCTTTTTATCCATCACCGTCCGACATTAATATGGCTATAGTCTCCTTCAAATAATATTTGATCTTCAACTTTACTTACCACCAATTGCAAAAAGTAAATTTCCACCGCCGTAAGGAATATTGCACCTCCATTTGATTTGTTGGTCCACTTGCGTTGGTAATTCCTCACCTGACAACTTGCTGGTAATCTTTATCTTAAAAAAAAAAACAATATGTGAAACTTGTCTTTTATTTAGTTTAAAAACATATAATGTTTTCTTATGTTTAAATTGTCATGTTAAAGAAGACTTTTATTTTATTTTATTTGGTTTAATTATATTTTGATGGATGGATATACTCAACATATTTACAATAGCAAGTTAAGCCACCAATTTGATTAATATCACATTAATGAATTGTCTTTTTACTCTTATACTTATTATTAGCCTTTCTTTTTATATTTAAATTCATTCGATGAGTATACTGTATTCATATTGTTATTATTTTTTATAATTCTTATGCCATGGTTATGATATCTTTTTTTCCTCCTTTGAAAAATAGTTTACTATGGTGTTATAAGTGTATCGATTTAGGTTGTTTTAGTTTTAATATTATTTTACATTACTATTATATTATTAGTTTATGCTTACTGTTATTATGTTTTCGATCATTTTAATATTTACATAGGTTACTATTGAAAAATTCTTAAAAATTAATAAGGAAATTAAAATTGTGTAGCGTAATAAATAAAGAGTAATAATTGGAATTAATTAGGATACTAATTTTCCAAATCATAAAAAATTAACAATTTAAGAATAGTAATTGGAATTAATTAGGATACTAATTTTCCAAATCATAAAAATTAACAATAAATATAGTAATTGGAATTAATTAGGATACTAATTTTCCAAAGATAAAAAATTAACAATTAAATATAGTAATTGGAATTAATTAGGATACTAATTTTCCAAAGATAAAAAAATTAACAATTTAAATATAGTAATTGGAATTAATTAGGATACTAATTTTCCAAAGCATAAAACTTAAAAATTTAAATAAAATCATAAATATTAACAATGAAATTTTAAATATCAATTAAAATTTATTAGAATATAAACCTACCAACTTTTCAAAAATACAAAGATTAATAATCTAAGCCTTAAATAAAATTTATTAGGATAATAATTGTCCATATATACCATAAATAAAAGATTTGTCAAATAAATTTTCCTATTTAAAATCTAGGGGCCAAAAGTGAAACTTACCCTGAACCTAATTTTGAGCTAAATGATATTTTTAATAACAAAGATAAAAAATTCATAGTTAATTAAAAAATTCATTTTTAAAACTTAAACATAAAAAACAAACAAACAAATCGTTTTCGAAAACTCCGACGACGGAATGTGGGGCGTTGGAATACCATGCCCCTAACATTCTTGAGGTAAGGAATTTTTCTCGGAATACTGAGTTAAAATTCCTGACAACATTTTTCCTAATGGCTTTATGCCACTCATACTTATTTAATCATGCTTTATTACTAAAGTATTGATTAATAAAACATGAGACATTTAAAAATAACCAAAAAATAATTTTTGTTTTATAGATAAAGGCTTTCATTAATAATACACCAAATAAAATAAAAAAAAAACAACAATCGTTTTAAAACGAACATAATAGGGTGCTAATACCTTCCCTATGTGTGAATAAACTCCCGAACCCATTATCAAAAGTTAGTAGACCATCCTTAGTTAATGAATAGGTGACTAATCACACCCAATTTAGAAAACCAATGATTAGTGGCGACTCCCTTTTTATTTTTCCGCGTCGCGTTTACGTAGCGACAAACACCAGATCATTTTTTAAGGGTAAACTGCAAATAACACCCCTGTGGTTTTGATAAAATTCATGAAAAGTCTCTGTTGTTTAAAAATGGTAAATCACACCCCAGTACTTCCAAATTATGCCAGTAAGCCTCCTTCATTCCAGCGTTGTAAATTTTCTTTTAGTCATAACTTCTTCGTTTGAACTCTGATTTTGATGATTCAAGATGTTTTGGAATCCTCTTTTCGGGCTCTACGTCATGGTTATCTCAAAAATTCAAAATTTTCAATAAATAAAAGAGTTTTATTATCATCAAAATATTTGGTATGATTACAATCACTAACCTCGTTGTTTACTGATAATTTAGAACTTTTCAAGTGACCATAAAGTAGAGCCCAGAATGAGGATTCCAAAACATCTTGAATCATCAAAATTGAAGTTCAAACGAAAAAGTTATGCCTAAAAGAAAATTTACAGTATTGAAGGAGAATGGTCATATTGATATAATTTGGAAGTATGGAATGTGATTTGCCATTTTTAAACTATAGGGACTTTTCACGATTTTGACCGAAACCATAAAGGTCTTATTTGTACTTTACCTTTTTTTTAATATTTTATATTCATTATCTACTAACCTTGGTTAGAATTAACCCTACTAAAAGTCAAATAATAACTTTACCTTGTTGTGGCAATCGGATCCATGGGGAACTCCATCTTCGTTATCGGTGAATATTTCATATTGGTGTAAAAATATTGAAGGAAGAGTCTACAGAAAAACGAAGATTCGAACCAGCTTTCTACTTGTTATTGATGAGGATTCAAAATTTTCTCTCTCATTTAAGATTTTTCCTGTCTGCTTATTGTTTATTTTCATGACAATTAACCATTGGGGCTCTTGCAAAAATAGGTCCAATATTTATAAAAATAGCAGTAAAAAAACTTATTTGCAAAAATAGCAGAAAAATTAAATTCGCTCCTAAAAATTACAAAATTGCCACTAGTAATCAGTGATATCTTCACAAGTAATCACCGATTTACTGATATCCTGATATTTTGTGCAGGAATCACTGATTATCTGATAGTAATCACTGATTATTTTATAAGTTATCACTGATTTCTCTGATCACATGAATGAGGGTTTTTAAAAATCTGCTATATTTGGAAATGCTTTTTAAAAATGCTATATTTTTAAATATTGCTAAAAATTCTGCTACCCAATGAAATTTCCCTTAACCATTCTTAAGATATTCATTCTCTAATTTACTTAAAAACTGGATTCCAATCTACAAGTGCAAGTGTCTTGATTCACATCAATGACATTATTGACTCAATTTTTTTTTTGTTTATGAATGAATTTTGTAGATGTTTTGCAATCCATCTTTGATATGAGAAAAGATTTGATAACAAACTGGCCTTAAATCAGATTTACATATTTAAATCAGATTTTCAATTTTCAATTTGCTTAGATTTGGTTTGTTTTTGAAAATCAGATTGACACATCAAATTGGAATTGTAGATTTAAATCAATTTTTCATAAATTGATTTTTTTAGGGAAATTTCATTGGGTGGCAGAATTTTTAGCAATATTTAAAAATATAGCATTTTTAAAAAGTATTTGCAAATATAGTAGATTTTTAAAAACTCTCATTCATGTGATCAGAGAAATCAGTGATAACTTATAAAATAATCAGTGATTACTATCAGGTAATCAGTGATTACTATTAGGTAATCAATGATTCCTGCACAAAATATCAAGATATCAATAAATCAATGATTACTTATCAGCCCCCGTTTGGTTCGCTATAATCTAAGATTCCCTTATAAGGGGCATCTAATTACTTTGTTTGTTTGGGGGTAATTTAAACATATATGGGTAATCTGAAATTCCTGGAATCTATATTTTCCCAGATATGGGGTTATTTGATTACCTTTGAAATCGGGTACTTTCTATGATTCCCACGAGGGGGTAATCTTCTATTTTACCATTTTAACCCTATTTAATTAGGAAAAGTTAAAAAAAAGGAAAAGACTTAAATTATATTTTGATCAATATATTTTCAAAATGTTTTTATAATTCTTAGACTATCATCATGAAAATGAGTATTTGCCAGGTTGGAAATATATGGAATTTAATATGAATATATTTTAATTACTATGTAAAATAATGTATAAATTATAAATAAGGGTATTTTGGAGAAAAACATACATATATCATGTTTCCCTATACAAATTCCCATCAAACAAACACAGTAATCTAAAATCACCAGGAATCCTCATAAATTAAACAAACACTGTAATCTAAGATTACCAGTAATCAAATACCCTGGCATCAGATTCCCAGGTATTTGATTACTGGAGGTATCTTAGATTATAGCGAACCAAACGGGGGCTCAATGATTACTTGTGAAGATATCACTGATTACTAGTGGCAATTTTGTAATTTTTAGGCGCGAATTTAATTTTTCTGCTATTTTTGCAAATAAGTTTTTTTACTGCTATTTTTACAAATATTGGACCTATTTTTGCTATTTTCGCAAGAGCCCCAATTTTTTATCCCTCTATGAGCATCATGAGAAAAAAAGAAAGAAAGTGAAAGGCTTCTCGAGTGAATTAGATTAATTTAGGTCAAAATAAGGTAAGAATATTATTTGACTTTTAGTAAAGTTAATTTTAACCAAGGTTAGTAGATAATGAATACGAAATATTAAAAAAATAATATGGTGTTAATTTAGATGGAAAAGTTAACATTTAATGGCTTACGAAAGTATAGGGATGAAAATTTTCAAATTAGAAGTGTAGGGGTCTAAATTGAAAAAAATTTAAAGTGCAAGAGTCATTCATGCATTTAACCATTTTTTCTCTACACCGCATAGTTTTAGTGATTTACAATAAAAATAATAAATTTGAAATAAATATTAAATTTAAGGATTTTGTTGAATGAATTAGCACTAAATTAAATTAAATTAAATCTAAAATATTGTACATGAGCTACTTATATAATTAAATTTTGAATTATAATTCTATAATTTATTAAGGAATAGTGGTAAATCATTATTTTTATTAAAACTACCTAATAGAATAATACAATTTACAATTTCGGTAATAATATGAGTGGTTGGAATATTTTTTTCAGAAAACAAGAGTATATATTATAAAATAGGTAAAACCATATGTAATTTACCATTATTTCAATAAAAAAATATTATTACAAAAACTATATTTATAATTACTTAAGAGATGGCAGTGACCAATATAAAACAATCTAATAAAAATAGTTATATTTTACGTTAAATTTATGAAATTATGTTAAAAATAGTATTATGGAAATAAAAATTTAATAGCGAACCACAAGATTATTATAGTTTTTTTAACATATAAATATATAGGGAAATTTCATTGGGTGATAGATTTTTATGTAATATTTGTAAAAATATCAACTAAAAAAATATTTATAAATATAACAGTCATTACAAGAAATTGCCTGAATAGCGACGGACAACACATGCATCCCAAGAGAACGAAGGAATGCATCGCTAAGTGGAGAGTTGACTTTCAGAGATGCATTCCGTTGTACGGTTGGTCAGAGATATCTGGCGGGAAGAAGTAATGGGAACTAAATGATGGTTTCCGTCACTAAACTTGGCGTCTAAATTTCCAATGAAAAGCAAAACAATGCATTGCGTCGTGTAATATGGCGCGAAACAGGACGACGGAATGAGTCGCCCACTGATATGGAGGGAAAGTTTCCCGCCAACGGGATGACGGATTGCGTCGTCCACTTATATGGAGGGAAACCTTCTCGCCAAATGAACGACGCATTCTGTCTCTAATATGCAGTTTATAAACAGACATCTTGAGCAATGAAAAATATTCATCATCAAAAACACTTTGTTCTTTCTTTTTGTTGTTTGTTCTACTATCTAAACAAATGCGTGAATGGATATTTGTTCATCTCTCAGAAGGCTATTTGAACGATGAGTTCATAGCAGGGGTTGAAGAGTTCGTTGAGTTTTGTGAAAGTACGGAGGATTTTGATCGTAATAGAAAAATGATACGATGTCCGTGCAGAAATTGTAAAAATAAGAAGTTATATTCTTCATTTGATGTGAAGAAACACCTGTATAGTCGTGGGTTTGTGGAGAATTATTTCAAGTGGTTTATCAAAGGGAGTCTGACGAACAATATAATGTGGCTTTGGAGCGAGCCGTGTTTTACCAAGGAAGCAAGTCAAATGTTGTACCGAATTTGGAAGAAGATAGTGATGAAAGACAGCAAGAGTATGGACACATACAACATATGATATACGAAGGTACGTTTAATCATACTCAAGACGATAATCAAACTATTCTAGAGGAGGAGGAGGAAATGAATCCAGAAGCGTAACGAATGTATTATATGCTCGAATCAGCAAGAATGCCACTATACCCAAGTTGTGATGTCAATCAACTGGCTACAGCTACGGAGCTTCTAAATATAAAAGCATCATATCATATTCGAGAGAGAGATTTTAATTCGATTGCACAATGGTTTCATCACTGCGCTCCTGCGAACAACACGATGCCAGAAAGTTTATACGACATGAAAATATTAGTGGAGGGTCTCGGGTTGCCTGTTGAGAAGATTGATTGTTGCTCAAACGGATGCATGATACTATGGGGTGATGGAGATTCGAGTCTTCATAATTGTAAATTCTGTTTCCATCCGAGATATAAATAAGGTAAACACTCTCATTCCACATACTCGTATGTTTTATTTACCGATCACTCCTTGACTTCAACGATTGTATGCATCGAAAGTCATGGCGTCTCATATGAGATGGCATTACTAGTTTTTTCAAGAGGATGGTCATATGAAATATCCATTTGATGCAGACGCGTGGAAGCATTTGGATCGTTGTCATTCATAATTTGCAAGTGAGATTAGAAACATGAGATTGAGGTTATGTATTGACGGTTTTAACCCGTTCGGCTCTTCTGGTGCACAATACTGTCTATGGCCAGTTATGTTGACACCTTATAATCTCCCTCCATCGATGTGTATGAAAGATCCTGTTATATTCTTAACGGTTACAGTACCGGGTCCAAAGAGTCCAAAACAAAGGTTAGATATCTACCTCCAACCTTTTATTGTTGAGCTGACTAATTTGTGGAATAATGGAGCGTTGACGTACGATTTATCGAGAAAACAAAATTTATGTACGAGAGCCGCAGTAATTTGGACTATAAGTGACTTCCCGACATATTCAATGTTATCTGGTAAGCACGATACCTTATTAATTATAAATTATTTTCATTGCATAATAATGTATATAATTAATTTAAACTTACCGTAGGTTGGAGCGCATCTGGAAAGTTTGCTTGTCTACATTGGATGATTGACACTGGAGCTTTCTCTTTGAAACATGGACAGAAAACTTGTTGGGTCGATTTTCACAGAAGATTTTTACCGAGTTGACCATTTGTTTTGATCAAACAAGACAGATTGATTTAAGGGTCGTAATGCACACAATTAAGGACCGCCCCGAGTTTATAGCGGAATCGAAATATTACACGGGTTAGATTCTATTGCAATGAAAAAAATTACTGCAATAGGTGCTGAGGTTGCAAACAAGGCCGCTGGTAAAAACAATGGATGGAAGAAACGAATTATATTTTGGGTTTTACCATATTGGGAAGATTTACTAATCAGGCACAACTTGGATATCATGCACATCGAAAAGAACGAGTTCGACAATGTCTTCAATACAATTTTAAATGTGCCAAATAAGACAAAAGACAACCTGAAGACACGGTATGACATCAAAGAAATATGTCGTCGTCCTGAGTTAAAGCCGGATGAAGATGGGCACTATGCCAAGGCCAAGTACATGTTAAATACAGAAGAGAAGAAATTATTGTTTGAATGGATGTGATGAGTTATTATTTTTGCACATAAACTTGGGATTATTTTTCATACTTTGATGATTAAATAGCTTAAAAACTAGGTAATTATCTTTGATTTGTGTTTATGTGCTAGGTTGGAGAAGAGATGATGAAAAAGGACTAAAAAATTACATTTTGGAGCTTTCTTGACACTTCGGCGCCATGGCAACAGCTTTTAGTGTTCGGAGCCACAAGAAAAAGTTTGCAGAATCAGATTCGAAGCCAAAATTCCAGAGTTCGGCGCCCCAGCGCTGATTTTCTAGCGCCATAGCACCGAAAGCGTGAAAGTTCCAGATTTTAGTCTTTTTGCTCAGCGCCCCAGTACCCAAAAATCAATGCCGCAGCGCGAGTTCGCATTTTTAGGATAGAATTTTTTATCTTTTGTTTTAAAACCCCATTTTTCGAGGATATAAAAGGGAGACTTCTTTTCTAATAGGTTAATTAATGTTTTTCCTTAGTTTTTCTTAGAGAATGATGAACTCCATGTCTAGCTAAACTCCCAATTTCCAACCAAGGTTAATCAAAGTTTGATTTTTATATTTGTGAGATTTTTTCTTCATCTTTCTTTCTAATTCTTCTCTCTTTCTATATTTTCTATTTTATGCATTCAATATCACATTGTTTGATTGTTCAAATAGGGCCCTTTGATCATTCTTCAATTTGATAGATCGTCAATTAGAGTGTTTAAATCCGTAATTGTTTATGCATTCTAATCCATGTGACAATTAGTATGAATGATTAATAAGTCTTTTCATTTCATGCTATGAAAATATAGGATCTAGTCTAAATAGATCGAACGTTTCGCATTTGTTGGCTAGAATTGGTCGTCATTCTTATCTTATTACCGTCATTGATTAAATTCTATTGTCGTACTCTAGGGTTGTCATTGATTAGGGAAGTAATTAATGATCGTATTTTAATTACCGACAAACTAAGGAAGGATAGATTAATAAGACGTTCTTAATAATCATAACCAATTTAGAGAATGAGTTAGGATTTCATTAGAAAATCAATGATCAAATAATATAAATCAAACGATGATTACACCTTTGGTTGAAACTTTCTCCCATTGAATCTCTTTTAAACTTTTAATTGTTTTCTCCAATTTCTTTTTAAACTTCAAAAAAACCCCAATTTTAATTCACCAATCTCTGTGGATTCGACCATACTTTTCCACTATTACAAAATCCATAAACCCGAAAGTAGAGACATAATTTATTTTTGGTGGATTCGTCACCCACCAAATTTTGGCGCCGTTGCAAGGAATTGGTGTCATTTAATTTTATTTTTATCAGTTTAATGTCCCGTTCTTCTCGTACAGGTAATTTGGAATATGATCCTGAGATAGAGAAGACAGCTAAGCAGTTGAGGAAAGCAACTAGAGAGCGAAAACAACATCAATTTTCATCCGCTTCCTCATTTTCATCGACAGAAGAGGAAATTCAAGTCAATCTGTTAGATCCTACTAACGAATTAGAAGTACGAGAACCAATGGAAGGCGCTGAAAGAACTCTTAAGAAGTTGACTGCACTGAACACAACTCAAGAACCGTTGTGTATTCAAGATCTGAATATGAATGTGAATTTCGAGCTTAAATGAGGACTCATTCATCTCCTTCTAAGTTTCAGTTGCTAAGACAGTGAAGATCCAAACAAACACCTTAAAACATTTCATCTTGTTTGTTTGAGTATGAAGCCACATGGTGTAACAGAGGATCAAATAAAGTTGAGAGCTTTTCCTTTCTCACTCACAGAAAAAGCCAAGGATTGGTTGTTTGATTTGCCCCCAAATTCGGTATCGACATGGGCTGAGATGGCCACATTATTTTTGGAAGAGTATTTCTCCTCATCTCGTGCTTTGAAGTTACGAAGGGAAATATCTGGGGTTCAACAGAGGAATATGGAAACTTTCCATATGTACTGGAAGAGATTCAAGAAGTTATATGCCAGTTGCCCTCAACATGGATTTTCTGAGCAACTTTTGATTCATTATTTTTATGTGGGGTTGACTTCTATTGAGATAAGATTAATGGATGCCACAAGTGGTAGTGCTATAGTGAACAAAACTCCTTTTGAAGCTAGGAGACTAATTACCACAATGGCGGCAGCCTCACAACAAAGTGAAGCTCTTCAAGAATCTACTTCTCAACGGGTGAATGAGGTAAATAATCCTGTTATTGAAAATCAAATAGCTCACTTAACTTCTCTTGTTGAACAGCTAGCTTTGAAGAATCTTCAACCAGTCAAAACATGTGGAATATGCACGGTACTTCACCCATCCGATATGTGCCCCATTCTTCAAGATGAAGCACAAGAGACTACTAATGCCGTGGGAGGATATCAAGGTGGCCAGCAAAGGAACCAATATGATCCTTTTTCTAACACTTACAACCCAAGATGGAAGGATCATCCTAATTTGAGCTATGGGCAACGAGCACCTTTTCAACAACCTCCACCTAGGCCCGCTAATTTCCAACAACCATCTTCATAAAAACCAAGTATGTCTCTTGAAGAAATGATTCAATCCATTGCTACTAACACACAACAATTTCAACATGAAACAAGGCAAGTATCATGGAAAGGAAGACAGGTATCAAAAACTTGGAGAACCAAATAATTCAACTAGCAATTTTCATGAGCAAGATGGAATCACAAGGTAAATTGCCATCTCAAACCATCATCAATCATAAGGAAAATGCTAGTGCAATCACTTTGAGAAGTGGGAAAGAGTTGGAAGGACCCAAAAAGAAAGAACGAGTCAAAGACCGAAGTGAAGAACTTGAGAAAGAAGTAGTCTACTATCCAAATGACCAAGTTCAACCACCAGTTCAAATTCAACCTAAGGTAATCATTACCCCTCCTCCTCCTTTTCCATCAAGATTGCTCAATGCAAAGAACTTCGAGGAAGAAAAATAAATCATTGACACATTTCGCAAGATCGAGGTAAATATTCCTTTGTTAGATGCAACAAAGCAAATACCTCGGCATGCGAAATTTCTTAAGGATTTATGTACCAACAAGATGAAGCTACGAAAAGGTGAGTATATGTGAGAATATTTCAGTTGTTCTTCAACAGAATATACCACCTAAGTGCAAGGACCCAGGTATGTTCTCTATTCCTTGTATTATCGGTAATTTGACTATTGAAAAGGCTATGATAGATCTAAGGGCTTCCATCAATATTATGCCGCTTTCTATTTACAACTTGTTGAAAATTGGTGAAATAAAAGAAACCGGTGTGATCCTTTAACTAGCTGATAGATCTTATGTTTACCCTGAAGGAGTGTTAGAAGATGTCTTAGTTAAGGTTAATAGTCTAGTTTTTCTTGCTGACTTTTATGTGCTTAACATAGGTGAACAAGATTCACCAAATTCATCCTTAATATTGCTAGGAAGACTATTCTTAAAGACATCTAGGACTAAAATCGATGTTTATGATGGAACTCTGACAATGGAATTTGATGGTGAAATAATCAATTTAACATTTATGATTCCATGAAGTATCCAACTAAAATAGCTTCTGCTTCTGTTTGTGCTATAGATGTTATAGATCCTTTAGGTCAGAAATATTTTGATTTCGTTGATACTGATAAATCGATATTTTATCACATAAACTTGTGTTAATTGTTCATACTTTGATGATTAAATAGACTAAGAACTAATTAATTATCTTTGATTTGTGTTTATGTGCTAGATTGGAGAAGAGAGGATGAAAAATGGCTTAAATTGGTATTTTGGAGCTTTCTTGACACTTCGGCGCCATGGCAACCACTTTTAGTGGCTGCGGCCGCAAGGTAAAGTCTGCTTCCAAGCCAAAATTCCAGAGAGCTCAGCGCCGTAGCACAGATTTCTCGTCGCCATGGCACAGAAATCGTGATTCTCATTTTTTTGTAATTTTTGCTTGGCGCCGCGGCGACCAAATTTCTGTGCCGTGGCGCCGGCGCAATTTTTTTAGATATTATTTTAACCTTGTGTTTAAAACCCTAATTTTCTAAGGGGATTAGGAGAGACTTCTTTTCATATATCTTTTAGAACATTTTTCTGAGGTTTTCTTGGATAGCTATGAACTCCATGTCTAGCTAAACTCATCTTTCCAACCAAGGTTAATCAAGTTTGATTCTATTTTATTTGTGAGATTTGTTCTTCATATTTCTTTCTAATCTTTCTCTATTTCTATATTTTCTATTTTATGCATTCAATATCACATTGTTTCATTGTTCAAATAGGGCCCTTTGATCATTCTTCAATTTGATAGATCGTCAATTAGACTGTTTAAATCCGTAATTGTTTATGCATTCTAATCCATGTGACAATTAGTATGAATGATTAATAAGTCTTTTCATCTCATGCTATGAAAATATATGATCTAGTCTAAATAGATCGAACGTTTCACATTTATTGGCTAGAATTGGTCGTCCTTCTCTTCTTATTGCTGTCATTGATTAAATTCTATTGTCGTACTCTAGGGTTGTCATTGATTAGGGAAGTAATTAATGATCGTATCTTAATTACCGATAAACTAAGGAAGGATAGATTAATAAGACGTTCTTAATAATCATAACCAATTTAGAGAATGAGTTAGGATTTCATTAGAAAATCAATGATCAAATAATATAAATTGAACGATGATTACACTTTTGGTTGGAACTTTCTCCCATTGAATCTCTTCTTAACTTTCATTGTTTTCTTTCTCAATTTCTCAACAAACTTAAAAACCCCCCAATTTTAATTCACCAATCTCTGTGGATTCGACCCTACTTTCCACTACTACAAATCCATAAACCCGAAAGTAGAGACTTTTATTTTTGGTGGATTCGACGCCCACCAAATTTTGGCGCCGTTGCCGGGGATTGGTGTCATTTATTTTTTTGTTTTTATCAGTTTGATGTCACGTTCTTCTCATACAGGTAATTTAGAATTTGATCCTGAGATCGAGAAGACAGCTAAGCAATTGAGGAAAGCAACTAAAGAGCGAAGAGAACAACATTCCTCTTCTTCTTCTTCATCTTCGTCAACGGAAGAGAACACACCATTTAATCAGTTAGATCCTACTAACGATTTTGAAGAAACTGAAGTACCAATGGCGGATGAAGAAAGAACACTTAAGGAATTGACTGCACCGAATACAGCTCAAGAACCTTTGTGCATTCAATATCCGAATATGAATGTGAACTTTGAGCTTAAGTCAGGACTCATTCATCTCCTTCCCAATTTCAGTGGACAAGACAATGAAGATCCAAACAAACACCTTAAGGCATTTCATCTTGTTTGTTTGAGTATGAAACCACAGGGTGTAACAGAGGATCAAATAAAGTTGAGGGCTTTCCCTTTCTCACTCACAGAAAAAGCCAAGGATTGGTTATTTGATTTGCCCCCAAACTCTGTATCAACATGGGTAAAGATGGCCACATTTTTTTTGGAAGAATACTTCTCTTCGTCACGTGCTTCGAACATTCGAAGGGAAATATCTGGGATTCAACAGAAGAATATGGAAAACTCTCCATATGTACTGGAAGAGATTTAAGAAGTTATGTGTTGCCCCCAACATGGGTTTTTAGAACAACTTTTGATTCATTATTTTTACGAGGTGTTAACTTTTATTGAGAGAAGACTAATGGATGCCACCAGTGGTGGTGCAATAGTGAACAAGACTCCTTCTGAGGCTAGGAGGCTAATTACCACAATGGCGGCTGTCACAACGTGATTGCGACGCGGAGCGGCCGACATCCTTAAAATTAGGTCTCTTAAATGAAAATAAAGTGGAAGTCGCCATCAACCATATTTGGGTGTGATTGATCACCAAATTCATTGAAAATAGGAATGGTCTGATGAAGAAAACGATGAGTAGTCGTCTGAAACGATCCAAATAAATCGATATTGTGATGATAAGGATGGGAAAGGATACAATAGTATCAGACTTAGCGGAAGAAATTCTTGTTTTTGGGTTTGAATATCTAAAGATTTTTTCTTTGGAAGAGGAATGGGGAGCAGCCGCAATCACCAAATACCAAACCCTTTCTTTTTTTTTTTTTTGATCCCCTTTCTACCGGCTGGGATGAATTGTTTATAGGGATTTTTGAAATTCAATTTAGGGCAAACTATGCACATTATAAAATGCTTAATTTTAGGCTAATTAGGAGAAATTCAAAATTAGAATTAATTTCCTCCCAATCCCCTTTTTCTTTCCAAAACTAATTCAATCATCCCTTTTTTATATAGCCAAATTTCATCCAATTTCCACCAAAATTTATGCTTACTAAAAAATCCTTAATCAAATCAAAATCAAATTTCCCTAAAAGAATTTGCATTTACGTCCAAAGTTTTAATTTAAATACTTAATTTTATAATAATAATGAAAATAGTAATAATAATAAAACTATTTTTAAAACATTGCATTAAAAAATAAATAAAAATAAATAAAAAAAAAAAAAAAAAAAAAACAGATTAATGTAAGAAAAATAAGAGAGAGAGAGAGAATTTTCCTTTTTTTTTTTATCCATCATAAATAAATAAATAAAAAGATAATAATAATAAAATTGAGCCGGGCAAAATACGGTATCTACAGTTTGTCCCCCTTTGTACATCCTTTAAGAATTAATAGGTGGACAAAGGAAAAGATAGATTTTTTGGATGGTGAAAATTTTATTAAGAAAGAAAGATTAAAACGAAGATCGGATTATTAAATATAACTACGAGTTTATAAAAATTGAAAAAAAAAAAAAAAAAATAACTAGATTTTGTTCCAGACTTTGATCTCTATAGGGACTAAACCGCACGTAGGATTCGATTTAAAAAAAGAAATGAAATAAAATATAACGAACCTGGGTTTTGTCCCAGGCTTCGATCTCTATCGGGACTGAGCCGCAAATAGGATTCGATCTAATCAACAATTAAGTAAAACGTAACGAACCTGGGTTTTGTCCCAGGCTTCGTTCTCTACTGGGACTGAGCCGCAAATAGGATTCGATTTAATCGAGCAAAATAGCATAAAATGTAACGAACCTGGGTTTTGTCCCAGGCTTCGATCTCTATCGGGACTGAGCTGCAAATAGGATTCGATTTAATCGATAAAGAAGTAAAATGTAACGAACCTGGGTTTTGTCATAGGCTTCGATCTCTATCGGGACTGAGCCGCAAATAGGATTCGATTTAATCGAACAAAAAAGTAAAATGTAACGAACCTGGGTTTTGTCACAGGCTTCGATCTCTATCGGGACTGAGCCGCAAATAGGATTCGATTTAATCGAACAAAAAAGTAAAATGTAACGAACCTGGGTTTTGTCACAGGCTTCGATCTCTATCGGGACTGAGCCGCAAATAGGATTCGATTTAATCGAACAAAAAAGTAAAATGTAACGAACCTGAGTTTTGTCACAGGCTTCGATCTCTACCGGGACTGAGCCGCAAATAGGATTCGATTTAATCAAACAAAGAAATAAGATGTAACGAACCTGAGTTTTATCCCAGGCTTCGATCTCTACCGGGACTGAGCCGCAAGTAGGATTTGATTTAATCGAATAACGAACGTGATAAAGTACTTGTTAAAAAATGATTCGATTTTAACTCGACTATCGCATTCGCATCCTCTCTAAAGATATTCGGCTTAAAAATAGAGTCACGTAACCTTCCTTGATTTCTGTTATCAAATCCTTAATGTATTCATTTTCTCATATCTGTGTTAGCTCTGGTGCTCGAGCGCCAAGAGCTTTTCAGGATTGTAACTCCAATGATGCATTATTTCTTGTTTTTGGTTGGAATCAAACAAATTTACCATCATTATATATCAAAGTAACTTACAACATTTCTTTTTGTCAATATTAATAATGGAGTAAGGAAGAAAGTCAAGAAATATGGAATTCAAAGTTTAGAGATATATTTTATTGATAATGAAGGAAACTAAAACGAAGATAGAGAGAGACAGGATGAGAGTAAGAGTATTGGGTACATGACATCTTAAACATTCACTTTAAAAGCACAGCGCAAATAATTTAAGATACTCAATGAAACTCTTATATATTTGTTGAGCCTTCCCCATTTGCCTTCATGCATAGTACTTTTGGACATAGTCAGAACTGATGGGGTTTGGTAATTCGTCTCCATCCATATTGGTCAAAATCAAAGCTCCTCCTGAAAAAGCTTTCTTCACGACATATGGCCCTTCATAATTTGGGGTCCATTTACCTCGATGATCCTTTTGAAATGGGAGGATTCTTTTTAATACCAAGTCCCCTTCCTTATATGCTCGTGGGCGAACCTTTTTGTTATAGGCTTTCATCATTCTCCTTTGATAGAGTTGGCCTCTACATAGTGCTGTCAACCTCTTTTCCTCTACAAAGTTCAACTGCTCATAACGATTCTGAATCCATTCGGACTCTTCTAATTTTGTCTCCATAATAACCCTCAATGATGGGATCTCAACTTCAATCGGGAGAACTGCTTCCATCCCATAAACTAAAGAAAAAGGTGTTGCTCCAGTTGAAGTACGAACAGATGTGCGATATCCGTGTAAAGCAAAAGGAAGCATTTCATGCCAATCCTTGTATGTGATAGTCATCTTTTGCACAATTTTCTTGATGTTTTTGTTAGCTGCTTCAACCGCGTCGTTCATTTTTGGTCGGTAAGGAGTTGAATTCGCATGCTTGATCTTGAATTGCTGACATAACTCATCCATTGTTTTATTGTTCAAATTCTTCCCATTATCTCGTAATCACTAGCTCCAGGAGTGCCGTAACGACAAATAATTTCCTTTTTAAGAATTTAACTACGACTCCCTTTGTCACTTCTCGATAAGAGGCAGCTTCAACCCACTTTGTAAAGTAATCAATAGCTACGAGAATAAAACGATGTCCGTTTGAGGCTTTAGGTTCAATGGGGCCAATTACATCCATTCCCCACATAGAAAAAGGCCATGGTGCAGATAGAACATGTAATTCAGACGAAGGGGCATGAGCTTTGTCAGCATAGATTTGACACTTATGACATGCTCTTGCATACTTGATACAGTCGGTTTCCATAGTTAACCAATAATAACCAGTTCTTAAAACCTGTCTAGCCATTCTATGCCCGTTTGCATGAGTTCCACATATACCTTCGTGTATATCTTCCATGATTTTACTAGCCTCTATTGCATCAACACATCTTAATAAAACCATGTCGTGATTTCTCTTGTATAGAATTTCTCCATTGAGGAAGAAACTCATTGCTAACCTTCTGAGGGTTCGCTTATCATTCTCTGAGGCGTCAAGAGGGTAAATTCTATCTTTTATGTATCTCTTGATATCATGGTACCATGGCTTTCTATCCTGGTTCTTCTTCTATATTCATGCAAAAGACAGGAACATCTCGCTTTTCAATCTTGATGGGCTGGATTTCTCCTTTAAAATCAACATCAAACATTACCGCCAAAGTAGCTAATGCATCGGCTATTCGATTATCATCTCGTGGTATATGATCAAAAGTAATCTCTTCAAACTTCGAGATAATTCGTTATCAACTCATAATAAGGAATCAACTTAGAATCTCTCGTTTCCCATTCTTTTCTTAATTGACAGATTACCAGCAAAGAATCACCAAAAACTTTGAGTTTTCTAACTTTCATATCAAGCGCTGCTTGGACCCCCATAGAACATGCTTCATATTCGGCCATGTTATGTGTGCAATCAAAACATATCTTGGCAGTATGTGGGAAATATTTTCCTTCAGGTGACATTAATATTGCTCCTATTCCCTGGCCTAATTCATTAGTGGCTCCATCAAATAGCATAGTCCATTTCTCAGGATCAGAGCATTCTTCTTCTGCTTCTGTCATAAAAACATACTCATCTGGAAAATCTAATCTCATTGGCTCGTAGTCATCTAAAGGTTGTTGGGCTAGATAATCGGCAAGCGCGCTCCCTTTCACCGACTTTCTAGTGACGTAAACGAGATCATATTCGATAATAAAACCTGCCACCTAGCGATTCTTCCCGAGAGAGGGCTTTTCAAAAATGTATTTTAGGGGATCCATTTTTGAAATCAACCAAGTTGTATAGTAAAGCATATATTGTCTCAAACGGTGTGCGATCCAAGCTAAAGCGCAACAAGTCTTCTCGAGTAGGGAATACTTGGCTTCATAATCGATGAACTTTTTACTCAAATAATATATCGCTTGCTCTTTCTTTCCCGAATTGTTGTGTTGTCCCAAAGACACAACCCATTGAGTTTTCTAATACAGTGGAGGTACATAATAAGAGGACGCCCGGATGTTGGAAGAACAAGTATAGGAGGATTTTGCAAATCTTGCTTTATCTTGTCAAATGCCTCCTGGCAATCTTCATTCCATATCTCAAGATTACTTTTTCAAGTAATTTGAAGAGAGGTTCACAAGTTCTTGTAAGATGTGATATGAATCAGCGATGTAATTCAACCTCCCTAAAAATCCTCTGACTTCTTTCTGTGTTTGTGGTGGTGGCATCTCTAAAATAGCTTTGATTTTATCAGGATCCACTGAAATTCCTTCTTGGCTCACAACAAAACCCAACAACTTTCCAGAACTTGCACCGAACGTGCATTTATTGGGATTAAGCTTCAACTGAAATTTTCTTAATCGAACAAACAATCTTTTGAGAATATCTGTATGCTCCTCTCCTTGTTTTGATTTAGCAATCATATCATCGACATAAACTTCAATCTCTTTATGCATTAAATCATGGAAGAGTGCGACCATTGCACACTGATAGGTTGCCCCTGCATTCTTCAATCCAAACGGCATGACTTTGTAGCAAAAAGTTCCCCATAGCGTGATAAATGTCGTCCTTTCATGATCCTCCTCTGCCATTTTGATCTGGTTATAACCTGAGAAACCATCCATGAATGAAAATGTAGAGAATCCGGCAGTATTATCCACTAAGATGTCAATGTGGGGAAGTGGAAAATTGTCTTTTGGACTTGCACGATTCAAATCTCTATAATCAACACACATCCTGACTTGGCCATTCTTCTTTGGTACTGGAACAATATTCGCCACCCATTCGGGGTAATTAGACACTGTCAAGAAGCCTGCATCCATCTGCTTTTTAACTTCATCTTTAATTTTGAGTAACATATCAGGTTTCATTTTTCTCAATTTCTGTCTAATTGGTTTACACTCAGATTTAAGTGGTAAACGATGAACTACAATATTTGTGTCTAATCCTGGCATATCCTTATAAGACCAAGCAAATATGTCTACATATTCATGCAGTAAGTTGATTAACTTTTGACGACTTTCTTTCGAAATATTGGTTCCAATTTTAACCTCTTTTACTTCTTCTTCAGTTCCCAAGTTAATTGTTTCTATTTGTTCCTGGTGAGGTTCTAACACTTTTTCCTCTTCTTCTACCATTCTCAATAACTCCGAGCTTGGTTCAATATCATTCTCTTCATCAGACTCAACATTGTATATAGGAGTATCCAAATTATATCTCAAATTGTCGATGCATTCGATTTCATTATTACTGTTTAAGATATCAAGTATTTGGTGTAAGAAAAGAAGAGAAAGGATAATAAGTAGAGATATAGATAGGTGGAAAATAAATTGACTTTTATTAATATGAATTGAAATGTTGACATAGAAAAACTCAAATGAACGAAAAACAGGATTCGGAAATGAAAAATGATAGAAAATTACTTTGAAATATTAAAAAATGATGGTAACTCTGTAATCTTCCAATTATTGAGCTCAAAATCTTCAGAACACGGATAAATGAATGCATCCATCGCTTTCTCATCTTCCGTTAAAGCTGCAACAGAAGAATAAACCTGGTGCGGTGGTTGTTGCTCGACATGGATTCTACCAGCACTTCTGAATATTCCATAGAAGTTAGAAAAATTTAACTTTCCACACTTGGGCTCTCTATTTTCAAGTTTTGCCATACGTTTCTCTTTCTTCTCTTTTCGTACTCGGATCTTGTCAGCTCTGCTTGGCTTGAAACCTAAACCGAACTTTTCCCAATTATCTACTAACTTCAACAAATATTCCAGGATTCTATTATTTCCTGCGAAAGAAGACTTCAAAAGTGATGGTTCTGTATATTCGACCTTTCTGCCTGTGGTTATAGCATTTGTGACTTCAAAGGATCGAAATGAACATTCTAATGCCTCTTCAGCTGCTTCAACATAAGGCATCGACTCAAGCTTTGAAATAAGAAAATCTTCTTCACCAGATACACAGATCAGTTTGTCATCAACAATGAATTTTAGCTTTTGGTGCCATGATGAAGGAACAACTCCAGCAGAATGAAGCCAAGGACGCCCCAACAATAAGCTATAAGCTGAAGAAATGTTCATAACTTGAAAAGTAATGTTAAATGTGCACGGCCCTACTTGAATTGGGACATCAATTTCCCCGATAACCTCACTGCGTGCTCCATCAAATGCTCTTACCACCATTGTGCTTGGCTTCAAATAAGACATATCAACAGGTAATTTCTCCAGGGTAGATTTTGGCATTATGTTCAGAGATGACCCATTGTCGATCAACACTTTTGCTACAACAAAATTTCTACATTTAACAGAAATGTGGAGAGCCTTAAAATTCTCAGAGCTTCCAGGTGGAACCTCGTCATCTATAAAGGCTAAAGTGTTAAAAGCTGTTACGTTCCCCACTATTTCACTCAAATTGTTCACTGAAATGTCTTGTTGGACGTAAGCTTGACTTAGAACCTCTAATAAAGCCTTTTGATGTGCCTCTGAATACATTAGTAAAGATAGTATAGAAATTTTAGCTGGTGTCTGACCCAACTGCTCTACCACCTTATACTCACTTTGCTTGATAAGTTTGAGAATTTTTTGGCTTTCTTCTTCAGTCACGAGTTCTTTATCTTTCTTTCCTTTGATCCCAGTTGATCCATCAGAAAGTTCCTTGTCTCCCATATCGTTCTCTTTCATCTGGGCCTTCCCTTTTCTCTGTAGAACTCTTTCTTCATTTTTTTCAGTATTATTGGGAGCATAGCATCTCCCGCTCCGTGTCAATCCTCCTATCCCTGTGATATTCTCTACAGGAAGAGGCTCCTGGTCAGAAATAACCGTACAGTCATATTTCCAAGGAACTGAATTCAAATTTTTAAAGGGAAAAGGACTCGGGATGTGGATGGTGATTGGTCTCGGATTTAAATTGGATGCACCAATGCTAGGCTTCTCATGGTAAGTAATTGTGAGTGGTTTTCGCTTGTATGGTGTGCGGGAGGTTTCACTTGGAAAAGAATTTTCAATGACACTAACTTCTTTTCTTTCATGCTTACAAACTTTTCCCGAAGTAATGACAAGCTGTCTTGAATCTAACAGAGCTTGAACCTTCATCCTGAAAGTAGAACAATGTTGTACAGAATGACCTTTCCCTCCAGCATGGAATAAACAATTCAAACTCTCATCATAACCTTCATACTTGATGTCTTCATCGAGACACTCTGTTTGAACAAACCCACTACTGTAGAGGAATTCAAATAGTTGTCCCATTGGAGTCTTGATCTTCTCTATATCTTCTTTAAAGGTGTCTTCAAAACATTCTACTGCATTTACTCCAGGAGTACCATGGTTTGGGAGAGGGTTGTTATTGACATCAGGAGCATTTTCTTTCTTGAAATTCAACCATCCTGCATCGATCAAACCCTTCACTCGGTATTTGAGAGTGGTACAATTTTCAGTTGAATGTCCTGGGGCTCCTCCGTGAAAATCACAACGGACATTAGGGTTATACCACTTTGGATACGGTGGCTCCAGGGGTTTTTTCTTGGGATAGGAGTTAACAAACGCTCTTCGATGAGTTGAGCTAAAAGCTCGAGATAAGACATCGGGATAGGATCAAAATTTGGTCGTTCTTTTGGGTTTCTATTGTTCTGCTGGTTTGGGGTATAAGAAGCGGGTTGATTTTGAGATTGATAAGTTGGAGGGGTAAATGGTGCAGGGTTCTGTGCAGGAGCACGGGGGCGAGGGTGTTGGTAAGATGTGTGGTTCACGAATGGTTGGGCATATCTGACTAGGGTTGAATAGGAACTGGTCGGATATTGTTTTGGGCGATTATCAAAGTGTGGCTGTATCCAAGGAGACATATTTTCTCCTATCATCTGTACTTCTCCTTCTTTCTTTTTAAAAGGTATAACCTTTTTTGTGATGGACGATTCAGTTCTGTTGTCCATTATCCTTCCATGTTTCACACCATATTCAATCCTTTCTCCGATGGTCATTATATCAGAAAAGTTGGTGGAAGCATTCCCGATCATTCGATCATAAAATGGAGACTTGAGTATTGATGAACATGGCGGACAACTCTTTGTCGGGTTAGGGGTGGTTGGACTTGTGCAGCTGTGTCTCTCCACCTCTGAGCATACTCTTTGAAACTTTCGGTTCTAGTCATCTCCATTTTCTGTAGATCAAGTCGATCAGGACCTAAATCAATATTGTGCTTATACTGTTTCAAAAAGGCATCTGCCAGATCCTTCCATGTACAAATATGGGCACTATCAAGCTGCATATACCAACGGGCAGCCGGGCCTGTTAAGCTATCCTGAAAACAGTGGATGATCAACTTATCATTCTGGACATGAGCAGCCATCTTTCTGCAGTACATAATAAGATGACTTTTAGGACAAGTTGTCCCATCATATTTCTCGAACTCTGGTACTTTGAACTTAGACGGGATTATCACATCTGGCACCAGACACAACTGAGTGGCGTCTATATTTCCAAAAACATCGGTTCCTTCAACTGCCCTTAGTCGTTCCTCAAATACTTGAAACTTTTCAGATGTCATTGCCTTCTTCTCCCTATCAGCTATTTCTTTTCTTACTTGAAGACTGTCGAAGTCTGGTATTGTGACATTGGCTTTAAACTGCTCTCCTGTCTGATAAGTCACACTTCCGTAATTGCTTGTTGGGATCTGTTGGCCTCTTTGAAAGGAAGGAAATTGGTACTGTTGTGAAGGGTTGAATGAACATTGTGGAATTCCTTCTTCTACTGGTGCTTGTGAAAATGTAGGGCCGAATCCAGGTGGATAAAATGAGAAGTCCTGGTCATTTGTAGATCTTTGTTGAATAGCTGAGTTTGACTGAACTGGCTCTGCCACATCTTTCCCTTTTTCAAGCAAGCTAACGAGTTTGGCCAGTTGTTCTTGGATTGTGTCAACATCCTTCCTCAATTTCTCTTGCTCTGTAAGTTGCTCCTCCATTATTTTTGCCTTAGATCTTGTATTATAAGAGTGCGAGTGCGATTGTCGAGCTATTTTTTTAAGACTTTATCTTTATTATGGTTGAGAGAATAAGAAAGAGAGAAAAAATAAATGAATAAAGTAAGAAGTCTAAATTGGAACGTGAAAAAGAAATACTTATATTAAATGGTAAAAGAAACTGACGAAATTTAACATTATTGTGCAAAACAAAGATAACAAATGTTCCAATTCACCAAAATTTAAAAATAAACATAAACATAAAAATCAATAAAATGTCCCCCAGTGCTCCAAGTCTTCATGAATTTTCCCCAGGAATTTAATTATCTCTTGGCCATTTGGTTGAGTCGGCAAGATGAGAGCCTCCAAAGCAGATGCCTCTCTTGCTAATCGATCTGCTCTTCTAGCTGCCTTCCGGATTTGCATGACGACTTGTTCAATATTACGATGTAACGTAGTATTCTCATGTCGCACTGACTGAAAATCATTCCTCAACCTGTGGTAGTGATCTTCTAAAATTTTATGCTCCCTCATCAAACTTTCATAGGCATTCTGAAATTTCTCAAGACGATTCACAAGTGATTTAGCTGTTTCCTTCAAACTTTTATTTTCACTCAGCGTGTGAGTCAACTCTGCTTCGCTTCTATTAGCTTTTAACTGCCAATCTTCAACTGTTCTTCGTAAGAGACAATTGCTTTCTTCTATTTCAGCTATGTCTTTATTCCTTGTATTGATAATTTCTTCCAATTCTTCAGCCAACTTCTTGAGTGAAACAAATTCTGACTGATGCCTCTCAATTTCATCATCTCTTGATTTCACAGCTGTTTGCAAAACTGCCTTGTCTCTTCTTAGTTTGTGCATCCTCCGATTAATATCACGATTTTCTGTGTCTAAATCAGCAATCTCTTTCTTTAACTTTCCTTGATTCTTTGCATTGTCTCTCATTTTCTGCAACTCTTGCTCCAACAGTGTTTTTCGTGACTTCTCCAACTTTAAATCCTCTTGCAAACGTTTATTTTCTTCAACCAAAATCAAATTCTTCTCTTGAATGCTAAGAAATTCTTCATCACGTGACTTTTTCTCAAGAATTTGTACTACTGTTACATCCTCATCCATCTTTTCAATTCCTCCATGAGTTGGTAAATCAACTATACTCTTACCCCTTTTCAAATGCCATAATTCATATCCAGGTGTGGCAAGGCGACAATGAAACCCATTTTGAATAAGCGCAGACAGATTTCCATGCGGTCTCTATCGGTTGTATTTTCAATTCAAAACCTTCCGAGCCATATGCAAATTCAAATTTCTTAAATCACTTGTAGTGGAATAAACCGCTTCCGCCTACTTGTCGCAACACCAATAATGGGGCATAAGATATGCCTCCCCATGGACCAAGAAGCGGAAGTGTTTGGAAGTCACCACATCTATACATCATAGGCTTAAGTGACATCCATAATGCTTTCCATCGTGCGTTTTCAGGCTTCAAAGTTGAGAAGAAATCCACCCAAACCTTCTTCTCTGGTAGAATTTGACCCACGCTTGTTCGAGTGAACTCATAGATAGGATTCTCGTCATATTCCAAGAATTGGTGAACTTCATTTTTGGAATATTGAATTCGGGTGGACATTCAACATGGTCGAGGATCCATATATATAGGAGTGGAGCACATCCTATAAATTTCCCCGCTTTCTTCGTGCGACAATGATTCAATGATCGAAAAGTTTCAGCTAAAATGGGCATGATAGGATTAACCCCCTCTTCTATCTTGACAAATAACTTTACCACCCGCTCTTCAACATATCCTGCAACCTTTGGAAACAACACTGCACTATAAATGCCGAGAGCTAGTAATGTGAGTTCTCTTGAATCGTTAGCAAATTTTTGACAAAGGCTTATCAAATACTCCATAGAGATACAAAGACTTTCTCCTTTCTTCTTGGTCCTGTTTGTCCACTTCGCAAAGACGAATCTTCCCAGAAAATATTAGATAATGCTCTGCTCATTGTCACATCCTTGTCATAGCTATAAACTCCATTCTCAAATGGGCAAGGTATATGAAGAAGAGATTGATACTCTTCGATAACAGGGGTCATATCCATGGGCCCGAATGTGAAACAGCCGTACGCAGGATCTCAATGCTGAATCAATGCTCTCAAGACGGAATAATTGATAGACACATATAAAAGTTGAGCTATATGGCCATACCTCTGAACAAATTCTTCCTTCCTTTCATCAGTGAGATTCTCCCATACTTGTTTTAGAGGGTCCAGCTGAGTTCCTAGAAAACTGATGCCTCTGATTGGTATTGTGACATTCTCTAGCAAACTGTCTCCACAAGTTTGTTGTGTGTGCTCCGACCAAGTCCTGACAGCTTCACCTTCCTCGACTTTCAATGCAATGACGGGTTGGGATGTTTTACTGATATTCATATTTCCGTTTACTCCTAAATATTGATGAATTGAAACGAATGTCATTTTTTTAACAACAAATGAAATGATATATGCATGAAAAATTACATCATCTTTTTTTTTTTTTTTTTTTAAAATTGCATGGTCATTTTTTTTTATCTTAAGTTTTTTTTTTTATCTTTAAAAAAAAAAAGTATATATGCATAAAAAACGTGAAGAAGAAAGAAATAATAATAATAAAGAAAAATGCAAAAAAAAAATAATAATAATAAATAAATAAGAAAGCTTTATTTTATTTTACTGATATTCATATTTCCGTTTACTCCTAAATATTGATGAATTGAAACGAATGTCATTTTTTAAACAAAAAATGAAATGATATATGCATGAAAAAAAATTACATCATCCTTTTTTATTTTTTATTTAAAAAAAATACATGGTCATTTTTTTTTATCTTTAGTTTTTTTTTATCTTAAAAAAAAGTATATATGCATGAAAAAAAAAACGTGAAGAAGAAAGAAATAATAAAGGAAAATGATAAAGGAAAAAAAAAATACAAAAAGATAAGAACGCTTTATTTTACTTTTAAATAAAATAAAAATAATATTTAAAAAAAACATTTGTCATGTATAAATTAGGGTGAAGAAAGATTTTTTTTTTTTACCAAATACTCTATATTTTTTTTTTAACAAATAGTTTATCAAGCACACGTGAATAATGAAATGAAATGTGAGGGTGATAAATAAAGGAATGGAACCTAAACACTAGGTTGGCTTGAGGGTAATTATGAGTGTAAAGTTAAAGTTCCAAATTACTTAAAGGATATTAGGTTCCCAAATTATCCATAATACCATTTGAAATTGAAATGGTAAGTGGATAATTTGAGTGAGGAATTTCATACTGCCTGCACGGGAGCCGAAACTCCACGAAAGCAACAGATACTCAGTCCTCGGTCTAACTTAAAGGGTAGAGCCTGGGTAGGAGGCTCGTGAATATGTGTGTGAAATGAATGATTGATATGTAATGATAATAATAAGAATAAACAATAATTAAGCATTAATTAACATACAATTAAAATAAATAATATATAAAAAATAAATAAACAGAAATAAATCAATACAATTTAAATAAATAAAATGGACCAAAAAAATAAGATAATATATGATAAAAATAAATGGCTTGACTCTCTAAAAAATGTCCCCAGCAGAGTCGCCAAGCTGTCACAACATGATTGCGACGCGGAGCGGCCGACATCCTTAAAATTAGGTCTCTTAAATGAAAATAAAGTGGAAGTCGCCATCAACCATATTTGGGTGTGATTGATCACCAAATTCATTGAAAATAGGAATGGTCTGATGAAGAAAACGATGAGTAGTCGTCTGAAACGATCCAAATAAATCGATATTGTGATGATAAGGATGGGAAAGGATACAATAGTATCAGACTTAGCGGAAGAAATTCTTGTTTTTGGGTTTGAATATCTAAAGATTTTTTCTTTGGAAGAGGAATGGGGAGCAGCCGCAATCACCAAATACCAAACCCTTTCTTTTTTTTTTTTTTTTTGATCCCCTTTCTGCCGGCTGGGATGAATTGTTTATAGGGATTTTTGAAATTCAATTTAGGGCAAACTATGCACATTATAAAATGCTTAATTTTAGGCTAATTAGGAGAAATTCAAAATTAGAATTAATTTCCTCCCAATCCCCTTTTTCTTTCCAAAACTAATTCAATCATCCCTTTTTTATATAGCCAAATTTCATCCAATTTCCACCAAAATTTATGCTTACTAAAAAATCCTTAATCAAATCAAAATCAAATTTCCCTAAAAGAATTTGCATTTACGTCCAAAGTTTTAATTTAAATACTTAATTTTATAATAATAATGAAAATAGTAATAATAATAAAACTATTTTTAAAACATTGCATTAAAAAATAAATAAAAATAAATAAAAAAAAAAAAAAAAAAAAAAAAAACAGATTAATGTAAGAAAAATAAGAGAGAGAGAGAGAATTTTCCTTTTTTTTTTATCCATCATAAATAAATAAATAAAAAGATAATAATAATAAAATTGAGCCGGGCAAAATACGGTATCTACAGCGGCAACTTCACAACAAAGTGGAGCTCTTCAAGAATCCACTTCTCGAAATGTGAATGAGGTAAATGTTTCATCCCTTGAAAATCAAATAGCTAACTTAACTTCTCTTGTTCAACAGATGGCTTTGGGAAATCATCAACAAGTCAAAACTTGTGGAATTTGCACCGCACCTCACCCAACCGATATGTGCCCCACTCTTCAAGATGAGTCACAAGAGTCTGTTAATGCTCTAGGTGGATATCAAGGTGGAAAACAAAGAAACCGATATGATCCTTTTTCAAACACCTATAATCTAGGATGGAAGGATCATCCTAACTTGAGCTATGGACAACGAGCTCCCTTTCAATAGCCTCCACCTAGGCCCACTAACTACCAACAACCATCTTCATCAAAACCAGGTTTTTCTCTTGAAGATATTGTTCAATCACTAGCTACTAACCAACAACAATTTCAACAGGACACGAAGACAAGTATCAGAAACCTGGAGAACCAAGTGAGCCAACTAGCATCCTCCATGAGCAAGATGGAATCTAAAGGTAAATTCCTTCTCAAACCGTCATCAATCCAAAGGAAAATGCTAGTACAATCACTTTGAGAAGTGGGAAAGAGTTGGAGGGGCTCAAGAAGGAAGAACGAGTTAGAGACCGAAGAGAGGAGATTGAGAAAGAAATAGTCTCATCTCCAAATGATCAAGTTCAACCATCAGTTGAAGTTCAACCTGAGGCACTCATTACTCCCCCTCCTTTTCCATTAAGATTGCTCAAATCAAAGAAGCCCGAGGAAGAAAAGGAAATCTTTGACACATTTCGCAAAATCGAGGTAAACATTCCTTTATTAGATGTGATAAAGCAAATACCTCGATACGCTAAATTCCTTAAAGATTTGTGTACAAACAAGAGGAAATTGAAGGGTAATGAGAAAATAAGTGTGGGGGAAAACGTCTCGACAATTATTCAAAGGAAAATGCCTTCAGAAGGGGGAGATCCAGGTATGTTTTCAATTCCATGTAAGTTAGGAGACTTAAAAATTGATAAAGCCATGCTAGATTTAGGAGCTTCAATTAATGTCATGCTCCTTTCTGTGTTTAAATCTTTAAATGTTGGTCGTTTAAGAGAAACGGGTGTAATCCTCCAACTTGCTGATAGATCCAATGCTTATCCTAAAGGAATTTTAGAGGATGTGCTATTACAAGTTAATGGTTTGGTATTTCCTGCAGATTTCTATGTTCTAGGTATGGATGATGATGTTTTTACTTCCTCTTTAGTTCTATTAGGAAGACCATTCTTATATACCTCTAAAACAATAATTGATGTACATGCTGGTATAATTACTATAGAGTTCGATGATGAAGTTATAAAATTCAATATACATGACTCCATGAAACACTTGGATGTTAATTCTTCAATTTTTGCTATGATTGACTTTGTTGATCCTTTGGCTAATGATGTTTTAGAGTTGTTTAATAAGGATGATATGCAGGTTGCTTCTATAAAAAAACCCAAAATTGCAGAATTGCGAGCCATAATCAAGAAATATGTCAAGTCGATTTGGGATGTACATTAATGAAGAAGCAACCCGGTCTAGCCAAAGACGTGAAAGAAAGGCGCTTTTTGGGAGGCAACCCAAATTTGTATGTTTTTTGTTTTCGTTTTCATTTTCATTTTTTTTAGTTTGATTTGATTTCTTTTCTTTGTTTGATCTTTAAAATAATAGGGTTTAATAAGGGCTATGCAGGCTGAAGGATGAAATTTTTCGCTGAAATCTCACACTCCCGAGCCATAGCAATTCAACTACTCATGATTGCTCTTTCAGGATGTTTTCTCACCCTCTTTTATTTTGTTGTTTGCTCATTGTGGACAATGCATGATTTAAGTGTGGGGGTAGAGAAAACAGAATAAAATTCAATTTTCTTGCTTGGTCTTGATGCTTTTGATAATTCATTCATGGATGATTAGAATTGTTTGGTTTTGTTGAATTAATTTGAGGCAAAATAGAGATTAACATGAGTAGATAAATTCTTGTTGGCTTGTCTTGAGTAGTTGATTTTGATGTCTTTTTGAATGAGATGTGCGTTATGGGATTTGATACAATCTAACCATTGTGAGTATTTGGGCCAAAAAGAGCATATTTTTCATAACATCTTGCTCTATTCATTTCTAGTGTGTTTGTCAAATATAGTTGATTAAGCTAGAACTTGCTTTGTTATACATTGTGAGTCATCTTTGTTGATTTGAATGCATAGAGTTTAGAAAGGGCAATTAGGTGATGTCATTTTTAGCTTTCTTAAAAAGCTAACCTTGACAAATGTCTTTAGAAAGCCAATTTTGAGCCTAGGCCTTTTTCTTGGAAATTAACCACATTTTGAACATCCCAATATCTTTTTGTCAATTTCCTTTGAACCAAATTTCGGAAGATTTACTTGAATTTTGATTCACTTCATGCTTCTTCTTAAAAAAAGTGACAAATATTTTCTTATTCTCCTTCTTTCTTGTTTGTCTCATCATTGAAAAAAAAAGAAAACAACTAAGGCTGTTGTGAAAAAGTTCTTGAAAAAAAAATGATGAGAATTGATGAGAAGTTTAAAATAAGTTGAAAAGAAAGAAAGAAATGAGTTGTGAACAAAAAGGGGGGTTTTGGAAATAAGAAAATGGTAATGCAAATGTGTGATCATTGTTTGGTAGGATGTTATTTGAAGCTTGTGAACAAAGTTCATCTAATTCTTCAAATTGATTTTAGCTCAAATTTCCTTCCATCCACCCTTACCTAAGCCCCATTACAACCCAAAAGACCCTTAAATTCTAGCATTCAATTCATGCATTGGTGGCCTTGATGTGATAATTTAGCAAGCCTATGGTAAGATCTTCTATGTTTTGACTTGAGAGCTTATTGAATTAACACTTAAACCCTTTGAGTGAATTGTGAGTGATTCCAAGTGAGGTATCAAGTCTTGTAGCACTTTGATTTTGAAAAGATCATTAGAATAACTACTCTTGTACATGGTTGATAGGAATTTATGCTATGACTGTTTATCTTTTGTTTGTGCTTTTTTTAATTCTCTAAAACTTGATAATTTTGGTTATTGATGATTGAAAGTGAAAGTTGAAGGATTGGTGAGTAATTGAATTTTATTAAGTTGCTTTGTTTTCTGCTTGTGGACAAGCATGGCTTAAGTGTGGGGGAATTTGATAAGTCGATATTTTATCACATAAACTTGTGTTAATTGTTCATACCTTGATGATTAAATAGCCTAAAAACTAATTAATTATCTTTGATTTGTGTTTATGTGCTACATTGGAGAAGAGAGGATGAAAAATGGCTTAAATTGGCATTTTGGAGCTTTCTTGACACTTCGGTGCCATGGCAACCACTTTCAGTGGCCGCGGCCGCAAGGAAAAGTCTACTTCCAAGCCAAAATTCTAGAGAGCTCAGCGCCGTAGCACAAATTTCTTGTCGCCGTAGCACAAATTTCTTGTCGCCATGGCACAGAAATCGTGATTCTCATTTTTTTGTAATTTTTGCTTGGCGCCGCGGCGACCAAATTTCTATGCCGCGGCGCCGGCGCGATTTTTTTAGATATTATTTTAACCTTGTGTTTAAAACCCTAATTTTCCAAGGGGATTAGGAGAAACTTCTTTTCATATATCTTTTAGAACATTTTTCTGAGGTTTTCTTGGATAGCTATGAACTTCATGTCTAGCTAAACTCATCTTTCCAACCAAGGTTAATCAAGTTTGATTCTATTTTATTTGTGAGATTTGTTCTTCATATTTCTTTCTAATCTTTCTCTATTTCTCTATTTTCTATTTTATGCATTTAATATCACATTGTTTGATTGTTCAAATAGGGCCTTTGATCATTCTTCAATTTGATAGATCGTCAATTAGAATGTTTAAATCCGTAATTGTTTATGCATTCTAATCCATGTGACAATTAGTATGAATGATTAATAAGTCTTTTCATCTCATGCTATAAAAATATATGATCTAGTCTAAATAGATCGAACGTATCGTATTTGTTGGCTAGAATTGGTCGTCCTTCTCATCTTATTTCTGTCATTGATTAAATTCTATTGTCGTACTCTAGGGTTGTCATTGATTAGGGAAGTAATTAATGATCGTATCTTAATTACCGACAAACTAAGGAAGGATAGATTAATAAGACGTTCTTAATAATCATAACCAATTTAGAGAATGAGTTAGGATTTCATTAGAAAATCAATGATCAAATAATATAAATCGAACGATGATTACACCTTTGGTTGGAACTTTCTCCCATTGAATCTCTTCTTAACTTTCATTGTTTTCTTTCTCAATTTCTAAACAAACTTAAAAACCCCCCAATTTTAATTCACCAATCTCTGTGGATTTGACCCTACTTTCCACTACTACAAATCCATAAACCCGAAAGTAGAGACTTTTATTTTTGGTGGATTCGACGCCCACCAGATACTGATAAATTGAATGTTGCATTGAGCAGGAATTTCACTTCTAGTAAGTTGAGCAAGGCCGAAAGGAAGTTTGTGATTGATTCTGAGTTATACGATACAATTCAAGAATTGGAATCACTTGAACCTTTAAGTTATAATGCTTCTTACATTAACTTGCCTATTTTTCATATGAACTTCTCCCATCTATTTTGCCGGCACCTACTTTAGACTTAAAGCCATTGCCAGATCATTTGAAGTATGCTTATTTGGGAGATGGTGAAACTCTACCTGTAATCATTTCCAACAAACTCTCCAGTTCAGAGGAAGACAGATTAGTCAGGATGATTCGAGATTATAAAGAGGAAATTGGATGGACTATTGCTGATATTAAAGGGATCAGTCTCTCGACATGCATGCATAAAATTTTGATGGAGGATGATTGCAAACCATCTAGACAACCCCAACGTCGACTGAATCCTCCAATGATGGAAGTGGTGAAGAAAAAGATCTTAAAGCTTCTCGATGCTGGTATGATCTACCCTATCTCTGATAGCAAATGGGTAAGTCCGATTCAAGTTATACCTAAGAAAACATGTATAACTGTAATTGAGAATGATGATGGTGACAAGATTCCCACCTGAGTTCAAAATGGGTGGAGGGTTTATATTGATTATAGGAAGTTGAACTCTTCTAGAAAAGATCATTTCCCACTTCCTTTTATTGATCAAATGTTAGAGCGTGTGGCTGGAAAATCTCACTATTGTTGCCTTGATGGTTATTCAGGATTTCACCAGATTCCAGTTGCACCAGAAGATCAAGAAAAGACTACATTCACATGCCCGTTTGGAACTTTCGCTTATAGGAGGATGCCTTTTGGACTTTGCAATGCACCCACTACTTTTCAAAGGTGTATGGTAAGCCTATTTTCAGATTATGTTGAGAACATCATAGAGGTATTCATGGATGACTTTACTGTGTATGGTGATTCTTTTAATTCATGCTTATATAATCTCACTAAGGTTATAGAAAGATGTGTTGAAACAAATCTTGTCCTGAATTATGAAAAATGTCACTTTATGGTAGATTAGGGTATTATTTTGGGTCATATCATTTCTTCTAGGGGGATAGAAGTAGATAAAGCCAAGATTGATGTTATAAAAACTTTGCCTTACCCCACCTGTGTGCGGGAGATTCGTTCTTTTCTTGGCCATGCAGGATTTTATAGGCGGATCATCAAGGATTTTGCAAAGATCGCCACACCATTATGCAAGTTGCTTCAAAAAGAGGTGAATTTTGAATTTGATCAAGCTTGCAAGGAGGCATTTGACAAGCTAAAAGTTGCTTTAACTTCTACTCCAATCATTCAGCCTCCTAATTGGGATCTACCGTTTGAGATTATGTACGATGCGAGCAACTATGCAGTAGGAGCCATTCTGGGGCAACAAGTTGGGAAAGCTTCTCATGTTATTTACTATGCCTCAAGAACGTTGGTAGTGCTCAATGCAACTATTCCACCACAGAAAAAGAGCTTTTAGATGTTATTTTTGCTCTTGAAAAATTTAGATCCTATTTGCTTTGTACTAAAGTGACTGTGTATTCTGATCATGCAGCCCTGAAGTACTTGTTAGCGAACACGGATGCGAAACCAAGACTTTTGAGATGGATACTCTTACTTCAAGAGTTTGATTTGGAGATCTTGGACAAGAAAGGGTTGGAGAATTTAGTGGCAGATCACCTTAGTCGGTTGACTAATGGTGAAGATTCATCACCATTGTAGGATAATTTTCCAGATGAGCATCTCTTTTCTATTATAGAAACAACTTTCTGGTATGCTGATATAGTTAACTATTTAGTTTCTAGGAAGTTTTCTTCTGAATTACCTCGAGCTCAAAAAGATAAATCAAAAGTGATGCTAAGTACTATGTGTGGGATGATCCTTATCTTTGGAAGCATTGTTCTGATCAAATCATTAGAAGGTGTGTCTCTAAACAAGAAATTCCTTCAATTCTAACTTTTTGTCATTCATTTGCATGTGGAGGACATTTTGGTCCCAAGAGAACGGCTCAAAAAGTTTTATAATGTGGTTTGTATTGGCCTAAATTATTCCATGACTCATATATGTTTTGCAAATCTTGTGAACAATGCCAGAAAACAGGAAATTTAAGACAAAGAGATCAAACGCCACTTATCCCAATTATTGTTTGTGAAATTTTTGATGTATGGGGTATTGATTTTATGGGGCCTTTTCCATCTTCTCATAGTAATGTTTACATTATTCTTGCTATTGATTATGTTTCAAAATGGGTAGAAGCAAAGGCTACCCGAACTGATGCTGCTAAACTGTTGTGAGTTTTATCAATTCTCACATTTTTGCTAGGTATGGCACACCAAGAGCAATCATTAGTGATCGTGGGACCCATTTTTGTAATCGATTGATGGCGGCTTTGATGAAGAAATATAATGTCACACACAAGACATCCACCACCTATCATCCTCAAACAAATGGGTTAGCTAAACTTTCAAATCGAGAAATCAAGTCCATCCTTGAGAAGACGGTGAATCCAAATCGTAAGGATTGGAGTTTAAGGCTTGAAGATGCATTATGGGCTTATCGCACTGCCTACAAAACTCCTATTGGTATGTCTCCTTATAGATTAATTTTTGGAAAACCTTGTCATCTTCCTGTTGAATTAGAGCACAAGGCTTATTGGGCAATCAAGCAATGCAACTTGAAAATGGATGAAGCTGGGGAACAAAGAAAATTGCAATTGCAAGAGTTGGAAGAGATTCAAAACGACGCTTATGAAAGCTCGAGGATCTACAAAGAGAAAACTAAATGATTCCATGACAATCAAATTTCCAGGAAATCGTTCATTATTGGTCAGAAAGTCTTGCTTTTTCACTCAAAATTAAAATTATTTCCTGGAAAGTTGCGCTCTAGATGGATAGGGCCATTTGTTGTTTCTAACGTGTTTTCTCATGGTGCAGTTGAAATCCAAAGTTCAGACACCTGTAAAATTTTTAAAGTCAATGGACATCGTTTAAAACGTTTTATGAAGGTTTTCAAGCTTACAATGTTGAACAATTGACTTTGGAGTCTCCGGTAGTTTCGGATCGAAAGCACCCGGTCTAGCAATAGACATGAAAAAAAGGCGCTCATTGGGAGGCAACCAAATTTTTAATTGTTTTGTTTTATTTTTATAATTTTATTTTCTTTATTTTTAGTTTTTTAGATTAGTTTGTTAATTCGTTTATTTTAATTTTAAGTAATTAGGTTTGCTTTATTATTATTTAAAAAAAAAATTGAATGGGTCAGCGCCTCAGCACTGAAATGGCAGTAAGACCTTCGCCATAGAGCTAGAAAACCAGCTCTGTGTCGACACGTCCCTTATAAAAAAAAATGTTAAATTCCATCAGATTGTCCCGATTTCCAGCCCTATTTTCTCTCCTCCTATTCTTCTTCTTCTCCCATTCGAAAACCCTAACATCTCCACCTTCTAAATTTCTATTTAGGTGAATTTTTCTTCATGATTTCTTCTCTTTTTCTTTGATTATCCTCACATTTAACACTTTCTCATCATTATTTTGCAGGCAATAGTTTGATTTTTGCCAAGAGATCCTCGCTAGAGTTGTTCTTTTCTCGCTGGAAATCGCCTCCATCTCGCAGATAAACTTTAAATTTTTTATTCCACACCGTCGGTATGTATTTCTCATCCATTCTTACTTGGTTTTCTGTGAGTAAGATTTTTGGACACTTCCCGTTTGAGTTCTAGTTTTTGTTTTAAGTATGGGGGAAGGTTTGGTGATTGGAATCATTTTTAAAAATCTCTATAATTTTTCTATGTTCATAAGGATAAATTATAATGGGTCCTAAGAAACGTTCAAGAGCTAGCTCCTCCCAACCACAATTCAATTCCAAATTTTTTATTTCATTGGAAGCTTCTAAACGTTTTCAGGAGAGTTTAGTTAAATGCCCAATACTTCCCGATAGAGAATTTGATTTTCTTGATGGAACCTATCCTTCCCTATCTTGAGCATTTTGCTTCTAGAAATTGGTTGCAATTCGTTGGTCATCCGCTGTCAGCCATAGTCCCTATTGTTCGAGAGTTTTACGCTAATGCTAGGAAAGAAAATAGGGCTTTTAAGGCATTTGTCAGAGGAAAATGGGTACCATTCGATAGAGATACCATCAATGCATACTATAATCTCCATTCATTAGAGCATGATGAGTATTACAAATACCTTGCTGACACAAATCTAAATGAGGTCATTTCTTTCCTAGCCTCACCGGGTGGTCGTTGGAAGATAACTGTCGGCGAGACAAAAACTTCTTTTGAGACTAAGTATATGTCTAGAATGGCTAAGGTTTTTTATAACTTCATTGGACATAAACTCATGCCTACTAGCCATAAGAGCACTATAACCGCCGACCGAGCTACCTTGCTTTATGCCATTTTGATAGGGAAATCGATAGACGTGGGAAGGATGATCCAAACTTATATTTTAGACTTCGCTAACAGACATAAAGATGGACTTGGCTTTCCATCTTTGATTTTTGCACTTTGTAAAATAGCGGGAGTCTCATTCCTTCCCACCGAGGAGCTCATTCACCCTTCCCTACCATTGTTGTCTAGCGGGATTTCCTCTTTTCATGAACCGGATGACTCTCTTCCCACCCAACCTTCTCAAGCCTCCTCTTCTCAAGGAACCCTTAAGGATAAAGTTCATGCACTTTCTGAACAAGTTCTTTCTCTTTCTACTCGATTTGATCGATTTGTATTGCAATACCAAAGAAATCAAGCTTATCAAATTGAGCATAATCAAGCAACTCAACAACAATTGACTTTAATGGCTAATCATATGGGAATCAATGTTTTTCAATATCCTTCACCTTCAAATTTTGTGATGCATGACACTTCGGCTCCTTACGATGATGAGGATCCAAACAATTTGAATGAATGATTTTTCAAGGACATTTTCTCACCCTCTTTTATTTTTGTTAATTGTTCATTGAGGACAATGCAAGCTTTAAGTTTGGGGGGGGGGGGTAGAGAAAATGGAATAAAATTCAATTTGCTTGCTTGCTCTTGATACTTTTAATTTTCATTCTTTAATGATTGGGATTGTTTTGTTTTATTGAATTAATTTGAGGCAAAATAGAGATTAGTATGAGTAGATAGATTCTTGTTTGGCATGTCTTAAGTAGTTTATTTGGATGACTTTTGAATGAAATGTGTTATGGGATCTGTGACAATCTAACCTTTGTGAGTTTTTGGGCCAAAAAGAGCATATCTTCATAATATTTTTGCTCTATTCATTTCTTGTGTGATTGTCAAACATAGTTGATTAAACTAGAATTTGCTTTTTTATGCATGTTGAGGCCTATGTTTTGTTTTGAATGCTTAGAGTTTAGAAAGGGCAAATTAGGTGATGCCATTTTTAGCTTTCTTAAAAGGCCAACCTTGACATATATCATTAGAAAGCCAAATTTGAGCCTAGATCTATTTCTTGGAAATTAACCACAATATGAATAGCCCAATATCCTTCTATTTGTTAATTTCCTTTTCAACCCAATTGTTGAAGAATTATTTGAACTTTGCTTCATTTTATGCATCTTCTCTTCAAGTTCAATGAAAGATTTGACAAATAGGTCTTTGCTCGATTCTTTTCTTTCTTATTTTTCTCATCTTCGAATAAAAAATAAATAAATAAATAAAAAGGAAAGAAAAGAAAACAACTAAAGTTGTTGGAAAAAAAAATAATGTTGATGAGAATTGTGAGTGGTTTTGAAATAAGTTGAAAAAGAAAGAAGGGAGTTGTGAAAAAAAAATGGGTGTTATGTAAAGAAGACATTGGTAGTAAAGGTGTGAATTCATTGTATGATAGGAAGTTTATTTGAAGCATAGGAACAATGTTCATCTAATTCTTCATTTGATTGTAGCTCAAATTTCCTTCCATCCACCCCTTTACCTAAGCCCCATTACAACCCAAAAGACCCTTTAATTCTAGTGTTCAATTCATGCATTGGTGGCCTTGAATTGATAATTTAGCAAGCCTATGGTAAGATCTTTTATGTTTTGACTTGAGAGCTTATTGAATGATCCCTTAAACACTTGAGTGAATTGAGTGAATCCAAGTGAGGTTTCAAATCTTGTAGCCTTTTGATTTTAAAAGATCATTAGAATAATTACTCATGTGCATGTTTGATAGGAATTTATGCTATGACTACTTGTCTTTTGTTTGTGCTTCAATTTAATTCTCTAAAACTTGATAATTTTGGTTGTTGATGATTGAAAGTTAAAGTTGAAAGGAATGGTGAGCAATTGAATTTTATTGAGTTATTTGTTTTACACTTGAGGACAAGCATGAATTAAGTGTGGGAGATTTGATGAGTTATTATTTTTGCACATAAACTTGGGATTATTTTTCATACTTTGATGATTAAATAGCTTAAAAACTAGGTAATTATCTTTGATTTGTGTTTATGTGCTAGGTTGGAGAAGAGATGATCAAAAAGGACTAAAAATTACATTTTGGAGCTTTCTTGACACTTCGGCGCCATGGCAACAACTTTTAGTGGCCGCAATCACAAGAAAAAGTCTGTAGAATCTGATTCCAAACCAAAATTACAGAGAGTACGTTCGGCGCCCCAGCGCTGATTTTCTAGCGCCATAGCACTGAAAGCGTGAAATTTCCAGATTTTAGTCTTTTTGCTCAGTGCCCAAAAATTAGTGCCGCTGCGCCAGTTTGGATTTTTATGATAGAATTTTTTATCTTTTGTTTTAAAACCCTAGTTTTCAAGGATATAAAAGGGAGACTTCTTTTCAAATAGGTTAATTAATGTTTTTCCTTAGAGAATGATGAACTTCATGTCTAGCTATGTCTAGCTAAACTCCCAATTTCCAACCGAGATTTGTTCTTCATCTTTCTTTCTAATTCTTCTCTGTTTCTATATTTTCTATTTTATGCATTCAATATCACATTGTTTGATTGTTCAAATAGGGCACTTTGATCATTCTTCAATTTGATAGATCGTCAATTAGAGTGTTTAAATCTGAATTGTTTATGCATTCTAATCCATGTGACAATTAGTATGAATGATTAATAAGTCTTTTCATTCCATGCTATGAAAATATAGGATCTAGTCTAAATAGATCGAATGTTTCGCAATTGTTGGCTAGAATTGGTCGTCATTCTCATCTTATTGCTGTCATTGATTAAATTCTATTGTTGTACTCTAGGGTTGTCATTGATTAGGGAAGTAATTAATGATCGTATCTTAATTACCGACAAACTAAGGAAGGATAGATTAATAATACCTTGTTAATAATCATAACAAATTTAGAGAATGAGTTAGGATTTCATTAGAAAATCAATGATCAAATAATATAAAGCAAACGATGATTACACCTTTGGTTGGAACTTTCTCTCATTGAATCTCTTTTAAACTTTTTATTGTTTTCTTCAATTTCTTTTTAAACTTCGAAAAACCCCCAATTTTAATTCACCAATCTCTGTGGATTCGACCCTACTTTCCACTATTACAATATCCATAAACCCGAAAGTAGAGACATAATTTATTTCTGGTGGATTCGTCACCCACCAGGATGCGATCGATTAATTAAGTTCCCTGATGGTTACGTTTCTAATCTCTCAAGATGCATTGACGTACAGAGTGATACTGTTTTCAAAATGAAGAGTCATGATTGTCATGTTTTCATGTAACGATTGATGCTTGTTGCATTCAGACCGTTCCTTGAACAGAAACATTGAGAACCGTTGGCGCAGTTAAGTGTGTTCTTCAGAGATTTGACATGCGCAGATTTAACACGAGAGACAATTGAATCATTAAACCGAGAGATTCCAGTTATAATATGCAAACTGTAGAGAATGTTTCCACCCTGATTTTTTGATTCGATGGAGCATCTTCCTGTTCATCTACAGTATGAGGCACTATTTGGCGGCCCTGTTCAATACAGATGGATGTACCCGTTTGAAAGGTAAAAAATTATTATGTTAATTACCCTTTTTAATATATTTAAATATATATGATATTAAATTTTAGATTTACTTTACTACACTAATTCTAGATATTTGCATAGATTGAAGAAAACTGTTGGAAATAATGCACAAGTGGAAGGATTGATTTGTAATGCGTACTTGGTACCCGAGACAACTACGTTCTGTTTCTATTACTTCGATCAACATATCGCAGACCAGTTTCCCCCAGTGAACCGTAATGTGGTTGACAATCTTCCAGAAGGTGTAGACTTGAACGACCTGGATATGTTTATCATACCAGGTAAAGGTTAGAAAAATCTATGCGGAGAAACTTAAGTGATGAGGAGTTCCATGTCGTTAGACTTACTTATTATGCAACTGTGCGGAAGTAGAGCCATATATTGAGTAATTTTTTCTAATTCATGAAGTTTTGTTTTATTTAACATGAATAATTTTGTATAAATTTTAATTAATTAATACATTTTCTGTAGATTATTTGTGAATTCATGTGTACGACCATTGCATCCGGTGTTACTGAATTAGAATAAGGGAACATCATCGATAAACATTTTCGTTCCTAGTTTTACAATTACTTTGACAATCCCACAATTCCGATCGCTGATCAACGTATAATATAGATCACAAAAGGTCCATCCAGAATTGCAAGATCTTACACCGGTTATCTGGTGCAAGGTTATAGATTTCAAACCAAAGCTCATTCAGTGAGCCGAGCAATAAACAACAGTGGCGTATGTATAAAGGGTCAAGTGTTCGGGAACAATGCAGAAGATTTCTATGGAATCATTGATGAGATTATTGAGCTTCAATTTGCAGGTCTGAGTTTTAAACGTACAATCGTTTTTAATTGCACATGGTTTGAAACAACTTGATGAGGTGGAATTCTCAATAATATCAATCTTAAAATTGTTGAGGTGAACCGGACAAAACACATGCACACCCAAGATCGTTTTGTTTTGGCACAACAAGCAATTCAAGTTTACTACTTAAATTATCCCGCTCACCGTCGAGATTTATCTGATTGGTTAGTTGTCTGTAAAGTAAGACCGATGATAATAGATGACAGCCTACCTGATAAAAATAGTGAGAATTACGTTGCATTCTAGGAGGATGAAGTGCAAAATTGACGAAGGTATTAATTCTGACACTGCGCGTCCGTTGAATGATGAGTTAGAGATACTTTTTGATGAAGAGAATGTGTATATTCCACCAGAAAATGACAAAGATTCTTCTTCAGATGAAACAAACGAAGAAGAAACTGATAAAAAAAGCATTGATTCAAAAAAGACGAATGATTCCGATTACAATGATTGAAGTGTATATTTGTAACGGGGGAAATAATTGAATGTTTCTAGATATTGAAGTGTTGGCTTGTTCATTAACGATGCAATTCGTCGTTAACCTCACAGAGCAGAATAGTGGTGAAATTTTTTCTAAGTGTTGGCTTGTTCATTAACTATGCAATCCGTCGTTAACCTCACAGAGCAGAATGGTGGTGGAAATTTTTCTAAGTGTTGGCTTGTTCATTAATGATGCAATCTGTCGTTATAACATTGTAACAGATAAAATTTTGGTGACTTTTCATATTCATGGATGACGAAATGCATCACTATGGGTAATTAATAAGGTGCGAAGCTAAAAAATTTTACGAAAAATTTTGGTGAGCCTGACGATGCAATCCATCACTCACGAATATGAAAAGTCACCTTGACTTTATTTGCAGTTGACTCATAATGACGCATTGCGTTGGCTACATGCAATCAACGATCAATTGCGTCATGTTGTTCATCTCCATAAGAACATAGACAACGTTCTTCATAGCTTGAACAATGGATTTCGTCGTTACGAAAACACACACAACGATTTTTTAAGTGATTAACGATGAATTTCGTCGTTAAATCACGTTTAAAACAACACTGTGGCTGCTCCTTCCCTTTTTCTTCTCTTCTCTCAACTCCACATTTCCTTCCTTCGATTACCTCAGTCAATTCCTTCCCATTTCTCTACAAATCCTTCCCCTCTCCCAAAACCTCAATCCTTGGAATGAATTCGAGTAAGTTTCGTCAAATTCAATATTTTTTTAAAGAATTAGTTTAAATTTGTAATTAGCACGTTATTAGTAAGTTAATTAGTTAATTTATTTGAAATTAGTTGATTTTAATTTAATTTTGTGTAATTTGGATAATGTATGTAATATGTATGTAATTAGTTAAATTTATTTTTTAATATGTAATTATTTTATAATGTATGTAATTTGTATGTTTTAATTTAATTATATGTAATTAGTTAGTTTTAATTAATTATATGTAATTAATTAATTTTATCTTAATTATTTGTAATTCGTATATAATGTATGTATTGTAATTAGTATCTAAATAGTTAGTTTTAATTAATTAATTATATGTAATTAGTTATAATGTACGGAATTAGTTAATTTTATTTTAAGGGTAAACTACAAATAGCATCCCTGTGGTTTCGGTCAAATTCATGAAAAGTCCCTGTAGTTTAAAAATGGTAAATCACACCGTGTACTTCCAAATTATGCCAATAAGACCCCTTAATTCCAACGCTATAAACTTTCTTTTAGCCATAAGTTCTTCGTTTGAACTCGGATTTTGATTATTCAAGATGTTTTGGAATCTTCTTTTCGGGCTCTACATCATGGTTATCTCAAAAATTCAAAATTTTCAATAAATAAAAGATTTTTATTATCGTCAAAATATTTGATATGATTACAGTCACTAACCCCGTTGTTTACTAATGATTTAGAAGTTTTCAAGTGACCATAAAGTATAGCCCGAAAAAAGGATTCCAAAACATCTTGAATCATCAAAATCAAAGTTCAAATGAAAAAGTTATGACTAAAAGAAAATTTACAGCATTGAAGGGGAGGAGTTATATTGATATAATTTGGAAGTACGGGGGTGTGATTTGCCATTTTTAAACTACAAGGATTTTTCATGATTTTGACCGAAACCATAAGGGTGTTATTTAAAATTTACTCTTATTTTAAATATGTAATATGAAATTAGTATTTAATTATATAATTACTTAATTATAATGTAATTAGAGTATAGGGTTTGTAGTTTAGAATTTTAATTAGTTAATTATTGTAATGTAGGACATGCCTCCCCATAAACGCTCTCCATTACCTTCTGACACACCTGGTGTTAGCAGCTTAGGGAGTCAGCCCCCTCTTGAGGAGGATGATGCTTGTCTCGGGGATACCCCTGTCACGATCCTTCAGTAGGAGGATAGCGACCCGGCGTAGGAGTCCATAGAGATTTCTATTTCCGGGAGGATTCGTCTGTCGTTAGAGGGCGCCTTGTAAGTTTTGTTTAATTTTTATTTTTATTTCATTAATTATTTGTTATTTACAAAATCTTACTTTTTTTTATCATTTCAACAGGTTACATCCATCACGGGACGCCTCGAGGAAATTTACAGAGGTATTGAAGATGCTTCCTGTACGGGGACACCCTCGCTGGCAGAGCATCTCTACTTCGCACAAGATGTGGATGTTCGAAGCTTGGAAGGTAAGCATATTCAAAATTTTATATTTATTATTCATTCATTTTTTTATATAATATTTCGAAAACTTACAGTTAATTTTTTTCAGCAATATTTTGATATTCCAGCTAAGTTGACCGACGAGGTCATATATGCTCCCTGGAATCAGCAGGCCGGCGTTCGGTACAGGGACACTGGCTACAATATTCGCCACGCCCCTACCGATAAAAGGTCGGCCCACATTTTGCAGCGGACTTGGCGGAAATCTTGGCGCTTACTCAGACGCTGGAGGCCCAGTGCATTTCTGCGATCAATAGCGCCAACCGGAACGCCAACCCGTCGAAGTACACCGGAGGGTCACTATCGACATACGAACACAACAAACGACTTGTAAGTTATTTTCTGTAATAATTAACTTTTAGTTTATTTTAATTATTAATTACTTATTAATTTTTTAACTTTCGCAGGAACAAAAAATGGGTTGTCCGGTTCTTAACTCTCTTTCTCCATCTCCACACTAAAGGTGGAGATAAGCGGACTTTTGTCAATGATAAGGCAAAAGAGAAAGCGGTAAGTGTTAATTATTATTTATTAATTTTTCAAATTTATTGATTTTTAGTATTTTAGCTAATGAAATTATTTGTTGTTTTTTTTCAGGCTCGTTATGAAGCAATTCTCGCTGTCGATTAACGAGTTCCGACACTCTACCAACATAGGAGGATATCGAGTCGGCTTTTCTAGAGGTAACAGGAGGTAGACGTCCAGACTACACTGTTCCTAGACTCGGCAACCTCGGACCTGTCATTTACGCCGATCAGCAAAGGTCTTTCCAGGCAGCTCGTTCTAGCGACGCTGCCGAGTTTCGCGAGAGCAACTTGTAGAGCTTTGGGAGAGCAATGACAAGCTCAAGGCGAAGGTGACGAGGATAACAGCTTGTCTCAATGAGTCCGAGCGGTCTAGGCTCGAATTCGAGAGGTCGATGAAGGCAACGACGATATCATCATGGCGCAGATGTGTGGTGAGGGTTCTACGACTTCTGGTTTTGTTGGACCTACTCCTGATTCTCTATCCGATCCTCTTATTGATTAGGCTTTAGGATTTATACATTTTTTTGTATTATTTTGGGATTTTTAATATTATTTATATAATATTCTTTTTCTTAAATTAAATTAAATTTATTTATTTATTTTAAATTATATTAAATTTAATTTCCAATTCACAATAATATATAATTAAATTTTAAAAAAAATATTAAATATTAAAAAAAAGACTGAACGACGCATTCCATCGTAAGCGTCAAACATTACTTTGGCTTAAAAGACGACACATTTCATCGTTAGACTGAATATTACTTTGACTTAAACAACCACGCATTGCGTCGTTGTAGTCAACAGTTACTTTGACTCCTATAACGACGCTTTCCATCGTCCACTTTCTGCTCAACAAAAGCCAACGATGGAACACTTTTCCCTTGTTGATCAACGATGCATTTCTTCGTTATTTTTGTCTAACGATGACAAAAATAACGTCATATCGTTCCGTCGTCAATTATATCTAACGACGAAATATAGGCCCGTTTCATCGCTATTCTTCCGTCGCTATTTCACAGTTTTCTTGTAGTGAATTTTTATCATGTTTATCAGTGATTAACACTGATTTATGTGTTTATCAATGATAAACATAGTGTAAAAATATGTAATTCAATATTTATCACTGATAAACCTGATCAAAATTTGTTATATTTACAAATATTTTTTTGAGCTTTTATTTTTACAAATATCACAAAAAAATTTGCTAGATTTGCAAATGCCCCAAATATATATATATATAATTATAATTATTTTTTTCATAATAATATATTAATGTTAATTGTATAATTCGAGGGGGGACATGTGCAAGAATGTATATAGTCAGGTTAAAAAATGGTTTTTATATTTCTGTTGATTTATAAGAGAATTGTTAAAAATGAGATGACGGTTCAATTTACCTTAATCCTCAAGTTTTCGTATTCTCAAACTATTGTCTTCTTTATTTTATTTTTTTTAAATTGTCTTTCTAAATCTAATTGTATATATTTTTATTTTGTAGTTGATCTCTAAATATCGAAATGGGTACATTATTGTCTATAAATGAAAAATGAAGAATTTGAGAGTTATAGTTTCATTGTCCTGTTTATTTATTTTTCAATTAAATGTCGTTATACACCATAAAATAAAACTTAATATTATATATATTTACAATTAATTTCATAGGTTGGGGAGAAGGAAAAAATTAAGTATTGTAGAAAATTGCACGTAGCAAAATTCTAGTATTTAAAAGTTCTAATTTCTTGATTTTCAAATTAAATTCCTTTATGTATTAACGTTTTGTGTATTCTTAATATCATTTTTAAATAGTCATTATTATTTATCATCTTTCGATTGTACTATTATAACTATCAATTAAATGGCCTTTAATATAGAAATAAATAAATAGATTAAATTATTTTTTATTTACTTGATTTAATTTTTTAAGGAAGTAAATCTAAATATCATTTATAAAAGTAATCAAATAACTTGCAACGCATCTAGATTATGCTAGTAAAATTTGTTAGCAATAAAAAATATATAATATCACAGTTTAAATCGAATTGGGTTGGAGAAACATGTCTTTCCTATTTTTATTAAGGTGCAATTACTGAAATAGCATATTTTTACATACTAATTACTGAAATGTCACAACTTTTCAAAAATTATTAAAATAGTATACTTCTAGTCAATAATTTATTGAACTAAAAAAAAAAAAAACCTAATAAATTCATTGAATAATGTTAAAATATAATCAAATAGGTCGATAATTATTGATGTTGAACTTAAAAAAGAAAAAATATATACAAATTCATTAAAATACCCTAAACCCTATATATATTGAATATAATATATGATTTGAATGATAATAACTTTTTGTATTAATAAATAAATAATTAATTTAAAAAGAAATAAAATCTGCATAATTAATACATAAATGGTAATATAGTGGTAATGACAATATTTTGTAATTTAAAGATTTGCAAACAATTTAATATAAATAATGACATATTTTATCCTTTATACAAATTAAATAGGGATAAAAGAGTTCAAAAATATTTATTAAACATCTTTCCTGTCAAATATTAACAATAAGCAACGATACGTACATAGGGGATGTGAGAAATGAGAGGCCAATACTCACCCGTTTCTGGCTTGCATCTTTCCTCTAGATCCTTATGACATCCACGGATACATAATGTCTGTAAATTGGTAAGGTTGCGAATTCCGTGAGGCAAAGATTTGAACTTTCTACCATCTGTAATGGTTAACGATAAAAGTGAAGTAAGATTGTGAATCCATTCAGGCAAAGCCTCCAAGTTTCCACAACGATACAATTTAAGGTATTGAAGAGTAGATACATATTGAAGCCCATTTGGGAGAGACACCAGCCCTGATAATCCGATGAGGTTTAAAGAACGGAGGCTTTTAAACATATCAAGTTTGTTGCAGCACTCAATCCCTAAATCAGTCAATGCTGGAAAATGTTGATCCCCCATCCACCATTTTTTTAGTTCAGGCATGTGGCTAAGTGAGAGAGTTTGCAATGATGGAAAGAAGATTGTTGATGAAGAACAGCCACTGATGTTGAATATAAACTCAAGAGAATACAAGCCCTTAAGACAGAGATACTTTAGTAAAGGTAATTGATCAAACTGTGGAAGACTTCGCAGTCTGCCACAATCCTCGATAGTAATACTGACTAAATTTGAGAGAGCGTTTAACCAGTTAGATAATTGTACTCCATTATATCCGTTAATAAACAAGGTTTGAATATTTGGATGGAGTTGGAGGTTGTCTAAAATTGTTTCATCAACACAACTTCCAACTTCATTAATTTCTGACACAAATGATCTCCACCGTAATTCTATACTTGTGAGACCTTTTTTCTCTTTCAAATTGGGATCTTGACTCACACGAGCTTTTGATTTGTTGCGTCGTAAGAATCCCAATCCTTTAATTACTAACTTTCCACTCAAATTATTGAGCGCATTGAGCTCGTTGAGACCACTTCCATATTTCTCCCCAACACAAAAAAAACTCATAGTTTGAAGACAAGTCAACTTGCTCAGACCTTCTGACATATGCCTCAAATTGCTTCCTTCTACAATCAGATGCCTGAGGTTCACTAAATCACTCATACTTCTCGGTAATTCTTTCAAACCCCAGCAATTGGAGAGATCAAGTGTTTGCAAACTTTTCAATTTAGTGATAGAATTGGGAAGCAACCTTATTTTTTTGTTTGAAGAAAGATCAAGATATCGCAACTGGGTTAACTTATTGATTGTTTCTGGAACAACAGAAATATCTAAGTCACGCAAGTTTAGCACACGTAAATGTGGAAAACACGATATAATCATTTCAAAAACTTGCTTATTAAATGAAAATTGAAAATCTGAAATCTCTGATGGAAATAAAAGTGATCTCAACTTTTTTGCCTCATGTATCGAGGTGGAAATCTCCATTTTTAAATCGAACCGAGCATCAAATGACACATGTCGAGCTCTTATGTCAATGTTTTGAAGATCACTACTATTTTTCAAAAGGATATGCTCATCACCTGAGACCAATTGTGCAAGATCATGAATAAGATCATGCATTTTAAACTTTTGTTTATGGGTAAAATAATGTGTCCGCTTCTCTTGAAAAAGTGACCTCCAATATAATTCCTCCAAATAATCATGGCCCACATCCTCCATAGATTTTCCTTGACAATGTGATTCATTGATAAATCCTTGAGCTATCCATTGGTTAACCAATTCATTTTCATCAATCAAAAAATCCTTAGGAAAAAGGGAACAATAACTAAAACACGATTTCAAATGGGTGGGAAGGTTATTGTAACTAATCTCGAGTATTGACATCATGCCTCCTTCTCCTTGAATGATCGTTGAAAGTTCATTATCTTTGAACGAAATCCATTCTAACTGTGAAGTTTTGGAGTATAACACCCTTCCAATGGTTCTTATTGCAAGAGGGACACCATTCAACTTCTTAACAATCTCTCTACCAACTTCAATCAAGTTTGGATCATTTTCTCGATCTCGATCCTCTTTTCTGAAAGCTAATTTTTTAAGTAATAACCAAGAATTATCTTCAGATAAATGCTGTATAGGAAAGACTAAAATCGGCCTCACAATTTCGGCAACCCTTTGACTACGAGTAGTGATGAGAATCCTACTTCCTCTTGCACCACCCATCAATAACGTCTCCAACGCCATCCATTTTTCATCATTCTCGTTCCAGACATCATCCAACACCAACAAATACTGTTTTCCTTCGATTTCTCTTCGCATTTGACTTTGCAATGAATCTAGATTTTGTATCTCAGTTGGTTTCTTCTCTGTTGCCGATTCTATAATCTTTCCAAGAATTGTTTTAAGATCAAATTCTTCAGAGATACAAACCCACATTCTCAATTCAAAGTGGTTTTTCACTTCAGTGTTATTGTACAACGATTGAGCAAGTGTAGTCTTTCCGAATCCTCCAATACCGACGATTGCAATTACAGATACATTATTTTCAACATCAGGATCAAACAGTTTCTCCATTATTTCTTCCTTCTCATCATCCCTCCCAATAACATCATCCTCAAGTACAAAAGAGTGAGTTTCCCTTTCTCTAATTTGTTCATCACGCACATCTCTAATATGCTCAATTATGTTAAACTCACTAATTTCAGCATTGAACTTATCAAAAATTGTCCTCAGTTTATTGATCCTATGAGCCATTGGAAGACGAAAGCATAAAGGATTTGATTTGGAAAAGAAAGAACATACCTTTCTATTCGGTCGTTTCTTAAGAGCTTCATTGTAAAATTGATCGAAGAGGTCATCAGCATCATACATAGAATCTTTGATTCGGGCGAGAAAGTTTTTGATATCATGATTATGAGCTTGATGCAATTCAGCTCCAACAAGCTTTGCTCCCAGTTTTGAAATGGAGTTTTTCAACTCATTAAGGTCATCTTCCACACCAGATAGAAGTCTGATCTCTTGGCTAAGAAGATGACCCACTTGAGCCATCATCTGATTTGTAAGATTGGAGAGAAATTCTTGAGACATATTTGCAAAAAAAAAATAATCAAAAACAAGTTTTCAAAATGCTGTGTAATGAAATGCTCTTCGACAGAAACCAGCTATTCGTCTTTTACATAAAAACAATAAATATCAACGACTTTCCTCTATTTTTCAGAAAATAATTTAATAATTTTATTTGCAAGTTGATATTTTTTATTTATATTTTATTTGTAAGTTGATATATATATATATATATATATATATATATATATATAATTTTTTTGGGACAAGTTGGTTGTTAATATTGAATTTCAAATGAAGAAAGGCTGTCTGCGCAGATCATTACAAGGAAATTGCATCAGAAATTGAAAAAGATGCCCCTAACCTTATTAATAGAAGAAAAAGAAGGAGGTTAAGCTCAAAGAATTAAAGATTTCTCATTAATCAGTTTAGCAAGAACTCTATTTATAGAGGAGAAATACTTGAGCTAATAAAATACAATATCTGTTATTACAGCAATAACTAAAGATCAACCACCTAACTACCTCTTAACAACTTTAATCTTAATGAGCTGGCTTTATATCCTCCCGCAAACCAACGTCTACAGCTGAGACTACACCAAGCCGTGTTCTCCATTTGATGAAGGAAGATGCAGACAATGGTTTGGTTAATAAGTCAGCAACTTGAGGAGTGGCAGGTAGGTGTTGAATTGACAGTTGTCTTGATCTTACAAGATCGTGAATGAAGTAAATGTCAAGTTCAATGTGCTTTGTCCTAGAATGAAGAACAGGATTGGCACTGAGGTGGACTGCTCCCAGATTATCACACTAGAGGACAAGTATACTGGAAGTTTGAATATGCAATTCACGAAAAAGAGACAAAATCCACAGTAATTCAGTTAAAGCAAGAGCTAAAGCTTCTGTATTCAGCTTTAGTACTTGATCTAGAGACTACATGTTGCTTCTTAGAGCTCCAAGCAATGAGATTTCCACTGAAAAAGATGCACATGCCAGAGGTGGAGCGTCTGTCATCAGGATCAGATGCCCAGTCTGAGTCTACGAAAGCTTCTAATTGCAAAGATTTGGGAGATTGAAGAAGAATGCCATGATGCAAAGTTCCTCTAATATACCTCAAAATTCACTTGACAGATTGCCAATGAAGCAGTGAGGGAGAGTGCATAAACTGACAAACCTTGTTTACACAATAGGATAATTCTGGCCTGGTGATAGTTGCATATTGGAGAGCACCAACCACACTTCTATATTGATGAACATCTTCAAATTTTTCACCTTGCTTAGTTGAGAGAACAGATCCACTCACCATGGGTGTGGAAATGGAATTTGCTTCAAGCATTTTTTGTTTTCTTCAAGAGGTGTGTCAAATACTTTGTTTGTGAAAGATGCATAGATCCATTAGGAAGATAGGAAACTTCAACCCCAAAAAAAATATGTCAGACAACCAAGATCTTTTAAAGCAAATTCAAGATGTAGCTGTCTAATTAAATGTTGAATTGCTGAAGAAGAACTCCCACTAATGAGAATATCATCCACATAAATCTGGATATATAAATGCAAAAAGTGGATGTCTTATGTATAAAGAGAGACTGATCAGCCTTGGCTGCTATAAAACCTTGAGAAAACAGAAAATTGCTCAGCGTGTCAAACCAGGCCCTTGGAGCCTGCTTTAAACCATATAGAGCCTTGTGTAGTTTGCAAACTTTTGAGTCTGTTGAATCAATGTGAAAACCATGGGGCTACTCCATATAAACCTGTTATTGCAAGATACCATGTAAAAAGCATTGTTTATATCGAGCTGTCTAACAATCCATTTATTTGCAAGAGCTAAGGTGAGAATGGTTCAAATAGTGACTGATTTCACAACCACACTAAATGTCTCAATGAAATATATATCTTGTTCTTGATGAAAACCCTTAGCTACCAATTGTGCCTTATATCTAGCTATGGTTCCATTAGAATTCCTCTTTATTTTGAACACCCATTTACAACTTATGACCTTTTGATTTGTAACTTGTGGAACTAGAGACCAAGTTTGGTTCTTTTGTAATGCATCATATTCAGATTTCATGGCTTGTACCTAGTGAGGGGATTGAAGAGCTATAGTGGGTTCATTTTCTACCAAATCTATAAGATATGTCTTTGGTTTTGAAATGCCACTTTTTGCCCGTGTAGTCATTGGATGACCATTAACAGGTATGGATGCAGGTTGCACTGGTGAGTTAAGTTGAGCAATGTCAGTAGGTGGAGAAGGAGAAATTGAGGTGCCTAATATTGGAGAAAGAGGCAAAGTAGGAGGAATATCGGAATATTGAATAGCAAGAAGAAAAATTTCAAGACTAGGAGCAGATGGGATATATGTGTCATGCTGAGGTTGGGTTAAATCTTGTGAATTCAGGGGTAGTAGATGAGAGGGAGTTGGACCTAAGATGGAAGGTAAAGAAGACACAAGAGGAATAGAAGTAGAGATTGAGCTATTTGGTAAATGGGAAGCAGACTGGAATAAACTTGGATAACGAAATTCATGCTCATTAAACACTACATGTCTGGAAATATAAAATCTTCTTGTTTTGGACAAACATTTGTATCCCTTGTGTTTATGACAATAACCATGAAAGAGATATTGACTAGATCGTGGCTCAAGTTTGTGATTGGTATAAGGCCTTAGGAGAGGATAACACGAACTACCAAAGATTTTGAGAGTTGAGTAATCAAAGTTAGTAGCAAAGAGAAGTTTAAATGGAATAGTACCTTGAAGAGCTTTAGTAGGAAGCCTATTCATTATATAAACAATAGTGTTGAATGCATCATCCCAAAATTGCAAAGGCATAGTAGCTTGAGTGAGAAGAGATAAGCCATATTCAACTATTTGTCTATGCTTTCTTTCTACTATCCCATTTTGAGCAGAGGTGTAGGGACAAGAAATTCTTTGTGTAATACCATGTTTTTGAATAAAAGGAGTAAGACAACGAAATTCACCCCCCAATCACTTTGAATAGCTTTTATAGTAGTTTGGAGGAGATTTTCAACCTGAGATTTATACTGAACAAACACTTGGAAGACCTCTGATTTAGTTTTAAGAAAGTAAATCCATGTGTATCTAGAATATGCATCAACAATGCTAAGATAATATCTATAACCATTTCTAGAAAGAGTATCAGCAGGACCCCATACATCAGCAATAATAAGCTGTAAAGGAGAAGTGTAAACAGATTTGGGAGAAGGAAAAGGTAATTTGTGATTTTTAGATACATTGCAAGAGTGACAAAAATTGAAATCTTTATTATTAGGAAAAGAAATGTCACAACTGTGCAGAATTTGCTTGACAGAATCTATATTATCATGGCCTAAATGCCTATGCCACAGATCTAAGAAGCTACATTTATTGGAAGCAAATTTAGAAGTAGCAAAAGCAGAATTTGGAAAATCAGACATAGATATATTGTAAACTAAAGATTTCGAGAAAGAGAGTTGTTGTGACTGCTGTGACTTTGCAAATGAGGAATGATGATTCTTGAGATTTAGTCTATAAAGCCCTTCATGGAATTTTCCTTCAAGCAAGACCTTGCCACTGAACTGATCCTTCACAAGACAATGGTTAGGATAGAAAAAAAAAATAGACATTATTGTCTTTAGAAAATTGGTGTACACTAAGAAGATTTTGTGGGAAATGTCAGGAACATGAAAAAGAGTTTGTAGTTTAAAAGTATTCAAAGTAGTTGGACAATAAACAGCAGAAGAACCGAATGAAAAATGTGTAAACTTGTGCCATTGCCAACTTGAACTCTGTTGGATCCAGAATATTCAATACCCATGTTAAAATTACCAAAATCATTTGTCACATGATGCGTGGCTCCCGAATCTGGAAGCCAATTTGAGTCAGATGATAAATCATTGGATGCCACAAAGGCTGTCATAGGATTTGATGGTGCAGTTGGAAGTTGAGGTGTATATCTGCCATTGTTTTGAAACTGTCCATTTGAAGAAGTATTTGTATTTGCATTTGGATCATGGTAATTGGGATCAAACCTTGAGTAGCATTTAAGACTAGTATGACCCACTTTGCTACATATTCGACACTGTGGGAGATTATTCCCAAATCTTCCTCGAAAATTTCTTCTCCATTACCCTTGTTTCTGTGAGTATTGGATTGATGAAAATTTCCCTGTTGCTGTCCATTTCCAGAATTGGAATTAAGCACTCCATCCCTTCTGGTTTGAACACTGAGATTGACAGAAGGAAGAGTATTATCTGATTGCACTAACTTTCTTTGAATTCTCTCTTCATGAGATAAGAGTAGAGCTGAAACATCTTTGAAAGTTTGTTCTTCAGATTTCGCAGTGACTACAGAAACAATGGAGTCATAATCCGTACCAAGGCCTTCAAGAAGACTCATGATAAGATCTGATTCAGACACTTTAAAATTTACAAAAGAAAGAGCACTTGCATAAGATTTCATTTTGCTAAGATATTCCTTCATTGTTAAACCTTCCTTTTTCTGATTTTGCAATTCAGATTTGTATTGCATGACCCTAGCCATGTTTTGAGAGGAAAACAGATTGCTTATACAACTCCATACCTCACTTGCAGTCAGTGATTTCTGCCAAAATTGGCCCTGTCATGGATCCACCAAGCCAAGAAGAAAGAAGTTTGTCTTGTCTATTCCATTGTAGAAAGGCTGGATTCAATGTTGAAGATTGGCCAGAGGTAGTTGATCATTAAATCAATTTCACAGGAATAGAAGGAGAATCAGAGATGAAATCCTCGAGTCCATGGCCTTCTACGCAGACAAAACCTGGAATTTCCAGAGGAGATAGTTATCATCATTGAGCTTAACAATGGAAGAATGATTTCCAAATGTGACTAGTTGAGAAGACGAATCTGTAGGAGCAGTAATGGTAGTTGTGGACGAAGAGGAAGCCATGGAATCAAGACGAAGAAGAACAACGGAATGTACAGGATCGATTGGCAGTTAGCCTAGAAAATCTGATACCATAATAGAAGAAGAAGAAGGTTAAGCTCAAAGAATTGAAGATTTCTCATTAATCAGTTTAGCATTCAAGAACTCTATTTATAGAGGAGAAATACTTGAGCTAATAAAATACAATATCTGTTATTACAGCAATAACTAAAGATCAACCACCTAACTACCTCTTAACAACTTTAATCTTAGGGTAATTTTCATAACTACCCCTTTTATAGTTTAAGTTATCAAAAATACCCTAATAACATTAGACTTTTCAAAACTACCCTAAAACTAACAAGTGGCTATAATTGATTGGTGAAATCTTACAACCAACTATGTAATAACTACCAATTAAGGGCAAAAAAGAAACAAATTCTTTTATTAGGATAGTTTTGAAAACCACCCTTAAATGGCATTTATGATAAAATTTCTTAATCTTAATGAGCTGGCTTCATACTTATAAAGTCCAATGTTTTGGGTCAGAAATTGATTTTTTTTTTTTTAATTTAATAACTAAAAACAAACCTTTTTAAATAATAAAATTGATGGCATTTTTATTTAAGTTTTCTGTAAATAAAATAATAAATTAGAGTTCCGAATTTAGAATTAGACGAATTGATATATTTTATTTGCAAGTTGAATTTTTTTTTTTTTTTGACAAGTTGGTTGTTAATATTTCTTATGCTATGAGACGTGACCCAATGGATACTGGGTCTCTGCCCTTTACTCATATGGAGAAATTCTTCCATGCTCTGGATCCAATGAGATGGTTTCTTATTTTATTATTGAACTTTAGCTTTTAAATTTTCCAACGGGCAAACAAATCATCTCTCTCAAAAGGCTTTTTATTGACCGCCACTCTTTATTTATTTTTTTATGAATGTCTATTATTTCTTAACCCATTTGTCAACTTTATCAATTAAACTTAGTAAAAATAAATAAAACCAAATTTAAAACTCAAAATGAGCTACGTTAGAGAATATTTAGAAAAAGTAAATAAATAAAACTAAATTCAAAAATAAAAAGCGGCCATATTTAAGAAAATCTTTAAAGAGATTTTTTTTTTTTTTGAAAAATAAACAAAACCAAAAACTAAAAACAGTCGCATATTGGAAAAAATTTACAGTTCTCTAAACTAATCAATGTAGTGAAACACAATCCTACAAGATTTATTTTTTCTTTTGGAGAAACTAAACGGTGACTATTGTCAAGGAAGAAGATAATCAAGAAAATCAGCTCAATTAAGTCTATTAAGTCTTCTTTGCAGTTTAATCTTTGTCTTTTCTCCTCCTTAAGTTTGTTATTTATTCTCCAATAGCCGTATGCCATGTGTAAAGCTTTTCTTACTTTTCTTTATACTAGTTTTTACCACGTGCATTGCACGTATAATTTTATTTACAATAATATTTCATTTTATTATTAATATTGTTGGAATAATCATAAAAATTATGAGAATCTTAATAAATCTTAAATTTTTATCATCCTAAATTTTGAAAAGAATAATATAAACAATGGAAGAATATAGTTGAATTATTTATTAAAAATAGATCAATTATATATAAGCAAACAACTATATGAGGTAAAAATTAGATGTTTTTCAATATTTAATTATTTATTTGTGTTAATTTATATACATGATGTAACGACCCGTTACCAAGTATGAGTATAAAAATTGGAAGTTATTACAATTCTCTCAAAATAATACTAATTAAGTTGGATTGATGAATTTGGTGAGAAATAACTCATTTTCTCGTAAGGGTATTTTGGTAATTTAACAAAAATCAAAATTAAAACCACAATTTTACTTTAATATTTTTACATGATGTTGATCGTATCGTTATTACGATTCCAACGCAACTGACGGATCAGCATTCGGAGTCTCGGTGAATGAGTTATGATCGTTTTAGTGTAGTGGCATTTTCGTAATTATCATAACTCAGGATTAAACCCTAAAAATTCATCTTCTTCCTTCATTCAGCCGAAATCAGCCTTTCAAAATTTATTTTTCTCCCATTTTCATCAAAAGATAACCTCAAGAAGTATTTTGGTCATAACTTCCTCATCCGGACTCCCATCTGCGCAAATAAGTGTTATGTTGTGAAGCCAAAATAAAGTCCATCACAATCTTGTTTCTAAATATCTCAAAAGAAACAAAAAAATGGGTCATAAAAAACATTATATTTTTAAAAGAAATAATAAAAGAACTTTCACAAAGAAACCCAATTCGATTATGTGGAGAAACATTGGGAACCAAAATAGCTTTCTTCGGAGCCGAGCAATTACTTAGAAGTACATTTTGTGCAACAGCCCTTCCTATCTGATAGAAAAGGATCCCATGATCCTGAACCGATCTTACCTGGGATCGCAAATCCCAAGTTTGTCTATGAAGAGCAGATCTAATTATATTAGTGTCGATATAAGGCTATTTAAGTAGTTTAATCCGTCCTCATGGATGATCGCATCAGGATCATCTCCTCCAGGCATTACGAACTCGTCTAGGACCCATAGGTTTTGAATGGGCCATTACTTTGGAAAGCTCAATTCTCTTCTAAAGTCTGAAACATTGTTTTAAGTTAAATTAAAGTCAAATGTCTATTTGACTTTGCTTTTTCTTTTGGACTTGCCCAAAAGATGCTTCAGCCGTGGGTGCTCATTTGTGATTGGGCCAAATTGTGTAAACCGTGAAGCGTGTCAAACAAAAGACTTAGGGCGGCAACTTGTCATTTGATGATATATATATATATATATAATGCTTCAGCTGAAACTTCAAGGGGTGAGTGGCGGTGGTCTTCTAATTTGAGCCAAGCCGAGAGTTACAAATTTGCATTTTGGCGCTTCTTGCCTCGTTTGAGAGAGTGAGAAAACAGTGAGGAGTTTTGAGACGGTGAGAAAATATTGTGAAGAAAGAGCTTTCTTTCTTGAATGCTTTTGAGTGCATAATACACCATTAAAGTGTATTGAATATTTTCTACATTGTATTCTCCTTTGATTCATCATAGTGAAATCTGTAGCAGTAGCAACTGGACATAGCCCAACAATTGGGGTGAACCAGTATAAATTTTGGTGTCGATTTCTTTCCCTTTTATTATTGTTTGTTATTCCGCATTATCGTTCTTGTGTGAATTTTAGGCGTCACGAACCTATCTATTCCCTAACAACTGGTATCAGAGCTCTGGTTATTGTTGAAGAACGATGTCTAATCGGGAAGAGAATTCGAATTTGGGAATTGCAAAATTTGATGGCAATGATTTTGTCTTCTGGAAGTCGTAAATAGAGGATTATTTGTATAGCAAAATCCCTGAAACTACCATTGGGACCGAAACCGGCTGAGATGAAAGATGATGAATGGAACAGGTTGGATAGGCGGGTAGTTAGCGTCATCCGTTTGCCTTTGGAGAAGAGCGTGGCTCATTCGGTATCAAAGGAGACGACTACTATGGGCATAATGAAAGCCCTATCTGACACGTATGAAAAACCTTCTGCAAATAATAAGGTATATTTACTTACCAAATTATTCAACTTACAAATGACAGAAGATCAAACTGTTCACTCACAGATTAATGAGTTGAGTATTCTGATAGATCAGTTAGCCTCCATCAATATTAAATTTGCTGATGAGATTATGTAGTGATTTTGCTTAAATCTTTGCCTGATAGTTGGGATACAATGAAGACAGCTATTTCTAACTCACTTGGTGATCGTGAGTTGACTCTTTGTGAAATTAAGAATGCGGCATTAGCAGAAGAAATTCGCAGGAAACAGAAAGGTACTACTTCCAGTTCTAGTTCAGCACTGAATGTAGAAAGAGGCAGGAGCAAGAACAGGAATGATAGAGGTAACGGGAATCGGAGAAACTCAAAGAATCACAGAAGCAAGTTCAGAAACAGTAAAGTTGAGTGTTGGAAGTGTGGTAAAGTGGGGCATCAGAAAAAAAACTGTAGGGCTCCTAAGAAGTATGAGAACAAATAAGATGGTGCAGCTAATGCAGTGACTGAGGAGGTACATTATGCTTTACAACTCTCAGTTGTTGATTCTCATGATTCTTGGGTTATTGATTCAGGTGCGTTTTTCCATACTACTTCACATCGGGATATTCTAGAAAATTATGTTGCAGGAAATCATGGTAAGGTGCATCTCGCTAATGGAGTACCCTTAGATGTTGTTGGTATAGGTGATGTCAGTTTAAAGACTGCGAACGGGTCAGTTTGGTGGATTTTCAAGGTAAGAACGTACCTAGCCTAACAAAGAATTTGATTTCAGTTGGCCAGTTAGATCATGAAGGATATACAATATCTTTCGGTAATAGATCTTGGAAAGTTACTAAAGGTGCCATGATATTTGCTCGAGAAAGCATGGAAGGGAGTTTATATTATAGCTCCAGTAATAGAGATATGATTGCAGTGACATATTCTACCAACATATCTGAATTGTGGCATAACAGGTTGGGACATATGAGTGAGAAGAATATGAAAATTCTTCACTCTTCAGGGAAGTTAAAAGGGCTCAAATAAATTGAGCACAAGCTTTGTGAGAGCTATATTTTCAGGTCAGTTTTTCACAAGTGGGAGCAGAGCCAAAGAAGATCAAGTTAGAATTGGTTCATACTGATGTATGGGGGCCCACTCCAGTCACTTCTCTTAGAGGTTCCAATTACTACGTGACTTTCATTGATGACTCAAGCAGAAAGGTATGGGTCTATTTTCTCAAACATAAATCTAATGTGTTTAATGCTTTCAAAACTTGGAGAGCTATGGTTGAGAATGAGACAGGTGTAAAAGTGAAAAGCTTGAGGTCAGATAATGGTGGAGAATACAATAGTAGGGAGTTCAAGCAACATTGTGCAGAAAACGGTATTGTGATGGTCAAGACTATTCCAGGGACACCACAGTAGAATGGTGTGGCAGAAAGGATGAACAGAACGTTGTGTGAACGTGCCAGAAGTATGAGATTCACTCTGGGTTTCCTGAGATGTTTTGGGCAGAGGCAGTCAGTACAGCGGCCTATTTGATCAATAGGAGTCCTTCCACACCACTAGACTACAAATTGCCTGAGGAAGTCTGGAGCAATAAGCAGGTAAACCTTTCACATCTAAAGGTTTTTGGCTGTGTTTCTTATGTACATGTTAATGCTGCTGACAGGAGCAAGTTAGATGCTAAATCCACTAAATGCTATTTTATTGGATATGGCGGTGCTGAGATTGGTTATAGATTATGGGATGACCAGAACTGGAAAATCATCAGAAGTAAAGATGTGATCTTCAACGAAAAGTTTCTTTATACGAATAGGTCAGAAATTGAGGCAGGGGGATCAGAGATAGATGGAAAGTCTACTTAGGTTATTTAGTTAGAGGATCTTCCTGAGATTGAGACAGAAACTGTAGAGGTTGAAGTTCAAAACAGTATTGCTCCAGAAACAGAAGTTATTGAGACAAAATCATTTCCAATAACTCCCTCTACAGTTGCTAGGAGATTTAGCAGGACTATTAGACCACCACAGAGGTACTCTCCTTCACTTCACTATATTTTATTGACTCACAGAGGTGAGCCTGAGTGTTATGATGAGGCGATTCACATGGAAGACTCTGTCAAGTGGGAGCTTGCCATAAAGGATGAGATGGATTCATTGATGACGAATCAGACGTGGCAGCTTGCTGAGTTACCTAAGGGTAAGAAAGCTTTGCATAATAAATGGGTTTACAGAATAAAGCAGGAACCCGATGGCAGCAAACGGTATAAAGCAAAGCTTGTAGTCAAAGGCTTTCAGCAAAAGGAAGGTATTGACTTTAATGAAATATTTTCTCCTGTTGTTAAATTGACTACTATCAGGACTATATTATCAATAGTGGCAGAAGAGGATTTGTTCTTGGAACAGTTAGATAGAAAAACGGCTTTCCTCCATGGTAATTTAGAGGAAGAGATTTACATGGTTCAGCCACAGGGTTTTGTAGTACAGGGAGAGGAGAAAATGGTGTGCAAACTTTAGAAGAGCTTGTATGGTCTCAAACAGGCTCCTAGACAGTGGTATATGAAGTTTGACAATTTTATGAGTAGCAACGGTTTCCAGAGATGTCAGGCAGATCATTGTTGTTACATCAGGCGTACGGGTAATTCTTACGTTATACTTCTTTTGTATGTCGATGACATGTTGATTGCAGAGGATAGCAAATAGGAGATTGATCAACTTAAATGTGATTTATCAAAAGAGTTTGCTATGAAAGATTTAGGTGCTTCTAAACAGATCCTCGGGATGAGGATTGAGAGATCTAATGGTTTACTGACTTTGTCATAGGCAGATTATGTGAAAAAGGTTTTGAGCAGATTTCACATGGAGAATGCAAAACCAGTGAGTACTCCTTTAGCTTATCATTTTAAATTATCTAAAGAGTATTCACCCACTTCTGAGCAAGCGAGAGATCACATGGATAGAGTGCCTTATGCTTCAGCTATATGTAGTCTTATGTATGCTATGGTTTGCACCAGACCAGACATTGCACATGCAGTGGGAGTTGTGAGAAGATATATGAGTAATCTAAGGAAGCATCATTGGGAAGCTGTCAAGTGGATATTCAGATATTTGAGGGGAACAACTGATTATGCTTTGCATTTTAAAAGCTCAGATTTTAAATTACAAGGTTATGTGGATGCAGATATGGCCGGTGATATTGATGGCAGGAAAAGTACTACTGGGTATATGTATACTTTGGGTGGTACAGCTATTAGTTGGGTCTCTAAGTTGCAGAAGATAGTGGCCCTTTCAACGATAGAGGCTGAGTATGTTGCAGTTACAGAAGCCAGTAGAGAGATGATATGGCTTCAGTCCTTCTTAGAAGAACTTGGCCAGAAATAGGAAAAAGGGACATTACATTGTGACAGTCAGAGTGCTATTCATCTGGCAAAGAATCCTGTCTTTCATGTCAGAACGAAGCACATATAAGTGAGGTATCACTTTATCAGATCAGTGTTGGAAGATGATGTGTTGGTACTTGAAAAGATTCCTGGTAGTCAGAATCCTGCAGATATGTTTACTAAGACAGTTCCAACAGACAAACTGAAGTTGTGTGCAACTTCAGTTGGACTTCTCATAAACGAGTAGAGAGAAGTCGCTACCGTTGCAGTGAAGATATGATGTTTGTTTTGTCTTCAAGTGGGAGATTGTTATGTTGTGAAGCCAAAATAAAAGTCCATCACAATTTGATATTAAATGGGCCATTACTTTGGAAAAGCCCAATTCCCTTCTAAAGTCTGAAACATTGTTTTAAGTTAAATTAAAGTCAAATGTCTATTTGACTTTGCTTTTGGACTTGCCCAAAAGATGCTTCAGCCGTGGGTGCTCATTTGTGATTGGGCCAAATTGTGTAAACCGTGAACCGTGTCAAACAAAAGACTTAAGGCGGCAACTTGTCATTTGATGATATATATATATATATATATATATAATGCTTCAGCCAAAACTTCAAAGGGTGAGTGGCGGTGGTCTTCTAATTTGAGCCAAGCTGAGAGTTACAAATTTGCATTTTGGCGCTTCTTGCCTCGTTTGAGAGAGTGAGAAAACAGTGAGGAGTTTTGAGACGGTGAGAAAATATTGTAAAGAAAGAGCTTTCTTTCTTGAGTGCTTTTGAGTGCATAATACACCATTAAAGTGTATTGAATATTTTCTACATTGTATTCTCCTCTGATTCATCATAGTGAAATCTGTAGCGGTAGCAACTAGACGTAGCCCAATAATTGGAGTGAACCAGTATAAATTTTGGTGTCGATTTCTTTCCCTTTTATTATTGTTTGTTATTCCGCATTATCGTTCTTGTGTGAATTTTAGGCGTCACGAAGCTATCTATTCCCTTACAGTAAGTAGTCTATTTCGATTAGTTTTTCGTCATCTTTCCATTGATCATAGTTTCGTAGTAATCTGACTTCTGTAGAAAATATTATGAGCCAAAAACAGTTCGGATCCATTATGTTTCTATCCGATTTTGATCCTTTTAATTTGTATATTTTTCGTATAGATGTAGAAAGGCTTTTCCTTGCAGTGAGGATGAAATTTGAGAAATGTTTCTTCAACTTTCAAGAGAGGTTGTAGGATTTCTTGGAAAGAAGATTTTAAATTCTCGAAAAATTCAAGAATCTAAGGTGAGTAGATGTGTTTAAGGTTAATTAATTCTATGTTTTGTTTTCCTTTTCTTTTATAAGATGTTTTTAGAACTTTTGGGTATTAAAGAGATCATTTAAGTTTGTTTTAAAGAGGACATGAGGCTGTTTTGTTTATGTTGCAGAAATTGGGTTATAAAGTGCTAAAAAAATTGGAATTTGAGCATACTAGTTATCCATTTTGCCTCTTACTTTTGCGCAACTCTTTTGGAGTTAATTCTGGACTATTTGAGGATGTTTAAAACTATTTTATGGAGGTTTAAAGATCAAATATAGTTGCTGGTTTTAGGAGAAAAGTGCAATGCTTAGTGCCCATTAGGAGGAATTTTAGCTTAGGCCATTCTCTTGTTTTATAAATAGACTCTTGTTGAGATCTGGATTGTTTGTAGGTATTATTAAATGTTTTTGGGAGTGATAATATAGGCATTATTCCGCCGGATTTTATCTAGAATCTTTAGGCCAGCCTAGTGTCCGAAATTAGAACTAAACTACACTAGTTTAGCTCTTTTTAGTGGAATTTCTTTGGGTGATCGATTTGTGAGATAAACTTAAGATTTTGGATGATTTTAGATCATCTTAAGGTTAGGAAAGAGCCTAATTTCCAGAAATTAAAAATTCCAAGTTAAGCCTCATAAAAGTCGGTTTTGGGTAGAAACGTTAATTCTAAACTAGAAACCGGACTTAGGCTTGTCAAGCATTCTGGTAGTGATGCTTGTAGTTAAATCATATCGTTTTGGTGCCTTAAACAATATGGTTGGAGATTCGCACTAAGTAGGGTTATACTTAGTGAAGAATATGCCATTAAGTAGATAGTTATAGTTGTGCACGACATAATATCACTTAGTGGGGCAGGTTCATTCCATTTGATCAATGGGAAACAATATACAATGTAGGCTCCCTTATGTGTTTGAGGATACATAAGAAGAATACCTCAAAGGATTGAATTGTAGAAATACGAATTCAATGCTTTTGGGGAGGAAACTCACTTTTGTTCACGAACATTAGTTGAGTTAAGGCATTGGGTAAAAAGTAATAATTTTTAAGTTGAGAGAACATGTTGGGTGATGTGAGAGCGATATGGACTTAAACGATTTAGAAAAGCATCTCAATGGCGTTACTTTTCTTTAAACATTTCTACTCATTGGGCGTAGCCTCATGATGCTCCACTTTTTTTTTCAGGTAAAAAGAAAGAGAAAGTTGGCAACTGACGATGTTTCGTGATTGGTGGATCGGTTGGGAGGATTTACATGTCGGCAATAGATATTTCTTCTCTTTTGTTTAATTGGGTTAAATTTGGTTAAATGACTTTTAGTTCATTTTAAATATTTGTTGTTTTAAAACATGTTGAGATTGGATGAAATTTTTTTATTGATGTTTTTCTTTTATTATGGATTTTGGTATTTGAAATAAGATCGATCGAATGTGAAATTTTTTTAAATTTGACTTAAATGCGAAGAGTTTTTGTTTGAATTTTAGCTTCCGCTGTTTATTATTGCAATTTCCATGTTTGGGAATTTGGGGTTGTTACACATGATGAATATAGGTGAGGTGATTTTGGGTGAATTCTGTTTCAATTATGATGAGTGAACCATGTTTTTTTTTTTCGAGTAAGAGTTTACCATGCTTCAAGATAAATATAGCTTATTGAAATTTAATGTGTTATATAACGGTTAGTGGTAAAGTTATATTTGAGATTTATTGGGAGTATTAGTTAATGAATCAATTAGAAATATAAAAAAACAATTTAGAATAGTGAAGAATTGAAAGTACCTTTGATATTAATATAATTTTCATTTTCATAAATTGAAATGTTTCAAATAATTTCATCTTAAAAATTAAATCAGATTTATTTTATATATGAACTCAAAATCTTATTTAATTAAACCAATTAATTGAATTTAGATTTAGAGTGAAATCAAATTTTAATATAATTAGATTAGATTTAAAATTTGAATTCAAATGTTGATTCAATTCAATAAAAATAATTAATTTAGATAGGTTTTTGAAATCCAATCTCAATTAATTAATTTTAATATAATTAAATTAGATTTATAATTAAAATCTTATTTTAACTAAGTTAAGAGAATTTATTTAGACAACAAATCAAAACTTAATCGGTTAACTTAAAACCAAATCCTTGCTTGCAATTTTTTTTAACTTTTAATTAAAATATTTATTTTTATTTTAAATTAAAAATAATGATTAAATATGGTATGATATAAAATAATTGTCTTTAAATTAATCAATAAAAAATTTATTTTCAAAATTGTAACAATAAAATAGTTTTTAAAAACTCATTTCTTTTTTTACTTTAATATTTTGATTAAATTTTAAAATGAAGATATATGTAATTTGTCAATAATTTAGAGAATAGTTTTGTCTAAAAATGTTTCTCCAAATTTATACAATATTATTTATTAAAATTAAAAATATATTTATTGATGGCTTTTATTATGAATCAATTACTGCCTCTTTGACTCTACCTTGATTTTTTAATTTATTGAGATTGAGAATAAATTAGGATAATCTCCAAATATGGCTATCTTCTCTTTTATTATTAATTGTATGACTATTTTATTTCTTGTTTTTTTTAAGTTTCAAAATATATATTTTCAAATTAGGAAATCAGTAGCTTTAGATTTGTATATCCCTTAATTTATGCAATTTTTTTTCTTCCCCTTTCAAATATTTTTCATTTCTTTTCAGTTGTAGCATTCGATTTTCATTTATTTATGTTCATTTTTTTACTGGTTTAGATTAGTATTTTTTTTTTAAATATTTCAAATTGTAATCTAATTCTCCAATTAAATTTTATATTATTTTAAACGGTTGTAATTTAGAAAGAAATAATATTTATATTTAAAGCACAAAATTGACGTAAATTTTTTTATCCCTGTTTCTCTTTCTACACCAAATTAATTAAAGAAAATGGTTACGTGATATGTCCATGCCTTGAATCCAACAAATCTAAAAAACTTAAAAACCATTTGCACAGTTTTAATTTTTCTCAACCACTTACACTATTTCACTTATAATATATATAAAAAAAAACTTGATAAAAAATGGTGTCGTGAAATCTAATAGTAAAAAAGAAACGTTGAATTAAAAAATCCCTATTAGTAAATTTTTGCACCTTCCTCATCTCATCCGGGCCTTCCTTTTTTCAGTGAAATTTCTTTCCCGCCTTGATTTTGGGAAGCTTTACCCTTTCAGTAGCTTGACCCATTCGAGCTCGAACATGGATATAGTCCTTCGAAGGTTCCAGAGGCTTCAAATTATCGTTAAAAAATTCAGTTTGGTTCAAGATATACATTTTCATGTCAGGAGATTTAAGATTCATATGACAAATTTAAACACCGAATCAAATAAACACATATAATTGTAAAATAACTTACCACCATAGAAGTGAAATGAAAAGTGATCGAAACTAATCTTTAAGCACGAAATGAAGTATCTGCAACACTTTTTCAAAAAAGGAAAAAAAGGTTATGCAAGGAAGATAAAGAGATTCAAGAAATACACATAATATAAATGATCTAAGAAATATATATAATAGAAATGAGATGGAATCACAAAATTGAAAAAGAGCAGTAGATGAATAGAGTCATGAGTTGTGGGTTATTTATATACTAAATTGGAATGAAAATCTCATTTTAATTTAATTATAATAATTAAAATTTATTTACTAAATCTGAATCACTATTGATGTTCGACCCGAATTCCCGGTAAGTAATATTTAAATTATTTATTTATTTATTTAAATATGTGGGATTTTTTGAGGAGGAAGTAGTGTTTATAATTTTAGTTCTTTTTACAGGAATTAAATAAAGGACTTTATCTTAAAAAAATAATAAAATAAAAAAAAGGGGGTGAAGTGGCGTGGGAGGAAAAAAAAAAGAGAAAGAAAGTCATATGTGAAACGTGAAAGGCAGTGAAGGGAAGAAAAAGGTAGGTTTCAACTTTTCCTCTTATTTTCTTCTTGATCCAACGTAAAACCCCACCTTGATGGAGGGATTTTTGATCAATTTTGACTCCTCTCATTCTTGTTAGGTTTGGTTCTTGGTGGTTTTCAATTTGAAGGAGATTGATCAAGGTTGGGAGAAACCTCTTCAAGTTAGGGTTCAAAGGTATTGTTTTTCTTGTCTTTAAATTTCTGAATCTTTAGTTTCCAAGAGAAATTCCTTGATAAACTTGATGAAAACCCAAAGCCAATCTCTAAAATTCCATCTTTTCTTCAAACCCTAGAAACCCTAACTTATGAATTTCATGGAAAACCCTTCAACCATTATTGCCTACCACCTTTAAAGTCGCCAAAAGAGGACTCGAGACCGCCGTGATAGCAGCAGCAGCCGCAGCCTTAAAGGCTGTTGCTGCTGACGGCAAAGCAGCCCCTTTTGGGGGTTGCTTTGCGTTTTTTTGTGTCGTTGTCCGTCCTGAGCCCACCCTTGTTGTTTGTTTTAGGTTTTGGTTTATTTTAGGATGAGTTTTGAACATTTTAGATGACGTATTTTCAAGCTTGTGAAGTTCTTAGAAAGTTGGACTCAAAGTCTTTTAACTTCAAGAACAAGGTGAGTAGATATGTTTAAGCTAAATTAATTTGATATTGTGTTTTTCTTTTCTTTTACAAGTGATTACTATAAATTCTTGGCAACAAAGAGATCAAATTAGTATGTTTTAAGGAGGAATTAGGCTGATTTTAAGATGCAGAATTTTGGCTTATAAAGTGTAAAAATTGGAAATAAGACATATTCACTATATGTTTGTTTTTGTCCCTTTATTTGTTGCATCACATTTTGGGAGTAACATGGATGTTTATATGATGATTAAGGTCTATTTATACAATTTTTAAAGCCCTAAAGCATGCTGATTGTATATGAGAAAATTCCATGTTTAGTGCCCACTAGGTTTCGAAACTAGTTTAAGACTTCGCCCAAATTTACAAGTTTGACTATGAGATATTTTTGGTAGACTTTTAAGTGTTAGATTGATTTTGGAAGTGGAATTAGGAACTTTAAGCTACTGGTTTAATTTAGAAAAATAGACCATCATCTAATGTCCGAAAACATAGCAAAACTACACTAGTTTAGGCTAGTTTTGCTCTTTTGGTTTGAAAATTTTTGGGAGCTATCCTTTTGAGTTGGAAATGTGTTTTCGGGTGATTTTAGATCATCTTAAGGTACTAAAGAGCCTAAATTTCCAGAGCTATCCTTTTGGGTTTTGCACGTTTCTCTACGGATCGGCTCGATTTCGGTTGCATCGGAAAGCCTTCGGTCCTAGGATTCCTTTCCACCTAACAATCGTGCTTTCCACTCGGGTTCTAAGGAATTCTCGGTAAGTTAAACTTCAAACCCTAAGCTCCAAATAGTATTTTAATGGAGTTTTCTCTTTGATTCTTCGATTTCTTGTCTGGAAACTCGATGTTTGTAAATACGGGAGTTGTTTTTAGTGATTTGGAAACTTTCCCTAAACCCTATCCCTAAACCCTAAAACCGAGTTTCAGTCGAAGCCCTTTCTGCTTGAATTTTACATCGTGGGGGTGGTTTTGGGGTTTACTTTTATTGATATAGTGTTTATTGTAATTAAATTCGGGAAATCGATTATTGTCCAAAAACCCGAATCATCGATACCCATTGAAATCGGGAACTTCGAAACTACTTAAAACCAACTCGAAACACCTCTAAAGTACCTAAAAGCCGGAAAACCGAACCCGAAACCCATTTTCTTTAGAGGGGCCGAGAGCACCCTTGTGTTTTTCCGGGGTTGTTCGTCGTTTTAAGCTTTTAGATGTTAATTGATCGATGTTTGATTTATTAATGATCATTAGATATACTTTTAAATTGTAGGTGTTTCGGATCGTTGATTGATCGTGCTTTCGGAGATTTGGAGCAAATCTATTTTGGCTAAGGTGAGAATAAATAGGATTTAAAGTAACTTTAGAAACCGAATAAGTAGAACGGTTTGTAAATTCGGAGGTTAAGAATAGGATTCGAATCTAAGAGTAAAAGAAAGTGAGCTAGTGCCCTTAAGATTAGGAACTAGTTCTTTGAGTGAAAACTTTGGAGTTTCTCGAGGGAAACATTGAACTTTAGGAAGTTCTAAGTTAGAATCGTTTCGGAGATTAAAAATGGATCATTGGAAGTTAAAGGATCCAAACTTTTAGATAGAATGGTTAAAGAAACTCGAAAATAGAACTTTGGATTTTTATTTGGAAGTTTAGAATCCTTGGAGGTGTAGAATGTACTTTATTTAAATTATCGGGAGTTCGGTTTACTTATTGTAAATCCGAAATTTCTGTTTATTTACTTTATGCATTTTACTTTATGTACTTTACTTTATATATTTTACTTTGCACTTTACTTTATGCAACACTTTATGAACGTCACTTTATGCACTTTACTTTTATTTTACTTGAAATCACAAGATTTTCAAATTCATACTACATAGCCTGAGAGCTTTCACGTAGCCTGCGGGAGCTACCACATAGCTTGCGGGAGCAATTGCACGGCCTGAGAGCTGACACATAGCCTACGGGAGCTATCACAAGCCGCGAGAGCTTACACATAGCCTGAGAGAGCTATTATTATTGTCATTCATCACAAAACTGTTTTTATTTAAATATGTTTATATCAAGAGAAGATGATATAAGTTTTTATGGTCAAAGGATTATAACCATGTACCTTGATGAAGGTTTTTAAGGAGAAAATTGAGTATGACCACTTTCTTCTAAACTTTGGAAGTTATTATTCTCTAGTTTGGAAGTTTTAGTGAGAAAGTTGTAAGAGAACTAGTTTCTCAATAACTTGGAAGATTTCGTAATTGGAGAATAAGACTTGATATAAACCTTATGTATAGTATAAGGTATTAAAGAGAACGAGATTCAAATGTTATATATATGTTATGAAATATATCCTCCAAATGGTTGGAAGATGGTTCCTCAAATATTTGGGAGGATAAAATTTGATGTAAACCTTGTACATAGTATAAGGTATATAAGGAAAATGAGATATAAATGCTATATACATTTACGAAACCATACCTAAAAATGCTTGGAATGTAGTTCCACAATTACATTGGAGAATTAGTAAGTAAAATTGGAACACTTGAAATAAAACTCTTTGAATGGATTGATAGCAAAGAGTAAGTATGTTCTTGGACACGAATCTGGATAAGGGTTTGGGGTCTAACTTTACTTTTTGTTCTGTTTATTCTCACTAGGCTTAAGTTTTTAGCTCATGATATTACAAATATTTCAGGTGTTCGGGCATGAGAGAGGAGCTGGTGCGGCTTGATCGAGAGGATGATGATGAGGAGACGGACTAGGATGTCATTTAAAAGTCCCAGGGCTAAGCTTATCTTATTTTGTTTTATTTTCGGTCTTTGAAATGTAAATTTGTTATAAACTCTTAAGTGCTTTTCATTTCACTTTTATTATATTAAACCTCTTTGAACTCCTAATAGGAACTTGAGTTCCTTGTGTTTTAGATTCGGAATTTAAATTGTAAACAGGTTATGGATAGTCCGAGTTTTAAACATATACATGCCAAATTTTTATTAAATTTAAAGACTTCCGCTGTCAATCTGATTTTAAATTATTTAAAAGTGTCGAGTCGTCACATCGATATCATTTAAGTTGAGAGAACTTATTGGGTGAAGTGAGATCGATATGGACTTAAAGGATTTAGAAAAGTGTCTCATGGCATTACTTTTGTTTAAACATTTCTACTCATTGGGTGTAGCCTTATGATGCTACATTTATTTTTTTTTAGGTAAAAAGAAGAAAAAAGCTGGCAATTGACGATGCTTCGTGACCAGTGGTTCGGTTGGGAAGTATTTACGCCGCCAGCGAAATTGTTTTCCTTCTAGGAGAGTCTAGTTGGGTTGTTTATGAACTTATTTGAATTTTAAATATTTTATTGAGTTTCATTATTTTTTAATTATGTTTTGAAACTATGAATTGGGTTTTGGTATTTGAAATAAGTTCGATCGAACCAAAAACTATTTTATTTATTAGTTGAAATGAATGAGATTTCTTTGAATTTATTGCTTCCGCTGTTGTATGATTTAAATTCCATGATTTGGGATTTTGGGTTGTTACAATTGATTTTTTTTTTTATAATAAGATTCGAAACAAAATTTAAATTAAATAAAAAAAACCTTGATTTTTTCAGATTACCATATAGAAAACTTACTCTGTTTAATTTTTCTATATAATTAGATTATAAATAAAAGATACAAACGTGTTTATATATATCTATCTATATCTATACTACTCTAAAAGGTGCTTAATCCGGAGAATTTTTCACTTCCATATTTATCCCTACTTTCAAATCTTATTCTATATTTATCCCTACTTTCAAATCTTATTTCAAGTTTGCCATTTATAATTATGCCTATTTAATTGTTATTTCAATTTTTCCATTTTTAATTATTATTTAAATTTATTTCACTTTCATGTTTGAATCAAAATAGATAAATATCATATAAAATTTTGTATTTTCTTTCTCATATAAAAAAATATTTCGAATTATTTATAAAAAAAACATATAATATAAAAAAAACATGAAAATAAAATTTATTAAATAGTATGAAAATAGATAAATAGCATATAAAACTTCGTATTTTCTTTCTCATTTAAAAAAATATTTCGAATTATTTATATAAAAAAAACATAGAATATAAAAATAGCATGAAAATTTAGTAAATAGTATGAAAAATAAAATTTATTAAATACTATGAAAATAGATTAATAGCATATAAAACTTCGTATTTTCTTTCTCATTTAAAAAAATATTTTGAATTATTTATATATAAAAAACATATAATATAAAAATAACATGAAAATAAAAATTATTAAATAGTATGAAAATAGATATTGAATATAAAAATAGCATGAAAATTTTGAGGTGGTCTTCTTTTACACGTTTCCTTAAATCATACTTAATTATTTAAATAATTTAATTATTTTAAGATATTGTTATTTTTTTCAATTATATCTAAATCATTTTAATTTCAAATTATCATTAACAACATAAGATATTGTTTTTTATTTATATCTAAATCATTTAAATTTCAAAATATCATTTACAACATATTAGATTTGAATAATTTTAATCTCTTAAAATTATAAGAGAATCAATAGGAATTTATTTTTAAAAAAATATTGTTATATTTTTATTTATATCTAAATCATTTAAATTTCAAAATTATGATTTACAACATATTAGATTTGAATAATTTTAATCTTTCAAAATTATAAGAGAATCATAGGTAAGATAGGAATTTATTTTAAAAAAATATCGTTATAATATATTTAGCAATACGTGTTTTGTTTTTTATTTAAGATTATTTATATTTTATATTTGATTTTAATTATTTAAATTCACAAAAAATACTCCACGTTCAAATTATTATCATTTTAACATATTAAATTTGCTTTTAAATTTTTATCATTTATAATATAGTTGGTTTTAAGATTTTAAACACATTTTCATGATTTGAGTGTAAATTTCAAATTATTATTTAAAATTATATAAATCAACAAATTATAATTTGATTTATTTTAGATAATAAACGTTAAATAAAATAATGCAAAATTAGTATAAAAAATAGAAAAAATAATTAAAAAGCTAATCTTTGTAATTCTGTTGAGATTGAATCTTATATTTAAAAAAAAGATATGAATAATTTACAACTATTTATATATATAAAAAAAAAAAGATACGAATAATTTACATATTATTATTTTAAAAGTCACATAAAATTATCCATGAAGAATTAAAAAAATATATAAATCAACAAATTTTAATTTGATTTATTTTAGATAATAAAATAATGTAAAATGGGTATAAAAAAAGAATAAATTAATTTACATATTTAAAATTTGAAAATATTAATTTCAATGTAAATTTTCAAAATAGATTTTAAAAAGTTATTGTTATAGAAATTCCTTATTTTTATTTATATTGCAAATACGTACATTGAAAAATATTAATTTGAACGTAAAGATTCAAGATAGATTTTAAAGAGATAGTGTATTTTATTTATATTACAATTAATTAAGATATTAGATTTTATTTAAATTTATTAATTTGAACGTATTTTAAAATTTTACTTTATATCTAAATAATTTAAATTTCATCTTATCGTTTATAACATATTAGATTTAAATATATTTAATCATAGATTAAAATTAAATATAATATATCTTGCAATACGTATTTTGTTTCTTATTTAAAATTATTTATATTTTATATTTGATTTTAATTATTTAAATACACAAAAAATACTTCACATTCAAATTATTATCATTATAACATATTAGATTTGCTTTTAAATTTTTATCATTTATAACATAGTTGGTTTTATGATTTTAAACATATTTTCATGATTTGAGTGTAAATTTGAAATTATTATTTAAAATTATATAAATCAACAAATTATAATTTGATTTATTTTAGATAATAAAATAATTTAAAATTAGTATAAAAAATAGAAAAAAAATAAAAAAACTAATCTTTGTGATTTTGTTGAGATTGAATCTTATATTGATTTTGTTTTTAACCCTATAAATCATCCAAACATTTATTTTATTTTATCTAGATATCAAGCTTAACCAAATTTTTGGCGTCCGAAAGTTTCATATTTGGTCTTATATAGCAACTAATAGATCCTTTCATCGTTCTTCGTTTATCGAACATAGATTTCCTTTTGACATTCTATGTTTACATTTTCCAATGTTTTCATATATATATATATATATATATATGTGTGTTCTCTCTACTTCATTTTATGCTTTCTAATTTTTCTATGTTGCTTTTTGTTCAATTAATTTCTCTTGGTTTCCTTGCATGTTTGGTTCTTTTTCAGTTCATTATATAATTTGATTTATTTATGTGTCTCTAATTCATTATTATCTGCATTTTTTTTTGTATTTTGCAGAACGAGGAGAAATTGCAGAGTTAATTTAGAGGATAATTCAAAGGAGTGTGAGTACTTAATTATTTTTCTTTTTCATTTGTTATATTTCCGCAGTTTGAAAAATTAAGATTATTGGTTTCAAAAAAATTTAAAATTATTATATAATGGCAACTAATATGACTCTCTTACCTCACAATATAAATAGTTTGGAGTTTGATATTTCTTTTTTTTCATATTAAATACGAATTGATAACAATTTAGTTAGAACATATTTGAATGATTATTTTTCAAAATTTGTTTCTAACTATTTTTTTAATTTATTTTTAATTTAAAAAAATATTAATGCACGAATTATTTATGAAAAAACATGTGTTTTAAAATCTAAATAATTTATAATATACATTTTTTAATGAGTATTTCTTAAAAACTGTTTATAACCATTTTTTCAATTTATTTTAAAATTTCATTTTTTTTTTTCATTTTGATTTAAAAAACCATTGTTTTAGGAATTATTTATTTAAAAAAAAAACAAATTTTGTTTTTAAAAATCTAAACAATTTATATTGAGTTGAAGTCTTAAAATCTACCTTATATTATTCCGATCATCTTATATTGTATTATATTTTTCAGTGGTAACCATTTTGAATGCTTCTATGTTTTAAATTTAAAAATGCAAGTTAAAAGACGTTAGCGATTCATATTTTCATTGTCAAATAATACAAATACTAGAAATTATATAGTTACACAACAAAATATAATTAACACGTGCGTTGCACGTACTTAAATGATTAGTATTAACAAAGTTTATTAACAATTTTCTAAGACGAATCAATTTAGTTTTTTTTTTTAATTATGTTTGATATTTTTTTTCAATTTATACTTTATGACCATATCTGTTTTTTTTAAATCTCATTTAATTTCATTTATTATTGTTAAAATTCATATTTATTTACTAAATATGATTTTTTTAAAATTGTTATCAGATTCGTTTATAATTTTTTTTTAAAAAAAAAATCATTTATCAAATGAGATCTATCTTGATATCATTATTTTGTTATTTATATTTTATATTTGAGTAGCAATTCAATTAAAATTATTAATATAGTTTTAAATTCTTGATATCATTATTTTGTTATTTATATTTGGCAATTTATTAAATTTATAAACATATCTTATTAGGATTTGTGTAATATGTTAATTTTATAGAGAGTATTTTTGTCTAAAAATATTTCCCCAACTTGTTAGATGTTTAATATAGTGTAGATTCTCTCATAGGATGCTTTTGTAATCAATTCATTCGTTTTTCCCTTTTTCTCTCACTGTGCAACGGCCCCTTTCTCTCTTCTCTTTCCTTTTGCTTTTCTCCTTTTTCTTTCTTGTCATTTAATCTTCAACTATAACACAATATTTCTTTCAAATGCAATATTTCTATTTTTTTAATTCATTCACAATATTTCTTACGGACGACTCCAGTTTGAACTTTTTCAAAAGGACAAATGAACTTTATTTTACACATGGATGGAGACAAGTTCATGTCTGGGTATACTTCTTCCTTGTCCAATATTTATATAATTATTTGAAATATTTTACTATTTATAATTATACATTAAGTTAATATTAATTTTGATAGGATTGAGATACAAAATGAATTAGAAGGAGAAGAAGGAGGAGGAGAATAAACTTTACATATTAGCGAACCATACATGTCAATAGGATAGAAGAAAGTTATGATTTTTATAACAAATATGCTATTTGTATGGGATTTAGCGTTAGAAAGGCAAAAAAAAGCTTTGATAAATTTGAAAATTCAACCATTGTAAATTATGTGTGTTTTAAAGAAGGCTATACTGCAAAAAAAAAAAGAAAAAGAAAAAAAAATCATTGAATAAGGGAACAATAGAGAGACTTCTAGAACTGGATGTAAAGCAAGTATTAGATTTCAATATGATAGAGCAGGGGTTTGAAAAGTAACCAATTTTGTCTTAGAACATAACCATGAGCTAGCTAAGGCTGGAGAAGTACATTTTTTGAGATCTAATAGCAAGATTATTCACTACAAAAAAAAAGTCTATTTGCGACCAGACATTTGCGACCAACAGGTCGTTTTTATTGTAGAATGCGACCAAAAAAGCGACCAAGACAGTGGTGGCAAAAAAGCTGGTCGTTCTGGAATTTTTTGCGACTGGATAGTCACAAAAATACGACCAATAAAGTTTGGTCGCAAAAAAGTTAACATTTTGAAAAAACGACCAGATGGTCGCTTAAAAAGTGACCATCTGGTCGTAATTTATGTTGAAGACAAGTGACCAGTTGGTCACATGAAAGAGTGACCACGTGGTCGTTTTTATAAGCGACCAAATGGTCACTTTTGGACTTAGGCAAAATGCAACCAGATAGTCATTTTTTAGGGATAAAAAACGACCATCTGGTCGTTTATCTTCTAGAGTAAATGCGACCATCTGGTCGTATTTAATAATTTTTTTTATTTAATTATTATTTATTTATTTAATTAATATTAAAAGTATTATTTATTTATTTACTTAATATTAATTAATTATTATTTATTTATTTAATGAATATTAAAATTTAATAATAAAAAATTGGAATTAAAATCAAATATTTATAAATCAAATATTCAAAAAATGTTGTATACAAAAAGAAATCATCTATCTACTGGCGGAGGGGGGGGTGGCGGAGGCGGCTTCGATGATGAAGGCCCGCCGTCTCGGGATCTGAAGTACGCGGCCAAAGATGCTGCGACCTGGGGCTCGACCCGTGCCTGCATAGCCGCCTCAATTGCAGCGACTCGAGATACGAAGTCGTCGCGCATAGCGTCCATGTCGGTGTGAAGCTGCTGAACCTCCTCGTGCCCCCGCTTTGCTCAACCAGGAGAAGGGCCGGGAGCTAGTGCTCGCTCCGCTCCTGTCGGGGCCGAGGCACATCCGCGTAAAGATGCCTCCCGTCGTGCCAAGACCAGGAAGCATCCATCCTGGGACGAACGCCTCAGCGGACCTCCAAGAACGCCTGTTGACGGTCTTCCTAAGTCGGTTTCGAGTCGGGTGTGGGCAACCTCTGACTCAAAGACTCCTTGAAACGGTCCTAAATATTTAAAATTCAGAAAGTATGTAAAAGTTAGAAAATGATGAACAAATTCTAAGTAATAATTGAAAAAACATATTAAATACCTGAGTTTGTTGCGCATTGTCGTCGACGATCGTCCCATCCTTCTTCGTGTGAAGGACCAGGTGCAGCTTATCAGGCGGAACAGGACGACCGTACTTTTCTTTCTAAACATATTATAAAAAGAGATAGAAATTAAATTAATAAATAATTTAAACAAAAAACAAAAAAATGACGTGAAAGAAAAATGACAATTATTTACCAATATACGATGGTGCTCGTCGTGAGGCTTCGCACCACCGATGTGCTTCCTCGGGTTCTTGGCCCGGTTGGCCTTATTCTTTGTAGACACTTTTTTGCCCTCTTGAGAGTGCAAGCTGGCGAGGAGTCGGGCATGCTCCTCCTTGCTCATCCACACAGGTCGGTGTTCAGGTTGCTTCTGTCGCGCCCGGTACATGAGGTCCTTGAATCGATCCTGCACGTGCCTGTCCTATAGGGGGAACATCCGACCGTCCGTGACATCGGGATCGATCATAGGAAACTTGCCCTGAAAAAATTTGAAATAAGAAAACATTAAAGTAATAAATTGATTGTTCCAAATTTATAAATTAATTAATTATAAAAACAAGTGAAGTTATTTACCTTCCAGTTGTCGTACATCCGACGCTTCTCCGTTGTCAGAATCTTCGTCCAGAGAAGCTCGCTGGGTAGAGGCATGCTCTGGAGGACCTGTTGAAACCGCTTTGAAGCGGTTTGATGCGGCTGTATTCTGCACACAAAAAAAGTAAAAAATATTTTTAGGTTATAAATAACATGAATATTTAATTAAAAAAATTACTTGTCTACTTACGTATCCCCTTCTATCCGAAGGGTCGGGTTGGCGGTGGCCCGAGGACGACCAGTGGCAAAAGCTCCAGCTCCCGCTGGATCGGGCGCGATGCCAGAAGTGGAGGGTCCCGTGACAGTAGTGGCTAGAGCCTGTGAGTCCTCCCCCAAACGCGGTGTCGGAATCTGTGACTCGGGTATTGCGGAGGGATATGTCGGGTCGGGATTGTCGTCCAACCGTAATATCTCGTCCAGGTCAGCATGCGTCCAGTCCCCCTCATCTGGAGAACTGTCCAACTCCGGTGCGTTATCCTCTGGTGGTAGATTAGTGCAGTCCTGTGCATCATCGCCGGACATCGGAGGACGACGTTGGCGTGCCATTTTCCTAATCAAACTAATTAAATTTATTAATTAAGTATATTAAATTAAAATAATTAATTAAATAAACTAAACTAAACTAAATTAAATTTAATTAATTAAATTAAAGTAAGTAATTACACTAATTATTTAACTAAATTAATTGATTAAATTTAAGAAAAATAGTTAAGTAAGCAATTAAAGTTATCTAATATATTTAATTTACTAAATTAAATTAATTAATTAATTAATGAAACCAAAGTAAATTAAATTAATTAAAGTAAGTAAACTACACTAATTAATCAACCTAATTAAATTGAATTAATTTAAAAAAAGTAATCTAAACTCATAATGTGACTAAATTAAATTAATAATTTATTAAACTAAATTTAATTAAGTAATTAAACAAAATTTAATTAAGTAATTAAACTAAAAGTAATTTAACTATATTAAATTAATTAACTAATTACTTAACTAAGTTTAACTAAACAAATTAAAGTAACTAACTAAACATAATTAATTAAGTAATTAATTACACTAATTTAAAGTTAAACTAAACTATTCAATTAAATGCAACAAAATTTAATTAAGTAATTAAACTAAATTCAATTAATTAACTAAGTTTAACTAAACAAATTAAAGTAACTAACTAAACATAATTAATTACACTAATTTAAAGTTAAACTAAACTATTCAATTAAATGTAACTAGATTTAACGAAACTAAAACAATTTTTAATAACTTAATTAAAACGAAAACGAAAACTAACCTCGAATACGCTACCGGGTTTTGGAGGTTTTTGAAACAGAATGGGTGAAAAACGGGGAACAGGAAAGGTAAGAAAGAACGGGGTTTAGGGGAACGGGCAAAAAGCAACGGAGGAATGGGAACGGGGAAAGAGAGAAAATGAAAGAAAAGAAAGGAAAAGAGAATCGGGTGGGGGAGGGAAAGAATCGGGTGGGGAGTTTAAATTAAGAAATTGCGACCATGGTCGCAATTTTGTAATTATGACGAGAAACGAAAAGTCGCTCGATTACGACCAGTTGGTCGCATTATGGTTCAAAAATACGACCAGCTGGTCGTATTTTAGAAAGAATGCGACCAACCGGGTCGTAATCGTGTCATTATGACAACCAGCTGTCACATCACGCTTATCATCAACAAATGCGACCAAATGGTCGTAATTGTCAAATTAACCGCCATATTTTGCGACCAAATGGTCGTAATTATCAAATTCACCGCCAAAAAATTAATGATAATTTAAATTTACCGCTGAAGAAAGCGACCAAATAGTCACTAAAATACGACCAAATGGTCGTAAATGAATACAAATTTTTAAAAAACTTAAGTCTGCATTTACATAGTTACGACCAAATGGTCGTATTTTTGAAGCCAAATGCGACCATTTGGTCGTAATTATACCTCTATATTTTTTTATAACATATTTATATATATTGTTTAATGAAACACAACAATGACGATATTATAAAACATAAAGTGAATCATATAAATTTACAAAGTGTATTATTCTTCATCCTTAGTTTCTTCAGTCATTGCTTCTTCTTCTTCTTCTTCTTTTTCTTTTTCTTCTTCTTCTTCTTCTTCATCATCTCGAATAAATTCAGCATCAATGTCACGTTCGCAAGAAGTGGAAGCATTTGTATCGTCATCATGCAATGTTATCGTTCCATCGTTCAAAGGACATGTGGTACCTGCATTCTGGCCATCGTCTATTGCACGACATATTACCTGATCTTCTTGAAAAGCACTGGCTTCGTCTGCATGGTCGTTTTTCTCGGACAGGTTTTCTTCTACCTGTTGTGATTTAACTTTACAAACAACTAACCAATCTATCAGATCTCGTCTATTACTCGGATAGTTCAGGTAATAAACTTGAATCGCCTATGAAGCGAGGACAAACCTATCAGCGGTGCGCATATGCTTATACTTGTTTACCTCAACGATTTGTAAATGATCAATCTTACAGACTCCGCCTCGTCTTGTTGTCTCGAACCAAGTGCAGTTGAACAGAACAATGCGTTTTAGCGTCAGACTTGCATATTGAATCTCAAGAATCTCATCGATTACTCCAAAGTAATCGTCTTGATCTTAGAACACTTGACCTTTTATGCAAACACCACTGTTGTTTGTTGCCCTGTTAACAGAATGCACCTTCGTTTGAAATCTGAATCCGTTACCGACGTATCCAGTATATGACCTTGATATTCGTGCAGGTCCCTTTGCCAAAGAAATCATGCGAGGATCATCTACCGGTAACGTAAGGGAGTCCACCTATCATTCAGCACACATAGAGTATAATTAGAAGGATATAGTATTTTTCAACAAATGACTTGACATGATATTTTTGACAATTTCAAATAACTCACGTATGCACTGAACCAGGAACGAAACTTCTTCTCGATTATTGACCCCTCCTCAATGGCTGTAAGACCGACTCGTGTCATAATTCGAACGTATACGTTCAGAAATAGTCTGTATGTTACGAAAATAGTAAGAAAATATTTTAAACTGTTGTGATTGTTAAGTCAATGGAATAATGTAACGTTACGAGAACTCACTCGATGTAAGGCTCGACTTCTGGGCAGTTGTATAACACGTAGGTCTGCATTACGTGATACTCAGAATCGGTCAACGGCCTACGCACTGATCTTCCAACTGTCATGCCAGGTTCAGTAAATATGGGCAGGTCGTTTACGTCATCAACTTCAAGTAAATTTTCGACAACGTTTCGTGTCGCTGGACTAAACTGCTCAGCAATGTGTTGATCAAAGTAGTATGAACAAAACGTGGTAGTCTCTTGCGTTAGGTTCGCACTACAGATAGATCCTTCGACTCTTGCTTTATTTCCGACCGTCTTTTTCAACCGACGTAAGTACCTGTGGGTTACAAACAATTAAGTAAACCTCTGATATGTTTAACATTAAAAAAATTGAATTATATACAAAGTAAGTTTGCTAACCTTTCAAATGGGTACATCCAACGATAATGGACCAGACCCCCTAAGAATGCCTTGTATGGAAGATGCACTGGAAGATGCTCCATTGAGTCAAAAAAGCCAGGTTGGAACATTCGCTCCAACTTACAGATAATAACAGCGATCTCCGAACTCATTGAAGCGACAGTAGCTTCAGTCAGCTCTGTACACGTCAAGTCCCTGAAAAAAACACTCAACTAGGCAAGCGGCTCCCAATGCCTGTTCTCTAGGAACGGTCTGAACGCGACGGGCATTAATCGTTGCATGAATACATGACAGTCGTGGCTTTTCATACTGAACATGACATGTTTTTGACTGTCTATACACCGACTTAGATTCGAAACGTATCCGTCAAGGAATTTGATGGATTTGATCCACTGAAATAGTGTTTTCTTTTCATCTGTCGTCAACATGTACTTTGCTTTTGCGTAATTATCATTGTCGTCAGGCTCTAACTCGGGACGGTTACATATCTCCCGTACATCGTAACGTGCCTTCAGATTGTCCTTTATTTTGCCAGGAACGTTCAAAACCGTATTGAAAATGTTGTCGAATAAGTTCTTCTCGATATGCATTACATCCAGATTGTGTCTGATAAGTAGATCTTCCCAATACGGTAGATCCCAAAAAATACTCCGTTTCTTCCAACCCGTGTTTTTTCCAGCCGCATTGTTTGCAAGCTCCGCACCTTCCATTGTAATCTTCCGCATCCCTACAGCATCTATACCGTGCAGAATCTGCCTTCCACTGTACATTATCGGGGGGTTTCGTTTCTTACTCACCGACCCTTCTTCCAGTCAGTACCGTTTGAATGAAACGCGTGATTCTACGGCAGAAATAGACGGTGGAAATCAAACCAACAAGTTTTCTGACCGTTTTTGAGGTAAAACGCATCTGTGTCTAGCATGCAATGTGGACATGTGTATTTACCAGCCGTACGCCATCCTTGAATAGAGGATGGGGATCGATATTTACAATTACTAAACTAATGAATGTTAAGCAAAACAATAACAAAACTCATACTCAAGAAATAATGAACATGAACGCAACATACCTGACAACATTGAATACGCAGGGAAGTCACTGATCGTCCAGATTAACGCCACGCGCAACAATAAATTTTGTTTCTTCGAGATGTCGTACGTCATGACACCGTCTGTCCACAACCTCTTTAACTCTGCGATAAGTGGTTGCAAATACACATCCAGCTTCTGTTTTGGACTTTTCGGGCCAGGTACGATCACTGTGAGAAAAATCACCGGGTCTCTCATACACATCGAGGGTGGCAAGTTATACGGGGTTACCATCACCGGCCAAACTGAATATTGCGCCCCGGATGCCCCAAACGGGTTAAAGCCATCTGTGCATAATTCTAATCTCACGTTTCTCGGATCTTGTGCAAAATCAAGATGACAATTATTTAAATGCTTCCAAGCCGCAGCGTCTGAGGGATGTCGCATAACACCTTCATCCTGTGCATGATTGTGATGCCATCTCATGTGTGAAGCTGTGACATCCGATGCATACAACCGTTGCAGACGTGGGGTCAGCGGTAAATAGAACATGTGGGCATACGGAATCATCCCGCGTTTCCCCTGTTTATATCTTGGAAGGAAACAGAATTTGCAGTGATGCAGATCCGCATCCACATCCCAGTAGATCATGCATCTGTTTCGACACGAATCTATCTTCTCTACGGGTAACCCGAGTCCCTCCACTAGCTTTTTCGTGTCGTACAAACTTTACGGCATCAGGTTTTCTTGTGGAGCGCATCAACGAAACCACGATGCGACCGAATCAAATCCTCTAGCAGGTAAGTTATACTGTGCTTTTATATTTAAAAGTTCTGTAGCAGCAGCAAGTTGACTAACCTGACAACCTTCGTACAACGGTCGGCTCGCTGTCTTCAACAGATTGTGCATCTTACGTGCTTCCGGATTCATTTCTTCTTCAACAACCCCTTCTCTTTCGTCGTCTACGTTCAAACTTTTGCGATAACTTTCATTTCTGCCCCCATATCCCACACCATCAAGTATCATCTGCTGCATCTGACTATACTGTTGTATTTCATTGGGTTCTTCGACAACAGCGTCCACATTTGAGCTGCTACCCTTGTACTGTCTCGCTTCCTGTAATGCAGCGTCGAACATTTCCCTCATCTCCCCATGATACACCCAGTGATAATAGTTCTCCACAAATCCCCGACTATAAAGATGAACCTTCAAATTTGGAACCGGTATAATTCTCCTATTGTCGCATTTTCTGCACGGACATCATAGCTTTTCACCATAATTCGCGTAATGAACAGTTGTCTTGCAAAACTCAACAAACTGTTCAACCCCGGCCACGAACTCATCACTCAAATACCCGTCTATCAAATGAATATACATCCAGTCTCTCATTTTTCTTTTTTCTTACCTTTACAAACAATGGGAGGAGGAGATTTTATAATGCATTCCTCTGCTTAATTGTGACCTTATGGTCGCAAAATTACTACCATCTGGTCATATTTCTCCCGCCAAAATTTCCCGCCTTTTTTTACTACCAAGTGGTCACTTCCAAAGGCGACTACTTGGTAGCTTTCTTCCCGCCAAATTTACGATCCTTTTTTTTCTACCAACGTATATTTCTAGTCTCCAAAATGCGACTAGATGGTCACTTTCATAGGAGACCAACTGGTAGCTTTCTTCCCACCAAAATACGCTAAATTTACGCGCCTTTTTTTGCTACCAAACTATATTTTAAGTCACACATATGCGACCAGATGGTCGTTTTTTCAGGTGACCAAATGGTCGCTTCTTTCGCGCCATTTTTTAAATCACAAAAATGCGACCACTTGGTCGTTTTTGAAGGTGACCAACTGGTCGCTTCTTTCGCGCCATTTTTTATGACTCCTTCTGATTTTGGTCGCAATCTGGTCACAAAAAAAGTGACCAGATGGTCACTTTGAGTCAACCTTCAAAAAAAGTGACCAAATGATCTCCAAAAAACTACCCTCTTTTTTTGGTCGCAAATGGTTGGTCGCATTTTGACTTTTTTTTGTAGTGATTGATGCACAAAAAGGGATCACTACAAAAAAAAAAAAAAAAAAACACTTCTACCGATGTTTCATTGCCAACATTATTAGTAGATATTACCATCACCGATGCCACATCTGGTGATGTGAAACACTTAAAAAATGGAAGATCGTTAGTGACGTGGCATCGACAATACCCATTTTGCAAAATTCCCAGGTAGGCAAGACCGATGTAGCATTAGTCTAGCCTAAATGCGTCATTTCATTAAGGATACTATCGTCCCATGTGCCGGAAAGCATAAAGAGGCAACAAGCCCTTTCTTCTCTATTTACTTTTCTTCCTCCTTCAGAGAACAGACCGCCAGTTGCAGCCCCATGCGAAAATGGCAAAAAAAAAAAACCCTATTTCTTTTATTTTGCCAAAATTTTCAACCGAATTCTTTTTTTTGAAGACTTGGGTTTTGATTTTCCAAATTATTAGGTATGTTTCCATGCTTTATTTCTCAAAAATAGTGGAGATTTGTGTGATTTGTTTAGGGTTTTTCTTAATTTTTTTTTTTTTGTGTGAATTTGTTGTTGAATTGTTGTTATTATTTTTTTATATTGTGGAATTTATAAATAAGGGAAAGATTGATGTTGATTTTTTTTCAATTTAGGATGCATTTTGTAGTTGTTTGAGTGTTATGTTTTTCTTGTTTAAACTTGTGTATTTTTTTAGTTTTGTGAGTTTAGTGAGCATCAATTCGGTTTTGGGTAAATTTTAAATAACACCCTTATGGTTTCAGTCAAAATCATGAAAAGGCCATGTAGTTTAAAAATGGAAAATCACAACCCTCGTACTTCCAAATTATGTCAATATGACTCATCCTCTTCAATGCTGTAAATTTTCTTTTAGCCATAACTTTTTCTTTTGAACTTCGATTAGATGATTCAAGATGTTTTAGAATCCTCATTTCAGACTCTACTTTATGGTCACTTGAAAACTTCTAAATTAGGAGTAAACAACGGGGTTAGTGGCTGTAATCATACCGAATATTTTGACGATAATAAAAATCTTTTATTTATTGAAAATTTTGAATTTTTGAGATAACCATGACGTAGAGCCCGAAAAGATAATTCCAAAACATCTTGAATCATCAAAATCAGAGTTCAAACGAAGAAGTTATGGCTAAAAGAAAGTTTATAGCGTTGGAATGAAGGGGTCTTATTGCCATAATTTGGAAGTACGGGGTGTGATTTGCCATTTTTAAACTACTGGGACTTTTCATGAATTTGAACGAAACCACTTACCCTTTGGTTTTTATATAAGTTTTGTGGTATTGTCATTTATTTATTAATTTGTTTCAACTTTAATTGTTATTTTGAAATTTATATTGTTGAAATTTAATAATATGTGATTTTAAGTTTGTAATTTTGAATGTATTTTGTTGAATTTCATAGTCATTGTAAAGAATGTATTTTAAGTTTGTAACATCTCTAATATATGTAATTGTAAATTTTGTAGCACATTTGGTGTTATCTCTCGATCAAGCACGCTATTAAAATGTTGGGTTCAAGGTTATTTTCTATTTTTCTTTATCAATGTTATATTTTATTGCGTTTTAGGATTTATTTGTTTAATGGTTCATGTGTTGTTTAGAGCTTTATTATTTGGAGACGACTATTCTGCAACAAAGTTAGCTGTCTAAAATGAATATTTTATCATTCTTTGTTTTAGCTTACACTTGTTTTCATAGTTTTTTTTATTGCGGTTATCCTGCAGCAAAGTTAGCCGTCTCAAAGCATGTTGATTTTCATATTTTATCTGGGGTAACATTTGATTTTTAAGATGAGTTAAATGTTTTGTTTGAAATAGTTCTAATACTAATAGAAGTGTGATGGAATAAAGTGATAGATTTTGTAAGGAATATATAGAGGGAGTTGTGTTTTTTTTAGAGGTTGCAGGGAAAGTTTGAATATGAGTGGAAAAACTCAATGCCCTTGTATTAAATGTCATAACACATTTTTTGCAACACTACGAGAAATCAGAGAACATTTGCACGCTCATGGGATATCACGGGGATACGCTAGTTGAACATTTCATGGGGAAGAATTGGGGCAATGTAGTATTGGTGATAATAATAGTGATGAATCAGAAAGTTATAGTGATGAGTCAGAAAATTATAGTGACTAAGTCAGGTTTGTGTAGTTTTATTTCATGACACATTAATTTCCTTGTACAATTCTTAATTTCTTTTTCTAACTTATGTTCATTTCTTTTTTTGTTTTTTTAACAGGAAAGGTAATGGTAAGAGGAAAGATAAGATTGACGCACAACCCATTTCACCGAGTTATAGCAAGACTCCGACTCAGCATGGTACAAGGATAGAGATCTGAGAGCAGTCTTCGAATTCAGTCTCACATACCCCCTAATCGAGTGATCATATACCGACTTCTACTTCAGGTATTTCAACAGACTCAACATAACTGATAACTACTTCATGTTAGAATTATTCTTAGGTTTAATATTTCCTATATGTAAATAATATGTAATAATTTATTTTGTAGTGACGGATCAAAGCAAAGTGCGAAGACGCGACATTGCAAAAAACTTTCCAATGAAAAAAAGAAGCCAAGGAGGGTAAGAAAAAGGTTATCATATCCCCACAACTTAAGTTGGTGGTTGGAGAATCTTCATAAAATTTAATTACTAAGGTAGGCATACTCATACGTCAGCTTGTACCCCTGAGTCATAGTCAATACAACTTAATTCCACGAGAGATTCTAGACTCGATCAGACGGTAAACAGTTGGAAAAAACTTGTCTATATTACAATGGTTATTTTTACTTCTCTACTGATAATTTATTCTTATTATGATTAGGATTAATTTTGATCTCGATCTCAACAATATCTATCATTATGAGGTTATAAATGCTCAAATGATCGCTGATGCAAGAGAGTTTTCATATGAACTCTATCGAGATTTCAGGAGAAACATTGATGACCATGGGGAAGAGGAGGCATGAAGCATGGGGTTTCCACGAGTGCAATGTGAAAATGAGTGGAAGCTATTACTAGAAAAGTTTGATTCTCCAAAATTTAAGGTAAAATCATATTATATACATATCATATATTCAAATTTCATCCTTTTATTTACTAAACACAATTAATTTATGTTTTGCAGAAATTGTTAGAACAAAATCCTAAATCTCGTGCGCAACTGCCATATTTATACAAGGCCAGTTCAAAATCGAACGCTAAAAAGTGTTACGAGATGGTATGTATTTGTTTGTAAATTTCATTTTAAAATTCACATATTAGTAGCATCTGTATTTTTTAAACGATTATATTAGACTCAAGAAAATCTAGATACAACTTGGGTGGTTGTGTTTGAGCAACAACATCCGTACAATCCTGACACATGGGTGAGTGACTTGGCCAGGGAACAACATATAAGTTTTTTTCGTAATTTGAAGTGATTTAATGTGATTTTATTACTATTTTTATACTTACCACATATGTAACAACCCGTTACTAAGAGTACTAAAAAAATGGAAATTATTTATTATTCTCTAAAAAGGATATTAATGAAGTTGGATTGATAAATTGAATGAAAAGTAACTCGTTATCTCGTAAGGGTATTTTGGTAATTTCCCAAACCTCAAATTAAAACCACAAGATAAATTTATCATTTTTAGATGATGTTGAAGAAGTATCCTACACATGATCTAGAGTTGGCTACTGTTATTCATGCATTGAAAATTTGGGGACACTACTTGTATGGTGCGAATATCCTTATTTTCACAGATCACAAGAGTCTCAAGTATTTCTTCACTCAAAAGGAATTAAATATGAGACAGCGTAGGTGGTTGGAATTAGTCAAGGATTATGACTGTGAGATTTAGTACCATCCTGGGAAGGCCAATGTAGTGGCAGATGCTTTGAGTAGAAAGTCAGCTTATAGTGCAGCTTTGGTCACGAGACATCCTAGACTTCAGTGGGAGATGGATAGAGATGATATTGAGTTGCTTACTTCTGAGGTGACTGTTAGTATGACAAATTTGACTGTGACACCATTGCTGAGATAGAGGATTAAAGAGGTACAAAAATCAGAAAATAGTCCCAAAGGTTACATTGTGGATGTTGAAGAAGAATTATCGGGGTATTTCGCTTATGCTTCTGACGGTGCTTTGGTTTATAAAGGTCGTTCATGCATGCCGTGTGGTGAGACCTTGAGAAAAGAAGTGTTAGTTGAAGCTCACAACTCGATGTTCACTGATAACTCTACAAAATAGAGTTATTTGGTCCTATTTTAATGTCTAAGTGATAATGATTTGATTGAAATTTGCTTATATTTTGTGCACTTTGAACTCATTTAGAATCATTCTTTATTAAAGTGTATTTTGGAAAAATTCGGGTTTTTAGCACTTTAAAGTATATTTAGGATTGTTCTTGGCTCTTGGTATTTAATTTTGTCAATTTGAATGAAAGAAAGTCCTAAAAGAATTGCAAATTTCATGCAGGAAATAGGAAAAAAGTGCAGAATTTTGAAAAGTGATGTGGCGATCTTGCCGTGTTGTCTGCAGACACTTGGCGTAAATTGGGCGGCGGACTTAGTCACGATTTTCAGCCCAGAAATATCAGTTTTTTTGGCCCACTTCAGCAGATTCTTCTCAAATAAAATAAGCCCATCATAGGGGTCCAACTTAGAAGCAAATTTGGAGAGATTAAGAAAAGGCCCAAGCCCAAAAGCAAAAAGAAAAAGAAAATTAACCTAAAAAGAAGAGGAGGCAGATTTGGAAGGGGGGGGGGGGCTGAACGTGAAAGACAGAGTTGGAGGCAGAGAAAAAAACGTAGGAGACTTCTTCTTTGGGACTTCGTTTGGATCTCTTCTCCTCCATTTATTTATTCTTGCTATTCTTCTTCTTCTTCTTCTTCTCCATTATTAGATTATGCTAGGTTTAGTTTTGATTTTATTAAATTCTTTTGTTAATTTAGGTTTTGCTATGAACTAAATTTCTTAGGTTGGAATTGATAGATGAACCCTAAGGGGAATTAGTTTTCACAAGCTTTAATAAATTCAGTTTTTATGTTCAATCAATAGTTTGATATTTCTATCTATTTGCTTATGCTTGATCAACTTAGGTGAATTGTTTAGTTTAGTTTTAATTCTGAAAAGGTTAAAATTAAATGGAAGAATATTGATTGATAGGGGTTAACGATTCAAGAAATTGTTTTTGGTAATGCATAGACATGTGTGTTTACACTTTAAGGCTTAAACCGGAACATTGAAAACATATTTCTTAATCTAATTTTACCTAGACATAGGATTTAAATTGGATTAGGAATTAGAATCATTTAGGCTTGACGAAGTCACTTGAACAATTAGGTTTGCTTGCATAAAAAGTGTCTTTATTAATGTAGTTTGCTGCAGCACAGCCACAGCACTGCTGCAGCATTTGTGAATTCTAAGACTTTTTAGGGGGATTCTTGACTTTCCAACCATTCATCTCTACATAGTTTCATCACTTTATTATTCTTGCATATTTTAGGAGTAATTTCAGCCACTTTAATCCATCTTACTTATTTTCCATATTTAATTTAGAATTTTGTCATTTAGTTTTGCATAATTTCACAATTTTAGTTATTTAGTTTCATAAATCAAATCACCCCAATTTATCATTGTTTTTATTTTCTTTAAATTATTTGTTAAACACCATTTTAAATCACTAATCCTCGTGGGAACGATATCTTCTTATCACTTTATTACTTGTTAGACTACGTGCACTTGCGTATCACAATTTCACACAACATTCACTGTTCATCCTGGAAGCACCAAAATATACAATGACGTCAAAGTACATTATTGATGGCCTGAAATTTAAAAAGATGTAGCAGAGTACGTGAGTAGATGTTTGGTGTGTCAGAAAGTAAAGTCCTTAAGGAAGAGTCCATATGTTTACTTAAAGCATTTGAGTGTACCATAATTGAGATGAGAGGAAATTGCAATGGACTTCATTTGTGGTTTGTCAAGACACAGAAGGGATATAATGTCATCTGGGTAATTGTTGATAGACTGACAAAATACACACTTTTTTTTCTCCTAAGAAGTCAACTTATTCAGTAGAGACTTGGGCCAATTTGTATATGAAAGAAATTGTGAGATTGCATGGAGTTCCACTGAACATTGTGTCAGATCGAGACACTATATTCGTATCCAAGTTTTGGAAAAATTTACATAACAAAACACTTGATTATGAGATTTCATGGAGTTCCACAGACATGTGCCGAAAAAGGAAAATCTTGGAAGGTGATATTCCAGGTGGTCTACTTATGTGGTGGAGTAGGATAGCTCTCTAGTTTGAGAACTATGATTGTCGGTGAAAACAATGATTGTAGCAGAAGCTATAGATTTTTCATCTATCTTGTCAATGTGGAATTTTTTGGGATTTCGCAAGTATATGAAATGATTGATAAAATCCTAAACTTGCTCAATTTTCTTGGTGACCAAGTATTTATTGTTGCTATTGGATTTGCTTGGTGGGCAAGAATGAATTATGACCGTTAGATTATACTTGGTGACCAAGGCTATCTCTATTATAAATAGAGGCAATCTTTGTTGGCAAATGTATCCCAAAAATACTAAGAGTGTATTTGTATTGGGTTCGGGGAGGGCTTTAGTGAGAGTGTGAGAAATATTGTAAAAGAAAAGGTTTACTTTCTTGAGGGCTTTTGAGCATAATACATGGTTAAGTGTATTGAATATTTTTCACTGTAACTCTTGATTTATCTTAGTGAAATCTGCAGCGGTAGCAACTGGACGTAGTCAATTGGGGTGAACTAGTATAAATCCTTGTGTCTCTTTTATTGTGTTTATTTCTATAATCTCTTGATTACTTCTTTTATTCCTAACAGTGAATGTGGGAAGGTGTTTTTTCCCATCAACTGGTATTAGAGTTATAGGTTATAATTGTCCACTGATTTAAGCTAGGAGTGAAAATCAAGTATGTCAAAATTTATGAGTCCGGTGAAGTTTGATGTGGAGAAATTTGATGGAATGATCAATTTTGGCTTGCGGAAAGTGCAAGTCAAGGATGTATTGATACAATTAGGGTTACACAAGACTTTGAAAGGAAGACCGAGCGGTGGTGCTCTCAAACAGTCAAGTGGTGATGGTGATTCAGTGAAATCAGATGACAGTGGTTTCAGTGGTGGACACCTAAGAAGAGATTGTCCAAACATAGTAGGTTCGGTAAAGGGCTCTAGGTCAGAAGCTGACATTGTCTCTATTTTCACAGGAGACGACGACTTTGTTTGAAGAGAGAAGAAATTCATCCTTATGATATGACCGCTTTACCATGATAGAGGATGTGTTGTTAGCGGATGCACATGAGCATTGACTTGACAGTTATGCAAGACGTGTGGTGGAATGGTGTCGATGGCTGAAGAACTTCCGGGGAAGCTAAGTAGGTGGAAGTTGCACCATAATTTCAACAAGGTTTATCGACATGTGCCGAAAAAGGAAAATCTTGGAAGGTGATATTGAAGGTGGTCTACTTATATGGTGGAGTAGGATAGCTCTCTAGTATGAGAACTATGATTGTTGGTGAAGACAATGATAGTAGTAGAAGCTATGGATTAATCATCTATCTTGCCAAGAGGGAATTTGTTGGGATTTGGCAAGTATATGAAATGATTGATAAAACCATAAACTTGCTAAACAAGTTTGCTTGGTGACCAAGTCTTAATTGTGGCCATTGGATTTGCTTGGTGGGCAAGAATGAATTCTGACCGTTAGATTATACTTGGTGACCAAGGCTATTTGTATTATAAATAGAGGCAACCTTTGTTGGCAATTGTATCCCAGAAATACTGAAAGTGTATTTGTATTGGGTTTGGGGAAGGCTTTGGTAAGAGTGTGAGAAATATTGTAAAAGAAAGGGTTTACTTTTTTTAGGGCTTTTTTAGCGTAATACATGGTTAAATGTATTGAATATTTTTCATTGTAACTCTTAATTTATCATAGTGAAATACGCACCGGTAGCAACTGGACATAGCCAATTGGGGTGAACCAGTATAAATCCTTGTGTCTCTTTTAATGTGTTTATTTCTATAATTTCTCGGTTACTTCTTTTATTTCTAACGGTGAATATGGGAAGGTGTTTTTTCCATCAATACCATGGGTACTAAGTTACTATTTTTTACTTCTTTCCATCATCAGATAGATAGAGAGAGTAAATCAGATCTAGGATGATATGCTTAGAGCTTGTGTGATAGACTTTGACTGTTAAAATAAGCTGCTATACTTGGTAGAGTTGATTATAATATTAGTTATCAGGCTACGATTGAGATGACATCTTTTGAGGTACTGTATGGTAGAGAGTGTAGGTCTCTAATTCATTGGGATGAAGTAGGAGAAAGAAAATTTGTAGGACCCGAGTTCGTACTAGTGACCAATGAAATCGTTGAGGTGATTAGGGAAAGAATGAAAACTGCACAGAGTAGGCAGAAGAGTTATGCTAATGTGAGGAGAACAAATCATGAGTTAGAACATCGTGAACATGTGTTTCTGAAGATAGTTCCAATGAAGAAAGTTATGAGGTTTGGAAGTAGAGAGACATTGATGTAATGTTTATGAAAAAGTTTTAAGAATTTGGTTGGACTCATTCACTACAAAAAAAACTGTCAAAATGCGACCAGAAATTTGCGACAAAAAAAATATGGTAGCTTTTTGGTGACCACCTGGTCACTTTCTTTGAAGGTTGACTCTAAGTGACCATTTGGTCACTTTTTTTGCGACCATACGGTCGCATTTTTGTGACCAAAATGTTCCTTGGTAGCAAAAAATGGCGCGTAATTTTGGAGGGAAGAAAGCTATCAAATGGTCACAATAAAAAGTGTTTTTTTGCGACCATATGGTCGCATTTTTGTGACTAAAATGTTCCTTGGTAGCAAAAAATGGCGCGTAATTTTGGAGGGAAGAAAGCTACCAAATGGTCACAATAAAAAGTGACCAGGATGGTCGCAATTTTGTGACCAATAGTGAGCGGTGGTAGCTTATAATTGGAGGGAAGAAAGCTACCTAATGGTCGCAATAAAAAGTGACCGATGATGGTCGCAATTTTGGTGACCCAAAGTGAGCGAGTGGTAGCTTATAATTGGAGGGAAGAAAGCTACCAAATGGTCGCAATAAAAAGTGACCAGGATGGTCGCAATTTTGGTGACCCAAAGTGAGCAAGTGGTAGCTTATAATTGGAGGGAAGAAAGCTACCAACCTGGTCGCAATTATAAGTGACCAGGATGGTCGTAATTTTGGTGACCCAAAGTGAGCGAGTGGTAGCTTATAATTGGAGGGAAGAAAGCTACCAACTGGTCGCAATTATAAGTGACCAGATGGTCGCAAATTATGTGATTTTTATTGGACCAATAATTGATAAAGAATTTGGTGGGATAAAAGCTACCAAGTGGTCACCCAAAAAGTGACCATTTGGTCGTAAATTCTGACTTGATGTGACCCAGGCGGTGAGGAAAATAGCGAGAAAATTTGGCGGAAACTGCACCAGGTGGTAGCAAAAATACTACCATCCTGGTCGCAAATGAGCAGAGGAGTCCATTATAAAAACCCCTCCACCCATTGTTTCTTAGCATTAAGAAAAAAGAAAATGAGAGAGTGGATGTATGTTCGTTTGATAGACGGGTATTTGAACGATGAGTTCGTGGTCGGGGTTGAACAGTTTTGTTGAGTTTTGCATGACAACTGTCTATTATGAAAAGTATGGTGGAAAGCTACGCCGCTGCAAGGCGAAATGTGACAATAGGAGAATCATACCTGGTTCTGAGTTGAAGGTGCATCTTTATACCTGGGGGTTTGTGCGAAATTATTATCACTTGGGTGTTTCAGGGGGAAACACAGGAAATGTTCGACAACATTACAGGAATCGAGACGATACGAAGGTAGCGGCTCGAATGTAGAGGTTGTTGACGAAGAACGGAATGATGAACAACGGGATTGTCGATGCAAGCAAATGATAATTGATGGTGCGGGGTATGGGGGCAATGAAAATTTCCGTGAAAGTTTAAACGTAGAACGAAGATGAACGGGTTGTAGAAGAGGAAATGAATCCTGAAGCACGTAAGATGCATGAGATGCTAAAGACAACACCGATCCATTGTACGATGGTGTGAGGTAAGTCAACTTGCTGCCGTCTACGAACTTTTAAATATAAAGGCGCGGTACAACATACCGGGTAGAGGATTTGATGCGATTGCATCGTGGTTTCGTCGATGCGCTCCAGGAAGAAAATAATATGCCCCACGGTTTGTACGACACGAAAAAGCTAGTGGAGGGACTTGGATTACCCGTGGAGAAAATAGATTCGTGTCAAAACGGATGCATGATTTCCTGGGATGTGGATGAGGACTGCATCATTGCAAATCCTGTTTTCTTCCAAGATACAAACAAGGGAAACGCACTTGATTCGAATGCCCGCATGTTCTATTTACCGACCCCCCACGTGCGCAACGGTTGTATGCATCGGATGTGACACCTCGCACATGAGATGGCATCACGAGCATTCACAGGATGAAGGTGTTATGAGACATCCCTCGATCTTTGCGGCATGGAAGCATTTAAATAATTGTCATCCTGGATTTTGCACAAGATCCGAAAACGCCGATTGGGCTTATGCACGATGGCTTCAACCCGTTCGGGGCATCCAGGGCACAATATTCAGTTTGGCCAGCATGGTAACCCCAGTATAACTTACCTCCCTCGATGTGCATGCGAGACCCGTGATTTTTCTAACGTTGGATCGTACCTTGGCCGAAAAGTCCAAAACAAACTGGATGTGTATTTGCAACCACTTATTGCGAGTTGAAGAGGTTGTGGGATCGACGGTGTTATGACGTACGACATTTCAAGAAACAAAATTTCTTGATGCGCGCGCGTTAATCTGGACGATCGGTGACTTCCCTGCGTATTCAATCTTGTCCAGGTATGTTGATATTTAATTGATTTTATATACATTTTTGAGTCGGTGTTTAGCTTTTGTTATTGCTTTCCTTAGTCATTGTAGTTAATTGTGTGAACCTCAATCTCCTCCTCTTAAAGGATGGAGTACGGCGGGGACATACGCATGTCCGCATTGCATGCTAGACACAGATGCATTTTATCTCAGAAACGATCGGAAAACTTATTACCTGAACTAAGCATATGCGCACCGCTGATAGGTTCATCCTGGCTTCACAAGCGATTCAAGTTTATTACCTGAACTATCCGATTAATAGACGAGATCTGACAGATTGGTTAGTTGTTTGTAAAGTTAAACCACGCCAGGTAGAAGAAAACTTGTCCGAGAAAGACGACCACGCAGAGGAAGCTGTTGCTTTTCAAGAAGATGAGATACGATCTCCTGCAATCGACGATGGTCAGGATGCAAGTACTGTTCGTCCTTTGAACGATGGAACGATAACATTGCATGATGATGATGATATACATGCTTCCACTTCTCACGCACGTGACATTGATGCTGAATTTATTCGAGACGATGAATCTGATGAAGAAACAGAAGAAGAAGAAGAAGAAGAAGAAGAAGAAGACTGTATGTGACGGACTACTTGGAGACGATGATGAATGAGATATTTCGTTAACTTGATTATTCAAATGTGTGTGTATGTGTTTAATTAATTAAAACTATTTCTTTTAAGGAAAGATTAAAAAAAAAATTTATATTTGCTACCAAGTGGTCGCAATTTCACACAAAAGGTGACCACATGGTAGTAATTTAGAAGTGAAATGCGACCAGGTTGGTCGCATTTTATAATTATATTTTTAAAAAATATAAGTAAAATGGCTACCATATGGTCGCAAAAATGAGCGGTAAATTTAAATTTCCATGAAATTTATGGCGGTGAATTTAAAGATTACGACCATCTGGTCGCAATATTTGGCGGTGGGCTACCATATGGTCGCAAAAATGAGCGGTAAATTTAAATTTCCATGAAATTTATGGCGGTGAATTTAAAGATTACGACCATCCTGGTCGCAATATTTGGCGGTGAATTTCATTATTGCGACCAGGATGGTCGCAATTATTGATGGGACTCGTGATATGACAATTGGTATGGATCATGGTAAAGTGGTGACCATATGGTCGCTTTTCATGAAATGCTACCATATGGTCGCAAATATCTCAAGAAATATGACCAGTTGGTCGCCATTTTCCCCAAAGACGCGCGACTTTTCGTTCTTGTCATAATTACATATTTGCGACCATTTGGTCGCAAAAATCGATTTAAATTCCCATCGCTTTTCCTTTCCCCGTTTTCTTCTTTCTTCCTTTCTCTTTTTCTTCCTCTCTTTTTGTTCTTTTCTCTCTTTCCCCTCTCCCGTTCCCTGTTATTTAATTCTTCCCATTCCCTGTTCCCGTTCTTACTCTAAATCTAAAACCCTCAAACCCCAATCCCTGGTTTCTATTACGAGGTTAGTTTTCGTATAAAATTGAAGTTTAGTTTAAGAATTTATTTTACTTAGTTTTAGTTTTTAGTTTTCAATTAAGTAGTTTAGTTTAGTTTTGTTAATTTAATTAGTTTTAGTTTAATGAATCTAAATTTGTGTAATCAATTACTTAGTTTACTTTTGTTTAATTCATAGTATTTTAGTTTACATTAACTAATTAATTAGTTTAGTTTAATTTTGTTACTTTAAGTAATTTTAGTTTAATTAATCTAATAGTTTAATTAATCTAACTTAGTTTACTTTAATTCAATTTAAGTAGTAATTAATTTAATTACTTAATCTAATTTAGTTTAATTACTTATTTAGTTTATTTAAGATAGTTTACTTTAATTTAATAAAATTAAACTAAATTAATTTATAATTACACTAGTTTAAATTTTAATTTTAGTTTAATTAATGTAATTTAGATTACTTTAATTAAATCAATTAATTTAAAGTAGGGTAATTAATTCAAATAGTTTAACTTCAATTATACTTAAGTAGTTTAAATTAATTAATTACACTAATTTAATTAATTAATTTTAGTTTAATGAATAAATAAAAATTGTTTAATTACTTAATTTTAGTTAAAATTTGATTAAAGTAAAGTACAATTAGATTAATTAATTAGAATAATTTTGTTTAAGTATTCTAATCAATTAATTTGAAATAAAGTAAATTAAAATTAGATTAATTGAAACTAAAATTAATTCAATTAAACTTAAGATTTATTAATTAAAACTAACATAAACTAATCATTTAATTTGAATTAAAGTAAATTAAAATTAGTTTAATTGAAACTAAAATTAATTCAATTAAACTTAAGATTAATTAATTACAACTAAAATAAACTAATCAATTAATTTGAATTAAAGTAAATTAAAATTAGATTAATTGAACTAAAATTAATTCAATTAAACTTAAGATTAATTAATTAAAACTAAAATAAACTAATCAATTAATTTGAATTAAAGTAAATTAAAATTAGATTAATTGAAACTAAAATTAATTGAATTAAATTAATTTGAGTTTAATTCAATTAATTTTAGTTCAATTAATATAATTAAATAATTAATTAATAATTAATAAATAATTAATAATTAATAATTAATAATTAATTAACTAATTATTGAAATTTAAATTTTAAAAAAAATTCTTAAATGCGACCAGGATGGTCACTTTTTAGGCGACCATCCTGGTCGCATTTTAACTAAGCCTAAAAGTGACCATTTGGTCGCATAAAATGCGACCATTTGGTCACTTTTTTAAATGCGACCAGGATGGTCATTTTTTGGCGACCATCCTGGTCGCATTTTAATCGAAGCCTAAAAGCGACCATTTGGTCGCATAAAATGCGACCATTTGGTCACTTTTTTATGTGACCAATTGGTCACTTATCTTTTTAAGCGACCATCCGGGTCGTATTTTAATCGAGCCAATAAGTGACCATTTGGTCACAAAAATTACGACCATTTGGTCACTTTTTATGTGACCAAATGGTCACTTATATTGAAGATAAAATGCGACCATATGGTCCCTTTTAATGCGACCATTTGGTCGCATTTTCAAAAGTTTGACTTTTTTGCTACCAAAATTTTTTGCGACCAGATGGTCGAATTTTTGTGACCATGCAGTCGCACAATTGAAATCCGACAAGCTTTTTAGCAACCACTCTGTTGGTCGCATTTTTGGTCGCATTTTAGGTTAAAAACGACCATTTGGTCGCAATTTACTGGTCGCAATTTGGCAGTTTTTTTGTAGTGATTTAATTTTTTTATTTAGTGTGATTTTGAGGAAAAATAAATCACAAGATAGACCTTGAGAGCAAAGAGAAGTTATGTGGAATAAGAACGTCATCCTATTACCGTGTGCATTGAAACTTTTCGAGGACGAAAAGTCTTTTAAGGTGGTTAGTCTGTAACAACCCGTTACCAAGAGTGTTAAAAAATGAAAATTATTTATTATCCCCTAAAAAGGATATTACTGAAGTTGGATGGATAAATTGAATGAGAAATAACTCGTTATCTCGTAAGGGTATTTTGGTAATTTCACAAACCTCAAATTAAAACCACAAGTTTAATTTAATATTTTTAGATGATGTTGATCTTCTCGTTATTAGGATTCCAACGAAACTGACGGCTCGTCGTTCTGAGTCTCAATGAATGAGTAATGACCATTTTTACATAGTGAAATTTTTGTAAATAATGAAAATCGGGATTGAGCCCTAAAACCTACCTCTTCTTCTTCCTTTAGCTGAAAATCAACCCATCATTATCCTCAATTCTCCAATTTTCATCTAAACATCATCTCACGAAGTATTTTTGTCATAACTTCTTCATCCGGACTCCGATTTACGCAAGTAAGCAGTCCATTCTGATCGTTTTTCCGTTATCTTTCCATTCACGTTAAATTTTTAATAAGATTATTTCTGTATAAAACGTTATGATGTAAATACCCTTCGGGTCTTCTATGGTTTTCTCGACTCTGATCGATTTTTCTTTTTAAATTCATCGTTGTAGGTTATATTCATCGTAGTTCTTGAAATTAAATAATTTTATAAAATTGGTGATTATTTTCCTCATACTTTAAAAGGGTGTAAGGGTTCTTGGAAAAAAAAGAAGAAGTAAGGTTCTTGAAAACGCAATCCCAGGTGAGTAGAAACGTGTTAATTTTAAACTAGTTCCATTATTGTGTTTTATCTGCTTTAAAAGCTTTACCTCTGATTTTTAGACATTAAATGGGTGATTAAGTGCATTTTAAATAGGTTTAGGGGCTGAATGTATGAATTAAGAATTTGGAATAATAGTATACAAATTTTTGGAATTAAAGAATGCCTATTTTGACTATCGATATCGATTTACGGCGAAACTGAATTTATGTGATTTGTTTAACCTTGTTGGATGTATAAGCATATTTGTGGATGTCTAAGGTTATATTTGAATTTTTAAAAAGGGATTAAACTTTTCAAATTAAGAAGTATGCAGTTGTTTGACTAGTTTCCTTTAAGTCGAAAATTTTAGCCTAGGCGGTTAACCTATATTAAATGAACTCCATATCGATTGATTAGTATTTTTGGATGTTTAGGGACTATTTTGGGAGTGATAATAGAGCCGTCATGTCGCTGGATTTTAGTTAGAAAAATAGTAGTTTTAGAATGTTTGAAAAATGAGCAAAACTACACTAGTTTAGGCTAGTTTTGTTTCCAGACTTGTAATTTGTTGGGGGTTGTTGGAAGTGACCCAAAGTGAGATTTTGAGTTATGTAGGATTCATTCTAAGATTTTTTTTAAGGTGAAATTTTTCATAATTTAAGAATAGAGAAATTTGACCTATAAAGAGTGTTTTCGTGAAAAATTAAGCTTAGGCTTATTGGACATCATGCGTAGTGATGTTTTTGTATCATATTACCTTAAAATATCTTGGGTAATATGGTGGTAGGTTCGCATTAAGAAAGGTCTTGCTTAATGAAGAATATGTCGTTAAGGGAGATTATTTAGTTGTGCATGACTTAAATAACACTTAACGGGGCAGGTTCATTCCATCCGTACAATAAAAAAGAATATTTTTTCGTGAGGATTTAAATTGTGAAAAAAAGTGTTTAAATGCCTTATCAAGCGTAGTCTCTCATTGTTTGCGAACAAAGAGGAGATTAAATGTATTGATAGAAGTTTTATCGAAAAGTTTTAAATTGATAAAAAGAATGTTTAAAATTGTTTCGATTGAGTTATCTCTTGATTTTCGAATTAAGAGAAGTATTAGAATGTTGTGAATAAGTTCCGTGTGATTTGGTGTGAGAGAATATTTGGAAGTCGGTGATTGATAATGGACCTAAAGACTTAGGAAACCTCTCATGACATTATTTTCTCTTTAACATTATTCATTATTCTACTTATTAGGCATAGCCACATGTACTACATATTTTTTTAAGGTAAATGAAAGAAGAAAGTTGGCGGTTGTTGACGTTCGAGGAGAGTGGTCTGGTTGGCATGGATTTACACGCTGGCGAAATTCATTTTTCTTCTTTATTATGTTTTAAGGGAATTTGTATTAAGTTTATCAGAACTATGTGGATTTGTTGAATTTCTGTTTTGAAATTTTTAAAGACAATGGTTGAGATTGTCTTGAATTTTATAGGATTTATTGTTTTTAAATAAAACCAATCGGTTATGAACGTTTATTTAGTTTGATTTAAAATGAGAAGGACTTTGTTTTTTACTTAAATACTTCCGCTATTGTTTATGAATGTTTCCATGTTTTAGGAATTTTTGGTTGTTACAACATATATTTTTTTTTGTATGTAGGGAAATATGGTAGCATATATTACCCGCCCCCCGAGAGCGAGGATGGTGTTGACGAATCAGATACAGTGGAGTCAAGACAACTACCTATCTCTACAAGCTATGTAGAGGGTCTTGGGTCATAGATCGTGTTACATGAGAGGTTTTGTAACGACCTATTATCCGATACACATTTCTTTTAAGAGGATAAATATTATTGGGTTAAATAATATTGAATTACTTTGAAAATAATAAATTTGATATTTGTTTTGATTTAATTTATTATTTTAGGAATTAAATAAAATAAAGATCTTTATTTATTATAAGAAAAAGAGAAAGGAAAAGAGACTCAAAGTTAAACGTGCATTTGAAGAGCAGACAAAATAAGGTTAGGGTTTTGATCTCTTCCTCCTCCCTTTTCACGCCAACCTCAAGCAATTTTTGGGTGGATTTGATCAAAAATTTCTTGTTGGGATGTCGATATAGGTCGTGGTTCATGGTATTTTCATTGGAGAAAGTTAGAAAAGAAATGGAGGAGTTGTTCTTCAAGTTTGGATCAAGGTAAAACTCAATTTATCACTTTAATCTTAGATTTTAATTCTTGTTCTTTGTTTTAGAAAATCCAAAGTCAACTCTTATTTCTTCTTCCATCTTTTCTAAGAAAGAACCCCAATTCTTCTCAAATTCTTCCAAAGTTTAAAAACCCTAACATTCTTTTGAAACTCTTATTCTTTATCAAATTAAACACATTTGGAATTCTAAGGAATGATGTCCTAGAACTTGTAATTATTTAATAAAGATAATTTATTTTGAATAAATTAAATAAATAACCATAAGTTCTTTATATTATCTAGATTGATTCAATTAACGATATTAGAAATATATGGAAATATATAAATATCAAACATTCAAATAGTAAAACTCTAAGTCACTCTTATGAAATCACGACTTAGTATGTGAGTCATACGAGAGGATTAAAGTCGAGATGAGTAACTTAAAAGTGTCTACAGTAAATGAATAACGTTTGGGAACCTTATCTTGGTAACACTATTTGATAGTTTCGCATTTTGTTTATAGACAAACGATCTAATCCTGATCATTCATGTGGGTGACATGAAATAGAAGTATCATATGTAATGTTGATTGTATAAGACAGGACCAGGATGTTTGATTAAATTTCTAATTAGTACCGTTTACGAGAAATGATTGAATATCAAACTAAGTTTATCAACTGTGATAGATCTCAATCCTGGGTAAAATGTGGACTCAAATTTGTTGAGTAATTCACATGGTTGAGAGCGATATGTAAGAATGCTCAATAAACTCCTGTTTTGGAAACATAACAAAATATGAAAGACCAAACGGAACGAATCGAAAAGTTCAGGGACGAAAAATGCAACTTTTGAAAGTTTATGGAAGAAAATGAAACTTGATTGAAAGTTCAGGGATCAAAATGGTATTTTACCTTTATATATATTACATAGGAGATAAACAACATTGTGGAAACGAATATAACAGAGCAGTTACTTAAATATTTAATAAGATTTTTTTTGTTTAATTGGGGAATAAATTAAACATATTATGAAAAATATGAAAAACATTATTAAAAGAAGCAAGCATTTAAGCTGACAACCAGTCAATTCATTTAAATTGACAAACATTATTAAAAGAGACAAGCATTTTTTTTCTTCTTTTATTCATTTAAATGATCTTGTTGAAACGAACACCAGTCGATTATTTTAGAACTGCCCAATACAGATTGTTTTTTTCTCTTTGTTGTTGATTTTGTTTTAATAAGGAATTCCATGTCTCTTAGGTCATTGCAGACAATATGGTTTGTTTAACCGAGCAGGCCGTCGTATTCTTTCTTATTGTAAGCTTGCTTATTCTCTATTAGCGTTTCTCGGTTCTTGGTACCAATTAATCCATGGAGATAGTTCCAATTTGTATAACATATTTAATCTGGCGTTGTGGTATGTTCATCTTTAAATGTCATTTATAAAAGACATCTATATCTTGTTGAAATTGTTCATGACACTATTTTCTTTTTCAGACCTTGGCGGTTTTTTTTCTCTCTGGGTCTTGGGGATATTCCGTGTATTACAATGTCTGAGGTATCTTTATTTCGATACATCACTCATCATTATTGACTGACAGAAATGGATGTTAGGCTTAAGTATTTGTAGAATTTTCATATTGTTGGGGCTATATATGCTCCTTTTATTTCTCATTCCGGTAGTTCGATAGTTATAACAAGCTCAGAGTGAAGAATTGAAGAATATATTAATCTGTTGTTTTTTTCTGTTATCAAATGTTGATCAATATTAAAGAAGCATAGCAACATTAGCTAACTGGTTCATTGCTTGACTTGTCACGATGACCGCAAACTTACTCTTGCAATGGAACTTTTTACTTAGCGAAAAATTTTAGAAATATAATTGAATGTGTGATTCATTCGGGCGCTAACTCAATTTTTTCTTAACTTTATAGTTGCAAATACATCTTCGACAATGTTGATTTTAAATTTCAGTTGAGCAATACTCAAGATAATTTAGTAACATTTTATTGATAACTATTCTCATAAAAATAAATATTTTTTTTAAACATAAGATAATTGCAAGCTAACGAGAAAAAGAAGGTAACAAAATCATAAATCTCATATTATGGTTTCATTTCTTATAATCTGTTAAATAATTCATGTATTATTAATAAAAATGAACTTTATTTATTACTATATGATGTTTTATAGTAGTACTTTAGTGTGGGATAAAAAAAATATAACTTGTTAAAAACAAGAAATTACAAAACTAAACAAATAACATGCAGCGCAATAAATCTAGATTATGCTAGTAAATTTAAAAAGATGCTAATTAATCATCAATAAAAAGAATACACATACACATTTTTTTTTTAAATATTACATTAAATTAGGTGAAAGGAGACTCGAACCTTTAAACTCAACGAAAGAGAGTACCTATCGGACTACTTGAGCTATTTTCTGGTTATCAAACACATATTGTTGAGAATCTCACAATAGAAATATGAAGAGAACTCACAATATTTATGATATACATGGGCTACTCCTCTAATTATCAAGAGTCCGTTTGGTACAACTTTCCCTAAAAGTGTTTTTAGTGAAAAATTTTAGAATAAATATTAAATAAGTGTTTCATCTAAAAACAGTTGAGTATACTCAAATGTTTTTTTGGAGAAAATATTTTATTTTTTTATTTTTCCAAAAATGTTTATAAACAAGTATTTCTTTTAAAATAATTCACTCGAGTGTTTTTAGATAAAACATTTAATTAGTATTTATTCTAAAAAAATTAACTCAAAACATTTTTAGGGAAAGTAATACTGAACGGACCCTTAAAATATTTCACTCAAGTGTTTTTAGATGAAACGCTTAATTAGTATTTCTTTTAAAATGTTTAACTCAAAACATTTTTAAGGAAAATTATACAAAATGAACTCTTATTTTGAGATGGAAATCCATAATACCTAGACATATGTACACATTATACAATATCCCCGATACTCATCGGTTTCTGAAACAAGATCTCCCATCTACCAACTTTTTTAGTCAACGCAAATTGGTAAGTAAGAGCCAGTGATGTAAACTATAGACTCAAGACAAAGCCTGCATTAAGATCAAGAGATTGTAGTAAAGGGAGCTGATCAACCTGTGGAAGTAATTGCAGTCTTGAACAAGTGATATCAATTTGTTTGCCTCAAGTGTTGAGGTGGGAATCTCCCAATCGTAACCGGGCTCATCAAATGTCACAATTCATTCATTAATTGAAACCTAAATTCAAACTTTACTATCTTTCCAACTAAAATTCGAAAAATTAGTGTTGACTATAATATCTCAAGCTTTTAATTAACAAGATCCTCAAAAGTTTAATATGAGGGTGATTATATTTAATTATGTATCATCTTTAAAATTCGGTCAGATTCAATGTCAAGGTAGCCTCATTCTCTATTATACAAGAATCAATAATCAGAATTGGTCTTAAGAAAATGAGAGTGCGGTGTGTTGGGCTCTCTATCATATAATCCTTAACATTTATTAAAAAAAAAGCTTTAATTTTAAAAAAAAAACACACAATAACAACAAAATTATAGACTATAAAGATTTTAGAAAATCATCGATAATTTTTATAAAATTTTTATTCATTATTGCTTAATTCACAAACCAATTCGAAACAAAAATAAATAGAAACACCCCATAGCATGCCAACCAGACGCGCAGAAGCCTTTTTTTAAAAAAAATAAAATAAAGTTGGGTGAACTTACATTTCGTGTCGTGCAGCAAATCTACTCTTAACGAATATTTTTTAGTTTTAAATATATATATTTGGACTCTAAAATTTTAAGCACATATTTTAATTGTATCTCTCATATTTTGATTAAATTCCATAACAGCCCTTACCATTAAATTGCTTACAAAAAATAAAATTAAATTAAAGGGACATTTTATTTTTATTGATGAGTTGTATTGATAAACACATGGATGTTGAAATGGACCTTCAACTCACAACTTTTTCAAACATAGTAATATAACATTCAGTATGTTGGTAAAGTAAGAAATTTTGTTGCGTTAAATATTCATTTAGAAATATAACAGCAAAAACAAATATTATTGAACTTAATAAAAATGTTAATAATTAAATTAGAATTTTTCCAAAATGTAAGAGAGATGTTTGCTAACATTAAAAATTTTAATTCACAAACAAAAGAAAAAACATTTTCTATTGGAGAAACATTTTCTACTACTGTCTTTCCTATTTTGTTTAATAGATATATACATCGGGAATGTGAGAAATGAGAGGCCAATACTCACCCGTTTCTGGCTTGAATCTTTCCTCTAGATCCTTAAAATGACATCCACCAATCCATAATTTTTGTAAATTGGTAAGGTCTCGAATTCCGTCAGGCAAAGATTTCAAATTTCTACAATCTTCAACTGTCAACGTTAAAAGTGAAGTGAGATGGTGAATCCATTCTGGCAAAGCCTCCAAGTTTCCACAACAAATCAAATGAAGGTTTTGAAGAGTAGATACATATTGAAGCCCATCTGGGAGAGACACGAACCCTGATAATCGGCTGAGCCTTAAAGAACGGAGGTTTCTAAACATATCAAGTTTGTTGCAGCCGTCAATTCCTAAATGAGTCAATGCTGGAAAATGTGAAAAGGAAAAATATTGATCCCCCATCCACCAATTTTTTACTAAATGAGTCACTAATGTTGAATATAAACTCAAGAGAAGACAATCCCTTAAGACGTAGATAATTTAGTAAAGGTAATTGATCAAACTGTTGAAGACATTGCAGTCTTTCGCAATCAAGGATAGTAATATTGACTAAATTTGAGAGAGAGTTTAACCAGTTGGATAATCCTACTCTATTATATCCATTAATAATCAAGGTTTGAATATTTGGATGGAGTTCGAGGTTGTCTAAAATTGACTTGCTAGAGCTCTCGTTGGATTGAATCGCAACAATGCTAATCCTTTTATTTCCAGTTTTCCTTTCAAATTGTCAAGCCCCTTAAGTTGGTCGAGTTCACTCCCATTTTTCTCCCCCAACACAAACAAGTTCATAGTTTGAAGACAAGTCAACTTGCTTAGTTCTTCTGGTATATGCCTCATATTGCTTCCTTTTATACTCAGATGCCTTAAGGTTCACGAAATCACTCGTACTTCTCGGTAATTCTATCAAATACCGATAACCAGAGAGAACAAGTGTTTACAAACTTTTCATTTTAGTGAGAGAATTGGGAAGCAACCTTATTTTTTCATTTGAAGAAAGATCAAGATATCTTAACTGTTTCAACTGGTTGATTGTTTCTGGAACAATAAATATATTTAAGTCACGCATGTAAGACTTTAATTTTAATAATATGAAACAATAAATCTCATGATGTTTGGAAGTCATGATTTTCACTATAACATTAACAGAACATAAATAGAACATACCGTTCTTCAGGAAAACTCGATAAACGCAGTAGATGAATTTGGTGTAGATGAGTCTGAGTTTCTCTTTCATTAGCCACTTTAATTGCACAACATCGATGGAGCAAGGTGCACTTAAAGAATGTAAATTATGATTGTTCTTAGTTGGGTTGAGAGAGGACCAAGACTTGTATTTATATAGGCCAAGAGGTGTGTCTATTCACAAATAGACAATAGCCACAATGAATGGTTATGTCTTTTCCATTAAAAGACATAACCATTCGAATAGTCATTACTTTTCATTTTGGTGTCAATAGACACTTTAAAGAGACGTGTCCTAACACCAATAGCTAAATGAATATAATCATTAATTAATTATTAGACCGCTATTAATTATCATTTGGGTCACAATAATTTCTTACATTCTTCCACTTGACCCATATGATATTTCTTTAAATGTTCAATAAATAAAACAATCAAGATATGCACACATAAGTATCCTTCATTTCATTAGCTATATCATAAATCGTAATTAAGTAAAAATACTAATATGCGTCATGGCGGTCGTATGATATATAGTTTACATAGTTCTTTCTATATGTACTATAGTAATAGCAGTTTTATTCAACACGAACGGTGAAGAAAAGTGCATAATGGTCTAGCTGTAAAAGTCTTTATTGGAGACAATTCTTGTTAAACATTAACTTTATTTCATTCATGTATATACCAATTAATTAACAAGATATATCAGAAACTTTAAACATAAATGAGCTTAGAGTGTCAGAAAATAAAATTATAATCATTAATGACGTCCAATAATACTCATCCTTTCAAATGTGTTTCATTATACATTTTGGGCGACGATCCTTTCGTTAATGGATCAACAATCATCATTATGGTGCTAAAATGTTCTATTGACACTCTTTGTTTCTGAACTTTTCCTTTAACAGCACATTATTTTATCTTCATGTATTTTGCACCTTTTAAATATTTTGCGATAATATTACAGTAAATTTTCAGCGACTTGATAATAGTGTCGACAACTTCAAATCCTGAAATAAGATTCGCAGCCATAAATATCATGAACGGTGGCCTCAAAGCACGCCACAGATGCATAAATAATACTATTAATTTGTTTATCGTTCCAATTCATTCTTGAATCATTGCATAAGGCTCAATTAATCTCTCTTCCGAATTGGAACTATACTTGTTAAACTATAATTGGTTTCATATTATGAACCACGATAATTACTAGCAAAGAATATCATAAACTCTTGCTCCCACTGACCTTAAGATATATACACCGATTTATGGTGTTCTCTTTAAAACCAAAGAAATTATGGTATCGTTAAACTTTTGTATCATTGTCAGGAGGCTTGTCTGAATCCTTTTATTGATATCTTTAATTTTACTGTATTCACACATTTAATGCTTTGAGTCATAAATCAAAATTGAAATAATCATGAACACTCAATGTATATCTAAGTTCTCCTTTGATAATTTTAATAAATGCATATCTAAGTACACTCAATGTATACATAAATTATGATGCTAATTTAAATTTAACATAATTTGATAATTTTAATAAATGCATTTGTTATCTTTGGATACACAAAATGCATCTTATAAAATATTAAATTATCAACAATAATGTTTATTTATTATAAGAACAATTAATCCACCTTTGAGTGATTTAAAATTTTCTTATAATAATAAACTTCAATTAACCCATAAACTAATAATTATCAATAAGATTACTACATTCAAAGCATCACAAATTCATGGGTAATTGAAAATGAAATTTTATGCAGTTCAATATAATTATCCCATAACGTTTCTGATTTGGTCACTTTGGTGACTAACAAATCCTTTTATGTTATAAATATCATAATTTTCATAAAATAATCTTTTATATCCATAAATTTAATTTTCAATAAACTCATAAATAAATAACAATTATGTTTATTAATTATAAGAACAATCAACTCACCTTTTGGGTGATTTAAAATTCTCATAATTATAAACTTCAATTAACCCATAAGTCAATCAAATGAATTACAAAAAAATTACATTATAAGTATCATAGTCTTATGGGTAATTGAAAATTAAATTTATACAATTATATATAAACATTATAATTTGGTCACTTTGGTGACTAACAAATCTACGATAAATTAACATACACAAAATAACGACCAAACATAATATAAAGCTTAAAATGGTCATACTTGATAACTGACATTGGCACATAAATTCATCAAAACATTTGTGCTCATGATAAACTACTATAAATGGAAAATTAAAATGAGCATATTTGATCTTTTATATGTCATTATCAAATTCTATCATAAAATACAATAAAAAATTATACAATTCAAATAAATAATTTTATAAACTTTAAATTGCATTCAATAATATTGGGTCAAAACTTAAAATAACACCATTATGGATTAATACAATCATAATGCCATTGATAAATAGAAGTATCATTTGGTAAATAGATTGCAAAACCATATTACAAAATTATTAAACAGTAAAATTCTAACGGCCAATATGCAGCATCATTTAAGCCTTCTCCTTCAAATTTCAAGGCAGTATTTATTTAAAAAATAAATTAAACAAATAAACTGTATTTCTTTATAACCCATCATCAGACCATAAATACCAAAGACCCAGCATAAAGTGTTTTCAAGCTTTGTACAATTTCTTACTTTATTGGCCCATAAATTTAATAGATTAAACATTATCGTGTTGCATGAGAATCCATATGTTCATTAGATTAAAACTACGGTATAGTGACACATCGTTCAAATTAGCCACTTCGTTTCTTTCTTTTTATACAAACGTCACATCGTTTGGAATATATTTTGTTTTGGCTTTTTTTTTTTTTGTGATGGTTTCCAGTACTGGGCATGAACAAACCAAAAGAGACTCAAAAATTGATAATTTCTCATAACAGATTACGTCCAAAATACAGAAAATTCTCTACAATCCCTTAAATGTTTTTCATAAATGTCAATGTGAAAATTCAATCCCATAACCAGTACATTTGAATAATCGTAAGGGTCAAATTTCTTCACAATACAAACGAATCAAAATTGACTTGCCATACAATCTGACGCAAACTGACACCATAAATCACAATGACCTCTTTTATATCTTGAGAGTTTAATTCTTAAACCAGAAGGGAATCAATATGAATTTAAAAGAAAAATCATGAAATCCTAAACCATGCTCTGATACCATATGTAAGACTTTAATTTTAATAACATGAAACAATAAATCCCATCATATTTGGAAGTCATGATTTTCACTATAACATTAACAGAATATAAATAGGACATACCGTTCTTCAGGAAAACTCGATAAACGCAGTAGATGAATTTGGTGTAGATGAGTCCGAGTTTCTCTCTCATTACCCACTTTAATTGCACAACATCGATGGATCAAAGTGCTCTTAAAGAATGTCAATTATGATTGTTCTTAGTTGAGTTGAGAGAGGACCAAGACTTGTATTTATAGAGGCCAAGAGGTGTGTCTATTCACAAATAGACAATAGCCACAATGAATGGTTATGTCTTTTCCATCAAAAGACGTAACCATTCAAATAGTCATTACTTTTCATTTTGGTGTCAATAGACACTTTAAAGAGACGTGTCCTTACACCAATAGCTAAATGAATATAATCATTAATTAATTATTAAACCGCTATTAATTATCATTTTGGTCACAATAATTTCTTACAACGCAAGTTGAGCGCACGTAAATGTCCAAAACATGAGATAATCATACCAAAAACTTGATTACTCAATGAAAATTTAATATTTGGATTCTTTGGTTGAAATAGAAGTGATCTCAACTTTTTTGCCTCACATATCGAGGTGGGAATCTCCTTTTCCAAATCGAACCTAGCATCAAATGACACATGTCGAGCTCTTATGTCAATCTTTTGAAGATCACTACTGTTTTCAAAAGGATGTGCTCACCACATGAAACCAATTGTGCGAGATCATGAATAAGATCATGTATTTTAAACATTAGTTTTTTGGTTTAAAACAATCGATTTGTATCTCTTGAAAAAGTGACCTCCAATATAATTCTTCCAAATAATCATGGCCCACATCCTCCATAGATTTTCCTTGACAATGTGATTGATTGATTAATCCTTGAGCTATCCATTGTTTAACCAATTCATTTGTATCAAACAAAAAATTCTTAGGAAAAAAGTAACAGTAGGCAAAGCACGGCTTCAAATGGGTAGGAAGATTATTGTAACTAATCTTGAGTATTGACATCATGCCTCCTTCTCCTTTGATACTCGTTAAAAGTTCAGTATCTTTGAACGAAATCCCTTCTAACTGTGAAGTTTTGGAGTATAACACCCTTCTAAATGGTTCTTATTGCAAGAGGGACGCCATTCAACTTCTTAACAATCTCTCTACCAACTCGAATGTAGTTTGGATCATTTGCTTGATCTTCATCCTCTTTTCCAAAAGCTATTTTTTCAAATAATAAACCAAGAATTACCTTCAGATAAACCTTTTATAGGAAAGGCTAAACTCGGCCTCGCAATTTCAGCAACCCTTTGACGGCGAGTAGTGATGAGAATCCTACTCCCTTTTGCACCACCCATCAATAACGGCTCTAACGCCATTCATTTTTCATAAATTCTTGTTCCGGACATCATCCAACACCAACAAATATTTTTTCCTTCCATTTCTTGTCACATTTGACTTTGCAAGGAATCTAGATTTTGTATTTCAGTTGGTTTCTTCCCAGCTGCCGATTCTATAATCTTTCCAAGAATTGTTTTAAGATCAAATTCTTCATATATACAAACCCACATTCTCAATTCAAAGTGGTTTTTCACGTCAGTGTTATTGTACAACGATTGAGCAAGTGTAGTCTTTCCGAATCCTGCAATATCGACGATTGCAATCACGAATACATTATTTTCAACATCGGGATCAAACAATTTCTCCATGTGTAACGCCCCGTTACAAGGTAAATTTCAATTTTCGGTTTAAATTAATAATTTAAATTAATTATCGGGTTCTAGAATTTATTAATAAGAAATTCTCTGATTGATGACCATAGGCTTGTTGGGTGACATTCTTGCAAAAGGTGTCACATTTGCAATTTGCAAGATATTGGGATATTTTAAAGATTTTATGGATGAGGTGGCAAACGGTTAGGTTCAAAATTTATCTCTGACAAAAAAAAAAAAAGAACACTCTCTCTATCTCTCTATACATCACGCCACCTCCCACAAAGAGAAGGAGAAGGAATTCCATCGTTTCGTCTCTTTGGTTCGTTGCTCATCGATTCGATTTTGGATTCAAGCGATTTGGAAATTGATTTCTTGGATGAAAGGTAAATTTTTCCTCTCTTCCTTTTCCTTCCTTGATACCGACGCCCTAGGGATTGGGAATTGATGATTTTTCATCAATTTTTTTTGTTAGGAGTTCGTTGGAATCGCGTTGGATCGTTGGGAGAAGATTCGAAGCTTTTTCCGTGATTTTCAATCAACGGGTAAGTAATTTTGATTGAATTTTCAGTCATTAAAATTCTGGATTTTAGTTTAATTAATTTCCAAGAACATTAAGAACCATAAATTTGAGACCTAACCTCCATTGTTTCCAATCTCGCAAACCTTGGTCGAAAACCCAATCAATTTTGATTTATTGTGCCTAAAAACAAAACCCATCAAGGGTCACGGTTCAGCCATGGCTGCCGACGCCAAACCCCCCTCAAACGGCAAGATTTGACCGATATTTGTTTTCCGTTTTTCGAACCGATGAACCCCGAACCTTTTGCATCTTTTTAGGGTTATGTTAGAATGTAATTTTAATATTATAGGACCTTCGTTTCAGGTCTCTGATTGTCAAAGGAAGTAGCGTGAAAATCGGAATTTAGCGTTTTCGAGGTGAGTTAACGGATTAATTAACAGTTAAGGTTTTGGAGAAATCTAAAGCTCAAACCGTAGTGAAATGTTTTCTTATATTTATTATTAATATTCTAGAAGTTTTGGATTGAATTGGATCATTGAAAGTATGAGAAATAAATTAAGAAAACTAAATTTTCGGTTAAGGCTAGTTTAGGCTTTTTCAGTGGAAATTGTATGATTCCTTGTTTAAAACGATTCCGATGGTTGATATTATTTATTCTGGAATTATTTGGGAGTTTAAGGTTGTTTATAGCCAAGAGAATCGGTTAGAATATATTTTTAGTGAATTTCGCGTTTTCGGCAGTTTTTACCCGTTTTCGGCAGTTTTGTGTTTTTGTTTGTATTTCTGAGTGGGCTGCTGCGTTTTGATTCATAATGATGAATTTTATACTGATTTTAAAGAGCATGATATGTATAATTGTTTTTGAGAAAATTGGAGAATTAAATTGCCTGCAGGTCGTGCTTACTAGTATTAAGGCTACGAGCTTAATACTATGTCATTTTAGTTATGAAAAGAGTTCATAACCGAGTGCTAATAATCATTGCTCGTAAGAATGATTTATTAGAGGATATAGTTATAGATACATCTATAACCGGGAATTAGGAAGAGTTGTAGTTCCGAGGAACCGCTTTCCTAATGTTGCATGTTAGTGTAGTTTTACATATTCTTTAAGTTAAATGGTCGTTTAGAACGATTTATTGATGAGTTAAGATTGAGAGAAAATGTGATGAATTCTTGGATATGAAACCGGGAGAGTGGTCTATCCATGTATGAAAAACTTGTAAGTGATGGTTGAATTTAAGTGACAATTTGAATTTAAGAGATGTTGGAGAGTGATGAGTGCTTGGGACTCGGGTTGGTTTGTTTAGAGACTATTTGAAACCTTACCTGTTAGTTAGTTCGTTTTCTCACTGGCTTTAGCCTCACAGTTCTATCTTTTTTTTCAGGTAACAATAGGACGAGAGGTGGCGGGTGATGAGGTAGCGGAGATGAGAAATTCATATTGAGAACGGCCGTTGATTGGGATTAAATGCCCTTTTGCACGTTATTCATTCTTTTATTGGAGTCATTGAACTATTATTATATATTTCTTTTCGGATTTTAGATTTTGTTTTCAACTTATGATAAGTCTTGTTATTTCATTCTTTGTTTTTATTTAAAATAACTCCGGAGTTGGTTTTTATTTTATTTTGGAATTTTGAGTTAGTTTTTGAGATATTCATCATTTCAATAAATGAAGTTATTTAATTAAGTTTTCCGCTGCTTATTATATGTTGTTTAAAACTCTGAAAGTCGGGTCTTTATAGTTGGTATCAGAGCCTTTTGGTTCTGAAGACCGTATGTTAAATATACACTTTTCTTTTGATATGAACCTTATCTCTACACTCTTATTGTAACGTCCCGTTAATTTTGAAGTGATTTTTTTTATTTAATGTTATTATTTATTTATTTAATTCAATTTAAGTATTTAGTTTAATTATTTATTTTTATTTTTGTAATTTAGAATTAGTAGTTAATTTCGCCCGAAATTCTTTTTAATCGTTTTAATACTTTAAATTCGCTTCGGTGACATTAATAATTATTTAGTCACCGAAGCGAATTTAAAGTATTAAAACGATTCAAAAGAATTTCGGGCGAAATTAACTACTAATTCTAAATTACAAAAAAAAATAATAATTAAACTAAATACTTAAATTGAATTAAATAAATAAATAATAACATTAAATAAAATAAAATAAAAAAATTCACTTCAAAATTAACGGGACGTTACACTTATGCTACCCCTACTATAGGGAATGTTGATGGGCATGTGGACCCAGTTGGAATGGATGAACCGGAGGATGTTCCTTTGGCCCCAGTACCACCAGTTATTCAGGGCGAGTTTGTGCCCCAGGCTGAATTAGATGAAATGTGTAGAGCGTTGACTCGAGTTGGTGGTGTAACTGAGGAGGCCAAGATGCTGAGAGAATATAAGAGGTATGCACCAGCTGAATTCAATGGAAAGTCAGTTGATCCTGAAGAAGCTGAGGATTGGTTTACTAGAGTTCAGAGAGCTCTGAAGGTTGTTAACTGTCTCGAGCATTTGAAAGTTCATTGTGGAACTTTTTCGTTGGTGGAGGATGTTATGTACTGGTGGGAGACCACACTGAATACTCGAGATTCTATTACTCCGGTGACTTGGAGTGAATTCCAAGAGAGGTTCTATGAGAAGTACTATACTAAAAAGTATAGAAGCCAGAAGGAGTGCGAGTTCTTGGCCCTAAAGAAAGGGGACAAATCTGTGCTTGAGTATGAGAAAGAATTTGATCGCCTTTCAAGATTTGCTACTTATCAGGTTGCTACACCTGAGTTGAGAATGCATAGGTTCATGATGGGATTAGATGATGATTTGCTGGGATAGATTGAGGCGCTATTGGGCCTACAGACTATGTATCTGCTTTGAAAATTGTTATCTCTCTTGACCCAAAGAGTAGAGACAGGGCTATGGAAAAAGAACCGACTAAGACTGCAGTTGGACAGAAGAGGAAAGCTGAGACTGAGCCTCAGTAGAAACAGAATCAGGGAGGTAACAGGGGACAACAGACATCACAAAATAGGCAGTTCAATCAAAACAGGCAGAATCAGGGTGGTAGGCTGCAGTTTAGTATTCCCGAGTGCAGGAACTGTGGAAGAAGGCATACTGGGGTTTGTAATAAGCCTAGGATGTGCTTTATTTGTCATCAAGAAGGGCACATTGCAGCTAATTGTAGGAAGAACATAAAAGCACCTGTGGATGGTGCACAAAATAGGCCTACTAATCAGGGTCAGCAGAAATAGGCTCCTCAACAAGGAAAGTTGTTTGCTACTACCAGGGGTGAGGCTGAGGCAACACAGAATGTGGTCACAGGTACTTTATCGGTTCTTGGCCATTATGTTTATGTATTATTTGATTCTGGTGCTACGCATTCTTTTATTTCTGCTGAAGTTGTTAAATATGTTGCTTTTGTTACTGAGCCCATGGATTTTGATTTGAATGTTAAGACACCGGTTGGTGGAACAGTTTGTGTTGATAGGATGTTTAGAACTGATGAACTGTGTATACTTGAGAAATGTTTGCCTGCTACGCTGATTGTGCTTGAAATGTCTGATTTTGATATTATATTGGGGATGGATTGGTTGCGTGCCAATTATGTCATTATAGATTGTCATAAGAGGGAAGTGAATTTTAAAAGCCCTTGTGGGGCAGAGTTTAAGTTTAAAGGGAGTAATAGTAAACTGACTCCAGTGATTATCTCAACTTTACATGCTAAGAAATTGATTGATGAGGGAGCCTGGGCATACTTAGCTAATGTAGTTGATACCACTGTCGAGGAGGTCAGTTTAGATTCTGTGCTAGTTATGAATGAGTTCGTTGATGTATTTCCTAATGAATTACCTAGATTACCCCCACCTAGGCAAATGGATTTCCAAATAGAAGTTGTACCTGGGACTGTCCCTATTTCTAAAACACCTTATAGAATGGCTCCCGCTGAGCTAAAAGAGCTTAAGACCCAGTTACAAGAACTTCTAGATTTGGGTTTTATACGCTCAAGTGTATCACCGTGGGGTGCACCTGTCCTATTTGTGAAGAAAAAGGATGGATCGATGAAGTTATGTATAGATTACCGTGAGCTTAGTAAGGTAACTATCAAGAACAAATATTCTTTGCCTAGGATAGAAGATTTGTTTGATCAGTTGAAAGGGGCCACCGTGTTTTCAAAGATAGATTTAAGATCGGGATATCACCAGTTGAGAATCCGTGTGACCGATATTCCAAAGACAGCTTTCAGGACGAGGTATGGACATTATGAGTTCATTGTCATGTCCTTTGGATTGACAAACGCCCCAGCAACTTTTATGGACTTGATGCACACAGTTTTTCAACAGTTCTTAGATACATTTGTGATTGTATTTATTGACGATATTTTAGTGTATTCTAAGAATGAGGTTGAGCATGCCATGCATCTAAGGAAGGTTTTGTCTATCCTGAGAAAAGAAAGACTTTATGCTAAGTGTAGCAAGTGTGAGTTTTGGCTGAAGAGAGTAGCCTAACATGGTATTTCAGTTGATCCTTCAAAGATCGAAGCAGTTAGTGGGTGGGCACGGCCTACTAAAGTGGCTGAGATTCAGAGTTTCCTTGGTCTAGTTGGATATTATAGGAGGTTTGTGCAAGACTTTGCACGAATTGCTTCGCCAATGACCAAGTTGACTAGAAAGGGGTGGCATTTGATTCGAATGAGGAGTGTGAAGTTAGCTTCTAGGAGTTGAAGAAGAGATTGGTAACGGCCCCAGTTTTAGTTACCCCAGATGGTTCAGGTGGATTGACTATTTACAGTGATGCATCGAAGAAGGGGCTAGGTTGTGTTTTAATGCAACATGGCAAAGTGGTAGCGAATGCTTCTTGGCAACTGAAAGAGCATGAAAAGAAGTACCCGACTTATGACTTAGAACTTGCAGCAGTAGTTCATGCCTTAACAATTTGGAGGCATTACTTGTATGGTGAGAAGATCTTAATCTTCACTGACCACAAAAGTCTCAAATATTTCTTCACTCAGAAGGAATTAAATATGAGGCAAAGGAGATGGTTAGAGTTAGTGAAGGATTATGATTGTGATATCCAGCATCATCCTGGAAAGGATAATGTGGTAGCTGATGCACTTAGTAGAAAAATAGTTCATTCAGCGGCAATTTTGGCTAGGCATCCTCGGTTACAGTGGGAAATGGATAGGGCTGATCTTATTGAGATGACAGCTGAGATGACAATTAGTATGGCTGGTTTGACAGTGAGGCCGACTTTGAGACAGAGGATTATAGATGCTCAGAGAGCAGATGACAGTCTAGCTGGTTGTTTTCTTGATGTCGAGACTAATATGTCGGGGGTATTTGCTTTTACTAGTGACAGTGCTCTACTTTATAAGGGTCGATTATGTGTTCCCAAGGATGAAACCTTGAGGAAGGAGTTGTTGGAAGAGGCACATGGTTTGATGCTCTCTATTCACCCCGGAGGCACCAAAATGTATAGAGATTTGAAAATGCATTATTGGTGAACAAGAATGAAGAAGGATATAGTTGAATTCGTGAGTAAGTGCCTAGTTTGTCAACAGGTGAAAGCATTGAGAAGTAGTCTGCATGGTTACGTTAAACCATTAAGTGTTCCGGAGTGGAAATGGGAAGAGATTTCCATGGACTTTATATGTGGTTTGCCGAGGATATCACGAGGTAATTCAGTTATATGGGTAATTGTGGACAGATTGACAAAGTCAGCGCAGAAAACTGACTTGCTCAGTGGAGACTTGGGCACAGATGTACTTGAGGGAGATAATACGTTTGCATGGAGTGCCAGTACGTATTGTTTCTGATAGAGACACTCGCTTCGTCTTAAACTTTTGGCAAAGTCTCCAGAAAGCTATGGGTACACGGTTGGACTTTAGTATAGGTTTTCACCCTCTAACGGATGGTCAAACTGAGCGAGTCAATCAGATTTTGGAGGACATGCTCCGAGCTTGTGCCTTAGATTTCAAGGGTAATTGGGATGATCATTTGTACTTGGCGGAATTTGCATAAAATAATAGCTATCAGGCTACTATAGATATGGCTCCTTTCGAGGCATTGTATGGAAAGAAATGTCGTTCGCCGAACCATTGGGATGAAGTTGGAGAGAGGAAATTGTTGGGGCCTGAACTTGTTCAATTGACGAGTCAATCGATAAATCTGATTATAGAAAGAATGAAGACGGCTCAGAGTAGACAGAAGAGTTACACAGACAAGAGGCGCACTGATCTTGAGTTTTCAGTGGGTGACCATGTTTTCCTAAAGATAGCACCTATAAAAGGTGTGATAATATTTGGGAAGAAAGGAAAGTTGAGTCCTCGATTCATTGGACCTTTCAAGATTCTTGAGAGGATTGGACTGCTTGCTTATAGGTTGGCCCTACTACCCGCATTATCTGGTGTTCATAATGTGTTCCACGTGTCGATGCTTTGAAAGTATATTGCCAACCCTACACATGTGATAGATTATGAACCAGTGGAGTTAGAGGCGGATTTGTCTTATGAAGAGAAGCCAGTTGAGATATTAGCAAAGGAACAGAAAGTGTTGAGAAATAAGACCATCGAGTTGGTTAAAGTATTATGGAGGAATCATTCATCAGAGGAAGCCACTTGGGAACGGAAGGAGGATATGCGAGCTAGCTACCCTCATCTTTTTCTTGGGGGGTGAAGCTTTTCGAGGACAAAAAACCTTGTTAGGTGGGTAGTTCTGTAACACCCCGTTACAAGGTAAATTTCAATTTTCGGTTTAAATTAATAATTTAAATTAATTATCAGGTTCTGGAATTTATTAATAAGAAATTCTCTAACTGATGACCATAGGCTTGTTGGGTGACATTCTTGCAAAAGGTGTCACATTTGCAATTTGGAAGATATTGGGATATTTTAAAGATTTTATGGATGAGGTGGCAAAGGGTTAGGTTCAAAATTTATCTATGACAAAAAAAAACAAACCAAAAAAAAGTTCGAACCAAAACAAAAATATATACCTCTATTAGTTATAAAAAATTCTCAACAGAAATATAAAAATTAAAACCCAGAAAAATGATTTTATATAATTATAAAAACATTCTCGACTGTAAATTTCTAAAAATAATAGTAATTTAACTTATATAGAGGGAGGGTATGAAATGCATCATTTTATTAACATTTAGTGATTAAATGGATGAAATTAAACTTTTAAATAAATTAAGGGGGTAAAAAGGGTTTTTCCCTCAAATTTAAAACATTTTCTAAAAATAAATTTATATTTATATCTATGGTTTTATTATCATTATTTTTTTTTTTTTTTGATAGGAAACGTAAATATATATATTCATAGAAGGAAAGGAGATACAAAAAAGGTGATATAGAAATCACCAAAGCCAAAGGATTATAAAAAACTCTCCCAATTGGCGTTAATCATGAAACTATCATAATTACAAAAATTTCTATTAAAAGTGCTCCATTGAGAAACTTTGAACTTCAAGGCATCCCACACCTCAATGACACTTCTAGCTTTGTTGTTAAAAATTCTGTGATTTCTTTCCATCCAAAGCTCCCACGCCACCCTTTTAACAGCAAAGTCCCAAAGAGTTTTCGCCTTTTTGGTAAAAGGATGACCTAGTAGGAGGCTTTCAAAATTTAGGTTGGCTTTTTTGTGAAGGCAGAGATTTAGATTAAAGGTGGAAATGAGAAAGGTCCAAAGACTGTGGGCAAAAGGACAAAGGAAGAAAAGGTGATCATGGGTTTCATTGTGTCTGAAACAGAGGCAGCAAATGTTAGGGGAGATGAGGAAGTTCGGGTTTCTTTTTTGGAGGATATCATTTGTATTGAGGCCTCCAAGGGTGAGGTTCCACAAGAAGAATCTAATCTTTTTGGGGACTCCTCTTTGCCAAATACTATTGTAGAGGATAGGGTTCATCACTTGAAATCTGTTGGTTAGGTGGGCAAAGAAGGATTTCGCTGTATAATTGCCATCCTTTTCCAAGGTCCAAAAAAGACTATCATCATCGTTGTTGGGAGAGATGGAGTGAGTGATGGAAAGAATTCTCACAAAATCTTCAATTTCTTTGTCAAAAAGACCTCTGTTGAAGGTGATATTCCAAGTGTTGCAAGTACTGTCCCAGAAGTGATCCATTGTGGTGGTTTTGTTGGTGGAGATTTGGAAGAGTCTTGGAAACTGTCGTTTGAGGGAGATGCCATTAACCCACCTATCATTCCAGAAATTAGTAGTGTTACCCTTGCCAATCTTGATGTTGAAGAGATCATCACACTTTTTCCTACAAAAAGAAATAAAATTCCAGGGGCTGTGACTTCGGGTGGGGGCGGTTAGGGTGAATCTACCATCATCCCGAATCCCGTACTTCGCAATGATGATATTCTGCCACAAGGAGTTTCTTTCTCTAGAAAACCTGCAGATCCACTTAGAAGCAAGAGCAAGGTTTTTCTCCTTGAGATTGCCTAAACCGAGGCCCCCTCCTTCCTTGTGGTTAGAGACTTTTTTCCAGTTAATGAGATGGCTGCCATGCTCAGTACCCTCCTTGGCCCAAAGGAAATCTCTAATTTTTCTTTCAATCCCTGAAATTACTTTAGTTGGCATTTTGAAAATGGACATATAATAAGTGGGGATGTTCATGAAGATTGATTGAATTAGGGTAAGTCTTCCTCCTTTTGAGAAAATAGCATTTTTCCATTTGTCAAGGCGCTTGGAGATCTTTTCAGCAACGGGATTCCATAAAAGGATGGACTTGGGGTTTCCTCCAAAGGGCATTCCAAGATAAGTTAATGGCCAGAGGCCAATGGAGCAACCAAAGAAAGAGGCTTGGAGGGAGACTTCAAGAGGGTCAATGTTTAGACCGTTAAGGGTGGTTTTCGTGAGGTTTCATCTTCATAGCAGAAATGTCTTCAAAAGATTTAAGAATTTGGAAGAGTTTCCCTATTTCATTGTCTTCATAATCTCCAAAAATAAGAATGTCATCAGCAAAAAGGAGGTGATTAATGCGCTGCTCACTGTTTCCCACCTTAATACCTTTGAGAGAGTTGTTTCTTAGGCCTTCATCGAGGAGACCACTTAGCACATCCATGACTAAAACGAAAAGAAAGGGGGAGACAGGGTCCTCTTGTCTTAGACCACGGGTGGCCCTGATTTTCCCTCTTGGGCGATCATTGACAAAAATGGAGAAAGAAGTGTCGTTGATGCTGTTGTAGATCCATTTCCTCCAGGTTGGGGAAAAACCTTTCATTTCCATCGTAGCAAGAAGGAAATCCCAGTCAACTCTATCAAAAGCTTTTTCTAAGTCCACTTTCAAAACCCAAAGTTTTTTTGTTGAAGGTTTTAATATCATCAATGATCTCATTAGCAGCAAGAATAGCATCTGTGATTTTCCTGTTATGAACAAAAGCAAACTGAGTGTTGGAAACAGTAGAGGGGATAACTAGCTTGAGGCGGTTGGCTAGGACTTTTGCAATAATTTTGTAGACACCGTGGATCAAACTGATAGGCCTGAAATCACTGACCCTACAGGATATAGCTTTTTTAGGAATGAGGCAGATATAGGATTCTTTAAGGCAAGCATTGAGGTGTTTGTTCTCAAAAAAATCTTGGAACAAAGTCAAAAAATCAGACTTGAGAGTGTTCCAACACTTTTTATAGAACTCCCCAGTGAAACCATCCGGCCCAGGCGCTTTGTTGGAGTCAATACCTCGAATGGCAGAAAGAATTTCAATCTCAGTGAAAGGCTGAATCAACATCTGATTTTCCTCAAAGGATATGGGCCTCCAATTTAAGCTAGCAATCAGGGATCTTCGACCTTCCTTTTTAGTGTAAAGATTTTGGAAAAAGATGACCACTTCGGATTCAATTTGGGAATCAGTAAGAAGGCTCAGACCGTTGTCATTAACTAACTCGTTGATGAAGGACTTTCTTCTTCTCCCATTTGCCAATCTGTGGAAGAAAGTGGAATTTTCATCTCCATCTTTAAGCCAGTTTGATTTACATTTTTGTCTCCATCTAGAATTTTCTTTCTGCAATATGTCCAGAAGAAGCAATTTGGTCTCCTTGCGTCGCTTGAAATTCTCTTCACTGAGGCCGTGGGTCTCCTCTTGGGCGTCAAGAGATTGGATAGTCAAAATGGCTTCCTTTTTCTGAGAAGTTAGGTTTCCAAGGGTTGTGAGATTCCAATTATGAAGCTCACCTTTTAACATTTTCAACTTCTTATTGAGGCGAAAGCCCGGCCAGCCAGGGGGGGTGAAAGACAGCCAATGGTTGTGAATCATATTCTGGAAGTTAGGTTGAGAGAGCAAGAAATTTTCAAACTTAAAAGGCATGGGCCCCAAAGACAGGTTTCCCGTTTCAAGGAGAATAGGAAAATGATCAGAGGTGTTGCGCTCTTTACGGATGGATCTTGAGTGAATGAACCTGTTAATCCAGGCTTGCTTGACAAGAAAACGATCTATAAGAGTGAAAGTAGGCCTTCCCCGCATATTGGACCAGATGAAAGCGCCATTAGAGAGGGGAATGTCTGTGAGAGAGAGATCATCAATTAACTTGCTGAAAAGTCAACTTCTTCACTATTCATTGGTGACATCAAGTATTGGGCAGATATCAAAGTCATACCCCATGTGAACTCGTCAGTGATTGTGATGTAACACTTGTGAAGGTCTTTTTTAATTTGGTCCACTGGATCCAAACAAATAATTAGTCAAATATATTTTAAAATTCAAGGGATGAAAGTATTTGAGACCAAACATTTTTACATATTTGTGATCATATATACTCTAAGCATATTTAGAACTGATGTTTTAACACAAAAATTCATTACAAATTTTTTTTTCTTCTATGGCTTCTTTATCAGTTCACCAATGGAAATATGATGTGTTCTTGAGTTTTAGAGGTAAAGATACCCGTGCCGGTTTTACTGATCACTTATATAAAGCTTTAAAACGTAAAGGAGTTTATACTACGTTTAGAGATGAAAATGGAATTCGAGAAGGTATGAATATTTCTTCCAAACTCATGATGGCAATTGAATCATCAAGAATTGCAATTGTGGTTCTCTCGAAGAAATATGCTTTTTCGACATGGTGTTTGGAAGAACTAGTTAAAGTTTTTCAATGCAAAGAAGAATTGGGTTTGGGTATTCATATTCTACCTGTTTTTTATGATGTTGATCCTTCTAACGTGCGAAAGCAAAAAGAAAGTTTTGCACAAGCTTTTATAAAGCATGAAGCAACTTTTGGAGAGGATAATTTGAAGGTGCAAAGATGGAGACAAGTTTTATCACAAGTAGCCAACCTCAAAGGTTGGACTTCTCAAAATTGGTAACTAGTTCCTTACTCATCTATATCTTTCTGATTTTCTTATTTCCAACTTTTTTTTTAGCTATTTGAGTAAAGATTAATTTGAATTTTATATGATTTTTTTTAGGGGTGAACAAATCCAAACCAATCCAAAAGTTCAACTTTGGTTCGGTTTTTAAACTTCTGTCTGTCTAAACCAACCCAAACCGTTATTTCTAAACCAACCCAAACCAATTAATAACGGTTTGGTTCGGTTTAACATATTTTGTAGCGATCCAAATCAAACTAAACCAATCTCTTGATAAAATGAAAAAATAGGAAATATCTTCAACCATTTTTTGTTATTTTTATATAATTATAACAAAACTTTAAGAATTTGTGTTTTATTAGTATTTTCATTAATTTTGAATTTCTTCATATAAAAATTGAAAATTTAGATATGTTTTGTTTCCGAAGTTGAATTTACACCATGAACAATTGTGTTTAATGTATTTTCCTGGTTTAATTGATCAGGTCACATGAATCAGAAATGATAGAAAAAATTTCTGAAGCAGTATGGGAAAAAATCCAACCGACCTTGACAGTAACTGTGGAAGACCAGCTAGTTGGAATTAGTTCGAAGCTAGAGCAATTGGCTCCACTTTTAGAACCTACCAAATCAAGTGATGTGGTGTTAGTAGGGATACATGGAATGGGTGGCATTGGTAAGACTACTATTGCTCGAGTTGTTTACGAGCAAATTCGTGATGAATTTGAAGTTCATTGCTTTCTCTCAAATGTTCAAGAAAATTTTCAAACTCATGGTCTTCCATATTTACAAAACAAAATTCTTTCAAGGATATTGCATATGAAGAAAAATGATATATGTGACTCTCAAGAAGAAGGTTTGGCCATTATAAAGAGAGCTATTTCTCAAAAGAAGGTTCTTCTTGTTCTAGATGATGTGGATGAGTTGGAACAAATAGGTGGATTGATTCCGATTCCGATTCCGATTCCAAATGGTTATGGAAGTAGAATCATCATCACAACTAGAAATGAAGATTTGCTTATAACATTTGGAGTAGAAAGAAGGTTCAAAATGGAGGAACTTAAATATGATGAGGCTCTCCATCTTCTTAGTTTAAATGCCTTCATGAGAAACCATCCAAATGAAGGTTTTTTGAGTCCTTCTAAAAACATAGTCAAGCTTCTTGCAGGACATCCTAAGTGTTGGATACCTCTCTAAGAAATAAAGATTTGAGTGTGTGGAATAATACAATAGAGGAACTTCAAGAAGGTGTTACTCATAATCAAATTTTAAAGTCTCTTAAGATAAGTTATGACAGACTCGATGACAAGGAGAAAGAGATTTTTCTAGATATTGCTTGCTTTTTCAAGGGAAAGAAAAGAGATTGTGTGGTTGAAATATTAGATGGGTGTGGTTTTTTGGCCAAAAACAAGGTTGATTTGCTCATTCAAAAATCTCGCATTACCATATCGTTTAACAATAAATTGCAGATGCATGATTTATTACAAGAAATGGGTAGACAAATTGTTCGTCAAAAATCCATTCAAAACCGATTGTGGTGTAGAAAGGATATAAAAAATGTGGTAAGAGATGTGCACAGTTATTTAAATTAGGGTAAAATATCATTTTGGTCTCTGAAGTTTCACTCCAATTTCATTTTCATCCCTAAACTTTCAAAAGTTATAATTTTCGTCTTGAACTTTACGATTCGTTCTGTTTTAGTCATTCCGTCTATATTTTTCCGTCTAGGACATAAATGGAGGGCTTATGTAGCATGTAATCGATGATGTGACATTATAGAAATATGCAGTGAGGTTAAATGCCTGGATGAATATATAGTGAGGTTAATCTCATCACCTGCTCCTTAATTGCAGTCTTAAACCTCACTGTATATTTGTTTTTCCACGTCATTTACGTACATTGTTTTATATACTGTCACGTTATCAATTACATGTCACATAAGGCCTACGTTAGGACGAAAGTATTAAAATGGAACGAATCAAGTTCATGGATGAAAAATGTAACTTTTGAAAGTTCAGGGACGAAAATGGTATTTTACCATATAAATTAATAGCTGATGTTCTTTTATTTTAAATTATAATTTCAGGTTGTAGAAGAAATTCAAAGCATAGTTTTGAAGTCAACACGGAATATTGATATCCCAATTTCATTTTCAAAAATGCACAAACTAAGGTTGCTTAATTTTCACAATGTGCAGTTGCAAAGTCACTCACTATATTGTATTCCTACCGAGTTAAGATATTTGGAATGGAAAGGATATCTGTGAAGCTCTTGTCTTTGAGTTCTCAACAATATGAGCTTATCGAGCTTCACATGTGCTATAGCAATCTTAAACAATTTTGGAAGGGAGAAAAGGTATGCCTCATCTAATAACAATTCTTGGTTTTTAGTTTCATAAATTTAAAAATTAAGCTTGTTTAACCAACTTTTTTTAAATCTTCTTTGTTAAAATTTGCTTACAATCTTAACCAAACATTATAAATTTAAAAAATAATTTTATAAACTGATTAATTTAAAAAAAAAAATCGATGAAACAAGCTTAATTTTCAAAAGCAGGAACATAAACCAAAATATAGTGTTATATATTGTATTTTTTATTCTTTAATTACTATATTTGCTTATGACAGTATTTGGAGAAGTTGAAGTATATCAAATTCAGTTATTCTCAAAAGTTATTCAAAACCCCAGACTTCACAAAGGTTCCGAATCTCGAAAAACTAGACCTAGAAGGCTGTACAAGTCTAGTGAATATTCATCCATCCATTTTCACTTCCAAAAGACTACTTCTCTTAAACTTGAAAGATTGTACAAATCTCACAAGTCTCCCAAGCCATATTCAAATAGAGGCTCTTTCATTCCTTGTTCTTTCAGGTTGTTCAAAAATTAATAAAATCCCAGAATTTATAGGAAAAACAGAAAGATTATTGGAACTCTATTTAGATGGTACTTGTATAAGAAAACTACCATCATGAGTTGGAAGTTTAAATGGCCTTAAATTTCTGAGTTTGAAGAACTGTAGTAAACTGATCTATATTCCAAGTAACATTCAAATGTTGAAATCTCTTAAAAGTTTAGATATCTCTGTTATTGTTGAGAGTTTTAGAGGGCTGATTCCAGAGTTCATTTATAAAACTCCATCAAATGGAATATCATCTTTTTATGGTTTGTACTCTCTCACTAAGCTGATTCTAAGTGATTGCAATCTTGAAGTGATCCCAGAAGGAATTTTTGAGTGGAAACAATTTTTCTCACCTTCCAGAAAACATATCTAGACTTGAAAACTTGAAAATTTTGAATCTGAATCAATGCAAGGAGCTTATATATTTCCCAACTGAACTTCCACCAAAGCTCATAGTATTGAAGTCAAAGGGTTGTGTTTCACTAAAGAATGTTCCAAACATTTCAAAAGTGGATCATTCTTATCTCTTGAGACAAATTGATCTTTTGAATTGCTACCAATTGGCAGACAGTCAAGAGATGCATATGTTGCTCACTTCATGGATGCAGGTTAGTAATTCATAATAATCATGGCCTTCAATCTTGAAACTAATTAGTAACCTGAGGATTTATCCATAGACTTACAAACCTTGTAGGGTCTTTTCATCTCTCCGTTGTGGAATCCTTAAAGAATGATAGATTTTTCTAATAATGTGTGTGTGGGCTATACATGCAATGGTTTTGGTTGATTTTTAAGACTTTATTGCTTGATTTGCATCACAATTTAAGCCTTAAAAATGAATGTATTAATATTTACAATAATTCTTTCTTTTAATTTTTTTAGCTTTCATCTCAGTCTTTGAGGATTCCTCATCCTCCAAATTGTATTATTTTATCTTCATCAATGAAAGTTAATCTATCTACAAAATAAAAATATTTACAATAATTAAATCAGTTACCTTACAAAAGAAATTATTTAATGTGACCGTCACATATTTATTGTCACATATTAATATATGCATCCCCTAATTTTGAGTAACTGACAACCAAACATAATTTCTCTTTCATTTTTCATGTGCAGAAAATGTTTTTTCGAGTAGGAGCATTCAACATTATGATTTCAGGAAGTGAAATTCCGGATTGGTTTATCAGAACAAGAACGGGGTCTTCAATAAGCATGGAGTGGGATCCATAAGCACCAAATGCAGACTTAATCCGTTTTTGTCTATGCGTCGTTTGTGGTCCAATCGACCAACAAAACATCGCCGCCACTCCTTTCGCCATTACAGCATCTGTTACTATTAGAAACTTGGACTATGAACCAGATTCCAAGAAGGAAGATGAAGATTTTTGGGTTAATGGATTGTCTATTTCAGAGACAATAAAGTTGGATCATGTTTGGATGTTTGTTTTACCTCGTTCCACTTTGAGGAATAAGATTGGAAAATGTAAAGAGATTGAGTTTCGATTTGACTTGTTGGTTAGTAATCGCCACTCTGTTCCTTTAAATATCAAAGTGAAGAAGTGTGGAGTCCGTTTGATAAATATGGTGGAAGAAGAGAGGGAAGCAATGAAACGATATTGCTCTTATATTATCTTGAAGAACAAGAAGATGTTGTGATATGAAGAATATGGAAATGCTTCTTTTTTTCTTCTTTTTTCTTTTGTCATTCTTTAAAACATTTTTTTTCCATATGTAACTAATTAACCTTTTTTTTTCTAAGAAACGATTTAATTGATAGTATGAAATGTAAAAAAAAAGAGCCCTCAAACAATTACAAAAAAACTAGACCAATTGAGGACAATATGTGAAGGACTATAGTTACAAAACTCCTTTACAAGGGAACTCCAGAGGGAAGCAAACCACACCACTTTCTCTCACAGACTAGGCGCAGAAGAAGAGATTAAATAAAAATTAAAAAGACGACTATTTCGTTCCCACCAGATCAACCAGCAAATGACACGAATGGCATTACACCAAATAAAGTTAGCCTTCTCTTTAAAATTCTGATCACACAGTAGACTGTGGATAGCAACATCAGCGGACTGATGGAGAGGCCTGTGCACATTGAAAATCTTGAAGAGCTTGTGCCACAATCCGGAAGTAAAGGAGAGCAATGCACAAAAACGTGGCCCGCATCTTCTACACCAAATAATTAATTAACCTTACAATTTGAATTTCTTCAAACTAAATCTTCAACTTAGATAACAAATTGTCTATCCTTGAAAATTATAGTATCGTGAGAAGACACTTCCCTAGGTAAAACACTACCCTTTCATCCTCACTGTATGCGTCATCTACACCGCCAGTGGCATCTTCGCCGGTTCAGGATATTGTTGGGTGCAAAAGGTGACTAACAGGAGACGCACCTTCGCTGATATTACCAAGATCATGAAAAAATAGTGCCAAATCCATTATCTTTATCCCCTCTGGAATAACTTTGAAGGCTGGAAGACGTTCCTTAGAATAATCGATGGGGAGTTTGAACAGAAATGAGCCTGGATTAAAGAAAAGTTTCAAGCAGACTTCTTTGAGAAGTACCTCTTTGTGGTAGTTGTAAGGAGAAGTGATGCTACTGACAAAAAGTCCAATGATCAGAAAAGAGCTATGGAAGTCAAGGAGGATAACGTGGTCACTGAACTTTGTGTGGAGACTACGTAGCTAGTCACAAGAAGGTGCTTTCATGACGATTGGGGTAGGATTTTTGAAGAAATTAAGCGTGGTACAGACTACAGAGGACAACTTTATTATTAACCTTTTCCATCAGGACAAAGCCTTGTTATTGTGTCCTGATTCTCTTTGTTTAAATCAGAGTTGGTGCACTTATGGTGAGATTATAATAAAGTGTGAAGCCTGGAATGACAAGAACATGGAAGAATTGACTTAAGTCCATCGTACGGAGGATGGATTATTAAAGTTAGGAACATCCCTCTTTAATCATTGGGAGGTTGGTGCATTCAAGGCAGTAGAAGATGTCTGTGGTTTTATCAAATGCTCTCAAAGACACCTTTAATAGAATTGGCTGTTTTTTTTTTTATAAGAAACGAGCCATTTCATTGATGTATGAAAGAGCCCCAAAAAAGGCGAAAGGAGATTACAAAAAAAATTCCAATTGGAAGCAATAATAGAAGGAGCATAATTAACAAAAGATTTACAATTAGCACTCCACATGGAGGCATTTAGAATTGGTTGCTTTGAAGCTGTAAACCAAATTGGAGGGAATTTGTGTGGCTTCATACCTGTTGAGTTGAGTTGAGGTCCTACTAAGAAAATCTGATGGCACTTCCTTTACAGCCAACATTGTCAACTTCCAGGACTGGAAACATTTGGAGAAGAAAATTCCAAGAATTCACGGTAGTTTTTCAAGGCAGGCCAGCTGCTCAATTCCACGGCAATGGCCAATATCCTTTGTAATGGCTACACCCAGAAGGTAGCTAATCCCCAGGCTAAAACGTTGGCAGGAGGTCAAATCTCTAAAAAAGAACATACCTTTCCTGCTATGATGCAGGAAAAAAGTGAGATGAATGTCTCCCAAGCCGCCAAAAGACTTACTACAATCGCCAGTACCTTTGATGCAGGCTATCTTGGGGCAGAACTGCATATTTTAAGCACAGGAATCAATTCCCGTGTAGATAAAATTATATTCAAATGAATTAATACAGATCAAATAAAGTAGCTACCACGCTTCTGAACCTAATTTCTCCATCACCAATAGCTTTTGCAGGAGCAGAACCCATTCTTGAAATGATGGAATCTACTTGAATCTCTCAATATGATCTCGTGTTCAACAATCTTAGAAATGTAGGTCATGGCAATGTGGCAATCACCACATATCCGCAAGTTCTTAGTTATCCGAATGGGTTGTCCTGGAGGTGTTGTTAAAATGCCATAGGCAAGAGCCAACTTTTCACTGTGCTCAAAAAGGAGATCACCTTTCTCCTCGTCTTCTACGTCGTGAAGAGCAAAGCCGGTTTGAGGAGCATAACCCATGTCTTTGATTCTTTGAATCAAGTCAGAAAGGATATCATATATTTGGTGTGACTGTGGATGACTTCTATCACCCACAAAAAAGGTTGCAGTCCCTTTCTTTCCTTGCACCCAACTACAACCAGGCTTTTTCTTGATCCCAGTATGCTTCATCAATGTTCTGACTTTAGCCACATCTTTCCAACGCCGAGCACTAGCATACAAGTTAGAGAGCAATGTATATGAACCATCATTCTCTGCTTCTAATTTTACCAATTGGCTTGCAGCATATTCTCCGAGTTCAACATTTGCATGGATCCTGCTAGAACTAAGCAGCGCCACCCATACTATCGGGGTAGGCTCCATCGGCATGCTTTTAACGAGTTCCATTGCTTCATCGAGACGGCCTGCGCGACCCAAGAGATCAACCATACATGCATAATGTTCAACTCCAGGAGCAACACCAAAGTACTTCATCATGCCATTGAAGTATTTCATGCCTTGATCCACCATTCCAGAGTGGCTACATGCATAAAGAACAACAAGAAAAGTTACCCCATCAACAGCAAGACCAGCTTGCTGCATCTCACTGAAAACATGCAGAGCTTCTTCACCACAACCGTGCATGCCATAAGCTGTCATCAAAGAAGTCCAAGAAACAGCATTTCGTACCTTCATGTTGTCAAACACAGTTCGAGCAGCATCAATGTCCCCTGATTTCGAATACATATCTATAAGGCAATTGGCTACAAATAACACCTCCGATTCATATTGATTGCGCAAGGCATATGCATGCATTTGTCTTCCAAACCTTAATGCACCCAAACGAGCACAAGCCATCAAGGAACAAGATAGCGTAAAGGCATTAGGTTTTAAGGAGTTCTCCTGCTTGAACATTTGGGAGAAAAGTTCTAACGCCTCATTGGCTTCACCATGTTGAGCATATCCACCAATCATGACAGTCCAAGTCACCACATTCTTATCTTTAACTGTGATCAAGTCAAAAATCTTACGTGCAACTCCAGCACTCTTGCATTTAGCATACGTATCGATTAAACCATTGAGAACCATTAAGTCATCCCCTGCATCACTTTGTTCGAAGTTAAGAACATTTTTTATGGCATAACCATGTGTTTGCTTTCCATGTAGCAATGCTCCCACAGAAGCACAACCTGAGAGGAGTGATACAAGAGTAACAACATTGGGTTCCAACCCAGAGAGCATCATTTTCCTAAAGACATTAAGGGCTTCGAATCCATGCCCCTTCTGAGCATACCCTGCAATCACAGCGCTCCACGTTACCACATTTAATTCAACCTTTTCTTCTTGCATCCTTTCAAACAAGGAAAGAGCGTCATCAAAATTACCAATCTGAGAATACCCAGTAAGCATAGCATTCCAAGAAACTACATCCTTCACCACCATCCGCTCAAACACCCTGTTTGCCTCATTCATCTTCCAGCATTTAGCATACATGTCCACTAGAGCATTACCTACAAAGACGTCATCCACCAAACCGCTCCGAAGTGCATATCCATGAACCTGCTTACCAAGAAATGGTCTAAATGCTGATGCACATGCAGGAAGGATATTCACAAGTGTAATAGCATCCGGGCGAAGTTCGAAACTGTAATAAGTAGCCATCCGAAAAGAAATTTTGAGGGCACTTTTTGACTCACCACCCTGTACATAAGCAGCAAGTATTGAGTTCCAGGACACAATATCCTCTATATTTCTTTCAAGCACCTCATCAAACACTTGGCGTGCATTATCCAACGCCCCACACCGCGCATACATTGCTATAACAGAATTACAAACAAATACATTTGACTCAAACCCACTCGAACAAATCACTGCATGGATTGAAGCACCACGTCGAAAGGAAGGTATCTCACCACAAGCTTTGAGAACAAAAGGAAAGGTATAATTATCAGGCCACCACCCAAGTCTAAGCATCCGGCAATAAAAACCCAATACATCATCAAGGAAACCAAATCTCACAGCACGTCTTATAAGCAAATTCCACCAGTAAAGGGTGGAGTGGGATGGAATAAGACGTTCGAGCAACGATATAGCTTGTGCAGGAGCATTGCAGTCTATGTAGATTTCGATGACGTTTGTAGCCAATTCGGTGAGGCCATGGACCAAAACTTGCTGGTGGGCAAGCTTGGCATTGGTTAACGTTCTGCATTGTTTAATGATCGATACAAAAGGAACAGTAGGGGCAGAAGTTGAAGAGGTAGAATAGAACTGAACTGTAGTGGCGAAAAATCGGCTAATATATGAGCATACAAGTGCTGTGCAATGATGGTGTATCATAACGTTGAAGATTGAATAATGAAGAAAGAACTTGAAGGGTCGGCGGCGTTTAACGATGAAAACATAGCGTGCTCGAAACTTCAAACAAATCCTGCATTTTTCATGACTTCTTTAATGACATATGTAAAACAAATCTATCGTTAATTAATAAAACAGAGGGAGAATATTTCTTTCAGGTTAACAAAGCTTAAATCATTTGGAATTGGAGGAATTTTGAAACTAAGGGACGAATCTATCATTGTGACCGTACAAAAGAAAATCATGCGGGCATTGTTAAGAGAAAAAAAAATTACAGTTAATGAAACAGAATTAGAGTTAATAATCTATCAATAAGCAACAGAAAAAATCGAAAGAGAAAGAGAGTTACTCTGATGTCGGGAAAATAATTCAATAATCTCAATGCTTTAAGAGCCTGAGAATTTCCGACAATGGCTTCCTCACCTTTTCCATTCGTTAATGCTGCCATTAACTTCCTTTGAGAATTAACTAAGTTTTGTAGGAAATGAAGGGTTTTGGGACGTAGGGGTTTAGGGATTTATCGAGGTCTAAAAATAAATAAAGGGTAAAATGCAAATAAGACCCCTGTGGTCTTTTCAGAATACATAAGCATCCCTTGTACTTTGAAAATGGAAAATCGCACCCGTGGTTCCAATTTTTTTCAATCAGACATCTCCCCTTCAATGTCAATAATTTTCTTTTAGCCATAACTTCTTCGTTTGAACTCCGATTTGGATAATTCAAGATGTTTTGGAATCTTCATTTCCGGCTTTACATAATTGTCGCTTCGAAACTTTAAAATCATCAATAACCAAAAGAGTTAACGATGTCAATCAGACCTAGTGTTTCGATGTTAGTAAAATCTTTTATTTATTAATGATTTCAAAGTTTCGAAGTGACATTTATGTAGAGCCTAAAATGAGGATTCCAAAACATATCGAATCGTCCAAATCGGAGTTCAAATGAAGAAGTTGTGGCTAAAAGAAAATTATTGATATTGAAGGGGAGGGGTCTGATTGAAAAAAATTGGAACCACAAGGGTGCGATTTGCCATTTTCAAAGTACAGGGGGTGTTCATGCATTTTGAAAAGACTACAGGGGTCTTATTTGCATTTTACCCATAAATAAACTATCATGTGAATTAAAGTACATGTTTGAAATATCAATTAATACAATGAATCGTTAAAAATGATTTCATATGAATCGTTAAAATTAATTTCATATGAGCTGAATAATTGATTATATGTTTGAAAATAAGTGATTACTTACGCGACATTAGTGAGTATTTAGTAATATTATAAATTATGCCCATGAGACTCTCCCTTCTGACGCCGTTAATTTTCTTCAAGACATAATTTATTCAATTAAATTTTGATTTGAATGATTCAAGATTTTTGAAAATTTCATTTCGAGCTCTACGTTATGGTTACTTCAAAACCTCAAAATCGTCAATAAATAAAAGAGTTTATTATCATCAAAACATTATGTGTGATTGAAACCATAAACACTTTTAATTTACTGATGATTTCAAAGTTTTGAAGTGACCATAACGTAAAGCTCGAAGCGATGATTTCAAAATATTTTGAATCATCCAAATCAGAGTTCAAACGAAAAAGTTATAACTACCTACAACGAAGTTAACGTCTAACGGTATTAGAAATTATGGGTCTTTATTGACATAATTTAAAATTATTTAAGTGTAATTTGTCATTTTCATATACATGTCAACCAGCAAATTTGTTCCCAAAACAATCACTTGCTTATTGTCAACTGACACATTTAAAATCTTAAACACGTAGTTAATTCAAGGATAAATTGTAAATAACACCCCTACTGTTTCGGTCAAATTTATGAACAATCCCTATAGTTTTGGCAAACCGCATCCTTGAAGTTCCAAACATAAGATCCATCCCCTCTAACGTTATAAATTTGTTTATAGCCATAACTTAGATATTCAACATATTTTGGAATGCTCATTTCGGGCTCTACGTTATGGTCACTTCTAAATAATTAGTAAACAAAAAGGTTAATGACTTTAATCATACCTAATATTTTGATGATCATAAATTCTTTTATTTATTGATGATTTTGAAGTTCTGAAGAGATCATAACGTATAACTCAAAATGAGGATTTCAAAGTATTTTGAATTATTCAAATCGGGGTTCAAACGGATAAGTTAAGACTAAAAGAAAGTTTATAATCTTGAAGATGGATTTGATTGCATAATTTGAAATTAGAAGAGTGTGATTTACTATTTTAAACTACAGAGGCTATTCATGAATTCGACCGAAACTACGGGATGTTATTTACAATTTACTCTTAATCTCTACTATATTAGAAGGAGAGATATTGGAGAAACATTTTTAGACCACAATACCCTTCATCGAATCTTTTATTTACTAAATATGTCATTATCAATTAATTACTAATTTCAAATTAATTTTCTACATATTAAGCATCATCTCTCAATTTATAAATTAATTTACAACCGATTCAACAAATGAAATCTTATTCAATACATTTAACTTTTGTTTTCATGGATTAAAATTAAAGTAAATAATATATTATTAAGTTTTGATTTAAAATATGTTAATACATGCCTGTAAATAAATGTTTGAAAATTACCTGAGATTTTTTTAAGGAATAAAACAAAAGAAAAAAACAATTAACAAATTAAAGAAAATCAATATGCAGCAACCATTTTGCAAAAAAAAAAAAAAAAGACGCAAAAGTATAAAAATCATTTGCTTAGTTTTGTTATGATTACATGAAGTGTCATTTTCTCATTCTTACGCAAATTAATGAGAGTACCTCACTTTATTTTTATTTTTTTTAATTAACAAAGATGTCTACCCATTTTTTTTTGTGAACTATACCTATCATGTTCATGGATTTAACAAATTATATTATGAAATTGTGAACTGAATAACTAATAATATTCATAATATGCCATACAAAAATTTTAATTCATAAAAGATTAATTTTTTTAACTTGGCATTCATAATTAATACATAAAATAATAAAATCAAATTTATATGTAAATGATATAAATAATTATCATAAAAAAATAAAAATTATTATTTATGAATAATTAACAAACTATAAATAACACGATATAAAATGAAAATTAAGTGCAACACACGTGGTATAGTTTAGTTCAGTAAGTGCTTTCTCTCTTTCAAATGATAGAAGAGAAACTGGTTTATTCTCCTCGAGATGTTTCACATTACAAAATATACACTAAAGCACAAATTACCAGGGATATTGATTGATGGAAGAGAAACTAGTAAAGTTTGAAACTGATCTTTACTGCAGATGTTTCACAAAAAACTACAAATACAAAATTGCTAGGAAAAATTAAATTGAAATCTGATAGTTAAATAAAAAAAAATCTGATTAGCTTGATACCGATCGTCGCTAATTAGACTCGTTACTTCGGCCTCTAAATCCGACTACATTTAATTTTGGAACCTTGGATTTGACGGCACTACCAGGGTTTCTGCTAGTCATTGGCTTCTTTGATTCTGAAGATGATTTTCTTGAGTTGCTAGTAGATGATTTTCTTGAGCTGTTAGTGAATGATTTTCTTGAGCTGTCGGTGGACGATTTTTTGAACTTAGGAACCTGAACAGCAACTTTTCGAGTCTTCGCAGGAGGTGATACCTTTCCAGACATACCCTTTGGACGGACACTCGAAGATTTTGAGGTTGCCGCTGCTCCTGTTGGTTTTACTCTGCTTTTATCACTTGACGCCATAACTAATTTTTAGCAACTAGACTTGTCACCTTTCCTACAAAGACACAGATGTACAACCATAAAGAACCAGCAAGGAAGTTTAGAATGAAAAAAAAAGGAGCATTGCATTGCAAATAAACTGCAAATAATGAAAAGTAACAATAATACTGTAGAAGGAGAAAATTTGTCAAATTACAAATTTTCAAGTAATTATTTAAACCAATGACAAAATTACATGTTATTAAAATATAGACAAATCCAAATTCGACACGTGTCTTTAAATAAAATTAAAAGATATAAAATTGGCAAATCAAATAATGTCACGTGTCTTCTTTATGACCATTGGATGACACAAAATTTGTCCAATAAAATTATGCCACATGGCAACTGGGCTCAAAGTCAAATGAAGCCCATATCCACTAAAAGCCCACCAAAAACTCTATAAATAGAGAGATCATTCATTCATTAAAAAAAGGGGGGAAAAATATTCAGAAGCCAGAAGACTCAGAAGATTTTGAAGACCGAAGACTTTTCGAAGACTCCTCGAGGATTTCCTTGAAGATCGCTTTGAAGACCAAAGTTTCAACAACATCAACACTTTGATCCGAGAAATACGTCGATGGCCCTCGCATCAAAGTTTATACTTGTGAGAAATAATCAGAGGAACAATTTATTAGAGATTGTAACACTAAATTCATCAATACAAACATATTTCATTCCGCATTTAATTTATTTACTTAGAAATTTCTCTGTGTGAACAAATTGGCACGCCCGGTGGGACAATTTCTACCTCTCATCTCTTTCTCATCAACTTCAAGTTTCATCAAAAGCTCAATGGCATCAAAGAAAACATCTTCAAAGATTACTACTACAACTGACTCCCAGACGGGTCCTGTCACTCGTAGTCGTTCTAAAGATTTTCGACTACTAGAAAACCAATCTCTCCCTGTTCTTGAGAGTAAAAAGAAGAAACAACAACAATTATCACTCCCTGAAGAGAATGTTACTATCAAAGCTAACCTTCTTTTTTAACATGAATCTGAAGAAAAATCATCTAATTCTCTTAAACATTCAGAAGGATCTCATGTTTCTGTCATGATGGCGAATGCTGCTACGATTGAAGAACAGATGGCAGAGATGAAAAAAAGACTTTCCACCCTAGCTAAGGCAAATGATGAAAAAGATTAAAAGATTGCCTTTCTTATGAAAAAACTGACGATTCAGGATGATGGTGAATCAAGTCATAGTGCTTCACAAAACAAAATTACTGAAGATAATAACAAAGAGAAAACCAAACTAGAAAATCATCAAAACCAACACTCCACCTCGATTGCTTCTTTATCTGTTCAACAGCTGTAGGACATGATAATGAATTCTGTTAGAGCTCAATACGGTGGACCATCTCAAACTTCTCTTTTGTATTCTAAACCATACACAAAGAGAATCGATAGTTTGAGAATGCCGATGGGTTATCAACCACCCAAATTTCAGTAATTTGATGGAAAAGGCAATTCGAAGCAACATGTTGCTCATTTTGTTGAGACTTGCGAAAATGCTGGAACTCGTGGAGATTTACTAGTCAATCAATTCGTCTGAACACTGAAGGGGAATGCCTTTGACTGGTATACAGATTTATAGCCCAAGGTTATAGATAGTTGGGAGCAGTTTGAAAAAGAATTCTTGAATCGTTTCTACAGCACGCGCAGGACAGTCAGCATGATGGAACTCACAAACGCAAGACAACGTAAAGATGAGCCGGTTGTTGACTATATCAACCGGTGGAGATCTCTAAGTCTAGATTGTAAAGACCGCTTAACGGAGATATCTGCAGTCGAAATGTGTATCCAAGGCATGCACTGGAATTCGCTTTATATCTTACAAGGTAAAAAACCTCGCACATTTGAAGAACTAGCGACTCGTGCTCATGATATGGAGTTAAGTATTGCTAGTAGAGGGGGCAAAGAACTTTTAGTCCCAGAGCGTAAGGAAAATAATGAAGTTAAAAAGGCGGAAAAGACTTCAAAATCCTTTACGAAAGAATCAATGACCACTACAAAAAAACTGTCAATTTGCTACCATAAAATTGCGACCAACTGGTCGTTTTTAGGGTATAATGCGACAAAAATGGTGGTGGCCAAAAAGCTGGTCGGTCCTGAATTTGGGCGACTAGATAGTCACAAATTTACGACAAAAAATGTTTGGTAGCAAAAAAGTCAACATTTTGAAAAACGACCAGATGGTCGCTTAAAAAGTGACCATCTGGTCGTAATTGATGTTGAAGATAAGTGACCATTTGGTCACATAAAAAAGTGACCAAATGGTCGTATTCAATGTGACCAAATGGTCACTTTTGGACTCAGTCAAAATACGACCAGATGGTCGCCTCAAAAGTGATTATGTGGTCGTAATTTATGTTGAAGATAAGTGACAAATTGGTCACATAAAAAAGTGACCAACTGGTCGTATTTTATGTGACCAAATGGTCACTTTTGGACTCAGTCAAAATGTGACCATATGGTCGTTTTATTGAAATAAAATGCGACCATATGGTCGCATGTAAGATTTTTTTTTTTAAATTTAAATTTCAATAATTAGTTAATTAATTATTAATTATTTATTTAATTAAGATTAAAATTTAATAACAAAAAAGTGGAATTAAAATAAAAAATATATATCAAATATTCAAAAAAAGTTTTATACAGACGAAAGCATCCTAAAACTACTGCGGAGGGGCGGGGGGTGGCGGAGGAGGCGTCGATGATGACTAACCGCCGTCTAGAGATCTAAAGTACGCGGCCAAAGCTGTTGTCACCTGGGCCTCGACCCGTGCCTGCATGTCCGCCTCTATCGCAGTGACTCGAGAAACGAAGTCCTCACGCATAGCGTCCATGTCCGCGCTTAGCTGCTGCTCAACCGGAGAGAGGCCGGAGCTAGTGCTCGCTCCGCTCCACTGAGGCCGGGGCACATCTGCGTAAAGGCGTCGCCCATACGAGCCGAGCCCAGGAACTGATCCATCAGGCCGAACCCCTCCAGCAGCCTCCAAGAACGCCTCTCTACGGTCCTCCTAAGTCGGTTGCGAGTCTGGTGTGGGCAACCGCTGACTCAAGGACTCCGTGATGAAGGGATGATTTACTAAATTAGCGGAATTTTATTTAGTAAACTTATTAACATTTAATAACGGATCTATTAACATCATGCAATTTGTGATAAAACATGTAGATTCATGCTTATATTTTCGAAAATTAAAACCGGAACTTACATTGACTGATTAATGGAGGATCGGTTGGAGGTTTCTTTACAGCATCAAATCCTCAGCAACATCGGATCTTCTACGCTATATCCCGATCGATCAAACGAAATCCGATTGTGGGATCGAACTTTAGAAGAAATTGGGAAGAAGAAAAATATTTTCTTCCCAATTTTGAATAGGGAATTTCGCCAAGGGGGGAGAAGGGAAGAAGAGAGAATTCGAATTTCTAAGGAATTGAATTGTGTGATTTATGAATGACCCAACCCTCCTATTTATAGAAAAATAGGAATCCTAATCACATTAGGATTAATCTATAGAGATAAACACAAAAAGAAAAAAGATAATCTCTTTCCTTTATCTAGCAATTTCGAAAATGCCATGGATAAATAGAAGATTATTTTATTTTCTTTATTTTTATTTATCTTGGGTAAATAAATCTATCTAGTTATTTTAGGATATAATTCAAGCAATTATCTCTTCCCAAAAATACATATATGGCCGAAATTAGCATATTAATTTAATAAATAATTCCAAATTATTTAATTAATTATTTTGGGCCAATCTCAATTGGGTTCATTAATCCAATTGGGCTAGAAACTCTCTCTTAAATTAATAAGTCCAACTCAATTAATTTATTTATTAATTACCATTTAAATAAATATTTTATTTAAATAATTAATATTTTCTCCCGTCTAAATATTATCAAATTATATTTAATTATTAATTTCCATTTAAATAATTTTCATTATTTAAATAATTAATAATAAATATTATAATTATTAATTTCCATTAAATAAACTCATTATTTAATTAATAATTTTATTGACAATATTTTATTATTAATTAATTAATTTTAATTATTAATTTCCATTCAAATAAAATTAATTATTTAAACAATTAATAATTGTCAATTAATTTCAAATTATTAATTACCATTTAAATATACTCAATATTTAAATAATTAATAATATCTAATTAATAATATTTCATTATTAATTTCTGTTTAAATAAACTCATTATTTAAACAATTAATAATGTTTTTATTAATTACCGTTTAAATATACTCAATATTTAAACTATTAATATTCCCTATTTTAAGTAATTCACTTTACTTAAACTTTTCATTTCTTCTACTTGATTTCGCGACTACGATATTTGGGCTAGCATAGGGACCTGATGGACCTATAGATCATGGGCTTAATAATTAGTCAATTAAGTGATTAACACATAATCGATTAATTACTCATTATCTAACTATGAATAATTCCACTATAGATTCATAGTGAACTCCCCTCACTATAGATGAGTTATGTCCATTTAGTTTATCATTTATTTATATCTCGTGATATTATCCTTCACGTGGAACCCTCATAATTACAAGCGGATAAATTTACCGTTTTGCCCCTGTAATTACCGCTTTATCCTTGTGTTCCCGCTGATTCTCCAATGAACTTTATCTTTAGTCGAACTAGAGATAAGATACTTCGTGATCAATAGAAGTCGTGACGTCACTTGTTCATGTCTCGAATCAAGACATCATCAAGGAGTTTCCTAAAGTTCCTAAAATGTTTAGGTATCGCACCGATACCGGTTAATTTATAGGAAAGTTATGAATTCCATCTCGTGAAAATGAGTTCCCAGCTACTTATCTAGTCATGTTCCCAAAACAGGAGTGTATTGAGCGTTCTTACGGATCGCTCTCAACTATGTGAATCAAAGAACATAACTCCACAAATAGGAGTCCGCATTTCACTCAGGATTGAGATCTATCACGGTTGATAAACTTAGTTTGATATTCGATCATTTCTCGTAAACGGTACTAATGAGAAATTTGATCGAATATCGTGGTCCTGTCTTATACACATCAACATTGCATATGATACTTCCATTTCATGTCTCCCACATGAATGATCAGGATTAGATCATTTGTCTATAAACAAAATGCGAAGCTATCAACAATGTTTACCAGGATAAGGTTCCCAAACGTTATCCATTTCTTCGTAGACACGTTTAAGTTACTCATCTCGACTTTAATCCTCTTGTATGACTCACATACTAAGTCGTGATTTCATAAGAGTAACTTAGGGTTTACTATTTGAATGTTTTGATATTTATATATTTCCATATATTCCTAATATCGTCAATTGAATCAATCTAGATTATATAAAGAACTTATGTTTATTTATTTAATTTATTCGAAATAAATTATTATAATTAAATAATTACAAGTTCTAGGACACCATTCCTAACAATCTCCCACTTGTCCTAGATCTTTGGAGATTTGACTTGTAATTCCAGTCAACTGGATGACTATCAACTACTTAGCCATGGTAGTCATTTTAATGCTTTATCGATAACGTTTTCATCTGTTTAGTATGTATTTCTTTTGTCGATGTTAGTTTCATTAAGTTTAATAGATTCCATATTTTATCGACATAAAATAAACTCTATTAATTATTGATTTGAAACCATCATGTTCAACCACCTTTCATTTACTAACAACTTAGTAATCACGCGAATTTAGAGTTTAGTCAGTAAAAACTCATTTTATTTATACTCAACTCATTTGATGTTTAATTCGCAAAGGTCTTTTGTCGAATTCTTACATGGAAGTAAATTCATGTTCGAATTTGAGCCCGTGCAACTCATAAAATCTCCCATTTTATCTATGTGCACTAACATACTATTTGTAAATTTTATTTTAGTCACATTGGTTCTAGGATTCTCGAAATTCTTAAGCTCCCACTACAAAGTAATTCTCCATTACTTTCTTTTGTTTAATGATTACAATTCTATACTTCTTATTATTTCCAAAATAATATATAAGTATAAGTGACCTTTTTCAACTCAACTATTGAAAATTCATGTCATTTTTATTTCACTTATTTTGAACTTTATTCATTGATTTTGAAGTCAATGAGTTTCTCTTGGACTTGAAAGTCCTTTGGTTCGTATTATGACGCTCCCACTCAAATAAAGTTCTACAAGTAGTTTAACAATTTAAACTTTTAAATAACTACTTGTTTTTATTGTGAAATAAAATCATTGTAATTCTTTTATATCTTAATTAAGGTTTAAAACTTTCAGGATCACCGATTTCTGAACTTTTCCTTAATAATTTGTGAATTCAATAATTCACTAATTATTACTTTCAATTTCTATATTGTTTATTCCATATCGAGTAAGTGCTCCTTTAAAACATCCTTTTAAATAACTGAATGTTTGGAATACTAGAAATTGATTCTTTGTTCATTTTTCACTTAAGTTTAACATCTAAATGTTGAACTTTAGTGATTTTAAGTCCGATTATCTTTGATAAATCAAAGATGCTCAATTTCACTTATTTCTTTAAGTTTGTAGATTAACATGGTTATCATCTCAAATTCTTTGAGAACCATCTTTAAGAGGTTAATCCTTTAACTTATTTAAGTGATTTTAGACTTAAACATTTAAACATTTTTAAACCTTCATAACTTGTTTAGGTATTTAGTAGTTTAGAATTTGGATTTGGAATTTATTTGTTTTATTCTAAGTATTTTGAATAACCATCCAATCACACTTTGGAACGTTGTAATAAAATTGCAAAGGAATATTTAACTAAACGACTTTTATTAAAATATTCCTATTTTGATTCTTATAGGGTGAGAATCAATATTTATTACATAATTCAAAATTTAAAACAAAATTTAAAACTAAACTAAACTAGAAATATGAAAAATTAAAGACCGAAAACGAGAAATCCAATCTACTTCTATCTTGAGTCATCTTCAAACCAGGAGTGTTGAAGAATCAAGTCGCACTGTAAAGTTTTAAAAAAAACTTTGTGTTAGTGACTATTGAATCAACCATTCAAAATAAATTTCTCAAATTTTTCACTAAGTAAATCTAATTTACCTTCTTTCCCCTTTTTCTTTTCTTGTGATATTTGGGGCAATTTCTCTTCCAATGTCCATCTATGTTGCAATGAAAACATTTCCCCTTAGGCTCTTTGGTCTCGGCCTTAAATGCTTTCTTCTTAGCATTGAGCTTGGTCTTTTTAGCAAGAGAGCTCTTCTTCTTCTTAGAAGCATTGAAGACAACATTTGCTTCTCCTGACTTCTTGTTTTCCTTTTTCATTGCTTGAAGGTTTGAAGTTCGTTTAGCAATTGGGTAAGGGAGTAGCTCGGTTTGTTCATGACCAAATTGCTTTTAAAACTCGAAAAAACTTCGATGGGAGAGATTCCAATATAAAGCTTATCCTGGGACTCGTCATCAATCATGGCCCCGTTCGTTTCAATACGTTAAAGTAGTTCATCATTGTCAAAACATGATCACGAACAGATGTGCCTTCTTTCATTTGAGTGTTATAAACTGACTTTATAGCATCATGACGTGCTTGTTTTGATGGTTGGCCAAACATGCCCGCACGGAATCGGCTATTTCCAAAGCCGTTTCCATTGGTTCATGTTTCTTGGCTAAGACGTCACTCATCCCAACCATCAAATAAACACGGGCCTTTTCATTGGCCTGGACCCGTAGCTCGTATGCATCCTTTACGACTTTAGGAGCATTGGTAGCAGTGTGTATCAGGTTTAAGTTCACTAAGAACGAATTTCAAGTCTTCTACCACGAGAATGGTGTTCATTTCATTTTTCCAGGAGGTGTAGTTATCTCCATTTAGTTTGTTCTTTCCAAGGATTGTGACTAAAGCAGATGCCATTTTACCTGAAAATTTAAATAAACCTTATCTTAGTAATCTAACATGCTTTCAACATTCAAATACTCAAAGTTTTGACATATAATTAAATATGATGCATGAATGCGAACATATTAATGAACAGAAAAGCCCTAAAACATGTTACTATGTCACGATATTTTAATGATACCAGGTGAAGTCTGTCGAATGATAGGTCGGTTACCATCATTAAAACGAGATGCCACTCGAACAATTGACGACTCCAGAATAACTCATATTCCTATGTCATTGTTTACCGTGTATTTGGTCCGGAGTTTTGATAACACAATTTATCAAATTTCTTTTAAGTGTGACCCACCAATTTAGTCTTTTAAATAAAATTGAAGAGTGTCTACGAAGTGTAGATTCGATCTTCAATCAATCTCATTTAAAATTCTTTATCCCTTTCTGGAGACCCAACTTGATATTGATTTATACAATAAACCTTCCTATGGGAATGAACACTGCAGCAGTGTTACGAGGCCATGTATAAATCTCACATTTCGAGCCCATTAGTGGAGACCATAGGATACATTGACATGTTTCCTTCTCCCACTTAATATTTTGAGTTTAGGGTTTCATAACTTAGACTAATTCAGGCTAACTCATTAATCTAAGTTTTAATTAACCTAATCAACTTTAACTCTTAAATTGGTTAGATTAATTTTATAAAGTGATTGTTCAAGTTTTCCTAATTTAAACTAATCACATTATGCGCCGTCTTAATAATTTTGATTTATTAATTTGAACTTTTCTCCCAGGATCGCTCCCGCTAGAGGCGCTCCGGTGTTAGGGGAACTTTATGAAACCTCATCGCTTGGGCGAGCTTTCCGCCAGAGATCCGTTCAATTTAATTAATCTCAATTATTAATTTTTAATTAACCCTTAATTAAAAGTTTCTATTTGTTTATCTTATATGGATTTTGGCCCAATTGTTTAAACAATAATTCCATATTACAAATAATTCATTTAGTTTCTATTCAACTTTTAAACTAGATTTAACTTTTGAATTTTAACTAAATAAGCATGCTTTTAATTCTAATACAATTAGAATATAATTTTCGATAATAACATTTATAAAATAAAATTATAGCATGCTTTACATACATTAGCATATAATAACACATATTATATCATGATGCATGTATGTACAATTAATTAAAATCATACAACCTATGGTGGGATTTTCTACATGACATACTCTTATGCATGAATATTATTTAAAAAACAATTATATCATACATATAAACAATTTAAATAATAAATAGCTAAATTGACCGGTATTCTTGGCACTATTTCTAAAACGGAAAATTAAATTACATCTTAATTAAATCTTCCATTGTAGATCTTGAGGCTTCATCTTTCTCTCTCCTCCATGGTGTAGGCGTGGGCATGGGTATTTATGGGGCAAATATTATCTCCTTAATATTTCCATAAATACTTGTTTTAAAATAATTATCTTTTAATTATATGGAAAAATAAAGAAAATATTTTCCATGTAATCTTATATCAATTTCTAAATTCATAATTTAAGATAGGGATATAATCTTTAAAAGATTTTATCCTTATCTTAAATATTTAAATTTTTAAATTGAGATAACAAGATAATTATGATAAAATATCTTACCATATCTTACCTTTTCTCTCTCCTTGGGCGTGGGCATCATGAATAATGGAGGAAAAATTTTCTTCTCTTCCTCCCTTGGTGTAGCCGATTTTGCCATCATTGGGTATGGGAAAATTACAAATTTTTCCTATACCCTAAAATTTAGGGTTTACAAATTTTCTACTAAAATTTAAAATCCCTAAGTGCCTCAAGAATACCTAAACAGTCAATTAGCAAACCTCCACAATTTATATAGCACAATTTATATAAACATACATAAAACGATTTTTATGCAACCCACCAAAATTTTCGAAAACTCACAATTTTGCATGATAATTAAAACCTGGCTCTGATACCAATTGAAGGGATGATTTACTAAATTAGCGGAATTTTATTTAGTAAACTTATTAACATTTAATAACGGATCTATTAACATCATGCAATTTGTGATAAAACATGTAGATTCATGCTTATATTTTCGAAAATTAAAACCGGAACTTACATTGACTGATTAATGGAGGATCGGTTGGAGGTTTCTTTACAGCATCAAATCCTCAGCAACATCGGATCTTCTACGCTATATCCCGATCGATCAAACGAAATCCGATTGTGGGATCGAACTTTAGAAGAAATTGGGAAGAAGAAAAATATTTTCTTCCCAATTTTGAATAGGGAATTTCGGCCAAGGGGGGGAGAAGGGAAGAAGAGAGAATTCCGAATTTCTAAGGAATTGAATTGTGTGATTTATGAATGACCCAACCCTCCTATTTATAGAAAAATAGGAATCCTAATCACATTAGGATTAATCTATAGAGATAAACACAAAAAGAAAAAAGATAATCTCTTTCCTTTATCTAGCAATTTCGAAAATGCCATGGATAAATAGAAGATTATTTTATTTTCTTTATTTTTATTTATCTTGGGTAAATAAATCTATCTAGTTATTTTAGGATATAATTCAAGCAATTATCTCTTCCCAAAAATACATATATGGCCGAAATTAGCATATTAATTTAATAAATAATTCCAAATTATTTAATTAATTATTTTGGGCCAATCTCAATTGGGTTCATTAATCCAATTGGGCTAGAAACTCTCTCTTAAATTAATAAGTCCAACTCAATTAATTTATTTATTAATTACCATTTAAATAAATATTTTATTTAAATAATTAATATTTTCTCCTGTCTAAATATTATCAAATTATATTTAATTATTAATTTCCATTTAAATAATTTTCATTATTTAAATAATTAATAATAAATATTATAATTATTAATTTCCATTAAATAAACTCATTATTTAATTAATAATTTTATTGACAATATTTTATTATTAATTAATTAATTTTAATTATTAATTTCCATTCAAATAAAATTAATTATTTAAACAATTAATAATTGTCAATTAATTTCAAATTATTAATTACCATTTAAATATACTCAATATTTAAATAATTAATAATATCTAATTAATAATATTTCATTATTAATTTCCTGTTTAAATAAACTCATTATTTAAACAATTAATAATGTTTTTATTAATTACCTGTTTAAATATACTCAATATTTAAACTATTAATATTCCCTATTTTAAGTAATTCACTTTACTTAAACTTTTCATTTCTTCTACTTGATTTCGCGACTACGATATTTGGGCTAGCATAGGGACCCGATGGACCTATAGATCATGGGCTTAATAATTAGTCAATTAAGTGATTAACACATAATCGATTAATTACTCATTATCTAACTATGAATAATTCCACTATAGATTCATAGCTGAACTCCCCTCACTATAGATGAGTTATGTCCATTTAGTTTATCATTTATTTATATCCGTGATATTATCCTTCACGTGGAACCCTCATAATTACAAGTGGATAAATTTACCGTTTTGCCCCTGTAATTACCGCTTTATCCTTGTGTTCCCGCTGATTCTCCAATGAACTTTATCTTTAGTCGAACTAGAGATAAGATATACGTGATCAATAGAAGTCGTGACGTCACTTGTTCATGTCTCGAATCGGTACATCAAGGGAGTTTCCTAAAGTTCCTAAAATGTTTAGGTATCGCACCGATACCGGTTAATTTATAGGAAAGTTATGAATTCCATCTCGTGAAAATGAGTTCCCAGCTACTTATCTAGTCATGTTCCCAAAACAGAGTGTATTGAGCGTTCTTACGGATCGCTCTCAACTATGTGAATCAAAGAACATAACTCCACAAATAGGAGTCCGCATTTCACTCAGGATTGAGATCTATCACGGTTGATAAACTTAGTTTGATATTCGATCATTTCTCGTAAACAGGTACTAATGAGAAATTTGATCGAATATCGTGGTCCTGTCTTATACAATCAACATTGCATATGATACTTCCATTTCATGTCTCCCACATGAATGATCAGGATTAGATCATTTGTCTATAAACAAAATGCGAAGCTATCAACAGTGTTACCAGGATAAGGTTCCCAAACGTTATCCATTTACTGTAGACACGTTTAAGTTACTCATCTCGACTTTAATCCTCTTGTATGACTCACATACTAAGTCGTGATTTCATAAGAGTAACTTAGGGTTTACTATTTGAATGTTTTGATATTTATATATTTCCATATATTCCTAATATCGTCAATTGAATCAATCTAGATTATATAAAGAACTTATGTTTATTTATTTAATTTATTCGAAATAAATTATTATAATTAAATAATTACAAGTTCTAGGACACCATTCCTAACACGTGAAACGTTCCTAAACATTTAAAATTCAGAAAATAAAATAGTTAATATATAAGTTAGGAAAATTTTAAAGAAAAAATAATAATTGAAAAAATTATTAAATACCTGAACTGCTTTCGCCTTATCGTCGACGAACGTCCCGTCCTTCTTCGTGTGAAGAACGCGGTGCAGCTCATCGAGCGGGACGGGGCGCCCGTGCTTCGCTTCCTAAAAATATTAAAGATTGAATAATAAAACATAAAAAATTAATAACTAATTGAAAATAGAAAACGAGAAAAAAGTACGTAAGTAAGAAAACGACTAAAAAAAAACTTAAAAATCGACGATGGTGCTCGTCGTGTATCCGGGCCCCCGCTGTGTGTTTGGTGGGATTCTTCGCGCGGTTGGCCTTATTCCTGCTTGACACTGCCTTGCCCTCAGGAGTGCTCAAGCTCGCGATAAGCCGCGCGTGGTCCTCCGAGCTCATCTACACGGGGCGGTTTGCTGCTTGCTTTCTACGCGCCTGGTACATGAGGTCCTTGAATCGATCTCGGACGTGACTATCCCATAGGGGGAACAATCTACCGTCCGTGATATCGGGATCGATAACAGGAAACTTGCCCTGAAAAAATTGAAATAAAAAAATTGTTAAAGTAATAAATTTATTTCTACAAATTTCAAAGATAATTAATTAGAAAAATAAATGATGTTTTTTACCTTCCAGTTGTCGTACATCCGACGTTTCTCCGTCGTCAGAATCTTCTGCCAGCGAAGGTCGCTGGGTAGAGGCATACTCTGGAGGACCTCGAGAAACCGTTTTGAAACGGTTGTATGCGGCTGCACTCTGCAAAAACATAAAAATTATTGTGCTATTAGAAACTATTAGTTAACGGAAAAAAAAAACACTTTGAAAAAAGTTTAAAGGTTTAAAAATTAAGTAATTAAAACAATAAACAAAATTACTTACGTATCCCCTTCAATCCGAAGGGTAGAGTCTCGGACCGAGATTGCTGTGTGCATGAAGTGGAGGGGCCAGCTGGATCCGACCCTGATGCAGACCTTGATGCTAAGCCGGGAGTCGTGGGCAGGGAGTCCTGCGTCAGTCGAGGTGTCGTAGATTGGGTCTCAGGGACTGCATCATCGAGCGTGGCAGCAAGTCCTGCCTCGTAACCGAAGAGGATCTCCAACTCCTCTGTATTCAGGTCTGCATCATGGGCAGCGGCAGTAGGCAGCTGTGGAGACGCCTCGTCACTCGCGTCGTCACGCTCGTCTGACTGGGGAGGATGTCGTCTGCCCATCATACTCCTACAACCAAACTAAACTAATTTAATACTAATTACGTAATTAAAATATTGAAATAAATTAAATAAATTAATTAATTAAATAATCTAAATTAAATGGATTAAATAATGTAAATTAAACTAACATAAATTAAGTAAATAATTTAAAATAAACTAATTAATTAATTTGAATTAAAGTAAATTAAAATTAGATTAATTGAACTAATTAAAGTAAACTAATTAATTAATTTGAATTAAAGTAAATTAAAATTAAAGTAAACTAAGTAGTGAAGAATTAAACTAAAATTAATTAAATTAAAGTAAATTAAGTAATGAAGAATTAAACTAAATTAGATTAATTGAACTAAAATTAATTAAATTAAAACTAACATTAATTAATTAAAACTAAAATAAACTAAACTAAGTAATTAATAAACTAAACTAAGTAATTAATTAAAGTAAACTAAGTAATGAAGCTTTCAATTTAACTAACATTAATTAATAAAACCTAAACTTAACTAAACTAATTAATTAAATTAAAATAAATTAAAATTAGATTAAGTGAACTAAAATGTATCAATTAATTAAAGTAAACGAAATTAGATTAATAAACCGTAAGTAAACTAAGTACTTAATTAAACTAAATTACATTAATTAAACTAAAACTAATGAAATTAACAACATTAAACTAAACTAATTAAATTTAAACATAAACTAAAAATAACTAAAAACGGAAACGAAACTAACCTCGTAATAGAACCTGGGATTGGAGGTTTAGGGTGTTTAGGTTTAGAGTAGGAACGGGAACGGGAACGGGAAAAAAAACGGGGAACGGAACGGGGAAAGAGAGAAAAGAAAGAAAAAGAGAAAGAAAAAGAGAAAGGAAAGGAAAAGAAACGGGGGGGGGCATCGATCCGATTTTAAATCGAATTTGCGACCAACCGGTCGCAAATATGTAATAACGAACAGAAACGAAAGGTCGCGCGTGCTGGGGAAAATACGACCATATGGTCGCATTTTCAGAGATATTTGCGACCATCTGGTAGCATTTATTGAAAAAGCGACTATTTGGTCGCCCAGTTACCATTATCAAGAACAGCTGTCATATCACGAGTCCCATCAAGAATTGCGACCATCTGGTCACAATAATGAAATTCACCGTCAAATATTGCGACCAGATTGTCGTAATGTTTAAATTCACCGCCATAAATTTCATGAGAATTTAAATTTACCGCTCATATTTGCGACCATATGGTCGTAATCTGACTTATATTTTTTTTTAAATATAATTATACTTTTCCAAAAAAGCGACCATTTGGTCGCCTTTCCCTTCTAAATTACTACCATGTGGTCGCAAATATTAATATAATTTTTTTTTAAAAATTGGGTTACTTTGTGGAGTTTTACTCTGTTAAATTTGGTTACTTTCTGATATTTAGATATGAAGGGAACTCTTGTTTCCATGTTGTTATATTTGATCATAGTGCTTCTGAAATCCAATATCCAATCAAGGAAAAGAAAGTGATGTTTAAAAGTGAGCAGATTGAAGATGATGATGATTCTGTCCAAATATTTGACCATGTGGTCGCAAATATTAATATATATTTTTTTTTTAACCATTCATTAAAAGAAATAGTTTTAATTAATAAACACATACACACATTGAATAATCAAGTTAACGAAATATCTCATTCATCATCGTCTCCAACAAGTCCGTCACATAAAGTCTTCTTCTATTTCTTCATCGGATTCATCGTCTCGAATAAATTCAGCATCAATGTCACGTGCGTGAGAAGTGGAAGTATTTGTATCATCATCATCATGCAATGTTATCGTCCCATAGATCAAAGGACGAACAGTACTTGCATTCTGACCATCGTCGATTGCACGACATCTTATCTCATCTTCTTGAAAAGCAACAGCTTCCTCTGCATGGTCGTCTTTCTCGGAAAAGTTTTCTTCTACCTGGCGTGGTTTAACTTTACAAACAACTAACCAACCTGTCAGATCTCGTCTATTAATCGGATAGTTCAGGTAATAAACTTGAATCGCCTGTGAAGCCAGGACAAACCTATTAGCGGTGCGCATATGCTTAGACTTGTTTACCTCAACGATTTGTAAATGATCAATCTTACAGACTCCGCCTCGTCTGGTTGTCTCGAACCAAGTGCAGTTGAACACAACAATGCGTTTTAGTGTCGGACTTGCGTATTGAATCTCAAGAATCTCATCGATTACTTCGAAGTAATCGTCTTCGTTTGTGCCGAATGCGTGACCTTTTATGCAAACACCACTGTTGTTTGTTGCCCTGTTCACTGAATGTGCCTTCGTTTGAAATCTGTAACCGTTACCGACGTATCCACCATACGACCTTGCTATCCGTCCAGGTCCCTTTTCCAAAGAAATGATGCGAGGATCATCCATCGGTAATGTAGAGGAGTCAACCTGTGTCATTGTTCACATACAGTAATGTATTAGGATGATAGTAATTTTTTCAACAAAATACCACGGTTTTTTTGACAATTTAAAATAACTCACGTATGCACTGAACCAAGAACAAAACTCTTTGTCGATTATTGACCTCTCCTCCGCGTCTGTAAGACCAACTCGTGTCATTCGAACGTATACGTTTAGAAATAATCTGTATGTTACAAAAATAGTTAGCAAATAGTTTGTTTATGCGATGGAATAAAGAATTTATGTCTTTGATCGTATAAAATGTCCAGTTGTTCGCCCTCCTGTGTTCAAAAGGTTGAGTGAATCTACTATAGTGAAGAAGAATCGACATTATACTTCGGTCAATTCTTCGGTTTTTCAGAGACTGAGTCTAGCTGCAGAAAAAGAAAAGAAGCAGGGTCAGATTTCTGTATTTGGTCGCCTTAAAGTAACAAGTGATCAACATGAAGGCGAGATAAAAGCCTTAAAGAAGAAATCGTCAACAAAAGAGGGAGATGAGAAAGAAATTCGAAGCATTGTCCCTTCAAGAATGAAGAGAAAATCTTCCCTTCTCATAAAAACAGAAGGCTCTCTAAAGGTGAAACAACATTTCATTATCTCCACTAATTCCTCAGAAGAAGAACATGATGAAACTTTTGAGAAGAATGATGTGGCTTGTCATCATATTACAATCGAGGAAACTTCAGATTCAGAAACATATGAAGCAGATGCTGATGAAGCTCCACCAGCATTAGAAGATGGTAATCAGCCAACAGTCGATGAACTTAAAGAAGTGAATCTTGGAACGAAAGAAGAGCCTCGTTTAACCTTTTTAAGTGCATCACTTACTGAAGACGAAGAAAGTGAGTATGTTAATTTACTTACTAAATACAAGGACGTCTTTGCTTGGTCGTATAAAGAAATGCCAGGACTTGACCCTAAAATTACAGTTCATCATCTTGCAATTAAGGACGGGCATCAGCCAATTAAGCAAGCACAACGTCGTGTTCGACCAGAGCTTATTCCTCAAATAAAAATTGAAGTCAATAAGCTAATTGAAGCTGGATTTATTCGTGAAGTGCAATATCCAACATGGATAGCAAATATCGTTCCGGTAAAAAAGAAAAATGGACAACTTCGTGTTTGTGTTGACTTTCATGACTTGAATAATGCGTGCCCAAAAGATGACTTCTCATTACCAATCATAGAAATTATGGTAGATGCCACTACAGGACATGAAGCTTTGTCTTTTATGGATGGATCATCAGGGTATAATCAAATACGGATGGCTCTTGAAGATGAAGAATTGACTGCTTTTCGAACACCAAAAGGTATATATTGCTACAAAGTAATGCCATTTGGTTTGAAGAATGCTGGAGCCACATACCAACGAGCTATGCAAAAGATTTTTGATGATATGCTACATAAACATGTTGAATGTTACGTAGACGATCTGGTAGTAAAATCAAAGACAAGGACGGAGCATTCACAAGATCTACAGATGGTTTTTGAACAATTGAGGAAGTATCAGCTGAAGATGAATCCCCTCAAATGTGCATTTGGTGTAACTTCAGGAAAGTTCCTTGGTTTTATCGTGAGACATCGAGGAATTGAAATCGATCAAACAAAAATTGATGTCATTCAGAAAATGCCCGAGCCTCGAAATTTACAACAGCTAAGAAGTATTCAAGGACGATTAGCTTACATTAGAAGGTTCATCTCAAACTTGGCAGGTCGTTGTTAGCCTTTTCAGAGATTGATGAAGAAAGATGCAAATTTTAAATGGGATAAAGCATGCCAAAATGCTTTTGATAGTATAAAAAATTACTTGCTTAATCCACCAGTCCTAGGTGCACCCATCGCAGGGAAACCTTTGATCCTATACATTGCTGCACAGGAAAGATCACTTGGAGCTTTACTTGCACAAGAATGTGAAAAAGGCAAAGAACGAGCGCTTTACTATCTGAGTAAAACTTTGATCGGAGCTAAATTAAACTATTCACCAATCGAGAAAATGTGTCTTTCACTCTTTTTTGCCATTGACAAGTTGAGACATTACATGCAAGCTTTCACAGTTCATCTGTTAGTAAAGGCAGATCCAATTAAGTACATCTTATCTAGACCAGTTCTTTCTGGATAATTGGCTAAATGGACAATTCTACTTCAACAATATGATATTGTCTATGTCCCGCAAAAAGCAATCAAGGGACAAGCATTGGCAGATTTCCTAGCAGATCACCCAATCCCATCAAATTGGAAATTATTTGAAGATTTTCCTGATGATGAAGTCTTTTGTGTTGAAGTTAACGAACCTTGGACAATGTACTTTGATGGAGCAGCTCGAAGAAATGGAGCAGGAGCAGGTGTAATTTTCGTTTCACTGGAACAGCACATGTTGCCATACAACTTCACATTTGGTGAATTATGCTCGAATAATGTCACTGAGTATCAAGCGCTCATTATTGGTCTTCAAATGGCATTAGAGATTGAAATATCATATATAAACATATACGGTGATTCAAAGTTGATAATCAACCAGTTATTTTCAGAATATGATGTCAAACACGAAGACCTTATACCCTATTTCAAACTTGCCAAAAATCTTTTAGACAAGTTTGAAAGTGTAGCCTTAGAGCATATTCAAAGAGTAGAAAATAATAAAGCAGACGATTTGACAAATCTTGAAATTGCATTAACACTTGGTGAGGAAGGAGTTTTAAATATCTCTCTCTGTCAGAAATGGATCATGCCAATAGCTAAAAATGAACATCTTGAGATAAATATGATATCCGCCTACGTCATAGAAGAGGAAGATTGGCGGCAACCCATTATCTTCAATATGGAATACTCCCTTCAGGCTCCAGCCATATGAGTGAGGTTCGGAGAAGAGCGGCTCGATTCATATATTATAAAGATACGCTATATCGTCGTTCGTACGAGAGACTTTTCCTTCGATGTCTAGGAAAAGAAGAATCAAGCCAAGCACTAGAAGAAGCTCATTCAGATGTTTGTGGTGCTCACCAATAAGGTCCTAAACTTCACTTTCAATTGAGGAGAACAGGATATTATTGGCTTACAATGGTCCAAGACTCTATGGAATATAACAAAAAGTGCGAAGCTTGTCAATTTCACACGAACTTCATTCATCAACCTCCAGAGCCATTACATCCAACTGTGGCTTCTTGGGCTTTTGAAGCATGGAGACTTGTTCTTGTTGGACCTATAACGCCCAAGTCATCTGCAGGACACTCTTACATTCTTGTAGGAACCGATTATTTCTCCAAATGGCCAGAAGCCATTGCGTTGAAAGAAGCTAAGATAGAACATATAGCAGATTTCATTCGTACTCACATCATCTATCGATATAGTATTCCCCGTTATATTGTGACAGATAATGGAAGACAGTTTTCTAATAGCTTCATTGACAAATTATGTGAAAAGTTTTCCTTCAACCAATATAATTCTTCTATGTACAATGCTGCAACAAATGGTTTTGTAGAAGCTTTCAATAAGACGCTTTGCAACTTGTTAAAGAAAGTTGTGTCAAAGACAAAGAAAGATTGGCAAGAAAAGATTGGCGAAGGATTATGGGCATACAGAACAACTTATCACACTCCTACTCAAGCTACGCCTTATTCTCTTGTTTACGGGGTGGAAGTTGTCCTTCCTTTAGAAAGAAAAATTCCATTTTTATGGATGGCAATTCAGGAAGGATTAACTAAAGAAGATAACGCAAAGATACGTCTTCAAGAGTTAGAAGTTCTCGATGAAATAAGACTTGATGCTCAACAGTCTTTAGAATGTTATCAGGTGCGAATGTCCAAAGCCTTCAATAAAAAAGTACGACCTCAAGTTCAAAGACCAATCATCACGACTCGACATACTGGAAACAAGTTTACACTCAAATGGGATGGACCTTATGTTGTGAAAGAAGTCTACACAAATGGAGCATACAAGATAGTTGATAAAGATAGATTAAGAATCGGCCCCATAAATGGCAAATTTCTTAAAAAAATATTATGCTTGAAATAAATAAACATCTTGTACTTGAACTACGTTTGACTTGATCCTTGTTCATATAAAGGGTATGTAGGCAGCTTAAAGGAAACTTTAAGTCCAGTTCACTTAAAAAAAAAGAACTTCTCTATATTAGAACTACGTTTGACTTGATCCCTATTCATATAAAGGGTACGTAGGCAGCTTAAAGGAAACTTTAAGTTCAGTTCATAAAAGGAAATTAGCCACTTGAACTACGTTCGACTTGATCCCTATTCATATAAAGGGTACATAGGCAGCTTAAAGGAAACTTTAAGTTCAGTTAACAAAAAATTAACACATGTAGTGATGTTCATCCAATTGAAAGCAATAAAAAAAAAAGACATTTCATTGATTAAAAAAAAATCAAACAGGACATGTGTCTTGCTATAAAAAAAAATAGAGGCATATTCTAAATGTTTAAAAAAAAAATCAATGTAATAGTTTGTAGTCTTTCAACTCCAGACGAGTTCCATCTAATAGCTCACGAAATATCTCAGAATTCTTGACAACAACATCCGTCATGGTAGGAGTGCTTTCAATAACACTAAGTTCATCATGAATTTGAGAAGTCTCAGCTCGTTGTCTCCTCAAATCTTCTTCACTCTCAAGCATCAACTTTTCAACTTCTCTATTATCAGTCTTTATAGATTCTATCTGCGCTTTCAAGTCTTCAATTCTCTCAAGCCCTTTATTTCTACTCTCTCGAAATGCATCCTGCTTTGCCAATATGTTCTTCTCCAAAGATGACGCTTCATTCAAACGAATTTTAAGAGTTGATAATTGGTGATCCTGGGCTGCTAAAGTTAACCGCGAAGATAACGATGATTGCAAATCATTATACTGCCTAACTTTTTGAAAATACTCATTCACAATAGTCTGAAGCGGCACTAAATCAACTACGTCGTTTTCAATCATGGCTTTAAATATCTTTTGTACTTCACCCTCAAGAAGTGGAACTTTATCAAAAGAAGTACGAATCAATTTCTGTTGAATGCTTTCCCACATCGCCGAAACAATTTGGCGCCTGAAGTTAGAAATTACAACGTCCGCGTAGTAATAGGAAACTTCATGGGTTTGAATTTCTTTCCCCTTATTTTCCTCTTTATTGGCAATAATTTTAACAGGAGCTTCATCCAGGATTACAACTTCGTCATTATCCGATGCCTTCGAATTTTGTATTTTGGTGACTACAAGATCAAAAGTACTAGGGCCCACATAAGATTGATCACTGTATTATTGTTCTTCTTGAAACAAATCTTCACAAGGAGGCTAAAAAAATGCAGAAAAGATGAAGAAACAATGAGAGAAACTTAATGAGTATACAAATAACATTAAAAAAAAGACTAAAAAAAATTAATGATAATTACCAAATCGTCAACGTGATCCGGAAGGTTTGAAGCGCTTTGAACACCGTCAAAAAAATCGTCATTCGATAAAGATAGCCTTCGTGGTTTCTTAAGTCTCTTCCAGTGTTGGTCTCCATTACTACTATGACTCTCGCTATCTTCTCTACAAGCTGGAGATTTCAATAGTTTAGATTCAAGAATACGAAGCTTCTTACCTCCATTTTCTATGGCATAATCATTCTTCAATCGTTTAGGATTTGGTAAAGGAAGAAGAGCATTTGTCGCCGAATATTGCACGTTATTTTCAAGATAATCCCCATGTTTACGTGCCCACCAATCCTTATAACGCCGAGTAACTTGATCGTGAAGATTCAAACTTCGTGCTGGAAAGTATACTTTGGATGATGTTCCAAGTTGAGTGCAGATTCTCCAAAAATACAGAGCATTATCTAAGTTAACTGGGGGCATATCTCCTTCAAGGTCACCAGGTATATCTTGATAGAATCCAAATTGTCGACTAAACCGGCATGGACTATAAGGTTCAATAGTTATAGATTTCCCATGTCTTGATGATAGAAAACCCGATCGAATACTTATTAAGTACAAAGAGAAAATAGGGACTATATTATCATCATCCGTTACAAGCTCCCCTATTCCTAAAATGAAGGTTCACATGCCACGCTATTGATCTGCCTTTATGGATTAAATCACGAGCTTCAATGTCACTAAAATATCTGGCACCACCTTCTCCAGAAAAATTAACCATCATCGGGCCTCTAACCTCTCGTGGAACTTTAAAATGAGTGTTGAAATAAATGAGCCAACCAACCATATATTTAATGAGCTGGAAAAAAAGCCTCAGAACGCCCTGCTGAATGAGAAGCATTAGAAATCTTACCCAACCCATAATAAATATTCACCAAGACTGGAACAGCAAGGCTAAAAGCGTAACCACCAGCCATAAAGCTAGCAGCTTTGAAGACTTCTGGTCGAATAAGATTAGTATCTTCAACAGGAAAGACAAACACAAAAAGCCAACATGAGAGAAAAGTAGCTAAATAAGTCTTTTCTTTGAGTTCTTCCTGGACACCAAGGCCACGAAACATGTCTTCCTCTTCATTAGACCAAACACCGTACTTGATAGGTGAACCATCTGGATTATGTGTATATTGGGGACGCGTGTTCTTCTTTGCTCTTCGGGGAGGAGGTTTCACATATTTTGACTTTCCTTTGAACCAGAAGGAGATCCATGCCGTGATAGAAACTTTAGAACAACCTTTCTCAGTAATTGCATTGTGATAATAAGCAGCAAAAAGATACTCACAAATCTTGAAGATATGTCCGCCTTGAACGTAAAAATATGTCAATTCCTTGCAACAGGGAACAACCTCCTCATAAAACCTTCCTTTTATAGAAAGACCTCCGAAACGCCATAAATCCCATAAAGAGATGGATAATTCCCCAGCTGAAGTGTGAAGTGTATTCGTCAAAGGACACCATGCTTCACAAAAGGCTCGAATAACATCACCATTACGATCATATGAATAAAGGGAACCAATCACCGCATCGAGCAAACGAGCTTTAACAAGAACCTCTTCACTTCGAGTAATTGCAGTTTCCAACCATTCCCAATAAAGTGGGATGTAGTTGAATTCTCCGCGCATCCTTAATGTTGAGCCCCAACGAACTTCGCCTGTAATTATTCGATGACCTAATGTTGATTCTGGATTTTCATTAAATTGTTTCTTGTGTATCGACGATTGTAAAACCCAAATTTTTGAAAGAGGATCTCGATCTAACTGCTTCTTTACAGACCATTCAGACAAAAAGCTTGAATCAATCTAAAGATGACCATGTCTTCGCAAACCAACCATGTTTTGGTTCACCCACTACTAGCTTGACTTCATCCTTAACATTCTGATCTTTATCTTTCAAAATCACTAGATACTTCTTCCCAGAGTTGATATATTCTCTAAAGTATACCATAATTCCTATAGAACAATAAAAAGGAGAATAAATAAGAAGGATGATGAGTGCGGATATGGGAAAAAAAAGTGTGAATTTAAAGGAAAATAAACAATGCATGTCAACAAGTCAAAATAAAGGTGACCACCACCTTGGAACTATTAAAGAGTGTCGTCACTGTAAAGTGAAGGTGACCACCGCCCTGGTGCTATTGGGGAGTGTTGTCACTGTAAGCGAAGGTGACCACCGCCCTGGTGCTATTGGGAAGTGTCGTCACTGTTAAAAGTGAATGTGATAATGATATATACATGCAATGCAACAAAGTTCAAAAAAAAAAAAAGTCAAAGTCAAAGTCAAAGTTAAAAAAAAAGGAAGATTTCTGGAAAATTCCAGAATTTTTTTTAAAAAAAAGTTAAAGTCAAAGTCAAAGTTAAAAATAAAAAAAAAAGATTTCTGGAAAATTCCAGAATTAAAAAAAATAATAAAAAAATAAAAAAACCAACCTGAACCGGACCGGACCAGCAGACCGACCGAACCAGTAGAGAAGCGAACCAGACAAGTGACCAACCCAGATGATGATGCAGTGATGATGTCAGTGCAATAATTGGGCTATTTCTGGATTTTGGGCTTGCACCAATTGTACTTCAGGGTCGAATTTTGGGCTCAAATTTCTGGGCAGCTTTTTCTTCTTTTGGACAGTCAAGTAGAGAAAATCTGGGCAGAGACTATTGACGGGAAAACTCCCCGAAAACCGCCAAATCTCGCCGAAAAACTCATCGGAAACCACCAAATCTCGTCGGAAAAATACCAAATCTTGCCGAAAATTCACCAAATCTCACCGAAAATTTGTTGGAAACCCCACCAATTTTTGAATGCAAAATATGAGAGGTCTAAGGCTCTTTTTATAGAGAGTTTATGATTAGGAAAATCCCTCATCTCCTAATCCATGGAAAGATTAGATTGAGATAAAATAAAAAAAATAAAATCAAACAAACAAAAATGCTGACATTTCAAATTATATATATATATTCTATCATAACTTTTTATTCCGGGCTCCGATTATAAATCCGTGAATTGCGTTAGAATCATAACGACGAGACGATTGCACCGGAACATTTAGAAATTGAATGTCATGAATTCCAAAAAATGAGCAAATTACCAATAATGCCCCTCATCTCAAATTCGGGATTTTTTTAGGGATATATTTTCAAGATTCACCCACGATCAAACTCGTGCATAAATCTCGACAAGGGGGCATTTGTAGAAGGAGAAAATTTGTCAAATTACAAATTTTCAAGTAATTATTTAAACCAATGACAAAATTACATGTCATTAAAATATAGACAAATCCAAATTCGACACGTGTCTTTAAATAAAATTAAAAGACATAAAATTGGCAAATCAAATAATGCCACATGTCTTCTTTATGACCATTGGATGACACAAAATTTGTCCAATAAAATTATGCCACATGGCAATTGGGCTCAAAGTCAAACGAAGCCCATATTCACTAGAAGCCCACCAAAAACTCTATAAACAGAGAGATCATTCATTCATTAAAAAGGGGGAAAAATATTCAGAAGCCAGAAGACTTTGAAGACCGAAGACTTTTCGAAGACTCCTCGAGGAATTCCTTAAAGATCGCTTTGAAGACCAAAGTTTCAACAACATCAACACTTTAATCTGAGAAATACGCCGACGGCCCTCGCATCAAAGTTTATACTTGTGAGAAAGAATCAGAGGAACAATTTATTAGAGATTGTAACACTAAAATCATCAATACAAACATATTTCATTCCGCATTTAATTTCTTTACTTAAAAATTTCTCTGTGTGAACAAATACAAAAGCCAATATAACAGTGATTTTTCTCCTGATGACTCGTACACCATAAAATCCACGTGAAATATCATAGTTACGAAGCATAAAACACATCAAAGAACGTCAAGCAACAAACCTTTTGCACCCATACGAGTTGTTCTTCCTGTGCAATGAAGGTAGTCGATCTAAAAGGTGAAGCGAAATTTTAGTTACGAGCCAATTTCGGGAAAAATGAAAAATATGGTGAGAATAAGTGAACCAAGTTTATCAAGATCATAATTCTTACGGAATTCAATGGGAAATCAAACATTATAACATGATCCACATCCAAGTCCAGTCCTCTAGCAGCCAAATCTGTGCAGACTAATGTGGGACAATGAACATCATCACTCTTAAACTTATTGAGATTCTCAACCCTGATTTTCAGAGAAATATGGCTGAAGTTATACTATTACATGACCCAAAAAAAAAAGAAAATAAACTGCATAATATGATTAAAGCCCCGTAACAAAAAATTATGGTTTATAATCTTCTTTCACTGCCCCTATCTCCTTCAGTTCAGGGTCAAGTTCAATTTTTTTTCCAAGAGGATCCACTTAAGATTTCCATAAAAAAAAAAGGATCCACTCAAGATAGATTTAAAGCAATAGAAAGTAGGGGTCAAGCTGTTTGGTTCGTCGGTTTTGGAATTTGGACTTGATTTTCTTAACGAGGTTTGGTTTTTGGGCTGTTTTCTTTTATTTTTTTGCGGTTTTCTTAATAGGGTTTGATATTTCAATGGTTTGCTTAATAGGATTTTGGTTGGTTTTCTTTATAGGGTTTAAAAATTATAATCTTAAGAAAAATGCTATATTTATCACATCGGTCGGTTCCCTTTTTTGGTCGTTTGGTTTTGTCAGTTGGGTCAGTTTTCCTGAATTTTCTTACACACCTAATAGAAAGGTTCAAATTAACTACAAATTAACAATGCAACATTCCTGCATACAACTAATGATAGCATCTATCATGTTTTGAGTTGGAGATAAATTAAAAAGAAGCACAACAACAGATAGCATCAGACCATGAAATAACATAAGTTGACATATATAGCAATATAGTTGAGTATCTGAATTTGGATAATGAAAAAACCAACAATCCTATACTGTATGAAAGCCACATGGGTCAACAACTAGAAATTGCAGCTGTTAAACATAAAGAATCCTATACTGTATGATTTTCGCCAAGATAATGATCCACAGCACGGCTGGAATTCAAAGTGTTGCAAAACACAATTACCCTATTTCCCTTTGCCAAACTAGGTTTAAGAACATGCATCCTCCACGAATAACAAACATAAGGTTCAATAGACAGTATGAAGTCCAAGCAGATATGTGATATACTTCAAAACTCCCAGCTTTCAGGTTGAGGAATTTTGTTAAAACTGATCCAACCAGTACATTTTTCTTTCTCTGTCAATCAATTAGTTTGATCTATCTTTTAGAGGAAATCCACATTTCATACTCACAATTTGTGGACGATATTTTATCATTCAGCAAGGACAATGAAAAGATGATTGACAGTTCATTTAAAACAGTGAAGATCTTTGAAATGGTATCTGGTTTGAAGATCAATTGGCAAAAGTCTTCAGTTTGTGGAAGATTGGAGAGGATAGAATAATGCTAGTAGGAAACAAATTAGGTAATACAGTGGAATCCCTAACAAACTTAGGTCTACCACTTGAGGGAAATCTTAAGAAAAAAGAGTCTTTGAACCCTATTCGGAAAACAATTGGAAGGAAACTTAGGGCCCGTTTGGTAACCTTCCTCGTTTCCATTTCTTGTTTTTTATTTCTATTTCTTGTTTATTGTTTCTGTTTTTTTAAAATGAGAAACAGAAACATGTTTGGTAACCGTTTCTTATTTCTTGTTTCTAGAAGAAAAAAGAAACAGAAATGTGTTTGGTAACTATTACTTGTTTCTGTTTCTCATTTAAAAAAAATAAAATATTTTGAAAATATTACAATTTTAAATATTATATCAATATAATTTTTAGATATTTATAATATATTTTATAAGTCAAAACGAGACAATATAATAATTGATTAATATGTTGAAAAGATTGGAAACAAAAATGAGAAACAAGAAACTAGAATTTGTTGTTTCTAAAATTTCTACACAATTTTTGGAATGGTTTCTAAAAAAATGAGAAACAAGAAACAAGAATAGTTACCAAACAACTCTATTTCTTAAAAAATGAGAAATAGAAACAAGAAACAGAAATTGAGATGGTTACCAAACGAGCCCTTAATAAATATAGGAATTTCCATCTCAGGGTAGCTAAAAATTTAAAGCTTACACAGAATAGGGTGATGTTTATAAGCCCACAAACCAAAAACTTATCTTTGGACACCACGCAAATAAAGAGTACTGTCATCCAAGATTCTATGCGAATAATAGTGCATCCATAACCAACAAAAAAGTGCCCAAGAAATATATTTAAAGTTATAGACTTGTAATAGTGCTTCCATCTTGTTTTCAGAACCTGAAAGTTTGATGAAATCATGACGAGCAGATGCAATCTTTTTATGCAATGTTGATGTGCGTAAATTGTGACGATCCGTCACTTTAAAATAATTTAAATTAGAAAACGCAGCGAAAGTCTTTTATTTTAAGAAAAATTGGCGTGATTATGTTAGAAAATAGGCTAGCCAAAACCTATTTACATCTTAAATTCAGACATCTAAAAACATAAGGAACATTAAGTTCCTATCAGGAGTTCAAAATGATTTATAAACATAAAAGTAAAGACAAAAGCTCTTAAGAGCCATTTACAAATATACAACTCCAAAATTATATAAAATTCACAAAACCATGTACATGGATTTTTACAACCACCTAGTCCATCTCAAAGTCTTCATCCTTCGATCACGCAGCACCATCTCCTCTCCCTCGACTTCTAGCCAGGGCATTACCTGAAATTTTTGTAATATCATGAGCTAACAACTTAAGCCTAGTGAGAATAATAAGAATAAATAGTAAAAATAGACCTCAAACTCGCATTTCGATTTGTGTCCAACTTACCTGTCACAATCAATCCTAAAGTTCTCCAAACTCTAGGTAATTTCATTCTAAACTTTCCAAAGGATGATATTACTAACACTCGTAGTCAATCCTCATCCATTAACTTGTTATGACATAAATAAGAAAGTAAATAACTTTGCATAAAATATAACATCTCGATTCTCTAATCCATCGATCATATGCAATGTAGGGTTCACATATACCCTTATGCATGAATGAAGGTAATGCGGACATCTCGTAGGCTCTCATTCAACCTTATGCATGAAGAAGTAACGAGTACATCCCGTAGGCTACCCATTCGTCTTCTTTCTTAGTTTTACTTTCACTGAAGAAGTAATGCGTACAACCCGTAGGCTGCCATTCGTCTTCTTCCCTTGTTTTACTTTCTTTTCGTTTCTTTTTCTGAAGGTGATGCGGACACTACCCGTAGGCTCCAACATTCTTCCCTTCTTTTCTTTCTCACTTTCTTTTCTTTTTCTCTTTTCAATGATGCGAGATGTTATGGTTATGCTTGCACAAGTAAATAATGTAAAGTGCGAATAATAAAGTTACCGAAACAAACATAAAGTAAAGGGGCATAAAGTAAAAGACATAAAGTAAATAAATAGGAAACTCCGGACGAACGATATGTCAATCGAACTCTACTAACAATAATAAAAGTAAAAATCATAACTTAAATGATTAACCTATACCTTCAAGGATTCTAAACTTCCAATATAATCCGAGGTTCTATTAACCGTTCTAAATAAAGTTTGGATCTTTTAACTTCCAATGATCCAACCTAAGCTTCGAAAAGAATCAAACTTAGAATCTTCTAAGATTCAATACTTTCTCTCACTTAAAGGATTAACTCCTAATCCTAAGGGCACTAACTCACTTCCCTCTAATCTTAGATTCGGATTCTAGTCTAAGTTTCAAATTCTACAAACCATCATACTTATTTGCTTTCTATAATTACTTTAAATCCTAACTATTCTCACCTTTGCCAAATAAGATTTTCTCCAAATCTCCAAATTCCCACGAATCAACAACCGAGCAATCGCACCTACAATTCACCAATTGCACAACATATTACAACTCATAACTAAGATGAGAACAAGTGTGCATTTTCGGGTGAATAGTGATTTCAGATGAATAGTGTTTTCAGGTGAATAGTGTTTTTTGAAAATCTGGGCTCAAAATCGTCAATTTCCATGATAGAAATTCATGATTTCAACTTTGAAACTCATTTATAATAAAAAACGAACAAATCTATAAGTTTTGAAAACTTACTTTTTGGAACTTCCCTTAGAGAACGGGAAACTTCGAAAGGCTAGGTTGGATAGGTAGCCCTCGTCCCTACCAATCCAACGCAACCGAAAACAAGCCGATCCATCGAGAAACGAAGAAAAGAAAAACTCACCCATGGTGGATGAAGGCTCACGGTGGAAGAAGAGAGAAGGAGAGGAAAATGAAATAATTTGGTCAAAATTTGGATTTTTAAAGATGAGTGAATAGTGATTTTAGATATTTTAGGAAATTAGAAATGATGGTTGCGTCCTTTTATGACTTTTGACTTATAAAACGCCCGATGCTCTTAAATAAATCTAAAGGTGATTAATAATTATTAATTGGCCTGTTAATAATTATAATGTCGCCGAAGCGAATTTAAAATATTAAAACGATTAAAAAAAGAAATTCGGGCGAAATTAACTACTAAATTCTAAATTACAAAAATAATAATTAAACTAAATATGTAAATTGAAATAAATCAATAACTAAATAACATTTAATAAAATAAAATAAAATAAATAAATAAATAAAAATTTCACTTCAAAATAACGGGACGTTACAGTAAATGCACTATGCCTTGAAATTCCTCATATTTTTTTTTTGAATAAGAGACATTTCATTGATAAATGAAAGAAAAATACAAAAAAGCCACCCCGGATTACAATTTTTTTTTCCAGTTGGGGCAACGAGAGAAGGCGTGTAATTACAAAAGAACTTAGAATTTGCCGACCACAAAGAACTATATCTAATGATAAGGTCCAAAATTAGCGTATGATCTGAAGATTTATCCTTGAAAATCCTATTGTTCCTCTCCCACCAAACAAGCCAAAAAAGAGCCCTGATAGCATTGCGCCAAAGAATTAAAGCTTGCTTTCTAAGCTTGACACCACATAACAACCCTTGCAGAAGCTGATGGAGAAACAGAGGCCTCAGGCCTTGATAGTTGAAGGTATTAAATAAAGCACACCATAAAGAGGAAGTAAAAGAGCAGCTCCAAAAAAGATGCATAGAGTCTTCCACATTCTCACAACAAAGAACACACCGGTTAGGATTGAGCGCCATTAAAGGAAATCTTCTCTGGAGTTTGTCAAAAGTATTTAACCCCCCTTGGAAGATGGTCCATAAGTGCATTTTGATTTTCTTGGGATAAGCATCCTTCCAAATAACTCTAATAACCTCAGAGGGGAAAGAGGGGGGAGACTTAAAAAGAGATTTAAGAGCGAACTTACAAGTAAAGGAGTCTTCACCACCCCCTGTCCACAATCTGGCATCCTGTATAATGTTCGGTTTGTAGTCTTTTATGGCCTCCAAGAAGGAGACGAAAACACCTATCTCTTCATCCTTCAGATTCCTTTGCAGACTAATATTCCAAGAGGAGATACGATTATCCCACAAGTCTTTAACAAAGGCCATCAGATTAGTATGAAGATTAAAGATAAGTGGGAAATTCTCCTCCAAAGAAAGATTACCTGTCCAATTATCCTTCCAAAACCTAATTCTTTCACCATTCCCCAGCTTAAACACAGAGGTAGAGGGGAGGAGAGGATGAAGCTTTGCAATCGCTTTCCAAGGACTACGGTAAATAGCAAAATTATTCGGAGTAGAAAGCCAGCCGTGGTTAAGAACTGAATGGAAAGCGTTTATCGTGATGGCCCATAAAGAATCTATCTCAACAGGGAGCCTCCACAGCCATTTAAGGAGAAGAGACTTATTCCTCTTCAAAGTATGACCAACAACAAGACCTCCCTGCTCCAAAGGTTGAGAAACAATCTCCCATTTGACAAGGTTGGAGCCTCCATCATTATCCACTTCTTTCCAAAGGAAATTTCTAATCATTTTATCGATGGAGTTAGCCACAGAGGAAGGGATAGCAAAAACAGAAAGATAGTAAGTTGGGAGGTTACTCAAGACGCATTGAGCCAACGTCAGTCTTCCTCCTTTAGAGATCACCCTATTCTTCCACCTATGGAGTCTTTTATAAATCTTTTCCATCACCGATCCCAGAAGGAAATAGCCCGGGGGTTACCCCCTAAGGGAAGACCAAGGTACAACATTGGAAGAGAAGAGGTCTTGCATCCAAAAGAATCAGCAACCTCTTGCACGAGTGAATCCTCCACATTGATACCAACAACAACACACTTGTCAAGGTTGAAATGAAGGCCTGACATACTTTCAAAATTCCTTATAACTGTCAACAGGTTGTCAGTGTTTTCCTTATCAAAAGTGTAGAAAACTAAAGTATCATCCGCAAATTGAAGGTGAGAGATGGAACCACCATTAGGCCCAAGAGGGAAACCGTTAAACAGCCCACAAGACTCAGCATTAGAGAGCATTCTGCTAAAAGAGTCTGCAATTAGAGTAAAGAGGAAAGGGGAGAGGGGTCTCCTTGCCTCAAACCCCTCGAAGCTTTAAACCTCTTTCTAGGCTTGCCATTGATAATTATAGAATAGCTGGTTGATGAGGGGCATCCCTTAATCCACTTTCTCCATCTCTGCCCAAAACATTTAGCTTTCAGAATGGCATCCAAGAAGTCCCAATCAACCCTGTCATAGGCCTTCTCCAAATCTAATTTGAAAATGAGGCTCTTCCTTTTAGATTTTCTGCAATCCTCCACGATTTCATTAGCAATCAGGACAGAATCAACAATCTGCCTGTTGCCAATGAAAGCATTCTGGTAAATGGAAATGGTTTTGGGGAGGATAATTTTGATCCTATCAGCAAGGACCTTAGCCAGGATTTTATATGGCCCCGTAGTAAGACTGATTGGTCTGAAATCTTTAACCTCCCTGGCATTAACCCTCTTAGGAATCAAGGAGATAAACGTTTCATTCATAATATTATTGACTACACCATTTTGAAAAAATTCCTGGAACATTCTCATAAAATCTTCCTTAAGAATGTTCCAAGAGTTTTTAAAAAATTCAGTGGTGAAGCCGTTAGGACCCGGGGCTTTAGAAGACCCAAGGCTGTTAATGGCACCATAAACCTCTTCCTCAGTGAACATCTTTTCCAGGAGTATGTTGTCACTTGCCTGAATAGGAGACCATTCAATCTGAGGAGGCAGATATCTCACCCCTGAATCTTTCAAGTAGAGGCTACTAAAGAAGGAAAAGAATTCTGAATCAATCTCAACATCACTGATCAAGCTAGTCCCCTGAAAAGAAAGAATTTCAGTAATCAGAGCCTTCTTCCTTCTGCCATTAAGAGCTTTATGGAAGAAAGCAGTATTTTCATCTCCCTCCTTCATCCATTGGAGCTTAACTTTTTGCCCCCAGAACAAATTTTCCTTGAAATTGATATCCAACAAGGACATACGAGCAGAGGGCCTTTCAAGACATTGTACAGCAGAAAGACCTGAAGATTCACTCAGTCTGTCAAGGCTTTGGATCTTAGAAATAAGATCTTGTTTTTGCGTCAACATGTTACCAAAACCCTCGGAGTTCCACCCACGAATCTTATCTTTAAGAAGTTTCAATCGAGACAAAAGGGAGAAACCGTGCCACCCATCAGAGGGGAGAGAGCTCCACCAGCTAGAGATACAATTGAGGAAGTCAGAGTGGGAAAGCCACATGTTCTGGAACCTAAAAGGGGAAGGGCTCCAGGTGAAACCACTTGACTTCAGCAAGATAGAAAAGTGATATGAGACTACCCTTTCAAGCCTCTCTAAGCGAACATCAAAGAGAAAATCGAGACAAGAAGAATTCATTAAGAATCTGTCAATGCGAGAATGAACTCTTGAGTCGTGAAGGCGAGACCAGGTGAATAAGCCATTTGTCATGGGAGGGTCAAACAAGGAAAATTGATCTATGAACAGGTTGAACTTCCTCATACTCTTAGTTAAACTTCGACCGGAGGAATTCTCCATCGCCCATCTGCAAACATTGAAGTCACCACCCAACAACCAAATACCATCACACACACCTCCCAAAATGTCCAACTCGTCCCAAAACTGACTTCTTTCTCTATATCTAGAGGGGCCATAAACGCCACTAAGCCAAAAACTGGACGAGTCAGAGAGAGAAATATGCAACGTCAAAGAAAAAGCACCGGAGAACACATCCAGAACTTGAAAAACAGGGTCTGACCACATGATAAGAATACCTCCAGATCTACCACAGTCATCAAGAGAGCACCACACAATATCTCTGGAGCTCCACAGCGAATGAACAATGTGTCTATCAACAGTCTGCAATTTAGTCTCCTGAAGGATGACCAAGTCAGGGTTATGGTTGCAGACTATTGCTAGACACATAGTCGTCTGGCACCTTCTTGCTTGGTTCTAGTGATTATATTGTATTATTCTTGGATTCTCTCTAACACGATCCCTAGGTAGCTAACGTCTCACTTTTCTCTCGTGCCCTCTGGTGCCTTTTACACCGGTGGTGGCCAGCCTCCCTCTTCCCTCCGGTGTCTTTCACATTGGCGGTGGTCAGCCTCCTTCTTCTCGCCGTCTTCTTCAGTGTGGATTTATCCCTTACCCACGATATTAACTATCGTTCCCCCCCTTTGTTACCTTTTTTCTTCTTCTAGCCCTTTTCTGTTTTCGGTAATGGTTTGGGATTATACTAAGAGGTCAATCCACATTGAAAGTAAAGTGTATCATTTAGAATTTGATAAAGTTTTTAGAGGTTCGAGAGCTACAATAAAGGAGTCAAGTCGCCGAGGAACTTTCTCTCTCTCTCTCCAGTTCGTGTCCCTGAACTGGCTAAGGGACTGTTTTGAAGAATTTGTGGGAAGTAATGGCAATCTAAAGTTCTTCAAGCAGACCCGAAGTGATGATTACTCACTTTGGATCCAAAAAGTCTCCAACAAAAGAGGCAACGTGGCTGAGGTTTTCAAGATTGACAATAATGAGCGCAAGTCTCATATCATGGTCCTTGAAGGAGCTAGACGAGAGGGGTGGATATTATTTAAAAATCTTATTGAAGATTACCCTGGCAGACGTGTGAATCTTTTTCCCACCATGATTCATGAGGTGGACCCAGGGATTTCCTTTGCTGATGTCACAAGAAATCCGAGGAATGCCTCATTTAAGGACCTTCAGTTTGATGAATTTAAGGTGGATGCTGCAAGGAAAAAATGGAGAGTTACGAAGGCTCTGGATAGAAATCTGACTTTAAATGAGGTAGCTGAGAAAGACATTAAGAATGATGTTACTACTAACTTTTTAGATAAACGCTTCAAGGAGATCGACTGGAACACAACCCTAGTCCTCACTAAAAGACTTTTCCATCATGACTGGATCGAGATTTTGGGTGTTCTGCAGAAAGTTTTGAGTCCTTACTGCTCCATCAGTCCGTTTCAACCAAACAGAGCTCTCCTCTATTGTCCTTATGATGAGCTAGTTAGGCAATTACGCTCTCTTACGCGGTGGCTGTCTTTTTAGGAGTTCCAGGTTTCTTTTGAATCTTGGAACCCGTTAGTTCATGCTAAGATGGCACTGGTTCCTTCATACGGTGGCTGGTTGAAGATAAGAAACGTTCCTCTTCACCTGTGGAACATGGCTACTTTTCGGCATGTAGGAGACGCTTGTGGAGGTTTTGTTGAAGTTTCTCCCAAAACTTTCCTTTTCAGGGAAACCATGGAAGCTTATGTTAGGTGAAGAAAAACTCTACTGGTTTTGTCCCTGTTGAAGTTGTTGTGGAAGATGAAGCACGTCTGAGTTTTAAGACACAAATCGTTACGCATTTTTCAGTAAATCTTTTGTTAAAACACGTAGCGAAAATCCATGGAAGTGCCTCTTTGAACGATGAGAATAAGGATGGTAATTTGGAGATAAAGGAGTTTCAATCTCTCGAGGAAGTTGGGTGGACGGAGGTGAAAAGAAAACCTTCGGTGAAGAAGACCACAACGTCTTCGTCTATTGTTCCGACGGTCGTTGATGGGCTCGAGGTTTCTGGAAACAAGCACAATAGTCTTTCAGAAACCTCTGGTACTTTGGAGGCTGGGGCTGAAAAAGCTGATGGGTCACCCTCATGTAAGGTCTATCAGAAGACTATTTCAAATTGTGGGGTTGGTTCAGCTGGTGTTTTTAAAAGAGGAGAAGGGTCACGTGTCAACTGCGAAGGGATCATAGCAGAAGAGGAGGGGAGGACAGCTGTCGTGTTATCTCGCGAGGATGACTGTCGTGTCATGCCTGAAGCCTTTCCTTCTAAAGAGAGAGACCAAGTGGATTTCAAAAGGCCAGGGAATGTACCTTCTTTTGGGCTTGGGCCCGGTAATGTTAAGCCCTTACCTGTGACTCCTAATGGGCCTGTTAATTTGAGACCACACTATGGCCCATCTATTTCTGGTTTCGACAAGAGGTCTTTAAGCCCTCTGAAAGATACCTCTGAAACCTTCCCCTCTTTCAATCTCTTGAAACAACAGACTGGAAATCAGATTCATTCTGAGATTTTCTCAAGAGTATCCATATCAAAATCGCAACTCTTGTCTAAAAGACGGGGTTGTCCTTCTAAAGAGATGGATTCCGAAGATATGTACACTACTTTACCTAATGAAGCTTGTGTTGACTCTCAGGACGAGGTGGTCACTGCCTCAGCTCAGGAAGATCTTATATGTTTACCTAGAAATAATCTGGAGGAAGTTCGTCCCCGGGAGATGGTTTGTGTCCCAGCCTTGCCTCTAGCTTCTATTACGGACTATCAAGGGTGTTTGGCTTTAGAGGATGTTGGTTTTGTTGGTGGTGAGGATCGTGATGTGAGTAGTGAGGAAGATGAGGATCTCTACATTACCTCTTCAGGCGAGATTTGCAATAGCAAGGAAGAGAATAAAATGAAATTGGGTGATTGCTGGACTCAACATGCATGAAAATCATACCTAAGACAGGCAGGAGGAAAAGGCTAAAGAGGGAGTCAAGCAAAAAACCGGTGGGTCAACGGGAAATCAAGAACTTGGAGTCTTCGGTTAACTACGATAAATCTCTGAATAGAAGGAATACGGGGAAGAAAGTTGTTAATGTGAATAATTAGTTGGAACATCTGTGGTTGGGGAGCTCCGGCCAAAAGGAGCGTCATTAAAGACTTCATCCGCCTTGAAATTCCTCATCAATCAGCTTTTGAACTACCTACAATGGTTCAAACCATATAAGCACGAGAACTCTATCAAGTATCAACCAATATCTACATTTAGAAAAGGAATGCAACATTGTATATCAAATTAAACGATAATGTTGGATCACCACTTAACCCAAAAGCTTAAGTAGTTATTCTAAAATAATTTTTTCTAGATATTCTCAACACTTCTCTTAACATGTGGGTTTGGATACAGGGAGTGTTAGAGTGTGAACAATATCTCACATCGATTAGGGAAGGGGATGATCATGTGGGTTTGGATACAGGGAGCAAATAACATAACTGGGGTTTAAACTTAAGACCACCCACTAGATTTAAAGGTTAAAATTGTTAGGCTAAAATAACTTGACCAATTCAAAATATTTTCAACAAATTAGAACAGGACTCAAAGAAATTTTAACACCCTCCTAAAGAAACAATTGCACAGAGAGTTCTATATAAAGTTCAGCACGACTTGATTACAATCTAGAATACCTTTGTCATTGTTGCCGTAACCAATATAGTTTGAAATCCTTTGTCATCATGCGATGATGCACGATTTTTTAATGGACCAAGAAACTTGCGAATGTCTGGACCAAATCCACGATCAAACATGGTGTCTGCCTCATCCAGCACCTACTAAAATGTCATCATAATCATGAAAATACAAGTACGCATTGCAAAACAAATTTGTAAAAAAACTAAACATGTGTTTGTTTTGCAAGTTTGATACGGTCCTCGAAACCAATATGTTTGCTACAATATATTAATTTTAAACTTTCTCCAATTCCATGGATATCTACGTATACAAATTTATACACCAAACACGAGTTACACAAATTTGAACTTCACAACCTCAGACTGCACAATAAGGCATTTGGTTTGTGGGTTTGAACTGTAGGTTTCTATAGGGATCACATTACCTCTCATGATCCCTGGTTTTACTACAAATACATTTTTTTTATAGGAAGGTTTACTACAAATACATTAATTTTCAACTTTTTTTTAAATACCATGGATTTTAAACAATGTACAAACCCATACATCAAACAAAGACTATACAAATGCAGACTTCACAACCTCAAGCTACACAAACTGAGACTTCTCAAGCCCGGAAACCAAAAAATCAAAATAACTAGCTAATTAATAAATAGATAATTAAAAAATGATTTTCCTGTATTTTAGTAGGTTACCGTGGGCAAGATAATTTTTTTAAAAAAATTAAAAATTATTTTTTAATTTAAATAAAAAATTATTTTTTTAAAGAAACTAAGAATATTTTAGATAATTAAATTAAAAATATATTCAAAATAATACATTTAGTAATTTAGATAAATTTTACTTTATCGTACTTTTTTCAAGCTCAATTTCAAATACAACGATTTTTTTTTTTAAATAACACTTTTTCACTTTTTTAAATTAATAAATTAGTTTTCATTGAATTATTTATATATACTCATTTAGATTCTTAAAAGTTAGGATAAAATATCATTTTATTCTCTAGACTTTTAATAGTTACATTTGTTGTCCCTAAATTTTCAATTCGTTTCGTTTTAGTCTTTTTATTTGTGTTTTTTCGCCTGAGAAATTAAAAATGTTTCATTATAGAAATATGCAATGAGGTTCAATGACATATCCTGGCCATCAGTATGTGGAACAAAAAATGTAACTTTTGAAAGTTTAGGGACTAAAATAAAACCCGGGTAAAAGTTTGAAGTTAATAAAATCAATTTTTAGTTATTATTACAATACTTGATCAATTTAGTTTGCCAACTCCCCAATTTTACTATTTAAACTCCATGGCTTATAATTTTACCCTAATCATTTCATTATTTCAAATCTAGGGGTTAACAAGCCTAAACTCAAGTGTTGTAACCCCTTCTACTAAACATGGATTGGGGTATGTAAGCTCACCCCACCCCACCCCACCTTACCCTAGGGGTGCAAGGTGAAATTGAAAAACCGAACCGAACCGTGTATCGAACCGAATCAAAACTTATTGGTTCTGTTCGGTCTATATCATAAAAACCAATTATTTATTCAATTTGGTTCGGTCTAAGCTAGAAAAACCGAGAGGCAACCGAACCGAACCGATAAATAGAATTAAAAAAAAAAAGAAAAAAAAAAAAACATAATTAGATAAGGCAGAGAGGTGAAATGATTTGACATTTCTCTCTGCCTTACATTCTTCGTCTGCTTCGCTCAAGAGAAAAGAAAGAGAAGGTTGGCGTCGTGGCTCCGCCGTTGTGTCTTCGTCGTGTCTCCGCCATCGCGTTGCCGGTTGGTCTGTTTTCCCTCTCTCTTTCTTTTCCTATTTCTTTCTTTTTTCCCGCTCTCTTTCTTTCCCATCTCTGTCTTTTTTTCGGTTTTGATTTTCCTCTCAAGTCCGACCCGAATCCAAAAAACAAACTCTCGAAGACTCCTGACGAATTAGAAGCAAAGCTTCTTCAATGGCTACCTCAGTATTTACACCCCATATTTACAGGTTCCCATCTTCAATTCCCACTTCCTTCAAACATAAACTCAAATTCAATTCCATTCCCAATTCAATTGTCTCTCTTCAATCTTCACCAGTTTCATTCTCTGATCCTTTCGTTCTTCAACTAGCTGAAACTCTCGAAGACTCTCTCCCTTCTTCTTCTTCTTTTCCTCTCCAGAAACTAAGGGAATCTTCCTCAGAGAATCTTCTTTCAACTCCATGGCCTTCTCGTAAAGATGAGCCCTTTCGTTTCACTGATATTTCTCTCATAAAACAGTCCCAAATCCACCCTATTTCTCTTCCTCCTCACTCTTCTCATTTATCATCCATTCCTTTAGATACCCAATTCCCCAATATTGTTATTGCTGATGGTCATGTAATCAATTCCCTTTCCAATTTGAAAGATTTGCCAAATGGGGTTTTTGTTGGCAGCTTAATTGATTTGAATTCTGAGAGTGTTGTCTTGAAAAGGGTGTCTGAATTATTTGATGGGAATTTTGTTGGGGACTTGTTTTGGTCCATTAATGGTGTGGGAGCTCCTGATTTAACCGTTGTTTATGTTCCTGAGGGGTGTAAGGTTGAGAATCCTGTCAATTTGAGGTATTTTTCAATTCAAGGTGGTGATGAGGAGTCAAAAATTTTGCCGGTTTCGAATCCAAGGGTGTTGGTTTTGGTTGAAAATGGAGGAGAGATTGATATCATTGAGGAGTTTTTGAGTGGAGATGAGAGTTTATGTTATTGGACTAATACTGTTTTGGAAGTGATGATTAGAAATGGAGGTAAGGTTAGACATTCTTATATTCAGAATCAGTCTTTAGATGCTGCTCATATCAAATGGACTTTTGTTCAACAGGTAATGCCTTGCAGTTGGTATTTTTTTTCATTGCAAAAGTTGTTTCATTTGGTGTTGTTGGTTCCTTAAATTCAGTGTTTTGTTCCGTGTGAAACGCACTCACGTGCAATAGTCCTCTGTAGGGGAAAGGATTTACATATGCTATGCTATAGGAGAAACAGATTTGCATATGCTATGTTGTTATTTTGATGCTACATGATCTCATTGTTAATTGCCGTCTATGTTTTCCATCTTTTCTCTTATTCATCTACTTTTAATCATGGCACTCGTAAGAGTTCAATACACGAATGATCATTTGAAGATGTTACAGGAATCTACTAGTACATATGAGCTCACAGAGATCAGCACTGGTGGAAAATTGAGTAGACACAATGTTCATATCCAGCAATTAGGACCAGAAACTACCACAGAATTATCCACATTACACTTATCTGTTGGCAATCAAACACAAGATCTACATAGTAAGCTAGTGCTGGACCATCCGCGAGGATATGCAAGGCAACTTCACAAATGTATTGTTTCTAATTCCCTAGGACAAGCTGTATTTGATGGCAATGTAAAAGTGAACAGGTATGCTTTCTTTTTCGAGAATTTTTTTTCCCTCTATACTTGGTCGAGTGAGGCAATTGTAATCTTAAAGTTTTAATTTATTCAATTGAACTTTGACCTTAAATAAGTGGTACAATGAATGCCATTTGTTAGTTGATGCTATCTTTTAGGGATTGTAGTTGGGTGTTGGTGTTCTTGTAGTTGACAAAGCCTTTTTTATGGATGCTGGTTTATGTGCCTGTGTTAACATTTTATATGGTTGAATTGGGGTATTTTGGGGCTGGGTTTGGACTTGTTTTTGTCTATTTGATAAATTGCGTCTGGGATTGAGGGTTTTTTGTGGTTGAGTTTGAACGGTAATTTTTTGGGGGTAGGTTATAAGTGTTTGGTTGGATGGATTTTTGGATGACTGATAGGATCCAAACTATATTAATACGGAAATAGAACAATTACAGAAGTACTTAGCATTCGAGAGGCTTAGAACTCTCCCCTTCAATAGCCTAAAGACTACAATACTCAAAATATGGATATCCTAACCCCTCACATTCACTCTATTTATAACCCATATTCCCTAACTAACTCTCCCACTAATTTACTAATATACCCTTACACCCTTCCCTAACATACCGGGCCCTCAAAGACACCTTGTCCTCAAGGTGTGGTTCAACTAATTACACTCGAACAACTCCAGCTCCTACCAATACATCGTCAAAAAAAAAACAGAAGAGATTAAGACTAGCCAAATAAAAATTGAAGTAGCCAATGTCATCCAAGCTAGCAAGCACGCAATCAGCTTTCTCCGACAATCAAAATAGGTGGCAAATGCTAACTGTACAGCCGTTGCTAAAGTATCCTTGAAATTCAGTTGTCCAATTTGAATAATCCCAAGCATGTCCTTCGGTTTGCTATCCCATCCTTTATGGAATAAAATAGTTGTACATTGACTATATGATTAAATTTGAGGGAGCGTGTTGAGATATATATGATATATGATTAAATTTACCTGTACCCATTGGCTTAAGCTTTTGGGTATAGTGGGTGATTTAACATATTCAATATGGTATCAAAGCCTCGGTTTTAAATTTTGTTGCCGTCTCTATTACGATCTCGTTTTGTTCCCTCGCCGGGGTAAGATTTTCCGGCGAGGGAGCACCTTCATTTGATCTTCTAAATTTTTTATTAGCCCCTCAATTTAGGGCTTGTTTGTTCATCCTTCCTAAGGTAAAATTAGGGTTTGGATCTTAGAATACAACCTTTTAGTGGTTGTTTGTTGTCACCATCCCCATAGACAGAACCGCCGTCTTCCGAATCGTTGAGTCGCTACCGCCGTCTGCCGGAAAACGCCGCGCGTGAAGCTCACGCGCCGCCACTTTCTCCTCCCCCTTCCTCACGTGCGGGCGCGTGAGCCACCTCCTCATGGTGCTGTTCGTTTGGTTTTGCTCGGAATTCCAATTATGATCGTTTTGGAGTGGTTTTAGGTGCAAATAGTGCTTGGTTTGGATGGAAACGAGAGATTTCTCTGCTGTCCAGATCTGTTTTTGGGAACTAGTTGGGTTCACATCTGTTTTTCTGGGTTTATGCTTGCTGTCCACTGCTGTCCAGATTTTGTGCTATTTTTCCATTCGTGGACTACATCTATGAGGCTAAATCCTTAGCCGTTTGTTGGGTTTTGATAGCTCCAGTTGGATATCGTCTATGGGTGTGGAACATACGTATGACATACGAGTTTAGGATTTTTTAGGAGCAATTGAGTTTTGTGGATCTTGGTGTGCCGTTAAGGTTTTCTTCCTCCATTATACCTAAATAAATCTGGGCTTTGGGTTAACATTATGTTGTGGTTATTTGTTGACACCTCTCCACGTTAGAGGAAAGAGAAACCGCCGGTGATACCGTTTGTCCAAAAACCATTAGGCTTTCGTTCAGCCTTACCATCCTCTGCAGCTCCTCCTAGCTACGCTTTTCCCGGGGTTAATTCTTTTCCGACGACGGTTCCATTTTCCGACGGACCTTCGGAAAATTCCACCATTTGGTCTCCTTCTCTTTCATCTTCCCTTTACAAAATCGATGCTTGGGGTGCTCCTTATTTCTCTGTCAATTCCTCTGGGAATATGACTATTCGTCCTTACAGTAGTGCCACTCTTCCTCATCAAGAGATTGATTTGCTTAAGATTGTTAAGAAGGCTTCAGATCCAACTTGCTCTGGTGGGTTGGGCTTGCAATTGCCCCTTATTGTTCGTTTCCCTGATGTTCTTAAAAATTGTTTGGATTCTCTTCAAGCTGCTTTTGATTTTTCCATTCAGTCTCAGGGTTTTGATTCTCATTATCAAGGTGTTTATCCTGTTAAATGTAACCAAGACCGTTTTGTTGTTGAAGATATTGTCAAGTTTGGATCTTCTTATTGTTTTGGTTTGGAAGCTGGGTCTAAACCTGAACTTCTCCTTGCTATGAGCTGTTTGTGCAAAGGGAACCCAGATTCTCTTTTGATTTGTAATGGTTTTAATGATGCTGAGTATATTTCCTTGGCTCTTATTGCTAGGAAATTAGCTTTGAATACGGTGATTGTGTTGGAACAAGAGGAAGAGCTTGATCTGGTTATTGATTTGAGTAAGAGGCTCTTTGTTCATTCTGTGATCGGTATGCGAGCGAAGGTTCGTACCAAGCATTCGGTCATTTTGGGTCTACTTCTGGCGAGAAAGGGAAGTTTGGTTTGACCACCACACAGATTATCCGTGTGGTTAGGAAACTTGAGCAAGTGGGTATGCTTGATTGTCTTCAATTGTTTCATTTCCACATTGGTTCTCAGATTCCCAATACTGCTTTGCTTGCTGATGGGGTTGGTGAGGCTGCTCAGATCTATTGTGAATTGGTCCGTCTCGGTGCTTATATGCGGGTTATTGATATTGGAGGCGGTCTGGGAATTGACTATGATGGGTCTAAGAGTACTGATTCTGAGTTGTCTGTTGCTTATGGACTTGAAGAATATGCCTCTGCTGTTGTTGAAGCAGTTTGTTGTGTTTGCGACCGCAGGGCAGTTAAGCACCCGATTATTTGCAGCGAAAGTGGCCGAGCGATTGTTTCACATCACTCGGTTTTGATCTTTGAGGCTGTTTCTGCTAGTTCTTATGATGCCCCAGCTATGAGTTCCCTTGACCTGCAGTATCTTGTTGATGGACTTACGGAGGATGCTCGCATTGATTATCAGAATCTATCGGCTGCACCTTGTATGGGTGAATATAAGACATGTTTTCTGTATGCAGATAAGTTGAAGCAACGCTGTGTTGAGCAATTCAAGGATGGGTGTTTGGGGGTTGAACAATTGGCTGCTGTTGATGGGCTTTGTGCTTTTGTTTAATCGGATGCTGTTAGAACCTATCACGTGAACCTCTCTATTTTTACCTCAATTCCAGATTTTTGGGGCTTTGAGCAACTCTTTCCTATTGTTCCAATCCATCGTCTTGATCAGAGGCCTTCTCAGAGGGGTATTCTGTCTGATCTTACCTGTGACAGTGATGGGAAGATTGATAAGTTTATTGGAGGCGAGTCGAGCCTGCCTTTGCACGAGCTGGAAAGGAATGATAGTTTGAATGGTGGAGGTGGGCGATACTACTTAGGGATGTTTCTGGGTGGGGCTTATGAGGAGGCTCTCGGTGGTTTTCATAACCTGTTTGGTGGCCCCAGCGTGATTCGGGTGATGCAGAGTGATGGTTCACATAGCTTTGCGATGACTCGTTCTGTGCCATGGCCATCGTGTGGGGACGTCCTCCGAGTGATGCAGCATGAGCCTGAACTCATGTTTGAGACACTCAAGCACCGCGTGGAGGAGTACGGGCAGGATGAAGATGGCATGGCAATAGCTAACCTGGCGAATAGCCTTGCCATCTCTTTTCGCAACATGCCTTATTTGTCCAGTGCTTCTTCCTGCTGCAATGAGAATGGTTACGATGGTGTTGTGGATTCCGCTGCTGTCGATGGCGAGCAGTGGGCTTATTGCTATGCTTGAGTGTTTTTTAAGACTGAGAATAGCCTCTCAGCCATCCCTATTAGCTATTTGGTGTTTTAGTGGTCTGTTTTATTTCCATGTCCTTGGGTCCGTCGGTGTATTTCCATTAATTTCTTTTTTTTGATGCATCCTTTGCTGTGTTGCCAAGGGATATATATGAGAGCCAGTGTTAGCTCCTTTCCTTTGGCCCTTTCTTTTTATATGTACAACGGAGGGGATAGGAAACCGAATCCGCACCGTGTTAATGACACTTTCTCCGGGCAACTCTCATAGCTTCCGCTCAACGAAGACAGATTCACAAAGTCATATTTGGGTCACGTGTTTAGCAAACTCAAGTTGGTCTCTGTTATGTCATCTTGAGTTTGAGCGGGGATGTTAGAATTATATTTATTATATTCCTTATTTAGATTAGGGATATTTTCCTTATCTTTTAGTATCTTTTAGTTTACTTGTTTAAGTTAGTTTCCTAGTCTAACTAGGTTTCTTTTCTATATAAGTTGATGTAATCTCCATAAGATTTAACCTAATGCAATATATCATTAGTCTTTCCGTTTACACATAACAATTAAATGCAGAACTACATAAAACGAAAGTTGATAAGCCATAAGGAAAGCAACTCTGTTTCTAGAACTGATACTTCTCCAAGGGAAGTTGATGAAATTTGGTTCAACCTTTGTATAATTCAAATTTCTGATGATGTAAGATAATATGATGAATATCTGAAAAATTTTCAGGGATGTAAATATAGAATGTATACATTGTATTGAATCTTGATAATGAACTAGGGGAAAAGTTTAACCTTTAATGACAGTACTATAATGTTGTTTTTTCTTTCTGATATTGTTTGTTGGCTATTCAAATAAAGTTTTAATCTATATGATGAGGGTCTAAACTCAAAACAACTGATACTCTGATTTCTGTATGTCAAAGTTTATGCCTAGTTGATAGATACACCAATTTCATCTATTTTTTATGATAAAAAAAAATCTTTCATTTAATTTACGGGTGTTTTACATTGTTCTTTTCATTCTTGTCTTGCAAATAGGATCATCCCACTTTATTGACTGTCTAATCCTTGTATTTGAAAATTTCAGATATGCACAGCAGACAGATGCAGGACAACTAACAAGGACCCTTCTTCTGGAACCTCGAGCAACGACAAACCTGAAGCCCAATCTTCAAATTATCGCTGATGATGTCAAATGCTCACATGGGGCTTCTATAAGTGACCTGGAGGAAACTCAACTTTTTTATTTCCAGGCTCGCGGAATTGATTTAGAGACGGCAAGGAAGGCTCTGATATTTTCTTTCGGAGCGCAGGTGATAGAACGGTTGCCTTATGCTTCACTCCGCAAGAAAGTTGAGAATCAAATAAAGGAATCATTGAACCTCACAATTGATTGATTCTATAAGGACCCGAGGTTTGATGTCGGGTAATTAGAATTGTCCCTATATTGATTTGTTTATTTAGTATTTTTAACTAAGGAAAATTATTTGCTAAGCGTATTTTGGTTAACTAGTTATTAACCATAAATAGTTTCTTTTAAAAAAAAATTTGTTTTAACCATAGTTAGTTTAACTATGGGTGGGGTTTTAAGAAAAGGAAATAATTAACTATAGTTAATTTAGGATTGGGGGTTAGTTAGCAAAGGAAAGAAGAGGAGGGGTTTGAAGTTAATGTTAGGAGGTGGAAGGGTTTGGAAATAAGATGAAGGGGTGGAGGGATTTTTCTTGCAATTTGAATTTTTTTAATTTTTATTTTAGAAATTAAAAAGGAAAAAGGAAAGAAAAGAAAAGAAAAGGAAAAAAAAACACACTCCCTCATCTTTTTCTCCTCCCAAACCCGTAGCCCCCCTCTCTCCCTCTCCCTTTCATTTTGCTTAATTTCCTTCAACCAATTTTGGTGAGTTTGAGTGTTGTTTCAAAGGGGTTTTGTTGATTCATGGTAGATTCATCATCCTAGGAAGGATTAAGCAAGCAATCTCAAGTTCCAACAAGTTTCAAGTAAGTTTTCTAAAGAGGAATTTCTAGGTTTTGGTCATAAAAGGATGGGTTGTTCTTGAATGTTTTAATTTTGCTATGGGAGGTTTTTTTTCCTTCACTTTAAAATCTGGAAATTGATAATCAAGACATGTTTACCAACCTTGGGAAGTATTGTTTTAAGTGTTCATTGGTAGTTAGAAGCCATGGATGTTTTTAAAGCTTAAAGAAAACTCCATTAATGGAGGATTTTTAAGCTACTAGTTTTCTTAAAATTGGGTTTCTTGTTTAATCTTATAGTATATCAATTCTGGAATATCCTTGCTGATTTGGAGAGTTTAAGGTTAAGTGTATATATATATATATATATATATATATATATAGAAGGAAAAAGGGAGGAGACTATGGATGATGATAAGCTTTCAAAAGACTCCATTAATGGAGGTTTTTGAAGCTTCTAGCTGGCTTGAATTTGGGTTTTTCTTAATTATTCTAAAGGGGCTGTCAAAAATGGGAAGTTTGGGTGTATATATATATATTTTACACATGAAAAACATTTTGGAAAGACAAACCAATGAATTAGTGTTAATTCTCCATTTGGCCAAAAAACTACACACTAAATTAGCTAGTTTTGGGGTTTTTTCTTCTACCCGGGTTGATTTTTGTAATTGTTCTTGTTGGGCTGAGATGTTACTTTATTTTAAGCTTGAATATGTTTGGGATGGTTTGTTGTAGGAGACGGACAAGCACGGATAAGTATAAAGCTTAATTGTGAAGGTGAGAACAAGAAGAATCAAATCGGTAACGGCGACGTGGTTTGCGATTGTTAGAAGGATGATGTGGGTTTGGAAATGGTTATGGCTGTTTGGAAACACTTTAATGTGTAATTTGAATGAGAAATGGAGTTGTGGAAGTAATGGGAGACGAGATCCAAGTTTGACTCGTTCTTAAGAGTTGGAAGAGCGGTTTTGCTTAAGCATTTGCTTTTATTTACTACTCGAGATGCTTTGACATGCCTATTACTTTCATATATCTAAATTGAGATAGAATGGTATATTTACTTGTTTTACTCGCTTTCCAAGTCAAAGATCGAGTCATATTCTGAATTGGGAATCATGTTATTCATGCTCAATATGTTTTAGATTATTGTTTGATGAGTAAAAGTATAGCAATTTGCCACGGCATCATGCTTGAAGTTTAATATACTTGTTGTGCTTAAATGTTATTTCCAATAGCAATGGTAGAGAAAACATGATTAGTGCATTTCATATCATCTCATTTCATTCATGCATTATAGAGTGGTTATAATAATAACCTGGAAGAATATACGAGCTACGGCTCAAGTGTGTTTTGTGATAAAGTGTGGGATGCCTATGGTAGGACACGAGAAAGTTTGTGGAATTTATGTGTGGAAGTAACGTGATTGCGGAGGTGGTAATAGCTAAGTGATTGATGACCCAGTTTTTGCCTCGAACTTGGAATAGTAATGGTTATGCATACCTTATATGTTACTATTTCCATGTTTAACGTATACTTTGACATCCAATTACACTGTGCATAATATTTCGTTCTTTGCATATCATCGTTTTCATTCCTTTTGTTTTCACTGAGTGTCATGCTTAGAGGTGCTCTATATCACCTTTCAAGTACTCGGAGAGGTCGTGGTCGAGGAGCGGCTGATGGTGCTCGTTGATTCACGGGATGAAGTCTTTTGGATTTGCCTATAGACACGCGAGCCATATGTTTCTGGGAGTGTTGTTTTGAAAAGTTGTACTTATGTTTAGTGTTAAAACTTTAAACTTTTATGTACATATCGTGTTTTGTATATCGTTTTAAACTGGTGCACCATACTTTGCTTATTTTGGAATTTTGAACTTATGTGATATTCTGAAAAGGTCGATGCGTCGAGTTGGTTTATTAAACAGGTTGATGTATGTATTTGGGTTATTGAGTTTACGTATACATCGTGCCGAAATTTTGAATGTTTTGTTAAATCATACGGTTTAAGGTCTAATCTCTTCGCTTCCGATTGTGTGCTCGCGTCCTAGATTTTCAAATTAAGTTGGGTCGTCACAGATTTTCATAGTTAAAAAGTCTGATACTGATTAATCCTAATTATGGAAATAAAAAAAGGCCTTGAAAATCAAGCAAATTTAGTATCTTTGTGAAACATTATTGAACTTCATTAGATTCCCTAAATGAATTTTGTAGGCTGTTATTTTGTCCCAATTGTTGTAAAATAGTATTATCAATTTATTTATTGTAATAAAAACTCATTTTATAGCTTTTAAAAGTCTGTGTCTAAAACAGTTTTGTAACTTTTGTTCACAAGTGAAATGCACAAATGGGAAAGAGGATTCTCAAATCCTTATGAGACTACTGATTTCATATTGATTTCCTTACTTTCCTTTTCTAATATCGAGTCATTTCTTGCTTAGAAGTTTTAATATAATATGATTTTTGTATTAAGGATATTTATAAATCACATTTAAATGGTTTTCTATTTTACAAATCATTTAATAAAATCCAAATCCATTTTATTAAGTAAACAAATGGAAGATATTATATTAAATTTCTTTTGAAAACTTCATAATTAAAAAAATGGTGTTTTTTTTAAGTTGTGATTAGAGTGAATCTCGGTTAATAGCTGTTTTACAAACTATTCTTTTCTATTATTTTTAATTCTAAAAATTGTTTAGATAGATAATTTTTTTTTTGTTTTATATATATATATATATATATATTAACTTTAAAATATAAAATATTAAAATTACTTTATTCATACAAATAGGATGATTATATTAGAATAATTAATATAAAAACAATAAAGAAAACAAAAACTATTTTTAAACACGTTTCAAACAAGGTTTTAAGGGCCTGTTTGCTTCACAATCTGGAAAACATGATCTGAATTCAATGAATTTTAATAAATTCAGAGTTGTATTCTGAAAATTTATTGGTTTTAAAACTGTGGTTGGTAACATATTCAGAATTTAAAATTGAGATTCAAAATTTTGAAATATGTGTTTGATTGGATATTTAAAAAATTCAGAATTGAGGAACATGTGTTTGATTTAGAATTCAGTTTTCAATGGTCTAAATATAAAATTAATTTTTTATATAAATAATAAGACGTGTTTGACAAAAATTAATTTGTTATACTTTTATAAATACAACAAAATATTATTTAAAAGAATACAGGTTTATTCCTACAACAAAAACAATGCAGAACATAATTACTTTCTCATATCTCTCCCGAAGTGTTTTCAACACATCACCATTACAAGATTACGAGATCTATAATTAGAATAACACAATCCTTCCTTTCATGACCATAATGTTGAAGTCTTTTTTTAGCTTTTTAGTTCTTCATTTTCTTCGTATTCGCCCGCTTCTTGGTATTACAGATAATTGGATACGAGATCATTCATGTTGCTCTCAGCTTCCGTGAATTCCATTTATTGGAACTGATATCAACTAGACACATAGAGAGCAAGGAAACGACATAATCAATAGAGAAATTAGAAGGCAATTAGGAAGGATCAAGCATAAAAACTGGGAAACATATATATTATGATTAATTCAATCATGATAATTTAATTAAGGAGAATAAAATGAATGCCAAACAATTGCTTTGGTACCACAACGGTATTTGCATTAGCTTTGTCAATGAGTTCATAGGAGCACATGTGGTTTGTCATTTTTAATAAGAAGAAAATGCAACAAAGGAAAATTTATGTGTTCAAAGGAATCACATCTGCTTGTAATGTGATAATGGAAAAAACACATGCATTTTTCATTGTTAAAAAAATTTGAAAACACAAGAAGATGTTGATTTTAGAAAATAACCTCCTGTCATGAGTTTCATCTTTCCTTTCCAGAAAACAAAACTAGAGTAAGAATTCTCCCATTTGAATGATTGAAATTAGAGATAATTATCCCAATATCACAATTTTCCTCCCTCTTTACATAAATAGCCACACTTTTTATTTTGTAAAATATTAGCCATATAAAAATGTAAAAATATCAAAAAACCCTTCATGTCACATCATTCCTTCTTTCCTCTCTCTTCCCCTTCTCTCACCCACCGTCCTTTTTTTTTTTTTTAATATTCATCTCTCTCTAATTTTTTTTTAAAAATTTCCCTCTCATTTTTCCCTCCCATCTTTTTCTATATATATTTCATTCTCTCCCTCCCACCCTCATTTTTTTCATTTTTTCTCTCATTTCTTCTTCCATCTCTCCGTCATTTTCTTTATCAATTTCATATCATGTTCTTTCAAACTTTCATTTCATTTCTTCGTCCTTCTCTCCCTCATTTTCTTTATCCATTTCATATCAATTTCTTCCCCCTCTCCCTCCTTCTTTCGTTTTTTTCAAAAATCCATTATTTTAATCTTTTACAAATGTTTATCTCACAAATTTCCTACGCCTTTTAATTTACTATCTCTCTACTTAATTTCTTCTCATTCTCGTTTTTTCATATATTATTTGTAATACACGTGATACACATAAACTATGTGTTTTTCTCATACGTAATATACATTTTTTGTGGTCTGTAATATACGTATTATACACTTTTTCGTGGTCTGTTAATATTCAGTCTGTAATATACGTAATATACGTTCTACTTCTATCTTGCTTAATATAGAGTGTGTAATATACGCAATATACATTTTTCCATGGTCTGTTTAATATTCAGTCTATAATATACGTAATATACCTTTTTTGTGGTCTGTTTAAATATATATCTTGTAATATACGTGCTATACATAACCGTCTGTTTTTATATTCATCATCTCTCTAATGTTTTTTTAATGTATAGTTCTTTAATATACGTAATATACATAACTGTCTGTTTTTTTAGTCCACTATATTGGTTACTAAAATATACATTCTTAAGTATACACAATATACAAAAAAATGGCGAGGGTTGGTGTACAGAGCTCTTCCTTTATATTCTGTTTTTTTCTTAGTCGTATATTTGATAATATACTTACTATACGTGATATACACTCCTCTCTCTTTTATGTTCTTTTTTTTCTTAGTCGTACATTATGTAATATATGTACTATACATAAAATACAGTTCTTTTCTTCTGTTTGTATATTAAGTATTTTTTGTATATTATTGTTATGTAATTAACACTCTTTTGTATATTTAGTATTTTTTGTATTCTATTTTCTTCCTTCTCTCTCTTCATCTCTCTCTTTTTTTTATTTAAAAAATATACCATTTTCATCTATACTCTTTTTTGTCTTGTTTTCCATAATCCATGGTTGCTCTTATTTAAAAAAAACCACAATTTTCATATTCTAGAAACTCCCCCATCACATTTTTTCCCCATATTTTACGAATCTACTCTATCTTTTTCCATTTCTTCTTTTTCTCTTTTTTTTTGTTCATAAATCACGTTTTACGTTTTTGTTCTTTTTTTTATTCATATTTTTCCTTCAAAATATTAGATCTTATAGATCTTGAAGATTTTGGCATGGATCTTGAAGATTTTGGCAAAAGGTAATTTTTTTTTTTTTTTTCGAATTTTTTTGTTATATGTTGTAATATACGTAAAGTACTATCCGTTATATACGTTGTGCCTGTTTGTCTAAATATATGTTATGTAATATACGTAATGTACATAAGTGACGAAATTATCAACGATCACCTTTTGTCATCATAACTGTTTTTCTAAATGTATAGTTTTATAATATACGTAATATACATAACTGTCTGGTTATCTACAATATCTATAATATACGTAATATACATAAATGTATAGTTTTTTTAATGTATAGTTCTGTAATATACGTAATATACATGTTGGTTATTAAAATGTAAATTCTTAAATATACACAAAATACGAAAAAATGATGAGTGGTTGATGTACACACCCACTTCTTTTATGTTTTGTTTTTTTTCTTAGTCGTACATTATGTAATATACATACTATACGTAATATACATCCCCCCCTCTTTTTATGCTCTGTTTTTTTTGTTAGTCGTACATTATGTAATATACGTACTATATATAACATACGGTTTTTTTCGTCTGTTTGTAAATTAAGTATTTTTTGTATATTAAACATTGTGTAATTAATGCTCTTCCATTTTCCATTTTGCAGATTAAATGATATGTAAATTACGTACATTGCGTACATCCTTCACTTTTTCTCAAATGCACATACGAACCGGAGGACAACATACACAATATACCAAATGTACATAACACTTTATGTGAGAGGAAAAAGTATAAATAATATGCTAAAATGAATCTACAAAAATGATTTAAAATCGAAATATGAAGTATAAAATCAAAAATAATAAAAAAATACTGAATATACTAAAGAACTATAAACAATATACTAAATATACCATAAACTGGAAAGAAATAATGCACCGGGAAAGAAAAATTGCATTGGAAAAGAAAAATGTCAGAAGTGTCAGACCATACGTAACATACAGGCGTGTCAGAGTGTCAGACTATACCTGACATACGGAAAGGGCAGTTTTGGTATATTAAAAAATTGAATAGTAAAAAGTGGCTACCTTCTCAAATTCTCCCCCTCTTGGCTATCTTGTTAAAAGTGATGATAAATGTGGCTATTTTGATTTTTGCCCCTTGAAATTATGTTTCTTTTTACCCTTTGACCAAGTTTTCTTCTCTAGTTTTTTTTTTATAGAATATGCAATCTAACCAGAAAATTTGGTTTTACATCTTGAGAAAGAAAATGAAAATAAAAATAAAAGATGGAACAAACAAAGAATAGGAAAAATCAGTAACAAATAAGCACAGTTCCTTCTCAAGATATACATGAGAGATTGAAAACCTAGTTCTATAAATTCTCCTTTTATGAGAACAAAACACAATAATAAGAAATTACAAGAACAAATCTCTGTTTCAATCATCCTCTATATTAAATGAAGCAATTCCATCTTCTTCTCTAGAGCCCTAACTTACCCATCCGGCCAAGATAGAGATCGATGGCCAGTAGAACTAGAGAGATACATGAGGTCCAATCAACCTGATCTTTGATTCTTCTCCCTCCTCAATCGACACACAGTAGATCGATCTACGCATGTAATTTCGCAGGAAAAAAGAGAGTGGGATTTTGTCTTTGAGATTTTTTTTCAAAGCTTCGTTTATCAATGGAGTTTCAGTTTTTGTTTTTTTTTCAAAGCTTCGTTTATCAAGGTATTGGGAGTCCCTTGACAGTTCATAGCTTGAAGGAGCAGGTTGCGCTCCACTCTCTGGGGTTAGTGTTTTTAGCAGAGATGAAGAATCGTTCGTATGTGTTAGACGGTGTCAAGAGAGCCATTCATTTCAATTCCTGTTATAAGGTTAATCCGGTTGGCATTAGTGGAGGTCTATGTTTATTTTGGAAGGATGAAGTGTTTGTTTCTGTTGTTAAAAGTTCAAGTTATTTTATACAGGCTGATGTTTTAGATTCAGAGTCAAATCAGATGTGGAGTTTATTCTGTATTTATGCCAGTACAGATGATAAAATAAGAGCTTCTCAATTTCAAGAGCTTTCCAAACGTCTTAAGAATTGCCATAGCAAAGTTCTTCTTATCGGTGATTTCAATGATTTACTTCTTCGTGATGAGAAGCTGAGGGGAATTCCTAGATCTACACAAAGTTTGAGAGGTTTCCGTGAATTTGTTTTTGACAATGATTTGCAGGATCTGGGCTATTCAGGATATCCATTTACTTGGGCTAACAGACGTAATCCAACTTCTTTCATTCAAGAACGCATTGATAGAGGATTGGTCTCTGAAGCTTGGTTAAATCTTTTTCCCCAATCTATCCTTTTTCATTTGGATTCTATTGGTTCAGATCATAAAATGATTTTGGCTAATATAGATCCCAAGATTCAAAAGAGGAAATCGTATTTCAAATATGACCAACGTTGGGGTAAGGATGGTAATTGTAAGGAGGTTATCAAGACTGCTTGGAAGACAAAATCTGTGGGTAGTAACGCTTATTGCTTTGTTGCAAGGGTTAAAGCTGTAAGGAAGGGTATTTTAGCCTGGAAAAAGAAAACAAAATGGAGTGCTTGTGGTTATTTAGCTCAACTTAAAAGTGATTTTTCTACATCTTTAAACTGTGTTTCACCAAATATGGATCACATTCGAAAACTCGAAGCAAAAATCAAAGAAGCTGTTATTTTTTATGAGCACTACTGGAGAATTAAATCTAGAGTTCTTTGGCTTAAAGAAGGAGACAAAAATACATCTTTTTTTCATTCCAAAGTTAAATTACGAAGACAATTTAATTCTCTCAAAGGCCTTGAGGATGATAATGGAATCTGGAGAACTGGAGAAGAAGAGATTGTGCTTATAGGCATTCGTTATTTTGAAAAATTATTTACTTCTTCTCCTCCTTCGATTTGGATTTTTGTTTATGGGGTATTTTGCCAAAGGTGTCCGATGGCGACAACCTATTTTTAACTCAGGAGCCTTCTAATTTGGAAATTCAACAGGCTCTATTTCAAATTCACCCGAATAAATCTCCTGGTCCAGACCGAATGACAATGGTTTTTATCAAGATCATTGGAATGTTGTGCAGCCTGATATTTTGAATTTGGTTAAAGACTTCTTTTGCACAGGATATATGTTACAGGAGTTGAATCATACTCATATCACCCTTATCCCTAAAACCAAATGTCCAACTAATATGAAGCAATTAAGGCCTATCTCTCTCTGTAATGTTGCCTACAAGATTATTTCTAAAGTTTTGTGCAACAGACTGAAATGTGTTCTTCCTTCCTTGATCAGTGAGAGTCAGACAACTTTTCTTAAAGGTCAAAATATTACAGATAATATTCTTATTGCTCATGAGTTGTTACATTCTATGAAGAATAGAAGATCTGGGAAGAATTACAGTTTGGGATTAAAGCTTGATATGGCAAAAGCTTTTGATAGGGTGGAATGGCACTTTGTTGAGTCTTTAATGAGTAAATTGGGTTTCTGTGAGACATGGATTAATTGGATTATGGCTTGTATTTCTACTACCTCATTCAGCTTGAATGTCAATGGCTTTCCGTTTGGTTTTTTTAAACCTAGTAGAGGCATCAGACAAGGAGACCCCTTATCTCCTTCTCTTTATTCTATGCACTGAGGGGCTTACTAGTTTAATTGATCTGGCAGTGCGAGAAGATAAGCTTCATGGCTTACAAACACCTCATGCGGGGCCTTGTATTACAAATCTGCTTTTTGCGAATGACTCTCTACTTTTTTGTAGAGCAAGTTATGAAGATATTCAATCTTTGAATCTCATTTTGAAACTCTATGGGGAGAATTCTGGTCAACTGGTAAATGTAGATAAAAGCAGTTTAGTGTTTAGTAAAAACACTCCTAATCATGTTCGAAGAGATATATCCTTTCAGCTGCAAATCAAGGCAAGTCCATCAATTGGCAAATATTTGGGTTTAGAGGTGCAATTCGGAAATTCAAAAGTGAAGATTTTCCAAGAGATCCGTGATAAAATTGAGAGACAGCGCATGGTTGGGCTGAGCATTTTCTTTCTCATGCAGGTAAAGAAGTATTAATTAAGTCGATTGTTATGGCTATGCCTGTTTATGCCATGAACTGCTTTTAAATTGCCTATCAAGCCGCGGTCGGATATTAATGCCATTATTGCAAGATTTTGGTGGCAAACCAGAAAAGATAGAAAGGGCCTGCATTGGGGATCTTGGGACAAACTCACAATTCCGAAACATTGTGGTGGGCTTAACATGAAGGATATCCAGAGTTTCAACCTCAGTTTACTTGCTAAACAAGGTTGGAATATTATTCATCAGCCAAATTCTTTACTGAGCAGAGTTTTAAAAGCTAAGTATTTTCACAATACTTCCTTTCTTGATTCATCTCAACCAAATAATTCCTCTTGGGGTTGGAGAAGCATTTTGGAAGGTAGGAAGATTCTTATTTCTGGTTTACGTTGGAGGGTTGGGAATGGACTTAATATTCGTATTTGGCAGGATCCCTGGTTACCTCGCCCTTCTTCCTTTTTACCTATTTCCCTTACTTTAATTTCTGATGCTTTGGTCTCCGATTTCTTCACTGCTGATCATAAAAATTGGAATGCAAATTTAGTCAATCATTACTTTAATCCTGTTGATGCTGCATTAATTCTTTCTATTCCAATCAGTAAGCATAACTTACCAGATCGTCTTATTTGGCATTACAATTGTTCTGGAAATTACTCTGTTAAATCTGGTTACAAGTCAGCTTTGAAATTTATCAATTCCAAAAGTTCTTTAATTTCTGGGGAAAGTAGTAATTCTTCCTTATCTTCAAAAAATTGGAATCTTATTTGGAAGGCCAAAGTTCCTCAAAAACTTAAATTTTTTATCTGGAAAGCTTGTAGAGGTTTTCTAGCTTCTAAATTTAATTTATCTAAAAGAGGTATTCCTATTAACCCTCATTGTGATCTTTGTGTTAATCGTTTAGAATCTATTTCTCATATTCTTCTAACATGTGAAGTAGCTAAGCGTTTTTGGTTTGCCTCTCCCATCTCTTTGGATACCAATCGTTTTGAGGATTTCAGTTTTCAGGCTTGTTGGGATATTATTTGTTCTCTTCTCCTTAATAACTTTGGTGATAGAACTATGCTTGATTTTTTCATAACTGGAGCTTGGAGGTTATGGAAGATGAGAAATGATATATCTTTCAATGGTTGTGATGCAAATATTCTTAGAGGTGTGTCTCAAGCTCAAGATGATTTTCAAGAATTTTACTCTTGTGATTCATTGCTGCCTAAACCAAGATTATGCTCTGCACCTTCACTTGATGTTCCCTTTGATGGCATTTCTTTACATTGTGATGCTGCCTGGATTTGTAATTCTTATATTGCCGGGTTTGGTTGGACTATCTCTTATTCGGCTGCCTCATTATTCTCAGTCAGTTTGACAGGTGACCTTTGCCTTAACTCTCTTCATGCAGAAGGGAAATGCATCCTAGCTGCTATGGATCATGCTAAAGCTTGTGGTTTTAAGAAGATTAAAATTTATTCCGATGCCAAACTTGCTTTAGACATTTTTATGGGGATTACTGTTTGTCCCTCTGATTTCTTTTGCATTTTAGATGTTTTTAAGTATCTTAGTCTTTCCTTTGATGTTGTTGTTTCTTCTTTTATTAGGAGAGAGCTCAATGTTGAAGCTCATTGCCTTGCTAAGAAGGCTATAGACTCAAATTGTACTTTGCTTTTTTCTTAATGTTAATTTACCTTTGGAAAAAAAAAATCCCGTGTATCCATAAATCTGAATCGGGTTATTTGGTATATAGCCTGAAAATCTATAAAATAAGACAAAGAGGCCCACCTCAAAAAAATAAAACAAAATAGCTTATTTGATATGTAAAATACCCAAATCACCCTTACTAAACTTAATTAAGAAGGAAATAAGAAAGACAATTAAGATTTGAAAATCCTAAAATCAAGGAAACATTAAACATTAAAAAAAATCATAAAAAATAAAAATAAGAGAGAAAATCAAATATTTTAAAAATCAAAACTAAACAAAAAAAATTTACCTTTTCAAAACCGATAATCAATTTTTCCTGCGAATCTTCTAAAAATTCTTTCGATGTGCATTATATGATGATAGTGTACACATATCAAATATTATAATGTACGACAATAGAGTACAATATACCGTACATAATATCAAATATTTATGTACAATACGAAAAAGATGTGATAAAAATGTACATAATATAATATAGTCGTAATGTACTGTACATTCCTCACCATCGTCAGATCAAGCTTCCTCTCCATTATTGTATCGTACTCTACAATCATCTTCATTGTCATATTGTACGGTACAAAATAATATACCGTAAAAAACTTCATATTTTCTCCGTCAGGCTGTCGTACTCCTCAAATTGACTCCTCCATCTACCGCCCCTACCAACCAGTCGTCCGCCCATTTTCTCATGCCATCGCTTGCTTAAAAAAATTGCAAATTTATGATTCACGAACCTCCACACTTGTTGTCATGATAACCCATAGCACCAGCCTTTTAGAAAAGATAAACTTAGATCTCACGGCTATCGTAAAAACGCCGTTATGAGGGCGGCGCTGTTCAGAGAGCGGCGACGAGAAGAAACTGTTGGCGGCGGTGCTATAGGAAGAAGAAGAAGAAGAAGAAGAAATGGATAGGAAAACAAAAGATTAAACAAAAAAGTAGCAGAAACCCTAGCTCAACTATGGATAAAAAAAAACGAATGAGAAATCAAATAAAGAAAAAACATGGTAAAAAAATAAAAAGGAAAAACAAATCCCAATCAATCAGGTTTGTTTTTAAAAAAAACAAATCAAATGCTAGAAATGTATAAAAGATTAAAACGAAAAAAAAAGGAGAGAGAGAAGATTTAGATTGAGATGAGAGAGAAGGTAAGATGAGAAATGTGGTGAGGGCCAAATCGGGTATATTGAAAAATATCAAATCAGATTTGGGCCAAAAAGCTTTAAAAAAAAGGGAGGGCTAAAAAATCTTAGTTATCAGCCAAAACAGACGGTCTACTGGATTATCCCAATTCGAATCCATTTTTCAGATTTCGTCTAACGAAATGTATAATCATACAACTCCTTTTATTTTATGAATTTGGATTTATAAAATTGAATCTCAATTCAATACCAAACAGGCCCTTAGAAACCGAAGTAGAAGAAAGCAGAGAAGTTTAGACGGAATATAGTTTAATCTAATGACAACATACCATCTGTTTAAATACAAAGTTTTTTTTTTAAATAAATTCCTAATTTTACTATATTTTCAAATATATATTAAAGAAATAAAAAAGAAAGCTCCATTCGTCCCACATAGATTTTTCAAATGTAAAACTGTTTATAAAAAGAAAGACAATGGTTAGAATATGTGCTCCATATTCACAAATGTATTGTTTCCAATTCCCTAGGACAAGCTGTATTTTATGGCAATGTAAAAGTGAACAGGTACTGCTTTCTTTTTTGAGAAATATTTATTTTTTTCTCCTCTATACTTGGTTGCGTGAGTCAATTGTAATCTTAAAGTTTTAATTTAATGCCATTTGTTAGTTGATGCTATTTTTTTAGAGATTGTAATTGGGTGTTGGTGTTCTTGTAGTTGACAATGCCTTTTTTATGGATGCTGGTTTATGTGCCTGTGTTAACATTTTATATGGTTGAATTTGGGTATTTTGGGGCTGAGTTTGAATTTGTTTTTTGTCTATTTGATAAATTGCGACTGGGATCAAGGGTTTTTTTGGTTGAGTTTGAGTGGTAATTTTTTTTGGTAGGTTATAAGTGTTTTGTTGGATGGATTTTTGGATGACTTATTAGTTAATTGTAGATTGGATTATCTTGATATAAGTTTATCATCAACTATATGATTATACCACTTACTGTTTTACTTTGCTGGATAATGGCAAATCTTTTTGTTTCATATCAATTAAATGCAGAACTACATAAAACGAAAGTTGATAAGCCATAAGGAAAGCAACTCTGTTTCTAGAACTGATACTTCTCCAAAGGAAGTTGAGGAAATTTGGTTCAACCTTTCTATTATTCAAATTTCTGATGATGTAAGATGATATGATGAAGGGATGTAAATATAAAATGTATACTTTGTCTTGAATCTTGATAATGAACTAGGGGAAAAGTTTATCCTTTTGTGACGTTACTATAATGTTTTTTTTTTTCTTCCTGATATTGTTTGTTGGCTATTCAAATAAAGTTTTGATCTATATGATGAGTATCTAACCTCAAAACACCTGGTACTTTGATTTCTGTATGTCAAAGTTTATGCCTAGTTGATAGATACACCAATTTCATCTGATCTTTATCATCGAAAAAAAATATCTATCATTTAATTCGTGCCTTGGAAGTCTGATGGGATTGTTCTTTTCATTCTCGTCTTGCAAATAGGATCATCCCACTTTATTGCTGTCTAATCCTTTTATTTGAAAATTTCAGAGACAGATGCAGGACAACCAACAAGGACCCTTCTTCTGGAACCTCGAGCAACGGCAAACATGAAGCCCAATCTTCAAATTATCGCCGATGATGTCAAATGCTCTCATGGGGCTTCGATAAGTGACCTGGAGGAAACTCAACTTTTCTATTTCCAGGCTCGCGGAATTGATTTAGAGACAGCAAGGAAGGCTCTGATATTTTCTTTCGGAGCGCAGTTGATAGAACGGTTGCCTTATGCTTCACTTCGCAAGAAAGTCGAGAATCAAATAAAGGAATCATTGAACCTCACAATTGATTGATCCTCATAGTTAAAGTAAGATACTGATTATGGGAATAAAAAAAGGCCTTGAAAATCAAGCAAATTTAGTGTCTTTATGGAACATTATTGAGCTTCATTTGATTCCCTAAGTGAATTTTGTAGGTGTGGATGTAAGAATAGTATTTATTAATTTATTTATTGTAATAAAACCCATTCTAGCTTTTAAGTCTCTGTCTAAAACAGTTTTGTTGACAAGTGAAAATGCACAAAAGGGAAAGGATTTTCAAATCCTGATGAGACTACTGATTACATATTGATTTCCTTACTTTCCTTTCCTAATATTGAGTCATTTCTTGCTTAGAAGTTTTAATATATAATATAATATGATTTGTATTGAGGATATTTATAGATCACATATATATAGTTTTCTATTTTACAAATCATTTAATAAAATCCAAATCCATTTTATTAAGTAAACAAATGGAAGATATTATATTAAATTTCTTTTGAAAACATCAGAATTAAAAAAATGGTTGTTTTTTTTTAAAATTTTAATGTGGTTAGAGTGAATCTCGGTTAATAGCTATTTTACAAACTATTATTTAAAATTCTTTTCTATTATTTTTAATTCTAAAAATTGTTTAGATAGATAAAATTGTTTTTTCTGTTTTCATTTATTTATTTATATATATTAACTTTAAAATATTAAATATCAAAATCACTTTATTCATACAAATAGGATGATTATATAAGAATAATTAATATAAAAACAGTAAAGAAAACAAAAACTAATTTTAAACACGTTCCAAACTAGGTTTTAAAAATTTGAAAATCGAAGTAGAAGAAAGCAGAGAAGTTTAGAATGAATAGAATTTAACCTAATCACATCATACCCTCTGTTTAAATAAATAAAAAAATCCTAATTTTACCTTATATTCAAATATATATTAAAGAAATAAAAAAGAATGCTACATTTGTTTCGTTCGTCCCACATCGATATATTTTGAAAACGTAAAACAGTTTATAAAAAACCAGACAAGGCTTGGAGTTTGTGTACGAAGAAAGGAGAGATGGTTGGCATCTCCCCTGAAAGGGTCGGGAACAGCTTTCGAGCTTTCCTATTAAAACATACGGTTAAGGCTACCCACCTTCTGGTGGCTCTCAACCCAATTTTTTTAAAAACTTCCATTTTTTTTCTTCTCCCCTTTCGCCGGTTTCGATCGAAATTTCGTTCATGTTTCAATGAGATTTCGTTTTGGACGAATTAAATTCGGGAAAATTTTCGTTTGAAATATCTAATTTAAGAAAATTTCGTTTGAAGGAAGAGAAAAATAAATCTCTGAATGAAAAGAGCTTTCTTGAAAAGAAAATTTCGTTGATGGTGGTTCTTTTTTGTGACCCAAGAATCTGTTAAGGAATATTAAATATGTTAAATCACCAATTGAACCAAAAGCAAGCTAATGGTTCAAGGTAAATTTAATCATATATCTCAACACTCCCCCTCACATGTGGGATATTTAAATGGGAAGGAAATTAGAGCAAATGACATAATAGAGGTTTGATCCCAGGACTCCTGCTCTGATACCATATTGAATATGTTAAATCACCAATTGAACCAAAAGCTTAAGCCAATGATTCAAGTTAAATTTAATCATATATCTCAACGAGGAAAAAAATGGAGGTTCATTAATGGCTTTTGACTGTCTGAGAGAGAAGATGGGGAAGAGACAATACACGCTTTCCGATAAGGGAAAAACAAAGAGAGAGAGAAGAAGAGATAAACAAAGAGAAAAGAGTAATTAAAAAATAAAATAATAAGTATACATCATTATTCGATGCCAAAATAAAAAAATGAAAAGAAAAATGTTTTCATTTTAATTTTATTAATATATATATGTTTACATTTTAGTTTTTATTCTCATACAATGTCTTTTTTCATTTTTTTTAAATCTTTTAATAATACAATAAAAAAAAACGTTAAATATTATATTTCAACATATTTTATTACACTTTTTACATTTTATTATGTTTTGCATCATTCATAGGTATATATTTCATTATATGATTGATAATGACTTGATTTGACTATTATTAAAGTTTCATTTAAAAAGTCTAAAAAATCACCTATATTTTTATCGTTTCCGTGATTTTTCCGGGAATGTCTGTCGACATCGACATTTAACTCTTTGTTCTATAAAAATCAAATTGGTATTTTTTGGACAAAGAAAATGATGTCTGAATTGAGTTCCTGGTTTAGGAAAACTTGGTACTGTAAAAAAAGTGCACTAGAGGTGTTCGACGAAATGTCGCCACGGGTAGCCGTTAATGTAATGGTCAGATCACCACAATTATGTTTATTCAACTTGACACCGATGTAGCGTAAATTATTCTGATGGTCAAGTTTGTATTGTTTAGGTATGTATCTATGACGAATATATCTCGTTTGAGATGAAATATCTATTTATATATTGTGTTATTAGGTCGGGTTGCTTCTACTATACATGTCTGATGACCCGAATACGTGACAAATTTCTCCTGAGTCAATGACGCGTTGGGTTTGATTTCACAATCGATCTCAGTAAGGCTTAGATCTCTTACATCTTTAATTACATACTGCATTTGTCTATTATATACATTTGGATGAGACACTTCCCCAATCTGCTATCATTAAACTTTCGTGTGTAGGAAAATTAGATTTTTTTTTCCTTCTGTAAGTATGATAAGAATTTTTTTGATTTGATATTTAGTTTGTAAATATCCAGTTTTAATATCGAAGATCATATCAAGCTTATGGCTTCTAATCAGTTTGCATCAATGAAAAAGTTTTGGTTGAAGTTTGAAATATGCTAATCAAGTGTCATAGAAAGTAACAGAAATCAATATTAAACGCATAAAAATGGGCAAATTTCACATCGATTGTTCGAAGGATTTCATAATTAGCTGAAGTATGCTAAATTTGAGGGATTGAACATGCGTGACACCAAAATTTGACCCTCTCAAAATGAATTTCTTGTTAAATAATAGAACACTTCAATCCCGTAAATTTTATGTCATTGATAATAAATATACGTGATATATAATTAATAGAGAGTTTATAAAAAAAATCTTTAATTTAAAAAAAATATATCAGAAATTATCTCGCTAAATCTAAAACATGTGGCTCTAGTTATAAGAAGACGGCATGCACTAAGAGTAGGTTTCCATCATCCAAGTGTTGAAACTTTGCGATTAATGCCAACTTTGTGAAAAGATGAAACTTTGGTAAGTGACTCTCACTAACAAACATTGAGACTTTGTATTGTGTAATAATAGTTATGGTGTAACAAAAAAAAAAAAAAAAACTTGTGATGAATGAAATATTTGTCACATTCTATAATATTTTAATTTTTATTAAATAAAAGAATTAAGTCAAGATTGTTGACATTTGAGACCGTAAATACATACTTTGAAACTAATTTAAAAGAGTTTTTCCATATTTTAATATATGATTTCTATTAGTTTATAAAAGTTAATGAGACATATATTTATTGACGATGATAATAATAATAAAATGAAGGGATGTAGAATTTTTAAGCTATACTCAATCGTTGATTTATAAAGTAAGATTTTTATTTTGATTTTACTTTTACACAAGGAACAAACATTCCAGGACGTAAACAAGACTAAATCAAATATATTATATTGTATTGTATGAATATATATAGCTAGTGTAGTTGAATTTGTGATGAATTTTGAGTTGAGTATTTTTAATAAAAAAAAAGTTTTTCTAGAAACATTTTTAAAACACTTTTAAGTATTTTTTAAAATTATTTTTGGTGACATTTTTTTTTTGAAAAACATTTTTAACAAATGAAAAATACTTCAAAATCCATTTCAAACTCACCAGGTGAATTTGAGTGGTTAAATGTTAGTGTTTCAATCCTTCAAAACTATAAGTTAGAGTTTCTTCTGTTCTTGTTTATAATTTAATAAAAATAAAAAAGATAAAAAGTTAAGTTAAATGGTGTGTCCCATCCAGTGCCGTCTCCTTGGTACTTAAATGATTGTTGCACGACGCACGCTAGAGTTGAAAGGTGAAAGTGCAATTAATAATCCTCTTATGATAATTTCTTTAATTGATTTACCTACTAATTAATTTAATTCATAACGCTATCAATTATCTTTTGGAATTCAACGACATAATCATATGATTAAAGATAGAGGTGAAAGCAAAATCCCCCGTTCCGACCCCGCCAAACCCGCTTCGTAAATGGGCAGGGGCGGGGAATGGGGAATGGCCCCGCCCTGCCCAGTTAAGCACTAAGTTTTTTTATTTTATTTTATTACATACATTGTGTTTGAACTTGAATTAATTATTTTTATTATGACTTTAAAATACCAAATTTGAATTTGGATTGATTTTATAAGATTGAAATAAGAAAATTGTGTTTGGATTGTTACTTAAGACTTTATAATGGAAATAAAAATTATGTTTGAGACTTTTAGTTTATTGTTAAATATATTGTATATGGAATGAAATGAAATAAAAATATGTATATTATATAAGATTTGTATTTGAAAATATTAAAATTTATAGTAAAATTTAAAACAAAGTTCATGCATCTTTTTTAATATTGCCCCCACCCCACCCCACCCATGTTCCATAAACGAGGCGGGCACAGGGGCGGGGAAAATGGTAACAGGGGCAAGGGTGGGGATTTCTCCCTTAAACGGGGCGGGGGATAAAGGGGGGGGGGGGACCACACCCCGCTCAGCCTAGTTTACACCCCTAATTAAAGAGGTGCTTTTAGTATTGAGATTTGGAGTTATTTTAGCCTTTGACCGGGATCATGATTCTCACGGTTCCGGCCTGCAATATTTTAGCTTTTTTTGGGTAAAAAACCCAAGGATGGTCTGGTGGCCGCGGCGACCAAAACGATGATTATTTTTTATTTTGTCTTGTGGTCGCAGTCCCGAGTTCTCCACGATCGTGGCCACAGTGCAGTTTTCTGAAAATATTATTTGATTTTATTTTCTTTACTAGTTTATCTTAGTTTAGTTGTTATTTTTTCTTAATCTAGATAACCTTGTATAAATATGAGTTATAAGCCATCAAATTCAAGAAGAAATACTATTATTCAAATTTTACATTATTTTCTATGATTTTTTTTATAGATATTATATTAAATTGGAGGAGATTCAAACTTTCAATTTTTTGAGAATGAACTAGATACCTAAATAACTTTTTTTTAATATAGATATTACATCAATTGGTAGAGGGGAGACTCGACTATTCAATTTTATAAAAAAGAGTATGCATCTGACCAATTAATTTATGTTCAAGGTTGGCCATAAATAACTATTTTTAGTATTTTATTTTCATGATTGGGATATGTGGGTAGCTAACATTTTATTATTTTAATAAATTATTTTTTAATATTTGAGATAGTTTTATTTCTTTTAGGGGGTGTTTGTTTGTAGTGTTTGAGGATGGAGATTTAAACCCCATGTTGTTCTCATCCTCATCCCCATGTTTGTTTTGCCAATAGGAAAGGGGATCTAAGCCTTATGGGGTTCCCATAGCCCCCCTCCATGGGGTTTAGAACCCCTCCAAAATACATGGGGTTTTCATCACCAAATGGAATAGATGAGAGAAAAAGGAAGTGATGTGGAACATAATAGGTTAATTAGTATAAGCTTATGTATTAGGGAATTAGTTTACTTTGATGTAATTAATTAGTATTAGTTTTTAATTATTTTAGTTAAATTTAAGGTTTTATTTGTAAGGCTATATATAGCCATTTTAAGTTCATTTGTACGACTAGTATTTTACCACATGCGGTGCACGTGATATTTTTTCTAATAGAAATATTTAAGAGATTGACATATTTTTTGTTTGATTTCTCTATCGTTAATAATTTTTTTTTTCGAAATGATTTTTATTTTATTAATTTTAAAATTATTAACATATTATGTTCTTTTAATATTTAAATTATCGTATAGTTTACTAATTCAAATATTTATATATAGTTGATTTTCCTTTTATATAAGACAATTTTTTTAATTTCTTTATTTTTAAAATTTATACTACCAAATAAAAAATATTTTGTTTGTTCTATATACATATATTAATTAATTTTTTCATATATAGATGATTTATTTCTAATTTTAATTAAATTTTAAGAAATTATATATTTTTTCTCTTTGATTTTTAAACTTTTAAATATTTTTAATTAAATAATTTAAAATTTATTTAAATATTATACCTTTACTAATTCAATAAATTATATTTTGTTGTAGTTTTTTTTTATCATAAATGTTTTTTTTTAAACAATTTTTTTTTTTATATATATTTTTTAAAATTAAAGCACCATCATCTTTATTAAATAATTTAATATTTGAATACATAAATATAATTTATTTTTCATAAATGAGTGATAAATCTAAGCAATAAATTCATTTTAATATCACGTTCATTTTCATTTGTTGTACTTGATTTTTCAATTATTTTTTAATGTTGTGAAAACAATAAAAAGCCAAGGAATTTATTTTAAAAAATTGACAATTTCTTATTCAATGAAGAGAAATATTTTATTTATCTAAAAAAAAAGAGAAATAGTTTACCAAAATTGTAAATAGTCATTTAATAGAAAGTGAGTGGAGTATAAATAACAATGATATTTTTAGTAATTTGAAGGTTTTAAAAGGGTATATATAAAGGCATATTAGTAATTTTAAGATTTTAAAGGGGTATCGTAGTCCAAAAATGTTTTTCAAACTTCCTCACTTTTATATATTAAGGATATATCTTATCTTATATCTAATTTATCAAAGCTAGGACCTCGGAGTTTGGAATAGGTTAAAGTATATGTTTTTGGTGAGAAATATATTTCTGCCATGTTTAATTGAATGGTGGATTCATGCTTTTGTTTTAAAACTGTATTGGACAGAAAAAGGAACAGAGAGAGGAATGGTGATTTTTTTTCAAGGAGTGGTAAGTAACAGAGTTGTGGATATGAAAAGATGTTAGGGGTGGATGGTTTTCATGTTGCAGCTGGATTGTGAAGGAAAATGATGGATGATGGTTTCTGCTATTTGTTTTTTTTTTAATTGAAAGGAAAGGAACATAGATACGAAATGAACAGATTGGTTTGGATGTAGGATGAAAAGAAATTTGTTAAGATGAATAGAGAAAGTGATTTTTGGATTGAAGATGGTAGAGATGAGTAAAATGGGCTTTCTTACCGGAAAGCCAACCGTGGTGGTCAATCCACTTCTGATTCTTCAAATCCGACTATCTTCGTAATCGGACCTCCCGGAACAGCGAGGCTCTAATACCAATTGATGTGGGTTGGGCCGAGTCCACGGCACTGTGGCAATCACCGCATATGCACAAGTTCTTAGTTATCCGAATGGGTTGTCCTGGAGGTGTTAAAACGCCATACGCAAGAGCCAACTTTTCACTGTGCTCAAAAAGGAGATCGCCTTTCTCCTCGTCTTCTACATCGTGAAGAGCAAAGCTTGTTTGAGGAGCATAACCCATGTCTTTGATTCTTTGAATCAAGTCAGAAAGGATATAATATATTTGGTGTGACTTTGGATGACTTCTATCACCCACAAAGAAGGTTGCAGTCCCTTTCTTTCCTTGCACCCAACTACAACCAGGCTTTTTCTTGATCCCAGTATGCTTCATCAATGTTCTGACTTTAGCCACATCTTTCCAACGCAGAGCACTAGCATACAAGTTAGAGAGCAATGTATATGAACCATCATTCTCTGCTTCTAATTTTACCAACTGGCTTGCAGCATATTCTCCGAGTTCAACATTTGCATGGATCCTGCTAGAACTAAGCAGTGCCACCCATACTATCGGGGTAGGCTCCATCGGCATGCTTTTAACGAGTTCCATTGCTTCCTCGAGACGGCCTGAGCGACCCAAGAGATCAACCATACATGCATAATGTTCAACTCGAGGAGCAACACCAAAGTACTTCATCATGCCATTGAAGTATTTCATGCCTCGATCCACCATTCCAGAGTGGCTACATGCATAAAGAACAACAAGAAAAGTTACCCCATCAACAGCAAGACGAGTTACACAAATTCGAACTTCACAACCTCGGACTACACAATAAGGCATTTGGTCTCTGGGTTTGAACCGTAGGTTTCTATAGGCATCACATTACCTCTTCATGATCCCTGGTTTTACTACAAATACATTTTTTTATAGGAAGGTTTACTACAAATACATTAATTTTCAACTTTTTTTTTAAATACTATGGGTTTTAAACAATGTACAAACCCATACATCAAACAAAAACTACACAGACTTCACAACCTCAAGCTACACAAACTGAGACTTCTCAAGCCCGGAAACCAAAAGCATCCTTACAACAATTTAGACTATTCAAGGGATTATATTATAGTCCATAAAACATCATGATTTCCTCCATTCTTTAGTAAAACAAGTGTACATCGGTGACGACAAAGCACATCATCTTGAAGATTAATATTTGAACACAAACAACTAATCCATAATGAACTTAAGCAAACCCCACAACAAAGATACAATTTGTACATGGAAAACTAGACGTGATTATAGTTAATCAAGGATGAAATTTACCTGAACAAGAGGTAGCAAGTAAGCCAAAGTCTTGCCAGATCCAGTATGAGAACCCAAAACCACACTCGTTCCTTCCATAACAGCTGGAATCCCAATACACTGAATTTCAGTTAGAACTTCAATTCCCAACTCCCTAACAGCCCTCATCACCTCCTCATTCAAACCCAATTCTTCAAAACTTTCAACTAACTTCTTCTTATTCTCCTTTTTCAATTTCTTCATATCATCTTTACTATTCTCTGAACCTTCTGCTGATGAAGGACTGATTCTCTTCTGTTTAGTTTGAGAAGCAGATTCTTTGAGATGTCTAATCCTCAGCCTCTCAAGCAAAATAGAATGCTTTAAGGGTTCTATTCCTTGTTCTATATCCATGGTTTCAGTAAAGGTTTTTGTGATGGCAGCAGTACAGAGAGGCCTAAACCCAGGAAAAAATTTGATGGGTTTTTGTATTTTAAGGAATGGAAGAGATTTAGGAGCAGAAATACGAGAAAGAATTAAGAGATTTGTGGAGATAGAAAGAGAGAGGAGAGTTCTTCCTGTTCCTCCCATGGCGGTCAAGAAGTTTTTCACCTTTCGACTTCCAAGAAATGTTGAGGTTTGATTATGATTATGAATGAGTGAAGTAGGCAGGATAGATATGTGCTAAAACCCCTATGCTGACTTTTCTTTTTGGATTTTTTGTTTTTTCATTTTTGAACGGATGATATTCTAAAAACAAAAACATTTTCTATATTTTTGGGCTAAATTTTATTCCGGTTATTTTACCACCACCTCGACTAATCTCACAATCCTACAACATTTAATATCGAAAAATGGGTAAAATAATATTTTGTGAAAGTGGTCACACATAGATTTGAATCTATGACTTCAAAGATTATAAGAACTTTTGATCCCTAAACTTTCACTCAGGTTTCATGTCCGAGACAGAAAACAGATAGAGGGACGAAAACGGAACGATTTGGAAAGTTTAGGGACGAAAAATGTCACTTTTCAAAGTTTGGGGATAAAAATGAAATCTGTGTGAAAGTTTAGGGATCAAAATGATATTTTACTCATAAAAGAAAATTCATCGACCACTAGATCAACCCATACTTGATTTAATGATAATGGCTGTTTTACAAGTCAAGGAAGAAGATGGTAACGCCAGAGAAGAGAGATGGGAGGAAAGTATATTTATTTAAATGAAACTTAAGAAAAAATATTATAAAAGATATTAATATAAAACTATTACTCATGCCACATCATTTAAATAGTGGCAGATAAGTAATAAAATAAATTTTTTAATACCACGTCACTATTCCGTTAAGTTTTTAACATGTTTTTGACGGTAAGACCAAATGATAAACAAAATGTAAAATTCAGTGGTTAAAATGTAATTATTTAAAATTTAGGGACTAAGTGGTAAACAAAATGAAAACTTTTAAGAACTAAAAATGTCTTTTTCCCAATTAGAATACCAACTTGCAAATGAATAGATAAATAGTGGCAATACAAGTCTTCAAGATCATTACAGCCTTTGAGATTATTATTATTATTATTTTTCTTTTTGCCATTACTCTGCAATGTCTGAAGCCTATCTATCCAATCTTACAAGTCAGATGATGGCTCAAGTGGGTCATCTCCTTAGCCAAGAGATCAGACTTGTATTTGGTCTGGAAAACGATCTTGAGAAGTTGAAATACTCCATTTTCAAACTCCGAGCAAAGCTTGTTGGAGCTGAAGAGCAGCAAGCTCAGAATCAAGATATCAAAACCTTTCTCATCCAAATCAAAGATGCTATGTACGATGCAGATAACCTGTTCGATCAATTTTACTGTGAATCTCTTATGAGAAAACCCAGTAAAAAGGTATGTTATTTCTTTTCCAAATCAAATGCGCTATGTTTTCGTCTTCCAATGGCTCATAGGATCAGTAAACTGAGGAGAATTATCGATAAGTTTAATGCGGAAATTAGTGAGTTTAACATAATTGAGCATATTAGAGATGTGCGTGATGAAAAAATTAGAGAAAGGGAAACTCACTCTTTTGTACTTGAGGATGATGTTATTGGGAGGGATTATGAGAAGAAAGAAATCATGGGGAAATTGTTTGATCCCGATGTTGAAAATAATGTATCCGTGATCTCAATTGTCGGTATTGGAGGATTTGGAAAGACAACACTTGCTCAAGCGTTGTATAATAACACTCAAGTGAAAAACCACTTTGAATTGCAAATGTGGGTTTGTGTCTCTGAAGAATTTCATGTTAAAACAATTCTTGGAAAGATTATAGAATCAGCAACTGGGAAGAAACCAACTGAAATACAAAATCTAGATTCCTTACAGAGTCAAATACGACGAGAAATCGAAAGAAAAAAGTATTTGTTGGTGCTGGATGATGTCTGGAATGAGAATGATGAAAAATGGATGGCGTTGGAGCCGTTATTGATGAGTGGTGCAAGAGGTAGTAGGATTCTCATCACTACTCGCAGTCAAAGGGTTGCTGAAATTGCGAGGCCGATTTTAGTCTTTCCTATAGAACGTTTATCTGAAGGTAATTCTTGGTTATTATTTGAAAAAATAGCTTTCAGAAAAGGGGAACGAGATCGAGAAAATGATCCAGACTTGATTGAAATTGGTAAAAAGATTGTTAAGGAGCTGAATGGTGTCCCTCTTGCAATAAGAACCATTGGAAGGGTGTTATACTCCAAAACATCACAGTTAGAATGGATTTCGTTCAAAGATAATGAACTTTCAACGATTATCCAAGGAGAAGGGGGCATGATGTCCATACTCAAGATTAGTTACAATAACCTTCCCACCCACTTGAAGTCGTGCTTTGCTTACTGTTCCCTTTTCCCTAAGGATTTTTTGATTGATGGAAATGAACTGGTTAAACAATGGATAGCTCAAGGATTTATCAATCAATCACAGTGTCAAGGAAAATCTATGGAGGATGTGGGCTACGATTATTTGGAGGAACTATATTGGAGGTCACTTTTTCAAGAGAAACAAATAGATGTTTGGACCCATGAACAAAAGTTTAAAATGCATGATCTTATTCATGATCTCGCACAATGGGTCTCAGGTGGTGAGCACATCCTTTTGAAAAATAGTAGTGATCTTCAAAAGATTGACATAAGAGCTCGACATGTGTTATTTGATGATGTGTTCCATTTGAAAAAGGACATTCCCACCTCGATAAGTGAGGCAAAAAAGTTGAGATCACTTCTATTTCCACCAAGGAATTCATATTCTCAATTTTCATTCAATAATAAAGTTTTTGGTATGATTATCTCATGTTTTGCACATTTACGTGCGCTCAACTTGTGTGACTTGGGAATTTGTGTTGTTCCAGAATCAATCAACCAGTTAAAACAGTTGAGATATCTTGATCTTTCTTTAAACTATATAAGGTCGATTCCTAATTCTATCACCGATTTGAAAAGTTTGCAAACACTTAATCTCACCGGTTGTTGGCATTTGAAAGAATTACCGAGAAGTACGAGTGATTTAGTGAACCTCAGGCATCTGAGTATAGAAGGCAGCAATTTGAGGCATATGCCACAAGGACTAAGCAAGTTGACTTGTCTTCAAACTATGAACTTGTTTGTGTTGGGGAAGAAATATGGTAGTGAACTCGACCAACTTAAGAGGCTTGACAATTTGAGAGGAAAATTGGAAATAAAAGGATTAGCATTGTTGCGATTCAATAAAAAGAGAGCTCTGACGAGTCAACAGGCTGAGTTGAAAGAAAAAAAAGTCTTCAAAGGATAGAATTATACTGGGAGAATCCACAAAGCTTAGAAGTTGATGAAGTTGAAAGTTGTGTTGATGAAATAGTTTTAGACAACCTCCAACCCCATCCAGATATCAAAATTTTGCAGATCAAGGGATATAAAGGACTATTGTTATCCAACTAGTTAAACTCTCTCTCAAAGTTAGTCGAAATCACTATCAAGGATTGTGAAAGACTGCAATGTCTTCCACAGTTTGATCAATTACCTTTACTAAAGTATCTTTGTCTTGAAGACTTGTATTCTCTTGAGTTTATATTCAACATCAGTGGCTGCTCTTCATCAACAATCTTCTTTCCATCCTTGGAAACTCTCTCACTTGTCCACTTGCCTGAACTAAAAAAATGGTGGATAGGGTATCAACATTTTTCCTTTCCGGCATTGACTGATTTAGTTATTCAGAGCTGCAACAAACTTGATATGTTTAACATTGAAGAGATGCAATGGAAAGCATTTAAAAGCCTTCGCTCTTTAAAACTCATCGGATTATCGGGGTTCGTGTCTCTCCCAAATGGGCTTCGGTATGTATCTTCTCTTCAAGACCTTACTTTGTATGGTTGTGGAAACTTGGAGGCTTTTCCAGAATGGATTGACAATCTCACTTCACTTTTAACATTGACGGTTTCAGATGGTAGAAAGTTGAAATCTTTGCCTCACGGAATTCGAGATCTTACCAATTTACAGAAATTAAAGATTGGTAGATGTCCTACGGATCTAAAGGAAAGATGCAAGCCAGAAACGGGTGAGTATTGGCCTCTCATTTCTCACATCCCCAATGTAAAGTTGCACTATTAGAAAATGTTTCTCCCACCTAATTTTATTTCAAGTTCAACTGATATTATATATTAATATTTAAATTTACTAGCATAATCTAGACGCGTTGCACATTATTTGGTTAGTTTTATAATCTATATTGTTTTTTCTTTTATTTGTGAAGTTATATTTTTTCTAATTTATCTCATATTTTGGAAAACAAAATCTAATTTAGTCACTAACATTTTGATTAAGCTCAATTATACTTGTTCTTGCTGTTATATTACAAAATGAAAATTTGGAGTAGCAAGTTTTCTTACGGATCAACATTAATAAAAATAAAAAGTAGATTTAGCTCATTTTGACCAACATTAAGCTCAACATTTTGATTAAGCCCATTTAAACATCTAAGTGTTTAATATCAATGCAACTCATCAATAAAAATAAGGGGCTCTTCCACATATAGCTGAAAAAAGTCCAATATTTACAAAAATAACAGCCCAAAAAGTTATTTACAAAAATAGTAAAAAAACTCAAATTCGCACATAAAATATTACAAAATTGTCACTAGTCCGTGTAAGTAATCACTAATTTATGCATAACTAATCACTGGTTCCGCGTATAGGTAATCACTGATTTTACTGATTCACAATATCAAATAATATTTCGTGTATAAGGGTTTTTAAAAAACTATTATATTTGTAAATACTTTTTAAAACTGTTAGATTTATAAATATATTAAAGAAAATTCTGCTACCCAATGAAATTTCCCTAAAAATAAAGTGTCCTATTAATTAATTATTTATTATTTTTTTTGTAAGTAATTTAATGGTAAGGATAGAATTTAATCAAAATATGAGAGATTAATTTAAAATATATGATAAATAATTTATAGTCCAAATATATATTTAAACCTAAAAAAATATTTGTTAAAAGTAGATATTATTGCACACCATGAAAGGTAGGTTCACCTATACCATGTACACGATTATTACATAAAATTAGTTTAAAAAAAAAATTCATGATATAAAACCGTTAATTTTGATTGTGATTCTTATTATTAGTTTGAAAAAACACATTTGAATGAAAACTTAATCTTATTGATTTTAGAGATAATAATTAATACATATATTTAATATATAATAAGAAATAATTTTAAAATCTACCTCTATTTTGAAGACAGGTATACTTTTAAAATTAATATAAAAATTAGTAAATTTTTTTAAATCCATTTCATAATTTTATATTTATATTAGGTACGAGTCAAAATCTAAAAATCTAACTAAAGAGACTGAATCAATTATAACAATAAAAAAAATGATTCTTTTTTTATTACGAAAAGAATTTGTCAATTTATAATTATAATATATTAAAATGAATGTTGAATTGATAGTTTACATAACCCTGATAAAGATTTTTTATATCACATTCAACAATGTTAAGGTCTCACATTAGACAGATGAAATGACCTAACATTGTTTATAAAATTTAATGATCACTCTCTCATTATCAATTAGTTTGGAGATAAAATTTTATGATTATTAAGATGGTATCAAAGCCTAACAAAACTCAAACGAATATTCGATCTAAACATAATGTCTGATTTAAGATTAGTGAGTCCAAAAGAGCCACCATCTTAAAAGAGTAAAATAAAGATCTCATTTCATAAAAAGGAAGAGACATAATATTATTTATAAAATCTAATAATCACTCCTATTATTAACAATTGATTTTAAGAGAGAAGCTCATTATTATTAAAAACAACATAGCACCTTCCAACGAACCAACCACGACCACCGTGGTTCGTTCTTAAAGAATGTGACTAAAATATACATTTATCTTTAAATTGATGGGAAACTTTAATATAGGGAAATTAACTTTAAATAATGAATATTGGGAGGAAATTTCGTTGGCCCATGGGTAGGAGTGTTCAAGGGGTGGGGCGGGAACAGGGAATGCATTCCCCGTCCCCGCTCCCATTCACCGTCCTTGGTAAATTTCCCTTCCAAAGAGGTCGGGGACGGGGACAGGGATTCCCCGCGGGGGAAATCACGGGGAACGGGGAATTTAGAGGGACATTTTCCCCGTTTAAATTTTTAATAAAATACCTATTCAATTGATAAAATTTTGATGCAATCAACATTTTCTAGTATTCACCTAAGACAAAATAAAAATACAACAAATTACAACAAAAAAAAAAAGCAAATCAGAAGAAAAAAAGTATTCAAAACAGATTTTAAAAAAGTATTTAAAACAGTTTTAAAAAAAACTTTTTATAAAACAGTTTTGAAAAAAGTTATATAAAACAGTTTTAAAAAAAATTGTATAATACAGATTTGAACTTTATTTTAAATACTGTTTTAAAAACAGTTTTAAAAATTAAAAATAAAAACAGTTTTTCAAACATTTATGTAAAAATATTTTAAATATAGTAGAATAGTTGGACTATAATAAAGATTGGGCTTATATAAAAATATTTTAAAATAATTTTTATATATTTATTTTCGGGGATCGGGGTCGGGGTCGGGGTTGGGGACCACATTCCCCGTCCCCGTCCCCGAAACTCGAACGGGGAATTTTTCGTCCCATCCCCGTTGGGAACGGAGATTCCCAGTCACTTTTGGGGCAAAGGACCTGCCCCGCGGGGAAAATTAACACCCCTACCCATGGTGAGGACTAGGAGAGAATATAACATTTTTGTTTTGAAATTCGTGAATGGAGAAAGAGAATAGAGAGAAGGCTTTAGGTGAATAAAGACGGAGGAATAGTAATATATATATATATATATATATATATATATGTGGTTAATATTGTAGATAGTCAAATGGGGATGTGAGTTATCCTTTGTTCTCATCTCATAACATTTCAGAAACGGGGGGTGATTTTTCACCAAAATAGTCATTTATCAAAAAAATAAATCAAAATAACTATTTTGGTACTGTTCATTCCCATTTTACTTTTTTCGTATATTGTGTATATTTCTGACATTTCTGATTTTTTCTTTCCCAATGCTAAAAAAATTCATTTTTTTAATTATTTTCTCTTTCCTTTTTACTTTAAAAATTTGAAATTTATTTTCGCTCTCATTTATTATCTCTCTTTCATTTCTTTTTCTTTTTTCTTTCCAATATCCATTTACTCTCCCGTTCATTTCCATTTATCTCTCTTTTTTTATTACCGTATTGTATTTCAGTATAATATTTTCAGTTTTGTTGGTATATTCGTATATTTTCATTCTTTTATGTTTTGATTTTAATTCAATTTTGTACTATCTCTCCAATTTCTATGTAATGTTTTGTACATTTAGTACATTGTCCTCCACTTTGGAATATAATTTGAGAGAAAGAGAACATATGCGTAATATACATGTCAATGTCATTTTATCTGTAAATAAAAACAAAAAGTGTTAACAAACTTAAAAATCAATATATAATTTACATAGTATATAATATGGACACGTAACAGTACAACTCAAAATATACTTGTTATGGCCTGTCAAAATATATATATACTTGTTATGGACACATGACAATACAATACAAACAGACAATGATGACTATAAGACCTCATATACATAATATACCATTTATTAATTAACAGCGAAACTGAAACATGATACTCTGCATATTACGAATGCCACATTTACTTTCGTTGACCCTCTCGCCAATTATGTATATTGCATGTTTACATAAATTATTTCTAGAAAAACAGACATAACGTACATTACGTATATTACAGTATACACTTTCAGTAAATTACGTATATTACAATACACAGAACGAAAAAAACCAGAAATTATGAGAATATGAGAAAAAAATTGAGGAAAACTCGAGAAAAATGGAGGAAATGAGTTCAACGATAAAAACAAACAAACCTTTCGTTACATTCATACTATTTAAGGTTTAGATCTTCAAGATTCGTGTCAAATCAAGGGTTTATGAAAGAAAAAAAAAGGAGAAAAAAGTAAAAGCAATTTTTTTTTCTTCCAGATCTATGCTTTTCTTGCTTTGGATCTTCAAGAAAAACATAGATCTAAGATATATGAAGATAAAAAAGGAGGAAAAAGAAAAAACGAGTTCAAAAGAAGACAAAACAATTCATACCTTTCTAAGCTCTTTGGATCTTCAGAAAAATGAAAATAGATGAAGAGAAAGAGAAGGAATAGACTCAATAATCTGAAAAATGATGGGAAAGTGTTTGTGTAACGTCCCATGATTTTTTTAGGTAAATTTTTTTAATTAAATTGGTTGTCTCAACGTGATTGCGACGCGGAGCGGCCGACATCCTAAATATTAGGTCTCTTAGATGAAAATGAAGTGAAAGTCGCCATCAACCATATTTGGGTGTGATTGATCACCAATTTAAATAAAAATAATAATGGTCTACGAAAATCAAGTTAGGTTCAGGAGTCGTTTGTATGTAGGGAAGGTGTTAGAACCCTACAACACCCATTTTAAAATAGTTGCTATATTTTTACCTTATATTATCTTATTTTTTAAATGATGGTCCTTAAGTTAAAGAGTTTCAAAATTGATTTTAATTTATAAAAATAAATTTCTCATTTAATCATTTTTCAACTTCAAAAATGAAGTAAGCAATAGAGATTAAAATGAGCGGGGTTACGACCGTTGATTGAACAATATTGGAATTTAAGAAAATTCCATCTTAAGAAATTGAGGTTTTTAGTTCTCAAAATCCATCATAGGAATTGTATTTATATTTTAAAACGTTTTAATTAATTTTTATTTAAAATACTCTCTTTTGTTTTTTTGAAATAATATTTAAATTTATTTAAAATACCTATCATTTATTTTTGAAAAGATATATATAATGTTGTTTATTTTTTTTAAGAAAATTTCTATTCTATATTTTTTAGGGTTTTTATAGACTTTTATGAGAACCTCGATAAGCACATTACACAGTCTTCATAAACATGAAGATTTCCACGCACTTATCGACATCCCAACAAGCACAATACTTTACTCCTAATTAATTTTTATATAATAAAAAATACGATTTACTTTGAATTAATAATAAAAATATTTTAAATATACAGAGTTTATTTATTCTAAGTAAATGTTTAATTCATATTCTAACTATACACCTTTACAATAATTATATCATTTTTTTTACATTCTCAATTAACTGAAACAAGAACATCTGTCATTTTTTTACGTATTGAACCAACTTAAACCAACATAAAATAATATAAAAAGAATAAATAAAATAATAAGAATGATAAGGGACATATGAAACAAAACCTTCTAATTTATGTAAAAATAAACAAAACCTTCAAAAGCTTTAGCCAACCCTCAATTTGAGAACTTTAGAGCAGATCTTGGAGTTATTGATCGTGAGCTTGCACTAAGGGGGATTATTACAAATTAGTATATCTCACTTGGTTATTTCTTTTTGCTTTGCTGTTACTTTTCTATTCCTACTATTTAGGAAAAGTCTACGTCTTTTTTAGGTGTCAAAATAATGGAGTATTTTACTCTGTATTGTTAAGATTCTGTTTTGCTTCCGTTTAAGATTTCTTAGAGAAGTTGTTTTGCCTCAAGTCTATAATTCTACCGTGTATTCTTCTTTTATTATCAAGTAATAAAAAAGTGATTCAGTTTTAATCTCAAAAATTCATATTTATTGTATTTTTATTAGAAACCACCTCCTTGTCAATTTAAATCTTATGGTAAGATACTAAGGTATACTCTTTCACTTTACATTTTCAAGTTTTGTATCTTTGTTAATGGCTTCCCTGCCATGGTTGTAAAAAATCTACACTAAATTGTTAACCTAAACCACTTTTCAAGTCACTTATTGTTCACCTCTTGGATTCTTCAGTTATTTTGTGAAGCCCAAATTTAATAGTCATTTGAAGCCCAATATATGTTTTGAGCCCAATACATAAAGTATTGTTAATTTGCATTTTTTGACTTTGAAAGTTCATCACGTGGGCTCAAAGAAAAAATGGGCATTGGCATTCTTTTTTGCACCGTAAAGTGTGTCTAGCAAATAAGGCACAATTTTGTCATTTGTTTTTTGGCCGACATTCATACAACAGAGGCGGTGGAGTTTTTTGCTTGGCTTAGTCTTTGTGAAAAGCGGCGTCAGAGCCAAATTTGAGGGTGAAGAAAATTGCGTGCATTTTATTTTCTTCGACTGGTTGAGTTCGGCAATAGTGAGGGTTGGTGAGAGTGTGAGAAATATTGTAAAAGAAAGAGTTCACTTTCTTGAGGGCTTTTGAGCGTAATACACGATTTGTGTATTGAATATTTCCACTGTAACTCTCTTATTCATCATAGTGAAATCTACAGCGGTAGCAACTGGACGTAGCCCAACAATTGGGGTGAACTAGTATAAATTTCGGTGTCGTATTTCTTCCCTTTTACTTTATTATTATTCCGCATTATCGTTCTTGTGTGTGAATTTTTAGGCGTCACGAACCTATCTATTCCCTAACAACTGGTATCAGAGCTCTGGTTATTGTTGAAGAACGATGTCTAATCAGGAAGAGAATTCAAATTTGAGAATTGCAAAATTTGACGGCAATGATTTTGTCTTCTGGAAGATGCAAATAGAGGATTATTTGTATCGCAAATCCCTGGAACTACAATTGGGACCGAAACCAGCTGAGATGAAAGATGATGAATGGAACATGTTGGATAGGCGGGTAGTTGGCGTCATCCGTTTGACTTTGGAGAAGAGCATGGCTCATTCGGTATCAAAGGAGACGACTACTATGGGCATAATGAAAGCCCTATCTGACACGTATGAAAAAACTTCTGCGAATAATAAGGTATATTTACTTACCAAATTATTCAACTTGCAAATGACAGAAGATCAAACTGTTGGCTCACAGATTAATGAGTTGAGTATTCTGATAGATTAGTTAGCCTCCATCAATATTAAATTTGCTGATGAGATTTATGCAGTGATTTTGCTTAAATCTTTGCCTGATAGTTGGGATACAATGAAGACAACTATTTCTAACTCACTTGGTGATCGTGAGTTGACTCTTTCTGAAATTAAGAATGTGGCACTAGCAGAAGAAGTTCGCAGGAGACAGAAAGGTACTACTTCCAGTTCTGGTTCAGCACTTAATGTAGAAAAAGGCAGGAGCAATAACAGGAATGATAGAGGTAACGGGAATCGGGGAAACTCAAAGAATCACATAAGCAAGTCCAGAAACAATAAAGTTGAGTGTTGGAATTGTGGTAAAGTGGGGCATCTGAAAAAGAACTGCAGGCTTCTAAGAAGTATGAGAACAAAGAAGATGGTGCAGCTAATGCAGTGACTGGGGAGGTACATTATACTTTACAATTCTCAGTTGTTGATTCTCATCATTCTTGGGTTATTGATTCAGGTGCATCATTCCATACTACTTCACATTGGGATATTCTGGAAAATTATGTCGCAGTAAATCATGGTAAGGTGCATCTCGCTAATGGGGTACCCTTAGATGTTGTTGGTATAGGTGATGTCAGTTTAAAGACCGCGAACGGGTCAGTTTTGAGGATTTCCAAAGTAAGGCACGTACCTAGCCTAACAAAGAATTTGATTTCAGTTGGCCAGTTAGATAATGAAGGATATACAATATCTTTCGGTAATAGATCTTGGAAAGTTACAAAAGGTGCCATGATATTTGCTCGAGGAAGCATGAAGGGGAGTTTATATTATAGCTCCAGGAGTAGAGATATGATTGCAGTGACAGATTCTACCGACATATCTGAATTGTGGCATAACAGGTTGGGACATATGAGTGAGAAGAATATGAAAATTCTTCACTCTTCAGGGAAGTTAGAAGGGCTCAAATCAATTGAGCACAAGCTTTGTGAGAGTTGTATTTTCTGGAAACAGAAAAAGGTCAGCTTTTCACAAGTGGGAGTAGAGCCAAAGAAGATCAAGTTAGAACTGGTTCATACTGATGTATGGGGGCCCACTCCAGTCACTTCTCTTGGAGGTTCCAATTACTACGTGACTTTCATTGATGACTCAAGCAGAAAGGTATGGGTCTATTTTCTCAAACATAAATCTGATGTGTTTAATGCTTTCAAAATTTGGAGAGCTATGGTTGAGAATGAGACAGGTTTAAAAGTGAAGAGCTTGAAGGTCAGATAACGGTGGAGAATACAATAGTAGGGAGTTCAAGCAGCATTGTGCAGAAAACGGCATTGTGATGGTTAAGACTATTCCACAACAGAGGCGGTGGAGTTTTTTGCTTGGCTTAGTCTTTGTGAAAAGCGGCGTCAGAGCCAAAATTTGAGGGTGAAGAAAATTGCGTGCATTTTATTTTCTTCGACTGGTTGAGTTCGGCAATAGTGAGGGGTGGTGAGAGTGTGAGAAATATTGTAAAAGAAAGAGTTCACTTTCTTGAGGGCTTTTGAGCGTAATACACGATTTGTGTATTGAATATTTCCACTGTAATTCTCTTATTCATCATAGTGAAATCTGCAGCGGTAGCAACTGGACGTAGCCTAACAATTGGGGTGAACCAGTATAAATTTCGGTGTCGTATTTCTTCCCTTTTACTTTATTATTATTCCGCATTATCGTTCTTGTGTGTGAATTTTTAGGCGTCGCGAACTTATCTATTCCCTAACATCTTCCTCCACAAATCAAAATATCTAAAAAATGGAGGAAGTATACCCTCTTTCTCCGGTCTTCGTGATGGCCTTTAGGTATTTATTTGGCTACTATAAATATATATTATATATATATAAAGAAAAAGAAGAAGCTGATACTTGAATTGCATTTTAAAAATATACATATACATTAGTTTTTATTTGAATTTTGTTTCAATACAGACATATTAAATATATAACTTTTTACTTAAATTTTGTTTTATATAAATGACCTTTTACTTTACATACATACATACATACATACATACATACATACATACATACATACATACATACATACATATATACATACATATATATATATATATATACATACATAATATATATATATATATATACATACATATATATATATATATATATATATAACATATGTATATAATATATATATATATATATACATATGTATATATATGTATATATATATATATATATATATATATATATATGAAGGCATTTGATTTGAATTTCCCACTAAAACCATTCTAGTCTTTATGGGCCGGAAGCGAGTCGTGTATTTGTTTTTTAATTTAGATGTTAGATTGGGTCTTAAATATGTTTTAAATTGATGTTCTTGTAGGTGGAACGAAAGTGTGATTACTGGAAAAATTTATTTGAAAGTAGATATTGAGAATTGAATTGAAAGGTGAGTAAAGGGTGGTAAATGAAGGGGAAGTTGGAAATGACCCAACTCTTTAATTGGTACATTGGATTGATTTTCAAGTTTGATATTGTGTTGATGTTTGAAATGTTATGTGCATATTTTAAAACTCTATTAATATTCACGCTAGCTAGTTTGTACTTTCATTCTGCTGAGAAAAGCATTTCATTGTTTTTGTTTGCATTTAGTTTTAAAAAACAAAGGGTTGTTATGCCCCATATGATTATAATCATTTTCTCTACGTTGGACTGCTAGTAAGTATATTAGGGTGTATTTGTGTTATGTGAATTGTTTGTTATATTGTTTACTATGGATTGTGACATAATGGTAAAAGCAAGATAAAATTATGGGAAGAAATGATTCTCAATGTACCATACGGATTGCGAGATATTATGGTATCATTGAGAAATCCGGCATGTGTTTCCAAAAATAAAATGAGATATGCATGTGTTTGGGAATGTAGGGTTGTATTCTTTCTTGTCGCTACGATCAAAAGGTGTAGTTAAAGGGTGTGGATAAAGGTAAGGCTATGTCGCTGACTCATAGCTTAGGGTTGTATACCTGCGATCATCTAGTAAGCACTTAGGCTATGTAAGCCAAGTCTTACTTGTTACTTGAGAATTGGGCCATATATTCTAGCCGCGTACTCTAGGCTTATGGACCCAAGCAAGAAAGAGTATAAATACCTCATTCTATTAATTTGTTTTGTTTGAAGTTGCTTCAATGGTGAGGTGACATGCTTGTTTAAAGATTTAAAGAAAAGATTATTAAAAGAAGAAAGGTTAATATAAGTTTTCGTCTTTCCCAATTAAAGATTTTCGTTGTTTACAAGTTTTCTTTCATTTAACATTTTTTTCTCACTTAGCGAGTTTAGCTAATGGTATTTACACCAAAAACATTTCAGGTGATGAATGGAAAACCTAGCCTCGATGATTGATGGCGAGACGGATGGATGGACTATTATGCTTTTTGGCTTTAGGATTGCCTATTTGATTTTTAGACTTAATGTTTCATTATTTTTCATGAAAATTTGTAAAACTTTTTTACTTTTGATATACTTTTGTTTATGGTTTTGATGAATGTTTTTATTATACTCTATGAATCTCGGGTTTCTTTTGAAATTGATTTTAATGACGAACTATTTGAAATCAAGTCTTCCGCTGTTTTATGATGCGTTAGCATGTTTAATATTGTTTTTGGGTCTGGTCATCACATTTGGTATCAGATCCTTCTAGGTTCTATAGACTGCATCCATCGCATATTATGATACTCCATGTTTTCATAGTAATAGTCCATCGACTGCCCGCCAAGAATCATCAAACCTGGTAACCTTGTATGTTTTAAGATATTATGAGTTAAAAATTATTTTAAAGGTGAATTCGTGGTTTAGTCATGCGACGTAGTGGCAGAACTTATGGTCTGTGCAAAGATTATGTAGTATGGATTAGATTTATTTAGTTGGGTCGTGTGATGACCTAAATAATCACGTCGTTATTGTGATTAACTGAATGAAGTAACTATAAGAGTAATTGACTAAGTGCTACAAAGTTTTGCCCTGTGGCGTTGTACCAGGGCAAGTTAGATGCTAGCTTTTGCGTAGCATTAGGGAGGAGGATTAACTGATCATCTTGGATCAAAATTCAAGAGAGTTTGAGGACTCTAAAGGATGGGGTAGACCCGTCGATAGTAAAGCGACCACCTACACTAGTAGCTACACTATCTTTTCTTTTTGTCGTTTATCTTATGCCTTGTTGACTTGGAAGTAATCTTTCTTCTTTATTTTTCTTTTGCACCTGTGGAGTATGACGTTTTAGAATCAGAGCTGTCAGATTATAAGTTAAGTGTTATTACCTCTGAAGGAAAATCTATGGGTTTGGTAGAACAGCTCAAATTAGAAGATTGTGTGTTTGTCAGATTATTGCGTTCAAGTAACTTTGTTGGACATGGTCACGAGTAATTTGTAGGAGGCAATTGCTCTATGTGTTTTTTTTTCTGTAGTAGTATGAAGGTTTAATTGGAACTCACTATTAATTTATTTATTGGTCAAGAGTGGAGGGGTGATCGTCAATATTTGCAAATAAGTGTTGTGGCGTCAGTGCTTTAATCTCCTAAGTTATATTTAATCCTTAGGTGATCTCGAATGGAGATGTGAAACTATTTTGATGGTTCCCTGTGGATTGCTTATATCGTCTAAGGAAACACCACTATTTGGATAAAGAGTGTACCAATTGATCGGTGTATCTTGTTCTTGGCCACGTAAGCCTACTTGTCTAGTTGAGCCTTAAACGTAAGTGTATCGGTGGTTATAATTCTGATAAGATTTCTTGTTTGCCACTATGATGGAAAGGCTATCGAAGGATATAAAGGAGTTGTAATTAGATCGTGCTTTAGGTTTTCGAAATGGTTGTGGTGATTTGTTGCATTCCGTAAAATTTTGGTTAGAGCGACCGTTATTGTAACAACCCGATTTTTCACATAAGGGCATTTTAGCCATATTTCACCAATTTTGATTTAAATAGATTTATTTTTATTTCATATTAATTGTCACATTGTTACGAGTTCAACACATTTGGCCGTTCTTAAATCCGAGACCCGAGTAAAAAGATACGATCTAAATACCATATTTACCCTTTCTTATTATAGTTCCTGTCAGGGGCATTTTAGTCTTTTATCAGCCAATCAGATTCATCTTTTCAGCACAAACTTCTAGGTCAAACGTTATCTTTTTCATTATCTTCTCCCAACTCTCACTCAGCTGTCGCAGTCACTATTCACCACCAATTTAGGAATCGTTTTCATTAAGGAAATTCTTAGTTCTTCGTCCTCATCGTGTAACCATCTAATTCAAGTCGTCGTTTGATAAATTCGTCCATAAGTTCAGGTTGTTCTCGTCTGTTTTGGAAATCAGTCATCGGAGGTCCCGTTCTTCGTCCGAAACTAAGAATTTAACATGTTTAATTCGAGAATTTTACAAGGTAATTCATCCTTTTGTACTTCCTTTCGAGTTCCTATAAACTTTAAGCTAAGTGGATGTGTTTTTCATTGCTTTTCATCGAGTTTAGTTTCTTGTCGGAGTTAGGTTTCATCATCACCGAAAATCAGAGAAAAACCACATTGAATCTCTCCGTTTTCTTTGGTATTTCTCGCTGCATTTATTTCTTTTTTTATTCATTATTGTTTTGAGTTCAATACGTGCTAAATGGATGTTGTTTTTGTTGGTTTTCATCTGATTAAAGTCTCGCAGGAATCTGGTTTGTTCTCTCCAATTTCTACAAAAGTTTGCTACAGTTTTTCAATTTTTTTGAATTGGGTTACGTCGGGTTTTTGTTGCTTTTCGATCCTAAGACATTTTCGATCATTATCAATCCTTTTTTAGTCGCTTTTTGTCGTGAAAGGAGGTGAGCACACAATTCTTTCTTCTTTTTTTTTTTTTGCGTTTTTCCGTGCTGCTGTGACTTGGAGAAGAACCGGTCCAGCTGGGCTTGTTCAATTAGTCCTATTCAGGGTCAATTTTAGGTCAATTGGAGCCGGGTTTCGTCTTGTTAGTCCGATTCTCGCTTAATTAACTTTAAATTAGTATTATTACAGTTCTTGGGCATCGTTAGAAGTATTTTTGGATTTATTTTGACACCGTTTGTTAGCTCAATTCAATATTAAGGTAGGTTAAATCCCTACTTAAAGATTTAAATTTGATATTTTGTAATTGGTTTATTGATTGATTTATAGTATTAATATTATTGGACCTTCTCAATACTTATTTTGATGTCATTAATAAACCTAGACATAATAGACATTAATTATTATAAATTGATGCTTGAATATTTATTAATAAAATTTGGTATATTAATTAATTAACACTGATAATTAATAACCGTTTAATAAATAGTTTTAAATAATTTATTAATATTTAGGATAATTTTTAGAGATATTTATGACTGACGTTTATGGCTTGATAGACTTAGTCAATTAATAAATGTAAATAATAATCCAATGTTTTCCTTGTTTAGGCTTGATGGTGTGAATTTCTTTTCTTTTACCTATTTATAATGCGAATGTTGTGTTGTTTTAGACATTTCTTGTTTATTGCTATTTTATTATTTGTGAATTATGATTGGTGAGTTATTGGCGAAGTTTATAATCGTTTGACCATATTATTATATTTGAGACTTTGGTTATGATTTAGTTAAGTTGGTTATACTCAGATATGTGATAATCACGTTGGATAGTGTGGCATGTATCATAGTGACCACTATGATACTATATTATAAACTTGAACACTGTGATTATGATATATCTAAGTATTTGAGATGAGATGGAATGATTATATTAGGATATGTGATTACTACGATGGATAGTGTGGAACGTATCATATAGGCCACTATGATACTATATTATAAAGTTGAACACCGTGGTTATGATCTATCTGGATTGAGTCATATTATTATTTAATAGGCTAAGTGCCTACTTAATTAATGTTGAGGTTTGGAAGTGGACGAGTATCCACATGTTGTTGTTGGGAGTGTATTATTATCTGATTTAAATTTTTATGTAATGGTTTAATCTATTGAGCTAAATGGCCGCGACGATGGAGACCTTGTGGCCGCGGCGACAGGACGATTTTCTAGATTATAAATATTAGTTTCTAGTTTTATTTTGAGTATTATGTTTTCAATTTTTGTAACTCTTCTTAGATTAATTTTCAGTATTATGTCTAGCTAAACCTCTCCTTTCAACTAGATATTAAGTCAAAGTTTGGTTTATTTAGTTCGTGAGACCCGTTCTTAATCGCTTTTCTTATTCTCTCTATTTGTGATTTCTCTTTGCATATTTATTATCAAGTTAATGTTTGCTCAAATAGGATCGTTTGTTCAAGTGTTAGTTTGATACTTAGTCAATTATAATGTTTAATCTGTAATTGTTTAATTGTTCTAATCTTAGTGACGACGTAGCATGAATTGATTAGGAAAACTTTTTAGTTTATGTTATGAGAAATTTTAATCTAACTTAAATGAATCAATTGTACCGTATTTTGTTAGTTAGGATTGGTAGTTCTTCTCATCTTAGTGTTGTTAATGGATTAATTCTTATTACTGTATTCTAGGGTTATAAGTTAATTAGGAAAGTAGTCAATGATCGTATCTTGGCTATCAAATAGTTAAGGAATAACCCTTATAAGTTGTTGATTGGTTTTGGTGACTTCATATCAATCTAGAGTTGAATTAGATTTTATGCTTTTATCAATGATTGAATTAAATAAATCATAATTAAGATCACATTTTTAGTTGGAAATCTTCTCAAATCGAATTACATCCTTTATTTGTTTTTTGTCTTATATTAATTCAAAACCTCAAACCCCCCTCCTTATAACATTAAATTAGTTTACCAGTCTCTGTGGGTTCGACCTTGATTTCCACTACTATTAGTTAATCATCAAGAGCAAGTATTTATTATTTCGGCTAGTTTCGACAGCCATCAGTGCTCGTTAACTACTCAGCATACCGCCTACACAGCATCTCTAGTGCAACAGAGTACTTCCGACTCATCCTATCTTTTAAGTTTGTTGTTTACATGGAAACTGTTGGTGAAAACGGTGATTAAACTATATGGTGAAGGGTGGCATGCAAGTGCATATGGTCAACAAGTAATAGAGTGGTAAGTGACAAGACAGAATGATTATCAAAGTAAGATGCTACAATGCACGAATTAAATGGATCAAACACTGGGTGTAGATCGAGAGGGTGAGTTTGTGATGCTGTGCTGGGATTAAGATAGGGTTTTATCATCAAGTGATATACTTGCCGTGAAACTTTCAGTACAAATTGAATTTATGAGACAACAATATGATAAAAATAAAAGGGCAAAGATCAAGTTCTCTCAAACGAGCCCTAATGCAGCTCACCAACCCTTGATTCTATCTCTAAAACCTTAGGTGATTAACCACTTCCCTTGAATTCCTAACTATTCTTATCTATTCTCCTTAACCCTACGTTTATTTCTAAAGTTAAAGCTAGAGTGAACAAGTGAATTCTTACTCTAAGTTGTCATGCAATGGATTTTTCAATGCTTGCATAAACTCTTCTAACTCTACATTCATAAAGCTTTAGAGAAGAACATGAACATGAAGAATTCAACGTCACAAGTTCAATTAAATACTTGAGTTTTAAAATATTGTAGTTCACCTATCCATATCCCACTTAGCACAACATCACAAAAGAGTTTTTAGCCTAACATGGCTTGCAATATTATAAAAGTAAAGTAGAGTTGCTGGAAGGAATTCATAAAAGAGATAAAAATATAAACTTTCACTAACTGAACTATCAAAGAAAAATAAGCAACTAAGAACTCTAAAATGACAACTACTTCTGCTTCCTCATCCGTTCTTCTTCTTCCTCCTCCTCCTCCTCCTCTTCTTCTTTCCTCGCCTTCTCGTTTGACCTAAAAATCCTCCTTTTTTATATCAGCACACGCTTGCTTTCTCCTTTTTTCCCTTTTCTAGTCAAAATAGTGGTTGGTGAAGTCTATCGGGCTGCACGCACGACTAGGGTACTGTAGCGCGAAGTGACAGCAGCTTGTCCCATCAACATAGCTGGCAACAGTATTAAATATCTTATTTTCCCTCCAAACTGACTTGCTTCAACATAAATGCAGCATGCTTTTAATAGACTTTGCCCTGGAATAAGAGAAAACTGACAAGAGCACTAGCTAGAGTCTCACGCTCAAAGTAGTTAACATTAGGAATCTGGAGGCAAACACTTAATTAATAAGAAAAATCATACAAAAAGATCTAAAAGTAAGAATGGACTTCAAAAGAACTGTCAATCACAAAAGTAGTTTAATTATATACAATGATCTACCATTCTACGGAGTTACTTGGTCTTTTAACCTAGATTTATCCAAGTTTAACTATGCAAAACTCCCCTTACAAGGACTTATCAGAAACCCACTATTTTTACGCAACAACATATATGTTCATGTGGATATTATGAATTTTCGCCAACTCATCTCGTACGTTAAGTTATCGAGAAATTAATGTCAATAACATTTTTTCTACCTTATATTAAAAAAATAACAATAGTGTATTTTTTTCCATTAATTAATGAATTTCATTATTTTTTTTTCTTTTATATTATTGAATAGTTAATCTTATTGTAATTTTTTTTAATATTTTCTAATTTGATTATTTGAAATTAAAATTCATAAATTATTCAAATTTTGTTAAGGTTTTACGATTTTGATAAATGCATTATAAAATAACACTTTAAAAAGTGTTATTTTTGAAAATTCTGAAGAACTTTTGTCATTCTTAAAATTTACAATTAAAAAAATAATATCCAAATCAAGTGGTAGGTTTGTAATTTGATCAATTAAGTCATACCAAATTCAAATAATTGAAAGGAAAAAAAAAATTATGTTTATATCAAACGTGAACTCAGTGGGAGAGAATAAAAATATTTTAGTTGAACCACTTGCCTTATTGAAGGAAATGAATTATCATACCTTCATTTGAAAAGATGGGTATGATCAATCATAAATTAAAAATGAAAATTGCATATGAATATTGTTTTTTTTATAAATATTACATAATACCTGATCACTAGAATTATATTCACAACCGTAACGCTAACTGATTTTTAATTGGTACATTTTGTTGTGACATTTCCCTTTTTTATTGGTAATAACATATCGTTTTCACATCTTTAATACTGTTGTTGCGTGGAAATGGTACTAAGTATAACGCGCGGGCGTGCTCTGCGCTAATGCCGCTCTTGCTTCCACGTGTGCAACGAACAATAAATTTGTATTGAGTCGGAGGCGAAGATCCGCGTTGGAGGTAACTTGCGTGGGTGTCCTACTACGTCAGTGATCACCTGCGCAAGTAGAGCTAGTAGCACCGGTGCGGTGCCGGCCTAACACCCTCCGATGCTTAAGTTAGAGCAGAGCAGAGCTTGTGGTTAGAGCAAATGAGGAATGAAAAATGAATTACCTTTTGGCCATTTCTCATCTCCTATTTATAGGAGTGGAAATGGATGATGTCATCAAGCCACGTTTCGCACACGGATTGGTCCATGTGTTGGGTCTTGATTGGGTGTAGGTGTGTAGGTAGGTGTGTAGGTGTGTAGGTGGCTGGTGTGCACCTACGCTTCTCTGAGGTGAGGGTAGATGCGCGCAGCGCAGCAGCGGAGCTTCTTTCTTGGACACTTAGTCTATATTTCTTTGAGATGGGTCCGCGTCTATACGCACCTGCGAGTTAGTCACTCCATCAATAATTAGATGGTTGTGCCTCGTGGTCTTGGTCAGTCGAGATGTTTGCGGACCTCTCTTGATGGTATGTTCTCCGCTAGTGGTGGAGGTTGGGTCCGTCGTGCGTGGCACGCTCATATAACCAGGCTCGCTCGCGTAGGTCGAAAGGGTTTGAAATTCCTCGTGTCTCTTCGTATGCTCGACACGTGGTCACTTCACTCTTAACGATATTTTCACCCATAACAGTGTCCCCCTACTCCCAAGTCGGGTTGGGGTAGCTTATGACCACTTGGGAGTACTTTTCAAATTGAGTAATTTCGGTAAAAATCATCTTCAATGTCTCCAAGTGCCATGTTTTTTATATATCAAAATTGTTATTGGATCACTTGTACCATTGTCATTGTTAGGTCATATATTAATGACTATCGTCTTTCTTCCATGAGATCTGAGGCGTCGCATGCAGTGTCGGTGTAGCTTCAATATATATTTGCACATAACTTTTTTGAGGTAGTCTTTCGTCGCATTTACTCGTTCCTTTCTCTTCTATGTACCCGAATATTATCTAATTCATGTTGTGGCTTTGATTCTTCTGATAGATCAACACAACAAGAATTAATATAATAGAGACAACTTGGAGAAACTTTGTCAGGTACGCTTCCCTCGGAATGTTCATTTTGCAAAACATATAAGTAGCATAGTAGAAGTGTCGCTTTAACGAACCGACATAGGAGTTTCAGCTTGTATTATAGCAAAAGTTACATAGCAGATCTATAAACTTCTTTTTTGCATTCGAAATTACATAGTAGAGCTTGAACTTAACTTCTGCACGACTTTTTTGAAAATCAGAGTCATCAAACAACGCTTTAGCTTTTGGTAGAACTGCACAACAGACCCTTCTATTTCTAAAAGCTAACACATAGCAAAGTGTTGAACCCTAAGGTTTCAATTTTTCTTTGAATTTGAGATTTCATTGCAGACCTGTTTCCACATACACACATACTTGCTTTCCCCCTTTGATTTTTAAGGGAATTCAATTTTCCCTTGAAATCAAACAACATAGCAGAGCTTGAACATTCCCTAATTCGTGCTATTTGCGGCTTTGTAAGCTTGATAATTTTCTCTTCACAATTTTTTTTAACGAGCAGCAGAGTGGTAGAAAAATCACAGCATAAGAAAAATCAAACTTCCACCAAATCTGTAACTACGTGTTCTTTTTTATGAAGTTTGTAACTCACACCACGAACTAATAGAACATGTCGAAATATTGATCAACACGAGCCTGTCGTTCTATGGAGTTCACCATTTTCATGAACTGGAGCTCAAGTCAATTAGTCATAATCGAGGTACTCATGAAATAAAGCTTGTTTGCTTGAGTCTTGTGTTAAATTACATAATAGAGCCATCACATAAGGAACCAACATGGCAGAGCTTCAAATTGTATTTTAGCAAAATCTACATACCAGAGCTGCTTTTGATTTTTTTTTTTTGATTAATGATAACAATTTGCAACTTCAAGTCTTGTTTTTGAGTTTCTCACAACTTTCCTATGATTTGGATGAGAATAAGAGTCCCCTTGATTTTTCGAATTTCTGTAATTTCAAGCTCTTGCAACACCACGTAGCATACCCGTAACTTCGAGTTCTTACTAAATTACATAGCAGACCTCTGCAAGTTACATAGCAGTGCCGTAGAGCAGTAGGATGCCCAGCAGAGCTTATATTTAGAAGAAAGGAGTCTTTTCAACAAAGCAGCCCTACTTCTCGCCAAAAACACATAGCAGACCTCTTATTTTCCTTATGTCAATTCTTCATAATCTGAAATTACACAGCAGAGCACCCAATTTTTTGTCAAATTTTTGGGTTTGCAATTTTGACAAAGCAGACCTGTCTACTTTGAATAATCTTGAAATCCCGAAGAAGTTAATGTTGGTCCTCTGCACGATTACATAGCAGAGCCATTTTTTTTTCTTTTGCATAGCAGACCTCTTCCTTTGGTTTTCCAGGAATTCAATCCAAAACCGTGAACCAGCTATCTTTTTCTTCATGAACAAAGTCATTGGAGACAATTGAGAAGTAAGGGCTGAAGATACAAGCGATTTGAAGAGGAAACTGAAGTTCTTACGCCTCAGTTCTCTCTCGTGAACGTCAACAAGGGTCGGCCATCGGTATGGACTTCTCTGTTCCTCGCAATTCAGTCAAATCTCAGTATAAAAATGGGGAATTGAAACCAGAACAGGGAACCCACCCCATGCTCGCCATCACGAAGCTTCGAGAAGTTGAATCTCTCGTTGAGGAGTTCAACGTATAGACGAGAATTGGTTTCTTTTCTCTCGATTCACCACGGTGATCTTCATCAAATTGAAGAAGATGAGAAGACGAGTGTCATTTGCTTCCTCGGTTCTCGCTTGGCTTCAATTTTAATCCATCGACTTCTCCATGGATTTTCTCGAATCAGAGGGCAGGGGTTCTAGGTGTCAAGTTCCCTGATTCTCGTGACTTTGATTTTCAATTTCTAGTCACTGGTCCCCTTCTCCCTCGTGGCTTAGTCTAACAATTTGAAGAAAATTCAAAACAGACCAGACGTCTTCTTCTTCATCTCTCTCTCCCTCCAAGTTTCTCTTAAATGAGAACTCTGCAAGCTGTGCGAATCTCGTGGAGGTAGAGAGAGAAACCAAGAACTCTTCCTGCAACTTCATAAAGAATAGAAAATGGATCTCATTTCTCTTCACACCACTGACAATCGAGAGACCAGCAGCTGATTGACAAACCTTGCTATTTAACCAGGAAAATACGTAAGAGAAAGGGAAGAGAACCGTGAGATCATCACCACAATCCTTATTCTCGCGTGACAATCATCGTGAAGCCATGAGGGACCAAGCTCAAATCAGTAAGAGAAATAGATGATTCCCGAGAACCACGAACCACTGAAAACCCCTTGGAAATCGCCCATGGTCAATCCTCTTCCTCGCAATCACCATCGAGAAATCAAGGAAGCAAATCGAATTAGAGATTATCTTCTTCCTCTCGCTTCTTCAATCGCCCAGACAAGAACAAAGATTCACATCTGATTTGTCTTCACGCTTAACCGACTGCCGAGAACCAAAATCGTGAGATCGATTTCCCAAATTTGTGTTCTGAATTCGGCATTTATGGCAGTGGGGGTGAGTTTTGGGATTTCTTGGGCTTGAGGGAAGAGTAAAATCGTGAGGCCATGGATGGCTGGTTTATGATTCGCAGGGGTTGGTTTATTGAGGAAGAAGATGAAAATAAAGCTTTGATTTTCGGCTTCCTTGGCCGCTTACGAGAGACAGAGATCGATCAAGAGAGAAAAAAGGAAAGAAGGATGGGGAGGGAGTGATCTGCTTTGCTTTTCATTCATTTTCTTTTAAAATATAAACAATGCTGCAGACCCGCTTACCCAACTACCCGGTTAGATCCGCGAGTTCCTCTTTTTTTTTTTTTTTAAATGTCTGCAGCCCTTCTTGTTGGGCCTTTGCTGGTGAGGCCCAACCTCTTCATGTGGGTTGGGCTGTTTCATTTCTCTGTTTTTTTTTAAATATATATATATATATATATATATATATATATATATATATATATATATATATATATTTAAATTTCTTCTACGACCCCAGCACTCTTGGTAGACTTAGAATTTTTCTTAATTCTAAATTCATCTACCAGGTGCGGCTCGTGCGAGCCCTGCACTCTCTAGTAGACTTAGAATTTTCTGTCGTTTTAAATTCTTCTACCAGGTGCTGCTCGTGCGAGTCTAGCACTCCCTAGTAGACTTAGAATTTTCCGTCGTTTTAAATTGTTCTACCAGGTGCTGCTCGTGCGAGTCTAGCACTCTCTAGTAGACTTAAAATTTTTTCTCATTTTAAATTCTTCTACCAGGTGCCGAGTCTAGCACTCCCTAGTAGACTTAAAATTTTTTTCTCATTTGAAATTCTTCTACCAGGTGCTGAGTCTAGCACTACCTAGTAGACTTAGAATTTTTTTCTCGTTTTAAATTCTTCTACCAGGTGCCGAGTCTAGCACTCTCTAGTAGACTTATGCGAGCCATGCACTCCCTAGTAGACTTAGAATTTTTATGAGTTTAAGATTTTTGTTTCCAAGTGTGGTTCTTTAGGTGTGGCTATGCACCCATGCACTCTGAATGAACTAAGAATTTTTCTTCTTAATTTTTCCATTCGCCGATTTCGTTGAACCTCTAAGCGTGTGGTGAAGTAGTGTGAGCTTAAGATTTATTTTTTCCAAGCCTTGCTACTCAGGAGCGGCTGTGCAGCCCTGCATCCTGGTTGAACTTAGAATTTTAATTATCTTAAGCTCTTCATTTGTTGATTTTATTGAACACCCAAACATGTAGGATTGTAGTAGACTAATAAATTATATGTTTATATAGCTGACCCCCCACTCAAGCAAAGCTTCGAACCTTGAAGCTTTACTTGAGTCTTTGAAATTTTGGAGTAGATCGACATAAGCTTAATGAAGTTTATCCTTGGCAGTAGCTTGAGTTTTCTCTCTTATATTTTTTTTTATACTAGAATTGCCTTTGAAGTTAAAGAGTCGTGTTCTCATTTCTTTGATTGAAAAAATTCATACAATAGAGAAAACCTTAACGCGGAGAAAGATACAAAGACATTAGTGATAATAAGTTTTGAGATGTTCTGTTCCTATGGATGAGATAAAGTCTAGCCATTGAGGTTAGTTAACCTATGGGTTCCTAGCCTTAAAACCTTAATGACTTTATTTATACCTCTCTAGTTGGGTCTTAAAGCTCCGCTGCTTTTGTCCTTCCGGCGGGGCTACTAAGGAAGGTTATCCCGCTTCTTCGTCTAAGTAGGTCATCGCGGACTGCACCTCCTCCTTAGGTTCATCAGTGATTGTGTTCACAGGCATAGCTCCCTTCATGGCTGCGTAGTAGCACTCTCGAGAGACCTTTTGATCTCCTTTGATTACCCCTACTCCACCTGAAGTAGGGAAGTTCATCATTTGATGATAAGTCGAAGGTAAGGCCCTGAGAGCATGGATAGTAGGTCGTCCCAATATGATATTGTAAACTGATGGGCACTCAACCACTTGGAATTCTACCATCTTAGTGACGATGTTGGGCCCTTCTCCGAAAGTGACCGGCAACTCAATACCTCATTCAGGGATGACCTGTTCTCCTCCAAATCCTACCAAGGGTGCTGGATTTCTTTTTAATTTTTCTCTTCCAATTCCTAATTTTTCAAATGCGCTGAGGGAGAGTATGTCTACTGAGCTTCCGCCATCGACCAGAACACGGTGCACTTTTAAGTTAGCTACAATGACTACCACTACCAGTGCATCATTGTGAGGTTGATGGATGTCAGCGACTTCTTCTTCATCAAAATTTATTTTTGCCTCTCGTCTAGGCATTGTATGAGTAGAAAAGACTTCGAATCTAAGTGGGGCGTGACTTGCCTCTCGGGCTCTTGATTTTCTTTTTCTGCTTGACTCTCCACCCGGAGGTCCACCAAATATAGTTCTTATGTCTCCCCCTAAGGACTTTTGACCGCCTCGGTCCTGGTCTTTTTGTTCAGGTTTGGCCTCACGCTGACCTCCTTCCCTCCTCATTACAAACTCCTTTAGGTATCCTCTTTGAATTAGAGCTTCAATTTCCTCCTTAAGGTCGAAACAATCGGAGGTAGTATGACCGTGACCCTTGTGGAAAAGACAATACTTGTCTTTATTTCTTTTGTTTGACCCCGCTTTCATCCTTGACGGCCACCTAACCAAGTTCTTATCTTGGATTTCCATGAGTAACTGCTCTGCTGGTATGGTGGTAGGGGTGTATTTTTTGAACTTGCTAGGAGGAAGACTTTGTTTATCAAGTCGATCTTCAGTCTTCCTTCTCTTATCATCCCTATGGCGGTCATTTTTCCAGGTAGTATCTTTTGTTTGGTCTTTTCTTTTATGTTCTAAATGTTTGCTACTACCCCCTTCTTCTGGAGCTCTTCTTGCACTGAGCAACTCTCCGGCACTCATGTATTTTTGCGCCCTAGAAAGAAGCTCAGTGTATGTAATCGGGGTCTTTTTGCCTAACGACCATAAGAATTTCTCATCTTTCAGTCCCGCCATCATGGAGGTCAGAGCTATGTCATCACTATAACCTTCTACTTTCAAAGCCTCATTGTTGAATCTTACCACGTAGTCACGTAGGCTCTCCCCCCATTTCTGACGAATAGTTAACAGGTGAGTAGCCAGCTTCTTGTGATCTCTTCCTCTGAGGAACTGAGTCACAAAGGACCACATAAGGTCCTTGAACGAGGAAATGAACCTTGGCTTGAGTTGTCTATACCATCCTCGTGCAGGGCCCCCTAAAGTGAGAGGGAATGTTCTACACTTGATTGCGTCTCGGACTCCCTGGAGCTCCATCCAGGTCCGAAACGTGTCAACATGTTCAACCGGGTCCTTGGAGCCATCATAGGTGGGCATGGTTGGCATCTTGAACTTGGCGGGTAAGTCTACCTCCATAATGTCATCGGTGAATGAAGGTTCTACTTGCTCGAGGAGGTCTTCCAAAGCAAGGGGAGTCTTACCTCGGTGCTCCTTTTTCATGTGACCGAGCTCGTCTTGAAGCTTTTTTAACTCCGGCGCCCAAGGTTGGGTGCTTTCCGCTGTGGACTTCATAATTTCAGTTTGCTCTTTCTTTTTTTGATTCAAAACATCTCGGAGGTCGGATCCTCCCTTCAGTCGAGATTCGAGACGGGACGAGGGCAGCGTGTTGATTGTTCGTCCTCTGCTTCCCCTTCGAGCCACCTCCTTCGTTGGTTCGTGACTCATCTACATACTCCGCATGCTCTTTGCCTTTGCCGTTACCGGGGTTTGATTCTTGGCGATCGACCACAAACTTCTGATTGAGTATTTCAAGTACCTTTGAAAGGTCTCGATTCACAACTCGAACTTGTTCCTCCAAGGCATCCACCCTCCTATCCGACAAGGGTTCAACTCTCTCGGGCTCCTCTTCTTGAACCCGGTCTCTTTCCCCGCGAGCTGGGTACCTTCTAGTGCGAGGAATGTTGTTTTCCACTCCTTCATCACCACCACGGTGCTCTGTATGACTTCTCCGACTCATTCTTGATGATAGAGCACGTAATAAAGTATACGTTCCCACAGACGGCGCCAACTGTTGTTGCGTGGAAATGGTACTAAGTATAACGCGCGGGCGTGCTCCGCGCTAATGCCGCTCTTGCTTCCACGTGTGCAACGAACAATAAATTTGTATTGAGTCGGAGGCGAAGATCCGCGTTGGAGGTAACTTGCCTGGGTGTCCTGCTACGTCGGTGATCACCTGCGCAAGTAGAGCTAGTAGCACCGGTGTGGTGCCGGCCTAACACCCTCCGATGCTTAAGTTAGAGCAGAGCAGAGCTTGTGGTTAGAGCAAATGAGGAATGAAAAATAAATTACCTTTTGGCCATTTCTCATCTCCTATTTATAGGAGTGGAAATGGATGATGTCATCAAGCCACGTGTCGCACACGGATTGGTCCATGTGTTGGGTCTTGATTGGGTGTAGGTGTGTAGGTAGGTGTGTTGGTAGGTGTGTAGGTGCGTAGGTGGTTGGTGTGCACCTACGCTTCTCTGAGGTGAGGGTAGATGCGCGCAGCGCAGCAGCGGAGCTTCTTTCTTGGACACTTAGTCTATATTTCTTTGAGATGGGTCCGCGTCTATACGCACCTGCGAGTTAGTCACTCCATCAATAATTAGATGGTTGTGCCTCGTGGTCTTGGTCAGTCGAGATGTTTGCCGATCTCTCTTGATGGTATGTTCTCCGCTAGTGGTGGAGGTCGGGTCCGTCGTGCGTGGCACGCTCATATAACCAGGCTCGTTCGCGTAGGTCGAAAGGGTTTGAAATTCCTCGTGTCTCTTCGTATGCTCGACATGTGGTCACTTCACTCTTAACGATATTTTCACCCATAACAAATACTATTTTCACATCTCAACATATCTAAATTCTTATTTCGTGTACAATCTATATACATATATCACATTTTCATCTATTTTTTTTAATCAATCCATGATAAGGTATCACAATCCTGAACTACTCAATATATTCTCATTTCTATATACTAAACTTACTTGTATGGAAAGCGTCAAAGGCTTTGAGGTTGCTATCTTTAATTTGCAAGACTTGCACGCCAAAGAAAGGTGTATATTATTTTAATTCATTAAAGTCTTCCACGAATGTAAAAGAAGACGTCATTTTTTAGTCTAGGACTTCTTGATCTCTAACTAATTTGAATTTTTCAAATACTCAACGGAATTCTATTGACTATAACTACTATTAAGAGTCTTAGACGCCATTTTATAAAACTAATTTTTTAAAATGTATGTGTTATAATTATAATTAAATAAGTATTCAAATTGTGTGTTCAATAGTGTGCCCCTCTTAAACTTAGATTCTATATCCGTTAGTGTTTAAAATTAAGTTTTATTAAATGAAATATTAAAAAAAAATCTCTTTTATTTATGTGGATTAAAATTTTAAAAAAATGTGGATTAGGAAAATATATTGTTAAATTTAATTTGCTAAAATCCTTTATTAAGTTACTAAAGTGTATACTTTTTTGTTTTTATATTATGTGATTGTTTTTTATATTAGGAAATGTTAGAGGGTCAAAATTATATTTTTGCACCGGACCTCCATTTCCTTAGGACCGATCCTAATTAAGACTATAGACGTTTCATATATATATATATATATATATATATATATATATATATATATTATATTATTTATTTATTCTATAAAAAAAAACTCATAATTAATGTTATCCTCACTTATAAAATTATTATTTCTTCTCATACTTCTAATCGATAGGAGACTTTGATTGCATTTTCAAGTACAAAATTTTACAAAATATAAAATGATTTTGAGCTCATTTTATAAACTATTTTATTTTTGAATATAAAAAAAATCAAATTCCAGGAGTGGTAAGCTCATAGTGCAATCCACTTCATTTAAAACAACGCATCACACATTCAAATATCCATAACCCTTGTACGAATTCTTAAGAAAAACAATTTAGAATTTCTTGGATTATATGTAATTTACAATTTAGAAATATTTTTGAAATCTTGGTCGGTGTAAGTCAATGGATCAACCTTTGACTTCCTTGGGTTGTTTCCCCATTTGTAAGTACTTATTCTTTAAAAATAGCAATAAAAAGAATTATTTTTAAAATAATATATTATTTTTCTCTTTCATTAAATTAATGAATCGTTTTCGTTATATATATTTTTTTTTTATGTATTGTTGAATTTTTATGATTTTGATAAATTCAATCGTATTATGATGAATTAAATTCATTGCGTGTAATGAAAATTAAAAAAAAAAATGTATTTTTAAAATTCTGAAAAACTTTTACTATTTATGAAATTTACGTTATAAAAATGTCGTTTTTTAAAATACCCCAATTGAAGTACTTATATATAAAAGGATGAGGGTCTAGAAGGTGTTCAACAAAAACACTTGGTAAAGTTAGAGCATGAAAAAAATGAGAGACCAAAGTATGATATTCTTCTTGATCATAACAATTGTCTATTCTCATGTATTTCAAAAACTCTATGCTCATCTTGATGAAGTTCATGTTGGTTTGATTGTGAATATGAAGTCTTGGGAAGGGAAGATAGCAAAGAAAAGTATAGAAATGGCCTTATCTGATTTTTACAAACAACATGATCATTATAAAACAAGGCTGATTTTGCATACTAGAGATTCTAAAGGACAGCCCATGACAGCCCTATCTGCTGGTTAGTGTCTTACTTTTTTCTGATCTATGATTTTAATTCAAGTTCTTTACACCCTTTTCCAATTATTTGTGTCTCTTTTTTTTAAGAGTATAAATATCAAAATATTCACTTTTCCCTCTCTTTTTCCTAATACCCACCATTTTAAGAACGTTACTTAATAGCCACATCTAAATATAAAAATATAAAAACACCCTTAATGTCAAATCATCCTCTCTCTCCTCCCTCCCTTGTCCTAAAAGTGTTTTGAATGAAACTTGTAAGAATAAATATTAATTAAGGGCCCGTTTGGTAACCTTTCCAATTTCTGTTTCTTGTTTCTATTTCTCATTTTTTACGAAATTGAATTGTTTGGTAACTCTTCTTATTTCTTGTTTCTCATTTTTTTAGAAACACTTCCCAAAATTGTGTAGAAATTTTAGAAACAACAAATTCTTGTTTCTTATTTCTCTTTCTTATTTTCAAAGTTTTCAACACATTAATGAATTATTGCGTTGACCAGTTTTGACTTATAAAATATATTATAAATATACAAAAACTATATTAATATAATATTTTTAAATATATCATTTAAAATTGTAAAATTTTCAAAATATTTATATATTTTTTAAATGAGAAACAGAAACAAGAAATAGTTACCAAACACATTTATGTTTCTTTTTTCTTCCAGAAACAAGAAATAAGAAACAGTTACCAAACATGTTTCTGTTTCTCTTTTTAAAAAAACAGGACCAAGAAACAAGAAATGGAAACGAGGAAGGTTTACCAAACGAGTCTTAAGTGTTTCATCTAAAAACACTTGAATATACAAAAAAATGTTTTTAGATAAAATACTTGATTTGTGATTCTTCCAAAAATATTTATAAATAAGTATTTCACTTAAAATACTTCATTCAAGTGTTTTTAGATGAAACACTTAATAAGTATTTCTTTTAAATGTTTAACTCAAAACATTTTTAGGGAAAGTTATACCAAATGGACCATACGTCTTTTCCCGTAATTTCATCTTCTTTGTGAATAGGGACTAATTACCTTCCCATCAAGAGGAAAAAAAAAGTTTGGATAGATATTTCAAGGGTATGAGTAGGTAAAATTAATTTCGAAAAAATTATATTTTAATGCTATATTGCAACTGATTTTTTTTTTCGATTCTCTTCCGCATATATTGTATTTAAAAAACTCTTTATATTTTTTTTAAACAATATATTTCCTTAATGCAATGGCAGCTCTTGATCTTTTGAATGGCCTCAAGGTTGAAGCAATCATTGATCCAGAATCACAACTGGAAACAAAGTTAATGGAAGAAATATTGAGAGAGAAAGCAAGAAATATCCCTATAGTTTCTTTTCTCCATACATCCAATAAACCATCTAAAATCTACCCATTTTTTGTTCAAATCATTGAGGACAAAAATACTCAAGTAAAAAGCATAATTTCCATGATTGAAGCTTTCAAAAGGAAGGGAGTTGTTCTTATTTATGACAATTTAAATGATCAAATTAGTAAAGGAATATTACTCAATCTTGAGGATTTTCTAATCAAGAAAACTATCAACATTTCCTATAAAAAATTGAACTCAACCTTAGATGAGAGAATTATTGAAGAGCTCAAAAAGATGAAGAATTTGCAAAGAAAAAAGCTATTCATTGTGCATCTCTCACCCCTTTTCTTGACTCCTTTATTCTCAAATGTAGCAAAATTGGGAATGATGAGTAAAGGGTTTGATTGGATTATGACAACAAAGAGCACAAATGGGTTGGATTCATTAAATTCTTCTCTTATTGAATCAATGCAAGGAGTGATTGGTTTCAAGAATTATAAACCAAATTCATTGAAACTCAATAGTTTTACATCAAGAATGAGAATGGAACTTTCCATGGAGGACCCAATCACGGATCAATTGATCGGCTCATTCGGTATATCGACTTACGATGGAATATCATGTCTTCTGAAGGCAATTGAGAGACTTGGAAGCTTTGGGTCTGAATTTGGTCCCATATTTCTAAAAGAGTTATTGAAGATAGACTTAAGTGGAATAAATGGTGGTGTGAAGTTTCATATGATTGGAAAATTGAAGTCAAATAATAATAATGCATTATTCCAAATAGTAAATACAATGGGAAATTGTGAAGAAGAAAGAGTTGATTTTTGGAGTAATAAAACAAAGATGGAGAGAAGAAAAATTATGAGAGATGAATCTTCATCTAATGATGATTTGGAAGCAATTAGATTGCATGAAAATGAAAGTTCTATTAAGAAAAAGAGATTTATGAATCTAAGAATTGGTGTTCCTATTCAAGAATTCAAGCAATTGGTGAAAGTGGAATTTAATGAAAATGATAACGAAACCAAGGTTACTGGATTTTGCATAGATGTGTTTGAAGCTGTTATTATTAGACTTCTGCCAACTTATGGAATAAGTTATGAATTTATACCCTTCATCAATTCCAGTAAAGGTATGCGAGGAACGTACCAGGAAATGGTTTCTGAAGTTTATTATAAGGTACACAAATCAATTCTATTTATCGAGTTTCTTTCAAGGTACGTTTATTAATTAATATTGCGTAAATGTTTGATTAGTTGAGCTATATTACAAAAATTTATTAAAAATAAATATATAAAAAAAATTTAATTTATCAATTAGTGTTTTATTATAATCGGGTGTGATAGCGTTAAAAAATCTACTATGTTTATAAATATTTTAACTCATTGAATTTCACTATTTGCTTTTGAAAAATATGTGGCTACTGACCAATGAGGAGGAAGTTACATATTGACTTCAATATATGTCTCATTTTGATCGGATATTAATCTGATGGATCTCCAACATGAGTATAGGTCAACTAATTAAGGTACCTACTTCCTTCCCATGAGATCGAATATATGAGTCTCAACTCCTCCACTTTGATGCAATATCTTTAAAAAAAATGATGAATCTCACACTAATAAATATATAGATTCCATTAACACATATTTTATCCAATAAAAATGAGATAAGTAAACCTTCCTTACCGATAGTACCATATAACTTCTTTTGTTTATTGTTATTGCGTAAAAATGGAGAGCTTCCACGTAGGCAACAAACTTAATATATGGGACTAGTCGGAGGTAGTGCGCTGCTTCGACGGCGTGCTACGTAGGTACCTGCACAGGAAAGGAAAAGAACACTGGTGTGGTGCCGACCTAACACCCTCCGATGCTAAAATCAGAGCAAGCAGAGTTAGTGTGCCAGAGAGAATAGTAGTAGAAATTAGTTACCTAATGAATGAATTCTTTCTCCTATTTATAGGAGAATAGGTTGATCACATCATCATGCCACATATCACGTCGGGATTGGGCCATGTGTTGCTTCTCAATTACGTGTCGTTTGCTAGGTCACGCCACGTGTTGTTTCCCAAGTGGATACTTGTATTCAATCTTAAGTATGTAGGTCTGAGCTGGAAATTGTGTAGTGGTGTCTTACCAGGTGCGTAGACTTTATGACTAGGTATTGCGGTTAGGCGAGGTGCCCTGGTACTACGGTTAGACCAGGTGCCCAAGTACTAGGGTCAGACCAGGTGCCCAAGTACTGCGGTCAGACAAGGTGCCTAGGTACTGCGGTCAGACAAAGTGCCTAGGTACTACGCTCAGACGAGGTGCGTAGATATTTTTGTCAAGTTGTAAAATTCCACGTGTAATCTAATTCCACCCCACAACAGAGGCCCCTACTCCCGAGCTGAGTTAAGCTGTGAGTTCAATGCTGCTTGGGAGTATTCATTTAAAGTGGAATTTTTCCTCGGTGATATTCTAAAATATTCTAATTGTTGAGATTTGTAGCTTGAATTTTCTACCATTGCAGTCGTCAAAATTTTGAGAGCTTGTAGCTTGAATTTTCTCCCTTTGTCACAAAATTTGAGAAAATACTAAGTGTTGGAGCTTGGTAGGTTGAATTTTCTGTCCCTGGTCGTTTTGGAGTTGAGTTGTATGTCCAAGTTGTCACGTTTAATCATCGTGTACTGGTCACGTTTAATCATCGCGTACTTCGCCCCCTTTGATGTTAAGAGTAAATATTCTCTTAAAATCAAATCATATTTCTATGTACTAAAGTAATGATTTAAGAGAATGGAGAAAAGAATAATAAAATAAATAAATAAAAAGACTTAGCAACCATTATGTTGAAAGAAAATAAGGAAAAAAAACTAAATTAAAAAAAATAAAATAAAATAAAATATTGCAAGTGCACTAGACAAGTGCAATTTTTTTCCTTCTTCCTGCGTCACACTTGCAACATTTCTCTTTGTTTTTTTTTATTGATGTGTCAGACCCTATTCTTTTTAGGGTCTTGATTCTTGAAACATCTTTGAACACGGGTCAGGGATTCACCCGCCTGACCCGCGTGTGCCTGCCTGCCTGCTGCTTGCTTTTTTTTTTTTTTTTGCTTTTCTTCTTTTTCATGCTGTTTGTGGTATTTTTACCCGCGGGTACTCACGAGGGTAAGGTTTTAACCCGCGTGAATTTGACTCCACTTTTTTTTTTCTTCTTTCTCCTTTCCTTGCTGCATCAGACTGATGGTTTTTAAGAGTTAATTTCTTGTTGAGTCTTGATAGGGTTTGGTTTTTCTACAAGCCCCGCACTCTTCATAGACTTAGAATTTTTTTCTTCCTTTAAATTCTTTTCCCAGGTGCGGCTCGTGAAAGCCCTGCACTCCCTAGTAGACTTAGAATTTTTTGTCGTTTTAAATTCCTCTACCAGGTGCGTCTCGTGCGAACCCGGCACTCCCTAGTAGACTTAGAATTTTTTTTTTCGTTTTAAATTCTTCTACCAGGTGCGGCTCTTGAGAGCCCTGCACTTCCAAGTAAACTTAGAATTTTTTGTCGTTTTAAATTCTTCTACCCGGTGCCGCTCGTGCGAGCCCTGCACTCCCTGGTAGACTTAGAATTTTTCAGTCGTTTTAAATTATTCTACCAGGTGCGGCTCGTGCGAACCCTGCACTCTCTGGTAGACTTAAAATTTTTTAGTCGTTTTAAATTCTTATATCAGGTGCGGCTCGTGCGAGCACTACACTCCCTCGTAAACTTAGATTTTTTTAATCGTTTTAAATTCTTCTACTAGGTGCGGCTCGTGCGAGCCCTGCACTCCCTGGTAAACTTAGAATTTTGTAGTCTTTTTAAATTCTTCTACCAGGTGCGGCTCGTGCGAGCCCTGCACTCCCTGGTAGACTTAGAATTTTTTAGTCTTTTTAAATTCTTCTACCAGGTGCAGCTCGTGAGATCCCTACACTCCCTGGTAGACTTAGAATTTTTTAGTCGTTTTAAATTCTTCTATCAGGTGAGGCTCGTGCGAGCCCTGCACTCCTTAGTAGACTTAGAATTTTTTATATAGAGCTCTCTCACCTTGATGGACTAAGAACCTTTTCACTTTGCTCTTCCACCTTGGTGGACTTAGAACATTTTCAATTTGTTCTTCCACCTTGGTGGACTTAGAACTTTTTCATTTGCTCTTCCACCTTGATGGACTTAGAACATTTTCATTTTGTTGTAGCAGATTCACATAATAGCCCCCACTAGAGTAGAATTTTATGTCTTGAAGTTTAACTCGAATCTAATTTTTCTCGAATGATTTAACTCCCATAGATGCAGTAAGTAGAAAAAATACAATCTTATTCATTTTATTGTCGAACTTCTTACAATAAAAAACTTTATTGGAAATGAAAACTGTAATAAATAAAATCGCTGAAATGAAATCTAAGTTGCTTGACAGCATCGTAGGTAGAGTGGAGCCTTTTAGATGAGTTTAATCGATGTGTTGATGCCTTGGCCAATACCCCAGTGACCTAGCATGATCCTTTCTAGGGCTTGGACTCTTTTTCAATAGTCGGGCCTCCAAAGATGGTTCTTATTTCTCCACCTGGAAAATCTTGATTATCACGGTCATGGTCCTTCTTATCTCCTTTACTTCTCACGAATTCTTTCAACTACACTTTTTGAATAAGGGTCTCAATTTTTTCCTTGAGATTGAAGCAATCAGAGGTAGTATGATCGTGGTCTTTGTGGAAGAGGCAATACTTGTCTTTGTTCCTCTTGTTTGACCCTGCTTTCATCCTAGGTGGCCACTAAGCCAAATCTTTATCTTTGATCTCCAAGAATAGTTGTTCAATCGAGATTGTGGCGGGAGTGTATTTTTTAAACTTACTAGGAGGAAGACTCAGCTTCTCAAGTTGATCTCCTGACATATGTCTTTTGTCATCCTCGTGACGGTCAATCCCCCAGACAAACTTTTTAGGTTCGATCTCTCTTCTTGTGTTCTGATCGTTTACTATTACCTTCTTCATCTAAAGTTCTTCTTGCATTAAGCAACTCTTTTGGCATTGGCACAACTCTTACCACTTCTTGATTTTCATCAGCTTGTTGTAGCTCCCTAGTGCTACGAGTTTAATATATTTTATTACGGGGATTACGATTTTCACCATCATCTATATCATCACCGTGTTGACTTCTTCGACTCATCCTTGATGGTAGAGCACTTAGTTATATACTCTTCCCACAGATGGCGTCAAATGTTGTTGCGTAAAAATGGAGAGCTTCCACATAGGCAACGAACTTAATATATGGGACGAGTCGGAGGTAGTGCGCTGCTTCGACGGCGTGCTACGTAGGTACCTACAAAGGAAAGGAAAAGAACACCGGTGTGGTGCCGGCCTAACACCCTCCGATGCTAAAGTCAGAGCAAGCAGAGCTAGTGTGCCAGAGAGAATAGTAGTAGAAATTAGTTACCTAATGAATGAATTCTTTCTCCTATTTATAGGAGAATAGGGCCACGTGTCACGTCGAGATTGGGCCATGTGCTGCTTCTCAATTACGTGTCACTTGCGGGTTACGTCACGTTTCGTTTCCCAAGTGGATACTTGTATTCAATCTTAAGTATGTAGGTCTGGGATGGAGATTGTGTAGTCGTGTCTTACCAAGTGCGTAGACTTTATGACTAGGTACTGCGATCAGGCGAGGTGCCCTGGTACTGCGGTCAGCCCAGGTGCCTAAGTACTACGGTCAGACCAGGTGTCCAAGTACTACGGTCAGCCCAGGTGCCCAAGTACTACGGTCAGACCAGGTGTCCAAGTACTGCGGTCAGACAAGGTGCCTAGGTACTGTGGTCAGTTGAGGTGCTTAGGTACTACGTTCAGACGATGTGCGTAGGCATTTTTGTTAAGTTGTAAAATTCCACGTGTAATCTAATTCCACCCCACAACATTTATTATTCTCTAAAAGCAAAAAACAAAAAATCATACACTAATAAAATCATGATCTCCACTAAAATGTGGGACTTTGCTTGCACCCAAACAGACACATATATTGATATAAATATGCTACAAGCACACATATCTTAGTTAATTAGGTAATAATATACATTTGCTTATATTATACATATGCTTAAATTATATATTTGGTCCCTTCATTTGACATAGTTTCAAATTTAATCTTAACGTTTAATTTTTTTTTATTTAGTCCATAACATTGAAAATGATCTAATTTTAGTTCATATTCAATTTGAGTACTTACCATGAGATTTCTTTAAAAAAATTGATGTTACTAATTATGATTGATATTTAACATATAGAATGATAAAAGAGGTTTATTTCTATATATATATATATATATAATAATCTATCATATATATTATGTGTCTTTATTCATTCCTAATATTCGAACTATATGCATGAAACTAGAACTTTGATGCTGTGGTTGGAGATGTGACGATATTAAGAGAGAGATTAAAATATGTTGATTTTACAGTATCATTCACTGATATTGGTGTGGGAATGGTAGCTTTTGACGACTCCCAAAATACATGGTTATTCTTGAAACCTCTTTCGAGAAATCTTTGGATGGCAACTGTTTGTTTCTTTATATTAACTGGTTTTGCAGTTTGGGTAATTGAACGTCCAAACAACCATGAATTCCAAGGCTCTCCATCTCATCAAATTGGGACTGTTTTATGGTTCTCTTTCTCAACCCTTGTTTACGCTCATAGTAAGTCTTAGGTTCCGTTTGATACAACTTTCTCGAAAAGTGTTTTTGAGTGAAACTTTTTAGAATAAATATTAATTAAGTGTTTCATCTAAAAACACTTGAGTATGTTTTTCGAGAAAATACTTGATTTGTGATTATTTTAAAAGTGTTTACAAACAAACATTTCACTTAAAATACTATTTTTTTAGATGAAACACTTAATTAATATTTCTTTTAAAATGTTCAACACAAAACATTTTTATGAGAAGCTATACCTAACGAACCCTTACAATATATTGGGCTAGAATTATGGTGATTTATATGTACCAGATTTATCTGAGTGGCTATCTCTCATTTATTTAATTAGCTGTTTATCTTATTTATCTAGGTTAGTCTTTTCTATATAAATCATGTCATATCGTTATACATTTAGGGCCAGTTTGGCATAGTTTCTCCTAAAAACGTTTTAAGTTAAAGATTTTAAAAGAAATACTAATTAAGTGTTTCTTCTAAAAACACTTGAGTATGCTAAAATGTGTTTTTGGAGAAAATACTTGATTTGTGATTCTTCTAAAAATGTTTGTAAACAAGTATTTTACTTAAAATATTTCACTCAAGTGTTTTTAGAAAAAACACTTAATTAGTATTTCTTTTAAAATCTCTAACTCAAAACGTTTTTAGAAGAAGTTATGCCAAACTAGCCCTTACACAATTCAATACAACGTATTCTTTTTTGGAAATTGATTTTGTTTTAAATGGGCGTATTGTTTTGCATGCAGGAGAGAAGTTAGTAAATAACTTGTCAAAGTTTGTAATGATAGTATGGCTGTTTTTGGTGTTTATTTTGAGTTCAAGCTATACTGCAACTTTGGCTTCAATGATGACTGTCAAACAACTTCAATTGGATCCAAAACAAAGCTACATAGGATACAATGTGGGTTCCAGGGGGATTATCAGCAACTTGAATTTCAAAAATTTCACGTTGAAGCCTTATGCTTCACCCGAAGAATATGCAGCAGGTTTGAGAAAAGGAAGCGAGAATGGTGGTGTTTCTGCCATCATCGACGAGATTCCTTACATTAAGATCTTCCTTGCACAGTATGCTGATCAAAACTTCTATTTGGCGGGATCCATGCCAATCACTAATGGCTTCGGCTTCGTAAGTATCTTAAATTTATAATTCTTGATATCATGAGATTTCATGTCAAAATCAATTGACAACGAGAGGAGTAGCTCATGTATTTTATAAACATTATAAATTCCTTCATTGGGATTCTCAACAATAATTAATTGTCATCACGCACATCATCTAACTCGTCTTAGTATATTATTAAAACTATAAACTCAAAGTTCTCAAAGTAAAAAAAAAAATTAAAAAAAAATCTCAAAGTCAAATGCAAGTATAAGACGTCAAAATCATCACTTAGATCTTCACTGGCAGTTAAATACCTTTCCACATCATTTTGTACCTCAACCAAACTTTTTTTTTCTCTTCCCTTTTCATAAAGAGATTGTATGGAAGAATTCACAACCATGATAATTTTGTATTTCCTATTTTAAAATACAAAATTTGAGTGTTAGGGACAACGTGCCTCCACAAACTTTACATTGGTATCCATCTTGTGATTTATTCAGATATAGGGTAAAATGCAAAAGACACCCATGTGGTTTTGGCCAAAAACAAACGCACCCTTGTAGTTTGAAAATGGATATTTATACTCTATAGTTTCAAAATTGTGCAAATTGACTCATTCCCTATACGTCGTTGATTTTCTTTTAGTCATAACTTATTGATTTGAACTTTGATTTGAATGATTCAAAATGTTTTTGAAATCTTCGTTTCGAGCTCTACGTTGTAGTCACCACAAATTTCTAAATCATCAGTATATAAAAAGTGTGTACGATTTCAACCCGATCAAATATTTTGATGAAGATAACTGTTTTATACACTGATTATTTCTAATTTTTTTAATTGACTAAAACGTAAAGCTCAAAACGATGATTCCATAACATTTTGAATCATTCAAATCGGAGTTCAAACGAAAAAGTTATGACTCAAAGAAAATCAACGGCGTAGAGGGGATGAGATGTCAATTTGCACAATTTTGAAACTATAAATGTATAAATATTCATTTTCAAACTATAGGTGGTGTGTTTGTCTTTGGTCAAAACCGGGGGTGTCTTTTGCATTTTAGCCTCAGATATACGATGCAGAATGAAATTAATGAATTTATAAAATTTACAAATTTTCCTTTTTGTCTTTGAAATTAAGGCTTTACCCAAAGGCTCCCCATTGGCATCAGACATGTCAAGGGAAATACTGCAGCTAAGAGAAGAAGGAAAATTAAAGGCTATAGAAGATAGATGGTTCCAAGTCCATCCTCCGTTTGATATCTCCTCCATCAATAACAAAAGGTGCTCTTACTTTTCACAACTTCAAGGGCCTTTTCTTCATGAGTGGTACATCTTCCGCTTTAGCCATTCTCATGCTCCTGGTTTTTCGCATTCATAGAAGAAGCCATTTAATTAGAGATTTTATACTGATATCTTGGAGCAAAACAATGGATTGTATAGTGACTTCTTGGAAGAAGATTATAGAATTTGTAAGAGCTTGCTTCTTATCTTAGACAAGAATTAAACCACATGTTTTTTTCTTTTTTTTAATCAGTTTTAAAATGTGTGTACTTGGGTGAGTTTTATATATTCCATGTGTAAATAAGATGTGATGTGAAAAACTGCCATCCACGTGACAATTTATTACTAAAAATTAACAGTCTTGGCTGTTTAATTTTAACTATGGTGCAAAGATTTTTTAATGCAAAAAAGACCCTTATACTATTAGATTTTTTAATTTACACCATTACCTTTTTAATTTGTTTAAAATGTTAGAATTAAGTTAACCAAATAATTTGTTTCAATTCAGCCCCTAAAAATTAAGTCCAATGGGAATATCTTGATCACATGAATTACCCATTCTGTATGTCATCCACCAAAAATTGATGTAATGATTTTGATAATTTTTTCTCTCCAGTTTTCTTAAATTTTTGGTTAGTTTATTTTTATATTAAAATTTTGGTAGTGTTTGTCATCCTATGGATTTCTACAATATGAACATCTTGATTTCAAGAATAAATCACACATTTATAACTTGGAACATCTTCCAAAACAGCTCAACGCCAGAAAACGCCCAAAATTGAAGTTCTCGCCAGAAATTCAAGACAAAAAACCAACATGTAAATAAAAAAAAAAATCTTATTATATATCTCAAACAACAACACATAAAATGAAAGGTAGAAAAAACAACAAACACAAAATCATAACAAAACATCAACAACAACAAACTCATATCTTTTTCTTCTTAGATTTGGATGAGTACAGGACTATGTATATCAGGAATATGACGTAGATTAATTGGACCATGTACGACAGGTAAAGTGACATCCACCATGGTAATGTTGTTTTCAACTCCTGGATTGTTTGGTATATTATGTACATGTTATGTATTCACATATTCATGTACATATATTTCTTTGCTATTGTCTTCATATTCAGACAAGCTATGTGTTTCTGGATTCTCTGGTATATCTTTCATACGGATGTTTTCATGTACTTCATGTGATAGTATTAGACATGTAACAATCTTCGTCTAAAAGATGAACATTACTTGTGGATTCATAACCATTGTTATGAATATTTAGAATGTCTTGAAAATCAGATAAAACCTGAGCAGCTAGAATGTTGAGAATAAACAACTCCATTGATGGTGAAAACAAGACAAAAATGAGAGAAAAAAAATTAAACATCATTCCTTAAAAGAAATATCTTTCAATATGAAGAAATTTGAAGAAATATGGAAAAAAATTCAAATATATTCCCATAAATATATGGTTTTTTAGAAGAAAAATTATATTTTACCAGTTTTTTAGTGTTCTTGCAACAAAAAAAAATGAAGGATTTTTGAAAAAGAACTTATATTATGTTCAAAATGATGTGAATCTTCAATTTTCTTAATGTTGGTATCAATTTGGAAGAACGAAATACGAAACATTTTTGGGTAAGATTCTTAAAAAAAATGAAGTTTTTTTTTTTTGGAAATCTGACGTGGGAGAATAGAGAGAGATAAAAGATTTGTTTTTAGAAATTAAAGAGAGAAGATAAAAAAAAATGAAGGGGAAGTATTGAGAATTGCAAGCTCAAATATGCTATAGCATATTTTAGGGCCACGACTCTCACGGCCGCGACATGCAACTTTTGACAAGTCTTGGGCCAAAGACCCAAGAGTGATCGTTGCAGCCACGTGGTGATTATTTTTTATTTTGTCTCGTGGCCGCGGCCACAGTGTAAATTTCTGAAGATATTATTTGATATTATTTTCTTTCCTAGTTTATCTTTGTATATCTATTATCTTTTCTTAAACCTAGATATACTTGTATAAATATGGGGTATGAGAATACTATTCTTAAAAATTCATGGTATCAGAGCAGGTCGACTGTGGGTGTCCTTCCTGTCTAGCGCCCACATGCGTGCATGGCTGCTCGCCCATGCACGTTGTTGCTTGCCAGCACGCATGGGGGCATCCATGCACGCCTCCGTTGCTTGTCAGCCCATCCCTAATTCATTTGCCAACAAGTGTCAGTGACCCACTTGAGCGTGCATCCGTGCATGCCCTTGAGTGTCATGGGTGTGGGTCCGCTCATGACCTTGTCCGTCTACACCAACATCTGAACCATGTCGATTGCCAACGCCCTGCCTTGAAAAGACTTGTTTTTCCTGTGCCTCGCTCCTTTATTTCAATATGTCTCCCGTATACTCGTACCATGACATGGGCTGAGGCATGTCCATCCATGTTTCAAGACTCAGGGTCTTACTCCTTGCCACTGTGTAATAAAGATGGATTGAGCACTACTGACCATTTAATAAAGATGGATTGAGACCAAGATCTTGATTAATTGATAATTGGGCCACCATGATTTGTTTTATAATTATTTTCTCCATAACAATTAAAATTTGGGAAGGGTTGAGTTCGGGAAATGTTGGAATAGGAAGGCGAGTTTCCGCTTTTTTAGCGACCTTTTTTCATGGTTATGCCGGTGATGGATCATCCTGAAGACAGATGCGACAGGAAGAAGTTGCATTTGGGGACATGGCTGTCAAACTTCAGAGCAAGAACCATATATCTAACATATGTCTATGCTTCCTTTCCAGCTGTGAGCTTCCCCATGGGCTTGGCTTGGAGAGTAGCCGTCTCTATACTCTCCTTCAACCGATTATGATACCAAATCTAACACTTGGAGAGAGGTGCAGAAGCACTATGTTTGGCTTAGGAGAGCATTCCACCATTTCGACTGATGCAGATGCGGACACAGTACCCTCATTGAAGTGATTTTAGTAGAATAAAAAATAAATTAATATAAATTTAAGCCAAAAATTGATTATACCATACTAATGTAAAGATATATGTAAGACATTATCTTAATAAGTGATGTGAACACTTGAGTTATCTCACAACGTGTTCGTTATGAACTCTATCAGACGAGTGATCTTCTATAAAAGAGACATGTTATAGAGCTAGAGAGAGATTAGCATTTGTTGAAGATTGGAGAATCATCAAAATATGCATATAGCAAGCATCTTGAATAAAAAAGTATTCCCCAAAAGTAATTTATGATATTCTTCATCCCGTTAAATATTTCTCCTCTTCATTTTACACGTGAGGGTGGATAACAAAGAAGAGAAAAATCAAATACGAAAAAGAAAATCCTCAACATAGGATAATAACAAGTGTTTAGCTCAAGGCCAAGCTTTAACTAAAAATTCAGATGGCCTGAAATTATGAAGACTTGGAAACAGGGGTGGAAACTAACCAAATAATGGATCCTACAACTCAGATTTCCTTGAACTTTTTACCCTCGCCAAAAGGAAGTTAATATCTTCATGATGAAAGATAAAATTACGTCTCACTGGTTAGAATATGAAACAGTTCACACAAAAAAAAAGTTATGAATCACAAAGCCAGCAAAAATGTATTAAAATTGCCACCAAAAGCGCGAAGATGAAAGTTCTCGAGTCTTTTGGTTTTGGTTTCTGGATTCATTCAGCATGCACAGCCACCTCTTTGCTCAGTCTCCACAACAGTTTCAGGGATGCCTTGGAAATATCTGGAATTGCATTCAGAAATACGGGTAAGGAGTCCTATAATGCAGCCATATGCCAAATTAGGGGGGGTGAAGGGAAGTATTTTACCAAGACACTGAGAAAAAAACCTATATATACATATATTTAAGAAAAGTTATAGAACTCATAATGAAAATAAAACCACAAAGAAAGTTTTATAAAAGTATTCCTTCAAAATGATTCCAGAAACTTACATATCCTGCTCATGTTCATTGGCTAATGCAGTGTTGGCAATGCACAAAAAAGCAGCATCAACATTGTAGTCTTCTTTAGCTGACGTCTCAAAGTAAGGAATATTTTCTTTTCTTTGCTTTCTTCTCAGAGACCTATATAAACATAAATCAGACCAACACAAAAAGAAAAGGGAAAACTTAACTTGAATTGGTCCAGAGCATATTTAATCCTTACCACTCACTACAAAAATAAGGGGCATTACCGGCGAAATTAATTTCGCCGGTAATGCTAAGGTAAAAGCCGGCGAAATATAGAATTTCGCCGGCAATTGTAATTGAGACAGGAAAAGCCGGCGAAATATTTTTGCCGGCTTTTCCCATGATTTATGCTGGCGAAATGTCATATTTTGTCGGCATTTAGTATATTTAAAAAAAGATTATTAAACAAAGCCTTCGCCGGCTTTGTAACTTAAACGAGACACGCGTCTCGTGGGGCAAGGCCAGCGAAATTCAAAATTTCGCCGGCTTTGCCACTGGGTTTTTAACCCGTCCCCTTCCCCTTTCCTTCCTTTCTCTTTTCTTTCCCAATCTCAGTAGCTGCATCTCTTCGACGGCATATCATTTCCGGCGCGGTGGACCACGATTTCAGGTCATTTTTCTTCCTAGATTTCATTTTAAGGTAGTATTTTAGAGTTTAGGGTATTTTTTTTTAAGGTTTTCTCCAAAAACAAAGGGATTAGAAAAGGTAGGGTTTGAATTTTTTTTTTAAACCCTTGAATTTTGGATGAATTAAGACTCCCATTCTTGAGAAATTATTGGAGGCTGGCTGGAACAATCATACTCTAAAATTTCAGTTTTCTCTCTACACTAATGCTTCTTTGTTATCATCTTTCACCACTCATAAATGGAAACATGATGTATTTTTAAGTTTTAGTAGAACATCAAACCATTGATAAGAAAAAATTCAAGAATGGGGAAGGTGATAGAAGAAAACGAAGGAAATAAAGAAAATAAAAAAGGTTGCTGCTGGAAAGAAAAAAAGAAAAAAGAAACTGACACAAGTAAGATATATAGTCCAATTTTATGAATATTAAATATTAAATATTGTTTAATATTGTACAGCGTTTTAATAATTACCAATAACAGGAGGTGGCTACAAGAGCAAGATCACTAAGATCGAGGAAAAAATGAAGATCAACAACAGAGCCATACACAGAGGAATTTGGATCAAAAGAGAAGCCGATTACCTTGACTCAAGAATTGAAAAAAGATTTACTGACTTATCACCTTCTAACACAGGATTAAAAAAAAGTTTGACATTATTATGTAATTTTGAAGTTCAAAGTAAGACTGCTTATGTATGTGTTTTTTTGTTTTGTAAACAGACATCAACAACTTTTTAATGAATGAGATATTTTGGATTCAAATCAAAATATTACATACTTATATTAATTAGAACTAATGGACAAAATAACATTAACCATCTATTTGATAATATACAATAGAAAATGTAAGGTATCTATGTAACTGAAATGATTGAACAAATTTAAATTACAAAAATATTTAACAATATACAACGATAAAAAGATGATAAGATTATAAATCGTAATAAAACAAAATTCAATTCAATAAAACATCAGAACATAGTTAGTTCAAAATAAACATGACTCAAAAAAAAAAAATAAAGAATCTATGTAACTTAAACAGTTGAACAAAATTAAATTATCGAACTATTTGATAATATACAATAGAAAATTTAAAGTAACTATATCATTAAAAATGTTGGATAAAATTAAATTATACAAATATGGAAAGCAAAACCCTAACTCTACAAAATAAGGAAGAAACGTAACAAAACAAGGAAGAAAGAGAAAAAACGAAATCAATACGTAAATTAATGATGAGATATGGAAATTTTGAAATTAAAATTTTTAATTTTTAAAAAACAAAATACCAAATCTAAAACGATTATGAATAAAAATCAAAATTCAAAATTTGTAATTAATAAAAGGAAATCTGAATAATTAATAAATACATAATCAGGAAATCAAGGAAAAATCGAAATTAGAAACATTAATAAACAAATAATTAGAGAGAGAACAATAAAGGTACACTAGTGAATTCATATGAGAAAAACCGCCAAAAGTGGCCTATAATGGATACAATTGTAATTAAAAATGAAACACCAAATATAATTGTAAATAAAACTCCGATTTGATTTAATGAGTAAAAATTTTATTTATAAGTTATACATTTATGGGGTATGGACCCAAATGGCATATTTTATAAAGTAATTTCCCATATAATACCTTATTTTCATAATTCCTCAAATGACATTTTTTCTAGGACAAAATACCATTTTGGTCCCTGAATTTTAACCCAAGTTTCATTTTCGTCCCTAAACTTTCAAAGTTTGTATTTTTCGTCCTTGAACTTTATGATTCGTTCCGTTTTGGTCTTTCAAATTTTGTTTTTCCGTCTAAGACACTAATGGAGAGATTATGTGGTATGTAATTGATGATGCGACATTATAGAAATACATGTGAGGTTAAATACCATAGAAAAATGAATATAAAGGAAGATTAATCTCATATTTTTCTCTTTAATTCTATTTTTAAATCTTACTGTATATTCGTTTTTCTACGTCATTTAACGTCAGTGTATATTCATTTTTCTACGTCATTTAACCCTAAACCCCAAAAAAAAAATCCCTATAAACAAGGCTAGAAAGCCACGAATGGAAATTCGAAATCTAGTGAGAATAAGAATGATCCTCCATAGTCCAATGCCCGTAGTGGAAGATAAAAGAACAGTGCTTTTAGATTTAGTGTAATCTATTCGTCCGTCAAAAGTCTAATGGCAAAAAGCAAAAAACAGAGCCTCAGCATAGCTAGACAATTAAAGAATTTCTCTAATTTGATATGATCATTTCTTATATATAATCTGACGATCTCTTGTATATAAAAAATATTTTTTTTTATTTATCTACTTTATATATATTAGTATATTTACAATAATATGTATATTATTATATATTACATTATATAAATAAAAAATATGTATCATTTTAATCTACTTCATATATATTAATATATACCATATAAATAATCCCTACTAGTTCATATATAATATTACATACCATATAAATTAATAATTTATAGAATTGAATATATCTTAAAAATTTGAAATATATAAATAATATAACTAGTTCGTATATAATATTATGTACCGAATAAATTATTAATTTTATCTTTAGATATTTCAATTTGATGAAGATTTGTTAAAATCATGAAATTTCCATAAATTTTTATAATGTTATATTGGAAAAAAATAGAGCTAAGGTTCCTATTATACCATTAACAACCTAAGATTTGAAAAAATCATAAAATTAAATGTACATTAAATCATTCTAAATTTAATTCTGCCTAAATATCATCTCTCTCCACGCCTAAAATAAGAAACCCTTTCACGCCTCTCTCTTAACTTAATTACCAAAATCATAATTTATAAAAACCCTTGAATTTTGGATGAATTAAGACTCCCATTATCGAGAAATTATTGGAGGTTGGCTGGCTGGAACAATCATACTCTAAAATTTCAGTTTTCTCTCTACACTATGACTTCTTTGTTATCATCTTCCACCGCTCATAAATGGAAACATGATGTATTTTTAAGTTTTGGACGTGATACTCGTGGAACATTTATTGATCTTTTATATAATCACTTACATTGTCGGAATCGGATTTCGGCTTTTAGAAACGAAGAGGAATTGCCAACAAAGAAGTATTGGGGAACGGGAGTATAATTATCATCACAACAAGAAAAGAAGGTTTACTTCGAAATTTTAATGTCGAAAGAAGATGCGAGATAAAAGAACTCGGAGACGACGAAGCTCCTCGACTCCTTAGTTTACATGCCTTTTTAAAACCGTATCCTGAAAAAGAATATTTGGATGTAGCTAAGAGCGTTGTCAAGCATGTTGGAGGCATTCCATTAAAACTTGAAGCTATGGGTTCCTCTCTACGTAACCATACTGTTGATGAATGGAAGCTAATAATAGTGGAACTTGAAAGGAAAAAGTAACGCTCTTTGATTGATACTCTTTGTTATTCCGGATTCACGCTGTTTAATTTTTTTCCTTTTTATAAATTTTTTTGCCTTAGATTTTTGGGTTAAATGCATGAATGACCCTGCATTTTGAGGCTTTTTCGATTTACACCCCTACACTTTTAATTTGAAAAATTTCACCCTGCACTTTCATAAGCCATCAAACTTAACTTTTCCATCTAAATTAACACTATCCCTATTTTTTTTAATATTTTAATATTATCTCAATTTTCAATTCATAATATTATAGATAAGGGTTAGAATTAACCCGATGAAAAGTAAAAAAAAAAAAAAAAATTACCTCTTATTTACTTAAAAAACATCATTTCACCTAAAGTTTTCTGCATTTCAAGGCGACATAACGTTATTTTCTTTTCTGCCAATTCCCAACAGATGCATCAAATCCACATGCCCAACCTCTCTCTATCTCTCTTTTCCATTTCATTTACGTTTCCCTTTTCATGGTCTTTCCAATTTAGAAAAAATTGTTTTCTGGTTTCCTTTTTTTTTTTTCCTTTCCCCCTTTCTTGGTTATGGATATTACTAATTCCTATAACTCCTTCGACGCCAATGAAGATCATTTACTGTCTGAGTTTCGATTCCATCATACTGATGAAGAACTCATTAGAAAGTCCTCGACAGCAACTTTTCTGGTCGAACCATTCTGAAGTTGAGAGGGAAGTTAAAATTATTCGACTTTTGGTTGGGTTAATTTTAACTTTGGTTAGAATATTATGAATTAAAAATGATAAAATATTAAAGAAAATAGGAACACTGTTAATTTGGATGAAAAAGTTAAGTTTGATAGCTTATGAAATTGTAAGGTGAAATTTTTCAAATTAAGAGTGTAGAGGTGTAAATTGAAAAAAGCTTAAAGTGCAGAGGTCATTTATACATTTAACCCTATCTTTTTTTAAACATTTAATACGTATCACTTAGAATTTTTTAGATTTTTTTTCTTTTTCCTTTCTATGATACATTTAATACGTATCACTTGATATTTCATAATGATTTTGCATCTTTAATGTGTAATTACAATGATCTTTATAGCCACACGAGACAATTTCTAATTTTGTTATTAAAACAAATAAATAAAATTATGAAATTAATTAATTAGATCTGAAATGTCACAAAATCACAATGTCATAAAATCATATATAAAGTCACAAAAGTTAACTTAGGTAGAATAAAAACAAAAAGACTAATGATGACCACAGTTCCACAACGAGGTCGACGTCGGTTACGAGGAGGTTGCTCTCGCCGCACGTGTTGTCTATGATTACCACGACCTCTTACACTAGCAGAAGGTTCTCCAATATCGGTATGAACATCATCAGACTAATGGAAAAGAGGTTCCAAATGAACCTGAGATGATGATTCCTTAGCAAAATGTGTAGATGAACTAGGATGAAACTGGCTAGATGACCATGGAGTGGGGAGCGTATACATCATCGGCGTATAGGGTGTATCTGAAGGGGGGGGGGAGAATCATGCCCGCCATCGTAAGGATCGTCGTGAATAAGAGAACCTCGTTGTGCAGGTGTACTTCGGCCTCTGTTATATGTCTGAGTGGGAACTTGTCGATGTTCATGTCGAACACGATACATACCGCCTATAGTATCCATGCAAGCAAGTGAAATGTCGCATATAATCCTTCTTTGTTCCATATCATCCTCTATAACTAGATGAGGATATGAGTTGGCCTGTAAAAAAAAATTTGGATTAAACATTTTATTTAAAATTATTAATAAAAGAATAATAATTCATACCACATAGTCAAATGATGCTCCGACTTGAGTGATGAAACATCTTGTGATGCGGTTGTACCAAGTAATTTACTAATCATCAACATCACAACCATCACCTATGAGCTCGCCTTGTATGAGCGAATCTATACGAGTTGCCCACAATACAAATTCTGGTTGTAGTGTTAGGAGCCAGTTATCTTCTTGTCGTCCACGAAGGTCAATGACATGCAATCATCTATCTGTATTGCATATTTTTGAAATAGTCTGACGGATCCCAAACTGACGTGTCTCAAGATTGAGCAACAAAAACACATATGAGCGGAATCTAACTGTCTAAATCGCTTGACCAAATAAGCAATAATATGGTAGATAATCCATGATAGGCTGATATGGCTTCCATATGACCTGTAAAAGAAATAATTATATTAACAAATAAAAATCAAGTGTGTATTAATACAAATGTACAATACGATACCTCGTCACAAGTAAGTCGATCAAGCATGTAACGATACTGCACCAAGACGTGTGTAACCGTCTCTATGGTCGTCTTCACCCCATTCCATCTATAAATAAATACCGAACACCTAATGGATCCCCAACAAGATCAATTTCCTTCATTTGACGAGGTGCAATGGTAGGAAATCGATCTCATGCCCATAATTGTAATAAAATAAGGGACCCATCAATATCAGCAGCATCAATCACAGATGCTTTACACAACTCTCGGTATAACCATGCGAGGCAAGCACCTCCCTAAATATAATTGCCAGTTGCATAAAAGTCTGCCAGTAATGATAGATACATCAAGTGCACTGCATTCTCGGACTTGTCTGGCATAACCACACACCTCCAATAAGGATAAGTATGTATGCCCTAGCATACTAAAACTAAAACCTCCTCGGATGCATCGTCTGGTAGTGGAGTGAAGGCGTTAAAAGCATCACTTAACGAGTTGAGGTTCAGTCGACCTCCCTTCAAATCACTACTAGTGGGTGTCCATCCTAATAATCTAGTACACAACCCGGTCCAACTATGTTTAGTGGATCTCACCAATGCATGTCCATCCACAGGCAATCCTAACTGAATATCTACATCTTGTAGTGTGATCGTACACTCCCTGTGCGGCATGTGAAAAGTGTGTGTTTCTTGTCGCCATCGCTCGACAAATACAGTGATCGAATGCCGATCTAAACTGAATAAATTTGAGACAAGACACACCATAGAAACCTACAACACGTAGATATGGCTCGATATGTACATCAATAATTTCCGATAATTTTTGTAAGATTGCCTGACGTCGTCTAGAATGAAGGGCACCTGAATACTCGTCATCCAAAACTATCCGAGACCGATGGTTAGGCAGGAAGTATAACATAGTAGGATCTATAGGCCCTGGCTCAATAGGCTCCATGCCCTATAAAATTTGTAAACAATATTACAAAGTATCCAAATACTATGAAAGATCATCATAACAATATTACAAAACATCATAGCAATATTACAAAACATCATAGCAATATTACAAAACATCATAGCAATAGTATAAAACATCATAGAAATATTACAAAATATCATGAAATAAACTATTACAAACATATTCAAAATTACCAAGTTATTGCATCATATTGCATAAAATATTATATAAATTACTAGTTATGATAATCTAAGGTCTAGTAGCTTTAATTGCATCAGGACACGTTTGATGATTATGTCCATCTTTATGGCAGATACCACATCTTCCTTTAACTACTGTTGTCCTCTCATCCATCTCATTTCTAATCCGAGATGTACGAGGTCTTCCTGGTGGTCTTGCTAAACTAGGATCAGGATGTAAAAAAGGAAAGTCTTGTTTCGGCCAATAACCTTCATATGGTATGGGCTCAAAGTTTGGTGCATAATTTTCTTGATAAGATTCCAATAGGTAGCACGACTTAACATATTGCATATAGCCAATACGACAATGCTTACATGCAGCTATAACATGCGAGCAAGGAATCCCAAACCCTTTCCATTTGTTACATGCAGCTATAACTCTTTTGTCGACTTTGGGAAACCCTCATACTGTCTCTAATCAACATATAATAGACTCACTAGTCCTCTGTAACAACTTGGGTCCCAACAGTCTCCTCTCTCCAACCTCATCCCAATAGGTGAGAGAACGACACTTTCTACCATAAAGTGCCTCAAACGGTGCCATCTCGATGGTAGCTTATAAACTATTATTATATGCAAACTCTACCAGGTACAAATGCGAGTCCCAACTACCACCAAAGTCAAGAACATAAGCCCTCAACATATCCTCTAAAATATGGTTAACTCTCTCTGTCTGATCATCGGTCTAAGGATGAAAGGTCGTGCTAAAATCCAAACCGGTACCCATGGCAGGATGTAAACGCTGCCAAAACTTCGACACAAATCTAGTGTCTCGGTCTGATACAATCCTCACAGGCACACCATGCAGTTTAACAATCTCCCTCAAGTACAACTGTGCCCAAGTCTCAACCGGATAAGTGATTCTACCCGGTAAAAAGTGTGCGGATTTTGTCAAACGATCCACAATGACCCAAATGGTATCATACCCTTTGGATGTTCTAGGCAACCCACGAACAAAATCCATAGAAATTTCTTCCCATTTCCACTCGGGTATACTCAAAGGATTAAGATAACCAGCTGGTCTCGTCCTCAAAGCCTTGACTTGCTGACAAGTCAAACATCTACTCACAAACTCCGTGATCTCAAGTTTCATCACTGGCCACCAATAATGCTGTCTCAAATCTCTATACATTTTGGTAATGAACAGAAAAGATAGAATTGTGAGCCTCATCCAATAATTCTTTCCGGAAAGTCGAACTCAAAGGTACACATAGCCTTTGACGATACATCAAAGCACGATCAGAGAAAAAAATGTAGTGGCTAGGTATACCTGACTCTGCCTCAATAAAACTGGCCTGTAAATGATTCTCGCTCCTCTGAGCCTCAATCATCATCTGTCTCAAAGTAGGCCCCACCGTCAAACTAGCCAAACTCACTGTAACCTCGGCAGTAAGGAGGGCTATCTCAGCAAGCTCTAAATCCCACCTCAATCTCATCGATAAAGCAGACAAGTGCGAAGACTTTCTGCTAAGTGCATCCGCCACTACATTGGCTTTCCCGGGATAGTACTGAATATCACAATCATAATCTCTCACAAGCTCCAACCATCGTCGTTGTCTCATATTTAATTCCTTTTTAGTGAAGAAATATTTGAGGCTCTTGTGATCGGTGAATATCAAGATCTTCTCACCATACAAGTAATGCCTCCAAATTTTTAAAGAATGTACAATCGCCGCCAACTCCATATCGTGAGTCGGATACTTTTTCTCATGCTCCTTCAACTGACGTGTAGCATAAGCTATAACTTTCTCTCATGTTGCATCAAAACGTAACCCAAATCTCTCTTTGAAGCATCGGTATAAACCGTCAAACCACCACTACTATCGGGTGACACGAGAACAGGTGCCGTTATAAATCGCTTTTTGAGCTCCTCAAAGCTCTTTTCACACTCCTCGGACCATACAAAGTTCACTCCCTTCTTCGTCAAATGTGTCAAAGCCGATGCTATTTTAGAAAAGTCTTGAACAAACGGTCTATAATAACTGGCAAGTCCAAGAAAACTACGAATTTCAGTCACACTAGTTGGTCTAGGCCAACTACTAACCGCCTCAACTTTAGATGGATCCAGCATCACTCATTTACTAGAAACCACATGGCCTAAGAATGCCACTTTCTTCAGCCAAAACTCACACTTAGAGAACTTTGCATACAATTTTTGTTCTCGTAACACCGTCAAAACCTTCTCTAAGTGCATAGCATGTAACTCCTCTGTCTCAGAATAGATCAAAATGTCATCGATAAACACAATAACAAAGGAGTCAATGAACCTCCTAAACACCGTTTGCATAAGATCCATAAAACCCGCCGACGCATAAGTCAAACCGAAAGACATAACCACAAACTCATAATGACCATAATGCATCCTGAAAGCGATTTTGGGAATATCATCCTCCCTGATCCTCAACTGGTGATAACCGGATCTCAAATTTATCTTCGAAAAGATAGTAGCCCCTCTCAACTAATCAAATAAATCATCAATCCTTGGCAAAGGATATTTATTTTTCACAGAAACTCGGTTCAACTCTCGGTAGTCGATACACAACCTCATTGAACCATCTTTCTTTCTCATAAACAACACTGGTGCTCCCCACGGGGACACACTAGGGCGTATAAACCCTAAATCTAAGAGTCCTTATAACTGACTCTTGAGCTCATTTAGCTCAGTTGGTGCCATATGATAAGGTGCCTTGGACAATAGAGTAGTCCCAGGTAACACCTCTATCTGAAAATCCATCTCTCTTACCCGTGGTTAACCGGGTAACTTATCAGGGAAAACATCAGAGAAATCCCTCATAATCGGTACAGAATCTAGTGTAGTCACATTAACAGACGTGTCTACTACACTAGCCAAATAACCCATAGCACTATCACACAAGAGAGCTCTAGAATGAATCGCAGAGATGATTGCAGGAGTCACTCTACCTCGAGTTTCATGGAATCGAAAACTAGTCCCACATGGACCAACAAAATCCGCAACTTTGGCACTACAACCAATGTTGACGTGGTTGGCTGACAGCCAATCCATACCCAATATAATATCAAAGTCACACATAGGCATCACAATCAACATAGCATGCAGGCAACAGCCCAAAATACACATATCATTGGTATAAATAACTCTATCCACAACAATAGATTTCCCAAGTGGAGTAGGAACATGCAACTCATGCCCTAACGGCGCAGACTCACAAGCAGCTGACTCAACAAACTCAGCAGAAATAAAGGAATGACTCGCCCCCGAATCAAATAATGCTAAAGCAGAATGTCCCAAGACTGTCTCCGTACCTGTAATAACAGTACCTAACGCCTTGACATCCTCTCTGGTAGTGGTAAAAACACGAGCCTGCTGAGGTGGCTGAGGAGGTGTCTGAACAGATGGTGGTGCTCCCTGATACTGGTTAGGCCTAACCTGACCTCTACCTCTTGTCTGACCACGACCGTGCCCCTGACCTCGTCCCTGGCCCTGACCACTATACTGTTGTGGAGCCTGAAGTCTCGGACAATGCAGTCGAATATGTCTATACTGACCATAGTAAAAGCACTGTCAACCACTATGCTACGGTGTCGGACGAGTCTGAGATCCAAATGGTCCTCCGTCCCTACCCTGTACATGCCTTGGTGGGTGTGTCACTCGACCTGAATGGTCATCCTCGGCCTTCCTCTTATAAGAGGAGGTCTGTACAACTGCTATCTCAACTTTTTTCTCAAAAGGCCCGATATATAAAGCCAAGGCAAAGTCTAAAGCCTCAGCATAAGTGGTAGGACAGAAAGCTCGTATAGGACCTCGAATATCAGCTCTCAAGCCCATAATAAATCTCTTCTTCTTACTCTCAGAATCGGTGATTTGCCCTGTAGGAAACTTGGACAAAGGGTCAAACTCCCTCTCATACTCAATCACAAATCGGTCTCCCTGTCTCAGAGTCAGAAACTGTACCTCTAACTGATCTCTAATATCCTCCGGGTAATATTTGTCAAAGAACTTCTCCCTAAACATCTCCCAGGTGACTATCAAAGTAGGACTCAAAGAACGAAAAAATTCCACGCCACCAATATAAGGCATTATCAACCAGAGAATAGGTCCCACAGTGGACCTTCAGTCGGTTAGGGCACTTAATAGACTCAAGGGCTCTCTAAACCCTCATAAACCATCTCTCGGCAAACGCCGTATCAGTAGATGTCCCATCATACTCAAAAGGGGCATGCCTCAAATAATCCTTCAGAACCTTAACAGCATCGCTACTCTCAGGTGTGTCAACTGGAACAAGTACTCTAATAGGTGGTATAACACGAGCCTGGTGTCCTCTACCACCACGTATCAACTCCAGATAATCCTCCTCGGGAATAGTAACATTACGCCCATGCGTAGGTGGCCTGTCAACAAGAGTCCCATCCTCACGCACAAAACCTGGGATCCGTCCTCTAGCATCAGTATGGTCCTCAGGCGGAGCTGGAGTAACTGCCCTAGTACGACCTCGGCCTCTACCTCAACCTCGTACTGTAGCCGGTACGCTACATTGACTCCTCTTAAGTGTAGCTACTTTGGGAGGCATACTGAAATCACAATTAGACAAGTTCCTTGTGAGTTAAACATAAATAAGGAACTTACAAGTCTACATTTAACTTATCGGTAAAATATTCTATAAAGTGTAAATTTAGAGGATACCTGGTGCCGTCAATCTGAGTGATGCTTTGGACAAGGACTTAAACCAAAACATGAAAATCATGCGATGCATGTGGTCTACGAAGGGATGATTTACTAAACTAGCGGAAATTTATTTAGTAAATTTATTAACATTTAATAACCGATCTATTAACATCATGCAATTTGTGATAAAACATGTAGATTCATGCTTAATTGCGAAAATTAAAACCGGTTTACTTACATTGAATAATTAATGGAGAATCGATTGGAGGTTTCTTTACAACATCAAATCCTCAGCAACACCGGATCTTCTATGCTATATCCCGATCAATCAAACGAAACCCGATTGTGGGATCGAACTTAAGAAGAAATTAGGAAGAAGAAAAATATTTTCTTCCCAATTTTGAATAGGGAATTTCGGCCAAGGGGTGGGAGAGAGGAAGAGAGAGTTCCAACTTTCTATGGAATTGAATTGTATGATTTATGAATGACCCAACCTTCCTATTTATAGGAAAATAGGAATCCTAATCACATTAGGATTAATCTATAGAGATAGATACAAAAAGAAAAAGGATTATCTCTTTCCTTTATCTTGCAATTTCGAAAATGCCATAGATAAATAGGAGATTATTTTATTTTCTTTATTTTATTTATCTTGGGTAAATAAATCTATGTAATTATTTCAGGATATAATTCAAACAATTATCTCCTCAAAATAACCATGATGGCCGAAAATTACAATAGTAATTAATAAAAAAATTATAATTTATTTAATTAATTATTTTGGGCCAATCTCAATTGGGTTCATTAATCCAATTGGGCTTGAAATTCTCTCTTAAATTAATAAGTCCATCTTAATTAATTAATTTATTAATTACCAATTAAATAAAATATTTTATTTAAATAATTAATAATATTAATATTTTCTCCCGACTAAATATGATCTAATTTATATTTAATTATTAATTTCCATTTAAATAATTTTCATTATTTAAATAATTAATAATAAATATTATAATTATTAGTTTCCATTAAATAAACTCATTATTTAATTAATAATTTTATTGAAAATATTTTATTATTAATTAATTAATTTTAATTATTAATTCCGTTTAAATTAATTATTTAAACAATTAATAATTGTTAATTAATTTCAAATTATTAATTACCATTTAAATATACTCAATATTCAAATAATTAATAATATCTAATTAATAATATTTCATTATTAATTTCATGTTTAAATAAACTCATTATTTAAACCATTAATAATGTTTATATTAATTACCGTTTAAATATATTAAATATTTAAACAATTAATATTGCCTATTTTAAGTAATTCGCTTTACTCAAACTTTCTATTTCTTCTACTTGATTTCACGACTACGATATTTGGGTTAGCATAGGGACCCGATGGACCTATAGATCATGGGCTTAATAATTAGTCAATTAAGTGATTTATGCATAATCAGTTAATTACTTATTATCTAACTATGAATAATTCCACTATAGATTCATAGCTGAACTCCTCTCACTATAGATGAGTTATTGTCCATTTAGTTTATCATTATTTATATATGTGATATTATCCTTCACGTGGAACCCTCATAATTACAGGCGGATAAATTTACCGTTTTGCCCCTGTAATTACCGCTTTATCCTTGTGTTCCCGATGATTCTCCAATGAACTTTATCTTTAGTCGAACTAGAGATAAGATACTTCTGTGATCAATAGAAGTCGTGACGTCACTTGTGCATGTCTCGAATCAGTACATCAAGGGAGTTTCCTAAAGTTCCTAAAATGTTTTGGTATCGCACTGATACCGTTAATTTATAGGAAAGTTATGAATTCCATCTCGTGAAAATGAGTTCCCAGCTACTTATCTAGTCATGTTCCCAAAACAGAAGTGTATTGAGTATTCTTACAGATCGCTCTCAACGATGTGAATCAAAGAACATAACTCCACAAATAGGAGTTCGTATTTCACTCAGGATTGAGATCAATCACGGTTGATAAACTTAGTTTGATATTCGATTATTTCTCGTAAACGGTACTAATGAGAAATTTGATCGAACATCGTGGTGTTGTCTTATACAATCAACATTGCATATGATACTTCCATTTCATGTCTCCCACATGAATGATCAGGATTCGATCATTTGTCTATAAACAAAATGCGAAGCTATCAATAGTGTTACCAGGATAAGGTTTCCAAACGTTATCCGTTTACTGTAGACACGTTTAAGTTACTCATCTCGACTTTAATCCTTTGTATGACTCACATACTAAGTCGTGATTTCATAAGAATAACTTAGGGTTTACTATTTGAATGTTTGATATTTATATATTTCCATATATTCCTTATATCATTAATTGAATGAATCTAGATAATATAAAGAACTTATGTTTATTTGTTTAATTTATTCTTAATAAATTATTATCATTAAATAATTACAAGTTCTAGGACACCATTCCTAACAATCTCCCACTTGTCCTAGACCTTTGGAGATTTGACTTGTAATTCCAGTCAAGCTGGATGACTATCAACTACTTAGCCATGGTAGTCTTTTTAATACTTTATCAGTAACGTTTTCATCTGTTTAGTATGTATTTCTTTTGTCTGATGTTAGTTTCATTAAGTGTAATAGATTCTATATTTTATCGCCATAAAATAAACTCTATTAACTATTGATTTGAAACCATCATGTTCAACCACCTTTCATTTACTAACAACTTAGTAATCACGCGAATCTAGAGTTTAGTTAGTAAAAAGTTATTTTACTTATACTTAACTCATTTGATGTTTAATTCGCAAAGGTCTTTTGTCGAATTCTTAGATGGAAGTAAATTCATGTTCAAATTTGATCCGGTACAACTCATAAAATCTCTCATTTTATCTATGTGCACTAACATACTATTTGCAATTATTATTTAAGTCACATTGGTTCTAGGATTCTCGAAATTCTTAAGCTCTCACTACAAAGTAATTCTCCATTACTTTCATTTGTTTAATGATTACAATTCTATACTTGTTATTATTTCAAAAATAATGTATAAGTATAAGTGACTCTTTTCAACTCCACTATTGAAAATTCGTGTCAGATTTATTTCACTTATTTTGAACTTTATTCATTGATTTTGAGGTCAATGAGTTTTTTTTTTACTTCCAAAAATCCTTTTGGTTCGTACTATGACGTTCCCACTCAAATAAAGTTCTACAAGTAGTTTAATCATTTAAACTTTTAAATAACTACTTATTTTATTGTGAAATAAAATCATTGTAATTCTTTTCTATCTTAAGGAAGGTTTAAAGTTTTCAGTATCACTGATTTACTGAACTTATCTTTAATAATTTGTGAATTCAATTATCCACTAATTATTACTTTTCAATTTCTGTTTTGTTTATTCCATATCAGTTAGCACTCCTTTAAAACATCCTTTTAAATAACTGAATATTTGGAATATAAGAAATCGATTTAATGTTTGATTATCAACTTAAGTTCTAACATCTGAATGTCCAACTTTAGTGATATTTAAGTCTAGTTATCTTTGATAAATCAAAGATATTTGATTTTACTTATCCAATAAGTTCGTGGATTAACATCGTTATCATCTCAAATTCCTTGAGAACCATCTTTAAGAGATTAATCCCTCGTACTTATTTAACTAATTTTAGACTTAAGTATATAAACATTTTTAAACCTTATAACTCATTTAGATATATCGGAGTTTAGAATTTGGTTTTGGAATTTATTTTTTTTATACTAAGTATTTTGAACAACCACTCAATCACACTTTGGAACTTTGTAATATAAGTGTAAAGGAATATCTACCAAAATAACTTTTATTTAAAATATTCCCAAACTTGGTTCATACGAAATGAGAACCAATAGTTATTACATAATTCAAAATAAAAAACAAATTGATAACTAAACTAAATTAGAAAACTATGGTTTTGGGAAGAAGAATATTTTCTTCCCTTTTAGACTATTGTAAAATCGGTTACGAGGAACATAGGAAGAAAAAGATTTTTCAATTTTGAAAATTGAAATTAGAAGCTTTTGAATGAACAACCAAGACGTTTGTATTTATACGCAAAATAGTTTTCCAATCGAATTAGGAAATACTGTCAAAATAAATACAAGATAAATGCCAAGAATAAAATCAAATTTTATTCCTTATTTATCTTACGTGCCGATTTTATGTGTATAAAATCAATAAGAAAAACTAATTTTTCTTTGTTTTAATTTGTCTTTGGTTAAACATTCTTTTATATATTTATTTTAGACAAAATAATTCAATAATTATTTCCTAAAATATCATATATGTGCTGATTTTGGTATTCAAATATTTTGAACTAAAATTCTATTGAATTCACTAATTCAATTCTAGATTCTTCCTTATTAATAAATCTTATTTATTAACTCTTGATCTTTATTTCAATAAATCAATTATTCAAATAAAATATCATATTCCGATTTTGTATATTATTAATAAATATTTATTATTTTCTATTTAAATAATCGACATTATTTAAATTAATAATAAATATGTCATTTACTATAATCCTTTTAAATAATCACTGTTATTTAAAATTAATAATAAATGTTAATTATTAATTTCCATTCAGGTAAACACATTACCTAAATAATTAATAATTATTTATCAATAATATTTTATTATTAATTAACATTTAAATAAACACATTATTTAAATAATTAATAACAATGATATTAATTTCCATTTAAATAAACTCATTATTTAAATAATTAATATTGTCAGTTTATTTAAGTAAACTATTTTACTTAAATTATTCATTTCCTTTTCTAGGAAACATAGTTCTCATCGTTCAGTTTGTTATCTTCAAGTATAGTGACTAAAGCAGATGCTATATTACTGAAATTTAAATAAACCTTACCTTAGTAATCTAACATGCATTCAACATTCAAATACTCAAAGTTTTGACATATAATTAAATATGATGCATGAATGCGAACATACTAATGAACAAAAAAGCCGTAAAACATGTTACTATGTCACGATATTTTAATGATACCAGTGAAGTGCCATCGAATGATAGGTCAGTTACCATCATTAAAACGAGATGCCACTCGAACAATTGATAACTCCAGAATAACTCATATTCCTATGTCATTGTTTACCGTGTATTTGGTCAAGAATTTCGATAACAAACTTTATCAAATTTCTTTTTAAGTGTGACCCACCAATTTAGTCTTTTAAATAAAAATTGAAGAGTGTCTACGAAGTGTAGATTCAGTCTTCAACCGCATTTAAAATTCTTTATCTCTTTCGGGAGACCCAACCTGATATTGATTTATACAATAGAACCTTCCTATGGGAATGAACACATGCAGCAGTGTTACAGAGGCCATGTATAAATCTCACGTTTCGAGCCCATTAGTGGAGACCATAGGATACATTGACATGTTTCCTTTTCCCACTTAATATTTTAAGTTAGGGTTTCATAACTTAGACTAATTCAGGCTAACTCATTAATCCAAGTTTTAATTAACCTAATCAACTTTAACTCTTAAATTGGTTAGATTAATTTTATAAATGTGATTGTTCAAGTTTTCCTAATTAAAACTAATCACATTATGAGCCGTCTTAATAATTTCGATTAATTAATTTGAACTTTTCTCCCAGATCGCTCCCAGTTAGAGGCGCTCCGTGTTAAGGGAACTTTATGAAACCTCATCGCTTGGGCAAAGCTTTCTCGCCAGAGATCCATTCAATTCAATTAATCTTAATTATTAATTTTTAATTAACCCTTAATTCAAAGTTTCTATTTGTTTATCTTATATGGATTTTGGCCCAATTGTTTAAACAATAATTCCATATTACAAATAATTCATTTAGTTTCTATTCAACTTTTAAACTAGATTTAACTTTTGAATTTTAACTGAATAAACATGCTTTTAATTCTAAAAACAGTTAGAATAAAATACATAAATTTTCGATAATAACACTTTATAAATAAAAATTATGGCATGCTTCACATACATTAGCATATAATAACACATATTATATCATGATGCATGTATGTATAATTAATTAAAATCATACATCCTATGGTGGGATTTTCTACATGACATACTCTTATGCATGAATATTATTTAAAAACAATTATATCATACATATAAACAATTTAAATAATAAACAGCTAAATTGACAGGTATTCTTGGCACTATTTCTATAACGAAAAATTAAATTACAACTTAATTTAAATGTTCCATTGTAGAATTTGAGGCTTTAGCTTTCTCTCTCCTCCATGGTGTAGGCGTGGGCATGGGTATTTATGGGGTAAATATTATCTCCTTAATATTTCCATAAATACTTGTTTTAAAATAATTATCTTTTAATTAAATGGAAAAAAAATATCTTCCATGTAATCTTATATCAATTTCTAAATTCATAATTTAAGATAGGGATATAATATTTAAAAAGATTTTATCTTTATCTTAAATATTTAAATTTTTAAATTGAGATAACAAGATAATTATGTTAAAATATCTTACCATATCTCATCCTTTTCTCTCTCTTTGGGCGTGGACCTCATGGATTGGTGGAAAAAAAAATTCTCCTCTTCCTCCCTTGGTAGTGCCGATTTTTGCCTCCTTTGGTATGGGAAAATTACAAATTTTTCCTATACCCTAAAATTAAGGTTTACAAATTTTCTACAAAACTTTAAAATCCTAAGTGCTCAAGAATACCTAAACAGTCAATTAGCAAACCTCCACAATTTATATAGCACAATTTATATAAACATACATAAAACGATTTTTATGAAACCCACCAAAATTTTCGAAAAAATCACAAATTTTGCATGAACATTAAAACTAGCTCTGATACCAATTGAAGGGATGATTTACTAAACGAGCGAAAATTTATTTAGTAAATTTATTAACATTTAATAACCGATCTATTAACATCATGCAATTTGTGTTAAAACATGTAGATTCATGCTTAATTGCGAAAATTAAAACCGGTTTACTTACATTGAGTAATTAATGGAGAATCGGTTGGAGGTTTCTTTACAGCATCAAATCCTCAGCAACACCGAATCTTCTATGCTATATCCCGATCGATCAAATGAAACCCGATTGTGGGATCGAACTTAAGAAGAAATTAGGAAGAAGAAAAATATTTTCTTCCCAATTTTGAATGGGGAATTTCAGCCAAGGGGTGGGAGAGAGGAAGAGAGAGTTCCAATTATCTATGGAATTGAATTGTATGATTTATGAATGACCAAACCCTCCTATTTATAGGAAAATAGGAATCCTAATCACATTAGGATTAATCTATAGAGATAAATGCAAAAAGAAAAAGGATTATCTCTTTCCTTTATCTTGCAATTTCGAAAATGCCATAGATAAATAGGAAATTATTTTATTTTCTTTATTTTATTTATCTTGGGTAAATAAATCTATGTAATTATTTGAGGATATAATTCAAACAATTATCTCCTCAAAATAACCATGATGGCCGAAAATTACAATAGTAATTAATAAAAAATATTATAATTTATTTAATTAATTATTTTGGGCCAATCTCAATTGGGTTCATTAATCCAATTGGGCTTGAAATTCTCTCTTAAATTAATAAGTCCAACTTCATTAATTTATTTATTAATTACCATTTAAATAAAATATTTTATTTAAATAATTAATAATATTAATATTTTCTCCCGACTAAATATTACCAATTTATATTTAATTATTAATTTCCATTTAAATAATTTTCATTATTTAAATAATTAATAATAAATATTATAATTATTAATTTTCATTAAATAAACTCATTATTTAATTAATAATTTTATTGAAAATATTTTATTATTAATTAATTAATTTTAATTATTAATTTCAGTTTAAATTAATTATTTAAACAATTAATAATTGTTAATTAATTTCATATTATTAATTACCATTTAAATATACTCAATATTCAAATAATTAATTATATCTAATTAATAATATTTCATTATTAATTTCATGTTTAAATAAACTCATTATTTAAACCATTAATAATGTTTATATTAATTACCGTTTAAATATATTAAATATTTAAACAATTAATATTGCCTATTTTAAGTAATTCGCTTTACTTAAACTTTCCATTTCTTCTACTTGATTTCGCGACTAGGATATTTGGGTTAGCATAGGGACTCGATGGACCTATAGATCATGGGCTTAATAATTAGTCAATTAAGTGATTTATGCATAATCAGTTAATTACTTATTATCTAACTATGAATAATTCCACTATAGATTCATAGCTGAACTCCCCTCACTATAGATGAGTTATTGTCCATTTAGTTTATCATTGTTTATATCTGTGATATTATCCTTAACATGGAACCCTCATAATTACAGGAGGATAAATTTACCGTTTTGCCCCTGTAATTACCGCTTTATCCTTGTGCTCCCGCTGATTCTCCAATGAACTTTATCTTTAGTCGAACTAGAGATAAGATACTTCTGTGATCAATAGAAGTCGTGACGTCACTTGTTCATGTCTCGAATCAGTACATCAAGGGAGTTTCCTAAAGTTCCTACAATGTTTAGGTATCGCACTGATACCGTTAATTTATAGGAAAGTTATGAATTTCATCTCGTGAAAATGAGTTCCGAGCTACTTATCTAGTCATGTTCCCAAAACAGAAGTGTATTGAGCGTTCTTACAGATCGCTCTCAACTATGTGAATCAAATAACATAACTCCACAAATAGAAGTCTGCATTTCACTCAGGATTGAGATCTATCACGGTTGATAAACTTAGTTTGATATTCGATCATTTCTCGTAAACGGTACTAATGATAAATTTGATCGAACATCATGGTCCTGTCTTATACAGTAAACATTGCATATGATACTTCCATTTCATGTCTCCCACATGAATGATTAGGATTCGATCATTTGTCTATAAATAAAATGCGAAGCTATCAACAGTGTTACAAGGATAAGGTTTCCAAACGTTATCCGTTTACTGTAGACACGTTTAAGTTACTCATCTCGACTTTAATCCTTTGTATGACTCACATACTAAGTTGTGATTTCATAAGAGTAACTTAGGGTTTACTATTTGAATGTTTGATATTTATATATTTCCATATATTCCTAATATCATTAATTGAATCAATCTAGATAATATAAAGAACTTATGTTTATTTGTTTAATTTTGTGATGACCCGACACTTTTAAATAGATTTAATTTAGAAAACACAGCGGAAGTCTTTTATTTTACGAAAAATTGGCGTGGTTATGTTTGAAAATTGGCTAGCCAAAACCTGTTTACATCCTAATTTTCAAATCTAATAAAATCCACAAGGAACATCAAGTCCCATTTCAGGAGTTCAAAGATGTATATCATAAAAACATCAACATTAAGGCCTTATGAGCTAAATACAAAGTACAAATTATTAAAGTTCTTAAAGTTCATCAAAATAAAGACAATAACTTTACAACAAAAGAGTCCATCTCGAGGTCAGCATCCCTCGATCACGCAGCACCATCTCCCCTTCCACGGCCTCTAACAAGGGCATTACCTAAAATTGGTTGTAATATCATGAGCTAACAACTTAAGCCCAGTGAGAATAATAAGCATAAAAAGTAAAGATAGACCTCAAACTCGTATTTTGATTTATGTCCAATTAATCTCGACACAATTTACTCCTAAAGTCCTCCAAGCTCTAGGTAATTTCATTCTAAACTTTCCAAAGGATGATATTACTAACTCTCGTAGTCAATACTCATCCAATTAACTTGTTATGACATAAATAAAAAAATAAATAACTTTTCATAGAATATAACATCTCGATTCTCTTTCTCATTAATCATAAGTATGAATGCATGAGAGCATCCCGTAGGATTCGCATACGCCCTTATGCATGAAGAAGGTAACGTGGTCTATCCCGTAGGATCCATCGTTCTCCCTCCTTTTCTTTCTCATTTTCTTTTCTTTTCTATGAAGGTGATGCGGACACTACCCGTAGGCTCCAACATTCTTCCCCCTTCATTTTCTCTCTCACTTTCTTTCTGTAACAACCCCAAATTCCCAAAACATGGAAATTGACCCCAAATAAGGTAAATCTTGAATTGATTTGTTAATATTATATTGATGTATATTGGATTTTCAAAAAAAGAAAGAAGTTTGAATCTATTAGGATACTAATTTTCCAACTTCCTAAAAAAAACATAATTTGATTAAATTACCAAATTTTTGAATATAAAAAATGGAATTAATTAGGATACTAATTTTTCAAAACATAAAAATTAACAATTTAAATATATTGGAATTAATTAGGATACTAATTTTCCAAAGCATAAAACTTAACAATTTAAATATAGTAATTGGAATTAATTAGGATACTAATTTTCCAAAATATAAAAATTAACAATTTAATTATAGAAATTGGAATTAATTAGGATACTAATTTTCCAAATCATAAATATTAAAAATTGAAATTGTAAATATTAATTAGAATTTACTAGGTGTAAACCTACCAACTTTCTAAAAATACAAAGATTAATAATATAAGCCTTAAATAAAAATTAAAATTATTCGGATAATAATCGTCCATTTATACCATAAATAAAACATTTGTCAAATAAATTTTCCCATTTAAAATCTAGGGGCCAAAAGTGAAACTTACCCTAAACCTAATTTTGAGCTAAAAGTTAAATAATAATAATAAAGATAAAAAATTCATTTTTAAAACTTAAACATAAAAAACAAATTAACAAATCGTTTTCGAAAACTCCGACGACGGAATACGGGGCGTTGGAATACCATGCTCCTAAATATTCTTGAGGTAAGGAATTTTTTCTCGGAATACTGAGTTAAAATTCCCAACAATATTTTTTCTAATGGCTTTACGCCACTCATACTTATTTAATCATGCTTTATTACTAAAGTATTGATTAATAAACCATGAGACATTTAAAAATAACCAAAAAAATAATTTTTGTTTCATAGATAAAGGCTTTCATTAATAATACACCAAAAAAAAAACAATCGTTTTAAAACGAACATAATAGGGTGCTAATACCTTCTCTATGTGTGAATAAACTCCCGAACCCATTATCAAAAGTTAGTAGACCATCCTTAGTTAATGAATAGGTGACTAATCACACCCAATAAAAAACCAATGATTAGTGGCGACTCCCTTTTTTTTTTCCGCGTCGTGTTTACGTAGCGACAACATTACTAACATCTTCAACTTTTGGGTGACACTCATGAGTATAAAATTTTGTTGGGTTAAGAGTACTGGAGGAATGTGATTAAAAAGATGGTCATGAGTGTTTTTATTAGGTGAGTTTGAATTGGCAATAAAAATTTGTTTAAGCTTTAACTCCAAACTGAGTTCTCTGCATTATTTTTTCAATTCTATATAACATGAAATTTATTTTTAATGTAATGTCATCTTTGTGACAGGCTAGGAAAGCTCAGTATCAAATTGACTTTTACTGCTAATTCTCTACGATCAAATTTGAAAGACAAAGCAACTATACTTTGAAATTAGCATTTTTTGCTTTTGTTGAAGGAATCAAGGTATTAAGTACCCTTTACTTGTAAAAAATTATAATATGTTATTCATATATACTTGATAGAATTTTATTGCAAAAGGCACAATAATTTGCTCTCTTCCAAATAAATCTTGCTAATACTTGTTTAATTTTTGGAGATAAGGGTGTAATAAGAAATTTATACTTATATGCAATATTACAAGCTCAAAACTTACAAACCTTATCCCTCGTCTCTCTTTTTATTTTCTCCCTTATTTCTAATACTTCTTCCAAATATACAATCTTTTAATTGGATCACTTCTTTCTTATTTAAGTTCGTACATTATTTCTAAATTTGAGTATCAACTATTTACAAATGATGTATTTGTTTTTTTTTAGATAATTTATCTCAATGGACAAGAGTTGGATTAAGAAATCTAGATATAGCAAAGAATACTTAGAAGGAGTTATTTCTTTTTTGAATTTTGCTTTTGAGAAATCATCTGAAGATAGAAATATTCTATGCCCATGTAGTAAATGTGGAAATGCAATGTGGTTGAATAGAGACAATGTATATGATCATTTAGTGTGTAATGGATTTGCAATAGGCTATACTCATTGGGTTTTCCATTGTGAATCTATTTTGAATTGTTCAGTTAGCCAAAATCAACCATCGAATGATCATCATGTTTATGAAAATTTAGATGTACATGAACATGATAATATGTGTGACATGTTGCAAGACGCTTTTGGTCTTTTAGACACAAATACATCTCAAGGAATGGGTAAAAATATTGGACTAGGTACCAAAGAAAGATCAAATATTGGACTAGCTACTGAAGAAAGATCAAATATTGATGTGTCAAATTTTATGGACTTGGTTAGAGATTATAATAGTGAGTTATATCCAGGATGTAAAAGATTCTCAAAACTATCCTTTATTGTGCGTCTCTACATATTAAATATATTAGTGGTTGGAGTAATAAGTCATTTTCATTACTTCTTGACTTATTAGGTGAAGCATTTCCAGAGGGAATTAAGTTGCCTAAAACTTTTTATGAAACAAAAAAATCATAAAAAAATTGGGACTTGGCTATGACAAGATTGATGCATGTCCTAATGATTGTATGTTATACCGGAAAGAAAAATCCAACGAGCAATCATGCTTGATTTGTGGTACTTTAATATGGGTAGAAAATGACAAAGAATCTGAAGAGGCGTTAACATCTCAATCAAAGAAAAAAATTGTAGAAAAGGGCTGCTAAAATATTATGATACTTTCTACTAAAAAATAGATTACAAAGGTTGTACATGTGTTCAAAGATTGCTGAGCAAATGCGATGACATGATGAGGGACGTAATAAAGATGGGGTTTTGAGGCATCCTGCATATTCATATGCTTGGAAAACATTCGACATGAAATATATTGAATTTTCATAGGAATCTCGTAATGAAAGACTTGCATTGGCTAGTGATGGCTTCAATCCTTTTGGGATCATGAGTACTAGTTATAGTATATGGCCTGTAATACTAATTCCCTATAATTTGCCTCCTTGGATGTGTATGAAACAAGATTTTCTAATTCTTTCTATGTTAATCCCCGGTCCTAAAACGTCTGGAAATAATATAGATGTATATTTACAACCTTTAGTCGATGAACTTAAAGAGTTGTTGGATGTAGGTGTTCCCACTTATGATGCATTTAAAAAAGAAATGTTCACACTTTATGCAACATTAATGTGGACTACAAGTGACTTTCCTGGATATGATAACTTATCTGGATGGAATACTCATTCTAAGTTTGGATGTCCTTCTTGTGGTTTCGACACTTGCTCATTAAGATTAAAGCTTTCTAAGAAATTTTGTTTCATGGGCCATAGAAGATTCTTAGACTTTGATCATAAATTTCATAATAATCGAAGATTTGATGGTACAATTGAAGATCGATTAGCCCCAGTGCCACCTTCAGGATCTACTGTACTTCAACAATTACATAATGTTAATGTAGTTTTGGGTAAAAATGCATCAAGTGGAATAAAAAGAAGGCGTGGGATAGATAATGTGCAATATTGAAAAAAAAAAAGAGCATTTTCTTCTCACTTATTGGGAGTTTAATCTTATTCATCATAATTTAGATGTAATGCATATAGAAAAAAAATGTGTGTGATAAAATACTTGGAACATTGTTAAATGATCCAAATAATACCAAGGATCATTTGAACGCTCGTTTAGATATTTATCGTATCGGTATAAGACGTGAACTTCACCCTCAATCTCGTGGTTCAAATAAAGTATATTTACCACCAGCTTGTTTTTCTCTAAAAGCGGAAGAGAAAGATATCTTTTGTCATGTGCTTAAAAGTATCAAAGTTCCTGATGGCTATGCTTCAAATATTTCAAGGTGTATTGATATCAAGAAAAAAAAATTGATCAGGCTTAAAAGTCATGATTGTCATATTATTTTGGAACAACTTTTACCTATAGCCTTAAGAAATGTGCGGTCAAAAAATGTCAATTCTGTCATCATTGAATTGTGCTCATTTTTTAAAGACTTGTGTTCACCAGTATTGAAAATGGAAGATACTCTGAAACCTCAATCTCGTATCATTATCACCCTTTGTCAATTGGAAAGAATATTCCCGCGTCTTTTTTTACTATTATGGTTCACTTAATGGTTCATCTACCTTATGAGGCTAAACTTGTTGGTCCTGTTCAATACAGGTAGATGTATCCAATTGAAAGGTAACTTATGAACTCTACAAATTTAAATCTTTTTTTTCTTCCTTCAACCCCATTTCATTTTCTTTTCTCTGAATTTATAGATATTTGGGAAAAATTAAGTCATATGTACGAAACAAAGCAGATCCAGAAGGGTCAATAGCTGAAGCCTATGTGATTAATGAGTGTGCCATATTTTGTTTAAATTATTTGGATGGTGTTGAAACAATATTTAATCGTCCAAAAAGAAACGATGATCATGTTTTAGAAAGTGAAACACAAAATTCTTCTTTATTTCCAAAGATTGGAAGACCAATCAAGAATGGTATAAATCATACTCTTGATGATGTCGCTTGGGTACAAGCACACAGATATGTATTGTTTAACTTTGAACTAATTGATGAATTTCGTAGGTGAGTTTATTTTTCAAAATTATTGATTATAATATTTATTGTTTAAATTTTCATTTTAAAAAGTATCATTATATGTAGAGATTACGAGTCTATAGTGATGCGAATTAATCGCAATCGTCGACCATCTAGAAACGAAATTGATAAAATTATCTCTGAAACATTTCATGAATGGTTCCAATCCCATGTAAGTATCACTAATAAGTTAAGTTCATTTATACCTTATGAAACATGTCATGGTTGTAGAATTTAATTTATCTAATTATGTCAGGTAACAAAATTAGGAGATAAAGTTACCGATGAAATTTGGTGGCTCGCTCGAGGTCCCAATAAACTGGTAAAAATGTTTGATGGGTACAATATTAATGGATTTCCCTTTCGAACAAAAGATAAAGATGCTCTTATGAAAACACAAAATAGTGGAGTTTCAGTGACAGCACAAACAACAAGTTATGCTAGTTCTCGAGATAGAAATCCAATAGTAGGAGAGGTTACATATTATGGAATTTTAAGAGATATTATTGAATTAAACTATTTTGATCGCATTAAAAGTGTTTGTTTAGATGTCATTGGGTTGATCCAACCGAAAGTATAGGGAGAAAATTGACATGTATAGTTTTACATTGGTCAATTTTTCTCGTTTAGTTCACACAGGAGAGTCATTGAGACATAAGCCATTTGTCTTTGCATCTCAAGCTAAAATGGTTTATTATATCAAAGATCCTACCGAACCGGACGTCGTTCATACCAAGCCTCGTGATTTATTTGATATGGGAGACATGCCTAGTCAAATTGAAAGTAATCTTTGAACCACCTAATATGCCTTCCCTTGAAGATTTGTATGATGATGCTTATGCAAATTTAGATTTAGTTAGAAATGATGTTACTGGAATCATAGTCAATCATTTACTCAATATCGATGCTACGGAAAACAATCTGGATGATGATAATGACTTGGATTCATAGTCCAATCAATTATATTAAGAATGTACGTTATATTTAAATTTATATTTTAATGTTTTCTTGATTATTTTCATTTTAGTAATTTGTATTTTTACTATGAGATTTTTATTTTAAATCTTCCTTTTATTTAGGTACAAGATGAGTTTAACTAGAAATTGTGTTCAAGTGGTGGTTACAAAGACTAATCATGTAGATACAATGACTAATCATTTAGACACAAGGTCTAATCTGGTAGATACACAAGATGGCCAGCAACAGGCAGACTCTAACCATCAAGATGAAACTGATGTTAATGTAGAAGATAATAATTCAACTGTTAATGATGATGTTGACATAGAAAGTATGTTTAAATTACTTTTTATTGTTTATACAAGTTTTATATTTACTTGTTAAATTATTTTTTTCTTTGAGGGCAGATTCAAATGGTGTGCGTAAAACACATGGACCAACACGAATGTCGGATGTTTAGAACTTACCAGAGGGTCATAAGATAGTGGTAGAATTCAATAGTTTAAATCAACCTATAAAAGCTGGCTCTGCGGTTTTGGGTAACTTCTTAGGAACAATTGGAAGAACTTGTCAACTGTGTCCTTTAAATTATAATGATCGGAGAAAGATGCCTAAGTTGTATAAGGATGAAGTTTGGGTGATTTTAAAGGTATGATCAGGAAACTATATTTTGAAATGATTATACATTTCTAACATACACACACTAATTTATTTTGCTATTTTTAGACAAAGTTCACTGTTCAAGAAAAACATAGAACATGGTGTTTATCTTCATTATCTAGAAGGTGGTCTGGCTATAAATGTAATCTAAAAGGATAATATATATTAAAGTATGATACTGAAGATCAATGTTTGCGGCATAAACCGGAAAATATACCTAAAGATCAATGGGCTGGCATGGTCTCTTTTTGGTTTTCATCTGAAGGAAAGGTAATTTTTAATACTTTAATTTACTCTAAATTAGTATGTAAGGAATTTTCTATTTTACTTAGTTTTTAATGTGATAGAAGCGAAGTTCTAGAAACATAGAGATACGAAAGAAGCAAAAGTTTACTCATTCATGTGGAAGGAAAAGTTTAGCACGAAAAGCGAATGAGTTGGTAATTTCTTATAACTTTTCTGATAATTTTTTTTAAAAATCATATTAACACATTCTAATAAATTACAGAAAGAAGTACTTCAAAGAGAACCCTCTAGAGCTGTGGTTTTTATTGCAACCCATAAACGTAAAGATGGTAACTTTATAGATGATGAATCTGCCAAAAAAGCTGTAAGTTCAAAACTAAAAATTGATCATCTAAAAATATTTAGCTATTTGACTTAACTTTTTTATTTGATAGAAGGAATTACAAGATCGTATGAAGAAAATCCATTCACCTATGAAATTTTACCTTTAGATGAAGAGGACTTTGAACAAATCATGGGCAAAGAACATCCCGGATGTGTTCGTGGATTGGGATTAGGACCAACTCGTAGTCAAGTATTTAAAACTAAATCTTATCGATTTGTCGGGGTGGAGATCAATGGTGGAACAAATATGGAAGATCAAAATCAAATATTGCGTGCTGAATTAGCCAAATTACAATCAAAGGTGGAAAAGATGAAAGTATTTTTGCAACAAAATTGCCATATGCAGGTTGATAGTAGTGGGACGTCTTTAGATGGTAGTTCAAGTCGTCAGGTATCTAAAATTAAATAAGATTTTGTTACAATTTAAATTTTACTATGCAATTTAAATAAAAAAAATTTAATTAAAATAGGATCAAGGAGACAACATACCGAGGAATGAGGTTTCAATTTCGAGAACACAAGAGTCACTTTAGTGACATATTATATTCTACCTGAACAACTTTCTTTAAGAAAAAAAACTCAATTGACATATCAGATTCCATTGGATAGTTTTATATATATTAGTAATATTGGATATCTCTATTACAAGTTTAAGAATATGGTATTTGGTTTATTTTATAACTTTCAGCATCATTTACTTGTATCTTTATTTTTTTGAATTGTCTATTTATTGTAAAAGTCAATATAATGTTGAGTAGCTCTCAGTGGCACCCAAAATTTTAAATAACAAACAAGAATAACAATCATAAAAGAGTGTAATAATGAATGTTTGAAACCATTTCTGTAGTTTCTAATATTGTTGTAAAAATGGGTATAATAATATTAAAATGATTATTGGAATATTCCTACAATTATAATAGCTACATAATAAATTATTTTTTTTTCAAAACATTGTAATATGATACTAAAACTGCTGCAATAGACTATTGAAATGTCGCAATAGACCGCAAAACCACTACCATAGACTAAATAAACCGTCGTTGTAGATAAATATAAACCCACGGAGACAAATACAATTTTTCAAAACCGTCGTAACTTTGCAAAACAACCGTCGCAATTGATCGCGGGCGGTTTACCAAATTGCTAGAATTGGTCTAAATAAACGCTGCAGTTGACAGCCTATTGCAACGGTTATGTTTAACAATTCCAACGGTTTGAAAAACCACTGCGACAGATCTCTCGACATTGCTTCTAACAGAGGTTGTATAATCGCTGCGAAAAGCGTAACAGCGGTTAAAAACCGCTGCAATAGGATGATAAAACCGCTGCAATAAACTATGTTTCCTATAGTTCAAATAAAATCAATTTTAAACATATAAATACATCAGCCCAATTAGATTGCATTCATTTCACAAAAATGCTGAAAAATAGGAAAACTGCCGAAACTGTTGAAATACCGAAAAATCAAATCTAACACTTCTTAAACCAAAATTCATGGCAAATGAACATCTTAAACTCCCAAAAATTCCAGATTTAGATTCATTAACATTCAGAATCAATTCGAAACTAAAAACATCAAAATCCATCGAAAAATACCTAAACTATTTCTAACCGAAAAATATTTTCTCCTGATTGTTTTTTCGGTGTTTTCAATAATATTTCTCATGATTAAATATTTAAAATTGAATACGCTATGGTAAGAGCTTTAGATTTCTCTAAAACCCCACCGTTGATCAAACCGTTAACTCACCTTGAAATTTGCTAATTCCAATTTTTGTGCTACTTTCCACTACGGTTCAGACCTGAAACGGAGGTCCTAAATAGTTAAATTACATGCTAAAATAGTCCCAAAAAGGTACAAAAAATTTGGGATTCAACGGCTCGAAGAACGGGAAAAAGAAAACGACGAACAACTCGTCGTCTGGAAGGGAACAGTCAAGGCGCTGCTGTCCCCTTGCCGTGGCCTTTGGGTCATGGTTTGGTCACGGTTTCGAGCTCTGGGTGATCGGTTTTGATGGGTTTTGATTTTAGGCAAAGAAGATCAATACCGATTAAGGTTTAGGCCAAGGATTGAGAAATTGAAAGTGATGGGTTGATCCAAAACACTTACCCAATGATAAGAATTCACGGAAAAACACCTTCAATCTTCCCCAAACAATCAACCACTAACAAATCGACTACCTATAACTCAAAAATTGACGAAAATCATCAACTTTGAACCCTAAGGGGCGGCGGCACTAGGGGAAAAGTCAAGGGAAGAAAAGTTTACCTTTTTTATAACAAAGATATTCATCAACCACTTCAAATTCGAGATCGGAACGAGGATCAACCACCAAATGACGATCAAACGAACGAAAACCTCCAGGCTACACCAAAGAGGCCGCAAAAAGGAGAAGAGAGAATGAAAAATTTTCCTTACTTTCTCTTTTCTGACAAAAGTGGCAAAAACCCTAGCCACCTCATCCCACCTTTTCCTAATTGCTTACACATCCTTCCAACCAAAACAAATTGCTAAAGAAATCTTCCCTCGTAATTTGTCTCCCTTCAAGCCTATGGATGCAATTAAGGATAATTAAATAAAATTCAAAACTCGGTATTATTAAATGAAAAAATAATTTTTTTTACCGAAATTTTAAATTACCTCGTAACTGGGCGTTACAAATGAGGTGGCTATTAAACCTTATTTCAGTTAAAATATGGCTATTCTCATATATAACTCTTCTTTTGGCTTGTCATCTCTGAACTCAATTTAAATAATGTATAGTCATTACAAAAAAAATAGGTTTTACCAGCAAAATTAGTAGATTGGCCGGTATTCCAAGAATTGTTGGTGAAATGGTGATTTTTTTTAAATACGATGCCGGTGAAAACGACATTGCTTTGTAAGTTACATTTAAAATAAAGGGTTAAAGGCACCAATGACCCCTGCACTTTTAAGCTTTTTCAATTTACACCCCTCCACTCTCAATTTAGCTTTTTTCACCCTTACACTTTCAATAATCCAATTTCTGTTATAAAAAACATCCAAAACTAACAGACCTTCTTTTTGAATATTATTTATAATTATAGGAAGAGGAAAAGACATCTCAGTCCTCATTAATCATAATCAAGATATTTGACCTTAGTAAAATTCATTTGATGTTAATTTTTCTACCCCCACCGTCAACTGGGAAAAAGAAAACCTTTTTCCATTAGCATTCTACGTTAAAGCTTCTGCCTCAATGAAACGTTCGAGTGAATTCGTCAATCTTTGGTACAAATTAAAGCGAATCGAACACAGTTGGGTGATTTTGTTGGAATTTTTTGGAAAAGATTTTTAGGATATTTTTGTTTTCCTGAACCAAAGAGGAGCAAACACAGGCGAGAGATTTTATTGGGATTTTTGGCTTATAAATCTGGGGAATTTTGCTATACTTTACTGTAATTTGTAATACCAATCAATTAATTTCTCTATGTTTTTTTTTCTTTTTTCCTTTTAGAAAATAGAATCGTATTCAATACCAATTGCTGCTGAGATGTTCACTTCTGATCCTCTTAAAAAAATGAAAATCATTCACTATGTTTGGATTCAATGCCCAAAATGTTAGACTGGGGTTTTTGTTCTATGCTAACCAAGTTTTTTTGTTTGCTTTTTAAATCATTGATTTTTTTATTTCCCAACATCAATTGTGAAAAAAGGGAAATCATTCACCCTGTTTGGATTTATGTAGAGAAATTGATATGGTTTGAGAAGTTGGAACATTTGTTTTAGATACAAATGGTTGGTGGCATACCCATCGAGTGATTGAGAATCTTCGATCTCATGCTTTGAGTTACAGGAAAACGAAAAACCTCAGAATTCATACTTGAGATAGATGAAATCGCTTGCCTGGCTCAAAGAACGTTCAAAAAAAGCCTAGCTCTCAAATTTCTTCGCCTCTGTTTCTTTGTTTTGCACGCAATAAAAGCCCTACATTTCGTTCTAGAGAAAGAAGAAATCGCTCGCTTGTTTCTTCACTTCGATTTGTAATGCAAAGTTCTTCGTTTTGATTCGTACCAGAGATAGACAAAGGCAGAAGGTTCAAAGCTTTCCTTTTCATGGATTTTTATATGTGAACGTGAATGAAACGAAAGTTAAATTTGACTAAGCTAAACCTGCTTTGACTATGTTAATAAGGATAAAAATGTCTTTTCCTCAACTATAGAAAGAAATAATATTAAAAAAATAAGATCAGTTAGTTTTGGATGTTTTTTTAACAGAAATTAGATTTTGAAAAGTGTAGGGGTGAAAAAAGCTAAATTGAAAGTGGATGGGTGTAAATTGAAAAAACTTGAAAGTGTAGGGGTCATTGGTGCATTTAACCCTAAAATAAAATAAAAAAAGGCAATTTCTGATGTAAAAAAGTCGCCAGCAAAGCCCCTGGGATTAAAATCCCACCCGAGACTCATCTCCCCCCATTCTTTCTCTTTTTTTTCTTTTTCTCCATTTCTTCTCTTCATCACTTCGCTTCCACCAATTTTTGGCCAAAAAACATCATTTGAAGGTAAGTTTTCAATTATTTCTTTCGATTTTATGCTTTTATGTCATTATTGGATAGTTTTTCAGTGTTTTTATGAATGATTTGAGTTTTTTTGCCCTAATTTAGATTTGGGAAGTGTTAAGGTTTATTTGAAAAAATTTGGGGTTATGTTTTATGTTCTAATTGAATGTTCAATTGATGTTTTTTAGTTATGAAATATGTTGTTTGATGAGATTTGATACATTGGGTTATTTTAATTCATGAGTACTTTTGTATTTTTATTTTTTCTTGTGTTTGATTGTGGTAGAACTAATTTTAAATGTTATGATTTTTGTTTATTTTTTTGAAGGAACTATCACACTTGAAAGCTATTAAAGGTTAGATTTCATTCTTTCTTTTTTTCGATTTTGAGTTTTTTGACCCTAAATTTACAATTTCTACATGATAGGGTTTTTTGTTTTTTAAATTGGGCCTTTTTGTTTATGTTATAATTCTATATTCATTTATTTTATGTTCTAATTATATATTCATTGATGTTTTTTAGTAAGAAAGTTGGGATTTTTTTTGTTTTATGTTCTAGTTTTGTAACGACCTGACTCATTAAAATAGAATTGAAAAGGTAGCGCAAGCGGAAGACTTTAACTAACAAATTAAAAACCTGTAATCGAAGAATATCATCCTTCATTTCAAAATAAAATCTGAAATCCTTAATATTTAAAGATGGGAAGCGCTTCCCTTTTTAAGTTTCAAACATAAAGTAAGAGAACTCATAAATCCGGAAATCCATAAAGACAAGTGAGCATAAATAGTGTTGCTCAAATAGTTCAACAAATCTATGAGAACGAAACGAAATAAAGAAAAACAAGTCCATGGACTACACTGACTCAAGTCCATCCATCATCATCATCAATCTGTGAATCACGCAGCACCAGCTCCACGACCACGACCGCATCCCGTACCTAAAAGTGTAATATAATGAGCGGGAAACCCAGTGAAGATAAATTGAATAGAAAGTAACTTTAGATCCCAAATCTAATCCGGATTTGTGTCCAATGAATCCTATTGTCTCTTGACTACCCAAACAGACTTCCGAACATAAGGTCATGCATTTCTCCCAAGAACATAAAAATAAAGAACAATAATGAAGATCATGCAAGTCGTCAAGTCTCCCGAACTCTTAGTAAACAGAACACGTAATCTTACGTTTAACTTTCAGGAAACTATCTAGAACGAGTTAAGCTCACGTAGTCTTAACTAAGAATAAGATCAAGAATAAGATCAAGATCAAGATCATAGAGCCAAGAACATAGAACTTAGAACATGGAACATAGAACATGTGAAAATGTCATATGGTGCAAGCTCACGTAGTCTATGCACGATCCCATTCTCTCACTCCAATAACCAGTAGAGTCGTACGAAGCCTTTATTTTCTTATCAAGAACAAATGCAAGCTCACGTAGTCTTTGCATTATAGAACCAGAACCAAAATCTCCTGGGTGAATAATCGTCAGATGGTGAAAGCACACGTAGTCAATGCACGATCCTGTTATCTTACCAATGACATGCATAGCTCACGTAGTCTAGCAGTCGAGAACATATATGTATCATAGTAATTATGAATAATACCAGATAATACTAGCTCACACAACTATATTATCTCATTATTCATCTCCTCCGTCCATGCAACTCACGTAGTCTATGATGCATGCCTCATGATACATATATCGAACTATGAATAATACCAAACAATGCAAGCACACGTAGTCTATGCATTATCTCATTATTCATCACCATGCAAACAAGTGTGATAATACAGAGTCATAAATTTGAGAATCAAATATAAGCAGAGAACCAATTTCAGAACATCTCATCAGAGAAATAATAATTAAGTACATGAGAACGTGGAGGGTCATAAGCCCATACTCTATCGATCACAAAAATCCTGAAATCATCAAATGACTTAGTACTAAGGACCAATGCTGGAAGGCCGAGTCTCAGTAAAAGCCCAAAGTAACTAGATGTAACAACCCGGATATTCACCCAAGGTCATTTTAGTCTTTTCACCAATTTTGATCCAAATAACGTTATCTTTAGTTTTCCCGAACCGTCACGTCGATACGAATCCAACGCAATTGACTACGCTCAATTCCGAGTTTTGAGTAAAAAGATATGACCTGAATACCATTCATGTCCCTAACTTCTTTTATGTTCATCAAGGGCATTTTGGTCATTTTCCTGTCAACCAGTTGCATATTTTGGCACAAATATCTAGGTCAAAGGTTTCTTTTCTTTCTCTCATTCCTTCAGCCGCAGCCGTCCCTTGCTACCACGTTAAATTCCTTGAGGTAATCCTTCGTTATTGTTTCTTATCCATCGATCATAATTTTTATGATCATTGTGCTGGCTTCTAGCATCTAAGATCCTTCTATGCTCGCCTATTTTTGAGAAACAGTTTCGGGGTCTCGTTCGTCTCAAAGAACCAACGATTCTTCACGTTTCGTTGCATAATTTTTCCGGTAATTGATTTAATAGTCTTTCCTTACGTTTTAGTTTAAAATTCGAGTTAAACCAAGCCTTATCATCACTGTTTTTGTAAGAAGTCAACCTCACCGAATTTGGGGTTTAGTCTCGCCGGAAAGTGAAGAGAAGCATCACCATTCCCTCTTTTCTTTGGTAATTTTCATTGGGTTAGATTTGTTTTAGTTTCTTAGTTGTTTTCGTGTTAATTACGTGATGAATGGCTATTGTTTTCATTAGTTTCATTCGGATTAAAGCTTTGCCGGAAATTGCATCAATCCTCGCCGGAATCTGGGTTTGAATTCCTTTTGATTTGATCGAGTTTGGAGTCGTTTTTCGTTGGGTTTTCTTCGTGTGATTCGGAACAAGCGTGGGACGTTTCTCCTTTCATTCGATTAAGGTAAGCTGTTGTTTGTTCTAAAAATTAAAAAAAAAAAAAAAAAGCAACTGCGTTTCTTGCATGCGATTTGAAGGTAGGGGAACCGGTCCAGATGGACCGGCTGGGCTGGTCTATTTGGAGCTGGTTCAGCTGGTCCAGACCAGTTCAGGGGTTGTTTTTGGTTAAATTCGAGCCGATTTTTGCCCCGTTAGTCCAGTTCTCGTAAAATTGACTTAATATTAATATTATTTCAGGTTTTGGGCATCGTTAGGAGTTTATTGGATTTATTTCAAAGTCGTTTGCTTATTCAATTTGCGAATAAGGTAGGTTAATTCCTACTTAGAAGTTAAATTAAATTCCATGTGACTGGATGTTTATTGTGTGATTATTATGATAGTTAGGGGTGATATAACTATTTATTTTAAAAGCGTTATATGCTCGTTTAACTCGTGATTAATGTTTATATTCGAATTATGATGGTTAATTATTTTTTTAATTATGATTAAAGCCTATAAATTATTTTAGTTAAATAACCCATATTAAATTTAATGTTTTAATTAATTAATATTAATAATTAATAACCGTCTGATAATTAGTTTTAAACGATTCATTAATGCATAGGATGATTTTAGAGTCAATTATGACATGATAGCATAGTAATTTATAAAATTCAATAATGACTCAATGGTTTTCTTGTTGTGACTTGATTGTGTTGTTTTCTTTTCTTTTAACTATTTGTAATGTGAATGTGTGTTGTTTTTAAATATTGTTTGGTATTTATGTGAACGATTTTACTTAGATACATGATAATCACATTGGATAGTGTGGCACGTATCATAATGGCCATTATGATACTATTCTATAGAGCTGAACACTGTGATTATGATTTATCTAAGTAGTTGAGATGAGTTTGCTAAGTGATTACCACGATGGATAGTGTGGCACATATCATAGTGGCCACTATGATACTATTCTATAGAGCTGAACACTGTGGTTATGATCTTTGTAGGCTAAGTACCTACTAGTTGTTGATGAATGTTGGAAATGGACGAGTATCCATAAGTTATTATATATGAGATGTATTTAATTTAATTTACTTATTTGAATATGGATTTAATCTACTGAGCTAAAAACTCACGGTATTCGAATGCCCTGCAAACTTTTATTTTGCTAGTATTCGTTTTGGCTTGTTGGGCGTATGACAAGGATGGAGCTACACTTGATGGCCCTAAGAGTTCTCAATTCATTTATTATTTATTTTCATTGGTTTTTATTTTACTTTGAGATTTCAGATGATCAATTTATCGAAGTTTACGTTAAATTATTTTATGTTTTATTTCTTGTTTTGAATTGGCGCCAAAATAATTGTTTTATTTTTGAACGGTTTAATTATTGAGAAAAGCTTCCGTAAATTTTTGTTTAACTATGATTTTATTATGTTTTAAATGAGTCATTTATTTCTCATTTATTTATTTACTATTATTTTGGGTCGGGTCTTTACACTAGAAAACCTCGATATCGAAAATAATCTCAAAGAACATGAGATAACCATTGCTAGGAAGGCCCAGTCTCAGCAAAAAGTTCCAAGTAATCATAGTATCTCGATAACGAAGATAAAATCATCCAAGAACATAATATAAATCATACTTCGAATTAAACATGCTCGAACCCAGTAATCCCATACTTTAACTTCCAAGAATATGCAAAATCCATAATTTCCCAATATCAATTATACACTCCCAATTCCTATTAATTCATAAAATTAGCATGCTCAAATAATTTAATTGTAATTTTAACTTAACTTCCGAATCATACAAATCGTTCAAGAATTTAGTTCCTAAATTTCCTGTAAAATTCTATTTGTCCTCACCTTTGACAATTAACTTGAAATCAAAATCCCAATCAAACAATCGAGCAAGCAATCAAGAATTGCCTACAATTAAATATATCTTAATTTCATTAATTACCAAACAAACAACAAATGACGCGTAAAACGAATCGAATGAAGAAAAAGCCCGGTTTTTCCCCCAACAGGCAGAGAGGTATTTTGATGATAACTTTTTACAAAGAACTTGGATGGCTATGAAATTAGATTCAAAAGATAGATCTCGGAAAAATGAAGAGTTTGATACCTCACGGGTTCAAAACGGAGTTCGGACAAAGAAGTTATGACCAAAATACTTTAAAATTTAACTACACTCCAAGAAAAGAAAAGAAAAAGGATTTTGGCCAAATCTACATTCAAGGGTTTGGGTTTGTGTGAATCTCTTTGATGTTTAAGCCAAAATTACCCAAGAGCAAGTTTAAACACACTTTGATTTGAAATCTTCAAGTTCCATGGAATGGAATTGAAGATTTCAACTCAAATTTACAAAAAGCTAAAAGAGGAAATAAAAACCCAATAGGAAAAATGAGTAATCTTACTCTTAGGCCTCTTGGAAGTTGGAGGAATGCTTTCAAGGTTAGTTCAAAAGATAGATCGGGGGCCGATCTATCCAACGCACCCAAAAACACCCGAATCGGAGAAGGGATGGGAAAATCTCGGGCCTTGGGAGGTTTATAACAAGAGAGGGTTTGGGAGAGAGTGTTTTCTAATTTTTGCTCTTTTGCTCCAAATGAAAGATAAGGAAGAAGACACCTAAACTTGAAGGCGCACTTTTCAATTTGTAAAAAGACCCTTTTCCTTTTCCTTTTCTTTTAAAAATTACCTCATGCTCTTAAAACATAACACACCTCTTAAATTTAATCAACGCAATTAATCTAGGCTAAAAGGTAATTAATTATTATTAATTGGCCTTTTAATAATAATTAATGCACCTAGTTTAAATAATTACTTGAAATATAAAAATACCAAATAAAGATTAAAACTTCTAAATTCTAAATTACCGGAATTAAACTAATTAAACTTAAATTAAATAAATAAAGGAATAATAATAGATAAAAAAAATTAATTCTACCTCGAAATAATGGGATGTTACAAGTTTCAACTCTCCTCCGGCGATTAGAAGTGATTTATAAGATTTTGACCCAATTTTTTGAATTTACGATTTGGATTTGATGATTAAATTTTGGATAAAATGTAATTAAGTACTTTTTTTCTCCTTTGTTTGGTACTAACTAAAGACATATGTTTGTTTTAGAAGGCGATGTTCTAATTCTCCGTCGTTTTTGGCCATTTATAGTGAGTATCGTCTTTTTTCTTCCTATATTACTTATTCTTGTGAATGTGCGTCATTTATGATATTGAAATATGTTATGGGTTTGTTTTGAGCATTACTTGGCTACTCTTGGTTTCTCATTAAAAATATGTTTGTATTATGCTTCATATTTTGTAAGGGGCCGGGTTCGTAACTTATTTTTATTAATTATTTGGAAGGTTATTTATTGAATTATTTGATTTTTGAAGGTTAACCATAGTTAGTTTAACCATAGTTAAGTTGAAAAAGGGCTAAATGGAAATTTCTTAATGAATGGGGGACTAGTTAGCAAAGGAAAATGGGAAAAAGGATTTAAAAATAAATTTAGGAGATGGAAGGACTTGAAAGGGATTTTAGGAGGTGGAGGGATTAGAAAATAAATTGATTTAAGTTGTTTTATTATTATTTGGAAATTAGAAGTATAAATAAGGGAAATTAAAAAAAAATCATTTTCCTTTATTTTTCTTCATCTCCTTGCCGTGAGCACCCCCCCCCCCCCCATTTCTCTCTCAAATTTTCCTTTGCATTTCCATTTCTCTTCTCTTGAATCCTTGGGTATTTTGAAGGGGTTTTTCTTGATTCATGGTGGAATCATCAACCTAGGCCAATTCAAGTATAATCCATTAAGTTTCATCAAGCTAAGGTAAGAAATTCAAGTTTTCCATCTCAAGCTTTTTCTAGGTTTTCATGGAAATGAACTTTGGTGTTCTTACTTGATGTTTTCCATGCTTTCATGATGAGTTCCTTCCTCTTTAAATTTCTGGAATTGGTGAGTTAAATGATGTTATGAACCTTATGTTTTATCTCTTAAGTTTCATTAAAAAGGTAAAGGACAAAGTAGCTTGAAGCTTTTTACAAAACTCCATTAATGGAGGTTCTTGAAGCTTTTGTTATTCTTTGATTTTTTTGGATTTCATGAACAATATTTTGAGTTTCTTATTTCTGAAAGTTAAGGGTAATATATGATTATAAAGTGTATGAAAAACAACTTGGAAAGGAAGAGAAATGAATTTTAATAGAATCTCAAATTTGGCAAAATAACTAGTTTAAAGTTAACTAGTTTTGGGTGTTTCTTTATTGTTTCTTAAGGGATTTAAATTCTGGAGCATTTGGGTGTTTATATACATATATTTAGCAAGGAAATCACTTTAGAACAACAATCCCTTGTAAATATCACATGTATTCTTTATTTGACCGAAAATGGCATCCCGAATTAACTAGTTTGGTGTTTTTTTGTCATTAACCGGGTTCGGGGTTGATTGAGGTTGTATTGGCTGATTTATAATGTTAATATTAGTCTAAAAATTTATGGGTTAACATGTTGTAGGCAAAAGACAAGCGGATACCCGTAGAATCAACTTTGAAGGTGAGAACAAAAGAATCGGAAAAGTGATGGGTGTGGCGGTTCCGTTTCTTTTCAATTATATTGGAAAGGGAGTTGAGTTTAAGAGAATTTGTGAATTGAGATATTGGCTGGTAATGTTTGGAAGGGAGCAAAGAAACGGGAAATGATAACGATTCCGACACTTGGTTTAAGGGCCAAAAGCTAGATAGCCTAATCTAGAAATGTTGTTTCTAGCTAGTTGTTTATGTTAGCATGCCTAATTGCTTTAATAATGTTATGCCATGAGTATGTAAACTTGAAATACCATGATTATGTTTGACAATAAGTTGTGAGGCTTGAATATCATGTGAGCAAAGATTATGTCAAATGTCATTTTGGAAAAGTTGTTCTATTTGTACTTATTGTTTATAAGTTATGTTAATAACATTGATGTTGAAAGAGCATATTCCATTCATCTCATGTCATACATGTCACTCATGCATATCATACGATCTTAATGAGGCCATGGGGGAGTAACCCGTGTATGGGTGTTGGACGTTACATGTGGTTACCATGGCAAGGGAAGTTGTGAGCTCCGGTGTGCTATGTAAGTGATGGCCCGGTTGCTAGAGAATTGAAGTAATTTGAATTGTAACATGAGCTCCGGTGAGCTATGTAAGTAAATGGCCGGATGCTAGTGTAATGAGGTGATTCGAATTGAGATTGAGCTATGGCTCGAGAGTTGATTGAATTATGGGCGTAGTAAGGCGCCGGGGTTCAAAATGATGTTACTCGTGGTATCAAAGAGTAAGGAACTGTGTGATTGAATCGTTGTGATTAATTGCTATTATTCAAACATGAAGCATTGTTACTTTGTATGCATTTAAAGTTTGTCGCCATGTATCTTCACATGCTAGTATGGTCATTTCGCATTCATTTTTCATATTCTTTTGTTATCACTGAGTGTCATGCTCAAAGGTACTCTATATCACCTTTCAGGTAACGCTCGGGGACGAGGACGTGGAGCGGCAGATGGTGCTCGTTGATCCTTGCGGAGATGGTGATTTTGGATTAGGACTCCGGTCACGCGAGCTTGAATGATTTTGGGGTCGAGTTGGTTCTTTTGGTTACATTCTTCCTTAACTTAGGAAGGATGTCTTAGCTTTTAAAGTAGTTACTATTTGTATAAAGCTTTTGCTTTAACTCGATGCATCGAACTTATTTTATATGTATTTATGTTTCTTTGATTCCGGCCGACGAGCTGATGACTTTCTGAACAAACAGGGTTACTTTCTTTTGTATGTGAGGCATGAACTTTACACATACTACATGCCGAAATTTTTATTTTTCTTTTAAATGAAAGTAACCATTTGTAAGTCAAACTTATACGCTTCCGCTACTTGCTCGCGTCCTAGCTTATTTAAAGTAAGTCGGGTCGTTACATATTTGTATTATGTGTTAAGCGTTACTTTACCGGTCTCTTTGTACTTTTCATTAGGGGTGAAAGAAAAACCGAAAAACTGAAAACCGGAAAAATAAACTGGGCCGAAACCGTAAAAAACCGAACCATCCCGATTTCCATTATTCAAAAACCGAACCGAACCGGTTTCTGGCTAAAACTGGAACCGAACCGGTTTCTAAAAAACAAGTAAAAATCTCATACCCCTTCCCTATTTCCCCCTAATTTTTATTTATTTGTTTTATTTCATATATTTATTTATCACTTTATTTTAATTTATATTTTATATATTTATTAAACTAATTTTTTCAACTAAGTTATTGTTTATGTTTGATTTTTTTTTGTTTCATCCTTCAATGTTGGAGGATTTTTTTTTAAACTAAATGCAAATGGCCTATACTAGAAAAACCGGAAAAAACCGAAAACCGAACCTGTAAAAACCGGGCCGATTCCTATTATAAACCGAACCGGTTCGGTTTTTAAAATTAATTGAAAAACCGGACCGAACCGAACTAGTTTCACCCCTACTTTTCATACACATGAATGCACCTTAAACTTGGATTAGCTATGATCTAAGTTATCATGTTTAGAGCACCTTACACTTTTATTTTTTACAAATGAAGATTCGTAAGCTCAAAAAATGGTAGAGCGCTCAAAATTCAATTAAGTTGTGAGAGGTTTGTGGTTCGAATCCACCGAAATCTATTAGTACAAAGTAAATTATTTTAATGTTTCCAAAAAAAATTAATTATGGGGAATTGTCAGTGAAATTCGCTGACAAAGGTAACATTTCCGGTGAAATTCCCGGCGAAAGTGGAAACATGGGCTATGCCAGCGATCCTTAATATGTTTTTTTTAAATGGTTATGCCGGAAATTCAACGACATAGCCTAGAAAATGGGCTGCCCCCATTTAGGCTATGTCGACGAATATAAGTTTTTCGCCGGCATAGTCTATGTCTGCGAAATTCTATCTCGCCGATATAGTCTTTCTCAACAAAGCTTTAATCGTGAAACTGCTCGGAAAAAAAATTTCACCGAAAAAGGCTATACCTGGCGAAATTTTGGGCTATGCACTTTTTTTTTTTTTGTAGTGAATATAAATTACTTAACAAATGAGGTTGAACTTAAACCTCTACCTTAAGGTACACCTTTCTTTTACCTTAGGAATCATTCTAAATGTGTTAAAAAGGTAAATGAGAGGGTGTATTTATAGGATTTTCACAGAGAATTTATAAAAGAAAAAAAAAATTATTTTTGAACCTCCAAAATTTATAAAGAAAAACATAACTTCTCATACCCAATAAAAGAATTAAGAAATTAAATCAAGTAAAAAAAAAACTCCTCTATAATCTAAATATTAAAATGTAACGTCTTTGGTTGCTTTAGTTTGATTGATTTTTCTTACTTCAACGGGAATTTTATGTTATCTACTATAATTTTTTTAAACAACTATTTCAAATTTTAATCATATAATCTTCTTCATTTTTAATCACATAGTTAGCAAATTATCAATCATAAAATTAACTCAATTTTGATGAGAATATTTTAAAAAGAATAGTTGAATGAAAAAGAAATTGATAAAAAAATGATGAATTGCGTCAAGAACTCAATTTTGAGAACTAAAAATAGAAAATGTTTTTCTTTACCATTTTTTTTTCAAATAGTTGTTTGAAAAAAAAATTTATCATACGACCGTTTTCTAACATTATCTTACCAATCTATATAATAATATATTATCTTACCATTTAATAATTATGATACACTATTATTGTTCTTTCTTTCTTAGTAACTGAAAAATCCAATTCATTATGAATCGAATGAAATTATAATTAATATGGAAACAATTGGATCTTTTTGGTGATTTTTTTTTTAAACGCACCAATGACTTCTGTCAGGCTTTTTCAATTTACACCATCGGACTATTAATTTAATTTTTTTCACCCCTACATTTTCTATTTTCCAATTTCTGTCTAAAATTTTGAAAACTTACAACCCTTAACTAATTTTTTTTATATCCAAAGATATGTGAAAACACATTTTTACCCATTACATTACCCATTAACCATAGTCAATCGATCCTTAGTTAAACTTCTACTCATTAACCATAGGTAATTTTATCCCAAATCCTTCGCAGTCGTCATTTTCTTTTTCAATTTTAATATTTGCATCTAGAATTTCAAAAACTTTGATAAAAAATAAAATTGAACTAAAAAAATAAAAATCATTAATAAAAAAAATAAAACTAAATACTTAAAAAATCACTATTAAACGATACTAAATTCTTAAGCTTTACTAAAAAGTAAAAACTATTTCTCTCAAAAAAAAAAAAAAAAAAGAAAGTAAAAACTATTACAAAATGAAAAAATAGTTCCCAAATTTTTTTCAAAAAAAAAATTATTATTAGCAAATCAATTGTCTTTTTTAAACATTTTTAAAATGGTATATAAAAAAAAAAAAAAAAAAAACCAGATTCGTCATCAAATCAAACTCAATAATAGTCAAATCTCTAAAATTAAATGAAAATTTTGAAATAAATTAATTAATTAAACATGACAGAAATTAAACATGAACAAGTTTCCATCTATGAACCTAGAAAAGAAGAATATCCAGCTAATCCCTCCTTATTCGGAATGTTTTAAAATAGAAAATTAATAACAATAAATCCCAATTTTCTCTCTCCTCTTTCTCTCTCTCTAAAAAAATTATATAAATAAAGGTTTAGAGTGAAAGGTTTTTTAACAAAAAATTTCAGGAAAAAAAAAAAGAAGCAAAATATGAGTTTTTCAAAATTTCATCTTCTTAGCGTTTGTGTTATTTTATTTATCACTTCTTCTGCCATTGGAGATCGTTTCTCCCAACGTTATTCTGCTTTGGTTTCAGACATGAAAACTCTCTCTGGGAAGATGAAGAATGGGCCGTTTTTGGGCTCAAAGAGACTCGTTCCTTCAGGCCCAAATCAAATGTTTTCTCCTGAAACGCCTGATTCAGGCCCAATTTCTATCCTCTCTTCTGAAACTCCTGTTTTCAGAAGCAGAAATGATGTTAGTGGGCCTGTTATGGAAGTCAAGAGAGTTGTTCCTTCTGGCCCAAATCCAGTGTTGTCGCCTGGAACGTCTTCTTTGGTTTGAGTCCATGGGCCTTAAGAAATGTTTGCCATCAGGCCCAGCCCAAATGGAAGCTTTTTCTTTTTGTGTGTGTCTATGGAAAATTTTCATGTGCCTAAAGTTTATGTTTTTTTTTATTTCTTTTAATTTAATGTTATATTTTTTTCCCGAAATTAATGCTTTGTTGCACTTGAAATTTTTGTCCAGGTAGGTGTTTTATGTTTGGTACTATTATAATAATGACAACTTTTTTTTTAACTTTTTTGTATGTATTATATAAAAACTCTAAAACCGTAAAAATGATATGAAAAAAAGGAGAATTATCATAATTGAAATAATAATAATAATATGATAAATTATTTATGAATAATTTGTATTTAATTAAATTTAAAAATTTGATACCTAATATTGATTTTAATTGAATAATTTTGCATTAAAAAATATTTAATAAATTAAAATTTTGAATCTAAATGTAGATTTGGGTGCCCAATATTGATTTTATTTTAATAATTTAGTGAATTTAAGGGAATAATTTAGTGAATTAAATAATGATATTTGGATACCTAATATTATTTTAATTCAATAATTTATGACTTAAATAGAATTTAGTGAATTAAAAGATTAGTCATTTTAATTATAATTTAAATCTAAAATAATAATGTCAATAATTAGTGAAGGTAGTGAATCAATTATAAATATAAATTAGTAATTAAAGGATTCGAATAGGGGGGGAAAAGGGGTTCATGTTTTATGAATTTTCTTACTTCCTTGATAATAGTTTTTGAATAAATCCCTGATAATTAATTTTAAAATGTTAAAAATTTCGTATGATAATTAATTTTAAAATGTTAAAAATTTCGTATGCCACATAAGGTTAAAATGATCCGAGAATGATATGAATACAAATTAATGTTTTCAAAGGCATCTTTATTTAGCATTGAACTCAGTTACCATGTATACAAATTATAATTTGAATATTGTGATATAATATCTTTTCCAATCCAAAAAAATTTTTGGAGTAAAAGCCTATAATCACTTTTGCATTATTTCTGTCCCGTTTAAATAATTATTTTATTTGGTAAAAATTTAGTATGTATTTTTATAGAAAAATACCAGACTTTTTTTATAAATTCAATTGAAGATTAAAATCGTGGAGATTTAAACTCACATTCTTAGGGATGAAATTTTAAACAGTCATCTTTATTTGTTTTGTATTTAGAATATATTAAAACGTAAAAAGATAGAAAAAAAGGAGAATTATCATAATAGAAATAATAATAATAATATGATATAATTATTTATATAGTATAACTTTAAAAAATATATTGAAATAAAATATTGCTTCTAATTTAATAAATTATTTTGAATCATTAGATTTTAATATTATTATTTTAATCTTTTGTTTTGGATCGAATAATTTTTATCTAAATGACTTTTTAGGAATTAAAATTATCATTTTAATTTTTTAATCTAAAATAATAACGTTAGTGGAAATACATATAAAAAAATATCGTATTCGAAATAGTTTTTAAATAAATCCCTGATAATTAATTTTAAAATGTTAAAAATTTCGTATGCCACATAAGGTTAAAATGATCCGAGAATGATATGAATACAAATTAATGTTTTCAAAGGCATCTTTATTTAGCATTGAACTCACTTACCATGTATACAAATTATAATTTGAATATTGTGATATAATATCTTTTCCAATCCAAAAAAAAGGAAAAGAAAAGCCTTAATCCTTTCGCAATTTCTGTCCCGTTTAAAAATTATTTTATTTGGTAAAAATTTAGTATGTATTTAAATACCAGACTTTTTTTTATTGAAGATTAAAATCGTGGAGATTTAAACTCACATTCTTAGGGATGAAATTTTAAACACAGTCATCTTTATTTGTTTTGTATTTAGAATATCGTCGCGATTGTAGCATAGTGGAATACCATTTTAAAATACTTTTTTAAATTTTATTTTGGGTAAAATACTGTTTTGGTCTACTTGAGGGCTTTTGTGCCTAAATTTTTATTACATTTTTCATCGATGTGACATTCATATAAATATATAATGAGAACATATAATTGATGATGTGACATTATATAAATATATAATGAGGTTAAATGACGTGGAAAAACGAATATACAATGAGATTTAAGACTAGAATTAAGGAGAAAAAATGAGATTAACCTTCCTTTATATTCGTTTTTCTCTAGTAATTAACCTTACGGTATATTTCTATAATGTCACATCATCAATTACATGCCACATAAACCCTCGATTAGTGTCCTAGACGGAAAAACAAAATCTAAAGGACCAAAACGGAACAAATCGGAAGGGATGAAAAATGTAACTTTTGAAAGTTTAAGGATGAAAATGAAACTTGAGTTAAAATTCAGGGACCAAAATGGTATTTTACCCTTTATTTTTTCCAAACCTACTTTATATATATATAATATATAAATATATATATATATATATATATATATATATATATATATATATATATAATGTATAAAACACGTAGTAAAATATATAGAGTTGGTCTGAAGATTGAATATAAGTTGTCGGTTAAGACCCTCAATAAGTTTTCAAGGTAAATCCATGTCTAATACATGAGAAATCTATCCCTGAATAGTTTAAACTTTAAAGAGAATAACACTTACAGTTTATATTTGATTGATGAGATAAAAAAATACATAATAAGATCCAACACTCATATATTTTTGCGCTCTAGCGAGGAGCTCGGTGTATGTAGCAGGCGTCTTCTTGCCTAGGGACCACAAGAACTTTTCATCTTTCAAACTGGCCATCATAGCAGTCAGAGCTATGTCGTCACTATAACCAGCTTCCACTTTCAACGCCTCACTATTAAATCTCACTACATAGTTTCGGGGCTTTCATCTAACTTTTGACGCACAGTCAACAGATGCGTAGCTGGTTTCTTGTGATCCATTCCTCCAAGGAACTAAGTTACAAAAGATCTAGTAAGATCTTTAAATGAATAGATGGATCTCGGCTTGAGCTGTTTGTACCACCCACATGCAGGACCTCTTAATATAAGGGGGAACGCCCTACACTTGATAGCATCTCGAACTCCCTGGAGCTCCATCCATGTCTGAAATGTATCAACATACTCGATTGGATCCTTTGAACCATCATATGTGGTCATAGTTGACATTTTGAATTTGGTGGGAAGCTCCACCTCCATTATATCATCGGTGAATGGCGGCTCAGTTTGCTCAAGTAGATCTTCTAATGCAAGAGGAGTCTTTCCTCTATACTCTTTGTCACAACGTGATTACGACGCGGAGCGGCCGACATCCTAAATATTAGGTCTTTATATAAAAATAAATTGGAAATCGCCATCAACCATATTTGGGTGTGATTGATCACCAAATTGAATAAAAATAATAATGGTCTACGAAAATCGAGTTAGGTTCGAGAATCGTTTGTGTGTAAGGAAAGTGTTAGCACCCTACAACACCCATTTTAAAACAGTTACCATTTTTTTTACCTTATATTATCTTATTTTAAAACGATGGTCCTTAAATTAAAGAATTTTAAAATTTATTTTAATTGATAAAAAATGTCTCATTTAACCATTTCTCAACTTCAAAAATGAAGCAAGCAATAAAGATTAAAATGAGCGGAGTTACGACCGTTGATTGAACAATATTGGAATTTAAGAAAATCACACCTTAAGAAATTGAGGTTTTTACTACTCAAAATCCATCATAGGAATTGTGTTTATATTTTAAAACTCTTTTATTTTTATTTAAAATACTTTCCTTTTATTTTACTTTTAAAATGATAATTAAACTTACTAGTAAATAAATACGTGCTATGCACGTGGCTTAAATTTTAATAATTAAAATTATATATGCTAATTGATTTGATTAATTTTCTTTAAGTAATCTTAATATATAAAATTATAATATGAATAATATATTATTATCTTTTAATCATAAAAAATAATACAAAACGTCAATATAATTAAAAATAATTAATCTCATTGATGAATTTATATCTTTTTTTAGTGTGATTGATTTATATCTCTAATAAGTTATTAAAGGCTCAACCATACAATATTTAATAATACGAAACATCAATATAATTAAAAATAACGAATATCATTAATAAATTTATATCTCTAATTCCAATTTATTAAAAAATGAATAGAAGACAATAAAAATGGAAGAGGCATAAAGGGAAAACAAATGTTTTTTTCTCTCTAAAGTCAATTTTTTTTAGATGTATAATACTTAGTTTTAATATATTTTTATCATTAAATTATATATTCTAAATCAGTAATAATTACATCGTTTTATTTTAATTAAACTTCAATTTTATTTAAAACTTAAAATAAATTATTTAATTAATTGAAGATATAATGATATCAAATAACTATTTTAGATTTATAAGTGGATGAAATTAACTTATATTTTTTATTATTCATTATTTAGTGTTTCTTTTTGAGAATTTGCCTATATTGACACTTTTATTAGGGTTAATGTCTTAAATAGCTTAAGTTTTAAAAAAATCCCCTAAATGACATTTTTTTTCTAATAAAACAAAATTAATTATTTCGTTAAATTTACAAAAATGTCACTCATTTATTAATTCACTAAATTTGTTCTCTTATTCACTAATTAGTGAATTAAATTCTGAACTTAATTCACTAAATTTTCCACCTTAGTCAATAATTTAGTGAATTAAAATTTGAGTTTTATTAATTCAATTATATTTCCTCCTTCATCAATAATTTATTAAATTAAATTATTATATATAATTGAGATACCTCATATTGATTTTAATTCCATAAGTTATTGAAGTTAATAAATTAGTGAATAGCGGTTTTGGTTTTGCCCATAAAAAAAAAAACATAAAATCTCAAAGTTTTCTGCAAATAAAAATCACATTCATTTACATTAATATGCAACATCAACAACCAATATTAGAGACTATAAACTTGAAAGACAAAATAATATGTTCATGTAGTTGTAAGATACTATCAATATTTTAATTCAATAATTTATTGAACTCAATAATTTATTGAACTCAACGTAATAAATAATTGAATTGTAAATCTGAACAGCAAGATCGATTTACACCTATATACATCATCAACAATTCATTAAAATTTATAACAAACACAAAAAGAATTAAAAAAAATGGCATCTTTATCTGTCGACTCTCGTTAGGCCTCTCTTCACATTTTTTTCTTCCTTGCCTTCTTCTCCAATTCACATATACCTTAGCACATGTAAAGCAACAATGTAAAATAAAAAGCTCAATGAATTATGTTGCAAAATAAAACGAAGAAGTTTAATTCAATAATTTAGTGAACAATAGGGTATAAATTATTGAATTGTACAACGAAAAACTAAATTGACACAACAAAGGGATTTAGGATGAAAAACTATTTTAAAAACTAAAATGACAGAGTTTACAAACTTTATGAAGAAATTTTATTCAATAACTTAGTAAACAATACGGTATAAATTATTGAATTGTATAACGAAAAACTAAATTGACACAAAAAAAGGATTTAGGATGAAAAACTATTTTAAAAACTAAAATGACAAAATTGACAAACTTTGTGAAGAAATTTTATTCCATAACTTAGTGAACAACACGGTATAAAACTAAGAGTTTATGGTGGTGTCCCCCATGATGCAGAAATAATACCATTTTCATCTTTTTTTTTAACACATCGACCATCTGAAATTTGGGGGATATAAAAATTGTCATTCAAGCCATTTTCAAGTAAGAGATCTTACCTTGAGTATAATTTTATTCTCTAAATTATTCCATTTAATTCACTAAATTATCCCCTTTAATTCACTAAATTATCCCCTTTAATTCACTAAATTATTCCATCTACCGCTACCTTAGAAGCATCGAGCATCACAATTCGAAGATACTATGGACCAAATCTTGCGAACCTTGCGATTTCAAAGCCCCTGATTGAGTCCACGTTGAAACTCCACCATTCAAAATTAACACAATCAATCGTTGAAATCTCATGAATTAAAATCTTGATACTATATTACAACTACATAAAAATATTGTTTTGTACGTATTTCAAGTTTATAATCACTAATATTAGTGGTTGATTTTGCATTCTAGTGTAAATTAATATAATTTTTATTTGCGTAAAGTTTTGAGATTTTCTGTTTTTTTTTTTTGGGACAAAATCAATACCGCTATTCAATAATTTATAAAATTCAATAACTTATGGAATTAAAATCAATATAAGGTATCTCAATTATATGTAGTAATTTAATTTAATAAGTTATTGATGAAGGGGCAAATTTTATTGAATTAATAAAACTCAAATTTTAATTCACTAAATTATTGACTAAAAGGGAAAATTTAGTGAATTAATAAAGTTCATATTTTAATTCACTAATTAGTGAATAAGAGAACAAATTTAGTGAATTAGTTATGTTCAGATTTTAATTCACTAATTAGTGAATAAGAGAACAAATTTAGTGAATTAATAAATGAGTGGCATTTTTGTAAATTTAACGAAATAATTAATTTTGTTATATTAGAAAAAATGTCATTTGGGGAATAAGGAAAATGGGGTGCTATATGTGGAATTAGTTTTATAAAATATGTCATTTGAGTCCATGCCCCTTTCTTTTTTTCAATCCACACATCCAAATTATAGGGTTTTTCAATAATTTAATGAAGTTTAAAAATAATCAAGTTGTTTAATCTTGATTATCAACCTTAGATATATTCATGAATGAATCTAATTTGATTGATTTTAAGTTAATATATATTTTTAAGATGATTTAAATTATTATATTAGTTGTATGTTATTTGTTTATATTTTTGTATGATTTTCATTTTATTAAAATAGTTGCTGTTTTTTTTTCTTTCACTTTTGTATTAAATATTACACACCTTTCAATATTTTTGAACATGATGAAAATAATTAAGATGAATTGGTTTTAAAAAACATAAGGAAATGATAAATTAAATTAAACAAAAAATATCATTTTCAGAAGTTAATCTTTCATTCCCATAAAAGCAAAAAACTAATAATCTATCTCTCAAAAGTAAAGTAAGAATAACAATGGATAAAAATCTAACATTCCTTTCTCACTATACATAACATATAGAATACTAAACTAAAAAAAAATATTATTGTAAGCACACGCGATCAAAAGTCCTCATGTCATCAATCCATCAACTTACACACCCCTCTTTAAATCTTGACTTCCTCACACTTTCTTGATCTCACTTGGCCTTCTAGATTTTCATTTAGCATTCAAGAGAATGACTTCATTGAAACCCATTTATCCAATATCTAATTGTTAGTGTAAAATAGTTTCCCATTTTGATTTTTCTTCTCAATATATAAACTCAAAAAGTGTAGTTCAGGCATCCATCCATGTGATCATTAAACTCAATTGTGTTTATCAATAAAAATAGAATTAAATTTTGTTATATTCAATTTATGAAACAGAAAGTGTAGTTCATGCATCCTTCCTATGTGATTATTAAATTCAATTGTGTTTATCAATAAAAATAGAATTAAAATTTAAAATTAAATTTTGTTTTTTTTATGTCAAAATTAAATTTGTTATATTCAGTTTAGTAATAAAAAAAGTGTAGTTCATGCATCCCAGCTTGATCATTAAACCCAATTGTGTTTATCAATAAAAATGAAATTAAAATTAAAATTTAAAATTTATTATATTCAATTTAATAATTAATAATTAAACTAATTAAATATTAAACTAATTAAAAGCATATTAAAATAAATAATAAAAAAAAATATATATACAATAGGGTCAAAAAGAAAAATCAAACGTTTCTCCCCTTAAGCCTCTTTTAGAGGTAGTATAGATTTAAAATACCCTTATTTTAAATTTTGAAATAATATTTAAATTTATTTAAAATATCTATCCTTTTTTATTTTTTGAAATAATATTTAAAATACTCACTTTTTATTTTTGAAATAATATATATAATGTTGTTTATTTTTTTAGAATCTTTCTATTTTTATATTTTTAGGTTTTTGTGGATTTATATGAGAACCCCTATAAGTGCATTACGCAGTCTTCACAAACGTGATGATTTCCACGCACTTATCGAGATTCTAACAAGAACAATATTTTCTTCCTAATTAATATTTAATTTTGATGATTAAAAATATAAATGTTTTGAATAAATGGTAAGAACTGAAAACATTTATTTTATTTATTAATAAAAATTTCTTTGAAGTAACTGATTAATCTATTTTCTAAACTAACATAATAGTATAATAAAACAAAAATAAATAAATAAATAAAGAAAATGATTGTTTTACCTATGAGCAACACCGTAAGAATAGTTTTCGTTTCTTATACATTATATTAAGAAAAGGTGAACTTTCATCTTGAAGTGGAAATCAAAGCATGGGTTATATACATAAGGTCAAATTGAAACTAAATATAATAGGACAAAATAAGAAAAACGATAACTTTTATTTTTATGAATTTGTATACAACAAGAAAGCCCTCTTTGTTATTTCTTCAATATTATATTTAAAAAAAAAGGATGCACGTTTTCATTCTGACATTGACATCAAACCATGAATATCCTTTTTATGCATAACTCACATCTTTAAATAAATAAACAGAGATATATATAAAAATAAAATGAAACAGGACAAGACAAACCAAAACAATAAAACTAAACTTTATTCTTATTTAAAGTTCACTAACCGAGGAGATGAAGCACAGTATTGTTTAAGAATGATAGAGAACTAAGACGGGTGGATGAGATGTGATTAAATGACTGCTGGCAAAGGACGTTCTAGGCGATGGATCAACTTGGGTAAAATAACAATTCATAAGAGAATAAGGTGAGGTATGCGAGAAAAGGAAAACTGTTGTTGTCTATTTCTGACCTCCTTAAAATGAAATATATCACCCTTTTTATAGTCCTTTGTAGGGTTTCTTTTTTTATTTTATTATTATTATTTTTGAATAAAAATACTACATTAAAATCAATCGCTCCCCAAATTGACGAAATTCGCCTAATTTAAAACCAATTAGAAGAAAACTTTCAATCAAAATAAATGTCCTTCAAATCAGCTTCTCACTTTCCAAAAACTATTTCAAATCTAATTTATTATAATTTCCTTTTCTACAGCCTTTTTATTCGATTTTGTGCCCAAATTTAAGCCAATTATTACTTTCCAAAGAAAAACTTCAGTCAAATAAAATTCTCAATTTTTTTTATATTTATTTATCTGTATCTCAAAGAAATCCGTTGTTTAATTTTTCAAATAGATTTGTTTGTCTTTATTATTATTATTATTTTAAATTTTAAATATAACGAAAACTCTAATTAGGTGTTAAAATTATTTCCTCAAACTTATTAAGATTTTCTTAATGAAATTGAGCTGGGCAAAATATGGTATTGACACTCTTTCTTCATATGACCAAGTTAATCTTGGAGTTTTTTCAACTCTAGCGCCTAAGGCTGGGCACTTTCTGCAGTAGACTTCACAACATCTGAATGTTCTTTTTTCTTTTGATTGAGAACTTCTCTGAGGTCGGACCTTCATTTATGACTAGGTTGCTTGTTGCGAGAAGAGTTATGAGAGGAAGAGGAACTGTCCTGGATATTTAGCCTCGAGTTCCTCTTCAAGCCACCCTTTTCATGATTCCTCGATTCACCTATGCGCTTTGTAGGTTATTAATCTTTGCCTTTTTGGATAGTAATTCCTGGTTGTCAGTAGGGGATTGATGATCGATTTTTGTGTAAGAATTTCGAGTACTTTAGCAAGATCTTGATTCACACCTTGAACTTGCTCTTCTAGAGCATCTACCTTTCCGTCTGGTATTGGCATAACTCTTACAACTTCTTGATTTTCATCATATTGTTGTAGCTCTCTAGTATTGTGAGTTTGATATCTTTTGTTACGGGGGTTACGATTTTCAACGTCCTCCATATAATCACCATGTTGACTTTTTCGACTCATCCTTGATGGTAGAGCACTTAGTTATATACTCTTCCCACAGACGACGCCAAATATTGTTGCCTACTGTAATGTCCCGTATTTTTTTTCGGTAAGTTAAATAAATAAATACTAATTTTCTTTTAATATTTATTGGAAATTTTTTATGAGTTTTGGTATTTGTATTTATTTTCCTTTTCAGGAAATTAAATACATTTACCAAGTATCATTTATTGGAGATAAATGATTAAAAAAAAAAGGTGGCGTGTAGGTTAAGAGGAGAAAAGAGAACGTGAAAGTCTTTTTCTCCTCTTTCACGCAAAAAGGGCTCAGAGACAGTAAAGGTAGGGTTCTCTTCTCTTCCTCATCATCTTCTTCCTTCTTGCCTCTAATCTAAAGGATTACGAGATTTGATCGGATTGACCTTTCCTTGTGAATTAGGTTAAGTTTCGTAAATTTGCTTTTCGGCGAAAGTGAGGTGGAGATTGGAGGAGTTATCATAGAGAATTGAGATCAAAGTATTGAAAATCCTTCCTTTGAATCTCTGAAAATTTCGTTTAAATGTGATTACAACCCACCAAATTAAGTATAACATCATTCTTCTTCTTCAATTTTCCAACTCCTTTCAAACCCTAGAAACCCTAAAAGTTGATTTTTTCTTGAAAAACCCATTCACCCTATCATTCAAAATTTTCCCAAACATGGAAATCATAAATCAAAACAGCGGAAACTTAAATTAAACAACTTCAGTTCATTTTCATTAAAATTTCAATGAAAAATTTGTTCAAACATTGATCGCGATCTTTATTCAAAAAATTAAAATCAATGTACTTTCTTATTTGAAAGTAAATGAACTAATCGTTTAGGTAAAAATTAGAAAAGGTATTGAACATCATTGTTAAAAATTTTCAAATGCCAAACCATGAAATATTTAAGAACAATTGAATATTCACTAAGGTGAGTAAATCTATTCAACCAGATCCAGCTCGAATGTCATCAATTATCTTATAAGACTCTTTATCATTTACCAGAAAAATTTGGAGCATATTAAGATGATTTTACCATGATTTGGGAAGAAGCTTTAAAAATAAAATAATGCCAAGAAAGGACTATTCTAAGGACTTTAAGCATGCTATAATGGACCTGTTACCTATAAAATTCTAATATATTTTTGTTGGTTTGTCTAACTGGTCAAAATCAAGTCTTATCCTTAAATCTGGAAGTTTTAAAGAAAACACCTAGAAAAGCTGCTTTAAACATTCTTCTATCAATTTAAAACTGATCGTGCCCAAGAAGAAAAAAATTAGCTCTAAGTGTCCCCTTTGTCTGGACAAAGAGATTGACTGGTAAGGATTAATTTTGGAAGATACACAAAGTTTATTAGGATGATTTAGGGCGAAAATATTCTTTTCCATTGTGCTGATGGAATGATTTTAGAAAATCCACTCATCTCAAGAGTTGTACAATAAGTAAAATCTACCTATTTACGCCAATATTCTTATTTTAGCAAGCCTTTGCTTTAGGGAAACCTTCCCGTGAGTTATGGATGTAATATTTGGTAACAGATCCTAGAACATCATTACCCATGAAAACTTGCTAAAGTTCAGCTTTTATTTTTAAAAAAACACCCTATTTTAGGCCAAATTTCCCTAAGAATAAATTCTGGAAATTTACCTTTAAATCACTCTAAAATGACCCAAAATGTCACTCAATAAATCACTTTGGGGTCCTTACAATAACTGTTAGTTCGCATTAAGTGCCATAAGTAAAACTAGCCTAAACTAGTGTAAGGGGTTAACTCTTATTCGGACCCACTAAATCTACTATTCTTCTATCTAAATTTCAACACCATAACGGCTCTAAATAAAAACCCTAAACAGCCCCTACACATATAGATTCACACTATAAACTCAAGATGAACAACAAAAAAACATACTAGCCACCTAAGTTAAATTTTCCGGCCTTGTGGGCACTAATCCTTCATATAAGGCATATATGTCCAGCAACTTATTTCACCTTAAAACACCCTAAAATATGTTTAAAACACCCAAAAACATTATAGAAAATATGAAGTTTCGTTTCTCGATAAAGTTCGATATCGATAGGCAAAATATATAGCATGCTTTAAACCAATTTTAAACACACATCGAATCCAAATTATAACTTCTTTAAAACAGCCCATAAACCTCTTTATCATACTTTAATTACCCAATATCATGCTTAAAATTTCAGGGGTTAACTCATAAAGAAAAAGAAAAGTCATGCTGATATTTATTTCTTAACTAATTTGTACTCACTTAGGTTCTTCAATTTCAAGATTTCACTTTTCTTTATCCAAGAGTTCCAAAACCTTGAACCTTAAATTGGAATAATTCTCAATTCTCCACCAATCTTTCACCAAATGCTTTCAATCGAAAAATACACCTACTATCAATAAAAGAAACAATTAATTTCGTTTAATTTGGATAAAACTTAATTGGGCCGAATTCGTTTTTACCCCAATAACTTTTTTCATCAGATTTTAGATTGCTGTGAAATTAGTCTCAATGGAAAAAGGACAAAAAACTGATCAAGAAAGCACTACTTACTTGCATAAATCGGAGTCCGGATGAGGAAGTTATGGCCAAAATACTTCTATGAGTTACATTTAGGCGAAAATTGGAGAAAAATGGAGAAGTGGAGGCTGATTTTCGGAAAAAGGAGGAAGGAGGAGAAGGTTTTAGGGTTTAATCCCGAATTCAATTAATTATGAAAATGCTATCTAATGAATAAATCGTTCATAACTCATTAACAGGGACTAGTTGATGATGATCCGTCGGATGCGTTGGAACCGAATGGACGAGACGCTCAACATCATCTAAAAATATGGAAATAAACTTGTGATTTTACTGTTGAGATTTGAGAAATTACCAAAATGCCCTATGGGAAAAACGAGATAGTTCACATCCTAGTTATCAATCCAACCTCATTTAATATCATTTGAGAAAATAATATTAATTTCATTTTTTTTATCTTAAATTAGCAACGGATCGTTACAACCCTATCAATTCAAAATCCGGAAAAATGAAGCCATTCAGCCTTAAATGTCCGAAAATTAAAATCAAAACTTACATTGAGTAATAAATGGAGAATCGGTTGGAGGTTTCTTTGGCAAGGGCTGCTCTTGTCTAGTTTTGTGTCGTTTCGCCGTCCCGGTTTGACCCCTTTTTGGTATTTGTTCTTTAGGTAAATTTTAGAAATGGTTTTGAATGGTTTTACGTAACTTTTCAGGTGCTTGAAAAATTTGGAAAGAAAGGCCAACTTTTGATTTTTCTTTATCTTAAGGTGAGTAGTTTTGTTAAACTTTGATCGAGATCGTGTGTTATTTTCTTTTTCTTTATAAGAACTCTTTGAATCTGAATCTGTGAGACTTTGGAGACATATTAAGATGATTTTTACATGATTTGGGCTGAATCTTTATTACATGAAATTGGAGTTTAAAAAGGATATTAAAATGACTTGCATGCATGCTTTTGGACTTGTTACCTATAAATTCTAATATATGTTTTGTTGGTTTGTTTGATGGTTGTATGATGTTTTATACCTTATTTTTGGATGTTTTAAGGCCTAGAAAAGCTGCTGGAATTTTATATTATCGAATGAATTGATAGTGCCCAATAAGAAAAAAATTAGCCTAGGTGGGCCTTTATTTGGGAGTTTGATTGGTAGATTATTATTAAAAGATACCAAAGTGTATTAGGACGATTTAAATAGGATATTTTATTTAACCACAATTAATAATATTAATATTTTACGACTAAAATTATCAAATTATATTTAATTATTAAGCCATAAATAAGTTCAATATTTAAACTAATTAATAATGAATATTTTAATTATTAAGGGGTTTCCATTAAGTAAACTCTATTATTTAGGATTAATAATTTTATTTGACAATATTTTAGTTATTAACCTTAATTAATTTTCAGATTTTGGAATTTAAATATAATTATTTAACCAATTTGAGTAATTGTTAATTGAATTTCAAATTATTAATTACCAGTTAAATATACTCAACATTTAAATAATTAATAATGTCTAATTAATAATATTTCACATTATTAATTGATGCCTTAAATAAACTGGTTATTTAAGCAATTAATAAGGGCCATACTTAATTAAGTTTAAATAAACCGTTAAGGGTTAACAATTAGAGTTGTGCCTATTTTAAGTAATTCATTTACTTAAGATTCATTCCATATGATCAACTGGAAAAAAATAAATAATGTAGGCTAGCATAGTGAGACTTGCAAACTCATAAGATGAATAACTCAAAAGTGTCAATTAATTGACTAACTCATTGAAGCCATTGAGTAATTACTTATTATCTTGTGAATAAAAAGATGAGCTAAGGCATTGGGGATAAGTCTTTGTTCACTTTGAATTTGATATATTAGTTATATGTTGTGATGTTATCCTTCATGGACTTAAAGAATTTAGGATAATTTCTCATGGCATTGCTCATCTTTTAACCTAACTATTCTCATTGAGTCTCCAATGAGCTTTAATTCTTTTTTTCGATAGGAAGAAAAAGAAGACCGGGAACTGAAGAGTTCGTGATCGGTGAAGGTTGGGCATGGATTTACATGTCGGCATTTGCTATTCTTTCTCATTTTATTTCGGGGTTAACTTTGTTTGATATGGTACTGATTCCAGATTTAGTTATCATGTTTTCTGTGAGTTTTTTTTTTTGGAAATTGTTGGTTTTATTTTTAATTTCAATAAGCTCAACAAAACGTTTAAGTTGTGTTTCCAACGTTTTAGTCATTCGATCGCGATCAATAAAATAGACTGATTTGATTTTTGTTTTAATTGAGAAAATTGTTATTTGGTATTGTTTCAGCTGCTTTAATTGTCGATTTTCATGTTTTGGAATTTGGGGTAATGATAAACCTGCAAATGGTGAGCTCATCGTAGACGAACTTAGAATATAGATTTGTCAACATTGCATATGATACTTCCATTTCATGTCTCCCATGTGAATGATCGTTGATTAGATCATTTGTCTATAAACAAAATGAAACGAAGCTATCAACAGGTGTTACCAGGATAAGGTTCCCCGAAACGTTAAGTCCAGGCTAGTGTGCCGAGAGAATTCGTTTAAGTTACTATTAGAAATTAGTTATCTAATGAATGAATTTTTCCCCTATTTATAGGAGAATATGTTGATTTCATACATCATACCACGGGTGCTACGATTTGACCACGTGTTGCTATTTATATACTTTCCATATGTTCGCTACATATCATTTAATTGAATCAATCTAGATAATATAAAGAACTTATGTTTATTTATTATTATTATTAAATAATTACAAGTTCTTGGACACCATTCCTAACATTTAAAATATAAATTATTGAGTAGAAGAGTTGATTTTGTAGTTGAATAACTTAACAAATGTAACGTTGATTTTTATTATTATTTTTTTTTTTGCTTTTACGGGAATAATTTGATATAGAAGGGCTTTTTAGGAACTAAAACTCTAATTTTTTTAAAAGTTAATTGTCAATTTAATTTTTATAATTTTGATAATTTATTGTTTTGATTTTAATAAATTATTGAAAAATAAATCTTACCTTTAATTAAAATGTTAAAAATATAATATCACATATATAAATTCTAGGAAATTTGCAAATTTTGATGCAATATTTGTGAAAATATCAACTCTAAAAAGTATTTATAAAGATGACAATTTTTGCTATGTTAATCAATGATTAACAATGGTTAATGATGTGTATCAGTGATAAACTTAATGTAAAAATATGTAATTTAATATTTATCACTGATTCACCCAATAAAAAATTATTATATTTACAAATATTTTTAGAGCTGATATTTTTATAAATATTACTAAAAAATTACTAATTTTGCAAATGCCCCTAAATTCTACCGTCTGAAATAATTTTTATAGATTTTTAAAACCCATTTGGGCATTTCTTTCAATGTAATTTTAGATTACAAAATGGTGAATATTCAGATTACAGGTTCAATTTACAACAATTAAATATATCTTTGTATTCAATATTTTTATTATATCCAACCATTTTTATTCACATCCTCCAAACAATAGGGTTTCTATATCATATTCGACCATTTTTAATTATATTCGACAATTTGTTTCAATAATTACATTACCATTGTAATATGTTTTATACCAATATACCTTTCAGTAAATTTAAGAGCAAAATTTAAATAACACCCCGTGGTTTTTGTCAAATGCAAACACACCACATATAGTTTGAAAATGAATATTTATACCCCTGTAGTTTCAAAATTGTGCAAATTGACCCTTTCCCCGCTACGTCATCAATTTTCTTTTAGCTATAACTTTTTCGTTTGAACTCCGATTTTGAATGATTCAAGATGTTATGATATCCTCATTTTGAACTCTACATTATAGTCACTTAAAAACTTAAAAATCATTAGTATATAAAATAGTCATCATCATCAAAATATTCGATCGGGTTGAAGTTGTAAACACTTTTATATCTTGATGATTTAGACTTTTTTGTGACTACAACGTAGAGTTCGAAACGAGAATTGCATAACATCTTGAATCATTAAAATCAGAGTTCAAACGAAAAAGTTATGGCTAAAAGAAAATTAACAGCGTAGAGGGGATGGGGTCAATTTGCACAGTTTCATAACATCTTGAATCATTCAAATCAGAGTTTAAACGAAAAGTTATGACTAAAAGAAAATCAACGGCGTAGAGGTGAGAGGTCAATTTACACAATTTTAAAACTATAAGGGTATAAATATTCATTTTCAAACTACAAGGATGTATTTACATTTGACCAAAACCAATTTTATCCTAAGTTTAAAATTTATTACTATCCATCTGAAATTAATATGTTGATTTCTTAACATAAACAAATAATTTAATCTAAACGAAATACTTGAGTATTAATTTAATATTTAGTTAATTAATCAAATTATCAAGATATTTTGACTAAATTAATTTATAGAATTAATAAAAATATTATTAAAATATTTATTAATTTCATTACATTCTCATAAATAAACATTTTAATAATATTTCATTCTCATATATCTTCATAATTTTTTTGAAAAAATGTTTTCTTATATTCCCTACCATTCAGATATGTTTTCGTCTAAATAGTCAAGAACCTTAAATTATATCATATTTGTTGAGATAACAAAAATACCAAAAATGAAATCCAACCAAACATTATGAAATACCTTAAAAAAAAAAAAAAAAAACATTATGAAATCCATATTTAATTAAGAATTTCAGGGAAATTGTTCACAAATCCCGACACAAAACCCCCATTCCTTCCTCATCACTCCATCGGACTCGACCCTTTAAACCCTCTTTCCATCGCCTTTCTTACCTGATTTCCTTCTCTTATTCAAACCCATTTTTCATAATCTTTCAATTTTCCTTCTTCTTCTTGGTCTTCTTCAAAACCCATTTTTGAAAACCCATTTATTATTTATCATTAATGAAGGTTACATCTGGTGATGATAACGTTTGGCCGCCAGGGTTTCGTTTTCATCCAACTGATGAGGAGCTGATTCTTTACTATTTGAAAAGGAAAATTTGTGGTAGAAACATCAAGCTCAATATTATTGCCGATACCGACGTTTATAAGTGGCACCCTGAAGAACTACCTGGTATTTCTTTGATCTCTTCTGATTCCCATTTTATAAATTTGTTGTTTTTACTTGATTTCTTTGATGGGTTTTGCTTCATTCAATTGTTATTTTTGTTATTGATCAATTGAAATTCATTTGATTGATTGATTGCTCTACAGATGAACCTTTTTTATTAGTGATTTAAGTTCCGTTTGGGATAGCTTTTAAAGGTGCTTTTTTAATGGCTATCAAAAACACTTTATTTATTCAAAAACGCTTTTAAACACCTTGAAAAGTTAAATTTTGATTTGATTGTACTTTTTTTAGAGATGAAAGTGATATGACTTGTATTTGTTTGAATATTCTTTTTATAACTTGTTGATTAAGTGTGACTTTTGCTTTGGTTGTTTGGAATTGTCATATTTTGCTGGTCTTGATGGAAGCTTCTTTTTGTTATGTAATCGCATTTGATGTCGTTAATTGATTTCAGATTTAGGAGCATGTAATTTTTTTTTTTGGGGGGGGGGGATTTTTACTTATCTATACTTTTTTCAGAGAGTATTCTCAATTCTATCTATAAATAAGAAGTTTTACAAAAATGGCCTGTGGAAAAAGCGGCCTCAACTTCATGAGGTCGGAATTCAGCATGAAAATTTCTTGCAGAATTGTTAAACAAACTTGAAAAATGAAGCACCGAAACATCTAAAAGTACAGTCAAGTACAAAGAAATAAAAGACAATTGAGAAGCAATGGCAGTAAAAATATTTAAAAACAGAATAAGAATTCGTCATTTGCATAGATACTAAGAATATATATTGCAGCAGTATGTACCCATTTTCGAATATAGATGAATAAGACTCTTGAAGTATTTTGCAACCAGCCATTAGATCTTAAATCAGTTGAGAATGAAGCAAAAGCTAGAGAATAGTGCTGTAGTAATAGGTTTATTGTTTTCAACAAGACATTTATCCATTTTATTTCAATTTTCATAATAAGTTTACCAAATCTAAATATCCAACTTCGAATTTCGTAATAAATCTTATTAAAAAAATTCATACAAAAAAAAAACACAACAATTAGAGTTGAACAAATGGGGATTTTACAAATCAACTTAATTTAGGCATATTATATTCTAACAATAAACCGTCAACATAAAGAAGCTGAACCAAACCAAACCTTTGGTTTGGTTCGGTTTTGGTTATTTGGACATTTTTCTTTTTCTCTTTCCATTATTCTTAAATACAAATAGTTAAACAAAATCTCAAATTAACTTCTAAAAACCTTAGGGTTAATTTTAATTAATCAAAATAACAAATAAAAGACAAATTAAAAATATAGACATATTAAAATTCTTAAGGTCTTGTTATAATTATATAAAAATAACAAAAAATGGTTGAAGATCTTTGCTATTTTTTCATTTTATCAAGTTTTAATTAATATTTAAAAATTCAATTATATTATATATATATATTGGATTGGTTTGGTTTGGATAGCTACAAAATATGTAAAACCGGACTAAACCGTTATTAATTGGTTTGGACAGATGGAGGTTTTAAAAACCGTTATATTTAGTTTGGGACTTTTGGATTGGCTTGGATTTGTTCACCCCTAACAACAATTGTTGAAATGGAATTTATGGAGGCAAAATTGGCCAAAAGAACATTCATATATCAGTGGACTAAAGTGGAACATATATGTAAAATTCTACAACTCACAATGAAAATGAAAATGTTTTGTTAAGAAGGTTAGATTATAAATAATTTTTTTTTTAATAGATATTACATCAAATTGGGGGAGGGGAGACTCAAACCTTCAACCTCATGGGAAGGGAGCATGTGTCTCACTTTAGCTATGCTAGTGTTGGCTACAATTTCAGCTTGATGCCCTTAAGTGTGTAATTTTATTTGATGATGCCTAATATATTATCTATGATCTGGATTCTGGATGTTAAACTTAACCTTAACCTATTAGATATGCGACCTATCCATTTTGATGGCCTATTTTACTGTTATATGTCATTACTCTTTAAGATTATACTGGAATTTTTTTTATGTTACTGTGGGTTTAAAATTCAAATTTTGGATGATAAATTACTTGTCCTTCTAATTAAATTATGAATAGTTACTGTTACATTCTCTAAACTTTCCTTCTAATGATTGAATGTCGTGCAGGGCTTTCAAAATTAAAAACTGGGGACAGACAATGGTTTTTTTTCACTCCAAGAGATCGGAAGTACCCCAATGGGGCAAGGTCAAATAGGGCAACCAAACATGGGTATTGGAAAGCAACTGGAAAAGATCGTACCGTGTCTTGTGATTCTCGTGATGTTGGGGTGAAGAAGACATTGGTTTTCTATATAGGTCGAGCTCCTAGTGGTGAGCGCACTGACTGGGTAATGCATGAATATGTCTTGGATGAGGAGGAGCTGAATAGGTGCACAAATGTGCAGGTAAGAACATGATTGGCTTGTCTACTTTTTCTGTTTTTGTTTAGGTAGTTGGTGTTTCCTCTGTATCAATTGTTTGCTAAATTCATTTCTTCTTTATTTTAGAACTATTATGTTCTATATAAGCTTTTCAAAAAAAGTGGACCTGGTCCTAAAAATGGTGAGCAATATGGAGCGCCATTTAAAGAAGAAGATTGGCTTGATGATGATGGATTCTGTGGTTTTGATTGCTCTACTGACCAAGAGACGCCTGTTGAGAAACCTAACAAGGTTGATGCTGTCATTGAAGAGCGAGATAATTTTGACGCATCCTTATTTTCATTAGAAAATCTTGAAGAGTTGATGAGACAAATTCCAGATGAGGCTATCTTTGGGTTTCCAGGAGCTGATCCTTGTGCCAACTTCTTACCTCAGGTGAGTCTGTAAATGCAATATGTCTGTCTCAGTTTTTACTGAGGAATACTTGGGTTAAAAATGATCTCAAGTCACATATTTCATAGTGCCTATCAATGATATATAAATATACATATGGTGGATATCTGGAGGAAAGACATTTATTTTGACCTCCCCCCCAAGTGGGACGTGGCAAGATATTAACGTTTTTAGTTTTATTTTCTGTTAGGTTGCTGGTCAAGAAGAATCTGTAATTACTGTGGCAGAACCCCAAGAACATATCCTTCCTGTATCAGTTGAAGTTTATCATACTAACGGGCAGCCATGTAATATTCCAGGAAATGACTTCACTGAGTCAGCTATCTCTCAACTGCAAACATTCGAGACATGTGGCGCCACATATGCCGATGCTGCCAACTTCTGTGAACCAGCTAGTGTTTTGTTTGAGGATGATTTTCTGGAAATAGATGATCTCGGTGGTCCCAAATTTACACTATCAAGCACTGAAAAACCGGTTGAGAGCTTGCAGTTTGGAGAGTTGAATGGTGTGTGTGAGCTTGATCAGTTCTATGATGCCACCATGTTTCTTAATGACCCCGGGACTATTGAGTATGAACTTATGCCTGATTTACACCTGAATGAGAATGGAAATAAGGTGGCAAATTTCTTGGATATTCAGTTCCAATCAAATCTGGATTGTGCAAATGCAAATCAGATTAATAATCAAATTCCATTGCATGATCAGGCAATTGATGGGTTCATTTTATCAGAATTGCAGCAGGAGTTGGGTGTTCAACAAACTTCAGGTATACAGTAGAAACTCTCCCATGGAAAATGAAATATTTTTCCAGTGCTGAGAAGCTGTTCTATAAATCTAAATGACTGGAGTAGTTGCTAATATTGTAGTTTGTTTATAGGTGTGTTGTGTGATCCTTCAACTTCCCCCCCGAAATGAACCAAAACCAAGTCAGGGAGGATGGTAGTAGTGCCGGTCTCGTCACTTCTGCCCTCTGGGCCTTTGTTGAATCTATACCAACTACCCCGGCTTCAGCTGCTGAGAATGCTCGGTTAAACTGGACATTCGACCAAATGTCCAGCTTTAGGAGGAGAATTTTGATTAAAAGCATGGCTGTTTCTGTAAATGATTCTTCGCAACAGACGACTAGAAGGGCAGGCAGGCACAGGAGGTTCTTTCTCTTCTCAGTTCTTGGAGCATTTTTTGCCATCTTTTGTGTATTTATAAGAACTGTTAGAATTTGGGAAAGATGCATCTCCTTATAATTTTCCAATTACAATTTTTAACTTCAGTTATTCTTGAACTATGCAAGAATCTATGATGGAGGCTTAACACACTGGGGAAAAAAAAGCTGAGAGGAAAAATTGTGTAAATAGAGTGTAGTTTTGTGTAGTGGTAAAAGTTAATTGTACTAGTGGTTTTTTTTTTTGTGCTAAAAAAATCTAGTGTTTGATTATTAGTTCCTATGGATCAATCCCATGAAATTTTTTATAATCTGTGAAAACATGATCTCTCCATTTAACAATTTTGCCTTCTGCTTTCTGTTTCTATGCATTCTAGTTTGCTTTGTGTCCTCCATAGAAAGTCATATAATTTGTGCTTTGTTTTTAATTAATTTAAGGTTAAATAGACGTTTGGTCTTTAGTTTGTGTCTCGATTTCTAATTTAGTTCTTAATGTTCGAAAGGGAGGGATAGATTTTGGGAGGGATAGATTTTGTGAGAAACGTTAGGGGTTAAATATATATTTACTCTGAATTAATTAAGGTTTATTCATTTTCAAAATTATAGAATGATTTTGCATTTTAATAAACTTTTTACACTCTCAATTATGTTATTAAGTATAGCTACCATTAGGTGTTTTGGAATTTTTTATATGGGATAAATTACTTTTTTTTTTCCTTTTCAAGTTTTTGAGTTTCAAGAAAGAGTTTCCAAGTTCAAAAAGTTACAGTTTAATATTTGAGTTTTAAAAGACTCTGTAAGATTTTTATAACGGGTAATAATAGAATGATGAGATCACATGATTTATTCCATATTTTTTTCTAAAAAAATAATTGGTATTAAATTTACAGTATTTTAATGCCTCAAGTGAAAATAATAACTAAAAATAGATGAAACAACCACGTGATTTAACATGTTCGGTCAATTTTTTTTTTCCAACTCCTGATAACTTGGGACTTTTTTCAAAAACGTCATTTCATGAATCGATTTTCAAGCCAAAAATTTAAGAATATCATTTCTTTCCTCTCACCCAAAACAAAATATGAAATTCAATCCATACATGTTTATGAAAATGTCATCTAAGGGATTTTTTCTGAAAAAATATGATATAGACAGTTTTGCACTAGATAATTCATTTTGGTTATCTTTTATTTAGAGGAAAAAAAACAATCAATTGAGTGTAGAGGGTAGTAAAGTGAACCAAATTAAACTAAACAAACGGTGTTCCAATAATTATAAGTGGAGTAGTCATAATGTGACGATTCATAACATAATTTTTCTTTTGAAACTATTAAATTGGCTTTAGATTATGAATCAAACTGGCTCTAAATTATTCTATAATAATGAAATTTACAATACATAGCCCTTTTTTCAATGGTATATTGATCACAAGAGAACAATTTTAAAATTTATAATGTGATGATTGAGTCTACTATTTTTTTAATTTTAGGGTTTTTAAATATCAAATCATATATTAGTATGTATACATATAAATATAAGCACTAAATAAATTACCAACTATTAATCCGAGTATTAGAATTTAATTAATTATTGTTTATGCAAGTCTTATAAATTACCATAATTTCATTATTCTTCTCTTTGATTTCCACCAACATCAATATCTTATTCCTAGTGATATTAACCCAATGAAGTATAGCAGGAAAAAAAACCAACTTTTAAATAGTTAAATACTCCAGAGTCTTAGTCATGAATTTATAATTAAAACAAATTTAGAAATAATTATTTAAAAAGTTTCCACTAAAATATTGTTTGAAGTATTTTTTTTTTTTTTTTTTAAAAGTTACAACAGCACCAAAGCAAAGCCATAAAGCTTAATTGTTTATGAAACTTGTGATCGATGTCGGCACGTAACCAAATTCCACAGCAGTTTTGAATGAAGCTAAACACATGAGGTTTGAAAATATTGATAATCTTGAAAAGAAAATATTTATTATTTTATACGCACTTTTAACTCAGTAGGTTTTTTCACATGCAATGCACGAGGTATCGATCATTTTTTAAAGGGTAAAATGTAAATAAGACCCATGTGGTCTTTTCAAAAGGCATGAACACCCTATACTTTGAAAATGGCAAATCGCACCCCTGTGGTTCCAATTTTTTCAATCGGACCTAACCTCAATGTCAATAATTTTTTTTTAGCCACAACTTCTTCGTTTGAACTCCGATTTGGACGAGTCAAGATGTTTTGGAATCCTCATTTTAGGCTCTACATAAATGTCACTTCAAAACCATGAAATCATTAATAAATAAAAGATTTTATTAACATCGAAACACTAGGTATGATTGACATCGTTAACTCTTTTGGTTATTGATGATTTCAAAGATTTGAAGTGACGATTATGTAAAAACGGAAATGAAGATTCCAAAACATCTTGAATCATCCAAATCGGAGTTCAAACGAAGAAGTTATGACTAAAAAAAATTTATTGACATTGAAGGAGAGGGGTCTAATTGAAAAAAATTGGAACCACAGAGCTGCGATTTTCCATTTTCAAAGTACAGGGGGGTGCTCATGCATTTTGAAAATACGACAGGGTCTTATTTGCATTTTACCCTTTTTTTTAAATTACTTTTTGTCAAACCATCGTTTATATGTAGTTTAACACTAATATTTGGATAAATATTTAGAACATTTTTCATATTTGGATAAACTTTGTTTTTTCTTCATAACATACGAATAAATACAATCGATGATAACCCCTTTCTGCATATGTTCCTCGATTTACAGAAGCAAGACTGTTTTTTAAAAGAAAAAATAGAAATATATAAATATAAATATATATATATATATATATATATTTAAATTCTGCCATTTGAGTCAAATTTTTTTAGCAATAAATTTAGAAAAATATCACCATGCAAATACAATTTATGGAGAGAAAAAAATACCTCTACTAAAATTATGGTAATAATTATTCTAAAAATAGTACCACTCAAATACAATAATTTTATGTCAACATGTCTCGTAAAATTTAAATGACATCATGAAAGAGAAATAAAATACCCACATCTTGGGTGTGTTTGTAAAGAATGTGTGAAAAGAAGCTAAGCTTAACCAATCCTCCCTTCCCTTGTTTCTAGCTTTCAACTATTTTTTTTTTTGGGAAAAAGACATTTTGGTCCCTGAGTTTTGAGTTTATTGACAATTTGGTCCCTGAGTTTTCAAAATTGACATTTTTACCCCTGAGTTTTTGTTTAGCTTTCGATTTGGTCCCTACCATCAAAACTCTGTTAAATACTTAACATAATACTGACGTGACATTAAAATAATTATTTTATATTAATTTTATTGCTGACTAGTATTATTTATTAATTTAAATGATGATGTGGTATTTTTTTTTATATTTTACTTTGGCCTTTCTCTCTCCTCTATTCATCTTCTTCCCCCTTTTCATCTTCATTTCCATAACCACCATCACAAAAGCTCATCGCCGGTAAAATCATCAAACGACCCAGATCTGGACCACCACGAGCCTCAACGTCGACGAGCTCATCTCACTGTGAACCCTATTGCCGGCGAACTCATTGTCTCAGTTCATCAGTTTGGTTCAACCTGCTGGATCTATGTTCGTAGTATAAGCAAGATTTGGAAAAAAAAATTAAAAAACTCATATGGGTTCGTAGTTGTAAGGTCTTTGTTCATCAATTTTGCTTCACCTCATTTCTTCTTTGATTTGCATGATCAGAGTTTGTAGTTGTAAATCTCAGAAACGTGAAATCATGGGTTCTTTTCAATTCCAAAGATCTAAAACTGTGGGATGTGAGTTTAGGCGTTGGATTTGTGTTCAGGTCATATGATTTTGTTTTCCCATCCATGAAGGAAAGCTATTCAGGTCATAAATCAACCTGCTAATATATCTTAAAATCATTGAAATTCATAATCTTCGTGATACAAATTCAAAACTTGAAATACAATGCAAAACTTTTTCAAAAATTGATTCATCACAAAGAATAGCTAAGGATCTCGATTGGTAAATCCATATTCATCTTCAACTTGGACAAAAAGTTTCTTATTTCAATTTAAAAAATAAAACTTCATGAAACCGGACAAGTTGATGAATCTGCAACAAAAATACAAATATTTGAATACAAAGCTTTTGTTATATTCAAGATCTGAATCAGCTTTTGTTTGTTTTGTTTGGCCAAGATCTGAATTAGCTTTTTGTTACGATTAAAGGCTTCAAGATCAAAGATAAAATGCGAAAAGTAAAGAACACAACAAATTTATACTAGTTCAGCTCACAAGAAACAAATGATTTCTTGGAGCCTAATCCAGTTGTTGAAGGAGAACCTCTTCAACCATGCACTAAGCTTTTGGATCAAGGATTACAATGGAGTTGCCAGTTCACAAAACAGATCTCTAGAAGAAGAAGAAGAAGAATCAAAACTTCAATCTTCTTCTCTCTCTCTAGAATTCTCTCTCTCTCACTTTAAAAACAAAAAACGAAAACTTCAATCATCCGATCTGAAATTATCTTTCTCTATTTGGTCGACCTTGATACAAGTTGCCCTTGAGGTGTAACCAATTTTGTTTGACACCTGGATGAGACTTAGCATAAAAGGAGCACGTGGCCTTCTAACAGCCAAGTAATAAAGCTAATAACAAAACCAGCTCAATTAAGCTAAGCTAAGCTTAATTAGACTTTATTACATTAATACATTTGTAAAGCACTCAGTAATCACAAATCTCCATCTTGATTTAAAATGTGTCCAGAAGTACTTCTGCTCCACAACAACAAGTTTCCAACCTCCATCTGAATGCAAAACAGTGGCCCTCTCAACATTGATCCTTATTGTTATCCTAGCTTGTTTAAGCATAGTTATCATTGAGATTCACTTCCAACTTTCTCCAAGATTTAACCTGGATAAAAAACAGTCACACCAAGAGTCTTTAAACAAGAGCTAAACTTATTTGTTGTGACAGGTTTTGTTAAGACATCAGCAGGATTAAAATCAGTGTGTATTTTCTTCATGGATACCTTACCTTTGCTAATTATATTTCTAATAAAATGAAATTTTACCTCTATGTGCTTTGTTCTATCATGGAATACCTGATTTTTGGTCAAGTGCAAAGCACTTTGACTGTCACTGAAGATGTCTACTTGTTTTTGTTGGATCCCAAACTCAGACACAATGCCTTTGATCCATAGAGCTTCTTTGACAGCTTCTGTAATGGCTACATATTCTGCCTCAGTAGTGGATAGAGCCACCACTGGTTGTAGTGTAGCTTTCCAATTAATTGTATTCCCAAACAGAGTAAATACAATTCCAGATAGAGACCTTCTCTTGTCTAAATCACCTGCAAAGTCTGAATCACAATATTCTATAATTGCTTCATTAGTGTTATCAGTTTTGCAGTATTTTAAACCATAATTCCATGTTCCTTTCAGGTATCTTAGCACCCATTTAGCAGCTTCCCAATGACCTTTACCAGGGTTTGCCATATATCTACTTATTAGGCTAGAAGCATAAGCTAAATCTGGTCTAGAGCAGACCATGGTATACATCACACTACCTACTCCACTTGAGTATGGTACATTAGCCATTTCTTGTTCTTCTTCTACTGATTTAGGACTTAACTGGGCAGACAGTTTGAAATGGGGAGCAATAGGTGTTGAAACTGGTTTAGAATAATTCATTTTAAACCTTTCAATTACCCTATTAGTGTACTTGTGTTGTGTCAAGAATAGTGTGTGTTTCTCTCTGTCTCTATTTATGTGAATGCCTAGAATTGTTTGAGCTTTTCCTAAGTCTTTCATCTCAAATTCTTTGTTTAGCAAGAGTTTAAGATGATCTATTTCCTTTTTCTTGGAACAAGCTACTAACATGTCATCCACATACAATAGAAGGTACATTGGACAATCTTTATTTATCCATTTCACATACACACAGCTATCAAAGTTGCTTCTGTTAAAACCAGTCCTAGTTATGGAGTTATCAAATTTCAAATAACATTGCCTAGGTGATTGTTTTAGGCCATACAAGGACTTTTTAAGTAAGCAGACTTTGTTTTCATGATTCTTAGCAATAAAACCTTCAGGTTGAGACATATGTATCTTCTCATCTAAGTTTCCATGCAAGAAAGCAGTCTTAACATCAAGTTGTTCAAGTTCAAGGTTAAATTCAGTTACAAAAGCTAAAAGGATCCTAATAGACACATGCCTTACCATAGGAGAATATATTTCATTGTAATCCACTCCTTCCTTTTGTGTAAACCCTTTAGCTACTAATCTAGCCTTATATCTCTCCTTTTCTACCCCTAGAATCTCATCCTTTTTCTTGAAGATCCATTTGCATCCTACCAATTCTAGTTTGTAGGTCTATCAACTAAAATCCAGGTTGTATTCTTAGCTAAACTCTTCATCTCTTCTTCCATGGCTTTAACACACTTAGCTCTATTATTGTCTAACAGTGCTTCCCTATAGGTTTGTGACGTCCCGTCACCTTTTAAATAAATTAAATCAGAGAAAACAGCGGAAGTCTTTTATTTTAAGAAAATTGGCGTGGTTATGTTTGAAAAGTGGCTTGCCAAAACCTGTTTACATTTTAATTTCAAAATCTAAATAACACAAGGAACATTAAGTTCCTATCGGGAGTTCAAAATGATTTATAATCATAAAAAGTAAAGACAAAAGCTCTTAAGAGCTATATACAATTGTAAAAACTCAAAATTTAATAAAATTCACAAAACCATGTACATGGATTTTACATAACACATAGTCCATCTCGATCATCATCATCCTCTCGATCAAGCGCGCACCGCTCCTTCTTCCACGATCCCAAACATTACCGAAATGTTTGTAATATCATGAGCTAACAACTTAAGCCTAGTGAGAATAATAAGAATAAAAAGTAAGAATAGACCTCAAACTCGCATTTCGATTTGAGTCCATGAACATACTTACTCTTTGCTATCATCAATTCAAAGAGTTTATAACAAAAGTGTTCCACTTTTACTTACCAAATCTCCAATAATATTGTGGAACTACATTCCAAATATTCCGTATGGTTTCGTAAATGCATATAGCATTTATATCCCATTTTCCATACATACCTTATACTTTATATAAGGTTTACTTTGAATTCTTATTCTCCCAAAGGATGATATTAATTAGCACACTTAGTTTAATTATTCATCCATAAACTTGTTATAACATAAAAGAGAAAAATAAATAAACTTTGTATAATTATAACATCTCAATTCTCTTTCTCATCTATCATAAGCATAAAAGTAATGAGTACATCCCGTAGGATACGCATTCGCCATTTATGCATGAAATAAAGGTAACGTGGATATTCACATTCATCCACCATTCCTTATGCATGAAGGTAACGTGGATATTCACATTCATCCACCATTCCTTATGCATGATGAAGGTAACGTGGATATTCACATTCATCCACCATTCCTTACATTTTCATCCTCACTTTCTTTCCTTTTTCACTTTCTTTCAATGATGCGAGATGTTATAGTACAATAAATAATGGTGCAAAATGTTATGCATATGCTTGCAAAAAGTAAATAAAAGTAAAAGTGCGAATATTAAAAGAAATCGAAACCAACATAAAGTAAAAGGGGCATAAAGTAAATGACATAATGATAAACATAGATAAGAATCTCGGACGAACGATTTATAAATCGAACTCCGGTATCAATAATAAAAAAGTAAAAGTCAAAAACATAACGATTAACCTAACCTTTAAGGATTTTAAACTTCCAATAATCCAAAATTCTATTAACCATTCTTTATCAAAGTCTTGGATCCTTTAACTTCCAAATGATCCATTCTAAACTCCGAAACTAATCTAACTTAGAATCTTCTAAGATTCGAGGCTTCCATCGAGAAATCCTAAGTTTCTCGCCCAAAGGATTAACTTCAAATCCTAAGGCACTAACTCACTCCTTTTAATCTTAGATTGGATTCTAATCTTAGTTTCGATTCTACAAACCATCACACTTATTCGATTTCTATAATTACTTTAAATCCTAACTATTCTCACCTTAGCCAAATAATTCCAAATCTCCAATTTCTTAAAATATCTAAAATTACTATTCATTTATCATTAAATATCACCAAAGTTGACAAAAAAATCAATTTTCTCTTCTTCTTCTCTTCATCTTGGCCGTGAGCCACATCCACCATGGATATGTACTGTTCCAAAGGGTACAGGGACGATCTCCTCACTTTTGCAAGAACTGTTCTAGTTATCATACTGGGATATGTACTCTACCACAGAGGTGTTATACTTGTGGTCAGGAGGGACATTTATCTAGACAGTGTAATCCTTGAACTTAGAACTTAGAAGTTCTGATACCAACTGTGACGACCCGTCACTTTTAAATAATTTAAATTAGAGAAAACAGCGGAAGTCTTTTATTTTAAGAAAATTTGGCGTGGTTATGTTTGAAAATTTGCTGGCCAAAAACCTGTTTACATCTTAATTTCAAAATCTAAAATACACAGAGATTGTATGCCAAGTTCTCCAAGTGTGAGTTTTGGCTGAAGGAAGTGGCATTTTTAGGCCACGTAGTATCGAGTAGAGGAGTATCTGTTGATCCCTCTAAGATTGAGGCAGTTACTAACTGGCCTAGACCGACTAGAGTGACTGATATTCGCAGTTTTATGGGACTTGCAGGCTATTATCGACGGTTTGTGCAAGATTTCTTCAAAATGCTTGAGCCTTGACACGATTGACTCGGAAGGGAGTTGATTCCGTATGGTCCGAGGATTGTGAAAGGAGCTTTGAAGAGCTCAAGAGAAGGCTTGTGACAACACCTGCTCTAGTGTCGCTTGACATAACCGGTGGTCCTTGTGTACACAAAGTTTTCCCACAGAGGTTTGGGATGTGTGCTAATGCAACACGGAAAAGTTACGACTTATGCTCCCGTCGGTTGAAAGAGCATGAGATGGTTAGAGCTCGTTAAACATTATGGCGGTGACATTCAGATCATCTTGGAAAAGTCGAGTGTAGTGGTGACGCGCTCGATAAAAAAAAAGTCTTCTCGGTTGTCGGTTTTGTCGGTAGTACCTTTGAGTTTGAGGTGGAATATGGGGCGAGTGAGATAGCATTTCTTACTACCAAGGTCACCGTGAGTGTGGCTAGTTTAACAGCAGGACCTACTTTGAGGCAGGAGGTGATTGATGCACGAGAGAGGAGAGACTCTTTTACGAGGCCGGTTTTAGAGAGGTTGAGTCGATATTTCTGACCATTTTACCTTCTCTACAGATAGTACTCTGACGTATCGTAAGAAGCTATGTGTGCCTTCAAGATTGACTTTTAAAAAGAATTGTTGGAGGAAGGTCATAGTTTTATCTTTTATGTTCATCCAGGCAATACAAAGAGGTACGAGAACCGAGACAATTTTATTGGTAACCTGGAATGAAACATGAGATTGTAAAGTATGTGAGTAGGTGCTTGATTTGTTAGTAAGTCAAGGCCCTAAAGATCCACCGAGTTATCTTAACCTTTGAGAGTACTTAAAAGGAAATGGGAAAAGATTTCCATGGATTTTATCAAGGTTTGCCAAGGACGGCAAAGAATTATGATATCATTTGGGTGATTGTAGACCATTTGATGAAAAACCGCACACTTTACTCTTGGAAGGATTATCTATCCAGTTAAGACTAGGGTGCAGTTGTACCAAAGAAAGATTGATAGGATGTAGTGTGCGGTGAAGATTTTATCGTAACGAGACACTCGCTTTGTCTCGAAGTTTTGGTACTATTTAGGCACTTTATGGTTGAAAGTGTCGTTCCCCACTCATTTGATGAGATTGGAGAAAAGAGATTTATGGTACTCAAGTTGTAACAAATGACTAGCGAGTCTATCATTTGTGTAGAGAAAAGGTTAAGGATTAACCAAAGTTGAGCGAGGGGATTCGGTGTAGTCCGTTCAAGCGATAGTAGTGGATCTCGTATTCTTCAAGTGGCACCAAGGAAGGGTGTTATGGAAGTTGGGAATAAGGGTCGGTTGAACCCTAAGTTTATTTGGCCTATCGAGATACTCAATCGAGTAGAAGTGGTAGCTGTTGTTTAGCCTTACCACTTTCGTTATCGACCGCTTGTAATGTTTTCCATGTATTGATGCTTCGGGAATACATGGTGAATCCGCTCCACGTGATTGATTATGAACTGGTTGTTTTGAATGCTATTAAGTCTTATGCGAAGACACTAGTTAAGATAAGAGCATTCGAACAAAAGTTGATGAGAAATAAAAAAAAAAATTTACTTGGTTAAGGTTCTTTGAAAGAACCAAGTGTCAAAGGGAATAACGTGGGAACGTGAAGATGAGATACAGTCAAGTACCCTCGCTTTATTCACTTAGTGAACGCACTTTTCGAGGACGAAAAGTCTTTTAAGGAGGGTAGACTGTAACGTCCCGTTATTTTGAAGTGAATTTTATTTATTTATTTTATTTATTTAATGTTATTTATTTATTTATTTATTTCAATTTAAGTATTTAGTTTAATTATTATTTTGTAATTTCGATTTTAGTAGTTAATTTCGACCGAAATTCGTTTTAATCGTTTTAATGCTCTAAATTCGTTTCGGTGACATTAATAATTATTAATAGGCCAATTAATAATTATTAATCACCTTTAGATTTATTTAAAAGTGACGGGTCGTCACAAGGTTACAGGTTCATTTGACAGAGATTGAGTAATGGCAGTTAAAGCATAAGAAACATAATCAGATTCATCAAACCTGCTTAGTGGCCTAATTGTCCTTTTGTTTCTGTCTCTTTCCAATTGGTAGTTGCTTAAGTCTTCTTGATTTTCAATATGCTCCTCAGACTCCATTTGATCATCATGATCAGTGACAGATTGAGAATTTCCTTCTTCTGGTTGTGTTTCCTTTTCTTTCAACTCCATCTCTACCTGTGTTTCAGAATTTTGTTCTACACAAGTCTCAACAGGTTCATTAATGGATTTCAGGAACATTTCATCTTACTTAAATACAACATCTCTACTAATGAAACTCTCAAATCCTCCTATTTGCAAAGGATACCAGAGTTTATAACCTTTTACACCTTCAGGATAACCTACAAACATGCACTTTATGGCTCTAGGATCTAGTTTGTCTTCCCTATTGTGTGCATAGGCTACACAACCATAGGTTCTCAGGTTATCTAGCTTAGGGGGATTCCCAAACCACATTTCTTCAGGTGTCTTAAGGTTGATGGCAGAGGAGGGACACCTATTTATTAGGTAACATGCTGTTTTTACAGCCTCAGCCCAAAACTTCTTAGGTTGATTGCTATCGTTCATCAAGCACCTAACTCTCTATAATATTGTCCTATTCATCCTCTCTGCTACCCCATTTTATTGTGGGGTAAGCCTCACAGTTCTATGCCTTACAACCCCCTCTAGTTTACAGAAAGCATTAAATTCTTCACTAAGGTACTCAAGCCCATTGTTAGTCCTTAGAATTTTTACTTTCTTATTGGTTTGAACTTCAACCATCTTCTTCCAGTTTTTAAAGTTTTCAAAGGCATCACTCTTGTTTTTTAGGAAATAGACCCAAACCTTCCTAGAGTAATCATCAATGATAGTCATGAAGTATCTACTATTTCCTAATGATGGTTGTTTGGTTGGTCCCCAAAGGTTAAAGTGAACATAGCCTAGAATGCTAGAGGTAGTGTGCTAGGATCTTCCAAAACTTACTCTTTTTGCCTTGCCTAGAATACAACTCTCACAAAACTCTAGTTTTCCTATTTTAGAGGCATATAGGATTCCTTGCTTGGCTAATTCAGATAAACCCCTCTCACTAACATGCCCTAATCTCTTATGCCAAAGTTTGGTTTGATCTTCTTGCTTGGCAGTGGCAGCAGTCCCAATTGCAGTGTTTCCTAAATGGTAGTATAGGCCAATTTTCTTCACTGCTTTTAGGAACACAAGAGATCCTCTCATAATCTTTAAGATTCCATTTTCCCCTCTATAGTTATACCCTTTTGTATCCAGGGTCCCTAGGGAAATCAAATTTCTTTTAAGTTCTGGGACATATCTCACATTGTTTAGGATTCTTGTGTATCCATCATTTGTTTTAAGTTTGAGGTCACCCTTTCCCTTGATTCTACAAGGACTGTCATCTCCTAACAGAACATCTCCCTCATGTTCAAGTGTGAGGTTATACAGCCAATCTTTATTGGGAGTCATGTGGAAAGTATAACCTGAGTCTAAAACCCACTCACTCCCACTCTTGCTAGAGGCTACCATAAGAACATCCCCATTGTCATGCCCCCCTTCCCCAGCAACTATGTTTCCAGTATTTTGGTTTTGGTTGTTTCCATTGTTTTGATAGCCATTAGTTTTTCTTTTAGGACAGAACCTTCTGATGTGCCCTACTTCATTACAATGATAACACTTGACAGTCTTATTTGGGTTCCTAGATTTAGATCTAGACTTTCCCCTACCCTTTTGTTTCCTGTCAAAGTTCCTACCCCTTACATTTAAGCTCTCTCCCTGACTACTACTACTACCCTTACTATTCTTACCACTCTTGATCTCTATTTCCCAAGATCTAAGAGCAGATATTATCTCATCCAGGGTGATGGTTGTCCTGCCAAATTTGATGGCTGCTTTCAACTCCCTATATTCATCTGGCAGGGAGTTCAGGAGAATGATGGCCTTGCTTTCATCTCCAATCTTTTCTTCATCAATAGCCCCCAAGCTAATTGAGATTTTCTTGAATTCATCAAGATTTTGCTCCAGGGTCTTCGAGCTCTCCATTTTGTATCCAAAGAACTTCTCCTTGAGAAGTATCTTATTGGTGAGTGATTTAGTCTGGTAGACCCCTTCTAATTTGTTCCATACAGTGTATCATGTCTCCATACCATTTACTTGCCTCAGGACATTGTCAGCCAGGTACAAGATAATGATAGAGTAAGCACTCAATTGAAGTTCTGATTTCTCATGAGCAGTCATTGTTGCAAGTAGATCTTCTGGCTCTCCTATGGCTAGATGTAATTTCTGGTTCACCAGAAGTGCCTTCATCTTCTTTCTCCACGATCCAAAATCTCCAGAACCATCGAATGAGTGTAACTCAAATTTTAGATTCATCTCTGTGATTGGATCTGGATCTGGATCTTGATCTTTCTTGAAGTCTTGATCTTCAAACCAACAGCTTTGATACCACTTTGTTACGATTAAAGGCTTCAAGATCAAAGATCAAATGCGAAAAGTAAAGAACACAACAAATTTATATTGGTTCAGCTCACAAGAAACAAATGATTTCTTGGAGCCTAATCCAGTTGTTGAAGGAGAACCTCTTCAACCATGCACTAAGCTTTTGGATCAAAGATTACAATGGAGTTTCCAGTTCACAAAACAGATCTCAGAAGAAGAAGAAGAAGAATCAAAACTTCAATCTTCTTCTCTCTCTCTCTCTCACTCTAAAAGCAGAAAACGAAAACTTCAATCTTCCGATCTGAAATCATCTTTCTCTATTTGGTCGACCTTGATACAAGTTGCCCTTGAGGTGTAACCAATTCTGTTTGACAGCTGGAGGAGACTTAGCATAAAAGGAGCACGTGGCCTTCTAACAGCCAAGTAATAAAGCTAATAACAAAACCAGCTCAATTAAGCTAAACTAAGCTTAATTAGACTTTATTACATTAATACATTGGTAAAGCACTCAGTAATCACACTTTTGTTATATTCAAGATATGAATTAGCTTTTGTTTCAGCTTTTGAATATAATAAAAAATTCTCAAGTAATAAGAAATTTTGTCAGATTCAGCTTTTGTTGGCCATGATTCCATCGGTTTTACATGAGGGGTTGTAAAAATATAAAGCTTGGCGGCAGCGTTAATGGCGTTTTAAGTTGTGACTAGAGGTTGGTGGCGGCGTTAATGGTGTATCATGAAGGAGAGGGGAGGAAGAAAGAATAAAGTAATTCTTTAAAGCCAATTAAATAAATATATTAGTATGAATTTATTAATCTTGCCACATCAATTAAATGAAAATACATAAATAAATAAAATATTAATATAATACTCATTTAATATGCCAACTCATTTAAAATACTCTATGTCAGCAGTAAAATTAATGCCACATCAATTTTAAAATTAATAAAATAATACCTAATAGATTTAAAAATAATTAAAGAGCGCCACGTCAGCATTTTGTTAAGTATTTAACAGAGTTTTGACGGTAGGGACCAAATCGAAAGCTAAACGAAAACTCAGGAGTAAAAATGTCAGTTTTGAAAACTCAGGGACCAAATTGTCAATAAACTCAAAACTCATGGACCAAAAGTGTCTTTTTCTCTTTTTCTTTTTTAATGATTCTAGGTTTCAACTTTGATCTCTACCGACTACTTCTAATGAAGAAGTTGTGGAGATGGAAAAGAATCTTCATCTTCAACTTCAAAGAGGAAAGCTATGGAACTTTAACTTATGAGAAAATGAATTAGATTGTAGAGACTGGGTTGTGAACAACTAAGAAGAAAATAGTGGGCTTAAATAATAGAAAGAAAAAGAAGAACTTGAATCGGCAAAAAAAAAAAAAATTCACAGTTCATCTATACGATCTCACTCCAAAAGTGTTCGTGAGTTTTTAATTACTCCAAAATTCACAGTCCCATTTTTCTTTATTCATTCATAATTTCTAAAATTCATATATAATATTTTTTTCATATTGTAATTCTAAACATCTCAAAGGGCAAAGTTATAATTTAACTGTATCCATATGATTCGCTATAAAAACTCTCTATCGACCTGTTTGTGGAAAAAACCACGAAACCAATCCCAAATAAATCAGATAATCTTTCCTTCTAAAGACATCAAATATGATGAAATTATATTCTCTTCCCCTATCCTTATCCTCCTCCCGGCCGAGCCGAGAAAAACTTTGGGTGAAACCAAAAAAAATCCCAATCCGTATGGAGGTTATCAGCAGATAAAGAATATAAGTGACCCATTAATTCAAAGTTTGGGAAAATTTGCAGTTGATGAATACAACAAGGAGAAGAAGACTCATCTGAAATTCGAGAAAGTTATCGACGGGAAATATCAGGTTGTGGCAGGGACTAACTACGATCTCCGACTTACGGCCATCGATCGATACGTGAAAAGAATCTATGGTGCTTAGTGTTTGAGAATCTTCAGCAGAAGCTTCGACTTGATGACTTCTTTGGTATCACAAGGAACTAAAACTTATAAAGCATTGTCTTTCCCTTTCTCTCTTTTGCTTTGGAATAATCTAGTAATGTATTTTTGTGTGATTGTCAGTTGCTTATGTGCCTGTTATTCATAATTAGGGTCTTTTATGTTATTAATGTTCATGTTCCATTTTCATGCATGTCCTGAATAAAAAGTAAGTTGGTGTGTTGTTTTTTCTTTTCTCTTTTTCTCATTCCTACTATTTTATAGAGCACTACGACATTTTAAGCCTACTACTAATATCAAGAAATAATAATCAGATTTAATGGGAGTTAAATGTTGTGGTTTGTTCACAAATACACACATTTTATATAAAAATAAATTATCTCAACTATCATATTTCTAAGCCTACATACTGTTTACTAAAAATGATAAATTTTTTAAAATTACTCAAATAGCATTTCAATAATTTATTGAAATATTTTGTTATTTTTCATCATTATTTTTTAATGAATTTATTTGTTTTTTAGTATTTTTTTTTCAATAATTACTGAACTGATGTTTGGATAATTTTTAAAATATGAAAAAAATACAAATAAGATCCTTGTGGTTATGCTCAAATGCAAACACAGCCTTAGTTAAAAATGGAAATGTCTTCACTAGAGTTGAAACTTAGGACCTTTTGCTCTGATAGCATAGTAAACCCACCAATAGACCCAAAATTGAAGTTGTTAGTCTAAGACTATTTAATCATTTATGGATTCTCAACAAGATTATTGGAGGTAGAAATCGTTAAGAAGATGATGGTCATCTTCAAGATAAGAGAGTTTTAGTTATATCCTCAACGTCTACAAAAAAAAAAATTATTATATTCAGTAGTGTTGAGGTCCCACTTTAAAAAGATGAAGGATATAACAAGGTTTATAAGTTTATGTGTAACTCCTCACATTACCAATTCGTTTTGAGATGAAAATACATAATTATTAAGTAGAAAAACTATGGATAATACTTGACTCTAAGCTTCTACATCCTCTAATTTCCATTGGTCAATTTCAATTAAATATTATCACATTTAATGAATATGTGGGTCCTGCTAACTTTTATAAACCAATAAAAACAAAATAAATATGAAAGTATGAAGAAGCTCCTTCAAACAAGTTTGAATGTTTTTCTAACAAGTATTTTCCAAAAAGTAATTAAAAAATTCACCAACCTTAGTTTGAATGTTTTTCTAACAAATGTTGGCCTCTTGAAAGTGTGGGAGTTTATCCACCTATCAATTATGTATCCCAAATCTCACCACATAAATAAAATCCCATCTTCTCTCAACCTTCGAAATCATTAATATTCATATCCTCAAAGCTGCTGTCACCTGGGCCTCGACCCGTGCCTGCATGTCCGCCTCTATCGCAGCGACTCGAGAAACGAAGTCCTCGCGTATAGAGTCCATGTCCGCGCGCAGCTACTGCTCAACCGGAGAGGGGCCAGAGCTAGTGCTCGCTCCGCTCCGCTGAGGCCGGGGCACATCTGCGTAAAGGTGTTGCCCGTACGAGCCGAGCCCAGGAACTGATCCATCAGGCCGAACCCCTCCAGCAGCCTCCAAGAACGCCTCTCTACGGTCCTCCTGAGTCGGTTGCGAGTCTGGTGTGGGCAACCGCTAACTCAAGGACTCCGTGAAACGTTCCTAAACATTTAAAATTCAGAAAATAAAATACTTAATATATAAGTTAGGAAAATTTTAAAGAAAAAATAATAATTGAAAAAATTATTAAATACCTGAACTGCTTTCGCCTTATCATCGACGAACGTCCCGTCCTTCTTCGTGTAAAGAACGCGATGCAGCTCATCGGGCGGGACGGGGCGCCCGTGCTTCGCTTCCTAAAAATATTAAAGATTGAATAATAAAACATAATAAATTAATAACTAATTGAAAATAGTAAACGAGAAAAAAGTACATGAGTAAGAAAACGACTAAAAAAAAAACTTACCAATCGACGATGGTGCTCGTCGTGTGTCCGGGCCCCCACTGTGTGTTTGGTGGGATTCTTCGCGCGGTTGGCCTTATTCCTGCTTGACACTGCCTTGCCCTCAGGAGTGCTCAAGCTCGCGATAAGCCGCGCGTGGTCCTCCGGGCTCATCCACACGGGGCGGTTTGCTGCTTGCTTTCTGCGCGCCCGGTACATGAGGTCCTTGAAACGATCCCGGACGTGACTGTCCCATAGGGGGAACAATCTACCGTCCGTGATATCGAGATAACAGGAAATTTGCCCTGAAAAAATTGAAATAAAAAAAATTGTTAAAGTAATAAATTTATTTCTATAAATTTCAAAATTAATTAATTATAAAAATAAATGATGTTTTTTACCTTCCAGTTGTCGTACATCCGACATTTCTCCGTCGTCGGAATCTTCTGCCAGCGAAGGTCGCTGGGTAGAGGCATACTCTGGAGGACCTCGCGAAACCGTTTTGAAACGATTGTATGCGGCTGTACTCTGTAAAAACATAAAAATTATTGTGCTATTAGAAACTATTAGTTAACGGAAAAGAAAACACTTTGAAAAAAGTTTAAAGGTTTAAAAATTAAGTAATTAAAACAATAAACAAAATTACTTACGTATCCCTTTCAATCCGACGGGTAGAGTCTGCAGCCCGAGACGGCTGCATGCATGAAGTGGAGGGGCCAGCTGGTTCCGACCCTGATGCAGACACGGACGCAGACCCAGATGCAGACCCTGATACTAAGCCGGGAGTCGTGGCCAGGGAGTCCTGCATCAGTCGTGGTGTCGCAGACTGGGTCTCAGGGATTGTATCATCGAGCGTGGCCGCAAGTCCCGCCTCGTAACCGAAGAGGATCTCCAACTCCTCTGTAGTCAGGTCCGCATCATGGGCAGCGGCAGTAGGCGGCTGTGGAGATGCCTCGTCACCCGCGTCGTCACGCTCGTCTGACTGGGGAGGACGTCGTCTGCCCGTCATACTCCTACAACCAAACTAAACTAATTTAATACTAATTACGTAATTAAAATATTGAAATAAATTAAATTAATTAATTAATGAAATAATCTAAATTAAATGGATTAAATAATGTAAATTAAACTAACATAAATTAAGTAAATAATTTAAAATAAACTAATTAATTAATTTGAATTAAAGTAAATTAAAATTAGATTAATTGAACTAATTAAAGTAAACTAATTAATTAATTTGAATTAAAGTAAATTAAAATTAAAGTAAACTAAGTAGTGAAGAATTAAACTAAAATTAATTAAATTAAAGTAAATTAAGTAATGAAGAATTAAACTAAATTAGATTAATTTAATTGATCTAAAATTAATTAAATTAAAACTAACATTAATTAATTAAAACTAAAATAAACTAAACTAAGTAATTAATAAACTAAACTAAGTAATTAATTAAAGTAAACTAAGTAATGAAGCTTTCAAGTTAACTAACATTAATTAATAAAACCTAAACTTAACTAAACTAATTAATTAAATTAAACTAAATTAAAATTAGATTAATTGAACTAAAATATATCAATTAATTAAAGTAAACGAAATTAGATTAATAAACCGTAAGTAAACTAAGTACTTAATTAAACTAAATTACATTAATTAAACTAAAATTAATGAAATTAACAACATTAAACTAAACTAATTAAATTTAAACATAAACTAAAAATAACTAAAAAAGGAAATGAAACTAACCTCGTAATAGAAACCGAGATTGGAGGTTTAGGGTGTTTAGGTTTAGAGTAGGAACGGGGAAAAAACAACGGGGAACGGAACGGGGGAAAGAGAGAAAAGAAAGAAAAAAGAGAAAGGAAAAGAGAAAGGAAAGGAAAAGAAACGGGGGGGAGGGAATCGATCGATTTTAAATCGAATTTGCGACCAACTGGTCGCAAATATGTAATAATGAACAGAAACGAAAGGTCGCACGTGCTGGGGAAAATACGACCATATGGTCGCATTTTTAGAGATATTTGCGACCATCTGGTAGCATTTATTGAAAAAGCGACCATTTGGTCGCCCAGTTACCATTATCAAGAACAGCTGTCATATCACGAGTCCCATCAAGAATTGCAACCATCTGGTCGCAATAATGAAATTCACCGCCAAATATTGCGACCAGATGGTGGTAATGTTTAAATTCACCGCCATAAATTCATGAGAATTTAAATTTACCGCTCATATTTGAAACCATATGATCGTAATCTGACTTATATTTTTTTTAAAATATAATTATACTTTTCCAAAAAAGCGACCATTTGGTCGCCTTTCCCTTCTAAATTACTACCATGTGGTCGCAAATATTAATATAATTTTTTTTTAAAAAATTGGGTTACTTTGTGGAGTTTTACTCTGTTAAATTTGGTTAATTTATGATATTTAGATATGAAGGGAACTCTTGTTTCCATGTTGTTATATTTGATCATAGTGCTTCTGAAATCCAATATCCAATCAAGGAAAAGAAAGTGATGTTTAAAAGTGAACAGATTGAAGATGATGATGATTCTGTCCAAATATTTGACCATGTGGTTGCAAATATTAATATATATATTTTTTTAACCATTCATTAAAAGAAATATTTTTAATTAATAAACACATACACACATTGAATAATCAAGTTAACGAAATATCTCATTCATCATCGTCTCCAACAAGTCCGTCACATAAAGTTTTCTTCTTCTTCTTCTTCTTCTGTTTCTTCATCGGATTCATTGTCTCGAATAAATTCAGCATCAATGTCACGTGCGTGAGAAGTGGAAGCATTTGTATAATCATCATCATGCAATGTTATCGTCCCATCGTTCAAAGGACGAACAGTACTTGCATTCTGATCATCGTCGATTGCACGACATCTTATCTCATCTTCTTGAAAAGCAACAACTTCCTCTGCATGGCCGTCTTTCTCGGACAAGTTTTCTTCTACCTGGTGTGGTTTAACTTTACAAACAACTAACCAATCTGTCAGATCTCGTCTATTAATCGGATAGTTCAGGTAATAAACTTGAATCGCTTGTGAAGCCAGGACAAACCTATCAGCGGTGCACATATGCTTAGATTTGTTTACCTCAACGATTTATAAATGATCAATCTTACGGACTCCGCCTCGTCTGGTTGTCTCGAACCAAGTGCAGTTGAACACAACAATGCGTTTTAGCGTCGGACTTGCGTATTGAATCTCAAGAATCTCATCGATTACTCCGAAGTAATCGTCTTTGTTTGTGCCGAACACGTGACCTTTTATGCAAACACCACTGTTGTTTGTTGCCCTGTTCACTGATTGCGCCTTCGTTTGAAATCTGTAACCGTTACCGACGTATCCACCATACGACCTTGCCATCCGTCCAGGTACCTTTGCCAATGAAATGATGCGAGGATCATCCACCGGTAATGTAGGGGAGTCAACTTGTGTCATTGTTCACATACAGTAATGTATTAGGATGATAGTAATTTTTTCAATAAAATGCCACGGTTTTTTTTGACAATTTAAAATAACTCACGTATGCACTAAACCAAGAACGAAACTCTTTGTCGATTATTGACCCCTCCTCGGCGTCTGTAAGACCAACTCGTGTCATTCGAACGTATACGTTTAGAAATAATCTGTATGTTACAAAAATAGTTAGCAAATAGTTTGTTTATGCGATGGAATAATGTTAAGTTACAAACTCACTCTATGTAAGGCTCGATCTCTGCGCAGTTGCATAACACGTATGTCTGCATTACGTGATACTCAGAATCGGTCAACGGCCTACGCACTGATCTTCCAACTGTCATGCCAGGTTCCGTAAAAATTAGCAAGTCGTTCATGTCAACACCTTCAAGTAAATTTTCGACAGCGTTTCGTTTCGCCGGTCGAAACTGCTCTGCAATGTGTTGATCAAAGTAGTATGAACAAAATGTGGTAGTCTCTTGCGTCAGGTACACACTACAGATAGATCCTTCTACTCGTGATCTATTTCCAACCATCTTTTTCAACCGACGTAAGTACCTGTGGGTACAAAACATAATTAACATTCGATGATCACTGTACTGATTCATACGCGTACATTACAAAATAACTGTGCTTACCTTTCAAATGGGTACATCCAACAGTAATGTATGGGACCCCCTAAGAATGCCTCGTATGGAAGATGCTCCATGGAGTCAAAAAAGCCAGGTGGGAACATTCGCTCCAACTTACAAATAATAACGGCGATCTCTGAACTCATTGAAGCGACAGTAGCTTCCGTCAGCTCTGTACATGTCAAGTCCCTGAAAAAAACACTCAACTGGGCATGCGGCTCCCAATGTCTATACTCTAGGAACGGTCTGAACGCGACGGGCATCATTCGTTGCATGAATATATGACAGTCGTGGCTTTTCATCCCGAACATGATATGTTTTTGACTGTCTATACACCGACTCAAATTTGAAACGTATCCGTCTGGGAATTTGATGGATTTGATCCACTCAAATAATGTTTTCTTTTCATCCATCGTCAACATGTACTTTACTTTTGCGTAATTATCATTGTCGTTAGGCTCCAACTTAGGACGGTCACATATCTCCCGTATATCATAACGTGCCTTCAGATTGTCCTTTGTTTTTCCCAAAACGTTCAAAATCGTATTGAAAATGTTGTCGAAGAAATTCTTCTCGATATGCATTACATCAAGATTGTGTCTAATAAGTAGATCTTCCCAATACGGTAGATCCCAAAAAATACTCCGTTTCTTCCAACCCGTGTTTTTTCCAGCCGCATTGTTTGCACTCTCTGCACCTTCCACGGTAAACTTCTGTATCCCTATAGCATCTATACCGTGCAGAATCTGTCTTCCACTATACATGGTCGGGGGGGTTTGTTTTCTTACTCGTCGACCCTTCTTCCAGTCACTGCCGTTTGAATGAAAAGTGTGATTCATCTGCAAAAATCGATGGTGACAGTCAAACCAATAAGTTTTCCGACCGTTTCTGAGATAAAATGCATCTGTGTCTAGCATGCAATGTGGACATGCGTATGTCCCCGCCATACTCCATCCTTTAAGAGGAGGAGATTGAGGTTCACACAATTAACTACACTGACTAAGGAAAGCAATAATAAAAGCTAAACACAGACTCAAAAATGTATATGAAAGCAATTAAAGATCAACATACCTGACAACATTGAATACGCAGGGAAGTCACTGATCGTTCAGATTAACGTGGCGCGCATCAAGAAATTTTGTTTATTTGAAATGTCGTACGTCATAACACCGTCAGTCCACAACCTTTTCAACTCTGCAATAAGTGGTTGCAAATACACATCTAGTTTCTGTTTTGGACTTTTCGGCCCAGGTACGATCACTGTTAGAAAAATCACCGGGTCTCGCATGCACATCGAGGGAGGCAAGTTATACGGGGTTACCATGATTGACCAAATTGAATATTGTGCCCCGGATGCCCTGAACGGGTTGAAGCCATCTGTGCATAAGCCCAATATGATGTTTCTCGGATCTTGTGCAATATCCGGATAACAATTATTTAAATGCTTCCATGCCGCAGCATCTGAGGGATGTCTCATAACACTTTCCTCCTATGAATGCTCGTGATGCCATCTCATGTGCGGGGCTGTCACATCCGATGCATACAATCGTTGCAGATGTGGGGTCAGAGGTAAATAGAACATGCGGGCGTTCGGAATCAGGCTGCGTTTCCCTTGTTTGTATCTTGGAAGAAAACAGAATTTGCAATGATGCAGGTCCTCATCCACATCCCAGGAAATCATGCATCCATTTTGACACGAATCTATTTTCTCCACGGGTAATCCAAGTCCCTCCACTAGCTTTTTCGTGTCGTACAAACTGTGGGGCTTATTATTTTCTTCTGGAGCGCATCGACGAAACCACGATGCAATCGCATCAAATCCTCTACCTGGTATGTTGTACTGCGCCTTTATATTTAAAAGTTCTGTAGTAGCAGAAAGTTGACTTACCTCACACCCATTGTACAATGGTCGGCTGGTTGTCTTTAGCATCTCGTGCATCTTACGTGCTTCCAGATTCATTTCCTCTTCTACAACCCGTTCATCTTCGTCTACGTTTAAACTTTCACTAAAATTTTCATTGCCCCCATACCCCGCACCATCAATTATTATTTGCTGCATCTGACTATACTGTTGTTCATCATTCGGTTCTTCGTCAACAACCTCTACATTCAAGCTGCTACCTTCGTATCGTCTCGATTCCTGTAATGCAGCGTCGAACATTTCCTGTGTTTCCCCCTGAAACACCCAGTGATAATAATTCTGCACAAACCCTCGAGTATAAAAATGCACTTTCAACTCTGTAACCGGTATGATTCTCCTATTGTCGCATTTCCTGCACGGGCAGCGTAGCTTCCCACTATACTTTTCATAATAGACAGTTGTCATGCAAAACTCAACAAACTGTTCAACCCCGGCCACGAACTCATCGTTCAAATACCCGTCTATCAAACGAACATACATCCACTCTCTCATTTTCTTTTTTCTTAATGCTAACAAACAATGGGTGGAGGGGTTTTTATAATGGACTCCTCTGCTCATTTGTGACCAGATGGTAGTATTTTTGCTACCACCTGGTCGCAGTTTCCCGCTAAATTTTCCCGCCATTTTCCTCACTTCCCCGGGTCACATCAAGTCAGAATTTACGACCACATGGTCACTTTTTTGGTGACCACTTGGTAGCTTTTATCCCACCAAATTCTTTATCAATTATTGGTCCCATAAAATCACATAATTTGCGACCATTTGGTCACTTATAATTGTGACCATTTGGTAGCTTTCTTCCCTCCAATTATAAGCTACCACTGCTCACTTTTAGGTCTCCAAAATTGCGACCATTTAGTCACTTTTAATTGTGACCATTTGGTAGCTTTCTTCCCTCCAATTATAAGCTACCACTGCTCACTTTTAGTCACCAAAATTGCGACCAGTTAGTCACTTTTAATTGTGACCACTTGGTAGCTTTCTTCCCTCCAAAATTACACGCCATTTTTTGCTACCAAGACATATTTTAGTCACAAAAATGCGACCAGATGGTCGTTTTTTTAGGTGGCCATCTGGTTGCTTTTTTCGCGCCATTTTTTAAGACTACTTCTGCTTTTGGTCGCAATCTGGTCTCAAAAAAAAGTGACCAGATGGTCACTTAGAGTCAACCTTCAAAGAAAGTGACCAGGTGGTCACCATAAAACTACCAATTTTTTTTGTCGCAAATTTCTGGTCGCATTTTGATAGTTTTTTTTTGTAGTGTTTAGGGTTTAGGGTGATTAGCCAATGAGTAACAAACACCATGTCATCAATATGCCAACTGAAAGCACCTAATGAAATTTGTAACTAACTGAAGGGACTATTTACTAAATTAGTGGAATTTATTTAGTAAACAAATTAACTATTAATTTAGGATCTATAAATCTTCATGCAATTTTGATAAAAACATGTAAATTCATGCTAGTTTTTCGAAAAATTAAATCCCTTTACTTACATTGAGGACAATACAGACATACTAAAAGGAGTCCCAAACGGGAGAAATTATTTGGTCTACCCGTCATGATATACCTATCAGCCCATTGCATGACACGTGTCCTTGCATTTGATTAATTAATTCTCTAACTTCACCAAAACCGATTTCCAACTTTTTTTTTTAATCTTAAACTGGTTTCCAACTAGACAGAAGTTCTTTCACTTCTTTTTTTTTAAACTGCGTGCGATGCAACTAGACGGATGTTCAGAGAATGACGATTTACTTGAGACTATTTTTTAAAGTAAATAAAATTGAAAACCGATATTTTACATAAATAAAAAAAATGAACCAATAAAATAAAACCTAATTCACATTGAAGTTCTAGCTTGTAAACAAAAACTTTGACGGCCGACTATATCAAAAACCAAAGACCAACTACATAAAGTAGTAAATTACAAATGGAGGACAATCAATTCATTCTTAATCTCAGGTTAGTATTTTTGTAAATTATTTTTTTTAAGCAAATGAAACTTCTTTATATTTTGAAAATATGTATTTAGTTTATTATAATTTGTGATAGGACTGAGAGCCAATAAGAAATAAAATTTAAAGAAGAAGAAGATTTTTCTATTTGCGAGCCATATATTGGATTGGTTGTCAATAGCGTAGAAGAAGATTATGATTTATATAACAAATATGTCATTCAGATGGGATTTAGCATTAGGAAAATGAGAAGGAGGGTTGATAAATTTGAAAATCCAACTATTATTATCAATTATACATGCTCTAAAGAAGGTTATGTGTGCATAGTATTAAATTAAAAGAGAGAAAAATAGATAGATTGGAGACTAGAACTGGATGTATGGCTAGTATTAGATTTCAGTATGATAAAACTGGGCACAGAAAAATTATCAAGTTTGTCTCAAAACATAATCATGAATTGACAAAGCCTAAAGAAGTATGTTTTTGAGATCCGGTAGAAAAATTACCAATGCACAAAAAGGTATTATGAAGACAATGGTCAACGCAGGTATGCGGATGTTAGGAATGGTGTCCTAGAACTTGTGATTATTTAATAAAGATAATTTATTTCGAATAAACACTACAAAAAAAAAAGTCAATTTGCGACCAGACATTTGAGACCAAAAGGTCGTTTTTACTGTAGAATGCAACCAAAAAAGCGACCAACAAGGTGGTGGCAAAAAAGCTGGTCGTTCTGGAATTTTGGGCGACCGGATAGTCACAAAAATACGACCAAAGATTCTTGGTGGCGAAAAAGTCAACATTTTGAAAAAACGACCAGATGGTCGCTTAAAAAAGTGACCATCTGGTCGTAATTTAAGTTGAAGATAAGTGACCAGTTGGTCACATGCAACAGTGACCACGTGGTTGTTTTTATAAGTGACCAAATGGTCACTTTTGGACTCAGACAAAATGCGACCAGATGGTCATTTTTTTAGGGATAAAATACGACCATTTGGTCATTTATCTTCTAGGGTAAATGCGACCATCTGGTCGTATTTAATAAATTATTTATTTATTTATTTAATTATTATTTATTTATTTAATTAATATTAAAATGATTATTTATTTATTTATTTAATTAATATTAAAATTAGTATTCATTTATTTAATTAATATTAATTAATTATTATTTATTTAGTTAATTAATATTAAAATTTAATAATAAAAAATTGGAATTAAAATAAAATATATGTAAATCAAATATTCAAAAAATGTTCTATACAAAAGAAATCATCCTAGATCTACTGCGGAGGGGCGGGGGTGGCGGAGGCGGTGTCGATAATGAAGGGCCGCCATCTCGGGATCTGAAGTAGGCGGCCAAAGATGCTGTGACCTGGGCCTCGACCCGTGCCTGCATATCCGCCTTAATCGCAGTGACTCGAGAAACGAAGTCATCACGCATAGCGTCCATGTTGGTGTGAAGCCGCACAGCTGCTGCTCAACTGGAAAAGGGCCGGAGCTTGTGCTCGCTCCATTCCGTTGAGGCCGAGGCACATCCGCGTAAAGGCGTCGCACGTACGAGCCGAGCCCAAGAACTGATCCATCTGGACGAACGCCTCCAGCAGCCTCCAAGAACGCCTGTCGACGGTCTTCCTAAGTCGGTTGTGAGTCGGGTGTGGGCAACCTCTGACTCAAAGACTCCTTGAAACGGTCCTCTAAATATTTAAAATTCAGAAAATATGTAAAAGTTAGAAAATGATGAACAAATTCTAAGTAATAATTGAAAAAACATATTAAATACCTTAGTTTGTTGCGCATTGTCGTCGACGATCGTCTCGTTCTTCTTCGTGTGAAGGACAAGATGCAGCTCATCAGGTGGAACAGGACAACCGTACATTTCTTCCTAAACATATTATAAAAAGAGACAGAAATTAAATTAATAAATAAATGAACAAAAAAATGACGTGAAAGTAAAATGACAATTACTTCCCAATATACGATGGTGCTCGTCGTGAGGGTTCGCGCCACCGGTGTGTTTCCTTGGGTTTTTGGCCCGGTTGGCCTTATTCTTTGCCGACACTTTTTTGCCCTCTTGAGACTGCAAGTTCGCGAAAAGCCGGGCATGCTCCTCCTCGCTCATCCACACAGGCAGGTTTTCAGCTTGCTTTTGCCGCGCCCGGTAGATGAGGTCCTTGAATCGATCCTGCACTTGCCTGTCCCATAGGGGGAACATCCAACCGTCCGTGACATCGGGATCGATTATAGGAAACTTGCCCTGAAAAAATTTGAAATAAGAAAACGTTAAAGTAATAAATTGATTGTTAAAAATTTATAAATTAATTAATTATAAAAATAAGTGAAGTTATTTACCTTCCAATGTCGTACATCCGACGCTTCTCCGTCGTCGGAATCTTCGTCCAGCGAAGCTCGCTGGGTAGAGGCATGCTCTGGAGGACCTGGCGAAACCGCTTTGAAGCGGTTTGATGCGGCTGTATTCTGCAAAAAAAAAAAGTTAAAAATATTAGTGATATTAGGTTATAAATAACATGAATATTTAATTAAAAAAAAATACTTGTCTACTTACGTATCCCCTTCTATCCGAAGGGTCGGGTTGGCGGGGGCCCGAGGATGGCCAGTGGCAGAAGTAGATGCTCCAGTTGGATCGGGCGTGGTGCCAGAAGTGGATGCTCCCGCTACAGTCGTGGCTGGAGCCGGTGAGTCCTCCCCCAAACGCGATGTCGCAATCTGGGACTTGGGTACTGCGGAAGGATATGTCAGGTTGGGATTGTCGTCCAACCGTAAGATCTCGTCCAGGTCAGCATGCGTCCAATCCTCCTCCTCTGGAGAACTGTGCAACTCCAGTGCGTCATCCTCTGGCGGCAGATCAGTGCTGCCTGCGCATCATCGCCGGACATCGGAGGACGACGTTGGCGTGCCATTTTCCTAATCAAACTAATTAAATTTAATTAATTAATAATTTATTATTTAATGTAAATTTATTAATTAAGTATATTAAACAAAATTAAATTAAATTAATTAATTAAATAAACTAAAGTAAATTAAATTAATTAATTAAAGTAAGTAAACTACACTAATTATTTAACTAAATTAATTAATTAAATTAAAGAAAAATAGTTAAGTAAGTAATTAAAGTAATCTAATATATTTAATTTACTAAATTAAATTAATTAATTAATGAAACTAAAGTAAAATAAATTAATTAAAGTAAGTAAACTACACTAATTAATCAACCTAATTAAATTAAATTAATTTAAAAAAAGTAATCTAAACTAATAATGTGACTAAATTAAATTTATAATTTATTAAACTAATTTAATTAAGTAATTAAACTAAATTAAATTAATTAACTAAGTTTAACTAAACAAATTAAAGTAACTAACTAAACATAATTAATGAAGTAATTAATTACACTAATTTAAAGCTAAACTAAACTATGCAATTAAATGTAACTAAATTTAACGAAACTAAAACAATTTATAATAACTTAATTAAAACGAAAATGAAAACGAAAACTAACCTCGAATACGCTACCGGGTTTTGGAGGTTTTTGAAACGGGAATGGGTGAAAAACGGGGAACGGGAAAGGTAAGAACGAACGGGGGAGGGGAACGGGCAAAAAGCAACAGGGAACGGGAACGGGGGAAAGAGAGAAAAGGAAATAAAAAAGAGAAAAGGAATCGGGGGGAGGGGGGAGGGAAAGAATTCGGGTGGAAAGTTTAAATAAAAAATTGCGATCATCTGGTCGCAATTTCGTAATTATGACGAAAAAACGAAAAGTCGCTTGATTACGACCAGATGGTCACATTTTGCTTCCAAAATACGACCAGATGGTCGTATTTTCTTAAAAATACGATCAACTGGTCGTAAGTGTGTCCTTATGACAACCAGCTGTCACATCACACTTCCCATCAACAATTGGGACCAAATGGTCGTAATTGTCAAATTCACCGCCATATTTTGCGACTAAATGGTCGTAATTGTCAAATTCACCGCCAAAAATTTCATGAAAAATTAAATTTACCGCTGAATAACGCGACCAGATAGTCACAAAATTACTACCAAATGGTCGTAAATTATTAAAAAAATTTAAAAAACTTAAGTCTACATTTTCAAATTTACGACCATATGGTCGCATTTTATTTTAAATTTGCGACCATATGGTCGTAATTATACATCTATATATATTTTTAATATATATAAATTAATGGAGATTAAAACATATTTATATATATTGTTTAATGAAACACAACAATGACGATATTATAAAACATACAGTGAATCATATTAAATTTACAAAGTGTATTATTCTTTATCTTCAGTTTCTTCAGTCATTGCTTCTTCTTCTTCTTCTTCTTCTTCTTCTTCTTTTTCTTCTTCTGCTTCATCATCTCGAATAAATTCAGCATCAATGTCACGTTCGCGAGAAGTGGAAGCATTTGTATCCTCATCATGCAATGTTATCGTTCCATCGTTCAAAGGATGTGCGGTACCTGCATTCTGGCCATCATCTATTGCACGACATATTATCTGATCTTCTTGAAAAGCACCGACTTCGTCTACGTGGTCGTCTTTCTCGGACAGGTTTTCTTCTACCTGGCGTGGTTTAACTTTACAAACAACTAACCAATCTGTCAGATCTCGTTTATTACTCGGATAGTTCAGGTAAGAAACTTGAATCGCTTGTGATGCCAGGACAAACCTATCAGCGGTGCGCATATGCTTATACTTGTTCACCTCAACAATTTGTAACTGATCAATCTTACGGACTCCGCCTCGTCTGGTTGTCTCAAACCAAGTGCAGTTGTACAGAACAATGCATTTTAGCGTCGGACTTGCATATTGAATCTCAAGAATCTCATCGATTACTCCAAAGTAATCGTCTTCGGTGCCAAACACTTGACCTTTTATGCAAACATCACTGTTGTTTATTGCCCTGTTAACAGAATGTGCCTTCTTTTGAAATTTGAATCCGTTACCGACGTATCCAGTATATGACCTTGCAATCCGTGCAGGTCCCTTTACCAAAGAAATAATGCGAGGATCATCTACCGGTAACGTAGGGGAGTCCACCTGTTATTCAGCACACATAGAGTATAATTAGAAGGATATAGTATTTTTCAGCAAATAACTTGACATGATATTTTTGACAATTTCAAATAACTCACGTATGCACTGAACCAGGAACGAAACTCCTTCTCGATTATTGACCCCTCCTTAGCGGCTGTAAGATCGACTCGTGTCATTCGAACGTATACGTTCAGAAATAGTCTGTATGTTACGAAAATAGTAAGAAAATATTTTAAACAGTTGTGATTGTTAAGTTAAAGGAATAATGTAACGTTACGAGAACTCACTCAATGTAAGGCTTGACTTCTGGGCAGTTGCATAACACGTAGCTCTGCATTATGTGATACTCAGAATCAGTCAACGGCCTACGCACTAATCTTCCAACTGTCATGTCAGGTTCAGTAAATATGGGCAGGTCGTTTACGTCAACACATTCAAGTAAATTTTCGACAATGTTTCATGTCGCTGGACGAAACTGCTCAGCAATGTGTTGATCAAAGTAGTATGAAAAAAGTGGTAGTCTCTTGCGTGAGGTACGCACTACAGATAGATCCCTTGACTCTTGCTTTATTTCCGACCGTCTTTTTCAACCAACGTAAGTACCTATGGGTACAAACAATTAAGTAAACCTCTAATAAGTTTAACATTAAAAAAATTGAACTATATACAAAGTAAGTTTGCTAACCTTTCAAATGGGTACATCCAGCGATAATGGACCAGACCCCTTAAGAATGCCTCGTATGGAAGATGCACTGGAAGATGCTCCATTGAGTAAAAAAAGCCAAGTGGGAACATTCGCTCCAACTTACAGATAATAACAGCAATCTCCGAACTCATTAAAGCGACAGTAGCTTCACTCAACTCTGTACAAGTCAAGTCCCTGAAAAAAACACTCAACTAGGCAAGCGGCTCCCAATGTCTGTTCTCTAGGACGGTTTGAATGCTACGGGCATCAATTGTTGCATGAATACATGACAGTCGTGGCTTTTCATCCCGAACATGACATGTTTTTTACTGTCTATACACTGACTTCGATTCGAAACGTATCCGTTAGGGAATTTGATGGATTTGATCCACTCAAATAGTGTTTTCTTATCATCCGTCGTCAACATGTACTTTTCTTTTACGTAATTATCATTGTCGTCAGGCTCTAATTCAGGACGGTTACATATCTCTCATACATCGTAATGTGCCTTCAGATTGTCCTTTGTTTTGCCAGGAATGTTCAAAATTGTATTGAAAATGTTGTTGAAGAAGTTCTTCTCGATATGCATTACATCCAGGTTGTGTCTGATAAGTAGATCTTCCCAATATGGTAGATCCCAAAAAATACTCCGTTTCTCCAACCCGTGTTTTTTCCAGCTGCATTGTTTGCAAGCTTTGCACCTTCCACTGTAATCTTCTGTATCCCTATAGCATCTATACCGTGCAGAATCTGCCTTCCACTGTACATTATCGGGGGGTTTTCCTTTCTTACTCTCCGATCTTTCTTCCAGTCAGTACCATTTGAACGGAACGCGTGATTCAACGGTAGAAATCGACAGTGGCAATCAAACCAACAAGTTTTCCTACCGTTTATGAGGTAAAACGCATCTGTGTCTAGCATGAAATGTGGACAAGCATATTTATCGGCCGTACTCCATCCTTTAATAGAGGATGGGGATCGATATTTACAGTTATTAACTAATGAACGCTAAGCATAACAATAACAAAACTCATACTCAAGAAATAATGAACGTGAACGCAACATATCTGACAACATTGAATACGCAGGGAAGTCACTGATCGTCCAGATTAACGCCGCGCGCAACAAGAAATTTTGTTTCTTTGAGATGTCATATGTCATGACACCATCTGTCCACAACCGCTTCAACTCTGTGATAAGTGGTTGTAAATACACATCCAGTTTCTGTTTTGGACATTTCGGGCCAGGTACGATCACTGTAAATCACCGGGTCTTTCATACACATCGAGGGTGGCAAGTTATATGGGGTTACCATCACCAGCCAAACTGAATATTGCGCCCCGGATGCTCCGAACGAGTTAAAGCCATCTGTGCATAAGCCCAATCTCACGTTTCTCGAATCTTGTTCAAAATCAGGATGGCAATTATTTAAATGCTTCCAAGTCACAGCGTATGAGGGATGTCGCATAACACCTTCATCGTATGCATGCTCGTGATGCCATCTCATGTGTGAAGCTGTGACATCTGATGCATACAACCGTTGCAAACGTGGGGTCAGCGGTAAATAGAACATGCGGGTGTACGGAATCATCTCGCGTTTCCCCTGTTTATATCTTGGAAGAAAACAGAATTTGTAGTGATGCAGATCCGCATCCACATCCCAGTAGATCATGCATCTGTTTCGACACGAATCTATCTTCTCTACGGGTAACCCGAGTCCCTCCACTAGCTTTTTCGTGTCTTACAAACTTTGCGGCATCAGGTTTTCTTGTGGAGCACATCGACGAAACCACGATGCCACCGAATCAAATTCTCTACCTGGTAAGTTATACTGCGCTTTTATATTTAAAAGTTCTGTAGCAGCAGCAAGTTGACTGACCTGACAACCTTACGTGCTTCCGGATTCATTTCTTCTTCAATAACCTCTTCTCTTTCTTCATCTACATTCAAATTTTCGTGATAACTTTCATTTCCGCCCCCATATCCCACACCATCAAGTATCATTTGCTGCATCTGACTATACTGTTGTATTTCATTGGGTTCTTCGATGACAACGTCCGTATTCGAGCTGCTACCCTCGTACTGTCTCGCTTCCTGTAGTGCAACGTCGAACATTTCCCTCGTCTCCCCATGATACACCCAGTGATAATAATTCTCCACAAATCCCCGACTATAAAGATGAACCTTCAAATTTGGATCCGGTATGATTCTCCTATTGTTGCATTTTCTGCACGGACATCGTAGCTTTTCACCATAATTCGCATAATAGACAGTTGTCTTGCAAAACTCAACAAACTGTTCAACCCCGGCCATGAACTCATCTCTCAAATAACCGTCTATCAAACGAATATACATCCACTCTCTCATTTTTCTTTTTTCTTATCTTTACAAACAATGGGAGGAGGAGATTTTATAATCCATTCCTCTGCTTAATTGCAACCCTATGGTCGCAAAATTACTACCATCTGGTCGTATTTCTCCCGCCAAAATTTCCCGCCTTTTTTACTACCACGTGGTCACCTTTGGTCACGATAAATGCGACCAGATGGTCACTTTCAAAGGCGACTACTTGGTAGCTTTCTTCCCGCCAAAATTACGCGCCTTTTTTTGCTACCAAAGTATATTTCTAGTCTCAAAAATGCGACCAAATGGTCACTTCCAAAGGCGACCAAATGGTAGCTTTCTTCCTACCAAAATTACGCGCATTTTTTTGCTACCAAATTATATTTTAAGTCACAAAAATGCAACCACTTGGTCTTTTTTTTATGTGACCAAATGGTCGCTTATTTCGCGCCATAATTACGCGCCTTTTTTTGCTACCAAGTCATATTTTAAGTCACAAAAATGCGACCACTTGGTCGTTTTTTCAGGTGACCAAATGGTCGATTCTTTCGCGCCATTTTTTATGACTACTTCTAATTTTGGTCGCAATCTGGTCGCAAAAAAAGTGACCAGATGGTCACTTTGAGTCAACCTTCAAAAAAAGTGACCAAATGGTCACCAAAAAACTACCACTTTTTCGCGGTCGCAAATGGTTGGTCGCATTTTGACTTTTTTTTTGTAGTGAAATTAAATAAATAAATATAAGTTCTTTATATTATCTAAATTGATTCAATTGACGATATTAGGAATATATGAAAATATATAAATATCAAACATTCAAATAGTAAAACCCTAAGTCACTCTTATAAAATCACGACTTAGTATGTGAGTCATACGAGAGGATTAAAGTCGAGATGAGTAACTTAAAAGTATCTACAGTATATGGATAACGTTTGGGAACCTTATCCTGGTAACTCTGTTGATAGCTTCGTATTTTGTTTATAGATAAATGATCTAATCCTGATCATTCATGTGGGAGACATGAAATGGAAGTATCATATGCAATGTTGATTGTATAAGACAGGACCACGATGTTCGATCAAATTTCTCACTAGTACCGTTTGCGAGAAATGATCGAATATCAAACTAAGTTTATCAACCGTGATAGATCTCAATCCTGAGTGAAATGCGGACTCCTATTTGTGGAGTTATATTCTTTGATTCACATGGTTGAGAGCGATATGTAAGAATGCTCAATACACTTCTGCTTTGGGAACATGGCTAGATAAGTAGTTGGGAGCGCATCTTCACGAGATGGAATTCATAACTTTCTTATAAATTAACGGTATCAGTGCGATACTGATAAGGCAAACTTAAATTTCAAGTTCAAACACCCTATGCTATTATAATTAGCATGAACCCTTGAAGCATGAATTCAAACCCTCCCTAACTATTCGATTTCAACCATAAGGAAAGGCTAGAAACAGATTGCCTTATATGATCTAAAAATCATGAAACAGACAAACTTTTACATTCCATCATCTCATGACTCGAAACACTCCACAAGTTTGTTGATCACTCCCCTCTTGAATGTTTCTAAACATGTAATCTAAAAGCAAGATTACAATGGGTGAGGCTCAAGGCTCTCAATGTGCATAAAAATGCTACATTTCATTCAATCTTTTGAATCTCTCAAGTCTTACAAGTCATGCATTTAAGGAATTATGTAGTCATGTATTTAAGGAATTCAAGCTTAAAGAGTACATGTATTGATGACAACTCAAGTTTCATTTAATGCACTCAAGATGTATTTATGGCAACTCAAGCTTCAAGTGTAGTAGCATTGATGACAACTCTAGATGCATTTATGACAACTCAAGCTTCATTCAAGGGAACTTAAAGCAACTCCAAGACAAGCATTAATGACCATTTGCAAGCTTCAATTAGAGTTAATTATCAGTTACAAATGTTTTACTTTCCTTGTAGGTTACAAAGTGATAGTAACTGATTGTAACTTATGGTTTTGCTTTAATTTTGGGGGTTACAAGCTAGGGACATCATGGGGCTGTAATGGGAGCATTATGAAAAAAAATTCATTGTATTTTAAGCCTATAAATAGGCCACTTATCAGCCATTGTAAGGAAGACTTGTAAGATTTGAAAATGTAATGAAATGTTGCCTTTTGAGCAAATGGAGAGCCTTGAGCCTCACCCCTTTGTAGTCTTGCCGTAGACTACATGTTTAGAGTCATTCAAGTGGAAATGATCATCCTTCTTGTGGAGTGTCTCAAATCTTGGGTTTGGAAACTTGTCTTAGAACAATGATCATCTTTCCTAAATAATCTGTTTTTAGCCATTCTTAGGGGGTGTTTCCGAATAGTTAGGGAGGGTTTGAGTTCTTGCTTCAAAGGTTCATGCTAAGCATAATAGCATCGGGTCTTTAGACTTGCAATTCGGGTTTGTCTTATCATTTGGAACTCTTGGGTTGATCCGATTAGTTAAGGAGGTTTTGTGCCATTTTCATGCTTCAAAGGTTCTTGCAAACGATTGTAATGGGATTTTGGAATGATATGAAAACCCTTTCGAAATGCTTTAAGAACCCTTAAACTTAACTAAGGACCCGAAAAGATCACAACCAAAGAACCCACATATGCCATTTGAAACAACCCAAGGAAAAAGGCTAGAAAATGATTATCCTTATGATCAATGATCTAAAGACAAGAATTGAATTTCTTGCTCTAGATTTGAATCAATCCACCAATTTAGAATGATCAATCCTAAAGGCTTGATTCTACAGCCACCCTAAACACAAGGAATGACAAAATTGAAATGGTAAGCTCGGCTCACAACAATTTCAAAGAAAAACTCTCAAAGAGTTTTTGTATTATTATCTCATGAATAATCTAATTACAAATGATATTAGAATGGCTTTATATAGCCTACAAACAAAGCCAAAAACATTTCAAGACATAAAGAACCAAAGGTTACAAAATTAAAGCAAAAACAGCTAGTTAATTTAATGCTAACAGCTAGTAAACTTAATGCACATAGCTAGTCTTTAAATCCTTGTAACCTCCATGTTTAAATCACCTAAAATCTGATATTTAAGTGTCTTTAAGCTTGGAAAAAACGTTTCACCATGTGTGGATGTCTTCATGAAGCCTAGAGTTGCATTGAATGCATTAAATGATCTTCAGTTGTATTAAATGAACTTGAGTTCGAACTTGACTTGCATTTAATGGACTAGGCTTGAACTTGACTTGCATTTATTGAACTAATCTTGAACTTGAATTTCATTTATTGAACTAACCTTGAAGTTTGAGCTTGACATGAAATTGGATTGTAATGAATGCAGCTCCGCCACTTGTAAGCTTCCTTGGTTCATATCATTCCTTCCTTTTGTAAAAGGATTCATCCTCAAATCCAAATCTTCATGCCCTATGATAAAAGATGAAAAAAAATCAGTAACTTTAAAGATTGAATTCCCAAAATACTCACCTTGTAATGCAATGGTGTGGACTTTTGCATAGATTCTTCCAAGTACTTGATATGGTCCATCTCCCCTTGGATGCAATTTAGTTCTTTTTTGAAGTCGTTTCTTTCGAAAATACATTCAAATCCATTCTCTTGGATGAAATTTGAGTGGTTTCGTTCTCATTTTCATTTTAGAGGTAAATCTGAAACTTTTTTCCTCGAACATTTTCTTCACATCCATAAGCATTAATTTGATGAAAACATTCTTAAAATGGGCTGAATCACTCACAAAGATGTTAGATCTCAAAGGCAGCAACTCAAAGGGAGTAATAGCATAAAGACCATAAATAAGTTTATTTGAAAAACAAACATTTTTATGATGTATTCTCTTATTACATGTATTCTCCACAAAAGGCCAATAATTCTCCCAAGTTTCCACTTTAGAGTTAGTTTCCCTAAACTTGCCTCCAAAGATCACATTTATCAACTTTTGAGTTTCCCATTCTAGCAAAACAGATTGGTATACATTGTAACTTCTCAAAGAAAAATCAACTACCTAAGAAGAATATGCATTCCTTAATGAGTTCAACTTTTCAACATACTCAAAAATTGTAATTTCAAGATGCTCATTAACAAGAACTTTCACATGCTCAAAAGTAGAAAGTATATTACTTACAAAAGTCTCTTTAGATTCGATATACTTTCTTGCATGGATGTATTTCCCTTCCGAACACCTCAAGCTCTTATTCGGCCATAAGTAATGCTTCCAAACCTGAAAAAGATATTCAAACACACTAGACAAATAATGGTTAAGGTTAGTTGCCAAAAAGTATACATTGCACATAAGCACAATTTTAGGCTTTTGACTAAGAAAAACTTTCCTCACCTCACTCATTCTTACATGAAAGCTCTTGTCTTCTCTTTCTCTTTCCTCTAAGTATTCACACTCTATCTTTTTCACTCTTCACTTTTATCTCTTTCACTTCTTTTTCTCAAAACTCTCTTGTCACACATTCCTCTTTTATATCACTTTCATTTTTACAACTCAAAACTCTCTTTTCTCTCTCACTCATTTCTTCACTCAATTCCTTTTCTTTCAATTCTTTTTCTTTCAATTCTTTTTCTTTTAACTCAAACTCAACCCTCCTTTGTTCAAGCTTACATTGGTCAATGAAAACCTCTTTTGAAGACAAAGGTACCAAAGTAGTCTTCCTTCCATCTTTGGTAAAAGCATACCTATTAAGGTAGCCATCATAGGAAACTCTCCTATCATACTGCCATGGTCTCCCTAAAAGTATATCACCGACATGCATTGGCACTACATCACAAACTACCTCATCCTTATACTTCCCAAGGCTAAAAAGAAATGATAGCTTGCTTATGCACCTTCACCTCCCCACTATTGTTTAACCATTATAACTTGTAAGGTTTGGGATGTGGAATGGTAGGCAAATTTAGTCTTTTGACCAGAATTGAGCTCACAATATTGGTACAACTTCCACCATCGATCACAATACTACATGGAGTCTCATTCACCAAACACCTAGTATGGAACAAGTTGTGTCTTTGGTCTTCTTCAAAATTATCCTTTATTTCAGAATTTAGAACTCTCCGACACAAAAGTGCTACTTGATTTCCTTCCCCCCAACTCTCATCACTCGCCTCGGGTTCCTCAATATTTTCTTCCATATTATCACCCTTCGGCTTCCTCAAGATATTCTTCCTCAATGTCAGTTTCTTCCCAATCATTTACTACTTCTTCCTCAACATCATTTTCTAAATCATCTTCAATTATATCCCTATTTTTCTGATTACTAGCCTTCACTAATCTACCCATACGCTCATTAAGCTCCTCTACATGTTGGGTAAGTCTAGCAAAAGCTCCTATTTGTGCCTCTCTCCACCTAGCTTCACTAATCTCTCCCTGATTATTTTCTCCCTGTGACATGTTTTCTGGACCTCACAATACTCCCTCACAAAATATCACTCAAGGAACTCTCGTGTTTAATCACTCAAGGTAAGCCAAAATGACAATTTAGGCTCTTGGATAAGCTATGGTCAAAATGATGCAACGTGTGTTTAAAGTACTAAAAATCAAGCAATCAGTATTAAACAATCTAAAATAATGAAAAGAAACAAAAATAAAACAAGGAAAATAGATTGGATAGGTAAAAATCAGATTGGAAAAGCAAAATAGATTTTTGAAAGCAAAGAACTCAAGAAAAATGGCAATTACAAATTTCAAAATTCATGGAGTTCGAGAATGAATTTTCAATTGGCAGTCTATATGTAGCTTATTATGATGATAATAAAGAGCATACAAAAGGCCAAATTCAAAAATTTGTTAAGAATTAAAAACACTAACTCACAGAATTGAAGTTGCTGGAAATTAGGCTAAACCTGCGCACAGAAATGATATTCCAGATTTGAACTGTTTCCGTTATGATTTTGACAACGTGCTCTCTGAACTTAGAAAGATAAACGTCGGAATAAACTTTTCTATTTAGGAAGAAAAAGCAAATTCGGACGTTAGCATAGAGTTTAAATAGGGAACAGAAGCATTAAATGCGACAGTTACAAAATTGGACAGTTTTGGAAAATGTAACTTATAGCCGTTTCTGAGACTTTACATCAATATGTAACTGATATATTTCAATGGTAAATGTTATAGAAATACAATTATATCAAATATACACGAAATTGTATGAATCAAACTCAGAAAATTGAAGAATTTTCAAGAAGAACACAAAATGTACAGATTAGTGCTCTCAGATGCAATTGCTCTCCTCTTTCTTTTTTTTTTCTTTTTTTTTTGATTTTCAAGATCTAATCGTGATCTTTAAGATGGATATGAAATTAGAATAAAATGATGAAGAAAAATGGATGAAAAGGCAGAAATGAATTCGAAGGACAGAATGTGTATTATTGAAAAACAAGTGCATAAAAGTAAGATAGAATCAATTCTAGAGATCGGCCACTAAGATGCAATCTATGCTCTGATACCAAATGATAAGGCAACCTTGCGTTCAAGTCCAAAAACCCATTACAATCGTTTGCAAGAACCTTTGAAGCATGAAAATGGCACAAAACCTCCTTAACTAATCGGATCAACCCAAGAGTTTCAAATGATAAGACAAACCCGAATTGCAAGTCCAAAGACCCGATGCTATTATGCTTAGCATGAACCTTTGAAGCAAGAACTCAAACCCTCCCTAACTATTCGGAAACACCCCCTAAGAATGGCTAAAAACAGATTGCTTAGGAAAGATGATCATTGATCTAGGACAAGTTTCCAAGCCCAAGATTTGAGACACTCCACAAGTAGGATGATCATTTCCACTTGAATGACTCTAAACATGTAGTCTACAGCAAGACTACAAATGGTTGAGGCTCAAGGCTCTCCATTTTCTCAACAGGCAACATTTCATTACATTTTCAAATCTTACAAGTCTTCCTTACAATGGCTGATAAGTGGCCTATTTATAGGCTTAAAATACAATGAAATTTCGTTCATAATGCTCCCATAACAGCTCCATGATGTCCCTAGCTTGTAACCCCCAAAATTAAAGCAAAACCATAAGTTACAATCAGCTACTATCACTTTGTAACCTACAAGGAAAGTAAAACATTTGTAACTGATATTTAACTCTAATTGAAGCTTGAAAATGGTCATTAATTTTTGTCTTGGAGTTGCTTTAAGTTCCCTTGAATGAAGCTTGAGTTGTCATAAATGCATCTAGAGTTATCATCAATGCTACTACACTTGAAGCTTGAGTTGTCATAAATACATCTTGAGTGCATTAAATGCAACTTGAGTTGTCATCAATACATGTACTCTTTAAGTTTGAATTCCTTAAATGCATGACTACATAATTCATATCATTCCCCCATTCTTCAAAATGATTCGTCCTCAAATCAAAAAGTGTTGCTGCAAAAGAATGTTAGAGAGAAAACAAAAATTTGGACCTTACAAGCACTCCCTCGCCTTTTACAACTCTTTTTGTTCCACTCGTGTTTGCACTCAAAATTCCTTAAAGATTGGCCTTTACTTTTAGAGAAGCAGCCCATGTATAGGTTAATATCTCTGTTATGAAGAGCTTACAATTGGCCAAAATCAGAAAATCCATCACAAATGAAAACACCAATCAACGGAGAGAAGGTGTTGCAATTTAAGAGAAATCCGCGCACTAAATTGAATCGGAATATTTGAATACTTTTATTTACGAATTTGACTATATGACCAGCTAAGTTTTGAAAGATAATAAGGTGATAAAGATTTTCTCCTCAGGACAAACAAGCAAATTCGGACTTTATGAAAGGGTTTGGACACAAAATAGAAGCATTAAATGTGGGAGTTACAAAAATTGGCAGTTTTGATAAAATTTTAATTCAGCCGTTTTTGGGACTTTAAATTGGTGCAAATGAATGTGTAACTGATGGATTATGACATTTAACTGATATACTAACATATTTCAATCATATGTACACGAATTTCAAGGATCAAACTCAGAAAACCTCAAGAATTTGTAAGAAGAACGCAAGATGAACAAACTGGTGCTCTTGAATGGAAATTTTTTTTTCAAGATCTAAATGTGATCTCTAAGATGGAAACAAGATAAAAATGAAAGGTGATGAAAAATTTATAATTGGATAGAAACGAAAAGATTGGACAGAATTGAAAAGAACAAGAATTTAAAGGATAGATTGGATAAAACCTGTTCTAAAGAACGGCCACAAAATTGCAACCAATGCTCTAATACCAAATGATAAGGAAAACTTAAATTTCAAGTTCAAACACCATATGCTATTATAATTAGCATGAACCCTTGAAGCATGAATTCAAACCCTCCCTAAATATTCGATTTCAACCATAAGGAAAGGCTAGAAAAAGATTGCCCTATATGATCTAAAAATCGTGAAACGGATAAACTTTTACATTCCATCATCTCATGACTCGAAACACTCCACAAGTTGGTTGATCACTCCCTTGAATGTTTCAAAACATGTAATCTAAAAGCAAGATTACAAAGGGTGAGGCGCAAGGCTCTCAATGTGCATAAAAATGCTACATTTCATTCAATCTTTTGAATCTGTCAAGTCTTACAAGTCTGATTTACATTGGCTGATACATGGCCTATTTATAGTCTTAAAGTACATGTAAATTTCGTTCATAATGATCCCATATCAGCCCCATTAAGTTCCTAGCTTGTAACCCCCAAAATTAAAGCAAAAACATAAGTTACATTCAGCCACCATAAAAATGCACATTGAGAGCCTTGAGCCTCACCATTTGTAATCTTGCTTTTAGATTACATGTTTAGAAACATTCAAGAGGGGAGTGATCAACCAACTTGTGGAGTGTTTCGAGTCATGAGATGATGGAATGTAAAAGTTTGTTCGTTTCATGATTTTTAGATCATATAAGGCAATCTATTTCTAGCCTTTCCTTATGGTTGAAATCGAATAGTTAGTGAGGGTTTGAATTCATGCTTCAAGGTTTCATGCTAATTATAATAGCATAGGGTGTTTGAACTTGAAATTTAAGTTTGCCTTATCAGATACCTAAATATTTTAGGAACTTTAGGAAACGCCCTTGATGTACTGATTCGAGACATGAACAAGTGGCGCCACGACTTCTATTGATCACAGAAGAATATTATCTCTAGTTCGACTAAAGATAATGTTCATTGGAGAATCAGGGGGAATACAAGGATAAAGCGATAATTACAGGGGCAAAACGGTAAATTTAATCCGCCTGTAATTATGAGGGTTCCACGTGAAGGATATCACAGATATAAATAAAGATAAACTAAATGGACATAACTCATCTATTGTGAGGGGAGTTCAGCTAAGAATCTATAGTGAAATTATTCATAGTTAGATAATAAGTAATTAACTGATTATGAGTTAATCACTTAATTGATTAATTATTAAGCCCATGATCTATAGGTCCATCGGGTCCCTATGCTAGCCCAAATATCGTTGTAGCAAAACTAAGTTATTAATTTAACTTAGGAAGAACAAACAATTTAAGTAATTTATTTTACTTAAAATTAGGCAATATTAATTATTTGAATGATGAGATTATTTAAATGAAAATTAATATTAATATGATTAATATTGATACAATATTAATTGTTTAAAGAAAGAGTTTATTTAAATGGAAATTAATATAACATTATCAATTGTAATATTTTAAGGCAAAATTAATTGTTTAAATAAATAAATTATTTAAATGGGAATTAATGTTAATATTATTAATTATTTAAATAATGAGTTTATTTAAATATAAATTAATAATTAGTATTATTAATTAAATAATGAGTCTATTTAATTTAATAATAAATATTAGAGAGAATTAAATACAATTGGTTAATAAACAAATTGGTTTTGACCCAAAATAATTAATTAATTAAATAAGATTCAATGGTAATTAATATAATAATTTTTGGCTAGATGTTTTTAAATTAGAATTTATTATTTTAATTTTTCTAATTTTAAATACAAAATAAATAATTATTAAATAAAGAAAAGTATAAATATATATATATATATATATATATATATATATATATATATATATATATATATATAGTTGGGCTTACTTTTCGTTGGTGGCATCACTAAGATGTCCATAAATGGATCAAAATGGAAGTATATATATAATATAGATATTAATTTTGATTTGATCCAGCGTGCCCTGAAGAAATATATATATATATATATATATATATATATATTATTTATCTTTTCTATTTTTATAATTAGGAGATAAGCATATCTATATAGATTAGATATCATATTTTCCTATAAATATGACCATTGGGATTCATATTTTACACACTTCTCACTTTAATTAGAAAAGTGAAAATTCTCTCTTAAGTTTTTGCCCAATTGCCGATTTTCCTTGGGAAAAATTTAGAAGAAATTTCTTTTTCTTTTGTTCTTCCGGTTCGATTCCCACAAGTCGGTTTTGCTTTCGATCGACATATAGCGTAGAAGATCCAGTGTTGCTGAGGATTTGATGCTGTAAATAAACCTCTAACCGATTCTCCATATATTACTCAATGTAAGTTTTAGATTTTTAATTTTCAAAAATTTAAAGCATGAATCTACATGTTTTTATCACAAATTGCATGATGTTAATAGATCCGTAATTAAATGTTAACTAGTTTACTAAATAAAATTCCGCTAATTTAGTAAATCATCCCTTCAGAGGACAAGACAGACATACGCATTTATTGCTCAAGAATATGGAGGTTTGGAGAACGTTGGTTTTACCAAAAGAGATTGTTACAACTTTGTAAATTTGCAAAAATTACAATTGATTGAGGCAGATGATGCTCAAATCTTGGTAAACCTATTTAGAAATAGGAAAGAGAATGATCCATTATTTTTTTACTCATTTCAAGATCAAGAGAATAGATTGACAAACGTGTTTTGGAGAGATGTGAGATTTTAAACTTGACTGATAGTTTTGGAGATGTTGTATTTTGATACTACATATTGCACAAACAAATATAACATGATATGTGCTCCATTTGCAAGAGTCAATCATCACTAGAAAAATATACTTTTTGGGTGTGTCTTTCTATTAAATGAGACAATTCCCTCATTTATTTGGTTATTTAAGACATTTTTGGAATCAATGGGAGGTTGACAACCAAAAACAGTTTTTACTTATCACGATCAAGCCATTTCTCAAACTTTTAGTATTGCAAGACATCGTCTTTGCATTTGGCATATTTCTAGCTCAACATCTCTCCTCTTTGTATGCAAATCAAGAATTTAAACGATGTTTTAATGAATGCTTGCATTTTTCAGATTCAATTAAGAAATTTGAGGAAATTTGGAAGTCTATGATTACTAAGTTCAATCTAGAAGAGCATAAAATGGTTAAAAAAATCTCTATGAATTAAGAGGTAAATGATGTTCTTCTTTTAGCATGGATACATTTTCGGCTCGAATTAAGTTATCACAAAGAAGTGACATCATAAACAATGTATTTCATCACATTTCTACTAAAACCATGTGTCTTACTGAGTTTGTGTTACATTATGACAGAAAAGCAGATAGAGAAACAAAATTAGAAGAAAGATTTTTGTTGCCACCAAGGTATGTCTCCACATGTAGTTGAACGAGGACCTATGATTGTTCAAGCAGCAAAACTATACACAAGTACAATGTTTAAAAAGTTTGAAATTGAGATATCAACCATTTTTTTCTACATTTATAGCTAAAGAGAGTGTTACAAATGCATTCAAGTTGGATCGTACGGGTAGAAAAAGTTATGAGAAGTCTTATTTAATTCATCATATGCGATCATTAGTTGCTCTTGCTATAAGTTTGAATCTTTGGGTATGTTGTGTCGTCATATGTTAAGAGTATTGATGACAAAATATTGAGACAATACCTCCTCAATACATCTTGCAAAGATGGACAAAATTGGCAAAGCAAAGTGTACTAGAGTTAACTCATACTGGTTCAAAGATGATCAAAAAATGGTGAAGACATTACAACTCAATGAGATGAGATGCGTAAAGCTTATAAAATGGTTTCCCTTGGAACAGAGACAACTATGGGCACTAAAATTTTAAAAGAAATTTTTTTAGAAATAAGTATGCTTGAAAAAGAAATGCATCACTTAATGTGCAGGATGTTTCTCGCACGGTCTAGCACGTGAGCAGTTTGGCCCGTTTGACTGGGAGGAGTTTTTCTTTGGTGGCTGAGTTGAAAAGGTGCCAGTACTTAGAGCAGTTCGGCCTGTTCGACTGGGAAGAGTTTGTTCAGGAGGCTTGGATTGTGTACATTAAGTTGTGGGTTCTTCCAGAAGGATTTGTTCTCAACCCTCCTCGTAAGTATTTCCGCCTTCCCTTTTTTTGGTGGGCTCATCGGTTCCGCACCTGATTCACGTTGTATGTTTTTCTCAGGTCTTAGCCTTCCGATGTTTGGCAAGAAGCTTCTCCTAGTTCCCTTCTCTTCGGAGCCTTCCGCTCTTGTGTCCCTGTTGCTGAACACTAAGAAACGGAAAAGTGCCGCGGAGGCAGCTTCTGGCGGAAAGGGAAAAGGCGTGGCCAAGCCCAGCTGCTGCAAAGAGGCGCCGTCCCTCGGCAAGCTCGAAGGGGGTCAATGTCACCGACCTTACCAACGATGAGCCTGCTCCAATCCGTGGCCTAGATGGAAAGCTCAACGCACTTGCCCTTGCATTGAGGGGAGCCGACGAAATGGTGAAGAAGCATCCTAAACCAGCTTATCAATCCTTTTCCCCAGAACGAGGTGATTCTCCCCCCGGGGTTGACTTCCTTTCTTCTAATTCTCAGGGGGAAGAACAAGATATTCCAGCCCCTCAGAGTCATGGTGTTTCCGAGCAGGTTCCCCTGCCGATTCTAAACGTTCCGGTTGGTATACCTGGTGTTGAAGAGGGTCGTTGGACGCCGCTCCTGCTCCTTCGACTTGGGCTCTTTCGTTGGGGGGTGCTCTTCCGGTCCTCAGGCCCATCATGCCCCAAGGAGCTGAGCATGATTCTCATTCCTTCTTGGAGGAGAATATCTTTCGACATGCTTTTGACGTCGTGGGGTACCTTCCTGATATGGCGTAACGACCCGATCCAAAATAACCAGAAATAATTAAATAAACAGTAAATGACTCATTTAAAACATAACTAAAACAGAGTTAAATCAAATAGTAGCAGAAGTGTTTATTTATTAATCAAAAGATATTCAAAATAAAACCTTTAATTTGGCGCCATTTTAAATAATTAAAACAAATAAAATAAATGAAAATGAAATCCCATAAAAATAAAGGCAAACAAAATAGTCAATAAACGAAATAAATAAATAACAAGTCCTAAGGGCTCTCAGTGTGGTGCCATCCTCGTCAATTGCCATGGTTCCCATTCTAATCAGTGTTACCTGCAAAATAAAAGTTTGTAGGGCATTCGAATACCGTGAGTGTTTAGCTCAGTAGGTTAAAACCAAACTCAAATAAGCAAATTAATTCCAAAGCATTAACATCATTATACTTTATGGATACTCGTCCATTTCCACGCTTTATAAATAATTAGTAGTTACTTAGCCTACAACAACACTTATTTTATATTAAATTTGTACATAGGTATAAATGTGGAATACGCGACCACAAACTATACGTGCCGTACTATCCATCTTGGAAATAGGTATCAAGGCAAGCCATGATACGTGCCATAGTATTCAGCTTTTACAAATTTAACATGTAGTTATTAATCTCTCTTTACTATTAAATTTGCTTATAGGTATCATAGTGGGGTATAGGGCCACTCATGAAACGTGCCATGCTAAGCATTCAGCTTAGCAAATTTAATAGGCATTTATTATGTTAGTTTAAACTCAAACCGCTATTAGGCCTTAAATATAGCACATAACCAACTAACGAACATAAATTAAATAAATACAATGTTTGCAAATCAAACGAGCACATAATAATTAAAAAAAAATCAATAATAATAATAATAATAATAATAATAATCATAATAATCATAATAATATCATAATAATATCATAATAATAATTAAAATGATGATAATAATAATAATAATTAAAATCAATAAATCATCTCTCGAAAATATCATATTAATCACTTAATAAACAAGCAATCACAAGGAATTCAATTTAACTTCTAAGTTGGAATTAACCTACCTTAATTGCAAATTGAACGAGTAATCGACCTCGAAATAAATCTAAAAAGGCTCCTAACGATGCTTAAGACCTGTGTAAATATTAATTTAAAGTTAATTGAGCAAGAACCAAGCTATCGGGACGAAAACCGCCTCAAATTGAGTCAAAATTGCCACTGAACAGGTCTGGACCAGCTGAACCATTCCAATTGGACCAGTCCAGCCGGTCCAGTTGGACCGGATCATCTTCCTCACTTAGACACGCACGCAGACGCAAAGGAAGGGGAGAAAACGGCTCTCACCTACGTATGGCCACTGACGCTTTCCCGAGGCTAGAAATCGGTTGGAAGCGACTCAAAATGCCCAATATCACGCACTACGATGAACCCAATCCGAAACCAGCTCAATCTCGGCAAACCCACGAAGAACAACTAGGAAAAATGGTGAGAAAAATCCAGTTTTCTGGCAACGTCCAACCAGTGCGTTGTAAGTTCGTTTGACGGGGAAAAATAGCTAGGAAGAGCTTGGAGATGTCTAGATCAAAGAACCACGAAGAAAACAACATAAGACAACTCAAAACTCGAAGATAATCCGTGAAGAAAACTAAAAAAACCGGAGACAATCGAACCCAGTTTCCGGCGAACTAAAACGAGTGATTTCTGAGCTAGTGCAATGGAGAAGAATAGGATTCAATTTACCTTGAATAAATGAACTAAAACGGTAAAGAGAACGACGAATTCCGGCGAGGGCTTGTTGGCAGCGGTGAGGGAGAGAATGAATAGTAATTAGGGTTGACTTAGGTTTTCGTGAATATTTTAAAGCATCTGATTGGCTTGTTGAAAGACTCAACTACCCCTGATTATAACATAACAAGAAAGGGTAATAACGGTATTCAAGTCATAACTTTTTACTCAGAACTCAGAATTGAGCATAGTCAATTGCGTTGGACTCGTACCGATGTGACGGTTCGGGAAAACTAAAGATAATGTTATTTGGATCAAAATTGGTGAAAAGACTAAAATGACCCTAAGCGAAAAACCTGGTTGTTACATATGGGGAGGTTTAACTTGGCTTCTCTCATTAATTACACGGATGAGGGAGAGACATTGGCGAATATCTGTCACCGCTTCCTACTGGCTTGTCTTCACGACTCCCTTCTGATTGTTTGTGATTTCCTGTTTCCCTATATGATTTTAGCCTTGCTGGATTTTTCAGACTCATCCTTTCTCTCTCAAATTCATGCTCTCTCATACTTATTCTTCCTCTCAGACTCATAGTCATCGCCCCCATTTGCCTAAGATCATAGATCTTTTCTCCATCAACGATTTCTTCATCTCCTTTTTTTTTCAAGTCAAGTCTCTGTCGAATTCATGATTCATGGTTTTAAAAACCTAGATCTAAGTTTCAGTGACCTAGATCTGAGTTTTTAAAACCCAGATCTGAGTTTTTAAAACCCAGATCTAAGTTTTTAAACTTCATACCTGAATATAAGTGACTAGATTAGAGGCTATAAAATTCATAATTTGATAACTGTGGTTGTTTAATCCTTTTATAACCAAATCTATAACATATAAAATATACAACAATTTTATTTCGAAGTAATTTGATTTCGATTGAAAGTTTATTGTTCATGAGATATCATAAAACACAAGATCTGGAGTTTGAGAAAAATAAATTAAAACCAAAAACTGAACTGAAAAACCGAAAAACTGAGATAAACCAAACCGAATGGTTCCTTATTAAAATATGAACCATTCGGTTCACTCAGAGAGCAAATCGAGCACCTCGGTTCGATCCAAGATTTTGGTCAAAACCGGACCATACCGACCCGAGCCCAAACCGACCAAAGCCTGAAGGTCAGAAACTTATAGAATCAAAATGGATCTATAAGAAGAAAGAGAGAATTCAGGGAGTGCAACCTATGAAATTTAAAACAAGACTAGTTACAAAAGGGTACACACAAAGAGAGGGAATTGATTACAAGGAGGTATTCTCTTCACTGGTAAAGCACAATTCCATTAGATTGCTCTTGTCTATTGTTGTTCAAAGGGATTTGGAGTTACATCAATTAAATGTAAAGATTGCTTTCTTACATGGGACCTTGGAGGAGAGTATTTTCATGCACCAACCTCAAGGTTATGTACAGAAAGGTAAGAAAAATCTTGTTTGTTTACTTAAAAAATCATTATATGATTTAAAGCAGTCTCCCAAGTGTTGGTACAAGAGATTTGACGAGTATGCCTCAAAGATTGGGTTCAAAAGAAGCCTATATGATAGTTGTACATATGTCAGATAAAAGGGGGTAGAACATTCTATTTTTCTCTTGCTTTATGTTGATGATATGTTACTTGCTTAAAGGAATATATCAGATCTTCAGAATGTTAAAAGACAATTGAGCTCAGTCTTTGATATAAAGGATATGGGAGAGGCTAATCGAATTCTGGGAATCGAGATAACAAGGGATAGAAAACTGGGTAATTTGTGCATAAGACAAGAGAAATATGGTGGGAAAATGCTTGCAAGGTTTCATTTGCAGGATGCAAAGGCTGTGAAGAGACTCTTAGCACAACATTTCAGGTTGTCAGCTGGAAATTCTCCAAAACCAGAAGATGCTGAACAGACAAGGTACATGGAATATGTCCCTTATGCTAACAATGTTGGCTGCTTGATGTACCTTATGGTGTGTACTAGGCCAGATTTGGCATATGCTGCTACTATAACAAGTAGGTATATGTCAAATCTTGGTAGAAGATATTGGGAGGCTGTAAAATGGATGCTTAGATATCTAATCATAACTGCTAATGTGGGACTGATTTATAGAAGAAGCTTTGTAGTTGAACTAAGGAGGGGTATGTTGATTTTGGAGGGAATGTTGTAAGCTGGAAAGCTTCATTACAACATGTATTAGCACTTTCAACTACAGAGGCAGAGTTCATTGCTTTAGCAGACACAACTAAGGACAATTTGGCTAAAAGGGAGTGTTGGTGAGTTAGGAGTGAAGTAGGCTTGTGTGATAATCAGAGTGTCATCTATCTCACAAGAAATCAGCAATTCCATGAAAGATCTAAGCATATAGATGTCAAACTACATTTTGTAAGGGAAATAGTTGAAACATGAACAATGGCAGTGGAGACAGGTTCACCACAAGAAAAATTTGGAAGATATGCTAACTAAGGTAGTTACTCAACAAAAATTTGAATTTTGTATGCGTGGAGCTGGATTGAGTTAGCTATTTGAAGAATTATTCATGTTTTGAGAAATCAAAGACGACTTCTATTTGAAACTAGGTGGAGATTTGTGTAGTTAGTTTTAATATAGAAGGTTATTAGTTACTTGTAGTTGGTTGAGCTTGAATTTTGTTAGTTGGTTAAACATGTCATTAGCTATAAATACTTGTACTTTACATTGAGTTAATAACAAGTCAAGTCTTTCATTCTCTCATCTCTCTTTCTCTTCTCAAATTCGTTACTGTAAATTGTAGATTTCTTATCAACTCTTTTTGATTTCTAGTTTCTCATATTTTAGAAACACTGCTAAAATTGTGTAGAAATTTAGAAACAACAAATTCTAGTTTCTTGTTTTCAATTTTTTCAGTAAATTAATATATTGTTACATTGTTCAGTTTTGACTTTAAATATATAATATAAATATCCAAAAATAAATGGATATAATATTTTTGAATAATTTATTTAATTTTTTAAATGAAAAACATAATTAACAAACAATTACCTATCAAGTTATCTTTTTTTCTTCCCATAAATAAGAAACAAGGAGTTAACAAACATGTTTCTCTTTATATTTTTTTTAAAGAAATAAAAATAGAAATTAAGAAGGTTAAGGTTACCAAACGGGCCTCAATTTCCCTCCTTAACATTTCAGGAACATCACAGATTTGGTTTTTCTTTTAATATTGTGCCTTCATCTTAGAGCAATTTTGGTGAGTGGTGATTGGGTTGGGGTCTTACTTCTCAATTCTCACGTGTTAAACATAAGAAGAAATACATAGAATTAATATGTGGAAACTAACGAACCAAACCATATACTATTACAATAAATACATTTTTAAATAAAAATGATTGGTTGGTGGATTCATGCAAAGTCTATATTCAGTCTATTTATTGTCGTTGAATTCCTACCGGCTGAGCTTTTGGTCGTCTTTTAATTATCAAACAAGACGAGAGGATTCAATAAATTAGTGGGACAAAGTAGTTTGAAGTAGATAAAGTAATTATTGAATCAGAAAAAAGGCTTGAACTTGGATGAGGGGGGGAAGTATCGGTTATGACACAAGAAATAAAAAAACACATTTCATTAAAAAATTATTTATAACTCAGTGACCAAATAGACACAATGTCTATAGAATAATTAAATTTATTTCTAATAATTCATGGACCATTTAGACACAAATTAAAAACTCAGTAATCAAATAGACCTAATGTCCAAAACTCATGGACCACTTAGACACAAATTAAAAACGCAGGGACTAAATAAAAACAACATCCAAAACTCTGGGACCACTTAGACACAAATTAAAAACGTGGGGACTAAATAGACATGACCACAAAAAATTAGGGACCAAAATAATATTTTACCCAGAATATTTAAAATCATTGTAATCGGTAAATAAAAAATAAGTTTTACCAAAAGATAAAATTCTGGGAATTTAAAGCTAATTATAAAGTTCTGTAGGGAACAATTTCAATAAAAATATAAGTGTGTTTGAAAAAACTTTTAAGGGTGTTTGACATCACTTTAAAATAGTTAACATGTTAGGAAATTTTATTGGGTAGTAGATTTCGATGCAATATTTATAAAAATAACAACTCAAAAATGTATTTACAAATATATCAAATTTTATTATGTTTATCAGTGATTAACAGTGATTAATGTGTGTATCAGTGATATATTTAGTGTAAAAATAAGTAATTTCAATGTCTATCACTAATTTACCCGATGAAAGTTTGCTATATTTACAAATATTTTTTTGAGTTTTTATTTTTACAAATATTACTAAATTTTTTTTGCTAGATTTGTAAATGCCCCTAACATGTTTTTAACTCACTTAACCGCTTTTTCACTTTTATATGATATTAACTACATTATTATTAATATTTGGTTTTTTTTAACATTTAAAAGCCTCGAAGAAAACATTAAATTATTATTTTTTTCTCAAAAGGTTTTTAAAGAAAAAGTATTTTACATAAACATACTTTGTAAAAGCTATCACAACAATCATTAACTATTATTAAGTGAGAGATAAATGTAGAGGTAGAAATTAAAAAGATGAAATATGCATTGTGTGTATTGAGAGAGAGAAATTTTATGTTGAAACGTATAAGTGAGAGAAATATTGTATATAAAATATGGATTTCGTTAGAGAAAATCAGCCTAACATGTGACTCCGTTCTTAGAAAGTGTGAGTGAACTATGAAGAGAGAGATATTTAGGGAAAGAGAAGATTAATATAAGAAAGGGTAAAATGCAAATAAGCGCACTTGTGTTTTTTAAAATGCATTTAACACCTCCTATTTTGAAAATGGCAAATCGCGCTGCTGTGGTTCCAATTTTTTTATCGGACCCTCCCTTCAATGTCAATAATTTTCTTTTAGCCACAAGTTCTTCGTTTGAACTCTGATTTGGACGATTCAAGATGTTTTGGAATTCTTATTTTAGGCTCTACTTAAATGTCACTTCGAAACTTTGAAATCATTGATAAATAAAAGATTTTATTAATATCGAGACACTAGGTATGATTGACATCGTTAACTCTTTTGGTTATTGATGATTTCAAAGTTTCGAAGCAACGATTATGTAAAGCCGGAAATGAAAATTCAAAACATCTTGAATCATTCAAATCGGAGTTCAAACGAAGAAGTTATGGCTAAAAGAAAATTATTGACATTGAAGGGGAGGGGTCTGATTGAAAAAAAATGGAACTACAGGGGTGCAATTTGCCATTTTCAAAGTACAGAGGGTGCTCATGCATTTTGAAAAGACCACATGGGTCTTATTTGCATTTTACCCTATAAAAAATTGTGTGCTGAGAGAGCAATTAATAGAAGATAATATCTCATGCGATATTAAAGATAAAATATTTAAATCAAAATACTTTGTAGAATACCCACTCCATTACTTTGTTACGAGGTATTTTAAGTGTGTTTTACTTTTTGTAATGTCAATTAGTTAATATTAAAAAAAAAACAGTCAACCCCTTGGTAACATATTAAAAAAATATTGCAAAAATAAAAAAAAATTATTAAAAATAAAACACAGCTAATTATCAACTTTTGTCGTTTTTCATTTTTAACAACAAAAAATATACAAATAAGTTAACTAATTTTCCAATGCCAATAAACAAATATATTATTTTAGATAATTTCTATAAATGTAAACTAGTTTAACCGTGGTTTAATAGAGTAGTTTTATTATTGTTTTTTTAACTATAAAGTTTTTTTTAAAATTTATTGTGTAGTAGATTTTGATGTAATATTTGTAAAAATAAGAACTCTAAAAACTATTTGAAAATATAGCAATTTTTACTATATTGGTTAGTGATTAATGTGTGTATTAGTGATAAACTTAATATAAAAATATGTCATTCAATGTTTATCACTAATCCATCCGATCAAAATTTACTATAGTTACAAACTTTTTTTTTAGAGAGCTGCTATTTTTATAAATATTATTAAACAAATTTGTCAGATTTGCGATGCCCCATAGTTTTTTATAAACAATGGTCCAAACTCAAATGACCACTCAAATTTGTTGGAAATATTTGTGTATAAAATGTGTAATTCAGATCTCTCTATATTGGGAAAGTTAACAAAATCTAAAACTAAATAGAATATAATTTGGGAAGATCGTGAATTTATGAGGAGGAGATAACATTCTGTATGAGGCCTTTGGGGTTGCACTAAAACTTAAGTTATTTTGAGTTTAGATTCAAAATAAACAATATCATATCAACGTAGAGATTTTATAAAAGTTCTTTAATCTAAGATGTGTGTGCGCGCGCGAATGTATATTTAAGTATTTTTTTATATTTTGAAACCGTTTACTATGTTTACAAATGAGATTGCTATTATATTTGGAAATATGTGATTTAAAATTTCTTTTAAATATACAATACAAAAAAAATGTAAGGGGTTAGTTAAAGTGCCACATAAATGTATATTTAAGTATTTTTGATATTTTGAAACAGTTGGGCCGCGAGAGGGGTACCAAATCGAGGCAAAGTCTGAATACTAGATATAACCTCATAATAACAGGGGAACTATTTTTAAAAATGAGATTGCTATTATATTTGGAAATATGTGATTTAAAATTTCTTTTAAATATACAATACAAAAAAATGTAAGAATTCGAATCAAAATTTTTGTTTAGTCAAAACTCATATATAAATATAAAGTTTTTGATGAACAAATAATGGGTTGGCATAGTGGTGAAAGAATATTTGCTAAAATATATTCATGGGTTCAAACCATGTGTAATAATCTATTTTATGATATTATCCTATGAGTATTTCAACGTTAAATAGTGCAGGAGCGTATCGCTGTTTCTATATATATATATATATATATATATATATATCAACATGTGAGAAATTGAGAATGAGGTCCCCTCTTCAGGACGTTTCCCCATCAATCATCTTTAAAGATTGGTCCCATTTTTCTTTTTTCATAAATGCTACTAAATTATAATATTATAAGAATAAATCAATATTTTACTCTTGAATTTCGAAGGTAATGTCAACCTAAACTTTGAAGTTTTAATGTTAATATTTTTTCATTAAACTATACAAGTAGTTATAAATTTAACCTTCTACTTCAAATAAATATAAATATAATTAAAAAAAGTAAAACTTACAACTATTTATCAATCTTTAAATGCTATCAAAATTTTATTATAAATTCTATTGGCCTCCCGAATAAATTCATATCCTATGAAATATGGGGAAATTGGTCTGTGATAGTTTCAACTTTTTTGGTATGAGTTTGTATTATGAAAATATATTAATTTTTTAGTTGTTTTAAAAATGAGCATCTCAAAAAAAAAAAATGATAAATTGATGAAATAAGTGGTCTACAATAATCTAGGAGTGGTCCGATCCCTTCTTATCAATTAATCTCCAAAGTATAGCATTTACATTTCCAACTACTCAAAGAGCATATTTGTAATCTACCGTCAAACATCCATTGCTATAAATACGCTATAGACTCACCTTAATCAAAACCATCGAAACACTTTAAAAAAAAACATCTCTAAAACAAAACAAATTATGAAGAAATTTGTGATTATCTTTGTCGCAATTACATTTTAAATAGCTTAATTGATAGTCTATATAGAGTGTATAAAAACTGTAAGAGTGCGAAAGAATTGTGGGATGCGCTTGAACTGAAGTATAGATCAGTTGGTGCAGGGGTTAAGAGGTTCATTGCGGGAAAGTATAATGATTTTCAAATGGTTGACGACAAGTCCGTAATCAACCAAGCTGAGGAGCTACAAGTCATCATCAGTGACTTGCATAGCGAAGGAATGGGGATGAGTGAACCATTCAAGTGGCAATTATGATTGAGAAATTGCCACCTCACTTGCCACCTTCCTGGAGTGACTTTAAGAATTATCTTAAACACAAGAGTAAGGAGTGTATACGATGCAACACTTAATCCTAAAACTCCGAGAAGAGGAAGACAATCGAAAAGGGATGGGTAATAATAGCGCCCCAAACCAAAAGAGTGTAGAGGCTAAGGCAAATCTCGCCGAGGCTAGAAAGAGCAAGAATAGCTAGGTCAACCAAGAAGAAGTATGACCTAGGCCCCAAGCATGCTAATACTAAATGCATCACTGGGAATTGCTACACTTGTGGCAAAGCGGGACATAGAGCTGCTGACTGTAGGCATCGCAAGAATCCTGGATAGAATAGACCCAATAATATGTCTAACAATCAAGTCAATCTGACTGTGGATAATGGGGATGATATTCCGCTTGTTGCGATGATCTCCGAAGTGTGCATGACTACCACTGCTAAGGGTTGGTGGATTGATTCTGGTGCTACTAGCTAGGCACGTTAGTGCAGATAGATCTTTATTCTTCAACTACAAAGAAGCTGACGACAATGAAAAGTTGTACATGGGAAATTCTGCCACTTCTGATGTGGTTGGCAAAGGAAACATCCAGCTGAAATGGACATCTGGGAAAATACTCACCCTGAATGATGTCTACTATGTTCCTAACGTTAGAAGGAACCTTGTATCTGGACCACTTCTGAACAAGAACGGGTTCAAACAAATCTTTGAGTCAGACAAGTTTGTATTGTCCAAGGGCGGGATGTATGTGGGTCGTGGGTATTTTACTGAGAACATGTTCAAGCTTAATGTATTGGCTCAAAACCCCAAAGTTATCAATAAAGTTGAATCTTCTTCTTATATTGTTGAGTTATTTAATATTTGGCATTCAAGATTGGGACATGTTAATAATCGATCCATACAAAGGATGATAAGTTTAGGATTAATACCTAAATTTGAAATTGATAATAGACATAAATGCGAAGTTTGTGTTGAATCAAAATTCGTGAGAAAATCTCATCCTTCTGTTGAACGAAATAATGAATTACTTAGTTTAATTCATAGTGATATTTGTGATTTTAGAAATAATCCTTCATGAGGAGGAAAGAAATATTTCATTACATTTATAGATGACTTTAGTAAATATTGTAATGTATTTTTACTAAATAGTAAAGATGAAGCTTTAGAAGTCTTTAAGATTTATAAAGCAGAAGTTAAGAATCAACTTGGAAAGACGTTAAAAGTACTTCGATCATATGAGTCAGCTTATATGACTGATTTTTGTGCAGAAGCTGGTATTATACATCAGACAACAGCACCTTATACACCACAACAAAATGGTGTAGGTGAAAGAAAGAACCAAACTCTTAAAGACATGATTAATTGCATGTTAAATAGTTCAGGTTTACCACATAACTTGTGGGGGGAAGATTTGCTTACAGCAAACTTTATTTTAAATCGAATCCCACAAAAGAAGACTAATAAGTCGGCTTATGAGTTGTGGAATGGAAAACTCCCTACTTATAAAATGTTGAAAGTGTGGGGGTGTTTAGAAAAGGTACAAGTTCCTTTACCTAAATGGACAAAACTTGGACCTAAGACAGTTGATTGTGTGTTTATAGGCTATGCCTTAAACAATGCAGCTTATAGATTCCTAGTAGTTAATTCACAAGTATCTGAAATTAACAATAACACTATAATGGAGTCTATTGAGGCTGAATTCTTTGAGGATGTGTTTCCATATAAGAAACATCATGACATTGGAACCAAGAGAAATTATGAAGCAAGTACTTCAAGAATTCAAGATAGTCCAGAATCTGAACATGAACAAGAAACTGATCATGATCGATTTGAACCCAGAAGAAGTAAAAGAAGTAAAACGGCTACTTTATTTGGTCCAGATTTTATTACCTATATGGTAGAAAGTGAACCTCAAACAATATAAAGATGCAATGACTACTCCAGATTTTGTAAATTGGAAGGAAGCCATTGATAGTGAGATAACCTCCATTATGTAAAATAATACTTGGATATTAGTTGATTTACCACCTGGGAGTAAACCAATTGGTTGCAAATGGATCTTCAAGATAAATCTTAAAGCTGATGGTTCTATAGATAAATATAAAGCTCGTTTAGTAGTTAAAGGCTATAGACAAAAAGAGGGAATAGATTTCTTCGATACCTATTCTCCTGTGACCAGAATCACATCCATTCGTGTGTTGATTGCTATTGCATCTATACTTAATTTGGAAATTCATCAAGTGGATGTGAAAACTGTCTTTCTAAATGGAGACTTAGATGAAGAAATCTACATGGAACAACCAGAAGGGTTTGTTGTAAAAGGGTATGAAAATAAAGTTTGTAAACTTGTAAAGTCATTATATGGTTTAAAACAAGCACCCAAACAGTGGCATGAGAAATTTGATTACACTTTGATATCTAATGGGTTTAGAATCAATGAGTGTAACAAATGTGTCTATTACAAAAATGTAAATAATCAATGTGTTATTATTTGCTTATATGTGGATGACATGTTAATCATGGGCACCACCAAAGAGATAATAGAATCAACAAAGAAAATGTTGAATACTAATTTTGATATGAAAGACATGGGTTTTGCTGATGTTATTATAGGGATAAGAATAACTAGAGATTCTAAAAGATATATACATTCTCACACTACATAGAAAATGTGTTGAGAAAGTTTGGACAATTTAAAAGCAAACCTGTATTCACTCCGTTTGATCCTAGTATTAAACTATGTAAAAATACAGGTGTTGGTATATCATCTTTAGAATATTCTAGAGTGATTGGAAGTCTTATGTACATAATGAATTGTACAAGACCAGATATAGCTTACTCGGTAAGTAGATTAGCTAGATACACCAGCAATCCAGGTCGTGATCATTGGGATGCACTAGTGAAAGTGTTGAGATATCTCAAATATACCATAGATTATGGATTGCACTATACACAGTATCCACCTGTATTGGAAGGATTTAGTGATGCTAACTGGATATTTGATAGCTTAAAAACTAAATCAACCAGTGGGTATGTCTTTACCTTAGGTGGAGCATTTGTGTCTTGGAAGTCATCTAAACAGACGTGTATTGCACGCTCTACGATGGAATCAGAATTCATAGCTTTAGATGAAGCTAGTGAAGAATGAGAATGGCTAAGGAATTTTCTATAAAACATTCCATTATGGCTAAAACCTGTAAATGCTATATGTATATATTGTGATAATTTAGCTGCGTCAAAGAGAGCTAAAAATACAGTTTACAATGGCAAGTCTAGGCATATACGGCGTAGACATAACTCAATTAGACAGTTGCTCACTAATTCAATAATCTCAATAGATTATGTGAAATCAAAGGAAAATATTGCTGATCCTTTAACCAAAGGAGTAACAAAAGAGCAAGTCTTGTATACATCGAGGGAAATGGGATTAAAGCCTAAGAAATGAGTTATCTGGTGGAAACCTAACCTTGTTGACTGGAGATCCCAAGATCTAGGTTTAATAGGCAAAATAAACCAGAATAACTCATAATAGACACACTAAGACTTTTAAAGTCAAAACCCATTTTCATTAACATGTGTGTGTATCTGTGGATGTTAAGATAATATTAATACGTGGATATTTTGAGAATATATTAAATCAATAGTTATCTATATGAGAGAAGAATTGGGTCGGTTCAATGAGAACAGTACAGGCTTGTGTTTTCTAAATTTCTCACGAACTGCATGATCGAGTCCAGGACCAAAAAGAACTCAAACGAATATAACTCAATAGAATGAGTTAAATTATGTATGACAGATTGTTGTCTCAATTTATCAATATAAGGAAAGTTTAAGAAATACGTTTCACTATTTCTTCGGTAAATTCGATAGTCTATCACTAAGGAACGTTTAAGTTCAAAAGACACCTTTCCTGATGCATAACTTAACCAGTGCTCTCAAAAGTGACAAAATTTTTGTTTTCATGTTTTCTGGGTTAACTTACTTTCATGTGAGGGATTTTTGGATTTTATACACAATGAAGTATAAAATTTAAGAGTGAAAGTAAGAGGAAGTGTAGTGAGAAAAGTTGAAGTTGTGGTTTGTGGGAAAGTGAAAAATTTCAGTTGTCCCACATTGGAAAGATCACAAATCTAACATCACTTTATATGTCTTACACTTGCACTTTGGGTTGTGCCCTTTGGGGTTCCACAGATTTTGCGAGGGCCGAGCACGCACCCAATGGGCTTCAGTCCACACGCGCGCGCCGCCCACCCGCACGTCACATCACGACTCGAACCGGTCCGGTCCGGTCATCTTGACTAAAGAATATTTATTTAATTTCTTTTTTAATTCAAGAAAACTGTAACAGCAGCTCATATGGCCATTGACGTTTCCGGCGTCATGGAGCCGTTTCCGTTCACCGGCGTACGTTTCAGGCGACTGTTTACCGTTTCTGGCGACCATTACAGTCAGAATTAATTTTGGAATTTAATCCCATAATTTAATTCGTTTTTTGGAGTTACTAATCCGTCTCCCTATAAATAGAGACGGATTCTTCACTCTCAAATACACCAAGAAATCCAATATCTGATTTCTCTCTTCGCTGTTATTCGTTTTTGTCCACTTTTGAAAGCTGTTCTAGAGGGGTTCTGCCAGGTTCTTGAATCTCTGGTTGTTGTATTCAAGAACGCTCCATCGAATCATGCCGAGCCGAATTTCTGACGAACCACAAACAACCTGAGCGGGGCAATATCGAATTCAGGACAATGACCTATCCGTGCTTTGGAGAATTTTATAGTAACGTTGTCCTTTCGTTTCTGTTCTTACTTTCTTGTTATTACTGATCTGTTTGTTATTGTAATCAGTTTTAATTCAATACAGGTTCCGTTTCTGTTCATATTCCAATTGTGTTCCAACAAATCCAAAATAAACAATATCATATCAACGTAGAGATTTTATAAAAGTTCTTTAATCTAAGATGCGTGTGAGCGCGCGAATGTATATTTAAGTATTTTTTATATTTTGAAACAGTTTACTATGTTTAAAAATGAGATTGCTATTATATTTGGAAATATGTGATTTAAAATTTCTTTTAAATATACAATACAAAAAAAATGTAAGGGGTTAGTTAAAGTGCCACATAAATGTATATTTAAGTATTTTTGATATTTTGAAACAGTTGGGCCGCGAGAGCGGTATCAAATCGAGGCAAACTCTGAATACTAGATATAACCTCATAATAACAGGGGCTATTTTTAAAAATGAGATTATTATTATATTTAGAAATATGTGATTTAAAATTTCTTTTAAATATACAATACAAAAAAATGTAAGAATTCGAATCAAAATTTTTGTTTAGTGAAAACTCATATATAAATATAAAGTTTTTGATGAACCAATAATGGGTAGTGGTCAAAGAATATTTCCTAAAATATATTCATGGGTTCAAACCATGTGTAATCATCTATTTTATGATATTATCCTATGAGTATTCCAACGTTAAATAGTGCAGGACCGTGTCGCTGTTTCTATATATATATATATATCAACATGTGAGAAATTGAGAATGAGGTCCCCTCTTCAAGACGTTTCCCCATCAATCATCTTTAAAGATTGGTCCCATTTTTCTTTCATAAATACTACTAAATTATAATATTATAAGAATAAATCAATATTTTACTCTTGAATTTCGAAGGTAATGTGTCAACCTAAACTTTGAAGTTTTAATGTTATAATTTTTTCATTAAACTATACAAGTAGTTATAAATTTAACCTTCTACTTCAAATAAATATAAATATATAATTAAAAAAAGTAAAACTTACAACTATTTATCAATCTTTAAATGCTATCAAAATTTTATTATAAATTCTATTGGCCTCCCGAATAAATTCATATCCTATGAAATATGGGGAAATTGGTCTGTGATAGTTTCAACTTTTTTGGTATGAGTTTTTATTATGAAAATATATTAATTTTTTATTTGTTTTAAAAATGAGCATCTCAAAAAATAAAAATAAAAAGATAAATTGATGAAATAAGTGGTCTACAATAATCTAGGAGTGGTCCGATCCCTTCTTATCAATTAATCTCCAAAGTATAGCATTTACATTTCCAACTACTCAAAGGGCATATTTGTAATCTACCGTCAAACATCCATTGCTATAAATACGCTATAGACTCACCTTAATCAAAACCATCAAAACACTTTAAAAAAAAAAAAAAAAACATCTCTAAAACAAAACAAATTATGAAGAAATTTCTTTCCCTTTTAGCTTCTCTCCTCCTCCTCCCTCTCTTAACCATGGCTGCTGAGCCTAGAAAAACTTTGGCAGCAAAATCCATTGATTCCAACAAAAATTTGCCCAATTCTATGGAGCCTAAAGGGACAGATATTGGTCCTTTAAGTGCCAAATATTATCCAATTAAGGATTTAAATTCCGAATACATTGAAGAATTGGCGGAATTCGCGGTCCATGAGCATGACAAGAAGACAGGAGATAATTTGCAGTACCCTAAAGTTTATGCAGGAGAGTTTCAGAGAGAGGCTGGGTATAACTTTAAGCTTAGCATAAGCGCTGCTCATAGTCGTGGAGGATTACGCTTGAATTTTGAGGCTCTTGTTCATGACGACCTAATGGGAAAACGCACTTTAGAGTCCTTTGTTTATAAGCCCGATGATTACATGCATGCATCCATGGATAAGCTTTGGATTATGTTTTAAATTCAAATAATGATGCATGTTTGAGTGTGTAACCACTACCTTCTGTCAAGTCTATGTATGTTTGTGTTTTGTGTTTGTTTATCTTTTTAATATTGTGGGAGAGCTCGAATCATGTTATTAGACCACATCCTCTATGCCATTGTATGAGCAATAAAATGTTGTGATTTGTTTGTAACTGCCATCTTTATTTGTTGGGATTATCTATATTATGTTTAATAGTATGTGATTATAATTCCAAAAAAAAAATTTATAAATATAACATGAACTCAATTTAAATGTCATATATGAGTTTGGAGATAACCTCTCATTGAAAAATTGATGGTTTTTGAGTTTGATTTTCTTCTTGTCGGAAACTTATTGGTGGCGGTGGTGGCAGAAGGCCGGCTCAAATTATAAGTAAAAAGGGCGATCATCTAAGGCCCCATATTTAGAAGGCCTCATTTTTTCAGTTATTAATTTTAAATTATTATAATAATTATAGAAGATTAGATAATCCATAAATAATTATTAAAAAAAATCAAACTTTTTTCCACTAATTTAATATAAAAAAATCATCTTTAATTAATATTATATAATTCTAATAAAATCATTCAAATATAAAATTGGCTCATTTATCATGATAACTTGAGGGTTGAATAAGTGAAGCTACCATTTATGAATTACAAATTTTGAATTCATATTACACATGACTATCTGGAATGACATACTATTTGGTATTGATTTTGCTTTTCATTACATTTTTAGAAAGATATAAAGAAAATAGTTACTATTAAGAGAAGTAAAGAGATGATCACAAGAGATGATTTCATTTACTATTAAGTGATCAGCTACATATCTCATTATATAGAGATTAGATGTAGTAAATTGAACAAACTAATCATACATAACTACCTTATAACAAACTTTACATGGTAAGAATAATCTAGAAGTCTATGGACTAATGTGCTTCCTTAATACTCCCCCTCAAACCGATGTCAATAGCTGAAACAACTCTTAGCTGATGCTTCCATTTCAAGATATTAGTTGCTAACAAATGTTTGGTTAAGGAATCAGCAAGTTGAGCTATAGCTAGGAGATGTCTAGTGAAAATTCATTATTGTTAGCTAAGTCTCGAATGAAGTAGATATCGATCTCCATATGCTTAGTTCTAGAATGAGGCATAGGGTTTACACTGAGATGTACAACACTGAGGCTATCACACCACAAAGTTGGAGTCTTGAAGCAAGGACTGTGTCCATAAGAGTTCAGAAGAAGCATTGGCAAGGCTATGATACTCAGCTTTAGTACTCGAGAGAGAAATTGTATGTTGCTTCTTAGAACTCCACGAAATTAGATTTTCACCAAGAATATACCAAAACCAGGATGTAGATCTTCTGTCATCAGGATTAGAGGATCAATCTGCATCAACAAAACCTAAAGATTCAGATTATATGGTTTAGATAGAAAGAAACCAGTCATTTATTGAGCCATTTATATATCTCAAAATTCTCTTGACTGGTTTCCAGTGCAAATCAGTTGGCTTTTATATAAATTGGCAGACTTTGTTCACGACATATGAAATCTCAAGGCGATTAATGGTAGCATATTGTAATGCACCAACAAGACTACGACACAAGCTTGGATCTGCAAGTTGAGCTCCCTATCGTGCTGAAATAATAGACCCACTAATCATAGGAATTGCTATAGAGTTGGCCTCTGTCATTTCTGCTTTCTTAAGTAATTCTGAAAAATACTTAGATTGAGACAATAAAATACTTCCTTCAGCTAAATAAGACACTTCAATCCCAAGAAAGAAACTAAGAGAACCCAAATCCTTAAGTGCAAAAGTATTGTTCAGTGGACTGATTAGATTGACAATCTCTTAATTTGAGCTTCCATTTATCACAATATCATCAACATAGACAAATATAAACATACAAGACTATTCTTTGAAACTCATAAACAGGGGTTGATCTGCTCGTGAACTAGGGAAGCCAGCTGAACTGACTAAATCTCTCAAACCAAGCTCGAGGAGCTTGTTTGAGACCATAAATTGTTTTATTAAGCTTACAAACCAATGGTGATGACTTCTGTCCTATGACAAATCCAATTGGTTGTTGCATCAATACCTCTTCTTTTAGAATACCATGTAAAAATGAATTATTGATGTCAAGTTGCCTGATTGACCATGAGTTTGCAAGAGTAAAAGTTAAGAGGATCTAGATAGTAGTTGGCTTAACCACTAGAGTGAAGGTTTTTGTATAATCCAAGTCTTCCTGTTGATGAAGCCCTTTGGCAACCAATCTTGCTTTATAACGAGCAATTGATCCATAGAGTTCCTTTTAATTTTGAAAACCCATTTACATTCTATAATTTTCTCGTCAACTGGTTGAGGAATAAGAGACCAGGTCTTGTTTTTCATTATAGCAGAATATTCAGATTGCATAGTTGCATGCCAGTGATCAGGGTCGGTCCTAACAAAATAGGGGCCCAGTGCGAAAATTATAGTTTCGGACCCCTACCATATAATCTTTAATAAAAAAAAATCTATTTTTATAAAAATGCAATAGCAAGAAAATTATAGAGTTTAAAGATTTTTAGAAAATATATTTTTAGAAATATATTTTTCTAAGTTCACATTAATAGAAAATGATATTTTTTTCAAACATAAATATATATAGAATATTTTTTCAACTTATTTACTAAAACTTTATCTTGAGTATTAACAAATATATTATTTAGATTCAAGAGCATAATGATAGACGGTCTACGTACATAATTAAGTGTAATTATACTACTGACATTTTAAATGATAATTTTTTCAAAGTATATTTCAAATAATAACATAATATTTAGAATGTTATAAAATGATATTTTTTTGAACATTTGTGAATAAAATAAAAACATTAAATCAATAAATTTAAAACAACAAATCAAACTAACAAACTTAAAATAATTAATTCAATTTCAAAATATACCTAACAATGTGATAGGTAAATCTATAATATTAGAGGAAAAATTGTTTTTTTAAAAAAAATCAAAGTTTAGTTAAATTCTAAATTAAGATTAAAATCTAATTGGGCTATATTTTTCATTATATAAAGTAAACTTGAAATAGATAAGGTGAGAGGTAAATTTTTTAACCATATTTAAAATTTTATTTTCTAAAAACTATAAATAAACAATAAATAATGAATAACTAGCATTAAAAAATCTAAAATAAAACACGTCTTAACCTCCAACAAGGATCGAACCGTGAGTCTGAGGCATCTCAAGTTGGAAGGGTAATTAGCCAACGCAACAATGGCTTTTTCATGAAATTAATCTGCATTTTAAATATTTAGTTAGTATCATAACAATTTTAAATATTATATAGACCCGTCCCTTATTTTGGGCCCTCGATATTTGGGGGCCCTGTTCCATCACACATGTTGAACATGCCTAGGGCCGACCCTGACAGTGATATGAATTTAAGGCCTCTTTTACTGATGTTCGTTCACAATTAGTAAGATTAGTATTGAAAACCTTTGGCTTATGTATTCCATTCTGATAACTCGTAAAATATGCGTATTAATTAGTGATAATATCTCTAAAATAATTAAAATATTATTATTAATGTAACGCCTCGTCACGAGAAAGTTAAAGATCAATATTATTTTGTTAAACAATATTAATCAATCTTGATCAATTAATTAGAGCAGAAATATCTTATTCTTTCAAAAAGGGTATTATGGTAATTTTCCCCGAAAAATCTCGAAATTTGAAAATTGTGATTTGACTAATATTTTGACATGAAATTGATCGTCTAGATGTCAAAATTCCAACGCAACTGACGGTTTGTTGTTCTGAGTCCTGATAATCAAGATATAGACATTTTAAGGTGAGTGATATTTTCGTAAATATGATAACTCGGGATTTTAACCTAAAGGAGGACTTCTCATTATCAATTTTCAGAATTCATTCTCTCCTTCTCTTCCTCTCACGCCGCCGCCGCCCCCATTGAAGACTCCCGAAAGGTTTGCTCGATTTCCTTCATCAATTGGACGTTAATCCGTGTTTCGATCTCGGATTCAGAGTGGTTGGGGACTACCTTTGTAATCAAAAGAGGTAATTTTTCTCCCCTTGATTTCCCCTAGTGCCGCCGACCCTCTTAGGGTTTGTGGGAGTTGATTTCTTCATCAATTCTTGTTAATAGGTATCCGTTTTGATCGTGGGAATTCATTAGTCAAGGTTCGTAGTCTGGATCCATGATTTCCTATCATTGGGTGAGTATTTAGATTGGTTTTTCATTCTTTTCAAATCTGGAATTTTGTTTTATTTATCAAATTTTAAAGTTCTTGAACCTTTTCAAAAAAACCCATTCAATATTGCCTTTTGTTAATTAATAGTAGGCCTAAAACTTAATCGGTGTTAATCCCTTTTGCCAAAAACCAAAACCTATCAATACCGATCACCCAGAACCCGAAACCAAGGTCACGGTTTGGTCTCGGTAATTTTTCTCCCCTTGATTTCCCCTAGTGCCGTCGACCCTCTTAGGGTTTGTGGGAGTTGATTTCTTCATCAATTCTTGTTAATAAGTATCCGTTTTGATCGTGGGAATTCATTAGTCAAGGTTCGTAGTCTGGATCCTTGATTTCCTATCATTGGGTGAGTATTTAGATTGGTTTTTCATTCTTTTCAAATCTGGAATTTTTTTTTATTTATCAAATTTTAAAGTTCTTGAACCTTTCCAAAAAACCCATTCAATATTGCCTTTTGTTAATTAATAGTAGGCCTAAAACTTAATCGGTGTTGATCCCTTTTGCCAAAAACCAAAACCTATCAATACTGATCACCCAGAACCTGAAACCGAGAGCAAACCGTGACCCAAAGGTCACAGTTCAGCCACGGGAAAAGACAGCAGCGCCGTAGCTGCTGTCTTCCTCAAACGGAGGCCGTTCGTCGTTTGTCTTTTTCCCGATCTTCGAGCCGTTGAACCCCAATCTTTTTAACATATTTTGGTACTGTTTTAGCATGTAAATTAAATGTTTAGGACCCTTGTTTCAGGTCTGATTGGTGGTGGAACTAGCTTGGAATTTGGAATTTAGCAAAGATAATGTGAGTTAACGGTTTGGTCAACGGTGGGGTTTTAGAGAAATCTAAGGCTCTTACCGTAGTTTATTCATTTCATTATATTTAATCATGATATTCTGGAACGTTTGGATGAATTTGGACCATCGAAGATATCGTTTTCAATTTGAGAGAAATTAGATTTTTGGTTAGAGCTAAAATAGTCAATTTTTAGTAAAAGTGAGTTTTCTTTACATCGAATTGATTCTGATTGAGATGAATTTTAATTCTGGAAATTATGGAGTTTTAAGATGAGTTTTGATATTGTAATCATAAGAAAAATCTATTGGGAGAATTAATTTTTTCGGTTAGAACTAGTTTAGGTTTTTTCGATGAAAATTGAAGTTTTTAGATTCGAATTGCCTATGATTGATTATAAGTTTAAATCTGGAATTATTTGGAGATATTTGATGTTAAATACCTTGCGTTTTGAGTTAGGAAGCATAAAATTGCATTTTTCATGTTTCGGCAGTTTTCGGCAGCTTTGTGAAATTTATATATTGAGTTGGGGCTGCTGTGTTTTCATGCTTCTAATTGAATTTTATTTAACATTATCATGTGTATAATGTTGTTTGTGATGATATTGATGGCCAGTTTGATTATGCTTACTAGTGTTGAGGCTACGAGCTCAACACTTAGTCATTTTAGTTATGGAAAGGTCCATAACTGAGTACTAACGTTCATTGCTCGTATGAATGAAACATTAGGGGAATATCAGTTATAGTTGAGGCTATAACCAAGTACTAGGAAGTAGTAGTAGTTCCAAGGAACCGTCTTCTTAGTGGATTTTGTGAATGATAGTGTTTGTTAAGTTAAAGCATGTTAGTAGTTCGGAAAATTGATAAAGATTGTGAGAGTGTATGTTTGGGATGTCTTGGGTAAGAAACTAGTGAAAGTTGTCTACCTATGTAAAGTAAGTTTTATTGAGAAACCTTGAATATGGAACCCGGTAGTGTTGCCTATTCATGTAAAAAGTTATTATGTATTGCCTTGAATATGGAGCTAGTTAGAGTTGCTTATTCATGTATGAGAATGAGATTATGAAAAGTGTGGATATTTACAATGGTTATGCGAACGGAAATATTGGTGATCTAAGTGAGATTGGTGGTTAAAGGTATTGAATATGGAATTAGTGAGAATTGCCTATTTATGTAAGCGAGTAAGACTTGAAGTTTTAAGTGATTTTTGTGCCTTAGATGTTATTGGAGAGTTTTTGAGTGCTTGGGACTCGGTTTGAATTGTTAAAGACTATCTAAGACTTCATCTTTGATTAAGTCGTTTTCTCACTGGCTTTAGCCTCACAGGGCTATATTTTTTTTTCAGGTAACAATGGACCGAGAGGTGGCGGTTGATGAAGTGGAAAAGAGGAGGGGTTCATGTCGTGGTGGCCACCTATTGCTTATTTATTATTCATTTTATTAATGAGTACAGAATTGAAATTTCTAATGGTTTTTAGTTGAATTATTTGAGTTTGAGAATTTTTTTTTTTTTTTTCTGAATGGTTAAAGGGTAATGTTTTAGTTCATTTGATTTTGTTTAACTTTTCAACTCCGGAGTTATTGTTTTTATTTGATTGACTATTGGTTGAGGATTTTCATATTTTTCAATAAATGTCATTTATTGAGTCTTCCGCTGCATTAATTATGTCTGTTTTAAACTCTAAAAAAGTCGGGTCTTTACAATTAATTCATTCAAATGTCCATAATATTATTAATCATTGAATTTTATAAACGTAGGCGAAAACGACACTCAAATCGGATTTATAACAAAGAAATTAGAGCTAAAATACAAATTCCATGCGAATACCACTCAGGAGACGACACATGGCGCTGTAGGATTGGATAGATGACGTCAAGCGATGGATCGCTACCTCCTCAGAGATGGCTCACTCATTGCTTCAGCGATGGCTCGTTACGCGTCAAGCGACGACTTGCTCTAGTCTTTTCTGCGCTCGCAGCTTGACGGCTTGAAGATATCAGATTAGACTTTATCACGATTTTGGCTTCCTTTTCACCTATTTAAAGCCTCATTCACTCCCAATTTCAAAATCTCTTCTCCCTCTATTTTTCTTAGGTCTTTTAGATAGTTTTTATTATGTTTTCTAGCTAGTTTTCTTATTCCAACTAGAGATTTATCAAGGTTAGGTTCATGAATTTGTGAGGTTTTGTTCTTCAATTTAATTCCTATTTTCTCTTTTTTCATGTTTTCTCTTTGCATATTTTGTTGTTGAATTAATTGTTGTGCAAAAAGGGCCCTTGGTCCATTGATTAATATTTCATATTGCTAATTAGAACATTTAAAGGGTTAATTTCAGTATTAGACAAATTAATGTTGTTTATTTCAAAAAAACACAATCTTTTATATATATATCAAAACTACCCAAAACCACCACTAGGAAAATTAAATTACATTGTGAAAAGATGAAACATACCCTGATAAATCTTCCTTAATTAAATGATATGTAATTAATGAGATATAGTTATTAGGAGAGATAAAAGGGTAATACGGTAAACACTAAAATCGGAATCCACCAGAATCGCCACCATAAATGGTGTTTTATGGGTAAATCTGATATTGATATGAAACAACCATTAAAACTGAAATTAGGTGAATTAAAGTGGTTATTAGTGTAATTAATTCACATTTAAATCCGTAATTGTTTTAATTGTTCTAATACAAGTAGCATAATAACATAAATTGATTAGAATACTATTTTGTTTATGTTATGAGAATTTATGGTCTAACTTAAATGAATCGGTCGTACTGTGTTTGTTAGTTAGAATTGGGTTCTTCTCATCTTAATATTGTTAATGGGTTAAATCTTATTATCGTATTCTAAGGTTATCCGTTAATTAGGGAATAGTCATTAGATCGTATCTTGGCTAACGAAAAACTAAGGAAGAGCACTTATAAGTTGTTGATTGGTTTTGGCGACTTCCAACCAATTTAGAGAAGAATTTAGGAATGCATGTTTAGTAATCGATGATCAAATTAATGAACCATAACCGAGATTAATCTTTAGTTGGAAGCTTTCTTTATTGATTTATTATTCTCTTTATTTTGTTTTACTTTTATTTTATATTCAACAAACTCAAAACCCCCCATTTTTTGTTAACTTTAATTTAATTCCCAATTCCCCGTGGAGATCGACCTTACTCATCACTACTACAAATTTCTAATTCCAGGAGTAAGTATTTATTTTTGGTGGTTTCAACACCCATCAAATATTGGCGCCGTTGCCGGGGAATCGGTGTTAATTAAATTATCGTTTTTATTTTTATTTTATTTTATTATTTATTTTTTCTTTTTAATCACTTGTTTAGTGTTTCAGATCCTATGGCCAACGTTGACTTAACTTCTTCTAAATATACTCTAGTTGAAATTATTGAAGCGATGACTTTGAGAAAGGAACAACATGTGGATTCAAATATAATCTACGCCGCATCTTACCCTGTAACCAACGTGTATGAAAAGACAATCATTACGAGTATGACAATTCAGTTAGAGGATTTCAAGGCCGACAACAAATGTATTACGATCCATACTCAAATACTTATGAATCTGGATGGAGAGATCATTCAAATTAGAGTTATGGATCAATGCCATATTACCAAGAATTTCAACCTCCATATCTCAATCCACCTCAACAATCCACTTTTCAGACGAGTCCAGGTTTAGTAGAAAATTTTAATTCTTTTGCTACTAACACTCAACTGTTTCACTAGGACACACAGACAAATATCAAGAATATATATGACAACAAGAGTCAAGAATTTAAAGACATAAATGAGCCAACTCGTATCTTCAATGAGTAGATTGAAATCTCAAGGTAGAAAAGAACCAGATTTCAAAGAGACAGAGCATGGATGCACCTTAGAAGAGGATGAAAAGGAAGTTGTCTCTCCAACTTTAATTGATCATCATCCTAACGTGGTTGAAAGTGAGCAAATAATGGCGGTAATAGAAATTCCTGATTTTCCTTCTAACATTGTCAAATCTTTTTAGGATAAAGAAGAAAAAGGAGATGACATACAAAATAGAGTTTGATGGAGAAATCAACAATTTAAATAACAATGACTCCATGATAAATTCTACTAAAAAATTTTCCTATTTTGTTATGACTGACATAGTTGATCATCTAACTTGTGAAATTTTCAAAATTTTAAATGATGATGAATTAAATGATACTTTACATGAAATTTTCACTGTTTCAGGATTACGATTATTGATTAGGAAGTTTGTCAAATTAATATGGGATGTGTTTTGACCAGAAGAAGCAACACTGTCTAGCCATAGACGTTAAATAGAAGGCGCTTTTTGAGAGGCAACCCAAATTTCTATGCTTTTTATTATTTATTTTCACTACAAAAAAAAATCAATTTGCGACCAGAAATTTGCGACCAGAAGGTCGTTTTTTTGTTAGAATGCGACCAAAAAGCAACCAACATGGTGGTGGCAAAAAAGCTGGTCGTTCCTAACTTTTGTGTGGCCGTTTAGTGTCACAAAAATACGACCAGAACAGTTTGGTCGCAATAAAATAAACATTTTCAAAAATGACCAAATGGTCACTTAAAAAGGGACCATTTGGTCGTAATTTAAGTTGAAGATAAGTGACCAGGTGGTCCCACAATAAAGTGACCAAATGGTCACGTTTCAGTCAAGATATTTGCGACCAAGAGGTCGTTTTATTTATACCAAATTGCGACCAACAGGTCGTTTTATTTATATCAAATGGCGACCAAGGGGTCGTTGTATGTATAATGAAATGCGACCTCTTGGTCGCTTTATATTATATTTTTTTTAATTATTTAATTATTTATTTAAATTAAATTATTTCATTTGTAAATAGTATTTTAATTTTATTTCATTTAAATTTATTTATTTATTTATTTATTTAATTAAAAAATAAAGAAATGAAATTAAAATAAAACTATATATAAATAAATTTCCAAAATAATGTACTGTACAGAATAAAAGAAATGTAAACTACTACGGAGGAGCAGGGGGTGGTGGAGGCGGCACCGATGATGAAGACCAGGGATCTCGGGGCCCGAAGAACGCTGCCAATGCAGCTGCGACCTGGGCCACAACATGGGCCTGAACATCCGCCTGAATCGAAGCGCGCATATCCGCCATAGCAGTGTGAAGCTGCTGAACCTCCTCTTGCAACCGCTGCTCCGTCGTAGTAGGGTCGGAACTCGTGCTCGCTCCACCGCGCTGAGGTCGAGGCACATCGGTGTACAGTCGTCTATCGTACGAGCCGAGGCCTGGAACTGATCCATCAGGCCTAACCCCTCCAGCAGCCTCCAAGAATGCCTCCTTACGGTCTTCCTGAGTCGGTTGCGAGTCAGGTGTGGGCAACCGCTGACTCAATGACTCCGTGAAACGCTCCTAAATTTTTAAAATTCAAAAGATAAAATATTTAATATATAAGTTAGAAAGAATAGTAAAAAAAATTAAATAATTGAAAAACTAATTAAATACCTAAACTTCTCTCGCCCTATCGTCGACGATCGTCCCGTCCTTTTTTGTGTGCAGAATGAGATGTAGCTCATCAGGTGGGATAGGGCGACCGTGCTTCTCTTCCTAAAAATAGTAGAGAGATTGAAAAGGAAAAAAGTATATTAATAATTAATAATTAATTAATCAAGAAAAGATAATAACAAAAAAGTACGTAAAAGAAGAAACAAAAAACATACCAATCGACGATGGTGCTCACTGTGGGTCCGGGCCCCGGCTGTGTGTTTACTGGGATTCTTCGCACTGTTGGTCTTATTCCTGTTTGACACTGCCTTGCCCTGGGGAGTGTTCAAACTGGCGATCAGCCGTGCGTGCTACTCCTCGCTCATCCACACGGGTCGTTTGTCAGCTTGTTTTTTGCGCGCCCGGTACATGAGGTCCTTGAATCGATCCTGGACGTGATTGCCCCACAGGGGGAACAATCTACCGTTCATGATATCGGAATCGATAGAAGGAAACTTGCCCTAAAAAAATTCAAATAAAAATTAGTTAAAGTAATCAATTTATTATGAAAAATTTAAAAATTAAGTAATTATAAAAACAATTGATGTTAATTACCTTCCAATTGTCGTACATCCGACGTTTCTCCGTCGTCGGAATCTTCTGCCAGCGAAGCTCGCTGGGTAGAGTCATGCTCTGGAGGACCTCACGAAACCGTTTTGATACGGTTGTATGCGGCTCCAATCTGCAAAAAACATTAACCATATTGTGGTATTAGATTAAACAAAATTGTTTATATTTATCTATTTATTTACAATTAGTAAAATGATTTAAAAAATAATTAATTAGAACAATAAACAAAACTTAGATATCCCCCTCAATCCGAAGGGTAGAGGATGCGGCCCGAGGAGGCTGCGAGGAAGAAGTGGATGGGCCAGGTGCATCTGACTGGGTGGCAGTCCCTGAAGTCGTGGCCTGGGAGTCCTGCGCCAACCGTGGTGTTGCAAGCGTCGAATCCTAAACCGGTGAGGGCTCTGAATGATCGGGAGTGAGATCATCTCCCGTCTCGTATTGTGCGAGGAGTATGGCCAACTCATCAGTCCTCAACTCATCAGTAGTAGGGGGCCGAGGAGTCTCGTCCTCAGGCTCGTCTGACTGGGGAGGATGTCGTCCGGCCGTCATAATCCTAAATTAAAATAAAACAAAAAAAAAAAAGCAAATTAAATCAAGTAACTAAATTATACTAATTAATTAATTTTAATTAGTTTAATTAATTAAAGTAAAATTAGACTAATTAAAATGAATTAATTAAATAATCTTAATTAAATTAATTAAATAATTTTCAAGAAAGTTTAATACTTAAACAAAATTATTCTAATTAATTAATCTAATTGTACTTTACTTTAATCAAATTTAACTAAAATTAAGTAATTAAACAATTTTTATTTAATAATTACACTCATTGAAGTAGTTAAATGTAGTTTAATTAATCTAACTTAGTTTACTTTAATTTAATCAAAATTAAACTAAAATTAATTAATTAAATTAGTGTAATTAATTAATTTAAACTACTTAAGTATAATTGAAGTTAAACTATTTCAATTAATTACCCTACTTAAACTAATTGATTAAATTAAAGTAAACTAAATTACATTAATTAAACTAAAATTAAAATTTAAACTAGTGTAATTATAAATTAATTTAGTTTAATTTTTTAATTTTAGTTTAATTTTATTAAATTAAAGTAAACTAGCTTAAATAAACTAAATAAGTAATTAAACTAAATTAGATTAAGTAATTAAATTAATTACTAATTAAATTGAATTAAAGTAAACTAAGTTAGATTAATTAAACTATTAGATTAAGTAAACTAAAATTAATTAAATTAAAGTAAATTAAGTAATGAAGAATTATAGGGAATTAGATTAATTGAACTAAAATTAATTAAATGAAACAAACATTAATTAATAAAAACTAAACTAAACTAAACTAATTAATTAAATTAAACTAAATTAAAATTAGATTAAGTGAACTAAAATTTATTAATTAATTAAAGTAAACGAAATTAGATTAATTAACCGTAAGTAAAACTAAGTACTTAATTAAACTAAATTACATTAATTAAACTAAAATTACTTAAAGTAACAAAATTAAACTAAACTAATTAATTAGTTAATGTAAACTAAAATGCTATGAATTAAACTAAAGTAAACTAAGTAATTGATTACACAAATTTAGATTCATTAAACTAAAATTAATTAAATTAAAAAAATTAAACTAAACTAATTAATTGAAAACTAAAAACTAAAACTAAGTAAACTAAATTCTTAAACTAAACTTAAATTTTATACGAAAACTAACCTCGTAATAGAAACTGGGATTGGAGGTTGAGGGTTTTAGGTTTAGAATAAGAACGGGAACGGGAAAAAATAACGGGGAACGGGAGAGGGGAAAGAGAGAAAAGAACGAAAAGAGAGAAAGAAAAAGAGAAAGGAAGAAAAGAAGAAACGGGGGAAAGGAAAACTGATGGGAATTTAAATCAGATTTTGCGACCAACTGGTCGCAAATATGTAATCATGACTAAAAACGAAAGGTCGTGCTTGCTGGGGACATTATGACCATCTGGTCGCAATTTTCCACATATTTGCGACCACAAGGTCGCATTTATTCAAAAAGTGACCATATGGTCGCCAATTTGCTATTATCCACAACAGCTGTCATATCACGCGTCCCATCAAAAATTGCTACCATCTGGTCGTAAATGTTAAATTCACCGCCAAGTTTTGCAACCAAATGGTCGTAATAGTTAAATTCACCGCCAAAGATTTGCGACCAGATGGTCGCACTTATGAAATAAACCGCCAAAAAATTAATGCACATTTTATAATATCCCTTCATTTTTGCGACCAAATGGTCGTAATTTAACTTATATTTTTTGAAAAAACTTAATTCTATTTACACAAATGCGACCAAGTGGTCGCATTTCACTTCTAAATTACTACCATCTGATCGCAAATCTTAATATATATATATATATATATATATATATTTTTTTTTTGACTTTCATTAAAGAAATAGTTTCAATAAAACATACAGTGAATCATAAAGTTACAAAATATCTTCTTCATCATCCTCAGTGTCTTCGGTCGTCGCTTCTTCTTCTTCTTCTTCTTCTTCATCGGATTCATGGTCTTGAATAAATTCAGCATCTATGTCACGTGCGCGAGAAGTGGAAGCATTTGTATCATCATCATGCAATGTTATCGTTCCATCGTTCAAAGGACGAACAGTACTTCCATTCTGACCATCGTCGATTACACGACATCTTATCTCATCTTCTTGAAAAGCACCAGCTTCCTCTGCATGTTCGTCTTGCTCGGATATGTTTTCCTCTACCTGGGTGGTTTAACTTTACAAACAACTAACCAATCGTCCAGGATCTCGTCTATTAATCTGGATAGTTTAGATAATAAACTTGCAACGCCTGTGAAGCTAGGACAAACCTATCAGCGGTGCGCATATGCTTAGACTTGTTTACCTCCATGATTTGTAAATGATCAATCTTACGGACTCCGCCTCTTCTGGTTGTCTCGAACCAAGTGCGATTGAACGGAACAATGCGTTTCGGTCGCCGGACTTGCGTATTGAATCTCAAGAATCTCATCGATTACTCCAAAGTAATCGTCTTCGTTTGTGCCGAACACCTGACCTTTTATGCAAACACCACTGTTGTTTGTTGCCCGGTTAACTAAGTGCGCCTTCGTTTGAAATCTGTAACCGTTATCGACGTATCCAGTATACGACCTTGCAATCCGTCCAGGTCCCTTTGCCAAAGAAATAATGCGAGGATCATCTACCGGTATTGTAGGGGAGTCAACCTGTCATTGATCATATATAGTTAAGTTAGAAGCTCTAAGAACAAATTGATATCGTTTTCTTTTCTTCAATTTACAATAATTAACTCACGTATGCACTGAACCATGAACGAAACTCTTTGTCGATTATGGACCCCTCCTCAGCGGCTGTAATACCAACTCGTGTCATTCGAACGTATACGTTTAGAAATAATCTGTATGTTACATAAATAGTTAGGAGATATTTGAAATAGTTTGTAATAGTTTTTAGGCGATGAAATAATGTGAAGTTACGAACTCACTCTATATAAGGCTCGATTTCTGCGCAGTTGCATAACACGTACGTCTGCATTACGTGATACTCGGAATCGGTCAACGGCCTACGCACTGATCTTCCAAGTGTCATTCCAGGTTCTGTAAAAATCGGCAAGTCGTTTACGTCAACACCTTCGAGTAAATTTTCGACAATGTTTCGTTTAGCTGGTCGAAACTGCTCTGCAATGTGTTGATCAAAGTAGTACGAACAAAATGTGGTGGTCTCTTGCGTAAGGTACGCACTACAGATAGATCCTTCTACATTTGCTTTATTTCCGACCGTCTTTTTCAACCGACGTAAGTACCTGTGGGTACAATGTAGAAAACAATTACATTCGCTCACCGTGTATTTATACGTGTACATTTACAAGTTAAATGTGATTACCTTTCAAATGGGTACATCCAGTGTAATGTACCTAGGACCACCCAAGAATGCCTCGTATGGAAGATGCACGGGTAGATGCTCCATGGAGTCAAAAAATCCAGTGGGAACATTCGCTCCAACTTACAAATAATAACAGTGATCTCCGAACTCAATGAAGCCACATTAGCTTCATTCAGCTCTGTACATGTCAAGTCCCTGAAAAAAACACTCAACTGTGCAAGCGGCTCCCAATGTCTGTTCTCTAGGAACGGCCTGAACGCGACAGGCATCAATCGTTGCATGAATACATGACAGTCGTGGCTTTTCATCCCGAACATGATATGTTTTTGATGGTCTATACACCGACTCAAATTAAAACATATCCGTCTGGGAATTTGATAGATTTGATCCATTCAAATAATGTTTTCTTTTCCTCCGTCGTCAACATGTACTTTGCTTTTGCGTAATTATCATTGTCGTCAGGCTCCAACTCAGGACGGTTACATATCTCCCGTATATCATAACGTGCCTTCAGATTGTCCTTTATTTTTCCCGGAACATTCAATATCGTATTGAAACTGTTGTCGAAGAAATTCTTCTCGATATGCATGACATCCAGATTGTGTCTAATCAGTAGATCTTCCCAATACGGTAGATCCCAAAAAATACTCCGTTTCTTCAAACTCATGTTTTTTCCGGCAGCATTGTTTGCACTATCTTCACCGGCCACTATTACCTTCTTCATCCCTAAAGCATCTATACCGTGTAGAATCTGCCTTCCACTATACATTGTCGGGGGGGTTTCTTTTCTTACTCGTCGACCCTTCTTCCAGTCACTACTGTTTGAACGAAACGTATGATTTAACGGCAAAAATCGACGGTGACAATCAAAGCAACAAGTTTTCCGACTATTTCTGAGATAAAATGCATCTGTGTCTAGCATGCAATGTGGACATGCGTATTTCCCTGCCGTACTCCATCCTTTAAGAGGATGAGATCGAGGTCCACACAATTAACTACTGACTACGCAAAACAATAACGAAAACTAAACTAAATACTAAAAAATATATATGATTAAAGCAATTTAAATGTCAACATACCTGACAACATTGAATACGCGGGGAAGTCACTGATCGTCCAGATTAGCGCGGAGCGCATCAAGAAATTTTGTTTCTTCGAAATATCGTACGTCATAACACCATCAGTCCACAACCTTTTCAACTCTGCACTAAGTGGTTGCAAATACACATCGAGTTTCTGTTTTGGACTTTTCGGCCCAGGTACGATCACTGTTAGAAAAATCACCGGTTCTCTCATGCACATCGAGGGAGGCAAGTTATACGGGGTTACCATGACTAGCCAAACTGAATATTGTTCCCCAAATGCCCCGAACGGGTTAAAGCCATCCGTGCATAAGCCCAATCTGACGTTTCTCGGATCTTGTGCAAAATCAGGATGACAATTATTTAAATGCTGTCATACCGCTGCATCTGAGGGATGTCGCATAACACCGTCATCATGTGAATGCTCGTGATGCCATCTCATGTGCGAAGCTGTTACATCCGATGCATACAACCGTTGCAGACGTGGGGTCAGCGGTAAATAAAACATGCGAGCGTACGGAATCAGGCTGCGTTTCCCTTGTTTATATCTTGGGAGAAAACAGAATTTGCAGTGATGCAGGTCTTCATCCACGTCCCAGTAAATCATGCATCCGTTTCGACACGAATCTATTTTCTTCACGGGTAATCCCAGACACTCTACTAGCTTTTTCGTGTCGTACAAACTGTGGGGCATATTATTTTCTTCTGGAGCGCATCGCCGAAACCACGATGCAATCGAATCAAATCCTCTACCGGGTATGTTGTACTGCGCCTTTATATTTAAAAGTTCTGTAGCAGCAGTAAGTTGACTTACCTCACACCCGTCGTACAATGGTCGGCTGGCTGTCCTTAGCATCTCATGCATCTTACGTGCTTCCGGATTCATTTCCACTTCAACAGCTCTTTCATCTTCGTCTACGTTCAAACTTTCAAGGATATTTTCATTGCCCCCATACCCCGCACCCTCAAGTATCATTTGCTGCATCTGACCACAATGTTGTTCATCATTTCATTCTTCGACATCAACCCCGACATTCGAGCTGCTACCCTCGTATTGTCTCGATTCCTGTAATGCAGCGTCAAACATTTCCTTTGTTTCCCCCTGATACACCTAGTGATAATAGTTCTGCACAAATCCCCGACTGTAAAGATGCACCTTCACATCTGTAACCGGTATGATTCTCCTATGGTCGCATTTCCTGCAAGGGCAGCTTTCCACCATACTTTTCATAATAGACAGTTGTCATGCAGAACTCAACAAACTGTTCAACCCCTGCGACGAACTCATCGTTCAAATACCCGTCTATCAACCGAACATACATCCACTCTCTCATTTTCTTTTTTCTTAATGCTAACAAACAATGGGTGGAGGGGTTTTTATAATGGACTCCTCTGCTCATTTGCGACCAGATGGTAGTATTTTTGCTACCACCTGGTCGCAGTTTCCCGCCAAATTTTCCCACCATTTTCCTCACTGCTCCGGGTCACATCAAGTCAGAATTTACGCTCAAAAAACCATTTTTGCAACTTTTGACGAATACCTTCTATTAGTGCAGTCACTGGTAGTTCCCTATCATCAACAAATACACTATTGATTGATTCTGCAATATTTGTGGTCATAATACTATATCTATTTTTCGGCGCATAAAAACGTGCCCATTTATCCAGACCAATGTCATTTTCTAAGTATTCACACACACCAGAAAACACACCAAGTGCTCCCCAATAATATTGGAAAACAGACTCTCGATAAGCCTTGGCAGTAGGAAAGAAAACCTTACTAATTTCATCATTTTTGAACTTATGGACAAGATTCAAACTCAGATGGTGTATGCATACCATGACTCGCATTCGGAAAGACACTCACAATAGCTTTCTTGATACTCTTGTGTCTATCTGAAACAAACACCAGATCTTGAACATCTCCAATTGCACCGTTAAGTTTCTCCATAAACCAATTCCATGATTCATCAGTTTCTCTGTCCACAATACCAAACACTATTGGATAAATTTGATTGTTTCCATCTAAGCATGTGCTAACTAGCAATGTTCCCCGATATTTCCCTTTAAAAAATGAACCATCCAGCGCAACTACCGGGCGTATACAACTACGAAATCCCCTGATACATGGCCCAAATGCAATGAATAGATATTTGAAGTGACAATCATCTTCCAATTCAATACGATAAATGGTTCCAAGATTTTCACATTTCACCGCTTCACAATACGGCCACAATAGATTGTAAGACTCCTCATGAGATCCCCTTACAACCTCATAAGCATCCTCTCTTGCTCGACACGCCCTATCATAAGATACGTTAACACCGTACTCCGTTTGCATGTCGTCCATTATATTTCTCGATGTATATCGACGACTATAATTTTCAAGTTTACTTCGAATAATGTCTCCGACTACCTTACTGCTTGCTTGTCGGTGATCATGGTTAAACACAGAAAGTAAGCATGAATGAACATCTACAAACTTTGTAACAAAGAAAATAGCACTGGTTTATAAACTCACAGCCCGTAATCTCCACTTACAATTTGAATCAACACATCCGACCGAGTATAAAGTCTTCGTCGATTTTTTCACTTTAAACTCAAAGTTTCTTCCAATCGCTAGCCTCGATAACTTACTTACTAAATCTTTCTTAGATAAAAATATGCAACCAATTCCAAATTCTTCAATACAAACTGTTTCCTTTGTATTCATCACTGAATATTTATTCTGATCACAAACCATGTTGTTCAAATCAGAAGTATGAAGTTGACCTTTTCCCTTGTCATCTCGTACTGTAATATGATTACTCGGTTCACAATCATGGGTATCATTCATCTCGATTTTCACTCACACTGTACCCCGCTCTGTATGAACATCGTGGAAGTCAAATGCATCATCCAATCCAGGAAAACGATCATTATCATGCATAACCTTGTCAGAATCCTTGTTCCTATTCTCCCAATCAACCCTAACCTTACCATCATTATTTCCTAAATCGCAGGGAGCAATATTAGCATCCAACGAAGTCATAGATGCTATTTTACCAGAATATAAATAAGGATTCTGGTTGTTGGTTGGATTTCGTCCACTCATCGTAACTAGGTCTCTGGGTGCGTAGGATACACATATAGGATCCAAAGGTTCAGAACCCATAGAGTAAAACTGCAACTCAGAATCATTTCTAATTTCAAAAGGAGGACATACTGTTGCAAACTTGTATATGCATTTCATATTTATAGTCATCAATGCAGGGTCAGCTCCTACAACTTCAAATAGTCTGTCTAATAAATTTGAAAAACTTATACTCTTATCCACAAGTATTCCTCCCAACGAGCCTCTAATATAGTCGTACCCAGAAGCATCCCAATGTCCACCATAACGAACAAATAGTCTTACCATTGTCATCTACAAAAAATATTATAAAATTCAATCAGCTTATATGAACATTCTCTCTATCCAAATGATCGGTCAGATCACAATTAATGATCGGTCAGATCACACGTAATGATCGGACATCACTGAATATGATCAGTCAGATCACTCTTAATGATCTGACCGATCATCAGCAATTATTGGTCCGATCATTGAGTATGATCGGTCAGATCACTCTTAATGATCGAACCGATCACCAGCAATGATCTGTCATTGCCTGTTCTTATGATCGGTCCGATACTTGGCAATAATAGGACCGATCATGGTAATGATCGGTCAGATCATTCAATCTGTTATAAGCGATTATCTGACCGATCATTGTATATGCTCGGTCCGATCATTGTTTATAATCGGTCAGATCATCGCTTATAATCGGACTGATAATTTGGATCTGACCTATCATTCATCGATAAACAGATCCGAATAAGGACAAAAAAACCTGAGATAACACGACCGTTTCTATGCTACAATGAAGCGAAATGATATAAGATCTTACCTTCTTCTTCCTTATGCAAGTTCAGAGAGAGAGAGAGAGAGTGTGTGAGTTTTTCTTCACTGAGAGAGATAAAGAGTAGTGTGATAATGAAAATAACAAAGCTGCATTGATGGCCTTTTGGACTTTTCACACGTGGTTGACATCAGCAGAAGGTCTTATTTATGATAATTGAAAAGTAAGGTTTATTTTCATTAGGGCCCAATTTTCGAGGTCATCTGTGCAAATTTCCCAAAGAAAAGCTGAAACTTGTGTTTTTTTTAAAAAAATTTAAAAGAAGGTAAGAAAATAATTTGTTTAAATGCCTTTTAGTTATTTGTAAATGAACCCATTTAATTTTAAATATTAGGTAGAGTGCCCCATGACTTGCAAACTTGTCCTCTTACTTATCTTTAAAACAAAATTCTTCCCAACAACTTAACCATCATTAGTTAAATCTAACCAAATTTAAATTAACACTTTAATCATGGTTAATTTGTCACCCGATCATAGTTAACCATTTTAACCTTTAATAACGACTCAAAACAATTCATTTAATAAGTTTAAAGTATAAATATCAATAATAAAACCCGTTTAACCAAATTATGAATTTAATTAAATAAACTAAATTAATTTCTAAAACCCGAGTCGTCACAATAATAAATATATAAAATAAAATAAATAAAAACTAGGGGAAAATGGAGAAAGGGTATGAGATTTTTACAAGTCGGTTTGGTTCGGTTCTTTATAAAAAAAAATCGAATCGGTTCGATTTTCCGATTTTTTCTTTCATCCCTAGTTTTTTGTGGATACTTAAAAAAACATAGAATTAAAAGCCTTACTTGCACTTCAATTTTCGAATAGCGCATTTATGGGGGGACAACACGTGTCAACAATTTAGCTAATAGTCACAATATGATCGGCATCTTAAATAATCTCTCGCAGAGGAGAAAATGAAAGAAACATTTTTTTAAATTTTGGACCCTAACGTTATAAAAGTTTCAATTCCACTCTCGACCTTTTATTTTATTTTAAAAATATATTTTATTGAGGAAATCACCCTTTAAAAAATATAATTGCAATTTCGATTAAGTTTAATGAAAATTAAAAGATTCATGCTATATTTAAAACAGTATTATTGTAATAAAAAAATAATTTCACGAACAAAGATATTTTAAAGAAAGAGCATTTTTTCCAACAAATGGTATTTTTTAAATAAGTTAAAAGGTTAGAGGTGGAATTGAAACTTTTAAAATTTTAGAAATAAAATTAAAACTAACCCTATAGTATAGGGGTATTTTGTATAATTTAACCCTATTTTTGAAATTTACAATTCTTAAAATGCTATTTTTAAAATACCCCAAAAATTAAATTTTGATAAAATCATGTCCCTTAAATCGCAATTTTGAGAAGCTAAAGGGAGGTTTTTTTTTTATATCTATTTTCTTATCGTAATCTGCTAACTTCCTTCCAAAAAAAATAGGTCCCCACTACAAACACTCGTTATATAAGTATCAATTAGGGTTAAATGCATGAATGACCCTTGCACTTTGAGTATTTTTCAATTTACATTATTGCAATTTTAATTTAAAAAAATTCACCCCTACACTTTTACAAGCCATCGAATGTTAACTTTATGTTTTTTACTTCCATCTTCCTCCCCTTCTTCTTGACTCACAAGCGTCAAACTTTATTCCAACTGAAAATCCAGAAACTTGTGAGTAAGCCTGCAATTTCAAAAATTTACTCTAAACTTCAAACTCAAGTGATAAAACTTGGTTTTATGAAGTATGTTTTCATTCACAATGCTTTGATTCACTTGTATTGTATTTGTTTTAGAATTTAATGTGCAAGACAAGTATTTGAGATAGTTCTTATTTTCAAGATGTAGTATCTTAGAATTCGTTGATAACTAGTTTTGTGAGAGATGGAAAATTTTATAAAGCCGAGAAAATGTCTATTCAAATGTCTGAGAAAGATGTGATTGTTGTATAAATATTACTGTAAAAATGAAATTGTCATATCCAAACCCCACGAATACATGTTGTTTCCTAAAACAATTTGTTCCCTCTATGGTGCTAAGGAATAATGAACAATTATCTCTCAGGATAGGACGAATTACTAACCTGTGATGTAGAATCAACGAATTCAATAGTATCAGAAATCGTACAATGAAAACGAAAAACAAGAATAGATTTGGCAGAGGAAAACAAATATGGAATGTAAAGTTTTTTATATTCTATTTTTTAAATAATCTACCAACCTATTTATAGACTATTTGTGGTCATTTCAAAGAGTCATAAGAGTGGTGATTATCTACTACAAAAATGAAAAACCACATCATTTGATAAAGAGTTGTAACTATTTACTCAAATGAACAAAGAAGACATCTCTTGATAAAGAGTCGTGACTATTGGTTCAAAATGAATAAACACAAACCATTTATCAAAAGTTGTGTCTCTTTATTTAAAAAAAAATTTACTCAAAAATTCTGTCAATCCCCCCACATGAATAAAATTTATTTAAAAGGAAAAATTGTACGATTACTCTTGAAGAATAACCACATTCGGAGAAGTAGTTAGAGACTTTGAACTTTCCTTAGTAAAGAACTAACAGATTTACTTATTGATCAGCAGTTAATATACTTTGAACTATCAATGTTTGTAGTAAACCAAGTCATTAGTAATTACGTAGTTATCTTCCAAAATACTATTGGTTCTCATGTTTTTATTCGTTTTGGCCTTAAATACCGCCTGGTTTCATGAGTATTTTAGAGAATTTAGCCTTACAAAACTCTCATAAAAGCGGCCCATTCTCACTCACGTAGGTGATTTCTATAAAGAGCTTCACATTTACTCCTTTCATAACAAACTATAGAAACCATTAGAAGCATAGCTTACCCTGATCGAAAATTTACATTGTCTCATCATAAGAATGGGTAAGAGATAATTTCTCTGTAGTGCTTATCAAGTTATTCAGAAAATTGATCTTCCATTGAACTTAGATCTTGGTTGGGATCTCCAGTCAACTAAGTTAAGTTTCCTCTCTAAAAACTTTTATTTCATAGGCTTCAAACCCATTCTCTTTGATGAACTTTCAACCACCTCTCTATTAAAGACCTTTTATTAAGTGGATCCACAACAATATTATCTTTTGGCCTTACAAATCAAAATGTGATAATTCCACTAAAGAGTAATGGTTTATTGTATCATGTTTTCGACATATATGTCGAGATTTACCATTTTAAATAAAATTTTATGTTTTTTTTAATAGCTACTTGCTAATACTATGCATACAAAATATGAGTATGACTTGTATAATTAACTTAGCTTGCTTACGACATATGTTATATCATGTCTTGCAACTCATGACATACATTACGCTACATATTATATGATAATATTCTATTGAGATATACTTTCTCAATTTTTTTAGGCACCCCCACAATTTCACAGATGTGTAGAGGTTTTCTATCGCTCCACTTATCATAGAAAATTCTACGTGATTTATGAAACTCGTTGATACAAAAGTTTCCCCACAAGTTTTGGAAACTTAACAAAATAAAATAAAATTATATTGCCCAAAAATCAGTTACATGCTTATAAAATAGACTCAAATTTATGAATCAGAACATAAATAAACAAAGTCTTTTTGAAATTGACCAATCATAACAAAGAAAATGCTCATACAATCACATGTGCACAGAGAACCGAAGCCTTAAAAATTATATAAACAAATTCATAGAGATCAAAACTTTTATACATAAAACTGAAACCACTAGTTCTAATTTATAAAATATTGTAAAGTAAAAATAATGCATAATTCTAACTTCTAATGGTTCTCTTTCACTATCACACACACAAATATGAGTATAAAAACTCACTTAAAGATATCAAAGATATGGAAGTTTTAAAACTCTTTCAATTAACAATTTACCCATATATATATACCAAAAAAACACGAACAACAAAGTTTGTAAGTCTTTTGTCTATACTGTCATGGAATATCAAGATAAAAATTAAAAGAAAAAACGGTGTTGTACGTTGTTTTTTTTCCGACAATATTATAAACAAATATCAATTTAATTTGTCTGAACGTAATTAATAAAGGAAAATTAGGTGGATAACCACTTTTCATATCTACATAATAAAAAATAGCCACCAATTTAAAAATAAAACTTTGCAGACACTTTTACATATTTTCAGGATATTTTGCATTATTTGTTCCCTAATTTAACCCTTTTACTCTCTCATATTTGTTGGCCTATTTATTGCTCATTTTCTTTCATGGGTGACTTTTTATTTAATCTAGGAGTCTAATTACTAATGCATTTAATCTTCTTTATTCATATTTGCTTACGCATTTATTGCCGGATAATACTTCCATCCTTCCCAGTAAGTAGGTGATACATGCTTCCCAATGACATGGACCTTTATTTTTTTTACATGTGTATCTTCTTTTATTTAATATAATTTTTATTAGATATTAAAAAATCTCACCAAAATATCATACAAATTTCTCTCTCCTAATTAATAGGATTTACTTTTTAAAAACTTGTCTTTTCATTTTCTTTACTTACTGATCTCATTTGACAGAGAAGAGTTTTCTTCCAGATTTTGCTTCCAATCTAGATTTGCTCTTATCAATGGCCTAATCTTACAAATCCACCAAGCAACATATATAGTTCAGGTTAGTTTTGATCTTTTTTCCACTGTTTTTTTACTTCAAATATATATTTATAGATATTTCCCCCCCTTTTTCTCTTCCATTCTATAACTTTTTAAACGTATAAATCATGATCTTTTCAATATATGCTTTAGATATTTTATTTTCTTTACATATAAATTATAGATTAAAATAGTTATATTTGTTTCTTTTATTAGTGTAATTAAACATTAAAATTAGTGTTGTACTAGAAGATTTTTCTCCACATGTGAGTGCATATATTAATAATTTATGGATTATTAATTATATTTTTTATGCATAACTTTTTTAATGTTATTATTTGAAGTTATGGAGAACATAAAAGATCCAAATTTACATGGTCAACCACTTAGTAATTTTGAAGATTGTTTGCAAGATAATATGGAGCCTACTATCAATGTCAACTTGAAATTGAAGAGCCAAAGATAGAATGGAATTTAGTTCCGATGAAAGTGCATATAAATTATATGTCAATTATGGAGTAAGCGTTGGTTTTAACTTAAGGAAAAAACATAAAAAAAAAAAAGAAGAAAAATGGAGATATTTAAAGAGTAGTTTTTTCTTGTTCAAAAGAAGTATTTCGCAAAGTGAACTAGCAGAATAGAAAATAGTTCATTTACTCGACCAATTTCTAGGACAAGATGTAAAGCACAAATATCTTGTTTTGCTTGGAAAGAATGGTCAATACAAGGTTGTGTCTTTCAACAAAAACCATAATCATGACCTTGAAAGAACACCAATGAAGCATATTTTGAAGGTCAATAGAAGCATTTCTGATGCTCAAAAGTCTTTAGCTTATGATGCTGATAGATCAGAAATCTCAATTAAAGCAACAATGAAGTTGATGAGTAGGGGAGTTGGTGGTAGAGAACATTTAAGATTTTTGGATAAAGATTATCAAAATTATATACATAGAGAGAGAAAATCAAGAATTGAAAAAGGAGAAGCTAGAGCAATATTGCAGTATTTTCAAAAAAGACAAATGGGAAATTCTTCCTTTTTGTATGATTGCAACTTGATGAAGATGATTTGATTACTAATATCTTTTGGACAGATGCACGTTCTATTTTTTATTATGAACTCTTTAGAGATGTTATTTGTTTTGATACTACTTATCAAACAAATGAACTTGGTCGACCATTTGCACCTTTTATTGGAGTGAATCATCATAAATAACCTATGATATTTGGTGCAACTTTACTTTATGATGAAACTGCAGAATTTTTTAAATGGTTGTTTGGAACTTTTCTCGGTGCAATGTCTGGAAAGCAACCAAAAACAATTCTGATAGATCAATCTGCAGCAATGGCTAAAGCAATATCTGATACCTTTTCTGAAACTCATCATCGACTATGTGTTTGGCATATTTTTCAGAATGCTACTAAGAATTTGAGTCATGTATTCCATAGATCAAAAGAATTTGTTCATGACTTTAATAGTTGTGTATATGATTTTGAAGATGAAGATGATTGGTTGTTAGCATGTGATCAAATGCTTTAAAATTATAACATTAGAGACAACAAGTGGTTAACAAATTTGTTTGAATTGCGTGAAAAGTGGGTAATGGTATATGGAAGTCACACTTTTACTGGTGATATGAAGAGCACACAATGAAGTGAAAGTATGAACAATATATTGAGGAAATATTTGAAGCCCAGTTATGACATTTTACGTTTTCTTGAACATTATGAAAGGGTTTTAGAAGATAGGAGATATGAGGAGTTGATTGCAGAATTCAAGATGAATCAAACATTACTGATCTTGTCAGTAAATGCATAAATGTTACATTATGGGTAGAAATATATACTCCTGAAAATTTTAAATTATTTCAAAAGGAGTGCATGAATATTCTTAATTGTGATGTCTACAAGATTGACAAGTTTGATAATACTTCAGAGTATAGAGTATCATTTGTTGGAAGGTCTCTTCATTAACAGGTTAAATATGATGCTTAACACAAACAGTCATTTGCAGTTGTATGAAGTTCACTTTTATTAGCATTTTGTGTAGCCGTGCACTTGATCCTTGATAAAAAGAATGTGAAAAGAATTTCTTCCTCGTACATTTTGAAAAGGTGGACAAAAGATGCAAGTGGTTTCAACAATCAAATACCCGACATATCTGGAAATACTCAAAGCATTCTTGAAAAATATACACAAGGTTGCAACGCTGAACCAGATAGTAATAACATTGATGCATCCGTTCAGGCAAGAAGAAAAAAAAAACTTGTTAATTTTAAATTTTTTGTTAAAACTTTACCTTTAATTTTTCTTTTTTAATGTGTAGGAGCCCAACTTCTATGGAAATTTGTAATGTTCCGTTACTTTGAGGTGAATTTTTTTTATTATTTAATTTATGTTAAATAAATTTAATTTATCGTAATTAATTTAGTTTAGAATTTATTTCTGTTTGGTTAATTTAAAGGTTTGGGTCATTAACGATTATTAACGGGCCTTTTAATAATCATTAATCACCCTTAGTTATTTTAATTACCTTAGAAGTTGATTGGTAATATTTACGGTCTAAGAGCAAGTTTTAGATAAAAGGAAAGGAGAAATGAGGGGCATTTTTATCAAAAAAAAAAAAAAAGGAACTATTCATCTCCTTCAAAAAATCACAAAATTTAAAAATACAACTCCTTCCCTCTCCCATGGCCGACGCCCTCCTTGGGTACTCTTAGGCTCGGGTTTCGTTGGTTTCTTCTCCGTTTTTCTCGATTCTGGTTGCGTTGAAAAGGTATCGACAAGGGCTTTCTACCCATCCTACTCTTGAGCATCATCTCCCTTTCCAAGGAAAGCCCTAGAAAGGTAAGATTTGAAATTTTTTCTTAGTTTTTGATTCTAAATGAAGATTCAAGACAAAATCTTCATTTCCTTTCGGGAAATTTGAAAATTTCGTGGTTGGAACTTCAATTGGAAGTGTATTACTTGCTTTGCATTAAATCAATTAGCAAAGTAAGTAAAAACCGGACACCCATGACTTCCCTCTTGCTGTGGCTGTTAGTGGGGGCTAATTCCATGCTTTATTTTCATTTCCTTCCATTTTGGGTGGAAGATTTGAACCCTAAACCCTTAATTTGTAATACCCATTGATTGAAGATTGCCCCTAGAATGTCCAAAACCCAGAAAATCATCACCCCTCACTCTCCCTCTCTTGGCCGTGGGCCTTAATGCACCATTTACCAGGTTTTTTTGGCATTTTTATTTATTTCGTATCGATAATTGCTCGATTTGTGAAATTAATGTATTTTAGGTGTAATTAAATTGTAGGTTCCGGTAACCGTACGCGAATTTGATCCTTCGACATTTAAGGGTCGACTTCTATTTTTCAAAGGTGAGTTTAATGTGGTGGTGTGTTGTTCTATGTACGTTTTGCATGACGATTTTGTTGATTGAGTGTAAGAGGGAATGTTTGATTTGAGATCCTTTGAGGATTTGGTTGTTTAGATGTTTTGGAAGTGAGTGTTTACTTTGAGGTTAGTTTCGGAGTTTAGATGGATTTCGGTTTGATTATCTAAGTTTGATTGCGATTGGTGTTTATTATAGAGAATTGGAAGTTTCCGGTTTGGTTCTTAGAAGTTAAGAGTTCCAAAGGGAAAGTCGAGGAAAGTAAGGTATAATATTGGGGATGGGATTCCGGTTATGGGTGATTTAGGAGATTGGTTTTGTTGTTGGTAGCCAAAGTAGTTCTGGACTTATGTATTTACTTTATGGCTACATAGAAATTTTCCCTACTTTTGCGGAATCGGTATTAATAGTGAATTATTATTCTTGTGTGTACTTTACTTTTCGTAATGTTCATTATTGAGAAACTTTAGTGGAATCGATTGAAATTGTGGAATTGTAAACCATACTCGGATTCTTTAGATGGAGTATGTGTGATATATAGATGTGAAATATTGATATATACTCGGATTCTTTAGATGGATTATATGTATCGATTAAATGAGAAATTGTAAACATGCTCGGATTCTTTATATGGAGTATGTGTATTGTGTAAATGTGAAATATTGATATATACTCATATTCTTTAGATGGAATATATGTATCGATTAAATGAGAAACTATAAACATGCTCAGATTCTTTAGATGGAGTATGTGTATTGTATAGATGTGAAATATTGATATATACTCGGATTCTTTAGATGGAGTATATGTATCGATTAAATGAGAAATTATAAACATGCTCGGATTCTTTAGATGGAGTATGTGTGTTATATAAAAGTGAAATATTGATTTATACTCGGATTCTTTAGATGAGGTATATGTATCAATTGAATTGGAATTATAATGTACTCGGATTCTTTAGATGGAATGCATGGATATTAAGAGTAAGGATTATTACCTTTGATAATATTGTTGCTACTATATGAATTTCGTCGATGAGTGTTCTTTCTCTGATGTTATTGGGTATAAAATGTGGGTCTAACATGATTGTTGAATTATGGAATTTACTTTCCGGTATTCATGTGGTATGTAATTGGGAAGTGGATTGATTTGGGATGTAAGATGTTTTTGTGAGTATAGAATGGGTAGTAAAGAACATACTAAGACTTTGGACACAATTTTCGATGTGGAATTCGTCCATAGGATTACATGCCTCCATTTTACTCTCACTGACATTTTTATGCTAATGTTGCTACACTTCAATCTTTTCAGGTACGCCCCGAGGTAGAGGCCGTGGTAGAGGTGGTGGTGTCGCATGATTGCAGGATGATGGTTTGGATTTGGACCGGATGATTATGAGTGTCCCTACCCTCTCGAATGATGCGGAGCGACCGACCCTCTCTAAAAAACACATAGTCATTTTCTAACCTGACAAAAGGATAAATGAAAAGAACAAGAAAAAAATAGGAGTCGCCACCAATCATTGGTTTTAAAAGGGTGTGATTGGTCACCCGAGAAAGACGAAAATAAAAATGATCTGCGATTAAAAAAAAAAGGGGTTCAAGAGTTTATTCATGTTTAGGGAAGGTATTAGTACCCTAAAACATTCGTTTGAAAAAATGATTACTGTTTTGGTTTATCTCAAATATGTCATTAATTGCCCATTACTAAAACAAAAATGTTTTTATTATTATTTTGGAATGTCCCACATTTATTAGTCAATATCACTAATTATTTTAATGATATTGTTAATAATTATGAGTGACATTAAGCCATTAGAAAAACAGATTGTTTTTTTAGATTATTTTGAAATGTCCCATGTTAATTTGATCATATCATTAATCATTATAATGATATCATTAAATTACTATGAGTGACATTACGTGTAACGTCCCGTTATTTTGAAGTGAATTTTATTTATTTATTTATTCTATTTATTTATTTAATGTTATTTATTTATTTATTTATTTCAATTTAAGTATTTAGTTTAATTATTATTTTGTAATTTCGATTTTAGTAGTTAATTTCAATGAAAATTCGCTTTTAATCGTTTTAATGCTCTAAATTCGTTTCGGTGACGTTAATAATTATTAATAGGCCAATTAATAATTATTAATCACCTTTAGATTTATTTAAGAAGATCGGGTTTCGATTCATAAGTCAAAAGTCATAAAAAGGACGAAACCGTCATTTCCAAAGTTCCTAAAAATATCATTTCACTATTCCATTTTCTTCTTTATATTCTCTTTGACCAAGATTGACCAAGACAACTTTTCTCTTCATCTTTTTTTTTTCTTTTTTTTTCTTCTTCCTCTGGCCGTGGGTCATCAATGGTGGGAGAGAAAATTTGCTTGGCCTTTCTTCATTTCTCGACCGTTTTCGATGAGGTCAGTTGCGTTGGATTGCTCGGGACGTGGGCTTTCTTTCCAACCTAACCTTTTGCCGTTTCTCGTTCCCTTAGGGAAGTCCCAAAAAGTAAGTTTTCAAAACTTTTTAGGTGGTTTTGTTCGTTTTTGATTATAAATGAGATTTGAAGTTGAAATCATGAATTTCTATCATGAAAAATGACGATTTTGAGCCCGGATTTTCGAAAAACACTATTCACCCGAAAACACTATTCACCCGAGACACTATTCATCCGAAATCACTATTCACCCGAAATTGCACATTTGTTTGCATATTAATTATGATTTGTAATATGTTGTACAATCGGTGAATTGTAGGTCGCAATTGCTCGGTGGTTGTTTCGTGGAAATTGGAGATTTGGAATTATTTGGCTAAGGTGAGAATAGTTAGAATTTAAAGTAGTTATAGAAAGCAAATGAGTGTGAAGGTTTGTAGAGTTTGAAACTAAGATTAGAATCCGAATCTAAGATTAGAGGGATGTGAGTTAGTGCCCTTAGGATTAAGAGTTAATCCTTTAAGGAGAACTTAGGAGTTCTCAAAGAAAGTGTTGAATCTTAGAAGATTCTAAGTTTTATTCGATTCGAAATTAAGGTTGGATCATTGGAAGTTAAAAGATCCAACTTGTTTTTAGAGCGGTTAATAGAACCTCAGATTCATTGGAAGTTTAGAATCCTGGAAGGTTAGAATAATCGTTATGTTTGACCTTTACTTTCATTATTGTTAATGGAATTCGATTTACATATCGTTATGCCTTGATTCCTAGTTATTTTTACTTTATGTTTTACTTTACGCCCTTTACTTTATGTTCTTTACTTTATGTCGCTTTATTTTATGCTTGTTTCGGTTATTTAATAATCGTACTTTACTTTATTTATTTGTACAAGCATATGCAAGCATATGCATAACATTTTGCACCATTATTTATTATACCATAACATCTCGCATCATTGAAAAGAGAAAAGAAAAGAATGAAAAGAATGAAAAGAATGAAAGGAACGGTGGATGAGTGGATACCCACGTTACCTTCATGCATAAGGTTGAATGGTGGATGAGTGGATTCCCACATTACCTTCATCATGCATAAGGTGAATGGTGGATGAGTGGATTCCCACATTACCTTCATACATAAGGATAAGGGTGGATAGTTTGTAAAAATCCACATTACCTTCATTACATGCATAAATGGCAAATGCGTATCCTATGGATGTACTCATTACTTTTATGCATATGAAAGATGAGAAAGAGAGTCGAGATGTTATATTTTATGCAAAGTCATTTACTTTTCTTACTTTATGTTATAATAAGTTTATGGATGAACAATTAGACTAAGTGTGCTAATTAATATCATCCTTTGAAAGAATAAGAATTTAAAGTAAACCTTATACATAGTATAAGGTATGTACGAAATGAGATATAAATGCTATACGCATTTTACGATATCATACCAGGAATATTTGGAATGTAGTTCCACAATAACATTGGAGAATTGGTAAGTAAAGTGGAACACTTTATCATAAACTCTTTGAATTGAAGATAGCAAAGAGTAAGTATGTCTATGGACTCAAATCGAATGCAAGTTTGAGGTCTATTCTTACTTTTTATTCTTATTATTCTCACCTGGGCTTAGTTTGTTAGCTCATGATATTACAAACATTTCAGGTAATGTTTGGGATCGTGGAAGAGGGAGTGGTGCGCGCTTGATCGAGAGGATGATGATTTTCGAGATGGACTTTGAGTTATGTAAAAATCCATGTACATGGTCGATTTGTGAAATTTATGTCATTTTGATGATTTGAACTTTGTATTAAGCTCATAAGAGCTTATTGTTATTGTTTTATGATTTTGATCAATTTAAACTCCTGGATGGAACTTAATGTTCCTTGTGATTTTAGATATTTGAATTTAAGATGTAAACAGGTTTTCGGCTAGCCTATTTTCAAACATAATCACGCCATTTTTCTTAAAATAAAAGACTTCCGCTGTTTTCTCTGATTTTAATTTATTTAAAATGACGGGTCGTCACATTACGCCATTAAAAACATTTTTTTTGAAAATCAATGATAAAATTATCAAACCATAAAACTTTCTATTTTGAGGAATTTGAGATCAAAGTATCATTGTACTCTCAAATTTCAATTATAGAGAGTTCTTTGGAATGAACGTTTTGAAGAAAAGTCTTTTAATTTGATTTTAATGTCAAGCCATAAAACTTATTGATTCATGAAATTTGGGATCAAGTATCCTTGTACTCCCAAATTTCAAAATTGTAGGAAGTTTTTAGGGATGAAAAACTTTGAAAGAAGTAATTTAAATCAGGTTTAAAATCAAGCTTCCCAATTCGTGAAATTTAGGATCAAAGTATCCTTGTACTCCCAAATTTCAAATCATAGGGAGTTTTTTTTTTGAATGAAAATGTTTTGAAAAAGTCGTTTCAAATTGGTTTTAATATCATACTATAAAATTTCTTAGTTCATGAAATTTAGGATCAAAGTATTCTTGTATTCCTAAATTTCAATTCACAGGGAATTTGTTCAGGATGAAAAAGTTTTGGAAAAGTTATTTTAAATTGGTTTTAAAATCATACCATAAAATTTCTTAATGCATAGAATTTAGGATCAAAATATCCTTGTACTCTCAAATTTCAATTCATAGGAAATTTTTTAGGATGAAAAAAAGAGTTTTGAAAAAGTTATTTCAAATTGGTTTTAAAATCATATTATAAAATTTCTTAATTCATGAAATTTAGGATCAAAATATCCTTGTATTCCCAATTTAAATCATTGGAAATTTTTTAGAATGAGAAAGTTTGGAAGAAAAAAAGATTCATTTAAATTGATTTTAAAATCGAACTATAAAATTTCTTATTTCATAAACTTTGGGATCAAAGTATCCTTGTACTCCCAAATTTTAATTATATAAATTGTTATGAAAGATGAATTTTGAAGAAAAAAATTACTTTTTAAAACAAATTGGTTTTTTACATTATTAAAAAAAACAATGAACTTAACAAATAATAGATGTCAATTAATTTAAGGTAATAGAATAAATCCTAACATAAACATGATACACAAAAATATAATAATCAAATGAAACTATATAGCAAACTAATTAAAATGTAACAATTATTCCAAATCAAACTTTCAATTTGAAATTTTCTTAACTTTTTAACCAAAATGTGTTTTGACTTGATTCTTTTTTGAAATATTATCAAGAATATCCACATTAATTCACATTTATTCACTAATACCGGTTGTGTTTTTTTAATATCAATTTTGCCCAAAAACACCATAAATGGCGGTGATCCTATGTTTTCCGTTTTGAACAATTACCATCATGCCCTTTCCTTAAATGTTGTAGACCATAATAAATAGAGGGCAGAAAACGTGTTTTCATTGTTCCCTTAAACGGCGTATGGAGTTAAAGTTGGTAAGTTTGCTAATTTATAAAACATATAAGTATTAATGCTATTATACCTATTTATTATGGTCTAATATGAAATTAACCCTTCTTTTTTTTCTTAAAATCCTTCAATAGTCTAATGTTACCTATCACCTCCAAAAACATTCATGTTTTATAGAAAAAAAATCAAATTTTTATGAAAGAAAAATGCTTCATTTTCGGTTTTACCAAAAAAAAAAAAATGCAAAATTTTGTCCCAACTTTGAAAAATCATATCTTTTTTTATACTAAACGAAATGAAGTGATTCTTGTTTCTAAATTTTATTTTATGAGTCTAGTTTCAAATAAAAATAGTCATAAATAATTAAACTAAACAAATCAGTATAGAAACATCATAAAATAGAACATGCTCAGAAAATCCTGTAGCCTATAAATTCATTTGAACAACAAACTTAAAAAAATCATAACTTTCAAACCACAAATCGGAATTAGTTGATTCTTTTTCATATAGATTTATATTTAAGTATAGTTTTATGAAAGAATTATAACATAAGTAAAATCCTTAAATATAACTCATGATTTCTATTGGAACACAAAAGACTCAATCTAAAAAAAACAGTTTTTAAGAAAACTTCAACACTAATTATGTAACTAAAAAAATTAGCATGCTTCTATAAAGAAGAGGATTACCACGAATATCTCCATTACTTCTTGAGTCCCATTTGTGTGTGATGAAAATGAAATGATAGAGTTATGAGAGTTGGTTTTTATGAATAATGGGTAGAATGGGGGTAGTAATCTAGTGAAAGTTGGAGGCTAGGTATTAGATGAGTAAAAAAATGGTGGAGGACTCAAGTTGGTAGAGTTGTGGCTCAAAATAATATGGGTTAGTGGCTAATGGTGAGTGAGAGTGGTAGTGGAATGGAGATAATGGTTATGAGATAGGTGATTGATGAAAAGTTAGGAGGTGGAAGATTGAGAGAATATTGACTTTTTTTTAAAAAAAATTGGAGGCCTCCTCCCTCTCCTCTTGAAAATGTGAGAATAAGATGAATTTATAGAGGTAAGTTAGGGTTTAGGTTTTCTTTTAATTTTAATTTTTATTAATTTTTAATTTTTTGTATTTTTCCATTTTTAGCCATTTTTTGAAAATATTTTCCTATCCTCTTCCCCCCCTCTTTTTTCCTACCTCTTTTGTCTATGAATTCAAAATATCATCTCCCCCTCTTTCTGCCCAAAATTAAATTAAATTTAATATCCATTTTCATTTTAATTTTTAAATCTTCTTTTAGCTTAATCAAATTTTTATCCATAACTTTTCCTATTTTTAGCAAGACTTATTTTACACTCTTTTCCAATTCTTTCATTGTTCACTTTTCATCTAATTTTTCAAAACTATCTACCTTTTTTTTAACAAAATTATTTTCCATAAATTTCCACCTCATTTTCCCTATCTTCTCCACTTTTCCACTATGATCTAATCTTTTAAAAACACAAACTTTTATTAGAAACAACTTTGGATTAGCATAATTAAAAAAGATGTGTTAAAAAATAAATTGGTCAATTTTATTTCTATTCTTATTATTATTATTTTTTTAAAAAGAAAATTCTAATTTTTAAATGATACCAGACAAAATTAGGGTCTACAATGAGCCTTCTAGGAATGCATGACATTTTAGACAACTTTTGAAATACTCTACTATCTTTCTGAATTAGCTGCGTTATTTGGAGCTCGAAAGAGCATTTTGACATTTTAAGACTTTTCTGTTTGATTTAGAACTATGTCGGGATTGCGCAATTCCATGTTTTCTATGTTTTATCGCTTTTCCTGCTTGAGAACCTTGTATTTTGTTTTTGGATTGTTCAAAATACAAACGACACCTTGCCGAATTTTTATGAAATCAAGTCTTCCGCTGTTTACTTTTGATTTAAGTATTTTTTTGATAATTCGGGTTTTTACAAAATTTGTTGCCAAGTTCAATCCAAAAAGCAACAGCTATGAATACAATATTTGTGCATCAACTGATTGGGAGAACAACATGTCTTTCACACAATTACTTCAGGTAAATTCACATTATCACTTATGAAATTTTTCATACAAAAAATATATTTTAAAATAATTATTACTAATACTTTATTTTGTGTTCTTTGTAGGCGTCTTTGACATGTGACAACACAACTCCAACAAACAATACCGACCATGGAAATTTAGAGCATTAATTTTGACTAATTAGTTTGAAGTATTTTTAGTGGAAGTAATTGAAGAAACTATTCTTATCAAAACAATATATTTTGTTTCATGTTATATTTTGTGAACATTCATTTAGATCTTATGAGATGTTTAATTCAATGTTTAAGGTCATGCAGATTTTTTTATTATTAAAGCAGTACTGTTTCAAGTTGTTGAATTAGATGTTTTATTATGGCAGTTTGAAATTGCAGTTTTTTAGCACTGTTTGTAGATCTTATTATTTGGTTCAGGCTCTATAGCCGATAGATTCATGAATGAGTTATTTTGGTTTATTAAATTATGCTCAAAATAATTAAATGATTTAGTTTAACTATATTAGAAAAATGAATTAATATCTAACATTTATCTAGAACAATTTTTAAAAAAAATTAAGAGGGGTGATAGATACTTTTGAAAGAAAAAACAACTAATATTAAAATTGAAAATTGAGAAATAAAACTAATAAATAAAAAAAGGTCATTTTCTATTAAAAAATAACAATTCCATGTTAAAAAAATAGAAGGAAAAGAAAATAAAAAGAATTTTTATCTTTAAAGATAAATCTGCGTGATTTGAAAATCTGGAATGGAAGAGATATTCTGTCAAATGGAATCAATAAGTAGAGAGAAAATGTAAAGGCAAGTTTTTTAAAAAAGTAAATACTAAGGAGAGAAATTTGTATGAGATTTTGGTGAGATTTTAATATCTAATAAAAAATTCTATTAATTAAAAGAAGATACACATGTAAAAAAAAATGGAGGTATTATCCTTTATTGCCCACTTAATTTTTCTTTTCCTTTAATTTCTCCATCATTATTCTTTTTTTTTTTTCAAAATTTGAGATCGAATATAGTACTATAGTACCTGGTGGTGTACACACCTCAAGCAATATATCATATATACTAGATGTACATAATGTTATTTATGCTCTACTTGCTTTTCTTTGAATGTTTGTTGTCAATGCGTTTACCTGTTGTATAATTCATATATTTAGTATATTATAACAATATATACTATATATATGCAAACTCCAAATACTTATTTTTTTGCATTATACTTCTTTTATTGTTTATTTGTAATTTAATTTTCAAAACGTGTCTTAATAAAGAAAATGTCTAATTGCATTTGTATTTTTTTTTACAATGAAGCATTTTTATTTATTTTAATAATATGTTTTGTGGTTCTTCCTTGGTGAAATTTTTTATTTGTACATTCCGTACATAACAAATACGATATTCGTAATATACGATTTGATATTGTCCAACCCCTCCCTCCTTTGAATTTTGATCGGGATCATGAACTATGTCATCTTATACATTTTATATATTTAGTATATCATACTATACTAGACATAGTATACACGATATACTATACTCTAGTAGATAGCACTTCAGTTTTTAGAGTAAAAAAAAAAAACAGATTTTTAGGGTTTTTAAAAAAAAAACCAGAAACTAGAAGAACACGTTTTTTTTATAAAGAAAAAGTTTCGTTTTTTAAAAATAACCTTTTCCATTTTAAACATTTTTTTAAAATTAATTTTATAATCTGTAACGTATGTGATAAAAAGCAACTAAAAATGAAATCTTTTGAGAAAAACAGGTTGAAACACATTAAAAATGTACAACATTATGGGTTGAAGAACAAAAGATGAGAAACAGTTCGAAGAACAAAAGATGAAGAGAAATTATAATTTTTAGGGTTTTTCATTGATAAAAATCAAAATTAAAAAGAAAAATTAAACTTCTAGCAAAAACTTTAAAACAAAATTACCTTTCATCAATTTTAGACATATTTGAATCTTCAAGATTCATTGTAGATATATTTTTTTTAGGGGGAGAAGGGGGAAAGAGAATGATGGGTTTGGAAGATTTTCTAAAAAAATGAAAATAAAAAATGGGAGAGAGCACACGATGGTTTAAAGGAGATGGAAGAAAAAATTCGAAAAATGTGAAAAGAGAGATTTTTGAAAAAAATAAATCTGATGGGATTTACATGACACATGAGAAATTGTGCAATGATGTTTTGGTAAGTTTTTTCTTTTTCTTTCTCTCTCCATATGGCTATTAAACTTTATTTTTGGATGGTTGCTATTAAACTTTATTATAGAGGTTGAAGTGACTATTAATATATATAATCCAATTAATAAATACCACAAAATTATCTTAAGATTGTTGTATAAATATCTGTAGCTATGTCTAATTGGAAAAGGGTTGGACTGCTTTAAAGAGATGGGTGATAGAAGAATACCAGAGAAGCAATATTGGTGTATGTGCTTGCAGCATCATGGTGAATTTTACAATGCTTAGTGTAAAATTTAATGGTCAAAGTAAAATTATTTAATTTCTTTTATTTAAATTTTTTATTTTCAAAATTTGTAACTAACAAACTTTAATGGTTTTAGCTATTTCCAATAACCAGCGTACGTTTCCAGCAATGTAAGTATAGCTATTACAGATAAAATTAATTCTAAATTTTAATTTCTGAATTAAATTTGTTTTGAGGGTTACAAATTTGGTTTCCTATAAATAGGAGCCGGTTTTTTCATTCTTTTTACAATGAAAACTATTATCTGATTTCTCTTTTGCTATTCTATCTTTCTTTTCATCTCAATTATGTCAATTACTTTAGAGAGCTGTTCTTGAGGGGTTCTATCATATTCGTTAACTTTTGATTGTTGAAGTAACAAAACGCTTCATCGACACCTACCAAGGCGAGTTGCCGTCAAACTGCAAAGAATCCGAGCGGGACAATATCGACTTCAGGACAACTTGCCCGCAGATCGAAAAGTCGTCCTTTATTTTTCCAGTTTGTATTTATTGTTTATCACTAAACCTGGTTTGGGTTTTATGAATCTCAGTATTACTATCAATACAATAAGTACTGTTTCGTTGGTTCTTCCATTGTTCGTTCCAATACATCAACCCAACTTGGTTTACATACAGTGTTCTTCCATTCCATTGTACACTTTTTGAAATTTCAAATGACAATTTTTCTTGGGCACAACAAGTTGACAATATATGCCAAATGCGGATGTACTGAAGAGTCCTAATTCCTTTTCAACATATTGCCCTATAAAAATATTTGGTTGTGGATTGTTGTGATTGCCTTATGGTGCTTGTAAGTCTGGTGAAGGAAGGAAGATGAAGTAAAAAAACTAAAATGTTGGGAAATGGTCGTTGCTGATTTACATCTATAGAATTGTTGAAAGGGCCAGATCCTGTAGAGAAAATTTCTCAAATTTCCTAAACTATTTTTACCAAAACATCTATACTGTGGTGGGGGGTAAATTATTTGAAGGTAAATTATTTGAAGGAGAGGAAGATTCAACTCATTCACCACTGATTTCATTTTCTTGCTGAGTCTTGTTGGGATCATGAAACTCATGATGCTGACAATGTCTTGTTAGGAAAACATTTCAATAGAATTCAGAGGCCAATGTATGGTTTTGGTTAAAGTAGTTCACAAGATATTATTTTCTAAATTGGTTAGATTTCATTCATTTGAAGATGTTTCTCATCATTTATAAGTCTATAACTTATACGAGCATATATGATTTAATTAAGCATCATTTAAAATTGCATTGATTCCTAAGATTTTATTCAAGTTTCCATCGTTAACGTGGTTTTTTATCCATCAACATCAATATATCCGTAAATCTAAACCTCGACATTTTCATCAACATTGACATTTTCCTCCTTGCCACACAACCCAAGGGAACAGATGCCAAAGAGACCTCAAATCCCCTACAAAAGAATGTTCTGCAAGGGTAGGAAGCAGAGCCATAGACAGTAGACCTAAAGGAAGGTGCAATCGGAGAGAGAGAGAGGATCGGGAGAGAATAAGCGCCTTCACAAACATCATTGACAAAGAAAGGAGTCGTCTCACATAATAATAATACAGCTAGAGGAGAATTGATTGAGGACCACAAGATTTTTTTTTAATGATAGCAATCAAAAGAAGAGAGTTTGGATTACTACAAGAAAAAAACTTTATATGGCACTTAGTTATCCATATTCCTGAAATTCCATTTGGGATATTCATTGCAAGAGGGATCCTAAAAGATCAATAAACCAAAATTCTATAACAGATAAAACTCTTTAAAATTAAATCAGAAAAAAAAAAAAAGGGGTATATTTCCCATACCAATGCGAATGATTTAATAAGTCTTATCTCTCCTCCTCAAAATTTCAAATCAAAAGATATCAATCAATTATTTTGAGATAAATAATACAAATATGCATGTTTACAACCCAATGAGTATTTCCTTTTCTTCAAATGAATGGTATTGATTTCCTGGATATGAGAGAGATTGAATACCTCTATTTGGAATAGGATTTAAATGCGAATGAAGAAACTTCAAACACTATATTGGCGTCTATATATTGTTTCCATTTCTTTAGACAGCTACTCAGCCCCTAACAACGTCCTTCGGATGATTCTTGCCGTAACACGGGAAATTAAGCGTCTAGCGACCTCAGCTGGAAGGTTAAGCAATTCCTGTTGTGATTTTGGTGGGAGCTACCATTTTGAAGCATGAAAGAGAGATTAATAAAGATTAAAAATGGACCATAATCACCATTAAAAAAAACAAAGGAGCGTAAGCAGGAAAGAGGAATGTCTTGGAATGTCATGAGAATAGAATGGAAAAGTAAAATCTTTCCATTGCATAGGCACAAGTCAATTGACTAGTGAACTTGTTTGACACTTTTGGTATGGGGGAGAAATCAACATCAGTATGCCAATATTATATGCATGATAAATCTATTGCAATACCAATTCATAATTTTGGACCTACTATAATCTGTGGCCTGAAATAACGTTAATTTATCATAAAATCCTTTTTTTTATATTATTTAGTTACATATCATATTAGTTTTTCCAACTTCAAATATTGTAGTCTTAGGGTTCGTTTGGCATAGCTTCTCCTAAAAATATTTTGAGTTAAAGATTTTAAAAGAAATACTAATTAGTGTTTTTTCTAAAAACACTTGAGTACACTAAAATGTGTTTTTGGAGAAAATACTTGATTTGTGATTCTTCCAAAAATGTTTATAAACAAGTATTTCACTTAGGGTCCGTTTGGTATAGCTTCTCCTAAAAATGTTTTGTGTTGAACATTTTAAAAGAAATAATAATAAAGTGTTTCATCTAAAAACACTTGAGTATACTAAAATATGTTTTTGGAGAAAATACTTGATTTGTGATTCTTCTAAAAGTGTTTATAAACAAGTATTTCACTTATACTTAACTCAAGTGTTTTTAGATGAAACACTTAATTAATATTTCTTTTAAAATGTTCAACACAAAACATTTTCAAGAGAAGCTATACCAAACGGACCCTTAAACTACTTCACTTAATTTTTAGATGAAACACCTAGTATTTCTTTTAAAATCTTTAACTCAAAACATTTTTAGGAGAAGCTATGCCAAACAAACCCTTAGTCTTAGGAGTAGATAAATTGGCAGACACCAACAATTATGTTAAAAAATATTATATCATAACAAAATGTCCAGTAATTTGAATGGGGATGAAGTAACAATAATACGGTGTATTTTAACACTTGACATGAAAAATGTCAGACCCACCGTTAAAAAAATAGTCGTTCCATACCTCTTCAACTATATTTCTACTCTAAGACTACGTCAAATTGCAAGGTTATAAAATCTTAGTCTAACTTTTAAGAAACTTTTATGAGAATAAATTAAAGTGAATGAGTAAATAATGAAAAAGAGAAGTACAATAACTTAAAATGTAACAATACCTCAGGAATAACAGAGAGCACAGACAAAAAATCTTGTACAGATGCTTCATCTGAATTCGTTGTTTGATTCTTGCTAGCTCCCTGCAAGATTAAGTTGACTTATGTTGTGTGAATTAACAAGACACCATGAAGTTGAGGAAAAAACAAATTATAAATTTATTGAAGTAGAACAATCAGGGAATGGTGTGCCACAAATAATGAATCCATAAAGATTTCATTTCTTGCTTAAGTAAATTTAGTGCCAATACGATTTTTAGGTGGTTGGAAGCCCTTTAAGCAGCCTTTAAAAAATTGTATGTAGTTGGAGTTTTTGGCATTAATTACAAGACAGAAAATAAGTCTTAGAAAAAGCAAAGAATAGAACTTAGATATTTTCAGGTTTTATACTCGTTTCTCTGTTATACCATATATTCAGATGTAGTGATTACATGCTAGGAAAATTCCATGCACTCTTTCTTTTGAATAGAAAACTTGAAATAATCAAGGAGTCATATACCCAACAACAATGAAGTTTTAAAATAGGATAAAATGCAAATAAAACAAGTGTGGTTTTGGTCAAATGCATGAACACTCCTTGTAGTTAAGAAATGACAAATCACATGCACGTAGTTCTAAAATTATGCCAATGAGCCATTAAATATTTAACATATGGGCCAACTTTTTTCTTATTTATCTCTTTAGGGTGGGGGATAATTATTCTTTTTTTTTTAAACTTTTTAAATTTTAAAACTGAAATTTTAATGTAAAAAATTGATTTTTTAGTATATTTTATGTATTTTCCCCATACTTCTGAGCCATAAGAAGAAAAAAAAAGGAAGAGAGAAGGAGAAAAAAATTAAAAAAAAAAGGGCCCAAATGTTAAATATATTTTTGTGATAGAAAGATAAACTTTCATTGATCATGTGAAAAAAGTACAATACAATGTAGAGGATGAGAAATCCTCAAAACAGAAAATAAAGCTGAAAGTAAAAAACTAATTAAAGGAAAGAATTCCATTTACAACACATGGAATGTATTAGAAGACAAAAAGAAGAGGGATTAACAACTTTTGCCCAACAAAAAGTACGAAAAATAATAGAATCCCAAGTATGCCACCAAAGATTTTGCAACATCATTAAAAATCCGTGAGTTCCTTTCTAACCAAACACTCTAGTCACATTTCCAAAAAGAAAATCTCAACTTTGAACTTTTGAAAAAGTCCCAAACCAAGATATCACTAGCATTTTTTGGAGGTACCCAACTCAAATCAAATTGACAAAGAAGCTTGTACCAAAGCTTTGTTGTAATTCATGATGCATAAAAAGATGGGAGGCAAATTCACAATCTCTAAAGCATAGAAAACAAATATGTGGTGACAAGCAAGATGAAGGTAACCGTTTTTGAAGAATATCCCCAGTGATGAGTTTTCCCAAATAAAAAGTCTTTAGGAAAAATTGAATTTTAGGTTGCAATCCGGGTAGCCAAATTGAGTGGAAATGATCAAAAGGGGAAGAACAATGGGTAAGGAAGTCAAAAAAAGATTTACAAGAAAAAGAACTCGAAGAATGGGGGATCTAGGAAAGTCTATGTGAAGAGAGTGAGGGAGAAAAATGGGAGATGATGCCAAGCAAATTTTTCCAAAGAAAAGTCCATAGGAAAAATTAAATTTTAGGTTGCAATCCGGGTAGCCAAATTGAGTGAAAATGATCAAAAGGGGAAGAACAATTGGTAAGGATGTCAAAAAACGATTTACAAGAAAAAGAACCCGAAGAATGGGGGTCTCGGAAAGTCTATCTAAAGAGAGTGAGGGAGATAAATGGGAGATGATGCCAAGAAAGCTTGAAAATTCAAAGAACTCATCTTCTTTGAAGTTTCTATAAAAAAAAAGGTCCCAAGAATTAGTTTGAATATTAAAGAGAGAAGAAATGGTAGAAAAGCGATTAGAAGTGATGCAAAAATGTTAAATATTTAAAGATGTTAATGGGGAAGAGGTCTTATGACATAATTATGGCATTACGTGGGTATGATTTGCATTTTTTTAAGTTGTGGGGTGTTCGTGCATTTGACCAAAACTACATGGGTCTTATTGGTATAATTCTGGAATTATGTGGGTTTGATTTGCCATTTTTTTAAGTATGGGGTTATTCGTGCATTTGACCAAACCACAAAGATTTTTTTTGCAGTTTTACCCTTTCAAATAAGAAAGATTAAGACAAGAAAAACAAGTAGGTCATATGTAATTATTTTTTTTTTCAAAAAGGCCATATATCATATTTTACTTCTGCACTCTCAATATTAAAGATACATTACCTTTTCCCCTCAAAAGACTTGTGTCTTTGTCCCCATAATTTTAATGTGCTTTTGCAAAATAATTGGTTACCAAGCCACTTATTGAACCCTATGGCATTCCTGATAACGAAATCAATGTGCTTTTTGCATAAATACAAAAAAAATATGAGTTGTTTTACAGGCTGCTCTTGATCAATTTCATCGAACACCAATATAACATGGATTAGTTAAATTCAAATACGTGCAGAAACACACAAACATGTACACAAAAAAAATCGACTTTCTAATTTCTATTTCTCAATGCATCTGGTGAGATTGACATTAAGAGTGCAAAAGTGCCGACCTGGTTAGAAGTTAAATTTTCTTGAGACCCTGACAACAAAAGCATGAGGCGACTCAACGTTCTCAAGTTGTTCATATCTTCATTGGTCATCATAGAGATGGAAATTGAGGAAACAATAGGTATCTGTGCAACTGTTGTGGAAGTTATTGAATCCAATGTTGCTAGACCCAATGCATCCAAACCCTGCAATCATTACACCTACTCCAAATTAAAAAAGAAAATAAAGGAAGAAGAGGAGGATGCAGAATCTATCTGCACTTTTTGGCACATAATTGACCGATTTTAAATCTTAGTATACTAAATTCAATGAGATCATGGGATTGCCTAAATGAGCTCTCTTCTTACATTTCCTTCACCAAAGAAACTTATAAACATGTGTTTCACAGATAATGACGTTATCATTTACCTAGAAGATGAGCATTAGTTCCAAGAAAATTAGGAGTCTGGGTGAGTTTCAAGGATGAATATATTAGTAGTCCCAGGTTTTCCTCGATGAATTTGTTATACTTGAGTTGAATAGAAACATGTGAACAGTAGAACGGAGGGTAACAAATGACATTCTTTTTTACATGTGGTCTACCTGTCCAGTTCATGTTTAGATCTTGCATATGTATGTATGTATGTATATATATAAATACTATGGATTAAAGAGAGAGCACACATATGCTGAAAATATACCTTGGCTATTTCTTGTAGAAGTATATCTCTCATAAACGAACCCTGCATAGTTTATTTTAAAACAAAAAAAAAAACTTTAACTCCATCAAAAGGAATTCTTTGGCGATATCACTAAAAAGAACAAAAACTGCTTCGTACTTTCTCAGACAACGCAAAAGAGAGGATTTCCTTGACAACTCTCCGATTACCAGTTCCCTCTGCATCTTTCCTAACCAGGGACTTATCTGTTCTTGCACGAAGGGACTGTCATATGAGAAAATGATATAAGCAATTTTTTTAACAAACCGAATCTATGACGTTTCAGCTAGAATGCTGCCTAATGGTTTTCTTTTCTTTTGATAGAAAGTTGAAACTTTTATTAATCAATTGTAGCAGTAACAGTTCTAAGACATTCCTTAGAATGCTACCTAATGTGGCAAATCCTACGGGCATAGCCTGCCTATTAGTCAGCCCAGCAACAGTTTTAAGAGTTTCAGGCTGTTGAATATAAATATTATTCTTTCTAAATTTCATATTTTTGTTATTCTAGAGTGCTAATCTATTGATAGAAACACTATTACATAAGGATTGGGGGTGGGGTGAGAGCCCTCTTCTTACTCTTCCAATTCCAACTATTTAGAATACTTAAAAAATTACTTAACCTCATTCTTAGTGACACTATATATCCATAATCACTCTCCTCTAACGAACTCATATTCTCTATATAATGACTAATATACCCTTAATATCCACATACGACAATCTTACTATCTTTCTTCAGAGAAGAAGGTATTAGATTGACTAGATAAACCCTTGGATCTAGGAAATTTTTCAAAATACCATTTTATGAATTGATATATAAAAAAATAAAATCAAAAGTTACGAAAATTTTTCAAGAATAATTTTTTTTTCCCACCTCACTCAAAGCAAGTGTGAAACTCAACCCACACACGCCTTTAAGAAAATGCTATTTTTGAAAATAGCTAATCAAAAAGTGCCATGTAGTGAAATTTTTCTCTCCGGATTTCAATGAAATTAATAATGATGAATAAATATAGATATAAATAAAAGTTTTTTTTGTAGTTTTCTTTTGAAGGCATGAAAAGGGATCTTGAGTTTAAACTTTCATGCGGTGTTGTCAAACCCATTTCAAGATTAATAATATATGTTCTAAAGTTTTTTTATATCTAATTTTTTAGGGAAAATTGCGTAAACCACCCCTAAACTATAGGGGTTGTTAACTTATCACAATAGATTCATATAGGACTCTTCTCAATGAACTTTAATACTTAAAATATCCACTTTATTCATATTCCTTCACAAATTCCATGGGCCAAGGTTCTAAACTATTTTCAGGCCACTACATTTTGTTTTTTTTACTTTTCCATATAACTAGTTTCCCTCCAACAAATAGTGAAAAGGGATCTTGAAACTAGCAACCCCTTGACCACTAGGCCAACCCATGTTGGTTTGCTCAATCTCCATCAACTTCAACTTGTAGATGGTTTTGCTTTTTGAACAATATACCTTTTCCTAGAGTTCCTTTCAGATATCTCAAAATTTTGTAGGCAACTTCAAAGTGAGCTGGTCTCGATGAGTGCATAAACTGGCTTACCATACTTACTGCAAATGTTATATCTAGGTGAGTGTGAGACAGAAAAATGAGTCTTACCACAAGTCTCTGATATCGTTCCTTTTCATTTATCTCTTTTGCTTTTGTACCTTGCAAATCAAGTAAACATGTCTCTACAAGTAAATCATTAGTATCAATGAACTTTAATACTTAAAATATCCACTTTATTCATATTCCTTCACAAATTCCATGGGCCAAGGTTCTAAACTATTGTCAAGCCACTACATTTTGTTTTTTTTACTTTTCCATATAACTAGTTTCCCTCCAACAAATAGTGAAAAGGGATCTTGAAACTAGCAACCCCTTGACCACTAGGCCAACCCATGTTGGTTTGCTCAATCTCCATCAACTTCAACTTGTAGATGATTTTGCTTTTTGAACAATATACCTTTTCCTAGAGTTCCTTTCAGATATCTCAAAATTTTGTAGGCAACTTCAAAGTGAGCTGGTCTCGATGAGTGCATAAACTGGCTTACCACACTTATTGCAAATGTTATATCTAGGTGAGTGTGGGACAGAAAAATGAGTCTTCCCACAAGTCTCTGATATCGTTCCTTTTCATTTATCTCTTTTGCTTTTGTACCTTGCAAATCAAGTAAACATGTCTCTCCAAGTAAATCATTAACATATTTTCTCCTATTAACAGAAATGCCTTTATCAGACATTGCACTCCATCCCTAGGAAGTACTCTCTTTTCTAAGAGTAGCTAGTTCTATTCTATAGAATACTATCATAAGTATAAACAATCAAAATTGTAATTTTCTTATTATCAGAGCGTTGGCTTGACTATGAAAGAACCCATAGTTAGTGACAAGTTTCCCAAACCGCTGAAACCATGCTCGTGGTGGTAGGTCCATATGGAGATTTTTTCACCCACACTATATTAGATCCAAGTTTCATTTCAAATCCAGGTGGTAGGTCCATATAAACCGGTCACCATTGAGGAAAGTGTTTTTTATGTGACAAATCTATGTTAACAGTTACTGATAAGAGAACTCTGATACATTTAATTTTAACAATAGGGGTAAAAGTCTCTTGATAATCAGTACCATGGGTCTGCGTAAAACCTTTCACTACATGTCTGGCTTTGTATCTCTCAAAACTACCATCAACATGACACTTTTTGGTGAAAACCCATTTAGATCCCTGATACACTTAGTTTTAACAATATGAGCAAAAGTCTCTTGATAATCAATACGTAACACCTTTAACTACAAGTCTGGCTTCGTATCTCTCAAAACTACCATCAACATGAATATTTTTGGTGAACACCCATTCCGATCCCATTATTTTTTTTTTAATTTTTTTTTTATGAAAGTCTGCTATATCTTCCAAGTACCATTTTTTCTTTAAGCATTCATCTCCTTCATAACTGCTACCTTCCAATTCGGACATCTAAAGCTTATAGTATATTTCTTGGAACAAAGAAGTCATCTATCCTAGAGGTAAAAGCTTGATGGTTATTTGAATTTTTTTTTCATATGAAAGATAGTTAGTAATGAAATATTTGGTGCAACCTTGAATACATTTCCTGATAGCTATAGGAACATCAAGGTTAGGCAAATCAGAAGATGTACTTTGAGTAGCTGATGGGACGGGAATATTAGGAGATGGAGATGTATTTTGAGTGGTTGAGGGAACAGAGCCAGACAAATTGTGAGAGTTACATTTTGAGTAGATATTATCAGAGATTCAGAAGAACTTATAGCAATTACATTGTTTTTTTTAGATAAGATAAAGCAATTACATTGTTTAACAAAACTATTCATGCTGAAAGCATTATGTGAATCCCCCATCAGAATAAATGAAACTACCAGTTTAAAATGAAAAAAACTCACCTCAGTAAGCAAAGATTCCAGACGATCAATCCGGAAAACACCTTCCTGTCAAACACACAAGTGTAAAGAAGAGTTCACTGAATGCTTCAAGTGATAACCAAAAAAAGGATCAAATTTCAATGAAAGAGTTCATAAAAAGACTATATTCAAGTAAGAATGTTTTACTTCATAAAGCAGGGATAAAAGGGAAGCTTTGAGCTTGGGTGAACTGTCAGTTAGTACTTTCCTTGCAATCCATGGATATGTAGTGCCCAAAACTTTGTAATCTGGGTTAAAGCCGATAGCAATTCCCTCCAGTACAGCGAGGCTAAACACATCAACAAAAAAAAATAATAAACCAATGATATTGGTCGTTCTATCAAGTGGAAGGAATATAATTGAAAAATATTCTAATCTCTTCCAAAAAATTTAAGATAAATACAAGATGTCTAGATCTCTTAAAATAAGTATCAATACCTTCGAATGACGAGAGAAAAATATGAAGGTATTCGAAATTTGAGTTTGTACCTGCAAGAATTTGATGTCACTTACTTCCAAGAATAGAGAGGCATAAATTACCTAATTTTTTTTAATAAGAAACAAGGTTTTTCATTGATGAATGAAAAAGACCGAGGAAATTACAAAAAGTCAAGGAAAATAATTACATAAAGAATTACAATTTGAACCCCAAAGAGGCGTGGTAAGTTCCCAGATCTCTTACCAAGATTTGTTGCTATTAACAAAAATTCTCCTATTCCCTTCAAAGCAAATGTTCCAACAAATGGGGCTCTAACCTTGTTGTCCCAATGAACTTTCCTTTTTCCAAAAGCAAAGAGCCACCAAGAAGATTCATAATGTTACTCTTATTATCAATGTTCATCATCCACTTCATATTAAAAATGAAATAACATGTGGGCCGTGTCCTCAGAGTCTTCCTGACATAAACAACACCAATTGGGTTGACGTGCTTTCCAAGATTTCCTTGCTTGTTTTTTTTTTGTGTTGGAGATGAGGCCATTGTCGACAATGATCCCAAAGAAATACCTTGAACTTTCTAAAGAAATTACCCTTCCAAATGAACTTAAAAGTGCTATTACCATCATTACTGGTATCCTCCCAAAGATTATTAAAAGCGGACTTGCAAGAAAACCCTTTGCATTTATCAGGTTTCTAAATCTGAATGTCCTCCCTCTCATTGATGTGAACCGGATCTATAATTTACATGAGTCTTAACCAATCTTCCACCTCGGGATCTTTAAGGTTTCTACAAAACTCAATATTCCAACAATTAGAGTTACCTTGTAATCACTAATTAGCTAATAAGTTATCACTGATTACCTCCAAATTATCACTAATTTCTTTGATTCACTTGAATGAGGATTTTTAAAAAACTGCCATATTTGCAAATACTTTTTAAAACTGCTAGATTTATAAATATTGAAGAAAATTTTGGTCAACGAAAATTCCCAACTAAATAACTACTTGTTCATCACAAATAAAATAATTACCTTTTTCAATCAGACTTTAATTGATTGAATTTTGATTTGAGGGAACAAAATATTCTAAAGAACAACGAACAAAATATTCTCATTTGATTTAGATGCAAGTGTCATAAAAAATCATACATTGTAGTTCCCAAGTTTCCCATAAGGTCTCCAAAACTAATATTGCTTACTCCTCTGGAAACAGCCCTTTGGAAGACAGCTGCACCCATGGCCATAATACATAGTAAGATTTAACACCTAATCCGTTGTATAGATAACCTAAGTGAAAGAAATACCATCCCATATGAAAAACTAATTTATTGCAAAAACCTGTTAATGCCCCCGCAACTGCTTGTTTATCTGCAGTTGGTGGAAGAAGCCTGTAAGACAAGCAAACAGGCCCCCAAAGGTCAAGTACAGTAAAACTGATCTTGTTAGAAAACAAGAGAGAAAGTCATGATACCCAAGGGTGACAAAATCCTTAGCTAGTGCATCAAAATCACGGTTTACAAGATGGAGACAAGCTTCAATAAATCCATCCCGCAGCTCCTGTCTAAATTCACCCATCATACCAAAATCTGGTGGATTAGACATGTAAATGTTAGATCAACAAGATATATGTTTCCGATTATTTGACATGATGTGGGTAAAACAAATATTTGAACTTGCAGTAATCATAAGAAAGCATATATCTTATCTAGTGTTTGAAAAAATTTCAATTCCTTCTTGTATTTATTACGAATAATTAAAAAGGAAATTTTATCCCCCCCCCCCTTAAAAAAGGTGGTTTTTTCAAAAATAGGATTCAATGAATTGATATTTTCAAAAATAGCAAAAGTTTTTAAAATTTCAAGAACAGCATTTTTTTCCTAGTTGTCTCAAAAGCAACCATGAAGCTCAACCTACACATGCCTCAACCTACACATGGCTTTAATAACATGTCATTTTTAAAAAAATTCAAAAACATTTGCTACTTATGAAAATATCTATTAAAAAGTGCCATATAATGAAATTCTCTTAAAAAAATTCCCAACTCCAACCCTACTTACGACATTCTTTTTAGAGCTGCAATACTCATTTGTAAATATGAATTACAAGGATTATTTCAATTATTCTTACGAATCAACCAAAAACAAATTAAATAGACTAAAAAATACTTTTAATAGATTAAAAGGTTGAATTTCTGCTAGGATGGGGCAACAACTTATGACATACGGTCAAACTACCTGGAAGTTTGTGTAAGATAATCAAGCTAGTGATAATACCTAAATATGCTAATTTTCCATCAGAGGTGCGAAGAAGATTTCCAGGGTGAGGATCTGCATGATAGAATCCATATTCTAAAAGTTGATTGAATGAGCAATAAACCCCAACCTGTTCAAGACTAGGAAAAAGAACCATATTTAGGGATCATAAAGAGAGCAATGCCAAATAAATTACATATGAAACACAGTTGTAAACTTGCAATTAGTCTTAAGAATAACCTCGACCAAGTAAAGATCCTTTACTTCTGTTAACTTCTTGCCCTACATAAACAACATAAAAGAAAGTGAGCATAGAACCTACTAAATACTCTGAAGAAGTACTTCAAAATTAAAGTTAAACAATAACCACGATAATAATTAACCAAGCGCCCTTACATTTCATTTTTTTAAATGAAACCACTTTCATTAATAATGAAAAATAATACAAAACTAAGTCAGAAAAAAATACAAGCCACAGCGAAAAAGGGAGTCACAAAAATCACAAAAAAGGCTCCATCTGTTACATTTTAGAACAAATATCATAGTCTTTTAAAAAAATAGTGATTAACCTAGTAAATCATACACTTTGGTAACTTGACTATCTTCTTACAAAAATTATTTTATTCTACTGTTGCAAGGATTTCAAATAGTCAGCCCTCTAGGACATATCTTACAGAAAAATCCAGTAATATGCCTAAAAATATCTTGACCCTTCTATATATATTAAGGAGTCAAGTAAAATCTCAAAAACGTACCTCGATCCATTCCATAGTAAGAACCCTACGAGTTGTGTGCTCCATGAGCATTCGAGGGACCACCACATCCGGCAAACTACCGTACAGTTGTCTGCTCAACAAAAAGTAAGTCATAATAAAGTATACACATCCAAGCATAAGTAATAAGATCTAAAGGGTATAAATTAAACGGAAACAGTAATAGACCCAAAAGCTTAAGCTAATGGGTAAAGACAAATTTAATCATATATCTTATCACTCCTCCCCTAACATGTGGGTTTGGATATTTGCACAAGAACCAATCACATGGAATTTTAATAAATGGGGAGGAAATGATCATACAAGGATTTTTCCAACTTTGATACCATGTTAAATCACCGATAAACAAAAAGGCTTAAGCTAATGTGTAAAGGCAAGTTTACTCATATATCTCAACAGGGCTTTTGAAAATATAGTATTGTTTAGCAATGAATTTAGCATGTCGAGTCGTGTTTTACTATAATTGACGGTAACCGTCTGAATTACCGTCACATCAATCATTGATTAATGTTAGAATATATATTTATGGTATTCCTTATTTAGATTAGGGATATTTTCCTTATCTTTTAGTTTACTTGTTGAAGTTGGTTTCCTAGTTTAGCTAAGTTTGCTTTTCTATATAAGTCAATGTAACCTCCATACAATTTAACCTAATTCAATATATCATTAGTCTTTCCGTTTACATGGTATCAGAGCCTCGATTTTAAATTTTCTTGCCTTCTCTATTTCGATCCCGTTTTGTTCCCTCGCCAGGGTAAGCTTTTCCGGTGAGGGAGCACCTTCATTTGATCTTCTAAATTTTCGTTCAAACCCCTCGATTTAGGGTTTGTTTTGTTCATCCTACCTAAGGTAAAATTAGGGTTTGGATCTTAGAATACAACCTTTCAGTGGTTGTTTGTTGTCACCATCCCCGTAGAAAGAACGGCCGTCTTCCGAAACGCAAAGTTGCTGCCGCCGTCCACCTGAAAACGCTGCTCATGAAGCTCACACGCCGCCACTTACTCTGCCCACTTCCTCATGCGCCGGCGCGTGAGCCACCTCCTCTCGGTGTCGTTCGTTTGGTTTTGCTCGGAATTCTATTTGTGATCGTTTTGGAGTGGTTTTAGGTGCAAAAAGTGCTTGGTTTTGATGGAAACGGGAGATTTTGCTGCTGTCCAGATCTGTTTTTGGAAACTAATTGGGTTCAGATCTGTTTTTTTTTCCGGGTTTATGCTTGCTATCCACTGCTGTCCAGATTTTGTGCTACTTTTCCATTTGTTGACTACATCTATGAGGCTAAATCTTTCGCCGTTTGTTGGGTTTTGATAGCTCTAGTTGGATACCGTCTTTGGTTGTGGAACATACGTATGACATACGAGCTTAGGAGTTTTTTTTAGAAGCGTTTGGGTTTTGTGGATCTTAGTGTGCCGTTAGGGTTTCTTCCTCCATTATACCTAGATAAATCTAGGGTTTGGTTTTTGGGTTAACATTATGTTGTGGTTATTTGTTGACTCTTCTTCACATAGGAGGGAAGAGAAACCGCCGGTGATACCGTCTGTCCAAAAGCCGATCAACAGAAGTTGGTTTTGCTATGCTTTCGATGTCGATTCTGCCGGACATCTTTGTTCGATGTCAATTTTGTCTGATGGTTCGCTCTGCTTTTGATGTCGATTGTGCTGGACATCTTTGTTCGACATCAGTTTTGTTTACTTCCACTCCGTATTCGATGACGCTTTCTCCGGGCATCACTCATAGCTTCCGCTCAACGAAGACATTGATTCACAAAGTCATATTTGGGTCAAGTGTTTAGCAAACTCAAGTTGGTCTATGTTATACCACCTTGAGTTTGAGGGGGATGTTAGAATATATATTTATGTTATTCCTTATTTAGATTAGGGATATTTTTCTTATCTTTTAGTTTACTTGTTGAAGTTGGTTTCCTGGTTTAGCTAGGTTTGCTTTTCTATATAAGTCAATGTAACCTCCATACAATTTAACCTAATTCAATATATCATTAGTTTTTCCGTTTACAATTAACACAAAAAAAATCTGTTATATTTGAAAATACTTTTAAAATTGTGCTACCATTGAAATTTCCCTTATTTATAATATTAGCTATATAACATCGCAAAATACGCTCTTTCTCTTCCAAGGATTGGGGGATGGAGAGAACATATTAGATAATTGAAGGAACACATTACTTTGTTTTCTTATGTCCAGTATAAGTGCAAGGCAACAACTTCCAAGTTGTTGCAATATCCCTGTTGTTTTGTCAAAGTGTTTATGTAGAACAACGCTTTATTCTTTATCTCTTACAATTCTAATTTTGTGTAAGTTCTTAATAAATCATTGTGGATCTGATATGATGAGCTAAGTCAGCTAGCTTCCACCTTGATGATACCATGTAACACAAGTAACAAATTGAACTATGCCTTTCATTTGGGCACAAATTCCTTTGAAGCCTAGGTGTTGCATGCAAATGTATACATGGTACGTTCAGCCAGACATTCCTCTTTAAGCCTAGTCTAATGTTTCCATAACTTATAGCATATCAGCTAATCAATTTCCAAAAAATAGAACCTTCCGATTACTAACATTCAAATGACAATAAACTTGCTTTTACCTAAACTTGCAACCATTGTTTGCTTCTCTCCTGTAATCCATCTCCTGCATTCAATGTGATTTACGATTTACCTGTATTCAATTTTAACTTAAGAATAATCCTCCAAAATACTGCAAAATTAAAATGTTATGAATATCACTTTTGGATAATTTATAAAGAGATTTTCTTTTGTGTTATTAAAAAAAAGGGGAAAGAGCATAGGCAAAAGAATAAAAAATATAATTAAAGGAATAAAAAAAACATATTAAACTCCTGTAACATGGTTGAGAGAGTATCTTTGAAGCTATGTTATCAATGTATCTTAATATTCATAGTAAATGCTCGAGTAGCTTTGTACTTTTAGAAGAAAACATCAACGAAATTTAGCAGTAAAAGAGTATCCTTACATTGAAGTAAGGAATCGGAGACTTAAAAAAACAAAACTCTTCGTTTTATAAGAAACCTCACCGTAAAAGAGGCAATCATTTGTATTTTCCATCCCTTTATTTCCTTGAGAGACAGTTTCACATCTGATATTTTTACACACTTTCATTCATTTAACTTATGCCATGTATTTATCTTTATACAAAACTATGCCTTATCTTCCAGTACAAACAATGGCACCTTCAATGTTCTAGAAGAAGTGTCATTTAAATTGACTAACACAAGTTTGTGTGTCGAGCATTGCATACCTTGAAAAGACTAGTTGCCCATTCATCAACAACTGCCTGCATATTGGAAGTCACTCGATCAATTACATCTGATTGGTAGCAAATGTGAGAATGTGGGTTAAACATGAGAATCACCATGCCAATTTATTTTTTTAAAATAAATTGAGGAAGTAGCATTCACATAATCATGAGACACAGGGGATGTTAACTTATGAGGATGCTTTTTAGATCAATATTTAATTGTTACCTGAAGATCAGTATTTAATTTTCCAACTTTTCGAAGTACAGCAGCCAAATAACGCAAGATCAAAATATCCAGGGATATAGCAGCTTGAACTCCAGGCCTTTGAACTTTGACAGCAACAACTTGCCCATTACAACGAAGTCTAGCTTGATATACCTATATTTTCAAAGAGTGGATTAACTAGTATGTTAAAACACAGTGGTAGTCAACAAAGCAAATTACTTGTACTTTTTTTAATATGTAACAAATCAAATTACTTGTACTTTTATGGCCTTTTAAACTTTCGGTGATACTCAACATGATCCATGTATTTTTTTTTTCTTTCTTAATAAAATGAGTGTCAAAGCCAGTATATGCAAGTTAAACTTACATAGCTACCACACTATATTTAAAGTTAGAAATTCATAAGATATTAATATACTAGATAGGTGACTATCACAAGGCTTCAACTTATAATCTCAAAGACATTAAGACATATATGGTTTGCTACATCAATCACTAATAAAAGCCAACCCATGGTGGTTGGTCCTCACATATCAAATTGTTGTTACTCTACAAAAGTTCGCTGTGTCAGTTTGCTTAATATTTTGTTACATGTGGGAGAGTGTTAATATGGTGAGCCACATGGTACACCTTTCTTCTTTTCTTCATTATTATTACATGTTAGCATTCTGTAAAGTAGATTGAAGGAATTCTGACAAAGGGACCACCAAAATGAAATTGATTCTTAAGAGATATTTATGCAACATTTTAAAATATATGACCACATAAAATTATTTCCCAAAAATAACACAATAACACTAGTAGATAAAACCTGTCCAAGAGATGCTGCAGCAGTTGGCTCTGGGGATATCTCAGAGAAAAGCTCATCTAATGGTATATTAAGATCTCGTTCTATGGTATTGAAAGCCAGTTCAGATGAGAATGGGGCTATTTGGTCTTGTAAAAGTGAGAGTTGATCCAAATATGAAGGTGGTATCAAATCCTGCAATATGAATACATCAAATCCAATTTCACCAAAAAAAAATCTGCAAAAAATATCGCCAAACCTATAAAAATGTCTAGAAACGGCCATCTTTGTCGGTTTACATATAAATCTAATGAGCACATATATTTTTTTAAATAAGAAACAATTTCATTGATAAGATGAAATGTACAAAAGAGACCCTCAAAGGATTACAAAAAACTAGACCAATTGAGGGCAATTTGAGATGGTCTATAATTACAAAAATCCTTTACAAGGGAGCACATATAGAAAATCATCCGACAGAAAAATTTGTTAATTATGTTACCTAATTTTAAATTTTCATTGCTTTTATGTGAATATCATTATGAAATATCACCTAACTCCTTAATCTTTATATATCAAAAAAAAAACAACATATTCAACATCTTCACACGTCTCCAAAAACTCATTCTTTTTAATTTTATCCCCAATACCAACAAAAGCATTCAAATTGAAATTGCACAATTCCAAAAATTATCCTCTTTTCCGGGAGCTTATACATAAAAAATACCCCAAAGTCATCTTCAAGATGAAGCCATAAAAATTATCAAATTCATTTAACAGTTTAGAGCACATTCTCTTGCAACGACAAGGTCAAGGAATAGATAATTAATCACAATGTACAAAGAACCAACAGATTTTTCTCCTTACAGAAAGATTGCCAGTATTTGATCTTCCTAAAACCAAAATTCAAAGAAAAATAAGAATTTTAGTGAAGGTTTTACTACAATACATCATTAGAAACAAAATTTAGTTTAAAGGCAATATGAATCATAAATTCAAGATAAAGATTACAAGAAAATACTTGATTAAAATAGAGTATCTAAAAACTTCATCTTCACAAATTCAAAAGTGGTGTGGCAGGCATCCAACAAGGCCCAAAAATATATTATCCATGACAAAATAGCTATCCAATTTGTCAAGATTAAATAGCATAAGTTTTTGGATCTAGTAGTGATATTTTATCAGACCGAGGAGTCCTAATTTTTTATAGAATAAAAAACCTTAGAACTCCTCAAAATCTTGCGATATCATTCTCTCCCTTTTTGTAGCATTAGTAGTTCACATATTTAGCCTTTGCTAATATCCAAGTGCACATGTGAGGGTGGGAATACCTTTAAAAGATTAAATATGTTTTAGTCTAATAGCTTAAGCTTTTTGTAGATTATTAGTTCACATGTTACGGTATAGATTTCCAGTGAACCATTGTTTGCAACCTCTAAAACTCACTCATGGTTACCAAAATAGAATTAGACTCTCTTAAATCTCTACAACCACTTTCTAAAGGCGATTTATTTTTAAGAATTAAATTTCCAGTAACCCGTCCTTCCATTTATTTTTCAACTCAAGACCTCTTTTTACTTGACTACATGATCTTTATTCCCTCATCATGACATTCACACGCAGAAATAATCCCCATTACCATTTCAATTGCAAATAATAATAATGAAAAATTATCACAAATACCCCTAAATCAAGTATGGTTTTCAAAACTACCCTAATTAAAATTTAGTTTCTTTTTTACCCTTAATTGACAGTGTACACTTGCACTTAGGGTGAATAAATCCAAACCAAACCAATTGTCCAAACTAAACCAAACCAATTGTCCAAACCAAACCAAACCAATTTGGTTTCGGTTTTTAAACCTTCATTTATCTAAACCAATCCAAATCAATTAATAACGGTTTGGTTCGGTTTGATAGATTTTTGCAACACTCCAAACCAAACCAATACATAATATAAGATATATATATATATATATATTTAAATATTTAAATACCAATAAAACTTAATAAAATGAAAAGAATAGGAAGAATCTTTAATATTATATGTGTTATGGTTGTATAATTATAACAAGATTTTATAAATTTGTTAGGTTTGTATTTGTAATTGGTGTTTTATTGAACTTTTAGATGAATTGAAATTAGTCATATTATTTTTTGAAGTTCTTTTTTGAGATTTTGTTACACTTATCATGCTACAAATTAAGTATTTATGAATAAATGAGAAAAATAAAAAATGTAAGAACCAAACCGATCCAAACTTGGTTCCTTTATGTTGAACGGTTCGGTTTGGTTCATATAATCTAAAAGGAAAATCCAATCGGATATGAAATTTTAGCAAAATCCAAACCAACCAAACCAATGTTCACCCTTACTTGCAGTTGCACGAGTTAATCAGCAGCCAATAACCAAGTTTTGGGCAGTTTAACCCGACCTTCCATTTATTTTTCAACTCAAGACCTCTTTCTACTGGACTACATGATCTTTATTCCCTCATCATGACATTCACACGCAAAAATAATCCCCATTACCATTTCAACTACAAATAATAATAATGAAAAATTATCACAAATACCCCTAAATCAAGTATGGTTTTCAAAACTATCCTAATTAAAATTTTAGTTTCTTTTTTACCCTTAATTGACAGTTTACACTTGCAGTTGCACCAATTAATCAGCAGCCAATAACCAAGTTTTGGGTAGTTTTGAAACTTTTAATAATATGAGGGTATTTTTGATATCTTGAATTGTTAAAGGGGTAGTTATTAAAATTACCCAATTTATAAGATAGCTTAAAATTGGAAGAAAATATTCAAAATAACTTTGAATGTCTGATCTAATTAAAAAAAAAAACTCACCCCTAGAACAGCTCTTCTCCCACACATCTAACCATGAAAAGCATTATTAAAAATAACAAGTGCCAAAAGTTCAAAATATTTGAATTGCAACGCAGTGGAATGAAAAGCATTATTAAATAACAAGTGCCAAAAGTTCAAAATATTGGAATTGCAACTCAGTGGAAGACTAATAGACCCCTTAGTGCACCATGTTTACCAGAGAAAGAAGAAGAATCGAGAGAGAGAAAATGTGCAAGCTAGTGAGTGAGTGTAACGGTTTGTTGGGGGAGAGGCAATGTTGTAATTAGAATAAAGTAGGCTTGTTATAAATACACTGTCAATTAGCGTGAATGGTATCCTTAGTGAAGGAGAAACAACATGGACTCTCAAATTTACCCTTGACTAACTTGTTTGTCTTTTTGAAATGCCTTGAGAGTGCTAACAAAGAGCAATAAAATTTACAACCAATATCGAGATGAACAACTCTCTGTAATCACTAATACCTGAAACCAATTTGTTAGACATCAATGTTCAACCTGAAGTATGCTTAAAGCTCAAAAGAGTAAACCATGAAAAAACTCCTTGTGAAGTACATTATAATCTAAAAAATTATATATCAGAGACTTGTCCATAAATTTTCTAAGCATCACAACATTGAAAGAATTTCATAGCAGCTGTGATGAAATAAATACTGAAACTTACTGGTCGAGATGAGATAGCCTGAGCAACTTTGATGTATGCCTGAAAGACAGACACAATGATGACGGCGTGTAATCAGTTGATGTTATACTCGAACATGGATAATGGTTGAAGATCAAATACAATTATGTTGTAGCATATACATTAACTAAGAATAACATCTCTATTGAACACTTTCCTGGAAAGTATAACCAAAATCCAAAAGGCCATCTACCATCCTGAGATTTTAGAACATATAGTTTATTGCAGCGTGAATTCACTACCGAAAACTACAAAAGAATAAGCAGTCTTTCACATAGGAACCTACCAAGAGTAGTTCTCAAGTAATTAAAGTCGATAGTAAAAAGATTTATCTTATTTTATAATTCTTCAAGTCCTTTATACGTAGGATCTTCAACATTTATTACAAAATATACTTGAGAGTTCTCCTTATTCATTGTCATTGATTTTCGTAAACTGCTCCGGTTCAAACTTTTTTTACACAGGATTAGAGGATCAAACCCACACTCTCTTTAGAGATGAGTTATATAAACTAGTTACTGTGTCACTAGACTATCTTGTTAATAGCATACTTGGATCGAAACATAAGAATATACAAGAAATTGGTTATGTAATTCTCTTAAGCAGAATTATTCAGCATAACAAATGAAGTCAAAATGCTAAATTAAAAAAATTACCGGACCAAGCTCCACCAATATATTCCTAAGCTCAGCAGCTCTGACCTGCAAGAAAATTCAAAGAAACAAACTCATAAATATATAGAAATTTAATGAACTGTAACAATTGACTAATATCACGGTTTTAATTTATTTTTTTTAAAGGTTAAATTATATAATTGGTGCCTGAAATTTATACCATTGGTGTCCATTTAGTCCTGCAAATTTTAAAGTTTCAATTTAGTTCTCGTACTTAATCACTAATATAATTCACTTCTCCTACAATCACAAGTTTATATTTAATCATTATACATAAGTTAGATCTTACTGAAAATTAAGTTAATAAAAATTTAATAAGTACTAAAACATTTTTATAAGTGATAAATATAAAAGTATTCAAAATAAATTATCGAGTTTATATAAAATTTTCATCAAAATTAATTAAAAAAACAGTTGTACAGTACAAGAACTAATAAACACCAATCATATATATAAGAATGAAGCAAAAGGAGATGAAATTAGGTCTTCACCTGGAACATGAGGTCCGATTTCTCCGTGAAATCATCGATGAACCGGAGGCCTAACCATTTACCGAAAGTGAATCCAACCTGAAGAAATCGTCGAAGAACAAGAAACGGCTTCCTCCCATAAATGGCAGCGATTTTGGAAATGTTGTATTCGGATAAAGACTCAGCCTCAGATTCAGTGAGATCGAAAAGGTAACCAGAATTCTGAGTGAAAGTATCGACGGAATTAGTTCCGGTAGCGACAGAGAAGCTCCGACGAGAAAGGAGAGAAGTGCGAGAAAGAGGAAAAGTATGAAAATGAAAGGAGGATTGGGAAAGAGAAGGAAGAAGCAACATTTCTTTGTGAAATGGAAATGGAATTGGAATTGGAATTGGAAATGGTTTTCTTTACTCGAGCGAGGAATATTACTCTCTCTACTTCTAACGGCTAGTATGTGGTTCACGTGTTGCTTTCCATTATCTGTTTTCTGTGCTTTTTATCTAAAACATACACCGCTGATTTTTTTTTTTATTGGCCATTTTCTTAAGTATGTAAGAAGATGTCAAAAAAAACTATGGTAAAATGCAAATAAGGCGTAGTCTTTTTCAAAATGTATGAAGCGTCTGGCATTGAAAATGGCGAATCGCGTCCTGTAGTTCAAATTTTTTCAATCGGCACTTCTCCTTCAATGTCAATAATTTTCTTTTAGCCATAACTTCTTCGTTTGAACTCTGATTTGGATGATTCAAGATGTTTTGGAATCTTCATTTCCGGCTTTACATAATCGTCACTTCGAAACTTTAAAATCATCAATAACCAAAAAAGCTAATGATGTCAATCATACCTAGTGTTTCGATATTAATAAATTCTTTTATTTATTAATGATTTCAAAGTTTCGAAGTGACATTTATGTAGAGCCTAAAATGAGGATTCCAAAACATCTTGAATCGTCCAAATCGGAGTTCAAACGAAGAAGTTGTGGCTAAAAGAAAATTATTGACATTGAAGGGGAGGTCCGATTGAAAAAATTGGAACCACAAGTGCGATTTTCCATTTTTAAAAATGCAGTGTTTTCATGCATTTTGAAAAGACCACAGGGGTCTTATTTGCATTTTACCCAAAAAACTAAAAGTAATTGGGTAAATTTCTAAATTTTACGAACTTGGGTGTTAGAAATCCGTTTTTATTAGTATCACTTCAAACACGAGTGTTGGAAACCGGAGTATGATGAATCGGCATCAAATCAGATATTTAATTAAAAACGGATCTTTAAAACCGGATTTCATAATTTAAAAATTGAAATTTGATCTTATGTACCCGATTCAACCCACAATTACTCCCCTAGAATGGTAAAATTTGAGGGAAGTAAGAATTTTAAATGAAGTATGGTCTTTAAAATCGAACTTCATTCCCTTTTTTAAGGGCCACGAATCTTCTTCTTCTTCCCATCACATTTTCTTCTCACTTAACCCCTTCCCATCAGCGGCGGCTTGCTTTTTTAAATAAAAAAAAAATTATGACTCATTTTTCGCACACCATTTGATTTCGTCATGGATTTAGGTTAAAATACGGTTGTTTTCAAGCGGGTTTTAAAGCATTTTGTCGGCTTTTTTTTGTTTATTTAATCTCTAAGGTTGGGTTTTTTCTTTGGTTTCATTGATTTTCATGCGTTGATAGTTTTGTTATTATAAAATATAGTTATTTTCTTTTAAATTTTAGGACGATTAAATTTTTTTCCGGCGGCTCGAGGTTATTTTCTGATGATAATAGAGATTTTCATGCTATTCGTTAGTGTCAGATTTATTATGTTTATCTAAATTGTATATACGTCTAGTTGTAAATATATATTATGCATGTGATCATAGGGTTAGTAAAATTTTGCATGTGATCATAGGGTTGATAATATTTTGCATGTGATCATAGGATTTAAAAGAATATTAATTTATACTGTTGTAGCTTTTCAGCTTATATTAAGGAAGGGTTTCCTTTTAGTAGATTTGACGATATATTAGCAACCAATGATTACATAGATGTGTGTACATTGACGGATGATGAGGGTGATTATGATATGGATGTGGGTGATCGTGAGCATGAACCCTCTTCGTCTATTTACACTTTGTTAGACATGGACATCATTATTTCATATATGAGACAGTTGTTCACGATTATATAGGGTTTGATGATGGATTTGATGTGTTGAGGAAATTATCTATGTATGATACGAATGAGGATCTTCAATATGCTATTAAGACAGCTTGCATTAATAAGCATCAATTAATTGGGGTGGTTAAGTCGAATAGCACTGCTTGGGTGTTAGATGTAAGCAACACAAAGATGAATGTGAGTGGAAACTTCGTGTCGGTCTAAAGAAAAGAACTGGTAAGTTTGATATTATGCAGTACAATGGTTCACACATGTGTCTTTTTTCTAGATATGAATCAATGTCATACTCAGTTAGACACTTCTGTCATTACTATGGATGTTCAAAATATGGTAAGAGTTGAACCTGGAGTAAAAATTGTTATACTGCAACAATTTTTAAAATATAAATATAAGTATGCAATCAACTACTGAAAAGTGTGAGATGGTAAAAGGAAAGCACGTGTGAGAGTTTTGGTGATTCACAACACATCACACTAGTTGTTACCATATTTCATGCACATTTTGTAGCAAATGAGGCCCAGGTTGAGTGGAGGCTTAACCCTATTCCTGGATCCATGGGTAATTTCTACTTCAACAGTATATTTTGGGCTCTTGGGCCATTGATAAAGGGATTCAAACATTGTTTGTAACAATCCGGTTTTTAACTTAAAGGCATTTTAGTCTTTTCTTCAATTTCAATTTAAACGACTTTATTTTGAGTTCTTATTAACCATCATTTCATTACGAGTTCAAACCAATTGACCCTTCTTAAATCTGAATCATGTGTAAAAAGAAACGATCTAAATACCATTCTTACCATTTCTTATTATTGTTCCAGTCATGGGCATTTTGGTCTTTTACCAGCCCAATCAAATTCATATAATTAGCACAAACTTTTAAGTCAAAATATTATCTTTATCATTCTCTTCTCCATTAGTCAGCGTCACAACACCTCTTCTCACAGGATTTTAGTCGATTTTTCCATTCGTTTGATTTCGTTTCTTCAAGGGAAAGTCGTTGTTATTTATTCTCATTGTTCAATTATCTTCTTCACTTCTTTAGTAGACCGATAAACCTCTAATATTCACACTTGTATCTTTGATTTTGAAATCAATCGCCGAAGGTTATGTTTTTCATATTGTAACGATATTTCGTTGGTTTTCTTTCAAATATTGCAATGTAATTTGATCCACTCGATTCCTCTTATTAGTTAACAAGGTTTTCTAGTAATTACCTGCTAAATTAAAGTTGTTTTCATGACTTTTAGTCAGAAAATAGGCTCACCGGAATCTGGAATTATCCTCGCCATTTTCTGGAATTTTTTGCCATAGACTTCTTCAAGTTTTTGAGTTGTTTTTACATGGGTGTTGTTCCATTTTGATCCTAAGAACGTTTTTCTGATCATTCCAAGCTTGAATCCGTTGTCGTCACTCGAAGGTAAGCCCACACGCCATTTGCATTTGTTTCTTTTTTTAGTGGCTGCTGTGTTTTGTTGGGGAAGATCTAGTCCAGATGGTTCAACTAAATCGGCTTAGTTGGTCCAACCAGTGCATGGGCTATTTTGGCTTAATTCAAGTTGATTTTCGTCCAGTTAGCCTCGTTCTCACGAAATTAACCTTAAATTAATATTATTACAGGTCTTAAACATCGTTAGGAGTATTTTGGATTTATTTTGAGGTCGTTTGTTAGCTCCATTTGAACTTAAGGTAGGTTAAATCCCTGTATAAAGACTTAAATTTGATATTATGGGATTTTTATGTTGATTGATTTATTGTATTAATATTATTTAATTGTCTCGATAATTATTTTGATGTTATTAATAAAATTAGACATATTAGACATTAATTATTATATTAGACATATTAGACATTAATTATTATAAATTGATGCTTGAATGTTTATTAATAAAATTTGATGTTTTAACTATTTAACACTAATAATTAATAACCGTTTAAAAAATATTTTTAAATTATTCATTAATATTTAAGATAATTTTTAGAGACGATTATGATATGATATATTTAGTTAATTATTAACACGTACTATAGTGGCCACTATGATGCTATATTAAAAATATGTACACTGTGATTATGATATATCTAAGTAGTTGGGAAGAGGTTGAATGGTTATGTTCGGATATGTGATTATCACGATGGATAGTGTGGCACGTATCATAGTGGCCACTATGTTACTATATTATAAAGTTGAACATTGTGGTTATGATTTATTTGGACTGAGTTATGTTATTATTTATTGAAGTTGTAGTACCTACTTAATTAATGTTGAGGATTGGAAGTGGATGTGCATCCACATTTGTTTTTGGGAGTTGTATTATTATCTAATTTAATTTTAATCTAATGAGCTAAATACTCACAGATTCCATACCATACAAACTTTTATTTTGCAGGTATTTGTTTTTGCTAGCTAGGCGCATGACGAGGATGGAGCTACACCCTTAGGATTTGTCTTATTTTTCATTATTTTCGAGAGTTACATTTTCATGGTTATTTTTATCTCTTACATAGATTTAGATTTATTATTTGTTTGTGACACCCCGACACAAGGTAAATTAAAAATTTTGAATTTAATATTATTATTGGTAGATAATATTAAATGTTGAAAATTAAGATTGTTGTTATTGCATCCATAGGCTTAGAAGATGACTTTTTACAACAGAAGGAGATTTTAACAATAAGGAAAAGTAGAGTTGGATGACAAGGTTTAGTTATTGGGTCAGAAAAAGAGTTCTTTTTTTTTCATCTTCCACGCCACCGCCACCCCCTTGAGAAAACCCGAAGATTTTGATTCAATTCTTCGTAGTTTTAGGTGACTGTTCGAGGTGCTTTCACGTTTACGAATCATTGGGACATCGATTGAGAAAGAACATGCTATGCATTTGAGGAAGGTTTTGACTATTTTGAGAATGAAGGGTGAAAAGAGTAGCTTTCTTGGGACATGTAGTGTCAGCTCAGGTATTTCTGTTGATCTTTCAAAGATCGAAGTAGTTAGTGGGTGGGCACGACCTCCTAGTGTGGTGGAGATACGTAGTTTCCTTGGTTTAGCTGGATACTATAGGATATTTGTGCAAGACTTTGCACGAATTGCTTATCTGATGACTAAGTTGACTAGAAAAAGCAGTGGCTTTGAGTGGAGTAAGGAGAGTGAAGCCAGTTTTGAAGAGTTGAAGAAGAGATTGATAATTGCCCAAGTTTTAGTTACTTCAGATGGTTCCAATGGAATGACCATTTATAGTGATGATCAAAGAAGAGGTTAGGTTGTGTCTTAATGCAGCATGACAAAGTAATAGCCTATGCCTCGAGACAGCTGAAAGAGCATGAACAGAAGTATCCTACTCATGATTTAAAACTTGTAGCGGTGGTACATGCCTTAAAGATTTGGAGGCATTACTCGTACGGTGAAAAGATATTAATCTTCACAGACCATAAAAATCTCAAATATTTCTTTACTCAGAAGGATTTAAATATGAGACAAAGGAGATGGTTGGAGTTAGTGAGACGATTGTGTGTTCCCAAGGATGAAACCATGAGAAATGAGTGTTGGAAGAGGCACATGGTTATATGTTTTTTGTTCATCCCGGTAGTACTAAAATGTATAGAGATTTGAAAATGCATTATTGGTGGCCTGGAATGAAGAAAGAGATATCGGAATTTGTGCATAAATGTTTGGTATGCTAATATGTGAAGACTTTGAGAAGAAGTCCTCATGGTTATGTGAATCAATTAAGCGTTCCTGAGTGGAAGTGGGAAGAAATTTCCATGGATTTTATTAGTGGATTTCCAAGGACAACTCGAGGTAATTCAGTGATTTGAGTAATTAAGTGATTATGGATAGGTTGACAAAGTTGGCGCATTTCATTCCCGGTAAACCAACTTCTCTAGTGGAGACTTAGGCTCATATGTATTTGAGAGACGTTTTCATGAAGTGTCAGTTTTCATTGTTTCTGATAGGGACACTCACTTTATCTCTAAGTTTTGGCAAAGTCTTCAGTGAGCTATGGGTACTCATTTAGACATTAGTACTGCTTTTCACCCTCAGACAGATGGCCAAACTGAGCGAGTTAATCAGATTCTTGAGGACATGTTTCGATCTTGTGCTTTAGATTTTAAAGGGAGTTGGGATGATCAGTTTTATTTAGTAGTGTTCCCCTATAATAACAGTTACCAGTCAACGATTGAGATGGATCCTTTTGAAGCCTTGTATGGAAAGAAGTGTCGATCTCCAGTTTATTGGGATGAAGTTGGGGAGAGGAAATTGTTGGAGTTTGAGTTAGTCCAGTTGACGAGCCAGTCAATTAATGTGATTAATGAGCGAATGAAGACTGCGCATAGTAGACAAAAAAGTTATGCAGATAACTGCGCACTGATCTTGAGTTCTCAGTGGGCGATCATGTGTTTTTAAAGATAGCACCTATTGAGGGTGTGATGAGATTTGGAAAGAAAGGGAAATTGAGCCCTTGATTCATTGATCCTTTTGAGATTCTAGAAAGGATTGGGCCACTTGCTTATACGTTGGCTTTGCCACCTGTGTTGTCTGGAGTTCATAATGTGTTTCATGTATCGATGCTTCGTAAGTACGTTGCCGATCCTACACATGTAATAGAGTATGAACCAGTTGAGTTAGAAGAGGACCTGTCCTATGAAGTAAAGCCAGTTGAGATCTTGGAAAATGAGTAAAGGGTATTAAGAAACAAGACCATTGAGTTAGTCAAGGTTTTGTGGAGGAACCATACTTCGGAAGAAGCCACTTGGGAGTGGGAGGATGATATGCGAGCTAGTTACCCTCATCTTTTCCTTGAGCAGTGAAGTTTTTCGGACTGAAACACCTCGACACAAGGTAAATTATATTTTTTGAATTTAATATTATTATTGGTGAATAATATTAAATGTTGAAAATTAATTAAGATTGTTGTTATTGCATCCATAGGCTTAGAAGAGGACCTTTTGAAAGAGAAGGATGTATGAGAAAAAGTTGAAGGAGATTTTAACAATAAGGAAAAGTAGGGTTGGATGACAAGTGTTTAGTTATTATGTCAGAAAAAGAGTTTTTTTTTTCCTTTTCCTCTTCCACGCCGCTGCTGCTCCCCTTGATTCGATTCTTCGTCGTTTTGGGTGACGGTTCGAGGTGATTTCACGCTTAGGAATCATTGGGAGATCAATTGATGAATTGAAAGGTAAATTTTTTTTCTCTTCTTTGGTCCCTCATGTCGCTGCCCCCTTGAGTGTGAAATTGATGTTGTTTTTCATTAGTATTGCTTGTTAGGTGTTCGATTTAAAGTGTAGTTGATTCTGTTGGGATTGAGGCCTTTAAAAGAGTTCTCAAACGGAAGTCCCAAGGATATTTCCTTGCAGTGTAATATTAACAAAAATCTAAATGCCTAAAATCGAATACTAACCCCTTGTCGAGAAGTGTCTGGCTCTTCCTCGTTCTTCGATGGTTACGATCCCGGGAACATAAAAAAGATCTTCCTCACTAAGCACAAAAGAGAATCGGTGTGTGGGCACTACCCTCTTGGAAAAAGGAAGAGGGAAGAAAATGCTTCTTCCCTATACCCTAGGGGCGGCGGCGACAAGGAGAGAGGGGGAGGAATTTTCTGAGCGTTCTCTTGGTTGCTTAACCGTGTGTGTTTTGGGATCACCCCAAAGGTCCTATTTATAAGAAAACCAAGACCTCAGAAAATCTTTGAATATCTTTTTAATTATAAAATAATTAATAAAGATATTCTAAAATATATTTTAAATAATTAAGATATAATATCTTATTCCATAATAAGATAATCCCATATCTTTTATTTAAATTAATCTTTATTAATTTAAAATAATTATTCCATATTTTAACCATTAAGATATTCATATATTTTAATTAAAATAAAATGCAAATAATTGGTTACCATTTAACCAATGGGGCATGTGACCCTACCCGTGGGTCACACGCCCACCATGGCATCTCTATGACAATATCGAGCATTTTATTTTTCTTTTTATTTAATAGAACAATTCCATTAAATAAATAAAACTCCTTTTATTTATTTCCTCTTTAATTTGACTTCTTCAAATTAAATATTTAAATAGTCTCCTCTATTTAAATCCCCATTAATTTTTGACAGCTTCAAAATTAATTTAAATAAATAGACTCCTCTATTTAATCTCTCTATTTTATAATTAAATAGACTCGTCTATTTAGTTTCACTATTAATTAAATAATTAGATAGATTCCTCTATTTAATTTCATTTAATTAATCAAATAGACTCTTCTATTTGTATTTGCCTTAATTGATTTGACAACTTCAAATTAAATAATTGAAATAGTTTTTTCAAAGAAATTAATCATCATTAATTTATGTTCTCAATTACATGTGTTAGCTCGGAGGACTTAATGGACCTATAGGACTAAGCTCCAATGATCTAGAATTACATTGATTGAACTCCTTCAATCAATTAATTCTTATTCATTAACTTCTAGATAACTCTACTAAATATCTAGAGTTGCACTCTTAGTATTATAGATATAGTTATGTCCATTGACTAATATCATTAACTACACTTTGATCCTTCACAAGTTAGTTCGTATCCATGGCTAGGTATTTGCACCGTATTAACCTCCATGATACATCTTGTTCCTTAAGCCCAACTGATTCTCCAATGAACAACCTTACATAATCTCTATTATGCGTCTTTACCTTTTCCTTGATCAGAGGAATATGGGGCCCCGCTGTTCAAGACCGAATCAATCCATAAGGGAACTACTTATCTATTTTCCTATATGGAAAAGAGTGAATTCCATTCTTGTGTAATTACGTTGCCAGCTATAAGCAAGATGCAATCCCCAAAGTGGGAGGCATATTGAGCGAACTATATCAAGTCACTCTCACCTATGCACACTCAGGATTAAGATCAATTGTACATGATCAACCGGTTGATAAACGAAGTGTCTTTCTGTAACGGCTTTTCCAGAAGACAGTAAGTTTATCTTAGTCCAGTCTACTACAATCTCTATTGCAGCAACACCCCCACTCACATGTCTCTACAAAAGCTATCTAGATGAGATCACTTGTGCCAATTCACAAGTGGGCCGTGTTAGTGGTGTTACCAGAAATAAGGCACCCAACCTTTATTCATATACCACAGACTATTTGAGTAACTCTGGATCTTTTGATGGATTACATTTATTAAACTAATAATAAATGACAATGTAAATATTACTAATTAATAATTCCTTTATTTATTTATAGTTTAATTGGATTATATAAGATTTAGGGCAGAAACCCCAGCAGATTCTAGGTGAAGATAGAAGACTGTTACTTAAACCGCCTATCGTTTTGGGTAAGTTTCAATTCGTTTTTATAATTCTTAAAATTTTGGAAAATTGGTTCTTGATGAGTTCTTGAGTTTCTTGAAAACTCATCAAGATTTCGATTCTTGTTTTACCGTTTAATCCCAAAAACCATCGACTTTTCCTAATCGATTTTGATTCTCTTTACACCAAACCCTCATCAAAATCTTTCACCCCAAACTTTGACCCACGACCAAACCGAGACCCGAAGACCTCGGTTCAGCCACAGTAAGAGGCTGCAGCTTCAGCGCTGCTGTCCTCTTCAAACTACAAGTCGTTTTCATCGTTTAGTTGTCCCATTTGTCAATCCGTTGAACCCTAAACTTTTTGGTATCATTAGGTACCGTTTTAGAAAGGTTTTTAATATTTTAGATCATCGTTTCAAGTCTAATTCGTGGTGGTAATTACCTTGGATTATCGCGTATTTGAGGTGAGTTAACAGTTTAATTAACGGTGGGGGGTTTAGAGAAAAATATGGCTCAAAACGTAGCTTAAATGATTCGATATATTTTTTAATGTAAATCTGGAATGTTTGGATGTGTTAGCTTTTAAGAGAAACCGATTATGCTTTTGGGAGAATTGAATTTTCTGTTAGAGCTAGTTTAGACGTTTTTCGATGAAAAGTGAATTTTCTTGAATCGATTTGATTCTAATTGTTATTACTGTTAATTCTGGAATTTTTGAGAGTTTAAGATGATCCTTTGATTTGAAAATTTATTTAGGAAACGTAAGTGAGTTTTTGGGTTTTCGATAGTTTTTGCAGTTTTCAACAATTTTTGGTTTTGAGTGTTATAAAATTGGGCTGCTATATTTCTAGCTTTACATATGATATTATAATGTATTATTATGAGTTTTTGATGAAGGGAAGGTCATAGTTTGAGGCCGGTTAAATTGTGAGAATCAGTGTAAGGCTACGAGCTTAATACTAATTTTATTTTCAGTTATAGATGAGTCCATAACAAGGTGCTAATGTACATTGCTCATAAGAATGTATCATTAGCGGTTCAGTTATAGATGCATATATAATCAGGTACTAAAAAGTGTTAGTAGTCCCGAGAGACCGCATTTCTAGTGTTGCATGTTTATTCTCGTTAATTATTATTAGTATTGAACATGCATTCTGGATTGGATTTATTCATGAGACTGAGATTGTGAGAAAGGATGAGTAATAATTCTGTTTATGAAAATGGATAGGATTATTGATCCATGTATGTTAATGATTTATAAAGATTTTGAATATGGAATTAGTGAGAATTGCCTATTTATGTAAGCGAGTTGAGACCTGAAGTTTAAGTGTATTTTGCCTTAGAAGTTATTGGAGAGTGTTTGAGTGCTTGTGACTCGATATGATTCGTTTAGAGATTATTTAAAATCTTATCTGTTAATTAGACTGGTTTCTCATTGGCTTTAGTCTCACAGTACTATATTTTTTTCAGGTAATAATAGACCAAGATGTGGGGGTTGATGAAGTGGTGAAGAAGAGGGGTTCATGTCGTTTGGTGGGCATCTTTGTCATTTATTTCTATTGAGGAATTTTGTGTTGAGTCTTATTGAATTATAGTTTGAGTTATTTAAAATTTGAGAATTGATATTCTTTATTGTTTCAATTTATTATTTGAGTTGATGTTATTTGTTTTCATATAACTTTTATTCAAACTTTACAACTCCTGAGTTTGATATTTTATTTGAGACAATGTGAATCTTATATTTTAATAAAGTGAAGTTATTTGAGTTTTCCGCTATGCTTTTTATATTGATTTTAAACTCTGAAAAGTTGAGTCGTTTGTTTTATTTCATTTTATTAATTTGATTTGTTATTTAAACATTGGCGCCACAAATAAATATTTTGTTTTGACTTTTTCATTAGTTATTAAATAAAAGACTTCCGCATTTATTCGATTTACTTTGATTATTTCTGGATTTTAATGAGTCAATTTATTATTTATTTAATTTTTGATTATTTTGAGTCGGGTTATCACATTGTCGTCATATTATCCAAATTGATGGGATTTATATGGAAAGTATAAGGGAAAATTATTGATAGATACATCCTTTGATGCAGATGGCCGTCATATTTTCCCGCTTACATATGGTGTTGTTGCTGTTGAGAGTAATGATACTTTGGGATGGTTCTTGTACCATTTACATCATAGAGCTAGGGACAGAGATGATATTTATATGACGTCTAATAGATATGCAGGTATTATAGATGTCGTTAACAACCATCGTAGTAGTTAGGAGGAGATGATGGCATATCATAGATTTTGTTTATGCCCTGTTGCAAGCAATTTTAATGAGATATTTAAGAGCAGTTTGATGAAAAATATATTTTATCGTGCCAACTCTAAATTTTAAGTGAAAAAGTTTGAAAAGGCCATGGATGACTTAAAAAACGAATGAACGAGGATACAATGCAATTTTTCTGAAATCTTCCCTCGAAAAAATGGACTCGAGCACATGATGGTTTCCACCGGTGTAGGTGGATGACTAAAAATTATAAATAATGCATCAATGGAGTGTTAAAAAGTGCTCGTTCATTACCGATCACTACATTGGTCGAGATGACTTTTTATCAGATTGTTATATATTTTACTACCAGACAATTTGAGGCACATGATGCGTTAGACCGAGGAGAAAAATTTACAAGGTAACTATCAATGTTCTACATTGGCGTTACTAATTTTATCTCATTAGATATATATTTATTGTATTATGTTTCTTTTTGGCACGCATTGTGTAAAATAGAAGAATGAGAAGAACGTGCCACCAAACAAAACGTGGCCACCTTTTGTCGGATACGAGGTATTTTGATGTTAGGACATGTTTACACCCGAATAGTCTTGCAAGTAGAAACAAATATGTGGTTAGACTAGATGACCGAACATGTATGTGTAATAAGTGGCAGACGTACGAGATTCCATGTTCGCATGTCTTTGCCCACTGTGTCGAAAATCGAGTTGATTGCAAGGAACTGATTGATCTATATTATCGATTGGAAACTTACAAGGCATGCTACACACCACAATTTGAGCATATTCCTCACATAAATGAGAGGTCTGTTCTCGATTTCGTGATTGTCCATGCTCCTCTTAAGGTGGGAACAAAATATGTGTAGCACGCAGATTCACAATGAGATGGACTTACGAGAGCCAATGGTCAAACAAAGATGCAGTAAGTGTCAATAAGATCGCCACAATCGTCGTACATGTTTATCTCAATCTCAATCTGAGTCCACTACATTAAATATCAATGTTTGATTCAATGGTTTATAATGAACTTACTTTTTATCTAAATATACTTTTTATTTTCTAAATATGAATGACTTAGTTGGTTGAACAAATGTGTACAAATTATGGTTTATCTTAATCTTGAACCATTAGATCATTCAATACTTCGTACATAGCGCTCACATCGTTTCGATTTGGTATGGTATGTCGAGTATACAAATGCTTTAGTATGTGTACTTTATGAGGCACGCTCATTAGAGAATCACTTATACAACCCTCATATTGACTCATACCTACGTCACGCCAAATTTTATGGGACAGTCAGTATCAGGTTCATCACTCTTGATTGGCATCTCATTACTGCGTTAGTGGAGCGATGGCGACCCAATACATTTCATATGCTGTTTGGAGAGTATACAGTCATGCTTCAAGATGTGGCTGTTCAGTGGAGTGTCTACCAGGTGATGGTTTACCAGTGACTGACCAACTGGGTTTGGTATTGTAGAACTTGTGTACTAAGTTGTTAGGAGTCACACTTGATGAGAGGGATATGAATGGGCAATGCTTGTGCATGACGTGGTTGACTACGACATTTAGGGATTTTTCCCATATGCCTCCTGATGCAGATGAGGTGTCTATTTAGAGATATGCTCGAGCGTATACTTCTTTCATTGATTGGGGGTGTACTTATGCCTAATAAATCTTACACCCTTGCACATGATATATCTATAATTATTGGTAGATTTTGAGGTTGTGGATAGGTACAATTGGGGTGGATCATGTCTTGCATGGCTCTACAGAGAGTTATGCAAGACATCTCGATCTGATGTTATGGAGATTGTTGGACCATTAGTATTACTACATATATGAACTTGGGATAAATTTCCAATGTATTTGCACCACGCTGATTGGGTTGTCTGAAGACATTAGGTGACCTTTCATTGGGTTTTTCAGTATGTTTGTGTGAGAACATTCTTAGTTTATTATTTATTTAATTATATTAGCACACTTATTATTATATTTATTATACCTTATAGGTGAAAGGACGACAAATGCACTATAGAGTCTTCTTTTCATATATTGGTATAGTACCGATACATGTTAGATCAACTTCAGCTAGATCAGGTCAGACTATTTTAATTCATATTTCATTTTGAATATATTATGTAATTCAAATTAAAATGCATTTTATATAAATTATAACTTAATCTTTTTTTTCAGATTTTTTGGGAGCCATACAAGGAGAACGTTATGGCATTTTTGTCACCCTTATTGCCTTATTGGGCAAAAGGTTTGGCATTCCCGAGTCCCCTCATCTATTTCTTTGTATCAGATGGGTATTTTCAGGATCGAGTCATGCAGTAGTTTGGCATGGTCCAACTGATTCCTAATGAGTGCAATACTGATCCTAGACTACACATATTTGATCTATGTGGACGCCACACAGCTAACTGGAGAGATATATTGCATGTTGAATTGGACCATTGAGATGCCCGTAAGGTGAAAATGTTTACTTCTTGCATTCCTACTTTGTTTAGATGTTACTTGAGAAGTTATTAATCAACATTATTTTTGTTTAAAGTAGCTTTGTGCTTAATTTTTTTTTTATCATACTACAAATCTGTGTGCCATATATCTACTGAAAGAGATAAGGCCAAAAAATTTAATTTCTGGAAAACTATTCAATTTTGTTTTCTTCACCAGTAGAGAGTTATGAGGTTGAACTAGCCCTAATTGTTACCTTAGCAAGACGGCTAACAACCAACAATTGGTTTCAGTTTGAAGGAGAAAAATATTGGGGTCTATCTTTCCTGCTACTGAATGCCATGCAAATTTGCGATTTCAAATTAAATAAATTGTAATTTCAGTATAACAATATTTAAATAAATTTGCAATTGCACCTTAAGAAACAGAAGGTATAAAGTAGCTAAAATTTGGCTTACATTTCGAAGTATTATTATTTAAATAATTTAATCTGATATATTATATTATTGAAATTTTAAGACGTTTCAATTATAGAATTTCCGACCGTATATATTTCTTTGTTAGGGAGAGAAATTCTAAAGAATATTTGCATTTCAATATGTTGATAATCCAAATTATTTTTAATTGTAATTCTATTTTTAATATCTTGATATAAAGATATATTTTTCTTTTTTAAATTATTAATTTATGAGGAGAGAAACTTGTTTTAAAAATATATTTTATAATATTATGTATCCTATTCCTATCCATATGTAGAGTTTTCGGCAACATCTCTCGACACCAACTTTTGAGTTTGAAGCATATACAACTCAACAAGTATTGAGGATGATATTTGCAATTACAAATTAGTTAGTTCGTTAAACTAGTTTGTTAGAGTTTTATTTAGAAAGTTAGTATGTTATTTTATTCTTTCTGATGTATAAAAACAATTATCTTATTCTAATAATAGTTTGAGAAATCATTTCACATATTTCAACATGGTATCAAATGACTTCCTTTTCTAATTCCTTTCTCACCGCACCGCTTCTCTATTTCTCACAAATTCCGCCTCTCGATTTCTCCTCTCTCTTAAGCCTTTCACCATTAATTCGAAGCTTTTGTTCTTCCTTGCATGTGTTTTCTCAGCTTTTCTTTTGAGAAATTTCACCAACTCCTTCTTGAATTCATACTAGAATTCCTTCAAAACTAGATCCATGGCGACTTCATCCTCAGTTCCACCTTCTCCTACTCCATGGAGTATCGGCCAAAGTGTGCTTGTTCTTGTGGTGGATTGAAGAAGATGGAATCCTTTTATCAAAGTAAATACATTCAGTGTTTTCTAATGGGGCTCAACGAATCCTATTCTTCAATCATCTCTCAAATACTCCTAATGGATCCTTTTCCTACTATTAACAAAGCATTTTCCTTGGTAATTCAAGAAGACAGAAAGCACCGTCTCAAAATTTCAGACATAGCTCATGCTTTAATATGTAACAAACACAGAAAAGAATTAAAAAAATGGCATCTTTATGTGTCGACTCTCGTTAGGCCTCTCTTCACATTTTTTCTTCCCTATCTTCTTCTCCAATTCACATATAGCTTAGCACTTGTGAATCAACAGTAGTGAATAAAAAGCTCAATGAACCAGGATGCAAAATAAAACGAATAAATTTAATTCAATAATTTAGTGAACAACCCGATATAAATTATTGAATTGTATAACTAAAAACTAAATTGACACAAAAAGAAGGATCTGGGATGAAAATTTGTTTTAATTTTTTTTATAATAAGAATTGTTATAAAAACTAAAATGATAGAGTTTACAAACTTTATAGAAATTTTATTCAATAACTTAGTGAACAACACGGTATAAATTATTGAATAGTACAACACAAACTAATTCAATAAATTAATCCATTTAATTCAATAACTTATTGTAACGACCCGAACCCGTTAAATTCTTTAAATTCAAATGCACAGCAGAAGACTCAATTTTTAAAGAAAAACGGCATGGGTTCGTTTAAAAATCGAATAACCAAAACCTGTTTACAACCCAAATTTTCAGAGAAAGCTATAAATCGGGAATGCGCATTCCAAAAAAGAGTTTAATCATAAAACATTAAAATACTTTATACAAACACCCTTCGCGGGCTCAAAAAGACACAAATATGTAAAAAGTATATGATTTGCAAGCATTTTTACGAATGCTTAACCAAAAGAGTTTTAACATTGTCCTTGCACCATCTCGTCAAATCACGCGGCTCCACCTCCTCTACCACGCTTCTTGCCACGGGGTTTACCTGAAAATATTGTGGTGTAGCACCATTAGCAAACAATGCTAGTGAGAGTAAAATGAAAGCAGGTAATCCTATGAACAAAATCTCATAACCGAAATCGTGTCCAAAGGCCTAAAATGCTCATTACTACCCATATCCACACTTCCAATTCCATACAATCAATCGATAGTCATATATCCGTATTCATCATTCATTACCATAAGATAGATATAAAGACTTAAAGTAAAGTAACATTCACTACTAAGTCTTACTACACAATTCTAAAGAATATGTAAAGTAACATTAACTATCTTTATTACTAAACACGTTTCATCGTATCGTCTATTTATGGATCGAAATCAACATACCACGTGCGGTTACCATATCTCAAATCATCGGATATCAGATTTTCACCATTTCGGATATCGGGACTTTCACCATTTCGGATATCGGGACTTTCACCATTTCGGATATCAGGACTTTCACCATATCGGATATCAGGACTTTCACCATTTCGGATATCGGGACTTTCACCATATCGGATATCATCGCACTATGACGTATGGATCAAAATCAACATACTATCACGTGCCATAACACATATCATCGCATATATCGTAATAATATAACAATAATAACGCATCCATACACGCCAAATCTTGGAATGCCAACCTCACCACAACGTTATAGTGCTATAAGGTATAATGCATCTATAACGCTCATGTCGTAGAATGCCCACCTTACCACGGCGTGTATAGTGCTATATCACAAATCATAGTACCATGGTTACATATGGATCAAAATCACATACTACCATGTACTATCCCACTAATCATCTCACCATGATTACATATGGATCAAAATCACATACTATCACGTGCGGAATCAAAGTGCTCAAGGTTCCCACAAATCATTACACCATGATTACATATGGATCAAAATCACATACTACCATGTGTAAATCAATGTGCCCTAGGTCTCCAATAAGTTAGCTAAACTCCAAAGAATTCTACTAAGTTAATTAGAAACCTAACTAACTAGATTACACGAGTTATCACTCAAGTGCATCTTCTAATTACTTTACTTCCAAATCCATCAAAGTAACTTTCCAATCAATCAAAGTAACTTCCAAAACCATCAAAGTAACTTCCATTCCACTTTCATCTAACATCTCCAAATCACCTTACCACACTTCCAAACCACTCCGATGTTCTCTAATCATCGAACTAACCATAAATCCAAACTTTCCACACACACTTCCGAATCAAAGTCTCCAACCAAAACTTAATCCTAAGAAGTTATCTCCCTCTTAACATCGATAAACAATTACATAATGAAACTAAATTCATAAAGCCACTAACTTTCACATTAAACTCACCTTAGCTTGAAGACAAGCTCCGAATAAACCGAGGTTGTAAAATCACGAACAAATCACAATCCTACAAACGAAATAATCCTAAAGAACATTAATTAACCTGGAAAACAATCAAACAACATCTAAACACATAAAACCACGAAAATCCCGGATTCTACCCTTATGGAGCTCTGGCCAAGCTAGGGAAAAAGGGGTTCGGGTTTGATTTTCCGGCTTTTATGCAATTTAGAGGTGTTTTGGGTTGGTTTCAATACTTTGGAGGTTTGCAAAATCAATGGGTAACCGAAAATTAGGGTTTTGCATATTAATCCATTTTCAAAAAATTAATTAAAAAGCAAAAACACAAAGAACCTAACATCCTAAACATAGCCCAAAGAGGGAAAATCACAAGGGACGGGTTTTGCGCTCAAACCTGGTTTTAGGGTTTAGAGAAAGTTTCTAAAATTGACCAAAAAGACTTCCCGAATGAAACATTCAAGCTCGGTAACGAATTCGAAAGAATTACAACTCAAAACCTCCATTAAAACACTATTCACATCAAAATTAAGAAACTTTAACATACCTTTAAGCCTCGAGAAAACAAGCGAAAACCTCGATTGTTAGGATGGTTAGAAAGGTCTCGGCAGAGCTTTCCAACGCATCCAAAATCACGGAAACCCGTGAGAAACGAGGCCGGGCGACGATTTCTTTCTCTCCTCTTTTTTTCTCTCTAAGCTACGGGTTTGGGATGAAAAATGAGAAGAAAATTTCATATTTTGTCTAATTTTGGCTTATTTAAAGAGGAGGAATAGTGTTTAGATATTTAACAATTTGGAAAATGACGCCAACGTTTTTTACTTTTGCTTTAAAAAACGAAACCCGATTAGTTGTGAATAAACCTAAAGGTGATTAATAATTATTAATTGGTCCATTAATAATTATTAATGTCACCAAAACAAATTTTAATTATTAAAACGATTAAAAACAATTTCGGACATAAATAACTATTAAAATTGAAATTTCTAAAATTAAACTAATCTTAAAAGCTTTATTTTTAAAATAAATAAAATAAAGTAAAAATAAATAAAATAAATAAATAAATAAAATAATTTTATTTTATTTTTTACCCCTAAAAGTCACGGGACGTTACACTTATTGAATTAAAATCATAATTAAAAAGATAAGATATTGAATAAGGAGTAAAAATATCAAAATGGCCACATTTGAGTCTCTTTTTCTCAGTAGCCATGATTTTTATTTCATTTTTTTAGCCATATCTAAATGTAAAAAGACAGAAATGCCCTTAATATCAAATCACATTCTCTCTCCTCTCTCCCCTCCTTCACTTACCTTCCATTCTTTTGTTTTTGTTTTTTGTTTTTTTTTAAATATTAACAGCCTCTCATCTCTCTCTACTTTTCATATTTATTTTAAAAATATTTTCCTTCTCATTCCCCCGTTTTTTTCTTCTAGGGGCAATTATTGAAATAACATATTTTTGCATACTAATTATTGAAATGTTAGAACTTTTAAAAAATTATTCAAATAGCATAATTTTAGTTCAATAAATTATTGAACTAAAAAAATTAAAAATTTTAACAAATTCATTGAAAATAATAATAAAAAAAATGATCAAATACTTTAATAAATTATTGACCTTGAACTTAAAAAACCAAAAAATAAACAAATTCGTTAAAAATACCTATGAAAAATAGTTCAATAATTAATTGAATTATAGTTCAATAATTTGTTGAACTATAATTATGCTATTTGAGTAATTTTTAAAAAGTTATGATATTTTAGTAATTAGTATGCAGATTTATGCTATTTGAGACAAATTCTTTTTCTTTTCTATATATTAGATTTTCACCCTACCTCCCTCATTTTTTTTTCATTTTTCTCTCATTTCTTCTTCCCTCTCTTCCTCATTTGTTTATCCATTCCCTATAATTTTCTTTCAAAACTCCATTGATTCTCTCATTCATTTTCTTTCTTTTTAAAAAATCTACCATTTTTATCTTCTACAAATGTTATATTTTTTTAATTTACTATATCTTTCCTTAATTTCTTCTCGTTCTCTTTTTTTCTTAAATATTTTTCGCCGTTTTTGGTTCCGAATCTCGAAGATCTAAACCGAAATAAGCATGGATTTGACAAAAGGTATTATTTACTTTCTTTTAGTTCTTTTTATTTTTGTCCTCGTTTTTGTCCTCTGTTGTTTCATGTAAGATACATAATTTCTTAATAGCGTTTTCTGTGATACATGTAGTATATGCAATATACATTTTCTTATGTTCATCTTTCAAGGTAGTGTTTCTCTAAATGTAATTTTTTTTGTTATATACGCAATATACATAACCGTTTTTGTGTTCGTTCTGCTTCTGTTTGCTTAATATACAATTTGTAGTATACGTAATATACACGTTTTTGTGGTATGCTTAAATATATATTTCGTAATATACGTGATATACGTAATCATGTGTTTTTCTTTAGTTTACTATATTGTCTAAATGTATATTCTGCAATACACGCGATATACAAAATGATGAGTGAATGATGTACATTATGTAATATACGTAATATAATATACATTTCCTTTTGTTTTGTTTGCATATTAAGTTTTTTTTTTGTGTATTAAGTATTATGCAATTAACACTCTTTCATTTTTCATTTACAGATTACGTATATTATATGCATTCACACATTTCTCAAATGCCCTTACAATGCGAAGACGATATACCCAATACACTGGGTGTACAAAACACTTTACATGAGAGAGAAAACTATAAATAATACTAAAATGAATATAAAAAATTGATTTAAAATTGAAGTATGTAGTATAAAATCAAAACATAAAAACAAATTACAAAAAATACTAAATACACTAATGAACTATGAACACTATACCAAATATACTAAAAACTGGTGAAATAAAAATGCATTGGAAAAGAAAAATTGCATTGACAAAGAAAAAATGTCAGAAATGTCAGACTACACGTACTATACGTGTCAGAGGTGTCAGACTATACCTACCATACGAAAAAGGTAAAATTGGTATATTAAAAAAATTAAATAGTAAAAGTGGCTACCTAAAACTGTTTTTTAAAAAAATGTATCTATTTTGATATTTTGGATCCAAAACGTGGCTATTTTGATTTTTCACCCTTGAATAAGAGCATTAACAACATATTACAAGCTAAAGAGGAAACGAAGAGAAGCAATATTTGATGAAACCAAAGAGCCATTTTTAAAGGTAAAAAAAGATCCATAAGAAAGACTTACAGAAAATCAAAACGTGAACACTAACAATCACATCTAAAACACACACAAAAAAATGTAAACAAGAAAAACAAACAAACCTTACACATTAGAACGTATCAATATATAAAGTTCAATAAATTATTGACTAATAGTTATAATTAAAAAAAAAAAACTTATATCAAATCATATCCCACCAAGAGAATCATTTAATTTGATATAAATTTGATTTTCAATCATTTACCACATCTTTTTTTATTTGCTAGCTGAAAAAAATCATTTCATCTCTCTTCTAGACTTTAGAGATCAGAACCCAAAAAACAAAAACAAAAATAAATAGTGAAAAATCAATATCAAAGATCTCAATTGTATATAGTAATTTAATTCAATAAATTATTCCATTTAATTTGATAACTTATTGAATTAAAAAAAATATTAGGTATCTCAAATGTAATTCACTAAATTATTCCCTTTAATTCACTATATTATTCCATTTAATATAATAACTCATTGAATTAAAATCAATATTAGGTATCCCAAATGTACATTATAATTTAATTCACTAAATTATTCCATTTAATATGTTTTAAATTATTCCATTTAAAACAGCGAAAAAAAGTATGCCACAATGTCTTTTTCGAGAAAGTCTAGAATATTGTGCAGCTCCAAGCACCATTCTTCGGGACTCAACATCGGCCATCACGATTTTGTAATTTCAGTCACAACCGGTCTTTTGAGGTGAAGCCCCATCACGAGATCCAATCCATCTCGTTTTGTCGTCCTATTAGCAAACCCGTTAATCGATTTCAACCCCGGTTCGAAGCTTTGTCTCCCTCCCTGCGATTCTCTTCCTTGGTAGCTGTTTGAAGATCCACAAAGTTTTTTGTTGCCATTGGAAGCCAGATCTTCGCCAACGCCTCCATAGGTTCCAGTAGCCACCATATGTAAAAGTAAAAACCAAATCGCCATAGAAAGAGAAACAAAATCAAGGAAAGGAAGAAAGGAAAATGAGATCTGGTATTGTTCAAAAGAAGAAAACGAAATCACCATATAAGATGAGAAAAATGATGAAGGAAGAAAGAAGGAAATAGAAGAACGTACAACTAGCAAAAGAATAAAATGAAAAATGTTATTTGGGGAATAAACAAAAGGTAGTGTTATTTGAGTCACTAACCCTAATAAAAATGTCATTAGAGGCTAATTCTCTAAGTTCATCAATTCAGGTCCTATATGTGAAAAACAAAACGAGCAGTTATAAACTTATAAAATAAAGGTAGAGAAAAAAGACAACTTTATAAAAGATAAATCATTTCAAGTTGAATCGTAAAATTAATATTTTAATAATTCTCAATTCTATTGATTTAAACAAAACAAAATACTCACTCAAAATAACGATTACATAATATCATATCGAATTAAAGTAACAATTTAAATGTTTGAATGAAGGAATTGGATTAAAATAATGCAATGACTGATAAGATTTAAAATAATATGATATAAGTTAAAGAGAAGGGGAGAGAAAAGAGAAAAACGGTATAAGCCGGAAGACTATATTGTGAATTTTCTTCTTATGAACCTTATTTATATAGGATAAAAAAACTAACCTATATAAATAAGGAAAATATAATCTAAATAGGAGAAGATAAGCTTAATAAGAAAAGATAATTATCAAATAAAATAAGATAAATAAGGAAAATATTAAATATGTTAAATCACTAATTGAACCAAAAGGTTAAGCCAATGGTTCAAGGTAAATTTAATCATATATCTCAACACTCCCCCTCACATGTGGGCTTGAATATTTGCACAAGACTCAAACATGTGGAATATTTAAATGAGGAGGAAATTAGAGCAAATGACATAATGGAGGTTTGATTTCAGGACCTCCTGCTCTGATACCATATTAAATATGTTAAATCACCAATTGAACCAAAAGCTTAAGCCAATGGTTCAAGGTAAATTTAATCATATATCTCAACAATATTTGTGCAAAGAATAAAATGGGTTTCGGAACCATAACCGAATGATGACAAGAACTCATGAAGAGCTTCTTACGAAGACGTTTCAATATTTGAAACGATGAATGACGGCGTTTCTAGATTGGAAACGACTGTGTGAATGTTGCAGATATCTCAACAACCACAATGACCGCGATGATTGACGTTGACACAGCGACAACCATTGCACCTGATGAATTATGGCGTTTCCCGATTAGAAACGACATTTTTTTTACAAGACCCTTCTTTTTGGATCATATTTCGCAAGTTGGGCATTTTGTGATCTCCATGCTCCAACTTGAGGGAGGGTATAGAGATTTGATGAGGAACGATGCCGTGGAAACGAGGGTTCGTGGCCGCGGCGATGGTTCTGCAGAAAAGCTACCAAAATTAGTTGATTCTATTTTGATATATTTTCCTTATTTATCTTATTTCCTTTGATAATTATCATATTCATTATGATCATTATCTTTTCTTTATAGGTTTACCTTTTCCTATTTAGTTTATCTTTTCCATACTTATCTAGGGTTAGGTTTTCTATATAAACAATGTAATAGGTTTAGGATTTAGAAGAAGCAAATTGAATACAATGTAGTCTTATAGCCTCATACCATTTTCCTCTCTTCCTTTCTTCTCTCTATTCCTTTTATTCCGTATTACTTTAATTTTATCATGGTATCAGAGTAGGAGGTCCTGGGATCAAATCTCCATTATATCATTTGATCTAATTTTCTCCCGATTTAAATATTCCACATGTTTGGGTCTTGTGCAAATATCAAAGCCCACATGTGAGGGGAAGTGTTGAGATATATGATTAAATTTACCTTGAACCATTGGCTTAAGCTTTTGGTTCAATTGGTGATTTAACATATTTAATACATATCAAATAGAATAAACTAAAGTTGACAGTTTTCTGTCGATCCGTCGAAGTGGTCACGAACACCCGTTCCCACGGCATCGTCCATAGTCAAATCTCTATACTCTCCCTCAAGTTGGAGTATGGAGGTCACGAAATGCTCAACTAGCGAAATATGATAAAAAAAGAAGGGTCTTGTTCAAGAACTTGTAGGGAAAAAAATGTCGTTTCTTACCATGAAACGCCATCATTCATCATCAAGTGCAATGGTCGTCAGTGTATCAACGTCGATCATCGCAGTGGTTGTTGCGATATGAGCAACATCCACACTGTCGTTTCCAATCTTGAAATACCGTCATTCATTGTTTCAAATATAGAAATGTCTTCATTCATCATGAACTCTTCTTGAGTTTCTTCCATGGTCGTTTTCTTCTTGATCGAAAAGACTCTTCATGAGTTCCTTTCATGGTCGTTTTCCAGGTTGATGTGGCATAAGCAACATCTCCATGGTCGTTTCTAATCTAGAAACGCCGTCATTTATCGTTTAAAATATTGTAATGGCTTCATACATCAAGAACTTTTTTTTTTGGTGGTGGAAAACCTCACACACCAGTACACTTACACTTTTTCTATTTCTTTTATTTTGCTGCCCTCACGCCACTTGCACACACAAACACTTTTTTTTTCAAAATTGCCACAAGACAATCAACTTTTATTTCACATATTAGGCCCATTGAATCCTAACTTGCTTTGATACTATAATAAAATTAAAAATAATATAATAAAAGCTAAAGAGAAGAGAGAGAGAAGAGAGAAAAACGGTATAAGCATGAACATATAATCTAAATAGGAGAAGATAAACTTAATAGAAAAAGATAATTATCATAAGGAATAAGATAATTATCAAAGGAAATAAGATAAATAAGGAAAACATATCAAATAGAATAAACTAAAGATGACAGTTTCTGCCGATTTGTCGCCGCGGTCATGAACACCCATTCCCACGACATCGCCCATCGTTAAATCTCTATAATGACAAATGTTGCAAGAGAGTTTACCATGAAACAAGACTTGTGGTATGATACCAAAGGCGTGAGTCGAATACATCGATCCGTGATATGTTTCTGAGTTTCAAATCGCACGCAATAAACTTGTCTTTTGATTGAATACTGCAGATCAATATCTTATGATTGTCCAACCAGGCTTTACAAAACACGGCTTCCTCAACCAAAGCCCATCCGATAGTCTCGTTTCGAAAAACTTCCACCCATTCACTATGTTTCAAATCAATCAATTTCCAAATCATAATTTGACCCAACAATATCTTGGAAGCAAGGATACAATTGAGTGCCCATAGGCATAAGATCACCACCATGGCCATCGAAAGCCGGTCCCCAGCTAAAAACTTGTTCTCATCATCCAACATCATAGTAGGTGAACAGATAGCAATATCACCAATAGAAAACAAATAACATTCTCCATCTATGAATGGAATATAAATATAATCACTCTCGCTATACTCCGACTGCTTTCTCGACGACATCGGAAGATCCGAAATCATGTGATCAAGCTTTCTCCATGACATATCACTACCGATTGTCAAAACACACCAAGAAAGTAGTAGATTATCATTAATGATTAGAGGAATATAATTGAAAAGGACCTTGAATTCCCTTGTATTTGATAGGAATGAAATACAAGCATCCTCAATTAATGAAACATCATCAAGTAAAGGAGGGAGTTTCAAGAGTTGTTTAGTAATAGGATTTGAAACGTAAAGCTATCGTGCATTCTTATTCTCGGCAATGGCTCGAAACAAGACCAAACCATTACAACAACCCAATAACTGTTTCGATTCACATCCCATAAAAAACCCTTCATACATGACTTTTTCGTTACGAAATTGAAAGAACTAGAAAGGATAGTATACAAAACTAGGTTGGTTTGAATTGGAATGGAATATATGCCTTTCTATAAATTGTCTTGTGGATATTATTCTACCCCAAGACTTTGAAACAAACCTTCCATCTTTGTGTACAAATCTCGCATGAGCCCGACTAAGAATATCGAACACGATATCATCACAAAGAGACAGGAATGAATGCTTTGCTTTTCTTCCTCTTGCTCATCTTTCGAAAAAAACCCTACTATTTTAGGTTACAATTGGAGAAATATGGGAGCCTTGAGTTGTTGCTTGTATATAAATATTTGAGGCATTTGCAAATGGAGCAAATTTTTTAACAATATTTGTAAAAATAAAAGCTCAAAAAAATATTTACAAATATAACAAATTTTGATCGAGTTTATCACTGATAAAACATAAATCATTGTTTATCACTGATAAACATGATAAAAATTGCTATATTTACAAATATTTTTTGAGTTCATATTTTTACAAATATTGTACAAAAATCTGTCACCCAATGAAAGTTCCCTAAATATTTTTCCACCAACGGAAACGTATGGATGATAGAAACATAAGTTTAAAATCAATGTTTTCTTTTGTTTAGGGCAACAAAATTTAGATCAAAAAAGAATTTCTTAAAACTAAACGGTGAAATCACTACACAATCAATTTTAAAAACAATTTTTTTTCATAATCAAACTGTGATTATAAATTCATCACCAATAATTTTATTTTTATTTTTTCTTACTACACTTAAAAAGTGATTTTTTTCTTATGAGATCGAAAGTTCGAATTTTCCCTCCCTTAATTTGATGTGATATCTCAAAAAAAAATTGACCATTTTTTTGGGTTAGAATAAATAAGATTGGTATATAATTACTAGATTTAATTAATTAATTAAATGTTGATAAAATATATGGAATGAAGTATGATAGAATAGCATCATAAAAATATTGATAAAATTTCTATCTTTTAAAATAAAATTCATATGATTTAAAGTAATCTAATTATTAAATATTACATAATCTTTGGTTTTTTATGACTTTATTTAATTATTAAATTGTATTATTTTTTACTTATATAAGATTTTATTTTGAGTAAAATACTATTTTGATCCCTGAACTTTCACTCAAGTTTCATTTTCGTCCTGAACTTTCAAAAGTTACATTTTTCCTCCCTGAACTTTCCAATTTGTTTCGTTTTGGTCCTTCAGATTTTGTTTTTACTCTAGGACATCACCAGAGGGCTTATATGACATATAATTGATGATGTGACATTATATAAATATACAATGAGGTTAAAAGACATAGAAAAACGAATATACTGTGAGATTTAAAACTGAAATTAAGGAGAAAATATGAGATTAACTTTCCTCTATATTTGTTTTTCTATGGTATTTAACCTCACGATATATTTCTATAATGTCACATCATCAATTACTTGTCACATAAGCCCTCTGTTAGTGTCTTAGAAAGGAAAAATAAAATCTGAAGGACCAAAACGAAATGAATCGGAAAGTTCAATGATGAAAAATGTATTTTTTGAAAGTTTAGGGATGAAAATGAAACTTGAGTGAAAGTTCAGGGACTAAAATGGTATTTTACTCTTTTATTTTATTTTGTAGAAAAAACAAATAAACTAGATTAGATCTAAATATAAATATAATACAAATTGATGGAAGATATTAAAAAATATTTAATTTTCTTAAAAAGATTGAAATGATTTAAAAAAAGAATATAATGGTTGGAGATAAATATTTAGTTGGTTTTTAAGGGAAAAAAAAAGTTTTAAATCTTAGAGTGAAAATCATCAAATCTTAAGAAAAAATCGTTTTATTTTTATTTTTCTGATTTTATTGCTTTCATGGTTTTATTGAAGTCGAGAGAGGTGTATATGAATTGCCATTTTATATCCATATATGTTGAGGCTGATTTGCTGGGTCATATACAACTCATTTAATTAATACTTACCTTACTAAAAAAAATTGTAATTCAAATTCAAATTTCCAATACTATTTAACCTCTCCAAATGTTAATTAAACCCTAAAAAGAAATGTATGTGTATATATATAAATTATTAAATCAAACAAAGTTTAAAAGAAATGTACGTATTTATATGTTAAAAAAACTTATATTAAACCGAGAGTAGAATCATAATTTCCTTATTATTTTATGGGCCAATTACTGAAATAACATATTTTTACATATTAATTACTGAAATGTCAGGACTTTTTTAAAATTACTCAAATAGCATAATTAATTTCATTAATTTATCGAATGGGCAATGTTTGCGCATGACGTGGTTAACTACGACGTTTAGGCATTTTTCCCATATGCCTCCCGATGTAGATGAAGTGGCGATTTAGAGATATGCTTGAGCGTATATTCTTTCATTGATTGGGGGTGTACTTATGCCAGATAAATCTTACACCCTTGCACATGATGTCTACAATTACTGGCAGATTTTGAGGTTGTGAGTAGGTATAACTGGGGTGGAGCATGTCTTGCATAGCTCTATAGAGAGTTATGCAAGGTATCTCGATATGATGTTATGGAGATTGTTGGACCATTAGTATTACTACAGATATGAACTTGAGATAAATTTCCATGTATTGCACCACGCCGATTGGGTCGTCTGAAGACATCAGGCGACCTTTCATTAGGTTTTCAGTATATTTCTATGAGAACATTCTTAGTTTGTTATTTATCTAATTATATTAGCACACTTATTATTATATTTATTGTTGAAAAATATTATTTTGAAAAGAATTTTTCTAATATACAGTTTTGGCATTTTATTTTATCATAAATAAAAAGAAAGTTTTAATTCTTTTTCTCCTTAAATGAAATGAAAGATCTCAAAATCTCCTTTTCTCCTCCTTAACTCTTTCCTACTATTTGTTGGCTCTCTCTCTCTCTCTCAATTAAACCCACGTAAGTTTTGGATCTTTTACCAGCTATGTGATTGCTCTTATTTAAGGATTATTACCAGCTATCTGATTGCTTCTGTTTAGGGAAAACCTCCATCCTTTGATTGCTATCTTTTAGGGTTTGATTGCGCTAGCTGGCCCTTCAGCTCCTCCATCAGAGGTGTTCGAATTTGGATATAAATCTGAGCTGTTTTCTTGTCCAAAAACTAAGCTTTTTATGTCTGATTCTTGGCTTTGTTATTAGCATTTTTGTATGGCAAGATTTTTTTTGATGTGTATGTATCAAAGTGCTTCAACCATCTACATTAAAAAAGGCTTCAAGTTGAAAGATTCTTGATAAAAGAAGTCCTACAACTTCAAATTGGGGAAGGAAGTTTCTCTTGAAAGTTCTATGTACAAGGGGATCTTGTTCGGGACGTCATTCTCACAAGAGGAGCTTGTGAAAATCCATTGTAGATGAAGTCGTTGCAGAAAATAACCAAAGACAAACAAAAAAGGGATTTCTTTTAAATTTTGCTTTTCGGTTTAATTTCTTGTATTGAACGACTAATTAATTCTAGTGGATTTGTTCTGAGCTTGGCCCCGTGAGTTAATTTTACCAGTGGAGGTTTCTCATCTATTTCCCTCTCTTTATAATTCTTTCTTGTTGCTTTGCATCGAACCTACTGTCATAACAGTCATTTACTCTCTGTCATTTTCGTACTCCCAAGCTCTCACTATTATAACGTATGAATACTTGAGTTAAGCATATGTTTAAATTGAATTAAATTGTGTTAATCAAGCTTTTTAATATGTGTAAATCAAGTTTATTAAAATCAAACAGTTTAAGAAACTTCATTTATTATAACTTCAATTATAGGCGAAAGGACGACAAATGTACTATAAAGTCTTATTTTCATGTATTGGTATGCTACCGGTACATGTTAGATTAACTTCAGAACTTAACCTTTTTTCTTCTTGATTGTTTGGGAGCTATACAAGGAGAACGTTATGACATTTTTTCCAATTTATTACCTTACTGGACAAGCGGTTTGGTGTACCCGGAGTCCCATCATCTATTTCTTTGTATCAGGTGGTATTTTCAGGATCGAGTCATGCAGCAGTTTGGCATGGTCCAACCGATTTCTAATGAGTGCAATACTGATCCTAGACTACACATATTTGATCTACGTGGACGCCACAGAGCTAACTGGAGAGATATATTGCATGTTAAATTGGCCCATTGGGAGGCCCGTAAGGTGAAAATGTTTAGTTCTTCCTTTCCTTCTTTGTTTAGATGTTACTTGAGAAGTTATTAATCAAACATTATTTTTGTTTAAAGTAGCTCCGTGCTTAAATTCTGTATCATACTACAAATTTGTGTGCAATATATTGATGGCATTTGGTGATACATTTAGAGTAGCTGCAAGTGATCAACTGAAGATGTGAGATTGTTGTTGCTAAGAAAATAAAAGGCCAAAGCATTTCATTTCTGGAAAACTATTCAATTTCGTTTTCTTCGCCAGTAGATAAGGGTCCGTTTGGTATAGATTCTCCTAAAAATGTTGTGTTGAACATTTAAAAAAAAATACTAATGAACTGTTTCATCTAAAAATACTTGAGTGAAGTATTTTAAGTAAAATACTTGTTTATAAACACTTTTAGAAGAATCACAAATCAACCATTTTCTCTAAAAGAAAACCTTTTTTAGTATACTCAAGTGTTTTTAGATGAAACACTTCATTAGTATTTCTTTTAAAATGTTCAACACAAAACATTTTTAGGAGAAGTTATACCAAACAGACCTTAAGTTACCTGGTTGAAGTGTTCCCTGATTATTACCCAAGCAAGACGGCTAACAACCAAAAGTTGGTCGTTTCAGTTTGAAGGAGAAAAAATTGCAATTTCAATGTAATAATTAAATAAATTTGCAATTTCACCTCAAGAAATAGAAGGTATAAAGTAGCTAAAATTTGGTTAGGAGCCCCATAGAGATATAATAATAATAATTATTTAAATAATTTAATCTAATATATTATATTATTGAAATTTTAGGACGTTTCAATGATAGAGTTGTTGTCAATTTCACGAGCAAATAAACCAAGAAAACCAAGTTATGGAACAATGAGTAATTGAGAATAGAGGGAGAAAAGAGAAGATTCATAGAACAACAATGATTTCTTGTATTACTCTTTGAAGAAGATTACAATGAATGGCTTAAGCAAAGATCCCAAAAGTTCCAGCTTTTATAACTAAGCTCTATGGCTAACTAACTAAAACAGATTAGCTAACTAAATCAGTTACAATGCCAGCTCAGCTAATACTTCACGTGGGTCTTTTGCCAGCTTTCTCTTCTTCTTCAAAAGCTCTTCCTTTCATCTTTTCTTCAATGGTGATTAGCTCAATCACATTTCAAATTTCCACCTTGATTAGCTAGATCATCATTGACTCTTCATTATTGAAGCTGCTGTCTATCCTCCATTGAACTCCACCATTTTCATTGAATTTATACAGAAGTTGAACTTTGCTAATGTCACAGTCTTGGTCAGTGCATCTGCAATGTTTTCAGAAGTGTGTACCTTTTTAATCATCACATCACCCTTCTCTACAACTTCTCTTACAAAATGTAGCTTTATATCGACATGCTTGGTTCTTTCATGGTATTGCTGATTCCTTGAAAGATGGATGGCACTTTGGTTATCACACAAGATAGTCACAGGACCTTGTTTGAAGCCAAGTTCTGTCAGTATCCCTCTTAGCCAGATTGCCTCTTTTACAGCTTCTGATATAGCTATAAACTCTGCTTCTGTTGTGGATAAAGCTACCACAGTTTGGAGATTTGCCTTCCAACTTATAATGTTGCCTCCAAACAAAAATATATAGCCTGTGAGAGACCTTCTTCTATCCAAATCTCCTGCAAAGTCAGAGTCTACTTACCCCACTAGATTTAAATTAGATGTATCAGTGAGGCAGTACTTCAAGGCTTTTCCTGTTGATCCTCTTAGATATTTCAGGATCCATTTTACCACTTCCCAATGTTTCATCCCAGGATTGGCCATATATCTTGAGACTAGGCTTGCCCCATATGCTAAATCTGGTCTGGTGCAGACCATTAGATACATTAAACTACCCACTGTGTTTGAATAAGGCACACTGTCCATTTCTCTTCTTCCTGTCTCAGTGGATGGGCTATCAGCTGCTGACACCTTAAAGTGTTGAGCTATTGGAATGTTGACAGACTTTGCTTGGCTCATGTTGAACTTTGAAAGAATTTTCTCAAAGATAATTCTTCCGATGAAGTAGCAATACTCCTGCTTGAATGTCTCTTCTAATTTCCATTCCCAGGATTTTCTTTCTTGCCCCAAATCTTTCATTTCAAATTCAAACTCAAGCATCTTCTTTATTTCTCAATTCATTCATGTCATACCCTGCTAGGAGCATGTCATCCACATAAAGTAGCAGATATATCATTCCATTGCCTTTTGATTTTCTGAAATATACACAGCTGTCAAATGCACTTCTCACAAAGTCATTTCTACCTATGAATTCATCAAATCTCCTATACCAGCATCTTGGAGATTGTTTTAGTCCATACAATGACTTCTTTAATAGGCAAACATAGTTTTCTTTTCCCTTTTCTGTGTAGCCATCAGGTTGCTTCATCAAAATTTCTTCTTCCAGATTTCCATGTAAGAAGGCAGTTCTTACATCTAGTTGCTGAAGTTCCAACCCTTGGCAGGCAACAATGGATAGCAAAATTCTAATTGAAACATGTTTAACTACTGGAGAGAATACCTCAGTGAAGTCAATGCCTTCCTTTTTTGTAAAGCCCTTGGCCACCAGTCTGGCTTTGAATCTTACTCTTCCTTCTTCTTCTGATACTCCTTGTTTCTTTTTGAAAATCCATTTTGATGACACAAGCTTCTGCTTTTGTGTTGGTGGAATCAGTACCCAAGTTTGGTTCTTCTTTAATGAATTCATTTCATCATCCATTGCATTCTTCCACTTTTGTGCATCAGGGCTGTCAAGTGCTTCTTGAAGGGTCTTTGGTTCATCCTCACAGATATCAATTGTGGAATTTAATGCATATGCCATTAGGTCTGCCTCTGCATATCTACTAGGTGCCTTTATGGTCCTTCTTTCCCTGTCCCTTACTAAGGAATAATCAGACAGATCTACCTGTTCTCTTTGAGTCTCCTCTGATTGAACTGTGTCACCTGGTTGTTCTGGTGTTATATCAGGTAATGTGGCATGCTCCACCTCAAAGCTTGTAGTCTCCTTCAATGTGTCATTACTGTCAGCAGTTTCTGTGATTGCCTTGGTCATGAACTGTTCTTCTTCATTGAAAATAACATCTCTGCTGCTGATGCATTTCCTTGAATTTGGATCCCATAGTCTGAAGCCTTTGACACCATCTTTGTATCCCAAGAACATGCATTTGAGGGCTCTAAGCTCAAGTTTTCCCTGCTTTGAGTGTGCATAGGCCACACACCCAAAGATCCTTAGATTATCAAGACTTGGTGTATGTCCACACCATCTTTCTTCTGGAGTTTTCAGACCAATGGCTGTGCTGGGACTTCTATTGATGATATATACAGCAGTAGCAGCAGCTTCTGCCCAGAATTTGGGATGAAGTTTGGCTTGTGACAGCATGCACCTCACTCTCTCCATTATGGTTCTGTTCATCCTTTCAGCCACTCCATTTTGCTGTGGTGTGTATCTAATAGTTTTGTGCCTTGTTATCCCATGATTTGCACAAAAATCATTGAACTCATTGCTGCAGAACTCCATGCCATTGTTAGTTCTCAAGAACTTCAACCTTCTGCTTCTTTGGTTTTCAACAGTGACCTTCCATGTTTTAAATTTCTCAAAGGCTTCATCCTTTGATCTGAGAAAGAATATCCAAGTCTTTCTTGAGAAGTCATCAATGATAGATAGGAAATACCTGCATCCACTCATTGATTCAGTCTTGCTTGGCCCCCACAGATCAGCATGTACATAGTCAAGGGGCTGCTTGGTTATGTGTTTTCCTTTTGTAAATTTATGTCTAGTAGACTTTCCCATCACACAATGTTCACAAAACTTGAGCTTTGATGATGCCTTCACAGTAATCAGTCCCAGTCTATTCAGTTCTTGCAGACCTCTCTCACTTATGTGAGCCATTCTTTTGTGCCAAAGTTCAAGATCTCCATCTTCCTTGTATTCTGTCACAACTGAACAACTGGGAATCTCCACCCCTTTTACTATGAACAACCCTCTTTCTTTGGCTGCTGTCAAGACTGTTTTTCCCCCTCTTACCACATTTAGTGCACCATCTTTTCCTTCATAGGAACATCCTAGAGAGTCAAACACTCCAAGGGATAAAAGGTTTCTTCCAAGGTCTGGTACATACCTCACATCTTTCAGCAGTATCAGGTTGTCTTCACTTAGTTTCATCCGAACATTTCCAATTCCTGTTACTTTACAGATCTGGCTGTTGCCCATCTTGACAGGTCCCCCATCACATGGTGTGAAAGTCACAAACCAGTGTTTGCTAGGGGTCATGTGGAAGGTACACCCTGAGTCCAATACCCAGTCTTCTTTCCCATCTTCTTTATCTGCCTGTTCAATGCCTTCTGTAACAGCAAGTACCTCATTGTAATCATATCCATCTTCTCCAACAGAGGCATTTGCTTTGTTTCCCTCCTTTCCTCTGTTGTTATCATTCTTGAATCTCTCAGGACATTCTCTTTTGAAATGTCCTTCCTTGTGACAAATGAAACATTTCCATTTGCCTTTGTTTTTGGGATTTGAGTTTCCTTTGAATCCTCTGGTGTTGTTCCTTTTATGGTCATGCTTTCCCTTCATAAAGAGACCATCTCCACCTCCACCTTGGCTTCCATTTCTTGACAATTCAAGGCTTTTAGAACGAATTGATGCAACCACCATGCTTACAGTCAAGGAGTCCCTGCCATATTTCATTCCAGTCTTGACATCCTTATACGAGTCTGGTAGAGCATTTAGCAAGATCACAGCTTCTCCTTCATCTCCTAACTTCTCACCAGTGCTTTTGTAATCCATGGTGATTTTCTTGAAGTCATCCAGATTCTCTTCAATTCCTTTTGCTGGATTCATTTTGAAAGTGAACAATCTCTCTTTCAAATGGATCTTGTTAGGGAGATCTTTCTTGGAGTATATTTCTTGTAGATTGTTCCAGATTTCTTCGGCAGATTCCAGATCTATGACTTGTCTGAGCACATTGTCCGCAAGATTCATGATCAAAATGCTATAAGCTACCTGATTCATTGTCTCGATCTCTTCCGGGTTTCATGTTTTCAGGAAGCTTTGTCCGATCTCCTATGGCTCTCACCGCCTTCCTTTCGATCGAATGGTCGTGACCTTCTTCTTCCACGATTGAAGTCGCTGTCGCGTTGAACTTTTCAATTTCATATTTCATGGTTGTCATTGCTTCTCCGTACCAGCTCGATACCAATTTGTTGTCAATTTCACGAGCAAATAAACCAAGAAAACCAAGTTATGGAACAATGAGTAATTGAGAATAGAGGGAGAAAAGAGAAGATTCATAGAACAACAATGATTTCTTGTATTACTCTTTGAAGAAGATTACAATGAATGGCTTAAGCAAAGATCCCAAAAGTTCCAGCTTTTATAACTAAGCTCTATGGCTAACTAACTAAAACAGATTAGCTAACTAAATCAGTTACAATGCCAGCTCAGCTAATACTTCACGTGGGTCTTTTGCCAGCTTTCTCTTCTTCTTCAAAAGCTCTTCCTTTCATCTTTTCTTCAATGGTGATTAGCTCAATCACATTTCAAGAGTTTCTGACTGTATATATTTCATCATTAGGGAGAGAAATTCTAAAGAATATTTGCATACAATATGTTGACATTTTTAGTTGTAATTCTATATTTAATATATTGTTATAAAGATATATTTTCCTTTTTTAAATTATTAATTTATTTGGAGACAAACTTGTTTTAAAAATATATTTTATAATATAAAGTATCCTATCCATATGTAGAGTTTTCGGCAAAATTTCTCGACACCAACTTTTGAGTTTGAAGCATATATAAACTCAACAAGTATATCAATTTGAGTTTTGTTTTTGAAAATTTGTTGTAAAAATATGGTTTATTTGGAGTTGTTAATTAGATTTAGGTAGGTTTTATGTGGTAGTGTTTTTAGTCATTTTTGAACGACATTTTCAAATATTGGTAATTTATTTGTATTAATTTAAAGTTTGGGCCTAATTATGTGTAATTAAATAACAATTCGTTTTATATCAATTTACTTGCGGAAATCAGATTTAATAGGTTCGATTATTGGATAGTCGATAAAATCACAGTTGCAACAGAGGTCGTGAAAGTTGTAATTGTCAACAAAATATAAAATGAACAATAAACGGGAATTTAAATATCAAGGAGAGAGATCGACGCAAGGAATGATTAATGTGGGAAACCAAGCGGAAAAAACCCACGAAGTCATGCTTAAATGACCAACGTCAGTTTTAATGGTTGTTTCATATTAATATCATAGTTACCCATAAAACACCATTTATGGTGGCGGTTATGGTTGATTCAGATTTCAATATTTACCTTATTATCTTTATCTCCCCTAATAACTATCTCATTAATTACATATCATTTAATTAAATCGGGGTATGTTTCATCTTTTCAAAATGTAATTTAATTTTTCTATTGGTGGTTTTGGGTAGTTTTGATAGATATATAAAAGATTGTGTGTTTTTTTAAATAAACAACATTAATTTGTCTATTACTGAAATTAACCCTCTATAAAAACCAAAACAAAATCAATTAATTGATTTAACTTACCAAAAAATAAATTAAGCCATTGGTGGCTGGTGTCAAGTCAACACTCTAAATTCATTATAGGTAAATTTGATTATCACCAATAAAAAATTACTAACAATTCCAAATATATTAAAAAAGATTAATTACCGTAAGGAATATAATAGCATAAACAAAAGTGTTTTTTTTTTTTTTTTGACAAAATAAATATGCCAAGACTCCAAATTCTAACAAAGTTCATCAATTCGGGTCCTATATTTGAAAAACAAAACGTGCAGTCAACATATAAACTTATAAAATGAAGGTACAGAGAAAAGACAACTTTATAAAAGATGAATCGTGAAATTAATATTCTAATAATTCTTAATTCTATTGATTTAAACAAAACAAAACACTCACTCAAAATAACGATTACATAATAGCACGAAATAATCATATCAAATTAAAGTAACAAACTAAAATGTTTGAATGAAGGAATTGGATTAAAAATAATGCAATGACAAATGTTGCAAGAGAGTCTACCATGAAACAAGACTTGTGGTATGATACCAAAGGCGTGAGTCGAATACATTGATCCATGATATCTTTCTGAGTTTCAAATCGCAAGCAAACAACTTGTCTTTCGATTGAATTTTGAAGATCAATATCTTATGATTCTCCAACCAAGCTTTACAAAACACGGCTTCCTCAACCAAAGCCCATCCGATAGTCTCGTTTCGAAAAACTTCCACCCATTCACTACGTTTCAAATCAATCAATTTCCAAATAGTAATTTGACCCAACAAAATCTTTGAAGCAAGATACAAGTGAGCGCCCATAGGCATAAGATCACCACCACGGCCATCGAAAGCCGGACCCCAAACCGAGTGCACAGATTCATCATTGAGGTCAATAGCTAAAAACTTGTTCTCATCATCCAACATCATAGTAGGTGAACATATAGCAATATCACCAACAGAAAACAAATAACATTCTTCATCTGTGAGTGAAATATCATCATCATCATCGATATACTCCGACTGCTTTCTCGACGACATCGGAAGATCAGAAATAATGTGATCAAGCTTTCTCCATGACATATCACTACCAATTGTCAAAACGCACCAAGAAAGTAGTAGATTATTATCATCATCATCATCATTAATGATCGGAGGAATATAATTGAAAAGGACCTTGAATTCCCTTGTATTTGATAGGAATGAAATACAAGCATCCTCAATAAATAAAACATCATCAAGTAAAGGAGGGAGTTTCAAGAGTTGATTAGTAATAGGATTTGAAACATAAAGTTGTCGTTCATTCTTATTGTCGGCAATGGCTCGAAACAAGACCAAACCATTACAACAACCCAGAAACTGTTTTCGATCCAATCCCATAAAATACCCTTCGTAAAAGATTTTTTCGTTACGGAATTGAAAGAAACAGAAAGAATCGTGTACAAAAGCAGGCTTGTTTGAATTTGAATAGAATAGATGCATTTCTATAAATTGTCTTGAGGATATTATCCTACCCCAAGACTTTGAAACAAACCTTCCAACTTTGTGTACAAATCTCGCATGAGCTCGACTAAGAATATCGGACACGATAGCGTCGCAAAGAGACGGTATACGGCTTCTCTTCCTCATGCTCATCTTTCAAAAACCTACTATTTAGGTTACAATGTTGTGAATCGTGCTACCGAAATCAGAAATCGGGGAGGGGATTTTACACCGAGAAATATACTGGTTCCGATCACAAAGGATCGTACGTCCAGTTGCCGGATTAACCAGCCAATCCACTAGATATCGTTTTCTTTACAAAGGAGAATACACAAGAGAAATACAATGCATACTATGGAACTCTCTCCAAGAACCCCATACACCCATCTCACCCTCACATGATGATAATGAACCACTCAATTACATTTCTCTCATCTCACATTATTTATAATGGTAAAATACAAATGACTCATAAAATATCTAACTATTAATTAAACCAAATTAATAGTTAAACTACTAACTAAATATAATAACCATATTTAACAATCTCCACCTTGGTTATTATACTTAGCTATCTAGTGTATTGACATGTTAATCCAGCCACCAAACTCCGTTTGGTTTTAAACCTTGAACAGGTTAGACAACGATAAACCAAGTTATCGTTAACACGACTTTTCAATCAACAACCTTTTGTCTCCATGTGCTTTGACTCGCCATGAACCACATGCATCAACCTTCCATCTTCCATAGAAGAGCTTTACACGTTGTTGTTGAATTCCAAGCTTCAAACAGCTTCCACAGGTTCTACCATGGCCTACAAACTCGAATAAATCACGATCTCCACTTATCTTAACCACCTGCAAAACAGAGTCACACTAGCTTTCCAAGCTACACTCATCATCAGTAGTAAACTCACATAATGATAAATCATATATCCAGTCACAGTTTACACAATGCATAACACACTTTATAGCTTCTCAATGTACCTTACCAACTGAACATATACCTGGTAACCAACCTCAATGCATATGCTAAAATCAAGTCCAAAACATATCATCACATTATGATACTATCAGCACACAAATAGCATAAGAATCTTTTAGCATTCAAGTTCATCTATCTCAATATTAACACAAATCAATAGATAACTTGAAATGAAACGTAATAGGTGTTACAACAGATTTCACATGTTCCAAATAATACTTTTCAAAACTAACCATTGAAAAATTTCTCAAACTAAGGTACCATTGCCAAAGCAATCACATCAAACTATAAAGTGAAACATAAGATTTGAGATCAAACAAAGCCAAACCTGTTAGGAGATCTTGTCTCCTACCTTACCATTCTCGAGTGAGTTGATATGACTGGAGGTCCCTCTACTCAAATACACATGAACAACTTCAAAATCCACACCGGAATTCTCTCTAGGTTCATCAATTGAGTATATAAGCTCCACCTCCACCTGTAACTACCTTTCCACACTACACGCTCAAGGAAATAGTTAAAACAGTTCATAAATATATCAACTCCCTAAAAGTAACATATAACCAATGAAACTTTTAGAACCATCATCATCATTAGGGTATCATAAAGGGTCTACCGTGTTGAAAACAATTCTGATAAACTTCCATAGATGTCTTCCACGCAAAGTTTCAAAACTCAACTTGCGAACATCTATAACACCCGCCTCATCAAGTAACCTTCTCTTTTCACTTCACCTCAAGTCTCCTAGGCTAGACTTGAGTCTCACTCACTAACCTCTTAGTGACCTTTAGCACTCCACCTCAAACCTAATAGGCTATCCGAGTCTAAATCTCAAGTGAATAAGGTTTCTTCCCGGGTTCTCTCCTCCTAGTCACTCAACCCAACCATAGATGGCCAACTCCACCTACTCAACTAGTTTTATTAAGACACCTAATAAAACTCATCATCAATTCATTTGGGTTAGTGACTAAACCAAAACCAAACTCCAAGAGTGTCTCCTATGAACTTTAGGCGTCCCCAAAAATCATATGCACCCATCATTGGCTTTCTAGGAGCAACTATCAGAATATCAACACTATCACAAATGCATTTCATACATAATTCTCTTTCTCCTTTCTATTTCTCGTCCTTCTCTATCCCTCATATGCAAGTTCTCACCCTCACTTTTCTTACTCTAACAGATTTCACTTCACAAAATCATAGAGTTAGAAAAGTTACCTCATACCGGGTGATCATCATCGTCTCGTGTCTATATTTAACATCGTGTGCCTCTGACTTTCATGAATCATAGTCTCCATTCTCATCAAACGAATGCAACTCAAACATCATAGATCGCATTTCGAACCTCACGATTGATTGCCTTTGTGCTCATAACCGGAAATTCAATTTACAATTTCCCACGAATATCCCATGGCTTCTTTGGTGTTGAAACAATCACGAAAGCCCACAACTTTCACTATCAATTGCAAAAACCACCACACACCGAAGCAAAACTCCACAAGACCAAATTGTGACTACATAACTTTTGAGCAATACACTATACTTTTGCCCAAAAAATCAGTTAACTCATCATACAAAAATGCTTCAATTTCCACCCATGATTTATTCAAAAAACCGAGTTGATCGGACTCGATGGACATAAATCAAAAAACTGAAATAGAAGCAATATTGCACGAACCTCGAATCAGATCCACGAATCGCCACATAAATTCAAATGGATTTCTTAAAGCAAATCATAAACACTGTGATACTATTCATGGCTCCACCAATGACTCATTTCACAAAGATCTCTAACATATTCAACTTGCCTCAAATCCTCAGCCACAAATCAATTCCTTTAGTCAAACTTCAAATTTGGACCAAAACCAAATAATTCATCAAACAGAGACATTAGAAAAACAAATACCTTCATCAAGTCAAGACCCCACACAAATTCTTCCATTTCGTAAATACAACCTTATTTTCTAGCCACCATTGTTGACCATTGTTGACCAAATCAATTTTATTCATCAAGCACTATTCATCAAGCCACCATTGTTGACCAAAACAATTTTATAGAATTCTATTCATATCTTTCCTTCTCCATTCCAACGATGAATCACCACCACAATCAAAAGGCTTAATTCCATCATTCTTACGAGAATACTTCACAGAACTTTCCCTCTTCAAATGATGAATTTCAGTCAATACTTCATTTAATACGCCGCTCGTTTTCGTACCATGAAGAATCAGCGTCTTCTTCCCAGTTTCAAACAATTTTGGGAGCGCGTTTATCGAGTTCTCGTCTAACTTTTGCGTTTTAGGAGTTCTCTCATTCTCTTCATCAAATTGCTTCTTTTGATTCAAGATGTTCATCAACAATCTTCTCAAGGAACCCATCATAAGCCTTAGCCATAGCCTTCATCTGACTTTTCAGGTTCAATTCCGAACGATGTCTTCAAACCGATTCATAAACTCATCGGTCAATATCGCTTCCAACAAACCCGAGATCACGAAACCCTTTGTTGTTGTTCCTACTGCTTCGATACCAACGAACCAGAGATCAAGAACAGCCTCTCCTCAATCGCGATTCTGAATCGAATCGCATCAGACGTCCCCGATTCATTACCAATCGCACCATCTAGGGCTCTTCTAATTTCATGATACCGAAACATCAAGTACAAGAATCATCGCAAGGAATTGTAATTTCGTTTCTTGAGAGTTGATTTCATCTTCTCTGCCATTTTCGATTTCATGAGAAAAACATAAATCTTGACCGCATGTCCAAGAATCTCTCACCATCAGAAAATTATTTGGATTCTTCCTCTTCTGATTTCATCTTCTTCCTCTTCAGATTTCATCTTCTTGAATCTTGAATCAATTTACAAACAGAGGAATCTTTCACTGGTGTCGTCGTTTTTGATCCACCGTTTTTTCCCGATCGAACCCATTGCTTTCTCCAGCGATTCATTCTCTCCATTATTATCTTCATGATTCTCTATCTGAACCCTAGCCACACAATCAACCCCAACGTCAAATTTCGTGACACTCGATTCAGTCACAATCTTGTGTCAATTTGACCTCATTCCGTTGATTTGCACGGGTTCTTGGTCTTCTCCAGTTGCCCATGAATTTCTTATCATTATCGACTGATTTCTTGGAGCTTCAACTCGAAAATCACCTATCAACGCTTCGATTCCTCTTCCGGCAATAACCAATCGAAACAGAGGTCACGAACAGTAACAATTTCTTTGATGTCAATTTCAGTAGCCCTTAACCAAGCTCTGATACCAATTGTTGTGAATCGTGCTACCGAAATCAGAAATCGGGGAGGGGATTTTACACCGAGAAATATACTGGTTCCGATCACAAAGGATCGTACGTCCAGTTGCCGGATTAACCAGCCAATCCACTAGATATCGTTTTCTTTACAAAGGAGAATACACAAGAGAAATACAATGCATACTATGGAACTCTCTCCAAGAACCCCATACACCCATCTCACCCTCACATGATGATAATGAACCACTCAATTACATTTCTCTCATCTCACATTATTTATAATGGTAAAATACAAATGACTCATAAAATATCTAACTATTAATTAAACCAAATTAATAGTTAAACTACTAACTAAATATAATAACCATATTTAACATACAATGAAGAAATATGGGAGCCTCGAAGTCTAGAGAGGAGAGTGGTGTATATGAAATGTGAATTGCCATTTTATATATCCATATATGTTGAGGCTGATTTGCAGGCCGGTCATAGACAACTCATTTAATTAATACTTACCTTACTTTCAATACCATTAACCTCTCCAAATGTTAATTAAACCCTAAAAAGAAATGTATGCGTATATATATAAATTATTAAATAAAACAAAGTTTACAAGAAATGTATATAGATATACACATTATTTATATGTTAAAAAACTTATATGAAACCGAAGGTAGTATCATAATTTTCTTATTATTTTATGAGTCAATTATTATAATAATATATTTTTACATATTAATTACTGAAATATAATTAATGATATGAATTATATAATTTAGATTACAGTAATTATTTTCAGTAAATATGATAGAATAGCATCATAAAAAATATTGATAAAATTTCTAGGATTATTTTCATATATGGCCACTTTTTCCTCCTTAATTTCTTAAAAGTAAGAGATTTTGATTTTATTACGTTGATAGTGAAAAACAACCAAATCCGGCTGGCATGCGGTGGTTCTACAAATCTATGAAGGTCTGATTTAGCTATGGTATTTGTATTTGAGTTTAAATATAATAAATGATAAATATCCCTATAATCATAATAATTTGCCCTTTAATGAAGGATATTTATTACGAAATTGTTCTCCGGTTTAAAATTCAAATAGAGATTCCTAATTATGTGGAAATAATGATGTTTACTATTCTTCAAATTGTGAAACGCCTGCTACGAGACTTCCCTGATTTTGTTGCTCTCTTATAACCCAAATTTCTCTCTTTTAAAAAAAATTCATATGATTTAAATTACTTTAATCTAATTATTAAAAATTACATAATCTTTGAGAAATAAAAAGTATCTTTTATAAATTTTTTAAATCCTTACATGGTATGACTTTATTTTATTAACAAAATTGTATTATTTTTTACTTATATAAGTTTTTATTTTATTTTGTAGAAAAAACAAATATACTAGATTAGATCTAAATATATATATAATAGAAATTGATGGAAGATATTAAAAAATTATTTTTCTGATTTTACTTTTTTTTTTTTAATTTGGCTAACAAAATTACTAAATATCATTTTATTTCACCGCTGCCCGTAGTAAAAGAAAAGGTAAATCTTGCTTCTAAAAATATTTTGCCTCACCGAAGTCGAAGAACTTCTCGCCTTGAAGTCGAGAGAGGTGTATACGAATTGCCATTTTATTATATCCATATATGTTGAGGCTGATTTGCAGGGTCATAGACAACTCATTTAATTAATACTTACCTTACTAAAAAAATTGTAATTTAAATTCAAATTTCTAATACTATTTACCTCTCCAAAGGTCAATTAAACCCTAAAAGAAATGTATGCGTATATATATAAATTATTAAATCAAACAAAGTTTAAAAGAAATTTATGTATTTATATGTTAAAAAAAACTTATATTAAACCGAAGGTAGAATCATAATTTCCTTATTATTTTATAGGCCAATTACTGAACTAACATATTTTTACATATTAATTACTGAAATGTTATGACATTTTTAAAAATTACTCAAATAACATAATTATATTTCATTAATTTATCGAATTAAAAAAAAAAGTAAAAAAACCAACAAATTCATTGAAAATAATAATGAAAATAATCAAAATGTAATTAATGATGTGACATTATATAATTTGGTAGTAAGATTAAATGGAGTGGAAAAATGAATATACAGTGAGATTCAAGATATCTAATACCATTTAACCATTGTCAAATTATATAATGTCATATCATCAATTACATGCTACGTAAGTCTTCTGTTAATGTCTCAGACGGAAGAACTAAAAAGAAATTAGTCGTAAAGTTCAAGTACGAAAAATTGTCACTTTTGAAAATTTAGGGACTACAATAAAACTGGGGACAAAGTTTAGGGACCAACATGACATTTTACCCTTTTAAAATACCAAAAATCTCTAATAATTTCCATTAAAGCAAGCATTCAGTATTTTGACAAAAGACTCCCACCATTCAGGAATAGAAAACCAAAGAGAATAAACAATCTGCGATTTGATTCGTTTCCTTCTAACGTGACAAAATTCGTTTAACGTGAGAAAATTGAATACTTCAAAGGGATCAAATGCTTTTATGACATTCAATACATCACATTAAAAAACATTTTATGAATTGATATTTAGTAAAAAATAACAAAACTTAATAATAATAGAAGTGACCCTTAGACTTTGTAAATATCTTTTGGTCCTCGTCTTTTCAATATGAGATTAAAAAATATCCGCATCAATTTTTAAACACATACGTTCCATACTGAAAATGAAACATTGAACAATTTATTTCATGTCGAAGGATTGAAGCTCATTGGTTGTTTTTCTTTTCTAGTTTGGGATTGCAATTCGAAAGGGTGATTCCGGGTTGTTGATACAAGAAGTTTTTCCCTCTTACTCTTATTGTTAGAGAAACTACAAAATCTTTAAACGATTCATTCTCTGAAGACTTTTCATCAAATGTTTTAGCTCTCTTTGTTGTTGTTGTATATCTTCGAAATTTTATTAATACGAGTCTTTTTTTCGTGTTGTGGATGAAATTTGATAACACGTGGAATTTTAAAACTTGACAAAAATGTTTACGTACATTGCCCACACACATCACCAACACATATTGCCTAACCAAATTGCTTAAGCACCGTGCCTATGCACATGGTGAAAATGTCTATACACCTGGTGAAAATGCCTATGCACCTGAGTAAAGCATGTCTACGCAATGTTTAGAACACCTACATACTTGAGACTAAATACAAGTATTCAATCGAGAGATGACACGTGATGTAACCCACAAGTGACATGTAATTGAGAAGCAACACATGGCCCAATCTTGATACAACACGTGGCACAATGAATAAAATATTCTCAAATAGAAGAGATTGAGCTTTTTATGTTGTGATGTTTTTCTATGGTTTGAGATTTGATGGATTTCGAGATGATTTGTAGTGACATCATGAAGTTTCCCTTGAAATTGATAATGGATTTGCCGGAAATGGAGCTTCATGGTCAATGTTAATGGTTATCTTACTGTTGTTGAGAATCGAAGAAGAAGATGGAAATAGTGATGGGTTAGAGGATAGAAAGAGGTGGAGGGAGGTGATTAAGAAAAGAATAAAATATTATTTTAAATGCCACTTAAGTAAAAAAAAAAATGAAAAATGAAAAAAGCACCCCTAATGTTTTGGTCAGAGACAAACACACCCCCTATAGTTCGAAAATGAATACTTATACCTCATAGTTTCACAATTGTGCAAATTGACCCATCCCCTCTACGCCGTTGATTTTCTTTTAGTGATAACTTTTCGTTTGAACTCTGATTTGAATGATTCAAGATGTTATAGAATCCTCGTTTTGAGATCTACGTTGTTGTCACTTAAAAACATAGAAATCATCAGTGTATAAAATAGTTATTATTATCAAAATATTTGATCGGGATGAAGTTGTAAACACTTTTATATTCTAATGATTTAGAAATTTTTGGTGACTATAATGTAGAGCTTGAAACGAGGATTCCATAACATCTTGAATCATTCAAATCAAAGTTCAAACGAAAAAGTTATGACTAAAAGAAAGTCAATGACATTTGCACAATTTTGAAAGTATAGGGGTATAAATATTCATTTTCAAACAACACGGGGTGTGTTTGTCTTTGACCAAAACGACAAAAGTGTGCTTTCATTTTGCCCAAAAAAAAAATAGAAATTATCTCAAATAGCTTAAATCTTCAAACTAATTACTAAAATGTCATATAACTTTTTAAAAATTACTGAAATAGCATATTTATAGTTAAATATTTTCATAAGCATTTTTAATTTTTTAAGTTTAAGTTTAATAATTTATCGAACTATTTGATTATTTTTCATTATTAGTTTTAATGAATTTGTTATTTGTTATTTTTTAATTCAAAACTAATTTATTGAACTATAATTATGCTATTTGAGTATTTTTTTTGAAAAGTTCCGACATTTTAGTAATTAGTATGCAAAAATATGATATTTGAGTAATTGTCCCAAAAAATATCAATTATAAAATTATAAATCATGCCACATAATTACTATTGTGACACAAAAGCAATAAAATAAATTTAAAATTCATATTTTAAAGCCACATGTGATTTCTGTTAAGTATTTAACAGATTTTTTTATGGGGAAAACGAAATAGAAAGGAAAATGAAAACTTTTAAAGGGTTAAAATATCAGATTTTAAAACTTAGAGATCAATTAAAAAACAAAATGAAAACTAGGGACCGATTTTTCTTTTTCACATAAAATAATTGATAATTATATACGTGCATTGATATCGCACATGGTAAAATTCTAGCTAGTTGCTAAAATTTATAGATAATTCTAATATATTTTTTAACTTTATTTTTTCTTCCCTATATACTATGTGTGAGGAGAGAGTGAAATTCAAATATATCTCATTATTTAATTAAACTCTATTTTTGGCTCCACACATTTTTACTTTATAAAGGGAAATGAGCTTTAAATATATAGTTATAAAGTTTTTAACAAGTACTTTGGGATAAATACAACTTAAAAAAGAGAGAAACATAGCAATATTAATACATCTTAAAAAAGAGAGAAACATAGCAATATTGGGGCACTAATTATCAACATGGGGGCATGTCTGGTGGTGGAGGAAGCAACTGTGTTTGTGGGCTCTTTCCATTTTTTACAATAAAAACTGTATTCATTCCCCAAGTAAGGTGTCTTTCCAAATGGCAATGCATGAACCACACTCCTACATAAAACGAAAACATGAATTCCTTACACATAAAATATGATGAACAAAAAAAAAAAATTATGCTCATCACTTAGATTTTAATAGGCTAATCTTAACCTATTGTAGTTTGTTTAATTTATTTAACAGGAATGAGAATGAATGGAATCTAAAATTTAAAAGTAATGGAGTCAAAATAAGGTTTTTTTTTTAATATTGTGTTGTAAAAATTTATTATGAAATCAAAATGAAAAATAGAAGAATCAAAATAACATTTTCATTTACTTTCTTGTAAGAAAAATGAATAAGTTTTGTCCAATTATATATAGATATAATTATCAAATTTTTTTGAAGTGGGGGGGGGGGGGGGGAATGGTGGGGTGGGGGAGGGTTTTTTTTTTTTTTTTTTTTTTTTTTTTTTTTTTTTTTTTTTTTTTGGTTTTTTTTTTTTTTTTTTTTTTTTTTTTTTTTTTTTTTTTTTTTTTTTTTTTTTTTTTTTTTTTTTTTTTTTTAATAAAAAAAAAAAAAAAAAAAGGGGATATTTTTTTTTTTTTAAAAATTTTTTTTTTTTTTTTTTTTTTTTTTTTTTTTTAATTTTTTTTTTTGGGAAAAAATTTGTTTTTTATGGACACACATTACTGACCATCCATCCACATGATTAATGATTTGATCTTGAATTAAATATAATAAAAATAAGAGTTAAATATAAAATAAAATTGCCCCGATCCTCCACATATTAATTTTACTTGAATCAAATATAATAAAAATGAGTTAAATCTAAAAATACCCTCACACTTTATGTTTTTTAAACACTTTTTGTACTTTAGGAAAATTGTAAATCACACAATTCTATTAGTTAATTTTAATGAAATTGAGACACAACATATTTTACACATACCACGTGTTCCAATATACCAAAAATAACATTTGAATACAGGTGTGATTAATGAACATTAATTTTTATTTTGAAATTTTTACTCATCTATCAATTTTTTTTGTTAATTTTCACAAAATTAAAAAACATAATATATGTAGAATACATATGTCAATATGTGTCTCAATTTTATTAAAACTAACTAATATAACGGTGAGACTTACAATTTTCAATAAATTACAGTGCTTTAGAAATGAAAGAGATGAGAGTTGATTTACTTACCAGGATTGGTAGCCCAAAATCTGACTGTGATCCAACCATTAGCAGGCACAGTAGCTGTATTCCTGAGTGGAGGATTAACAAGATTATATCTTTTTGGGTCCTTTCTTTTGTCAAAATTCCCAAACCCACTCCCCACAATATAAAAGCTATAACCATGAAGATGCATTGGATGCTCAATTGCAACAACTAAACTTGTCCCTTGAAACACAATTTCCATTGCTGATCCATACTTCACTACCTTCACTTTCGTCCCCCGCCGTGTCGTCTCCAACTCCGTCGCGAGATCCTCCGCCGTGAAATTGAATTTCAAAGGAGGGTTTGGTGGGAAACCTTTTTGGTATACTCCCTTGATCCCGTAGTAATATGCTTCAAGTATGTCTATGGAAGGAAATACAAAGCTTATGTTGTTCATGCTCGCCGCTAACCGTGTTCCGTTCGGTCCCTCGCAGCCGGAACTGTTAACTTTAGAGAAAGGCCGGGAAATTGAGAGAGAATAAGAATAAAAAAAGGATACATTACATTGTAAATATATAGAAAGACAATGTAAAATAATAATTTGCCGTCCTTAGAGGGAGATCTCCCCTTATTATTATTATTATTATTATTATTTGTGTTATTTTGATAATCTATATTATAATTTAAAAAAAAAAAGTGAAGAGACAAATATTATTTAAAAATATGACAAATTTTTCACCATATCAATTAATAATTATTATAAAATACCGTATACTAATAAAGTAAAGAGGTTTTTACATATTTTTACACTAAATTTATCATTAATACACACATTAATCAAAATTATTATATTTGCAAATACTTTTAAGTGATGACATATTTATAATAAAATTTCCCTTAAATAGACTTTTTAACACGCCAATTATTGGTTATTATAAATCACATTCTGAGTTATAAATATTTTTTTAACTAATAAAGTGGAGAGGTTTCACAAATAGTATTTTTAGAACCAATTGGTATTTCGTTATATAAAATGATATTTTGTGTATATAATCACTGATTAACTGATAAGTTATCATTAATTTATTTGATTCACTTAAATGAGAGTTTTTAAAAAAAATATTATATTTACAAATACTTTTTGAAACGGCTAGATTTATAAATATTGAAAAAAATTGTGTTACCCAATAAAATTTGGGGCTCTTGTTAAAATAGCAAAATTAGGTCCAATATTTATAAAAATAGCAAAAAACTCAAATTCATGACTAAAAAATTAAAAAATTGCCACTAGATTTATATGAGTAATCAGTGATTTCTACACAAGTAATCACTGATTTTACTGATATCCTAATATTTTATACATGAATCACTGATTACCTAATAGTTATCACTGATTATGTTATAAGTTATCACCGATATCTCTGATTCACATGAATACGAGTTTTTAAAAATCTACTATATTTGTAAATACTTTTTAAAAATGTTATATTTATAAATATTGCAGAAAATTCTGTTACCTAATGAAATTTCCCATAAAATTTTCTATAAATAAACGTAAATAACTGGTCTACCCTTAAACTAACCTGTCGTCGTTCTATCGCACGGCAGAGTGTTGACGGAAACGGTGGAAACGATGCGGTTGTCGACATGCTTGGGAACATTCACCGACGAGGAGCTTCTCAGGCTGGTAAAGAAACTATACGCAGCATTTGTATCATTGGAATGAGGAAGATGATCAGGAAAGGGAATAGGAGCATGAGAATCAGGGAATGGCTCTGTATTTCTGTATTGAATTATGGCAGTGGCAGTGGTGTTGGTGTTATCAGAGATTGTAGAGAAGGAGAAAGCTCGGGTGGCAATGTAGTACCGTTGAGGCTGTTGATCGGTGAGAAGCAAAGCGTCGACAGTTTGGCCGGGAGAGATGACGATATAATCTCGGGTTAATGGCTCGGTGTAGCTGCCGTCAACGCCGACGACGGTGAGTTTGTGGCTTGCTACGGAGAAGAAGAGATTGACGTTCATGGCGGCATTCACTATTCGAAGTAAATAGGACTTGTTTTGTTCAACTACCAGCTTCAATGTTTCTGCAACCCACAAAAGGAATTTTTTTTTTTTTTTTTTTATTCTATAATAGAAAAACAATTTATTACTCTAATCTTAATATCATATTCAATTAATATTATTTAAAGTTTATTTATTTATAATTAGGTGTGAGTGGTTTTATAATTAAATGGAGGTACTCTTGTGGAATATTTAAATTTTATGTTGTGTTTGAAAATTTTCAATTTTTTTTACTATTTGAGTTTATGATTGTGAGAAAGTTTTTGTAATTAGGTATATGGGTGTTTTTGTTATGTTTTTATTACTTGATTTGAGTGATTTATTATATAATTTTAGAGAAATTTTATATCGCCGAAGTAAGGTATATGATTTAAAATTTTGAAATTAAAAATTTTGAATTTAAATTGACACTTACTATCACATGGATTAAAACCTCATTCTCGGGAAAAAAAATCTTATTGATAACTGAAGGTTGTTGTTTGATAATGAATTTACATTTAGAAAGATAAATTAGATTAAATAACATTTTTTTAATCTTAATTTTAAATAAAATAAAAAATTGATTATATTTTCATTAAATTATCGAATTAACTTTTATATTATTTTCCCCTCTTGTATAGTAAAATGATGAATATTATTTATTTTGTTTTTTATGATTGTCATTGAGACATATTAAATTAAAGTTAAGTAATTTTTCAAGTTTTTTAATTTTTAATTTTTATTATTTAAAAAAATCATCCATTAAATTAATGAGTATTAAAAATATATATTCTTTTTTTAAATTTATTATAAAAAATGTCATTTTTAAAAAAAATACCCAATTCGGATTAAAATATAACTTTTAGAAAATAAAAAATTAGAGTAAAATTTAGTAATTAAATATATGTATATTATGATAATAATTAAAATTAAATTATTACCTGATTTTGAACAAGGAAACAGGTCACCGGGTTGGCCATTAATGGTGAAAGCATCAGATGCATCTGGTTCTCCTCCAGTTTCAAGCAGTCGCTTGTAAACTTCTCTCACATCCTCCTTCCACCATTCTCCTTAATAAATAAACATGCCCACAATTAATCTTTTTAAGTATTAAATGTGACAGCTAATCTTAATTGATATTTAATTTAATTTATTTTATTTTTTTAATAATATGTGTAATACAATGTTGAATCGGGATAAATACAAGAAAAAAAATGATATGAGATATATATTTATTGATTAATTTTTTCAATAAACATTCTATAAATCAAAATCAAAATTTTTAAAAGAAACACATTTATAGCAACTACAACTCTATGTCATAATTACTTTTAAAAAGAATCTTTTAAAATCATTTGTGAGTGGTTTAAATATTATATTATTATCAAGCATTTGAGTCACTATTAATAAATTTATTGTTTAAGAAGAAAAATAATTTGAAAATAGTAAATTTTAGCATATTTTTATTGAGTTAACTAGGTTAAAAAAACGTTATTTTATAATTTTCAAAATACATTTATACTTCAAATTTATTCATCTGAAAAAGAAATGTGAACGACTTCAACTAGTCACCCAATTTTAACTGCGAAGTTTTAAATATATATAATTTTTAGAAATATTAAATTATGATTTAAAACACAATGATGCTTTAGAGAACTTCTTCAATATGGATTTTATATAGTGTATTTGAGATGACAAATTTTCAAAATGCTTCTTAAAAATATAAGTGTTTATGTGAGATTCGGCAATGACCAGTGCTGTGGAAGCAAATGTGACGGTTCGTCAAAATCTCATATAGCGTTTTGATTAAAAGTATTTTTCTTAAAAGTCATCTCAAACTCACTCGTTTATTTTTAAATTTAATAAAATAATAAGAGAGAAAAAATGTAAAAACCTAATATAATGGGGAATTGATGAGTAGGGAGTGGAAAAGGATAGAGAGAGCCGCGGCGAGGATAGACGAAAATGGCACCATGGACGGTGGCACGTGCCCAAGTGCTGTGAGCGTGCCACCAAAGGGTTCCTTCTTCATCTGAAAAAATGAGTTTTTGTTTGAATTTGGCTCCGCTTTGGATTGGACATTGTGTTATATATGATGGCCCATCTGTCCATGGATTTCTTGGTTGCTTTACTCCATGCCTGTTTTTTAGTAATAAAAACAAAAATAAATAAAATGTTTAAAACCTGTTTTTGGTATCAAATTTTGACTTTCTAATAAAAAAAATTAAGACACTTTTTAATAATAGGTGAAGAGATAACAATTAAAAGAGGTAAAAGAGATATAGAAAATTACAAAAAAAATCACCAATTCTCGTGAATAAGAGAAGAAGAATAATTTAAAAAAAAATTGGATAAAGATGATCATTTTTATGAGTAATTTCAAAAACTTGTTTTGTGTTTTTTAAAAGAGAAATTCTAATAGATGTCATTTTTTATGAGTAATTTCAAAAATAATAAAATTTTGAAATATTTCAAAAATGACATATCTCATACTGTGAGATTAGATCAATTTAAGTCTGAGATCTGTGGTGATATCAATATGAGAAATGCAATTTTTGAAAATTTTCAAATTTTTTACAATTTTAAAAAATATCAATTCTTATAATGCCATTTTTTAAAAATCCATTTTTAAAATGTGATTAAAATTTCTTGTGTTTTTTAAAACAAAAATCAAAACAAAGAAATTATTAGTAGAGAACAAAATTAATCATCATAGAGGAGAGGGAGAGAAATTTGAGATGGAATAATTTTGGTGAAAATTATTGATATAGTTACCAGTGAAGGGTGATATTAGAATTAGCCTTGTTATGAACTTCCACATAGATTGTATCTCCTCTATGAACATGTATTGTTGGTCCTGGAAATCTCCCATTCACTGTCAATATGTTCTTTTTCTCGCACAATCTTCTATATGGAGCCTCTTTAACCTATACACAAAAATAATTAAATCACGGACGGAGTTAGAAATTTTTTTAACGTGGTAAAATAGATAAAATATATTAAAAATTCAATTTTTTTCACTGTGAATCCACTCCTGGTTAAACTCAGAAAGAGAGAGAATAATATGGATTTTTTTTTTTTAAAAGATTATTACTAGAGAATAAAATTAATTATACTTATACCTCAAAGTAATAATGAGCTGAAGCTTGAAATTGGAGAAGGAGAAGAAGAAGTAGAGAGCTTAGGATTTGAAGAATAATTTGACTTCTTTTGCTTGGGTATTTCATCATCATATCTCTCTCTCTCTCTCTTTCTTGATTTTAGAGCTGTAGAAACCGGTGACATTTATATAGGGAAAGATTAGAGATCAGTTGGTGAGCTTGGAGATGCTTTTACGTTTTACTCATAAAAGAAAATTGGGCTCCATACCACTATTTAGAAAAAGTAAATAATTTTTTAATATAAAAAAAGTCGGGAAATGTTTTAGTATTCTCATCGTAGGTATTCCTCCTATTCATCATATATGTTAAAGTTTCGTTATTATCTTGGGAGTAGTCATCCATATATTTTATGACTATTCTTAATAATAACTAGTTTTTTTATCTCAAAACCAATTGGAAATGATAGGTGTAAATCATAAATTTTATAAGCATTATTAGATACCTCCATTTTTCATATGTCGAATCCTTAACATGCTCCCTTAAGTTGATGACTCTTTTGGGTTCATCATTCTTAGGCCAAATCCCATTATTAGACCAGATGTTAATTTGAGTTTTGTTGGACTCTGATACCATCTTAATAATTACTGGCTGTTCTCTTAAAACCAATTGATAATAAAAAAAGTGACCCATAAACTTTATAAACATTGTTATTTTTTTTTTCCTGATGTCGGATCCTTAACAACTATAAATTAGTCACATTTCCACCTGGGATTGTTTTTTCAATTTCTTCTTTATTTAATAATTTCATGTTTATAAGTTGGGATGTAGGGAAATCTACTTCATGAAGAGTAATTAAATTTTTTCTATACAAAGTTGTAGGCTCCCACTATTTTTAGGGTCCGTTTGGTATAACTTTCTCTAAAAATGTTTTGAGTTAAACATTTTAAAATAAATACTAATTACGTGTTTTATCTAAAAACGCTTGAGTGAAGTATTTTAAATGAAATACTTGTTTATAAACATTTTTGGAGGAATCACACAAATCAAGTATTTTATCTAAACACACATTTTAGTATACTCAAGTGTTTTTAGATGAAACACTTAGCAAATATTTATTCTAAAATGTTTCACTCAAAATATTTTTAAGAAAATTTGTACCAAACGGACCCTTAATTATTATTGATAATAAATACACATAATATGTTATTAATGAGATGAGTATAAAAAACTTTTAGTACAACGGGATCAATGCAAAATTTCCCCAAAACGTCTATATACTATTTACACAATGGTCTCACAATTAAATTAGTGGGACCTATTTATTAATGACACTTCCAATTGTACTAGAATTTTTATTTCTTCTCATTAGGCACTCCAAACCTTTTGATGTGGAACTTATTCTTACTGGTTACAAATATAATTAAAAACTAATATTTTCTTAATATACCATCTAGAAAAGGTTATATAATATAATTTCCTATTACTTTTTCTTAAAAAGTTCATCTCACTTAAAAAAATAAAAATTAAAAAGAAAAGCAAAGATTATTTCTGATCAATTTTTTACATTTTTATACTAATATCCTAACGTTGGGAATAAGTATTAAAATTGTTTTATTTATCCTAATCTAACCATTAATTTTTTTTACTGAAATATGAACTTCTAAATTTTAATAATTAATTTTAGATTTCATAGTGAATATGTAATATATATGAAACGTTGTAGGGTATCTTGGAGACAAGGATCAGAGAAAAAAAAATTATAATTCTTCCATAAAATAGAGCCATCTAGGGGTGAAAGTTGGTTTGGTTTGGTTCGGTTTTAAACCAAACCTAAAAAAGCGATTGGTTTGGTTATATATTTTTTAGAACCAAACCAAACCAAACATAAAGTAAAACCAAACCAAATCGATTGGTTTGGATAGATCGGTTTCAATCGGTTTTGTTTCTCACACATTTTTGTTCATATGAAGAGAGTTTAGCTATAAAAAAATAAATATTTTCGTGGAAATCCATACAATTAAATAATTCCAAATCATAAATTTAAATTTTAAAGTTAATCTAAAGTTCTAAACCTCAAAAGTATGAAGTTTAAATATAAAATTCTCTAATGTCTATTCATTCCCATAAAAGACTTTGCCTAATTGGTTTGGATCGGTTAAAAATCGACTAGAGTATTTCCAACCGAACCAAACCAACATATTATTGGTTTGGTTTGGTTTGGTTTGGTTGCTTATCAAGAGAGGAATCGAACCAAACCGGTTTGGTTTGATTTGGTTTGGTTTGGTTTGACGGTTTTTATTTCACCCCTAGAGCCATCTACAGTGACGAATAAATAGCAAAAAAATAAGACACGTGGAGGCTAAAGAGAGGAGAAGGAAAAAGAAAAGGAAAACTAGTCTATACTATTGCTTATTCTAACAATATAATATTAATTTAGAAGTCATACTATCTTCTTAATTCATTGCAACTAAAGAGTTAGAAATCAATGTAGATAAATACATCATGAATTCAAATTTTACATATATATTTATATCGATGCATATGGATAATTTTAATAGAGTGAGAAGGACGAGAGAAAAAGTAAATAAAGTGAGTTATCTATTAAATGAATAGTAAATACAAGTATTTAAACTTAGCTAGAATACAAGTTCACTAACTACTTTAATAACTTATCTAATAATTTTAGTAAAAATCATGAAAACAATGATAATTTAAGTGATTTTTTTGAATAAATCAACAAAACTTGAAGATATGTTTTGTGATAATTGGTTATATTAATAAACCTGGATAAATATATAAAATATATATATATATATATATATATAAAAGTAATATTTAAATTATAAAAATCTTAAAAATACTTGATTAATTTAGTAAATAATATATTTTTTTTGTTATAATTAACTTTAAAACTAAAAAAAAAATAATAACATGGTGTAAAAAATATATTATTTATCTTTTACAATGGGAGAAATTAAAAAAAGATTAAGAATTAAAGGAGAAAGAGAAATTTAAAAAAGATACGATTTAAAAAAAAAAAGAAGGAACAAAAGAATAAAAAATAAAGTAAAATAGGAATTAAATAGTGAGAGAAATTAAAATAAGAGAATTAGAAAGTAAGAAAATAACTATTCTTTCTTCCAACTATCAAAAACATTATTTTATGAAATGATATTATAAAAAAAATAGTAAAAATTTTGAAAATTTTCAAGAATACCTTTTTTTCCGTCCTTTGTTCAAAGCAAACTTGAAATCTCTTGATCATATCATGGGGTTCCATCTCCACTAATTTGGTAATGAGAGAAGTAGCCCATGTATTTTATAAACACTGATGTGAGATTCTCAACATGTTCTCTCAAGATGGTGCATCTTTTGGCCTAACTATTCTTGACTTCTCTCATTTTTGGACCGAATGCCTATTTGAGCTTGTTATGTTCTGATACCATCTTGATATCATGGGGTTTCATCTCACAACCAATTGGTAATGAGAGAAGTAACTCATGTATCTTATAAACACTATGAGTTCCCTTCATTTTTCCGATGTGAATTTCTCAACAAAATCCAACATCTAGCCCACACAAACTTTAAAAAAAAAAAGTAATTTTTATTTTTATTTTATAAACATCTGTTATTTTCATTGAGCGAGAGATGACCTGTCCCATATCGTAAAGTATAAAATATAATAAATCACATATAGACCTAAAATCTTAAACTAATAGATAAAGGTAAATTTAATCATAAAAAATAAAAATAATAATAATAATAATAGTAAATTAGGGGTGGAGAAAGGTCAAAATTTGGAAAGTAAGGAGTCCTCTTTATCCCACATGGAAAGAAATACTAGATAGAAGGTTTTAAAAAGTGTATACATGCAGTTCAAATTCCATTCCTTTCATCATGTAAGTGATTGCTTCATGCATGGCATGCGAAATGGGTCGTCAGTTGGAACCCATTACTTGGCGCTGAAGTTAAAACTCTTGACGATATTTTGGCGATAAATTGCGATTTGTGCGGTTTTATAGAATATTGTCAAAATATCGACAAGTTTTCAAAAGTATATTTAACCCCTTTCGATATATCGCACTCCACATAATCATGATATGTCAAATGACGACATATATCGTCTATATCAATGATATACTTGATTTCTCGATTGCAACATACAAAAATTAAAATATATTTATTAGTTGTTAGGTGGGTAAAAGATAAGAAGTTTATGAGTAAAAACAATGCCTTAATCGACACGAGGTTTATTTACAGTTGTGTCAAATTTGGGCTCTTGCACAAATAGTCAAATTCAGTCTAATATTTATAAAAATAGTAGCCTAAAAATTTATTTGCAAAAATAACAAAAAACTCAAAGTCGCACCTGTAAACAGAAATGAGATTGTATTCTGAAGGTGTATTAATCTGTATATGTTTACATGAATTTATAAGAGAATATAAAAGTAAATAAGGAAAGAATGGCCTAATTGAATCCTAATTGATAGCCTAATTTACAGCCTAAATGACAATAATATGTCTGTTAACACCCCCCCTCAAACTCAAGGTGGTTGTGTGGAAACCAATTTGAGTTTGTCAAGTAATTGAGTGAAGCGGCCAGGAAGGAGAGCTTTAGTGAAGATATTAGCTGGCTGATCTGTTGTTGAAATAGAATGTAAAGTAAGAGTGTTGGCTTGAAGATGTTGACGAACAAAGTGAAAATCATTTTCAATATGCTTGGTGCGTTCACGAAAAACATCGTTATGAGCAATCTGGATAGCACTGCGATTGTCCAATAAAGAATAGTAGCAGACTTCTGAGGAACACCCATATCTTCAAGCAACCAGCGAAGCCATAGTAACTCAGAGGTAGCATCAGCAAGAGCACAATATTCAGACTCAGTGCTAGAACGAGATGTGACAGTCTGTTTCTTAGTTCGCCAAGAGATAGGAGAAGTACCCAAGTAAAAGCAGTAGCCTGTGGTGGAGCGACGATCTGTGGGGTCACCACAATCAAGACTCCAATATCCAGAAAGAACCATAGAGGACTGGGAAGAAAACTGAAGTCCATGGAGAATGGTGCCCTTTACATAGCGTAGAATACGGAGCACGACAGTGAAATGGATAGTCCGAGGGGCAGACATGAACTGGCTAACAATATGTACTGTATTGGCAATATTAGGGTGAGTCACAGTCAGATACACAAGACTACCCACAAGTTGCCAATATAAAAGTAGGATCCGGGAGCGGTGTACCATCAAAAGGAGTTAAACGCACGTTATAGAATCTAAGGGAGTGGATGCAGTAGCAAAATCAGTTATACTAGAACGTGCCAGAAGATCAGAAGCATATTTTGCCTGAGATAAGTAGTAGCCAGCAGAGTGGGAGGAGATCTCAAGGCCTAGAAAGTAGCTGAGTGGACCCAAATCTTTCATCTTAATGTATAGTGAGGACTGAAAATAAAGCCAAGTTGAGTGATAGTTGAACTAAATATGGAAAACCAAGCTCATGGTGCTTGTTTGAGACCATACAAAGCATGTCGAAGAAGACACACTTTCTGAGCTAGAGGAGAAGTGCCAGGAGGTGGCTTCATAAATACTTCTTCAGAGATTTCCACACAAGTACAAAATTGCCACTGATTTCGCGTAAGTAATCACTGATTTCCACACAAGTAATCATTGATTTTACTGATGCCACAATATCAGTTAATATTTTGTGCATGAATCACCGATTACCTAATAGTTATCACTGATTACCTTATAAGTTATCACTTATTTATTTGATTTACATGAATGAGGGTTTTTAAAAAAACGGTTATATCTACAAAAACTTTTTTAAAATGTTATATTTATTAATATTGCAGAAAAATTCTACTATCCAATGAAATTTTCCTTCAAACTTCTAATTTGATAAAAGAGGGAATATAACAAGTGTCTTACAACTGCGTTGAATCTCAATAGGATATATTAGTGTGTATATGGTAAATATTGTAATAATATGAGTTGGGTTAGATTAGCAGTAAGTAAGTTGTAATAGCTGTGAAGAACATATGATTTGTATAAATATCTTTTTCTGAGTGAATATTACGTTAAATTAGGGAAGGGAAGACTCGAATCTTCAATTTCATAGGAAGAGAGTTCGGTTTGCCTATAAATATCCTATTGATTAAATGAAGGAATTCATTTCATTATTAGGTAATACTCTATCTAATTTATTTACGCAAATGTCTGTTATTAAATTTATTCATTATTTATAAAGGAATAATTTCTCTTCATTTTGGGAAAAAAAAGACAATAAATAATCTTCATTACAGCTTTTTCAATTTTTTTTTGTTCAATTAAACTTTAAGAAGCCAGCAAATTACAGCTTATCTGAGCTGATCAGAAGTCAAATTTAATTATAAAATATTAATTAGGCATTTTCGTATACAGATATCTTTCCCTATGGTCGAGTTTTACATTAAAGAGGTTCATGTGATAATTGAAAGCTCTTTCCATTCATGGAAAATTAAAAGATATGCACATAGTTACTGCAACGCCCAATTTTAAATGTAAATGAGATTGTTTTTCAAATATATTGCTTAAAACTATTGGGTTAATTTCAGTATTAGACAAATTAATATTGTTTTCAACATTTTTAGATATGTTTATCAAATAAACCCTCTAGAAATTAAATTAGGGGGGGGGGAAAAAAAAAAAAAAAAAAAAAAAAAAAATTTATTATATTAAATTAAATTAAAATAAATAAAAAAAAAGGGGGAAAAGGGAAAAAAAAAAAAAAAAAAAAAAAAAAAAATAAAAAAAAAATTTTAAAAAAATTTTTTTTTTTTAATAAAAAAAAAAAAAAAAAAAAAAAAAAAAAAAAAAAAAAAAATATTTTAATTATTTTTTTTTTTTTTTTATTTATTTAAAATTTTTTTTTTAAAAATTTTTTTTTAATTTTTTTTTTTTTTTTATTTTTTACATAGGCAACTATCCCTTTATTTTTTTTTGGTTAATCTAGTATATGGCCAGTTTTGGGGTCGCATTCGATTTATGGCCCACTCACGAAATTTTTTCAGTTTTTATGGCATATCCGATAATTTTCTGTACAAATTATATTTAATTTACCCTCCAACCGTTATTAATTGTGTGTATTTTTCTTTTCTTTGCTAAGTGAATTTTCTTGACTCTTGGATATTTATGATCCTCTCTCACTTTTAACACTTTACAAACTTTATGGGATTAATTGCTCAAACTAAAAATTTAAAAATATAAGCGTTACACTTACAACTCAGGCTGTTCAAAGATGATTGTATAAAAATTTCCATATAAAATTTATGCTTTTGAAACCACAAAAGTATAATTTATCTATAAAAAAAGAGAAAAAAAAAAAAGAAAATAAAAAAAAGTTGCCCAATTAACTATTTAACAGTATTAAGGGTGATGATGTAATTTTAAAATTTAAAACCACATGAAAGTATAAATATTTTTTTTTAACTACGGAAGTGTATTTACATTTAACCAAAATCACATTTTTTTAATTTGTATTTTACCTTTTTTTTTCATAGAAAAACATCTACTTTAAATTAAATCTCACCTCCCTCCCTCCAATATCGAAATTATTTTCAATTTTCAGCTTTAGTTAAAAATTAAAATATTTAATTTTCCTATTATTTTTTACAACATTGATTAATTATGAAGTAGTTGAAGTGTTCAAATAAATCAAGTAGTTGGATCCATTTATTTGGGATATATATAGAGGGGGAGATATCTTCAACAACGTAGGGAGAGTTAGGATAAAGATTTCTGTAGTTTTTGTACCATTGGAAGAATTTTAAGGATGAAAAACAATACATACACACAAAAAAAAAAGATAGTCTATTCTACCTCTTTACAAATCAAACTTGACTCTAGAGTATTTGGTATATTGGAATGGATTTGTATTGAGTTTTTTTTTTTTTTTTTTTTTTTTTTTTTTTTTTTATAAATTGATATTTTTAAAAATAATAAATGTTTAAAAAAATTAAGAAAATATTTTTTTTCACTTTGGCTCAAAGCAAGTATGAAATCCAACTCATAAATGTTTAAAAAAAAGTGAAATTTCAATAAATAACATTTTTTATGAGTAATTTCAAAAATAACAAATGTTTTGAAATATTTCAAAAATAGTATTTGTCATGAGATTTTTAGGTTTGTACCATAGAATTTCCCTAATATTATACGTAGTTATGCTATGCAACAGCTAATCATAAGCCCAATCATTATAACTGCTTAAACAAGTGAATGTTGTATTAAATATCAAATTTAATGTAAATAAGATTTTTGTGGTTTTAGTCAAATGCAAACACATCTTGGTAGTAAAAAAAATGAATATTTATACTCTTATGATTTTAAAATTATAAAATTACATCTCTTCCCCCTTAACATCGTTAAATAATATAGAGGGTAAAATCGCCCTATGAAATAAGTCCAAGTCAAAGGCCCAAACTTTAACTACCGTGGCCCAAATCAAATGAAATGATCTAAAACCCATCATGTCAAACGCGTTCAGCCCAGTGAATTTTCTACCCACGGATATCCTAGGAACGGCCATCACGGACAAGATGGCTTGTCCGGTTAGAAGTAAGCCCATCTCGGATTACCTGAGACAGACAGTTTAGTTGAGGACCATTAAACGAACATTCCATATAAGATAATATGATGAATATCTCCTTCCTACACTACAAGAAAAGCTGCATTTGGAGTCCCGGCTGTAACGACGAAATTCACCTCTAAATGAAAATAGCGACGAATTTAGAGATGAAAAAGTGGATCACCAAAAAAGGCGCTGCTTGGGAAAAATAGCGATGTAATTCGTCACTAATAGCAACAAAAACCTAATGGGACGCTATAAAAATGTTGACTATTTAGCAACGAACTTGATCGCTCAAAATAGAGACCAAATGGCTTATTACGCCTCTATGTTAGAGACTCATTGTGTCGCTAAAATTTGCGACGAAATGTGTCTCTATATTTAGAAGCGAATTGCATCTCTAAAATAGAGACGTATTAGTTCTCTAATAAAGTCAACTAATTGACTTTAGCGACGAATTTCATCTCTAAAGTAATTATGAAAAAAAATATTAATTAAATATATAGAGACACATTTCGTCGCTAATTATTCAGATTTTAAAAAAAAAAAATTATTTTTAATAATAATTAATAAAATATAAAACATCGCCAAACAAATATTGTTTATCAAAAAAAGTATTCCAAAACAATTTTTAATCAAATATTTAGAGAAAAAACTAAGGAGGGCTCGTTGTAGGACCGAATGGCAACACTAGAGGGGGGGGGGAGTGGGTGAATAGGGTTGCTTTAAAAAATTTATAAATTTAAAAATCGAATTTTATAACAAGAACGTTTTTTTTCAAATTGATCAACTAAATTGAAAATTAAAGTAAACAAGATGTAAATTAATGAATTGTTAAACTAATACTATTTTCAAAGGATCGATGCAAGCAATTAATCAACACACAACAATTAACACAAATCAATAAAATAAAACGTGCGGAAATTAAAAAGTTTTAGGGAAAGAACACCGAAGATTTTTATAGTGGTTCGACAACCTTACGTCCACTCCCCAAGGCTCCTCCTTGAGATTTTCACTATCACTGATTCTCTTGCGGGTGAGAACCAAACCAGTACAATCTCCCTCTTTAATTTCAACAGGAAAAAGAGAAAACCCCGATCCTTTTCACTGGTTCAGGATCTAACCAATTTCTTTTTCACACCCCAAGGTGTTCCCACACCTTAATACAAATCCCAATGAATTTGAATTAAAAAGTAACCTCACAAATCCTCTCAAATAGGAGATAAACAAGTTTTGTACCGTTCGAAAAATTACAAATTCCTCACACAATTAAATCTCTCACAAGAATAACAAGCAAAATAGAATTAAATGAGAGAATTGAAGGATGGAGCTCTTGGGAATTTTTTTGGCAGCAGCTTAGAACAGATTGGAAAGCATTAGGTTCTGTTTTGATATGAAAATAGGGTTAAAATGAGGCTAATTTCGTGTTTAAGCTTCTGGTGAAATCTGAACCGTTGATGGGCTTGAAATCAGATCAATGGCTGAAAATAATTTGGAGAAAATCGGGCTGGAAATTGGTAAAAAATTAAATTTGCTTCAGCTCAACCGGATTGACCAAAACCCAGTCGCGAGAGTGGAGAATGAGGGTGTACTCGCGTCTCACCCAATTAGAAGGCGCCAATATGGGCACGTGCACCAAACGCGAGCGATAGGCGCGTCGTTCGCCTGCTGCCCTGCCATCTTTTTCATTTTTTTTAATTTCAAATCTGAACGCCACTTGTCGCTTCACCATACGTCCAAGACAATTGAGTCAGCGTCAGTCCTTCTTTGTCTGGTCAACGCCATGTCACCTCTTTAATCCACGTGTCAATTTGCGGTTGGTCCAATATGCCATGTCATGCGTCTACGTGTAATGCCACGTCATCCAAAATATTACCGTTTGAGATACCACGTCATCTTCCATGTCATCAGTAGTTGACCTTTGACTTTACCACGTCACTTATTTTTGCCACGTGTCGCATTATGATTCGCCCTCTTTGTCCATGTCACGTGATGATGTCATCCGGGATGTGTATTTGATTCCAAACTTCTTTTGTCCATAACTTCTTTGTTTGGACTCCGATTTAGTTGATTCAAAATGCGTTGGAATCCTTGTTTCGAGCTCTAAAACATTGACACTTAAAAAATTTCGAAACCATCAGTATATATTTGGTTTGTTATCATCAAAACATTAGGTATGATTGAAGCCCAAAAAGCTAACACTCGTATGACTGGAATCAGGATGCATAGAAGTAGACCCGGAGCCGGCATCCGCATTCAGGTTCATCCATACCCGCATACGTTGTTCTAAAGCATCTTATTGAGCCTGAAGTTGATCGTGGCGTGCTTGACTGCGGATCTCATTGGCTTCCATTTGTAGGCGCAAGGATTCGTTCTCTCACCTCAAAGCCTCCGTCTCAGCACGTGAAGAACTCATAGCAAGCGGTTGGTCAGCATAAAGCTCCCTCCCGTAAGCGCCAAGACCAGGGACCGAACCATCCGGACGAACACCACCGACGCAAGAAGGAAAGCATCGCGATGGTTTTCCTGAGTAGGCTGGGACTCTGGAGTGGGCAATTAAGAAAGTGAGCTTATCTTTTACTTTTCCCTACAAAAAGAAGCAAACAAAAATATTTGTGAGTAATTAAAAAAATATATAGTAATAAATAAATTAGAAATCACGAAAAAAAACTAACATATAATTCTCGCGCTCCGGTCATCTACATAAGTGACCCCATCGTGACCCTTCGTATGCAGATGGAGAAACAACTCAACCGGGGCTACCTCATTTCCATCCTGAGTCTGTGAAAATGAGAAAAATAAAAATAAAATTTCATGAAAACATTAAATTAATTAAAAACATTAAAGATATAAACGAAATACTACAAGTACTTACCATGATCTCGTAATACTCGTCATGGTCGCCAGTGGATTGGCTAAATTGATTTGAGAGATGCGCAACTCCTCGGGAGTCTGACTATCCACTAACAGCTTCAGACGAGCCTCCTCAGACATCCACAATAGTTTTTCAGCTGGTTTATTCTTCGCCTTACTAATGGTGTCCCTATAACGTTTCCCCGCCATTTTGTGCCATGGTTTGTAGATGATATCATCAGTGAGATCAGCGGGGATCGTAAAGTGTTTATGAAAAGAAAAAAAAAGTATAAATTTGTTAGAATTTTAAAACACTATAAAAAAATTAAGTTAAAAATTTATATAATTTACCTTCCATGTCTCAAATCAACGCAGTTTGGCCAGAGCAGAAATGCCCTTCCATTTTCCAAACTCGGGGCTCTTCTTGTAAACATCGGTGAAAATTCGGGAAACCCTAATCGATGGATGCAATCTATAAAAAATACACAGAAACATATATAAGTTAAAAAATAATTAATGTATAAAAAATTAATAATTAAAAAAAATAAAGTGCACTCATTTCTTTTTCGACATCTTCAAGACCCTGTGATAGGCAACTGCTCGATGGTAGGGGTATCAGCCGATGCCACTGATGTGGTCGAGACAAGGGGGTAGGTGTGATGGCCACCTGTGTGTCCCCCTAGTGCAGCTGCACTATCAGATGTGGCAGGAGTATTGAACTCCAGAGAACGGGATGCATGTCGCCTCGATGTAGACATCTACGAAAAAATTAACATTCAAATTAAAATAAATAAATAACAAACATTGAATTAAAAAAAGTAACATACTATTGAATTAAAAATTAAGAAATAACATAGAAATTACTTAATTAATTAAACAATATTACACTAATTTTACCAATTCATTTAAACTAATTAATATTAATAATAACATTAAACTCATTAATTTTACAAATTAATTAATCAATTAGTTAAACATATAAATTTACATACTTTTTTTTTAACTAAATACACAAAAAAAAACATAACAATTAACCCTAATTTGTACAAATTAATAATTAACATATATAAAATAAACAAATTACTCAATTAATTAAACATTAATTTAATTAAATCTATATATGAACAATAAACATACTAATAAAAGAATGAACATACTAATGAAAAATAACATACAATTAAATTAAATTAATTTTACCAATTAAATTAAATTAATTAACAATACTACACTAATTTTACCAATTCAATTAAAATAATTAATAATAATAATAACATTAAACTCATTAATTTTATAAATTAACATACAAATTAATCAATTAACATACAAATTAGTAAATTAATTAAACATATAAATTTACATACTTTTTTATCTAAATACATTAAAAACATAAGAATTAACCCTAATTTTTACAAATTAACAGTTAACATATATAAAATAAATATATTACTTAATTAATTAAACATTAATTTAATTAAATCTAAATATGAACAATGAACATACTAATAAAAAAAATAAACATACTAATTAACAATAAGTAAACAAATTTTACCAATTACCAATTAACATTAAACTAATTAACATTAACAAAAACATTAAACTAATTAATTTTACAAATTAACATACAAATTAATCAAACTAATAACATACAATTTACATATACTATTTATATATAATTAACATATATACACTAACATAACAATTAACATAAAATGTCATGCTAATTAAACTTTTTTTTTTGATAATGGATGCCCAAAACAGGCAAAATAAACTACCCTAACTCTAGGTGGAGACTCAATCCAAGTTAAAAAATCATTAATCAAACTAATAACATACAATTTACATATACAATTAAATCTCATATTAATTTGAATAAAAAAATTTCATAGTAATTACCTTTATGAAGGCAGCGAGGGAGGACAGTATGGCCGGAGGTTATGGTGACGGCGGGGAGGCGTTGTGACGGCAGTGGGGAGGGAGGGCAGTATGGCCGGAGGGAGGGAATTTTGAGGAAGAGAAGTGGGGGTGGCGTTAGGGAGGGTTAAGGGCGCGTTAGGCGGCGAGGCGGAGTGAGCAGATGAAGTTTTGGGTCTTTTAACCCTTTTTATTTTTTTAGCGACAAATTATGTGACTGAAAAATATGAAAAGACGTTAGCTGGAACACTGATTATAAAACATGCGTCATTAATTTTAATTTAGCGACGAATTTTTGATGCTAAAAAAACTTGAAACTTTTCACCAACCGCCATAATTTCAAATTTAGCGATGAAATTCGTCACTAAATTTGGTGAAATTTTTAAAAAATGCGCCTTTATATTTCGATTAGCGACGAAATGTATCTCTATATTTTAAAATTTTTGTTGATACATATGATATCTTCAATAGAGACACATTTCGTCGCTATTAGGTAAACTATCCGTTAAAGGTCATAATTAGCCCATTAGCGACAAAATGTGTCTCTATTTGTTGAATATTCTAGAATGTGAAATCCGTTTAGCGACGAAAAGTGTCTCTATTCGTTGAATATTCTAGAATGTGAAATTCGTTTAGCGACGAAATGTGTCTCTATGCGTTGAATATTCTAGAATGTGAAATCTATTTCGCTACGAAATGTGTCTCTATTCGCTGAACATTCTGAATTTTTCTTCCTCGTTAGCGATGTATTTTGTCGCTATGTGCACAGTTAGAGACGAAATACATCACTATTATTTATGATTTTTTTTTTCATTTTTTTGGTTCCCTTACAAGTTTAACAATTCATTAACAATTTACACATCATCTTCAAATTCATCGGTGTTGGATTTAGAGTTGTTGTCCTCAGTATCTTCTTCTTCGTCCTCAGAAGGTTTAAGAGATGAATCATCAATAAAAGGGAGATGAATATATAAGCCGTCGGGATGAAAAAATGTTTTTGTTACGTCATTTAACGGTCGAGCAGTTTCAGAGTTTATTCCTTCATCTATTTCACGACTTAGCACTTCTTCTTCTTGGAAAGCTACAAATTCCTCACTGTCTTTATCTGGAAGACTTTCGTCAATATGACACAGCCGCACTTTTCAAACAACTAACTAATCATTGAATTGTCTAGAAGACGGATAAGGCAAAAAAACGTTTGAATCGCTTGTTGTGCCAATACAAATCGATCATTTGTGCTCATTTCCTTTTTCTTATTCACCTTTAAAATATACAAATGTGGTATTTTTTGCATTCCACCTCGTCGAATTGTCTCAAACCATGTACAGTTAAATAGTACGGTACGCTTTACACTCCCTTCTATATACTCAAGCTCAATAATTTCATCAATGACTCAAAAGAAATCCTCTTCACTGTTTCCGAACACTTGACCCTTGATGCATACGCCGCTGCTATCTGTTGCTCTATTATGTGAATGAGATTTTGTTTGAAATTTGTAGCCCTTCCCTAGATAACCAGAGTATGAGTTGGCAATTCTAACAGGTCCTTTTGCCAACATTACTATGTAATTGTTTGTAATTGATGTCGTGGGCGAATAAACCTGCACAACAAATAACTTTGGTTGAGGAATAACATAATTGCATTTAAGATGAACAAACATAACATGTAATCATACTCACGTAAGCATAAAACCATGAACGAAGTCTCTATCAATTATAATCCCCTCCCCGGTTGCGTTCAGTCCAGGATTTCTCAGTCGTATGAAAAACTCAACAAATAACCTATTCTTGAAAATAATATATTATAAACTTGAAAATGAAGTAATATAGCTCTAAACCATATTATTTTAGTTCATGCTTACTCGATATAACGTTCCACCTCCGGACAATTACACAACACATACATTTGTGCGATGTGATACTCTTCCTCATTCATGGGTCTCCGCACGGGCTTCCCAATAGTTCTGCCTAATACTGTAAAAATAGACAAATCATTTGGATCGACTCCAGGAGGAAGTGAATCTTGAACAAAATTCTGCTTCATTGTTCTGTATTGTTCTGCAATTCTTTGCTCAAAGTAATATGAACAGAACATGGTCGTTTCATGTATTTGGTATGCATTGTATATAGATCCTTACACTCTAGCCTTGTTTTCTACACTTCTTTTTAGCCTATGCAAATACCTGAAATAAAAAGCAAACAGTTCAAACCAATAATTTATATACGAGACACTAACAAAAACAGTTAAATTATTAACCTCTCAAATGGATACATCCATCGGTATTGAGCTGTGCCTCCTACAGACTCCTCGTATGGTAGATGTATCGGTAGATACTCCATCGAGTTGAAAAAAGATGGTGGAAACATTCTCTCTAACTTGGCAAATGATGACAAAAATCTCACTGCTCAATGACTCCATAGTGGCCTGTGACAGTTCCAGATGTTAACTCCCTGAAGAAAACGCTCAATTGTGCCAACGGTTCCCAATGTTTCTGCTTAAGAAATGGTCTGAATGCAACTGGCATGAGTCGTTGCATGAATACGTGACAATCATGACTTTTCATCCCAAACACAGTATGATTATGCACGTCAATGCACCTGCTCAGATTCGATACATATCCGTCTGGAAATTTAATCGATCTCATCCACTCAAACAATGTTTTCTTCTGATCCGCTGTTAGCATGTACTTTGCCTTCACGTATTTTTTTCCAGTTTTGCCTGGCTCTAATTCAGGTCGATGATAGATTTCTCGAATGTCGTAACGTGATCTCAGATTGTCTTTCGTTTTGTTTGGTATATTCAGAACTGTGTTGAAGACATTGTCGAAAACGTTCTTCTTGATATGCATGACATCTAAATTATGTCTGATCATTAAATCTACCCAATACGACAGCTTCCAGAAAATACTCTTTTTTTTTCCAACCTGTATTTTTCCCGGCTACCTTATTCCAAGCCTCACCCCCAATCTCTGTAACCATTCGCATGTCAAGCGCATCTAACTGTTGTAGTATTTGGTATCCATTGATAACTTCAGGAGGGCCTTCAAGGCCTTTTTTACCAGTCAGCTTTGTTCGATCTAAATGAATGATTGAGAGGTAAGAACCTTCTATGACAGTCAAACCAACACGTTTTTCGACCATGCACATACGGGAATGCATCGGTATCGTCCATGAATGAGGGCATGCAAACTTTTCCGAACTGCTCTACCCTAACAAATTTAGTTAGGATAGTATAGATTCGTTACGTTGGGCGTAAACCATAAATTTTAATCTAATCTAAATAGTGAAAAATTATAAAATAACAAATGAAGTAAATGACACGCGAATTATATTACGCACGTACCTGATAACATAGAATATGCCGAGAAGTCACTTATCGTCCAAATAACTGCTGCTCGCATTATGAAATTCTGTTTATGTGAAACATCGTACGTCATAACTCCTTCATTCCATAAACCACAGAGGTCAGCAATTAATGGTTGGAGGTAGACATCTAGCTTCTGCTTTGGACTTTTTGGGCCAGGTACAATTACCGTTAAGAAAATCACAGGATCTTTCATGCACATCGATGGAGACAAGTTATACGGCATCAACATAACTTGCCACGATGAATATTGAGCTAACGAAGCCCCGAAAGGGGAACCCGTCAGTACATAAACTCAATCTAACGTTTCTAATTTCTCGCGCAAATTCAGGATGACAACAATTTAAATGCTTCCACGCCTCTGCATCGGAAGGATGTCTCATTACTCCATCATCTTGAGAGTGCTTGTGATGCCACCTCATGTGCGAAGCAGTGACTTCTGACGCGTACAGCCGTTGGAGACGTTGTATGATCGGTAAATAAAACTTGCGAATATGGGGAATAAGACTTTTTTTTACCTTGTTTGTATCTCGAATGATTGCATATTTTACACATATGAAGACTTGCATCATTACCCCAATATATCATACATCCGTTCGAGCAACAATCAATCTTCTCCACCGGTAAACCGAGACCCTCCACTAATGTTTTCGTATCGTACAAACTGTGAGGCAACGTGTTGTTTGCAGGAGCGCACCGATGAAACCATTGTGAAATCGAGTTAAATCCTCTTTCTGGGATATGAAACTTTGCCTTGATATTCAATAGTTTGGTCGCAGCAACGAGTTGCGTTACATCACAACCTGGGTACAACGGCCTACTTGCGATTCTATTATCTGAAACATTCTTTGCGCATCTGAATTTAAATCTTCGTTTACTAAATTATGAGGATCATCTCCCTGATAACCGCATCCATCAACTACCATCTGTTCGAACTGCCCGTACTAATGTTCAACGTTTTAAGAACTATCATTCACATTCGAATTTATCTGCGAGCTGCTTCCTTCATTTCGACATGACTCGCCCCTCATTGCATCAAACATTTCTGTAGATTCTCCCTGATACACCCAATGATGATAATTATCAACGAAACCACAACTGTACTAGTGTAATTTCACATCATCTGTCGGCAATAACTTTTTATTTATACACTTTTTGCATGGACATCGTATCTTCTGTCCGTTGTTATAAAAAATCACCGTGGATTCACAGAATTCAGCAAACTGTTCGACCCTAGCTACAAAATCGTCGTTGAGAAACCCTCCAATCAAACAAACGTACATCCACTCACGCATTTTCTCTCTCTTGGGAAGACGTTTTAATGTAACTTGATTTCATTTCAAGTGATTCTGCACGTCTATTTATAATTTTTCTGCTTCTCTTTTAGCGACGCAATGTGTCTCTAATATAGCTGGAAATATTCCCGCCAGAAAATATTGAGGGGGAAATTTCCCGCCCAAATTTAACGATGAAATGTGTCTCTAATGAAAGCTAATTAGCGACGAAATGTGTCTCTAAAATAATAATAAAAAATCATGTAAAATAGAGACATATTTTGTCGCTAATATAGGGACAAATTGAGTCTCTATTATGGCAGGGAGATTAGCACCATGCTAATTAGCGGCGATATGTGTCTCTAAAATTAATAAAAAAATCATGTAAAATAGAGACATATTTTGTAGCTAATATAGAGACAAATTGCGTCTCTATTCTGGCAAGAAGATTAGCACCATGCTAATTAGCGACGAAATGTGTCTCTAAAATTAATCAAAAAAATCATGTAAAATAGAGACATATTTTGTCGCTAATATAGGGACAAATTGCGTCTCTATTCTGGCAGGATGATTAGCACCATAATTAGTGACGAAATGTGTCTCTAAAATTAATAAAAAAAATCATGGAAAAATAAAGACATATTTGTCGCTAATATAGGGACAAATTGAGTCTCTATTATGGCAGGAAGATTAGCACCATGCTAATTAGCGATGAAATGTGTCTTATAAAATTAAAAAAAATCATGGAAAAATAGAGACACATTTCGTCGCTATTATGGAGGGAAGCTTTGCGCCAATTCTTGAGACAAAACATTAACGATGGACTTTCCTTAAGACGCTAAATAGAGATGGATTTCGTCGCTAAAAGTCAAAAACTTGCCATTAGCGATACATTTCGTCGCTAAATAGCATCCCACACTTTTTGGCGCTAAATTTAGGTCGCTATTTCCAGTTTTTCTTGTAGTGCTAAAACCATCTGACAAAGGTGTTCAATCTTTTTACAATGAGATTATTGCAATTATTTTAAAAACAAGATATTCTTAAAAAAATAGTCTTCGACACAAAATCTACCTAAGATTTTCATTAGTTTCTTTTGATCAGTGGACTCATATTTCACCTAACAATCAACTCTACCGTCTTAGTTTCAGATTTCACATTTTCAATTGAGGATCTAAGTACGTCATGACTGATTTTCTATTCAATTTCTAAAATTTGTTTCTCCAATATAAAGCTTGTGATTACATATACAAGGTACATGATATATAATTTGAGTGATTAGTGTGATCAGTCTTTAAATGAGTATCTGATCACATATGCAGAATAGATTATCAGATCACACATACATATAGTAGTTCACGAATTTAACTTTTAAGTGAGTATGAGATCACAATATGTAGGACTTATGTAACAAATAATAATAAGACTCACTTTCATTACGACAATCGTATTTGAAGAAGGACGATCACATTTGAGAGCGTACAAATCACATTTAAAAGACGTTGAACATAGTGAAAGAATGACATTCATGTTTTTATTGTCACTAAAATTTCCATAATATGAGGTTTTCTTGTCACAGTGATAATCTGAGTTAGATTTTAAAAGTCAATCTAAATTGATTTAATTAACTTTGAATTCAATGGTTAAATTTAAAAATTATTATCTAACAAAAGATATTAAATGAGTATTCTCAAACTACTATGATAAATTAAGGTTAAAAAATTGAACGCTTAGAATTAAATGAATTAGATCTAAAATGTTTTTATTCCCAGTACTATAACATGATCCAAAATATTGAGGTTCTAGATATATACAAAAGCTTATAATCCATTAAACTATATATAAATAAATAAATAAATAAAACTATTTATTTTGACAATTATTAATAGTGTATTCTATTATTTATAGAAAAATTTTAGTTACGTAGATATTAATCAACAACCACCAATAAGGCAGTCTAATGATATAGTCATTATTTTTATAAGACTCTATGGGTGCGTTTGGTTCGCCTAGTTGTGAGTTACACAAGTCTAACCAGTGTTGTCTCCCGATTTTAAAACCGAGGATGAAGGGTTTCCTAACCCCATACTTAACAAACTTATTCATTTTCTCAATTTTATCCTATTTTATATTAACTCAAACTTAACAAATCTACTGTTTTACACAATACAAATACAGTTAAAACAACCCCGGTTTAACAACCTCCTGCTTAATAACTCTAACCGACAAATTAAACGCACCTTATATGATTATCTCTCAAGGTGGGGCGAGTTCCATTCTTAATCTTTAATAAAATATTAGGGTTAACCATGTTTCTAGCCACTTCTGTTGGGAAATATCAGTATATGGCAACAACATTGTAATTTTTAAAAAATGGCCAGCTTTTCACTTTATTCAGATGTATAGTTCCGAAATTACCCTTACATTAATTGTAATAACTAGCCATCTTGCCCACGTATGAGAGGCTAAAAAAATGAATTGTGCATGACATACCACGCATGACGAGCCTCATAATTAGCCTCGTTAACGCAAACCGACACATCAAATCGTGTCTAATCGGCCTTAATCTTCGATTTTTTTTTGAAATTCCAATTTCGGCCTATTTCAAACCGCCATTACCATCATATGCCTCATTTTTTTAAAATTTCAAAATTTAGATTTCGTATTCTCTCTCTCTCCTCGTGTTCATCCTCTCTCCCACCGTCTTCATCGAATCTCCTGGCCAAATTGATCAGTGATTAATCAACGCCCACTTCGTTTCGTAGGTAATTTCACACAATCTTTGTTTGTATTTTCAACTTTTGCATGTGGCTAATTTCAACTTTTCCATGTGGCTAGTTTCAGAATCTTCATTTCGTAGGTATTTCACAGAATCCTTCGTTTCGTGCACTTCGTATTTTCAACTTTTGCATGTGGCTAATTTCAATTTTCAAATATGTGATTTCTTTAGAAAATGACCATAAGTGGCGATGAAGAGGGGAATACTCCAATCGACGAACAAAACGTATCTGAGGTACTTCTATCAAAATGACCATCTTTGATCCATGGTTATTTGCTGATTACTAACGAATTCTGTTTTGTTTTCTGTTTTTTTTCTGATTGGTGATATGCTCCTAAAACGGCTAAAAAGAATGATGGTGGTGGCGAACAAAAAAAAGGAACCAGAAGGGGTTCAGTATCAAAACATCAGGTTAGTTTATGCCCAGTATGATGATTCTAACGCGTACTATGAATTGTGTTGCACTTAATATACTTTGTATACATTGATTATTACGTACTATACTTATATTATACTAATTATACTTTCCACATGCTCCTAATTCTAGTCGAACATTGTATTCTAGTCTTTAGGTTTAGACCTATCGTGATTGGGTATAATATCGTGATTGGGTATAATTTATCGAGATTTGTGTTGTTCCAATTATACTTGCCATTAGGGGCGGGCTTTAATCCTTCCCAAGGAAGATTGGTTGCAAGGCCAAAAGGTCAACATCCATTGTAAAACACGGGATCCTGGGAAACACCGAGGCAAAAGATGAGTGAAAAAAGAAGAAGAAGATGTTGGATAAATCATGCTTCAGGCTTCCTTAACCTACCAACAAAAAACTTCCCCACCCAATTGCTACAAAACCGCGCGTAGGCGTGTATCAAACGGGAAACAAGGGACGTGCTCGGCCAACCTAGAAGGTGCTATGGTCGACTTCTCAATAAAAAGAGTTTTCTCCGATAACCTGGGTTTGAATTGCGAGGAGGTTAGATACATTAACGTATCCAAACTACCTAAAGGCAAATTGGAGATTGAATTCTTTAAGAATTTTGTAGCACCCCGATATGCAACCGTGAAGAAAGCAATAGAAGAGTACAACTTCAGTGATGACAATCTTTCATCCAGTTGGCTAAACTAGCCATACTTGAGAGCATCGTTGTTGCTAGGGCCGCAGGAAATAAAATAGACACCCTACACATACGGTGCTAGAAGGCGATGAAGCAGTTCAAGGCATATCCATGGGGGAGGGTGGCGATAATCATCTCATTCAGGGGATAGAAAACTCCGTACCTAGCTTAAGATCCTCTTCGATGACGATTCTGGGGTTTGCTTATGCTCTAGTATATTGGGCATATGAAATAATACCAAAGTTGTCAACAAACGAGCGGATGCGGGAGGCGAATTGGTAATGGTATTCCAAGAATTATGAACCGGGATGTTCATCACATCGAGAGGCAGGAATAGGCCGAAGGGATATCTTCAATAGCAAGGTAAATTTAAAATATATTTCGTTTCTAAACTATCTATAACAATGTATATGTCTACTAACAATCAATAGCAATGTGTTTAATAGATTGTAGTGGTGCCCATAGAACCAACGAGAGGATGAGTTTGCTTATGAAGCACTTGCACCCAAAATACAAGCGGATGATGGAATGGATGGTGATTCGGGGAAGCTTCAAAACCGAGGAGGAAGAGGAAGAGGATCATATGTATGTAAGCGATGCTCGTGATGACAATATCGAGGTCTCACACTCCTCGCACCAAAACGTTAAGTCTCCACATGCTAGGAGAACCAATGCACAAAAACTCACACTTTATGACCTCAGAGAGATTACACTTGGAGGGTTCTCATCCATACATAATAAGATGAATGATATCCTTGAGAAGTTGGACAGGCATTTGATGGCCACAAATGTGCATCACACAACCATGGTACGTAAATTTCCAAACATTAGACACGCGATTGTAACAAAATTGATTTACAAATCATTTCGTTTACGTATTGGACAGCCGCCTTCAATGCCAGATAAGTCAGACCACCCTATGCATCCTAATGATGGGGATAATGTGAGAACAAACCAACTAGTGGAACAATCGAACAGTGGGGTATGTGTCAACCTTTATTTAATTGATTGTAAATACATGGTACTGTTTGTACAAACCTAATGCTTAATATGACACAGCCGCAACACGGATATACGAGAGGTGGACAATGATGAGGACACGGACGGCAAAGATGATGACGTCCAAGATGGTGACACTCACAAGACACCTGAAGATCCGGTCGTGGAGACGAGTAACCGTGAACCTGATCAAGATGCGGTGAGACCAACAAACAAAGATGGCCATGAAAACAATCAGGTGTTTGTCAGTTCCTTATTATGGCATGATCCAATATATCTGTACGCATGACCATCTATTATTTAGGGAAACTGCTGTTATTATTGTTCGTACATTTGGTATGCTGTGTATAAACAGTGCATTTGTTGGATGTTATTTTCTAATTAACAGATAACGGGCATCCCACCGGCACTACCGAATGCAGATGATGAAGCTGAAGATGCGCCCATTAAACCATTGGTGTGTATTACTGCTTTTCTTACTATTCATTAAAAAATTAAAAAACTAACTCTTCAATGAAAGATTAACCTTCACATCTTATATGTCAGATACCACGAAGAGGGAGATCAACCCGAAGCCGTCTACCAGGAGTGTATGAACAGGATCCGTACACGTCTAACATAACACCTATTAAACGAATTCAAAAACTTGGACGAGGTGCGGGGGCAGCCACCAAGGGGCCAAAGAAGAGAAAAGTCTGAAAGATGTAATAGGGATAGAACATTAACATTTGGCGTGACACAGACTAATTTGGACAACCTTTAGTATTTTATCACTTAACGGGTTTCTGTTAATGTACTTTCAACAACTAATATTTTAACCTAAACAATCTGTATTCCCAATTCTTGTTTATGACATGTGTGGATCGTCTAAATGGTATGCGTTATATGTGATGTATAACATGTACTACATTTTGTATCCCAAAATGACTTGTTTGCATTTTAATGTTAGGGGAAATGATTTAAATACAGCATCCCGTTATAATATGTATAAAGTGTATAAATGGTATGTTTAATATGTATTGTAAAACATGTATAACATGTATTACACTCTGTATTCCCAAAGACTTGTTTGCATTTTAATGTTAAGATAAATGATTTCAATACATCGTCCCATCATAACATGTATAAAAAGTATAACTGGTATGAGGGTTTGTATTGTATAACTGTATTCTTGTAGTTTAAACTTACATATTGTATTTGTAATTGTAAATTGTATTGTATAACATGTATAATCGTATGACTTGAATTTGTAATTTGTATTGTATAACATGTAATCTTGATGAATTGAAATAATTTTAGGGTTTAGGGTTCTTTGGTTTGATTTATAGTCATTCAAAAATCCTAAAAACGAAACCCTATATACAACACCAATCATAAACGTTCCAAATTCTTATAACATATATTATTATATGGCATACAAAAAATAAACAAGAAGGATTGACATTTTACCTTCAACGCGTCTACATGACGTTCAAATTATCAAAATACAAAATAACTATCCATGTCGAATGAATTTAAACTAAACCACCACATTTAAAATGTCTTGGGGGGGGCCGTATGTCGCCAAAATAAAAATCAAAAATACAAAAATTTACGCCTTCTACGTAAAATGTACAAACACGTTGACCATCAAAGACTTAGTAAAGTTCAATAGACAAGCGGAACAAAACCAATATACCACATTCTATGTTGAACTTCAAAAGGTGACTTTGAAAACTTACTTACTTCCTCTTGCGGGAAGATGAGTACGGACTATAGATAGTGGGTTTTGACATGTCTTCCTAGTTGTGGCCAAAAGCATTACATCTTCCACACTTAGATACCCTCTTCGGCTCCCCCACCGAACAGATCCTTTTCTTACGTGGCCTACCAGAACCATGCTTCGTGTTAGGGGGTAGAAGTTGTATAAAAACAATGTCATTGATAGTGCTCCAACTAGTCCTCCTACCAGTGGGAAATACAGACCCCGCTACGTCGAGTACCAAGCATCCTTTGTGTAAAAAGTAGTCAACAAATGAAACCTGGTGAACACCGATTACGAGATGAGGGCAAAGACATACATGATGACAAGGGATTAGCTCCAATGCCAACGACGACATGAGCACTCCTTTCTCACAACATCAACAAAAAAGTCCTTCGCATGTCGCTACCATATACTTCGCAAAGTCGAAAACGCACTGTATTATTATGGTATAATATGTATAATTAGTTTACATATACATATGGTATATTGCGTACTAATGTATAAATTTGGTACCTTCATCCGCCTCCCTAAGTTAATACGTTTCGAGCTCCCGATCGCCCATACAAATAGAACATGCTTAGCCTCCTTAGCAGCCGACCTACGTTCGTTAAACCATGATTGCAACTTCAAAAGAGCTTCATCCAAGTAGGATATTAACGGGAAGTCTCGATACGGGGGACATGGCATTGTTGAAGCTCTCCGATATGTTGGTTGTCATAATGTTATACCAGGGACACCACCAAAGAAAGCGCGGGCCCATCTAGCCACCCCATACCCTTCGAATCGTTTCCAACCTATGATCCATCGATACATCTCATCTTTATGGTGCTCAAATCTTCAACCGAATAAGCGCTTGCGGACGTTTAAAAAACTTCACATAGGCCTTTCTTCCAAAATCTACTCTGATATTGTTGGATAAGTTGATTCATACACATACCATAATCGAATTCGGGAAGATTTTTTCAATCGCCGAATACTCCCATGCCTATCGATATGATGGAGACCCTTTGAACGTCATCCCCCAATGCACTCTTCAAATGCCAAAAAACCACTCCCATGATAAGTCGTTCTCGAGTCAACGATGGAAATGGCTAACGGAAAAATGCGGGCGCCGCATCCATAGTAGCGGGGCTAGCATGGTCCCACCGCACTTGTTACGTAGGAATGTACCATCTACCGATATGACAGGCCGGCGGTTGGGAAAACCACTAATAGACACCCCAAGAGCAAGGAACACGTGCTTAAATCGAAACTCCTCATCGTATTCGTACCCAATGTACGTCCCCGAAATATAATAAAAAGAAATTAGAAAGGCCCATTACAATAAAAATGTATTAAATTTAACAAAAGTTTAAACACTGGGTTCCTCTCGGTCACTTCATGGCAAAATCTAGTCAAATGGAGAAAGCTTGATTCGGACTGATCCCACGAAGCTCGTTAAAAATCATCTCCTTAGCTGTGGGGGCCTTAGCGTAACTAATGAGATAGACCATGGTTTACTCTGGAGCATGTCCATAATCTCGGCGGTTTCATCACTTGGCCACGAACATGGGGGTAAAAGCCGTTTACTAATTCGGCAACAAGTGGGGGGGGCTGGGGGGGCCTGGGGGCCTAGATCGTTCGGACAAAACCATTGGGCAAGAGTGGGGCCCATGGATAGTGTGAACCATAAAGCATTGGAATTCTTAAACCGGGGCGCACGTAAAGACCAAACACACGCTTCACCCAAACAAGAAAAATATACTCGAGACGCGTTTGGCCGGATTACATTACATTGGAAATTACTTTTCAAAGCCAACACCTTCACCGACATTTTCGGGAGTTTTTTAGAGCGTATACATCTTTGACACAAACGTCAAACTTTGATCGGTAGTCACGTAAGTCAAGACTATCAATAAAATGATATTCATCAGGCACAAATGGAATGTCATTATCAGGTATAATATTGTCAACATCTGACTCATCTCTCTCATAACCACTAAATTCAACATCTTTCTCGCTCAATGACTCATACTCAAATGCAAGATCAACCTCAGGGTTATCCCCTTCTATATCCTCAAAATAATCTACATCACCTTCATCCCCACTAGACACATCATCCTCGTTTGGTATGTCAAAGTCAGTATCGTCATCAGCTACACAATCATTAATATCCACCTCCAAATCACTTATGTCATCCTCCCTATTTGGGATATCTCTAACCACTGGATGTGACAGTGCTAAACTTGCAGCGGGTGTGGTTGGTACGAGTGGTATCGCATTACAAACAGTGCTAATCCGATCCTCCATCGCATAATTTAAAGCGGGTACGCTTGGTACGATTGGTACGCTTGGTATGACCGGTATTGAATGACATAGAGTATTATCCTTACTAGTCGCATAGCCCCGGATCACATCTGACTTTTCAACGCCAACTTCAAAACTGATAACATCAGGATCATGTGTCATATCTGCGGAGTGACCATCAGACACCTTCATTGCTGCGACATCATCCTTAGTGACATCCACATTGGTGTCACTAGACTTTGGTTCCTCAACGTATGGCTCGGTTACCTCTGGTATCGTATGTAATATTCGTATAGGGAGAACCTCAGGTAGAACCTGAGGTATGTGATAATCGCCGCATGATCCTTTGTCTACTTCCATCTCACTCCCCCTAATAGTCAACGATCACAGAACATGAAAAAAGCTGGGAAGAAAGACAAGATAACATATATTTGAAGTTTTCGTTGTCATCCAACGGCACATACTTCGATACATTACAATCCGATACGAGCTCAAGGAACATACCGAAAAACCTCTACATCTTTAAGAATGTCTGTCTCCAATTCCACGTACTCCACAAACCCGTCATAATCACAGAAATCGTTCATCGACACAAGAGCAAAAGAGAATCTCACATACTCTTCCTCCTTGTTCCAATACCCTCCGTATTTAATAGGAATAACACATGGTTCGGTCCCTGCAACAAATGTAAAACTTTAAAAAAACATGATATACGGACTTGGATATAGGTTGAACACCAAAATTTAAGATGTAGAGCAAAAAAGAGAAAACCAACCTCCTCCCATTCTTCGATTGAAAAGGGTAGACCCACCAAAGATGGTGAAACAGAAACCCTCAATTCGGAGTGTCCATTCTTGCGAAGGAACATGAAACAAAAGCAAGCGTACAAAATGAAAATAAACAAAGATGGTGAAGGCGGAAACCCTCGATTCGGAGTGGTCATCCTTGCGAAGGAAAATGAAACAAAAGCAAACGTACAAATGAAAATGCTTTTCTTGGCTTGGAGTATAAAACTTCATGAGAAGCTTCATACACTCCTAGAAACAAAGAGAAACACAAATGTATGGCTAGTAATAAAAAACATCACTCGACGTAAAGATACGAACGGGACATCACTCACCCAAGACAATGATTTCATATTTGGTATAAAAGTATGGCCTCGGGAGTTGGTGGTGGCCATTTCTTTAAAAAATACATAGTGAATATACATGAGGGTATATTTGGAATGGAATTTACAAAAGTGACTATTTTTTGAAAATATGATAATAGTGGTTATATAGTAAAACATAGGCATCAAAAGTGGCCATTGCCATGATTGTCTCAAAATATTATTCAATAATTAATTTGATATATCCAATCTAGGAAAGAAACTCTCAAAAGTCAAAATTGCCATCCATATTATGTAAAAGTTAATGGTAGAATGAAAATAAAGATACCTATCGAACTATTAGTGCATGGCCTAACCTAACCTCTCAACTAACACCAATTGTTAATGAACTCATTTACCTTAAAAAGGTATGTAATATTCGTCATAAAACTTAGGAATATCAATTCAATGACAAAAAAAAAAAAAAAACCGTTGAGATTGCTAAAAAGGAGTGTACTTTTTTCATAAGGTGTTCGAGCTTTTTTCTTATACAATTAACTAAATATAAAGCCAGCCAAGACCACGTTAAGATATATGAAGAATTGTGAAATGGGTCCATATGGTATTGTTCTTTATAAACATAATTATACTCTATTGGGAAGGACCCTTATTTTCTTTTAAAACATAAAAAAAATATATATAATAATAATGATGTTGAAAAAAAAAGTCTTTCCTAATTTGTGCTCTTTAGTTATTAAAATTATTTTCAACGATATTTTTTCCTCTAAAAAACTATCTTGATTCGCTCTTGCATACATGACATTATAATTTTTTATCGTTTCTTCTGGTTGCGTATTTATATATAGGACACCTAAATTGGCTAGAGGTGATTATAGTTGTAGTAAAATTTTTTATAATTATATATTTATTAAAATTTTAAAATATTTATAAATTTTGATTGTGTTAGTTAGTGATTAATATTAGATTAAAATAAGGTAATAACTGATTTACCATGATATATATTATCACTTTATAGTAATATAATCATTAATTTATATATTTCAGCGAATAATTTAACGTGTGTCAAACATTACTTAACAGTAATAAATGTTAATTACTAATATCAATACTCAAGATTTATTATATTTACAAATAATTTTAATCAATGATATATTTAAAAATATTTTTGTAAAAATATGCTACGTTAATAAATACTACTTAAAATTCTACTACCACTATTCTTTCTAATTGCTAACCCTTCTAAATATAAAAATGAACGGTTTATTTTTGGTATTTTGTTAGACTTTTTCGTTGATGGACCACTAGGGGAAGAAATCTCGTTCACGCAACAACGTTTTTTTTCTTTAAAGTCATAAAAATATAATATTATAATGGTCATGGTTATGGCTTTGACCTAATAAGAATTTTACCTTTTGAGTAATTTTAATTAACTTTAATTAAAAAAAAAACGTTATTAAAAGTCCACATCAATATTAAAGAAAGGTAACATTTGTTGAAACTAACGTTTGACTTTCTTAATCTTAAGTCTCTTTATTTAATTTATATATACTCAAAGAATTTATTCTTCGCATATATCCATCCCAAAATAACTAAATAGCAAGAAAGTTTTCTTCCTCCTCTTAAAATTTACCTTTTCCATGTCTAAAGCTAGCTTCTAACTCTCATCTTAAAATCTTCTTCATCTTTTTTTCTTTGTTATCCTTTTATTTTTCTAGCAAAGAGTTAATTTAGGGTTCTTTCATATGTGGACAAATTTTCCCCTAGTACCTAAAGACATTGGTTAAAATTAGGAAAATGGTATAAATCACCATTGAATTATACCGATGGTAATAATTAAAACATCAAATTTTTAATTATAATAATCACCCTCACATTTTGAATTTTATAAACTACCCCCTAAAATATTAAAATTGAACCCTTGATTTTTAATTGATAATCCCCCTCCCCATTTTCTCAATGTTAAGAAAGCTCACAGAAGCTATATTCATCTGCTGAGTAATTCATCAAATGCCAGCTCAATTACTTCAGTTTCAGCTAGTTTGTTATTCCATGTGATTTTGTTATTTGTTAATTATTTCAGTTTGATTTTTTGTTTGTAACAAGAGTTAGTTACAACTAGAGTTTGAACTTAGAGTTATTTTCCTTTGTGCTCTATAAATAGAGTGATCAATTGTATTATGAAAGCTAATGAAGAATAATAAGTTTTTCTGAGTTCATTCAATACTAGTTTTCTCTTTTGATACTCGAACTTAGTAAGTGTTAAATAGGATAGGACCCAACTATTTAGGGATGACAAAAATCTGTAGCCCTGCCTCATCCCTGTTTAAAATGAGTTTGGGGTAGGGGACGGGAGGAAAATTCCCTTGAATTGTATTTGGGTTCGGGGATGGAAAAACATCCCCTGTCCCTCCCCGAACCCCATTTTTATGTATTTTTTTGGAAATTTCATTGGGTAGTTGAATTTTCTACAATATTTTTAAATATAGCATTTTAAAAAAAGTATTTACAAATATAACAGTTTTTAAATTAGTGATAGCTTATTGTTAAGATGAAAGAATCTCTCAGAAAATGATAGCTAGAGAGTTTGTATTATATATAATGCATTAATAACAAACTATTGACTGACCACAATATTAACTAAACTTCAACTACCTAACTAACTTGAAGGCAGTTGCCGTTCCATATTCCATATCTACCAAGATATGTCATTTTTCCTCTATGAGAAAAGTAACGTAAGAAAGAGAGACAACAAGAGAATACAGTCTCTCTCAAAGAGAAAACTCTCTGTATCACTCTCAATCCTCAATTCATCATTTTATCTAAATAAGATTAAGGATCTAGGCTGTGAATACAATAAAGTCTGTCTATCGGTGATTGGCTTTCAACGATCGATACTTCGCATATTCAGGTTTCTCATGTTATTTCCGCTGCGTGTCTACAACAGGTTAGTCCCGCATTTACGAAACCCAACATTGATATCAAGTGGATTTGTATATGGTTAATATTTTTTTATTAACAAACCTTCAAATTTATAAATTATTGAATTTCATAAATTCAATTTTTTTTCTAATTCCTAATTAATTCTCAAGATAGACACACTATGATTAAATTTGTTTTAAACATATATGTTACTTAATATCATAATCATTTGTTGATTAATTTTTTCTATATTTGTTACAGAAAATATGTCGAGAAGGATAAGAATTAGGATGGTCTCAATCATGGAGATTCAAAAGATAATTACTAAAAAAATTAGATTTTTTTTCCTATTATTTACATATGTTAATAGAATTGTATAATTTTTTTGTAGGAATTTAAATAATGAATATGTTTCATTATTTTCTTATTAATATTAATGAATGTGTTTCATTATTATTTATGTGCAATGTGATAAATTAACAATAATTAGTTCATATATACATAGATGATGATTTTGAAACTTAGTGTGATATTTCGATTCTATGCCATAAGAATGGTTATTAATAATTTATTGTTTGTAATTACAACAAAATAGTGTGTGACGCAAACAATTAATCATGTGTTAATATATGTCTTGTAGAGTTTTATGAGTAAAATGGCTTATGTTTCTAAGAACATAGTAGCCGATTCGAATAAGTGTGAAAAGCTTAATGTTGATAATTATGAAATTTGGGCGATGAAAATTCAGTATGTCTTGGAAGAGCAAGAAGCTCTAGAAGTACTGAATTATGTGTTGATTGAGCCTGAGAAAGGCAATACTGCTCAATACAAAAGGGACCGTGAGGCTTATGAGGCCTGAAGAAAGAACTCACTTACTCGCATTACGTTACTGAGTAGCATGAAAAATGATATCATGCGTGAGTTTAAAAACTATGACCTTGCCATGAAGATGTGGACAACTCTGAAGTCAAAGTTTAGTGGAACTTCTTTCACAAAACTGAGACAACTTACTATTAAGTTTGACACTTAAAAAAAGGTCCTAATCATAATATAAGACAACACATGAGGGAAATGTCTAATATGATTAGTGAGTTGAAATAAGTTGGCCACATTATGACTGATGAGCAACAAGCTCAAGTTATCATTCGATCCCTTCCCCATAATTGGGAGCACATGAAAGTGCATTTTACCCATAATGAGGGTATTAAGACTCTTAATGATATTGCACGTCACCTGGAACTAGAGAAAGATCGCATTGAAGCAATAAGGCTTGAAAATGTTAATGGTGATGTGTATATGGATGGTCCTAGCTGTCATGGGAATGAGGGCCACAAGTGAAAACATCAAGAAGGTCGTAAAGGGAAAAATGACAATAAGAAAGAAGAAATGCAACCAAGGTCAAAATGATAAAGGAAAAGATCCCCAATTTCATCCAAATAAAAACAAAGCGAAGGTTAAGTGCTATAACTGTGAGAAAATGGGTTATTACGCTCTTGAGTGTACTGAACCCAAGAAGGTACAAACTTTTGATTCACATAAGATTCGTTCTTTTCATGAAAGTTATTCTTTTGTTTCCAGCTCTATTTTAATTAACTGATTCTCATTCTTTGTGGACTGTAGACTCAGGAGTCAGATACCACATAGTCAAATTATATGCGCTATACGTGGAATTTCTTCGAATTCCACAAAGTGTAAGATGGCTATATGTTGGAAACAATACAAATGTACTTGACAAATTGATTGGTTCCTAAAAGCTGGACATGTAGAAGGAGATTCTGCATATATAATGTGTTATATTCACCTAATATTCAACTGAATTTAGTTTCTGTAATTATTCGTTTAAGACTTGTTTTTACTTGAATTATGTTTGGTAGTAAACTATGTATCTTATTTTTAGAACAATGTACACTATGAATAATTCCACTATAGATTCATAACTGAACTTCCCTCATTATAGATGAATTATGTCCATTTAGTTTATCTTTATTTATATCTGTAACATATCGTTCACATAGAACCCTCATAATTACAGGCGGATTAAATTTACCGTTTTGCCGTTGTAATTACCGCCTTATCCTTGTGTTCCTGCGGATTCTCCAATGAACTTTATCTTTAGTCGAACTAGAAATAATGTACTTCTGTGATCAATAGAAGTCGTGACGTCACTTGTTCATGTCTCGAATCAGTATATTAAGGGATTTTTCTAAAGTTCCTAAAATGCTTAGGTATCGCACTGATACCATTAATTTATAGGAAAGTTATGAATTTCATCTCGTGAAAATGTGTTCCCCAAAGCAGGAGTGTATTGAGCGTTGTTACAGATCGCTCTCAACCATGTGAATCAAAGAACATAACTCCATAAATAAGAGTTCACATTTCACTTAGGATTGCAGCTCTAATTTCAGTTAGGTTCAATCAAATTGCAGCTCTAATTAAAAAATTAATAAAAACTTGCATAGTACAATTTTGAAAGGAAGATAAAGCATACAATATCACAAGAAAACTTCTTGTGATAGAGATTGTATAGAACATGGTGTGAAAATCAAATAGAAAGTAAGAAAATTGAACTCAAATCATAAATTAAAACAGAAAAGTATGAATAGGAAAAACATAATTGAATTAAAAAAAAAGAGCCAGTGGAAAAAATGAGCTCTAAAAAGAAAAACATCAAGCAAAAAGATGAATCTTTGCCAAGATTCATAAGAGCATTACCAAAGCTTAAAAAAAAACGAATTATACCGAAACATAAAAGATTTATTGAATCAGTGTATCAAAAACTGGAAATACTTATCTAACATCGAAATCTATCTCAAAGAGCAAAGAAGGAAACATAGAAGAGATAAGATTGAAGAACACGAAAAATCCAATTTTTATTCACTGATATCGTGAAAGAAATGAAATATAAAACGAAATCATGAAACGATCCAGAAATCTAAAACAGACAGCGAATTATAAGAAAGGAAAAGGGAAATACATAAAACAAAAAATTGAGAGGAAACGAGAGAGTATATGCATACCAGAATTGGGGGAAACGCGAGAGTGAGTAGAAAAAGAGTTAAAAAAAACATAATCGGGGTCGGGGCCCCGATGGGTTCCAATCCCATCGCCCCGACCACGCCCCGTTTAATAAATGGGGCATCTCATCTCACCCCGACCCTGACCCCGATTACACAATTAAATGGGGTGGGGCAGGGCGGTTTGCGGGATATCGGGGTGGTTGTTCACTCCTAATTGAGATCCATCACGGTTGATAAACTTAGTTTGATATTCGATCATTTCTCATAAACGGTACTAATGAGAAATTTGATCGAACATCGTGGTCTTGTCTTATACAATCAACTTTGCATATGATACTTCCATTTCATGTCTCCCACATGAATGATCAGGATTAGATCATTTGTCTATAAACAAAATGCGAACCTATCAATAGTGTTACCAGGATAAGGTTCCCAAACATTATCCATTTACTATATACACTTTTAAGTTACTTAATCTCGACTTTAATCCTTTCGTATGACTCACATACTAAGTCGTGATTTCATAAGAGTGACTTAGGGTCTTACTATTTGAATGTTTGTTATTAATATATTTCCATATATTCTTAATATCGTTAATTGAATCAATCTAGATAATATAAAGAACCTTAATCTAGATAATATAAAGAACCATACATTTATTTATTTAATTTATTCGAGATAAATTATTATTATTAAATAATTAAAAGTTCTAGGACACCATTCCTAACACCTCCGACGATCAAATTAGGTGGCGGTAGGTAGACTGCGCCACAAGAGAGAATATAGGTTTAGGAATTTGTGCACTTACTTGATTTGATAGGTTAATGAACCTTTTATAGTCCTTTGATTATGGGCCTGCTTGACTGGGCTAGTTCTGGACTAGGCTTTATGGATCCTTTAAAGGCCCGACGGGAAACAACTCCCCCAAGCGAGGATTATGATAGGCCTGGAACAGTGTGGACCAACTCGATACGCTCGGCCTGTTGGAGGGCTATTTTTGCCCTTTATAGACACTAATACACTCTTACTATTAGTAGATATCTAAACTACCATTATTTCTCAATTTAAATATTAAATATCAATTTATGCTAAATAATAATCTATTATCTATCTATTACTACCTAAAAAGTGTGGTGATTGGAGAAACTTTTTTTTAGACACTAATACATTTCGACTATAATTAGTAAATATATAAACTACCATTATTTATCAATTTAAATATTAAATATCAATTTATGCTAAATAATAAATGATCAAAATTATAATAAATATTATTCTAAATATTAAAAAAAAATTATCACATATATTAATAATTAAAAAATGATTAAAAATATAATAAATATCATTCTAAATAATAAAAAAAATTATCACATATATTAATAATTAAAAAATGATTAAAAATATAATAAATATCATTCTAAATAAATAAAAAAATTAGCATGCTTATTTTTTATTAAACATAAAAAATTAATAAATAATATTTGAAATGACTCTTCTAAATTACATAATTTTTATTAAAAAAAATTAACTATAAAAAAATAATAAATATTACTTGAGGAGTTAAAAACTAACTTGATTCATCCATTCTAGAAAAATAAAACACAATTCATAATTTATTGAGATTATAAAACATAATTATTTTCTTTAGAAAAATATGATTCATGCATTTTCTCAATTATTATAGTTTCACCATCTTTATTGTAAGAAGTTTTTAGATTCGTAAGGTCATAGCTTAAACATTATGGTCTCTATCAATTAATTCAGTTTTAATGGTTTAATAAATAGTAATCCAATATTTATATTGTAAAACAATTGTATTTGAAAGGTCATGGCTTCAACGACATCATCGTGAGAAAACTCTTCTTCTGTGTGAGTTTTTAATTCATTATTTTTTTTTTAAGATATTACATCAAATAGTGGGGGTCAGGAGACTCAAACTTTTGACCTCACTAGAAGGGAGCTAAGGCCTAACCATTTGATCATTAACAACACCTACCATTCCTTGCTCATATTTTTATAAAGGGACAAATAAATTAATGATTATAAATTGTTTAGGTTATAAATCACTTGCTTTCATGAGTTTTCCCACACAAATACTTTTGAGGGTTTCTTCATTCTCATTATTAAAAAAAATGTTGTTTATCTCATTCCAATAATATTATCTTCATCTCTTTAATTTGAGTCTTACATCCTCAATAAAAGTTTAAAGTCATTTAAAAAAGAATGGATGATCAAAGTGATATAATACTTTAAAAGTTGAATTAGTTCCCTATAAAAACACACTAATCTTACCTCAATATAAAATTAAAAATTAAAAAGATATGAAAGAAATTTATTACAAACAATAGGTGTTCTATCAAAGTTTAAAAAATATAATACAAAATAATATTAACTGCACGTACTAAAAAATTAGTTTAAATAAAGTTTGGACATTGATTTTCCAATAAATTTAAAGATGCATATAATAGCTTCATTGCTTTGAGTTTAACAACACTAAGTGCCCGTTTAGGATAACTTTTGGAAGTGTTTAAATCAATAAAGAATATGTTTTTGATAACCATTAAAAAACACTTTTAAACACTTTCAAACGCTATCCCAAGCGGACCCTAAAAATCATATATTTAACAAACACCCCAAAGAAAGAAGGAAAAAAACCCTCAAAGATATATACCGGCTTGGAGAATGCAGTTACAAATTCAATTTCCCACAGAGAAATCTCCACACACACACACACACAAAATTGATCACTCTTATACTAGTAAGATAAAAAGGCAAGGGAGACCAAAAGACAAAATAGAAAAGAACATCCAAAAACCAAAAAGCTTCTATAAAAAGTTACTGTAGATTTTATATCAGAATTAAAGGTGCTGCATCTGCATGGATGGATGAAGTCTCTCAGTTGGTCTGGCCACCACTGCCGCGGCCCCTATCTGGCCGAGTAACAGGACGTCTGCCTAACATTGATACCGGCCCCTATGAAAAACAAGAAACCGAAAATATTAGCTTCGTTTGGTAACCTTCCCTATTTATATTTATTGTCGCTTTTTCTCAATTTTTAAAAAAAAAAAAACTGTTTGGCAACTCTTTCCTATCTCTCATTTCTCATTTTTATGGAAACATTCTCAAAATTATACACAAGAAAACAACATATTTTTGTTTCTTGTTTCTTATTATTGTTTATAAAATTTTAAACACATTAATAAATTATTACATGGTTCCGTTTTGACTTATAATATATATTATAAATATCTAAAAAATATATTTTTTAAATATTTCATTTAAAATTTTAATATTTTCAACATATTTATATATATTTTTTAAATAAAAAACAGACATAAGAAATAAAGAAATGGTTATAAAAAAATGAGAAGGTTTCCAACGGGCCTTAGTGTCCGTTTAATAATGATTTTGGATTTTAATTTCAAAATCCAACTTCTTTATTCACAACTTTCTTGTTTTGTATAAACTTTTATAAAATCAATATTTATTTTTAAACTAAATCAGAGATTTTTTTTTTTTGATTACCAACAGCACGAAGGCAGACTTACACAGAAAGGGAAGACAAACCCCTATAAACCAAAACAAATATCCAGATGGGAAAATCAGAGAACCATTCAAAGGAATCTCTAGATCTAAATAAATCAGTGATATAAATTAGGGGCTCTTGCAAAAATAGTAAAAATATGTTTAATATTTGTAAAAATAGCAGTAAAAAAATATATTTACAAAAATAGCAGAAAAATTAAATTTAAAGGAATCTCTAGATGTTAATAAATCAGAGATATAAATTACAATAACATCTATATAAATCAATTAATTACAGATATGGATTTTTTTTAAGGCTTTTTAAGGTGGCTTCTTTTTTTAAGTCATTATTACCCTTCATTGTTATTAATTTTTTTATGTTTTTCAAACGGGAACATAATTTTTTCTTGTTTAATAACAGATTGATTTAAAAAAATTCCCCTTATTTTTATGATATGATTTTTTCGAAGATTATAGTTTTGTTCCCTTATTTTTTTCAAATTCAAATTATTTAAATTTGTAATGCTTTCTTTCTGTTAACATTTTTTTTGGCAGGCCATGATTTACTTTTATTTCTTCACAATTGACGTCAGTATCTTCTAATTCGCATGCATAAGAATCTAATATTTTTTTATGAAAAAACTCTGTTTTAACATTTTACTTATGTTTATTTTTTATTAAACTATATATATATTTCCAAAGGTAACGTTTACTTATATTTATTTTTCTTAAAATTATAGTTATATTTTTTGTTCTTATCAAATTTTAATTTTAATTTTCCATGGAATCCCTCTGTTTTAAAAATAATAACTAAATGCAATAATTTTACTCAAGTTTATTTTTGTTAAATGGCTAATAATCTACTACCTTCGAACTAAATGTAATAAAGTTATTATTTTTATTTTTTTCCAAACAATATTAAATATGGATTTGTAGTTTATTACTGTTCAATATAGCAAATGTTATAGTTGTTTACCTGGTTTTCAACCGATTCGTCATGTTCATCTGTTTCTTCATCTGATTTTTCATTGCCATCATTGAAACCATGAGAATCTTCACTATCTTTCATAATTTCTTTCCCATTCGTATTTCCTTCCTTTGATGTCTTTACAATTCTTGTATCCTATTTCATATCACATCTACTCTTTAGAAATAAGAAACAGAAAGAAATTGAGAAGGTTACCAAACGAGCCCTAAATTTCAAATGTACTTTTTATATTTTCGTTTCTTAAACAAAGTTTGAAATATTAATAATATTTTTTTTACACGAATAGAAGATCTTACCATTTTTTGTTTTGTAGACACTTCTACAGTATTATTATTTGGTTCTATGCCGTCGATGTCTTCTTCTTCATCCCTCTGCAGCACCAATTTTCAAAATTTTTACTATTTTTTTTTTATAATATCAATTCATAATATAATGTTTTTGAAATAACCCCGTAAATAAATTAGTTGGAAGAAAAAATTGTTCTTTTCTTACTCTCTAATTCTCTTATTTTAATTTCTCTCGCTATTTAATTCCTATTTTACTTTATTTTTTATTCTCTTTTTTCTTTTTGTTTTATTTTTAAAAAAAATGATATCTTTTTTAAAATTCTCTCCCACCTTTAATTCTTTTTTTTTTTTAATTTCTCACATCGTAAAAGATAAATAATATATGTTTTACACCATATTATTATTTTTTTTTAGTTTTAAATCTAATTATAATTAACAAATTTTAGTTTAAATATTATTTACTAAGTTAATTAGGTATTTTTAAGATTTTTATAATTCAAATATTGAATTTTAATATTACTTTTTTATATATAAAGTTTATATATTTATCCAGGTTTATTAATATAAACATTAAATATAACCAATTATCACACTATTTCAAACAAGTGTTCAAGTTTTGTTGATTTATTCAAAAAAATTCACTTAAATTGTCATTGTTTTCATAATTTTTACTAAAATATCAATATACATCGATGTATATGTAAATTTGAATTCTTGATATATCTATCTATATTGATTTCTAACTCTTTAGTTGCAATGAATTAAGAAGATAGTATGACTTCTAAATTATATTATAGATTACATATTCACTATGATGTCTAAAATTTTCAAAATTTTTACCATTTTTGAAAATATCAATTCTTTAAATGTCATTTTCGAAAAACCCTAATTTCAAATTGTATTCAATTTGATTTAAAAATTTTACATCTTTATTTTACCAATCCTAAAATTGTTTAGATTTAATAATTGATCAGTGACATCAATTCCAATTAAAATAAACACTGAAATTGACAAGATTTAATTTGAAAATATAGTAATCAACAACATAAAATTTTAGTTTAAATATTATTTTAATCTATCTTATTTTTTGACACTAAATTTAAGGGTTTGGAAGGAGGGAAGAGAGAACTTACTGCAACACCACCTTGTGAGGTTAGAGGATCAACCGCTGCTGTGGACGACAGATCCGGTGAGGAATATCGATGTTTTCCGTCGTCGTCGCCGTTTATTTGACTATGAAGCATACTGGTTTTCTCAGTTGAATCCTCCATTTCCTCTAATCTTTCTCTCTTTCTCCTCCTCCTCCTTTGTCTTAGCCGACAAGGGAGTAATGTAATACTGAAAAAAACTCTAAATATGTGTATGTATTCAAACAGTTTTTGTGTTTTTCATTTTTATATCCTGAAGTATTATGTGAAAGTACAAATATACCCTTTCAATTTTTTTTTTGGTTGTGTCTCTCTTTGATTTTGACATAAATTATAATGGTTTATAGATTTAGATGCATGCCGTGTGAAGAAGAAGATTTCAACATTTCAAAACCACGAATGTTTTGAATCATTCTACACTCTTCTCATTCAGCCATATATATATATATATTTAAATTTGTACATGTGGAAAATTTAAAAATAAAAATGTATAAAGAATTTTAAAATTTTTTAATCACTTTCAACCGGTCAATGTGTAATTTTTAATATTTATTTTTTGAAATTTATAGGTGGGTTGTTTAAAGTCTAAAATTAAGAAATGATATTTTTCATTGGTAGTAAAATTTTCTAAAAAATTTATAAATATATATTTATAGATATATTATTTTTTATATTAAAAAAAACAAGTCAATCGATGCATGATTTGACTATGATAATGCTTTATTGGTTGTGATCTACTTATATAGTGACTGACTTATATACGAATTGAGATTAAACTATGATGAATCACTAATTAACGTGTTGAATAAAAATGATATATTTATAAGTATTATAATTTGTTTACTAAATTTATAACCATTTATTTAAAGTATTATATTTCTATATTCCAATAAATACAAGTTTTCCCATGCACACTTTGAAGAAATTTTAAAATACACTATGCATTAATTTTTGTGACAAAAATACCCATGTACTTTAATTTGGTTGACTTCTATTAAAAATTGGGTAAAATACTATTTTGGTCCCTACACTTTTATTCGAGTTTCATTTTCGTACCTAAACTTTTAAAAGTTGCGTTTTTGATCCTTCGACTTTCAAAAACCTACATTTTTAGTCATTCTATTAAGTTTTCTGTTAGTTGACCATTCGTCAGTCGCTAATGTGGCAATTTTGATGTTGTAGCAGGCTCACGTGGCAAATAATTGTAAGTTAGGTGGTACTTAAATTCTCCATGTTACCCAAGTGATCAATAATATCATATCAGAGACTAAGCAAAGGATTAAAATGGTAGGTTTTTTAAATTCGGGGGGATAAAAAATGCCACTTTTGAAAGTTTAGGGATGAAAAGGAAACTCGCATGAAAAATTAGGGACCAAAAAGGTAATATTTGGAAAAGTGGTGTTTTTGGTAGGTTTTCAAAAGTTGGGGACAAAAAACGCCACTTTTGTAAGTCCAGTCCAGGGATGAAAATAAAACTCGAGTGAAAATTTATGGACCAAAATTGTATTTTACTCCATGTTAAAATTATTATCTGTCGTTAAACGAGGATATTTATAAAAAAAAAAATTTATTGTGTGTACTGTGGGTATTTATTTTCTTGTTTATTTTTCTTAGGAATTGGTGGTGGGTGTGGTAACTTTTATATTTGAAGCAGAAGAGTTTTAATTTTTTTATACTAGTTAGTAATAAACTACTTTCGTCGAGTTGAATCGGGTCATGTCTTACATCATATTAGGTCTAAGTTGGGTTGGATCACTGATTTTTAGTGTTGGATAAATAGTTTAAGCTGGTTTTATCACTCCAAAGTCAATCGTCGTTGTAAATTTTAGATTAGGAATAGTGAGCTCATTTACTTAATGGAAATTAGAATTAGGTTGGTTTCATATTTACTTCAATATCATTGATATAAGTGCATAGTTACTATTAGAGTTTGGTATATATATGATAAATACTTTTATTTTTAAGTATAAAATAGCCCATTTTTTAAAACATGCTTGATAATATTTTTAAATATTCAATTCCCTATTACTCCGATAGTATATATATATATATATATTCATATATATATATATTCAATGACTTTTTTTAAAAAATATTTAGTCATTTTTCTTCTAATAGATTAATGACTCTAAATATTACACAGAAAGCTATATGAAAAAACTGAAAGTTTAAAAATTTGCTTTCAACGGTGTTTAAACATGTCATTAGTTTATACAATGACGATTTCAAAATTGCTAGCTAGTGGAATATAGTTTTAAATCATATGAAAGAGTTAATGTTTAGAGAATAGAGTAACTTTGATACGTAAGATAATGTAAAATTAAGCTTGGCACCTAAAATGAGTGAATTACCATTTTGGTCTCTAAACTTTCGCGTGAGTTTTATTTTGGTCTCTAAACTAAAGTTGCGTTTTTGGTTCCCCGACTATTAAAAACCTACCTTTTTTTAGTTCTTCAATCAGTTACAGATGTGACATTATCGATAATGTGGCTGGATGATGTGGAAAATTTAAAGTGCTACCTAACTTAAAATTTTCACGTCATCAATATTGCCACATCAGCGACTGACTGACGATCAACTAATGGAAAATTTAACGGAATGACTAAAAAAGTAGGTTTTAGGAAGTCAAGAGATAAAAAAACGCAACTTTTAGTAGTTTAGGGACAAAAATGAAACTCGAATGAAAGTGTAGGGACTAAAATGATATTTTACCTAATTTTAAAACTATTAAATGTTTTAAATAAATTTCGAAAATAGCATTTTAAAATATATATATATATATATATATATATATATATATAGTTGAATGATTTGACTTATCATTTTTCAGGGATTTTTTTTTTTAATTACGTTTTGTCATTTTTGTGTATATTTTCAAAAATAGATAAAATTTTGAAATTTGATAAAGAATCGTTTTTTCCGTCCCTCGCTCAAGGAAAATATGAAATCAAATTTCAAAATTTTAACTATTTTTGAAAATATCAATACACAAAAGTGACAAAACGTAATTAAAAAAAAATCCCTGAAAAATGATAAGTCAAATCATTAAACTTAATGTGTCAGTTGTGATGAAAACGTAATTTACTTTAAGAAATTTTTTCAAAACTAGTACCATGTTTTAAAAATATTTGTAATTAATTGTAATCACTTTAGAGCGATTATCAATAACTTGACTTTAGGGTCCGTTTAGCATAATTTCTCATAAAAATGTTTTGAGTTAAAGATTTTAAAAGAAATACTAATTAAGTGTTTAATATAAAAACACTTGAGTGAAGTATTTTAAGTGAAATAGTTGTTTATAAACATTTTTGGAAAAATCACAAATCAAGTATTTTCTCCAAAAACACATTTTAGCATACTCAAATGTTTTTAGAAGAAACACTTAGTATTTCTTTTATATTGTTTAACTCAAAACATTTTTTAGAGAAGTTATGCCAAACAGACCTTTAGTGACTTAGGTACACGTTAAAAATCTAACAGCTTTATATTTGAATAATATTATATTTACAAGAACCTCTTTACTTGATAATACAGTTATAAAACTTGTTATATTTTTTAAATATGCAATCTTGATTAACCATTACAAATATCATCCCATTTCATTATTTTTCATGACATCAGAATTGATTTTTTGTTTTAAATATTGCAAACTGGAAAACTATTTTGAAAGTAGAGTTTATTTATTTATTTTAAATTTTGGAGGTATTTGTGATTAAAATAAGACTTTTTGATTCGTTAACCTTGATTCCAACATCTTCAACCAATAGAATTAATGGAATAAAAAACAACTGAAAACCAACGATTCAACACATTCTACACACATGTGAAACCAAACTATTCGAACCTTTCAAACTACCAAAGTTGTTAAAAAAACTATCATATTCTTTAAAATATTGTTCAATATAACGTGTCTTGATTTCTATTTTTCAAATGAATCTTTGCAGTTTGAAATGAAAACCACATCACAAATTTATTAAAATGACGGAGTGAAAAAAAAAATTTAATGGCAAAAATATTAAGAATATATAAAAGATTAAAAACTAAATAATACCCGTCGTCCCAATCTTTTCGAGTTTGAGTCAATTTCGTCCATAAAGTTTCAAAAGTGTCACAAACGTTTCTATCGTTTGTTATTGTAACTCTAAATTATTCTGTTGTGAATGAAACAGATTAAACATAAACAAACTGTTATTACAAAGTACTGCAATCTTTTACTCTTTTATTGTTCTTTTAATTACTGTTATTATTTATGCTTGTTTTCAGGAGTACTCAAGTATCTGTTGTATTTTTACAACAACTTTAATAGAAAGGATTTTATTCTCCAAATATATGTCTTTTTGTTTATTTCATTGTATCAAAACAAGGTTCAATTATGGACAGATGTTGATCGACGTCAGAAACAACTAGCTGTCGTTCCCTCGCCTATGCGTACTCCAGAGCATTCTCATCCTTTCCCATCCAATTTTCTTCCCCAACAACAATTTCCTTCTCAATATTGAATATGTTAAATCACCAATTGAACCAAAAGCTTAAGCCAATGGTTCAAGGTAAATTTAATCATATATCTCAACACTCCCCCTCACATGTGGGCTTGGATATTTGCACAAGACCCAAACATGTGGAATATTTAAATGGGGAGGAAATTAGAGCAAATGACATAATGGAGGTTTGATCCCAGGACTTCCTGCTCTGATACCATATTGAATATGTTAAATCAACAATTGAACCAAAAGCTTAAACCAATGGTTCAAGGTAAATTTAATCATATATCTCAACATTCAATAAGTTAGTTTCTTCCCCTGGTCCTTTTCCTCAACAAGGTCATTTTCCTTTTGGATCTACTTTTTTTCCACAACCAGCTCCTTCGTACTAGCCTCTATTCTACTCTGGTACCTCTCCAACGGATCCGCAAGGATGGTTTTCCTGTTAGCCAGTATCTAACTCAAATTAAAACCATTGCTGATAAAGTGTCCTACATTGGTGAACCACTCTCATATCGTGACCATATGGGTTACTTATTAGATGGCCTTAGCCAGAGTATAATACTTTCGTAACTTCGATTCAAAATCGTTCTGATCGTCCATCTCTAAAAGACATTCGTAGCTTATTACTTAGCTATGATATTCGTTTACAACGACAGAAATCTGCTAATCACCCTAATTAGTCTTCTGACCAACATCAGTGTTTAGACCCTTCCCGTTTTCAATGCAACTCTCCATCTAATGTCCAATATAATCCCAGAATCTCTACCTCTTCTTCCAACCAGACCTCTTCCATCAATCCGAATTACCCATCAAGACAGTCTAATTCAAATTCCCATTGGCCTTCCCGTCCACGCCTTCAATGCCAGCTTTGTGCAAAATTTGGCCATACAGCCTTTACTTGTTACCAAAAGGAAGCCCTCACCTCTCGCCCACCTCCTTTGTCCACTAACCCACAGGCCAATGTTGCCAATATTCAACCATTATCACCAACTTTTCAACCTACAAATACTTTTGACTCCCCTCATCCTGATGATGAGTGCTTCCTTGACTACGGTGCTACTCATCACATGTCTTCCTCCTTATCAAATCTGCAATCACCATCTCCCTACTTTGGTGATGAAAACGTAATGGTTGGTAATGTTAAGCTTCTTCTCATTACTCACATTGGTCATGGTGTTAAGTCTGCTGTATTTTCCCCTTTACATTTAAATTATATCCTTCATGTACCTGCCATCTCAAAGAATCTTGTTAGTGTCACAAAACTTTGCCATGATAACAAAGCATTTGTTGAATTACACTCTTCCTTTTTTGTTGTGAAGGATCTTTTGACCAAGCAGGTTCTTCTACGGGGTAATCTCATCAATGGTCTCTACTCCCTCAAGTCCTTCTCTTCCTTGATGGCATCTTCAAATACTTTCACTGCCACTATTCTCACAACTATCAGCCCTTCTTCCCTTTGGCATTTACGTTTGGGTCATCCTGCTCCTCCTGTCGCGCGACAAGTTTTACAGTCCTATAATGAGTCTAGTTTTTCCTTTTGTAATCACTGTCTGTCAGTTGACTAAAAGCCATCGTCTCCCATTTTCTCTTTCTTTTTTCCGCAGTGTAACTCTGTTTGCTTTAGTTCATTCGGATCTATGGGGTCTCTAACAACCCGGATTTTCGCTTAGGGTCATTTTAGTCATTTCACCCATTTTGATCCAATCAACGTTATCTTTATTTTTCACGAATCGTCGTGTCGTTACGATTCCAACGAAATTGAATACGCCCAATTCCGAGTTTCGAGTAAAAAGATATGACCAAAATACCGTTTATACCCTTATTGTCATTTATTTAATTAAGGGTATTTAAGTTATTTCCTATCAATCATTAGTATATAAAGTCTCACGAAACCCTAGGTCAAACCATCACAGCTCCCTTTTGACTCTCTCTCCCAGCCTTGCCGCCATCAGTGTGCCGTCGCCGGAACTTAAAGTCCTTTGGACGTTTTGGTTCGTTTTGAGTCGGTGGATCTTCTCACTTAGATTCATATTAAGCTTTCAGTCATTCCCAATCAGTTCCTATCCGCAACAAGCTCCATCTCACGCCTGCTCATCGTCGCCGAAAAACAGCCCGTCTTCATCACATATTACTCCATTTCTTGTCAGTAATTTGTTTTCTTTGGACTTAGTTTATTATTCTTTTGGTATAGAGGTTAATTAAAGTAATCTTACGTGTTAATTGGACGTTATTTCCATGCGTTTTAGAGCTCGCCGGAATCTGGGTTGGGTACGTTGCGTATTACTCGGGTTGGAGTTTGTGAGATTAGGATTCTTGGCTACGTTTGATCCGAGACGAGGGTGAGCGGTTTCCTTCAAGATAGGTAAGCTGCTGTCCCTTTATTTCTTATTTAAAAAAAAATAAAAAAAAATAAGAATGAAGAAAGGGAAAAACGCGTTTTTCCCTTCTGTCGCGTCTCCATGCATTGGAGAAGGAGCGGTCCAGTTGGACCGGCTGAGCTGGTTCAACTGAACCGATTCAGCTGGTTCAACTAGTCCAGGGGTTAATTTGACTCAATTTGAGACGGTTTTCATCCCGTTTTTTTAAGTTTTCATAAAATTGACTTTAAATTAATGTCAATACAAGTTTTGGGCATCTCTAGAATTTTATTTGGCGTTATTTCGAGTTCGTTTGCTTGCTCAATTTGCGAATAAGGTAGGTTAATTCCTACTTGAAGTGTTAAATTGATTTTATTTTGTTTGATTAATTGGTCTATGATTGATGGTATGACTTGGGAGATGGTTTATTAGTTTCTAGGAATTGTTATGTGATTATTGTGACTTCCGAATATTATTTAATTATTATTATGTTTGGTTTATCAATATGTGATAAATAGAGCCTTTAGGTTTTACAACTTGGGTTGAACCTATACATAGTAAATATTAAATTTGTAGAGCGTGTACTATGGCACGTATCATAAGTGGCTCTATACCCCACTATGATCATATTTTCAAGTGCATAGTATGACACGTACCATGAGTGGCCTATACCCCACTATGATACATGTATGCAAATTTAATTAAAACAAAGACTAAAAGAAATGTTGTAGGCTAAGTACCTACTAAATAAATAGGCTAAGTACCTATTTTTATAAACGAGAAATTGGGGATTTGGACTAGTATCCAATAGTTATTACATTTGGTGTGATTTCAATTTAGCCTACTTATATAAGTTGAAATTAATCTACTGAGCTAAAAAATCACGGTATTCGAATGCCCTGCAAATTTAATTTTGCAGGTAGCGATAACAATGTTAGGAATCGAGGCGCGTGATGAGGATGGTGTTACATGGAGGCCTTAGGACTTATTCATTTTCACATTTCTATTTCTGGTTTTTATTATTGGTTCTTTTTCCAATTTATTTGGGATATTTCATTTTTATTATTAAACTCATTTATTGTATTTATTTTCATTAGACTTTTATCCTTTAAAATGGCGCCACATTTAAATGTTTTGTTTTTATTTTTTATTGGTTACTTAATAATAAGGCTTCCGCATTTATTGATTTTACTCTGATATATTTATAGATTGAAATTAGTTCCTTTAATATTTATTTATTTATTTTACATTGAGTAGGGTCGTCTCAGGGTCCTTCCCCTTTATTATCAATCAATGGAGCACGATTTTTCTTATTTTTCATAGATGATTGCTAAGGCTCTTCATTACTTTATTCTCTTTCGCAAAATGGTAAAAACTCAGTTTAATAGCCACGTAGCTTGTCTTCAATCTAATGAGGGTGGTGAGTTTCAATCCATATCTTCTTTCCTTTATGTTCATGGCATACATCACCGTATTTCATGTCCATACACCCAACAAAAGGGCCGTGTTGAAAGAAAATATCGTCATGTAGTTGAAGTTGGCCTCTCTTTGTTAGCTCACTCCTCCCTTCCACATTCTTTTTGGTCCTATACCTTTCAAATAGCAATCCATCTTATAAATCGCCTTTCTTCTGTCACACTTAATTCCTCATCTCCCTATGCACTTCTGTTTAAGTCATAACCCGACTTTAAACTCCTAAAACTTTTTGGGTGTGCTTGCTTCCCGTTTCTTCACCCGTATAATTCTAATAAACTCCAATATCGCTCCACTTAGTGTATGTTTATTGGCTACAGCTTTAACCACAAGGGCTATTTATGTCTTGATCCAATCTTTGGTAGAATCTTTTTGTCTAAATATGTTGTTTTTAATGAAACGTTGTTTCCTTACCCTTCAATTACATCTCCCTCCACTACTGTTTCCTTCTTCCATCATGACATTGCCTACTTACCCAACATTACATTTTCACAACCTAACCATCATTTACAGTCACACCATCAATCTCAGTCTCATTCTCCATCTCAAGTCACTCCTATCCCACCATCACCACCCTTCATCCATTCATCTACCACATTAACACCTTCCCCTTCTGCCTCATTACCTCCCTCTCATACTGCTACTTCACCACTTCACCCAACCAATTCGACTAATCTCTTGCCACCAACTCCTTTATCAGTTCCCTTCATTCCAACATCTACCATCCCTGCTCCAACCATTGTTAACAATCATCCCATGATAACTCAAGCCAAGGCTAGCATTTTTAAGCCTAAAGTGATGGTGGCTTAATTACATCCTCCGAATTCACCAACTGAACCAAAGAATTATAAAGAAGTTGCTCAAATAGTTGAGTGGCAGAATGCCATATCTCTTGAGTATAAAGCTCTTTAAGATAACAACATATGGGATATTGTCACTCCACCTCTCAATTAGAAGGTCATAGACTGCAAGTGGGTTTATCATTTGATACTCAAGCCTACTGGTGAAATAGAACGCTATATAGCAAGGCTCATTGCTCAGGGGTTTAATCAATCATATGGTGTTGATTACTTTGAGACTTTCAGCCCGATTGTAAAACCCGCTACAATTCGCATCATTTTAACTTTGGTTGTTTCTCATAATTGGGCTAGTCGTCAACTAGACGTCCATAACACCTCTCTTAATGGTGAACTCTTGGAGTATGTCTACATGTCACAGCCTCCTGGATTTGTGCATTTCAAATACCCTAATTCAGTTTGCAAACTCAAGAAAGCTTTATACGACCTTAACTAGAGTCTATGAGCTTGGTTCCTTAAGCTCAGTTCCTGCTTAATATCATGGGGATTTCATTCTTCAAAATCTGTTTGTTCTCTTTTTTATTCTCATAAGCATGGTGTTTTCATTTATTTTCCTATATATGTCGATGACATTATGGTCGCGGGTATTGATGCCTTTCTTATTCAACATTACATTGATTATTTACATAAGATGTTCAAGCTCAAGGACTTAGGAACCCTTTCCTATTTTCTAGGGATCCAAGTTAATTACCAGGGATTCTGGCATTTTACATCTCTCACGGGAAAAGTATATCAAAGATCTACTATCTAGAGCAGGGCTGACTGATTGCAAACAAACGCCTACACCTATCTCTTAATGGTGAACTCTTGGAGTATGTCTACATGTCACAGCCTCCTGGGTTTGTGGATTTCAAATACCCTAATTCAGTTTGTAAACTCAAGAAAGCTCTATACGGCCTTAAGTAGAGTCCATGAGCATGGTGTTAGGAATGGTGTCCTAGAACTTGTAATTATTTAATTATAATAATTTATTTTGAATAAATTAAATAAATAAACATAAGATCTTTATATTATCTAGATTGATTCAATTAACGATATTAGAAATATATGGAAATTTATAAATGTCAAACATTCAAATAGTAAACCCTAAGTTACTCTTATGAAATCACGACTTAGTATGTGAGTCATACGAGAGGATTAAAGTCGAGATGAGTAACTTAAAAGTGTCTACAATAAATGGATAACGTTTAGGAACCTTATCCTGGTAACACTGTTGATAGCTTCGCATTTTGTTTATAGACAAATGATCTAATCCTGATCATTCATGTGGGAGACATGAAATGGAAGTATAATATACAATGTTGATTGTATAAGACAGGAGCCACGATATTTGATCAAATTTCTCATTAGTACCGTTTAAGAGAAATGATCGAATATCAAACTAAGTTTATCAACCGTGATAGATCTCAATCCTGAGTGAAATGCGGACTCCTATTTGTGGAGTTATGTTCTTTGATTCACATGGTTGAGAGCGATCAGTAAGAACACTCAATACACTTCTGTTTTGGGAACATGACTAGATAAGTAGCTGGGAACTCATTTTCACGAGATGTTATTCATAACTTTCCTATAAATTAACGGTATCAGTGCAATACCTAAACATTTTAGGAACTTTAGGAAACTCCCTTGATGTACTGATTTGAGACATGAACAAGTGGCGCCACGACTTCTATTGATCATAGAAGTATATTATCTCTAGTTCGACTACAGATAAAGTTCATTGGAGAAACAGCAGGAACATAAGGATAAAGCGGTAATTGCAGGGGCAAAACGGTAAATTTATCCGCTTGTAATTATGAGGGTTCCACGTGAAGGATATATCATAGATATAAATAAAGATAAACTAAATGGACATTAACTCATCTATAGTGAGGGGAGTTCAACTATGAATCTATAGTGGAATTATTCATAGTTAGATAATAAGTAATTAACTGATTATGAGTTAATCACTTAATTGACTAATTATTAAGCCCATGATCTATAGGTATATTGGGTCCCTATGCTAGCCCAAATATCGTAGTCACGAAATAAAGTAGAAGAAATGGAAATTTGAAGTAAAGTGAATTACTTAAATAGAGAATATTAATTGTTTAAATATTGAGTATATTTAAACAGTAATTAATATAAACATTATTAATTGTTTAAATAATGAGTTTATTTAAACAAGAAATTAATAATGAAATATTATTAATTATTTAAATATTGAGTATATTTAAATGGTAATTAATAATTTGACATTAATTGACAATTATTAATTGTTTAAATAATTAATTTTATTTGAACAGAAATTAATAATTGAAATTAATTCATTAATAATAAAATATTGTCAATAAAATTATTAATTAAATAATGAGTTTATTTAATGGAAATTAATAATTAAAATATTTATTATTAATTATTTAAATAATGAAAATTATTTAAATGGAAATTAATAATTAAATATAATTTGATAATATTTAGTCGGGAGAAAATATTAATATTATTAATTATTTAAATAAATTATTTTATTTAAATGGTACTTAATAAATAAATTAATTAAGTTGGACTTATTAATTTAAGAGAGAGTTTCAAGCCCAATTGGATTAATGAACCCCAATTGAAATTGGCCCAAAATAATTAATTAAATAAATTAGAATTATTTATTAATTATATATGTAAATTTCGGCCATATGAGATAATTTGTAGGAGATAATTGCATGAATTATATCCTATAATAATTATATAGATTTATTTACCCAAGATAAATAAAATAAAGAAAAGAAAATATTCTCTTATTTATCTATAGAATTTTACAAATACCAAGATAAAGGAAAGAGATAATTCTTTTTTCTTTTTGTATTTATCTCCATGGATTAATCCTAATGTGATTAAGATTCCTATTTTCCTATAAATAGGAGGCTTGGGTCATCCATAAATCACACAATTAAATTCCTTAGAAATTCGAATTCTCTCTTCCTTCTCCCTCCCCCCTTGGCCGATTTTCCTTAGTGATTGGGAAGAAAATTTTTTTTCCTTCTTAAGTTCGATCCCACAATCGGGTTTCGTTTGATCGATCAGGATATAGCGTAGAAGATCTAGTGTTGCTGAGGATTGATGCTGTAAAGAAACCTTCAACCGATTCTCCATTAACTACTCAATGTAAGTATAATTGATTTTAATTTTCAAAAATATAAGCATGAATCTACATGTTTTTTTCACAAATTGCATGATGTTAATAGATCCATAATTAAATGTTAATTAGTTTACTAAATAAAATTCCGCTAATTTAGTAAATCATCCCTTCATATGGTTCCTTTAGCTCAGTTCCTGCTTAATATCATGGGGATTTCATTCTTCAAAATCTGTCTGATCTCTTTTTTATCATCATAAGCATGGTGTTTTCAATGCTTTTCTTATATATGTCGATGACATTATAGTCGTGGGTATTGATGCCTCTCTTATTCAACATTACATTGATTATTTACATAAGATGTTCAAGCTCAAGGACTTGGGAACCCTTTCCTAGTTTCTGGGGATCCACGTTACACGAGATTCTGGCATTTTTCATCTCTCACAGGAAAAGTATATCAAAGATCTACTATCTAGAGCAGGACTGCTGATTGCAAACCAACGTCTACACCTATGTCTCCTAGACAGGTTCTCTCTATACATGATGGTAAACTTTTACCTGAACCAATTGAGTATCGCAATTTAGTGAGGGCTCTCCAATACAATACAATCACAAGCCCTGATCTCTGTTTTTTCGTAAACAAGGTATGTTAGTTCCTTCATTCTCCAACTACTACCGATTGGCAAGATATGAAGCGCATCATCCGTTACCTAAAGAGTACTCCATCTCATGGCATTACTATTTCTCCATCTTCATCTCTTTCTATAATTGGCTACACTGATGCGGACTGGGCTAGTTGCCTTGATGATCGTCGTAGAACGAGTGGTTTTTGTACGTTTCTTTGCTACAATCTCATCTCATGGTTCTCTCAAAACAGAAAGCAGTTTCTAGATCAAGTGTTGAATCTGAATATTGGGGTCTATCTAATGCTGCTGCAGAAACTGCCTGGGTTAAATCTTTGTTAATTGAAATTGGCTATTGTTCCTCCTCTACACCTCTGTTTCTATGTGATAATATTAGTGCCCCCTTTTTAGCAGCAAATCTAGTAATGCACAACAAGAGCAAACATGTTGAAATTAACTTGCACTTTGTTCGTGAAAAGGTCATCTCAAAGAAGCTTCTTGTTTGATTTGTTCCCTCGGAGGATCAACTGGAAGATATAATGACAAAGGGTCTATCTTCTCATCGATTTGCAAATTTACATGACAAGCTCAATGTTCTTTATCGTCCTACTCACTTGAGGGGGATGTTAAAGAGAAAGAAAAATAGAATATTTCCTAGCTATTATTTCTCTTTTTATATTCTTGTTTTCTGTTATGATGTAACCAATACCATAGTGACACATGGCTCTCTTTCTTCTATATAATACAATACTCCATACTCTCGTAGTTATGCTGAGTATAGCTTTTCTCTCACATCATTATCTATTTTCCTTTTACCCACAAAGTAGCAAATCTTTCAAGTATTATTGTTAGAGTAAATGGCACATGTTTTAATTACTTATCTATGTGTAAATGTATAAATACTTTCTTCAATAAATTATTACAATCAAGTTTCATTTTACCATTTTCCTTATCTCTTTAATAATTAATATGATATCAAATGTAGATTTTTTCCTCGTTTCCATTGCCTTCTCTCTCCACGTTTCGATTCCTTGAATTTGCTGTCCATTTCTTAATTTTCCTGATAAGGAATTTTTCAATCTCTCTAGATTTCTTCACCATTTTCATCTTAATTTCCATGGCGACTGAAGCTTTAAATTCGTCTTCTTCACCAGCGATTCCACTACTTCTTCATCGATGACTACTTCTATGGAATTCAATTAGAATAACCCTTACTTTCTTCATCATTTTGATAGTTCCGTTGAAAGGATCGATCTCTTTATACTCATTATGGTATTTCAGGTCATACTGCGATAAATTTTATAAATTACACGGTTATTCACCTGGTTATAAATTCAAATCCAAATATGTGACTTCTATGAATCAAGCTACTGTACATCAGCCTAGCAATATTGAACCACTTCCTTCATCTAATTTCTCTGTGAATTCTTCTATCACTGATGGTTTTTGTGGAATCATTGATACTCAGTATCAAAATCTATTACAACTTTCATCTTCTCATTTCCCTGCTGTTTCTCCAATTACTGATAATAGTGTTTCTTCTTCTCTAGCTTTCACCTCTCATGTTTTAGGTGTGTGTTTGTCTTCACAAGTTCTCTCATACACTACCTCTTCTCATCAATGGATATTGGATTCTGGTGTAGTAAATCATATCTACTGTGACAAGTCTCTGTTTCATGCTATGCAATTTGTTACAAATATTTTTGTTGTTTTTCCTAATAATCACAGAGTTGCTATCTTAGTTGTTGGTCATATTTAGATTACTCACAATCTATATTTGACTGGTGTTTATTATATTCTTACATTTCACTTTAATAATATTTCCATCAGTGTTCTTACATGATTATGTCGTATTGACATTCATTTTACTACTGATGAGTGTGTGCTTCAGGATAAGTCAACTTGACAGAATATTGGTAGGGTTAAATTGTAGTGTGGGTTATACATTTTACAAGTTTCTGCTGATTCATTGCTCCTAGATTCAGAGATTTCATCTTATGTTCTTGCTGTCAATAAGCCATCTTTACATACTTGGCACGCTAGACTAGGACATTTATCTTTCAATATATTGTCACTTCTCAATTCTAGGCTAGCCATTTCTCTTCCAAGTAAATCTTCCATTGTTGAGCCATGTTGTATTTGCCCTATGGCAAAACAGAAAAGGTCATCTTTTGTTTCTATTAGTCACAGGTCTAAAATGCCTTTTGATCTAATACATTGTGATACTTGGGGACGTTATACATCTCCCATTTACCATAGTTATTCTTTTATAACTTTGTGGATGATTGTAAATAGTTTACTTGGACATTTTTTATGAACCCCAAAAAATCTGATGCTCTTTTTCTAATTCTAATATTTTTTAAGATGGTGCCTACTTAGTTCAATCTTCATATAAAAGTCTTCAGATCTGATAATGCTCCTTAATTGTAGTTTACTAAGTTTTGTCAGGATAATGGTATTATTCATCAGTTCTCTTGTGTGGAAACTCCTCAACATAACTCAATGGTAGAAATAAAACACCAACACATCCTTAATGTGGCTAGAGCATTATATTTTCAGTCTAAGGTACCTATTCATTTTTGGGGAGAATGCTTCATATCTCATCAACAGGATACCTAGCCCACTCATTTCTAATCAGACACCTCATGATATCTTATTTCCTCTTCTTCCTATGGATTACACCTTCATCAGAGTCTTTTGTTGCCTTTGTTATGTTTCTACATTAACTAATCAAGCAAAGGCTTGTGTTTTCTTGGGATATCAGCTAGGCATCAAGGTTTATGACATTGATTCTAGGCAATTATATTTTTCAAGGAATGTTATATTTCATGAATCTATGTTTCCTTTTCAAGATATTGATCATCCACCTGATCAATTGTATATTTTGTCTAGTGTGGTTCTTCTTTGACAACTTGAGACATCTTGTTATTCACCTACTGAGCTTTGTTATTGTTGTTGTTGTTGTTGTTCTTCTTCTTCTTCTTCTTCTTCTATTGTACCTCATTGGTCTCCTTCGATACTTGACATTGCATTTTCTGAACATGAGATCAATCCAAATACCTCCTTACCTTATGCTATAACTCCTTCAGTTCGTGATCTTCTTTGAGGAGATCTACTAGATCTGTTAAACAACCAACATATTTAATAGATTATCATTGTAATCTCTTACACAATGTTCAACTTCCCACTACTAATACAAAATTTTCACTTGATTTTGTTCTTTCCTATTCAACCCTATCTCCTTCTTATAGAAACTTTATCCTTACTGTTTCTCTGACTTGAACCACAATATTATCACTAGGTTTTTTTGTATAAACATTGAAGAATTGCTATGGCTGAGGATATAGATGCAAAGGAAAGAACAAAACTTGAATTGTTGTTCCTTTACCCCCAAATCATCATGGTATTGGTACTAAGTGGGTGTATAGAATCAAATACAAACCTGATGGATCCATTGATAGGTATAAAGCACGTTTATTGTTAAGGGCTACAATCAGCTTGAAGGGTTAGATTTTCTGGAAACATTGTTTACCAGTAGCCAAAATCATTACTTTTAAGGTGTTATTTTGTCTTGTTGCTCACTTCTCTTGGACATTGGCTCAATTTGATATCAATAATGTCTTTCTTAATGGGGACTTATCTAAGGAAGTCTATATGCAACTTCCATTGGGGTATAAAATTGATTTACCTTGTTTGTAAACTAAATAAGTCTATTTATGGGTTGAAACAAGCTTCTAAGCAATGGTTCACCAAATTATCCTATGTTTTGTTGACCTTTGTTTTCTAACAATACATGTCTGATTGTTCTCTTTTTACCAAAGGAATTGGTGCAACTTTTGTGGCTCTTTTGGTTTATGTTGATGATATAATCATCACCAACTCTTCTATGAATGAGATTACAATAGTTAAGATGAATCTTCTTAAACAGTTTCTCTTGAAAGACCTTGGTAACTTGAAATATTTCTTGGGCTTAGAAATTACAAGATCAAAATTAGGCTTGTTCTTTTTCGAGCACAAGTATTGTCTCCAGCTACTGGAAGATACTGGTTATTTGGCTTGTAAACCAAATACTTTATCTATGGATCCTAAAACACATTTATCTTCTAGTGATGGTGGTCTTCTTTCCCCTGATCCTTCTATTAAATATAGAAGATTGGTGGTCAGACTTTTGTATCTGACAATTTTAAGACCTGATATATCTTTTTGTGTTCAAAAGTTAAATCATTTTATTTCTGCCTCACATACTCCCACATGGATGTAGCTCATTATCTTTGGAGATATCTGAAGGCCTCTTTTGGACAAGGTATTTTATTTTCATAGGGTATCGGTCCATCTTTGAATCTTCATGCCTTTGTCAATGCAGATTGAGATGCTTGCCCTGATACGAGGCATTCTGTCACCGGCTTTTATGTCTTTCTTGGTGACTCAAAGGCAAATAAACAAACAACAGTTTCTCGTAGCTCAACTGAGGTAGAATACAAGGCATTGGCATTAGTCACTAATGAATTACTATGGCTTTCTTATTGTTGAAAGAATTGGGCATCTCTCTTTCACAACCTACTTTTTTTTTGTGATAATATTGCTACCATTTTTATTGCCTCCAACCCCACATTTTGTGAGAGAATGAAACACATCGAAATTGATTTCCATTTCGTTCGTGATAGGATAAATAATGGCTTTCTCAAGGTGCTTCCAATTCGTTCACATCTTCAATTGGCAGACGTTTTCACCATAGCTTTGCCTAGAATTTATTTATTTCCTTTATTAGCCAAGTTTGGTGCTTATAATCCTTTTCACCCTCCTTAAAAGGGGGTATTAGAGTGAATGGCACATGTTGTAATTACTTATTTATGTGTAAATGTATAAATGTTTTGTCCAGTCAATTATTACAATCAAGCTTCATTTTACCATTTTCCTTATTTTCTTCTTTTTCTCTCTAATAATCAATAGTTATCAATGTGGTAAGATTGGAAATATAGAAAAAATATTGTCTTGTAAAAAATTTCTAAAGAAAATGTTGTTTGTATAGATAAAGAAGATGATCAACTAAATTGGGAGCAATATTTTACTGCTAGTTATATTGAGGAAGAGACATCACTGCTACAAAATTAGAACTAGATCAGATTCATGTCAACTACGTCGACTACGAAAAAGAATGAATTATTGATTCAGACTGTTCCCATCATGCTACCGAAAAATGATTCATTATTTTCAAAGCTACGAAAACATAATGGTTAACGTGTATAATTGTCACAACTTAAAATTAAACTTATTCGACAGTGAAAAAAGGCGTTGTGAAGATTGGAGATGACAAATCAAACGCCAAATTAATGATGTTTATCATGTTCCAGGTTTGAAGAAAAATTTAGTTTCAGATTCTTAAATTATTAACTCAGGAAAACATGTTTTGTTTGGTCCATATGATGTGAAGGTACTAGCCAACATGAGAAATGTTGAAGCTGATATTGTTTTCACAAGTGATAAGAAAGGCTATTTTATTTGTTTTATCAGTAAGGGAGGCTTATGTAAAGAAGATGAGTCAAAGTGAAAATGTTGACATATGGCACACTCGGTTGGGGCATTTGAGTTATCAAATGCTGTAAAAAGATTTCATCATAAAAATTATTAGATGGTTTACCAACATTGAAGAATGTACATCAAAGGGTAATCTGTCAAGGTTGCCAATATGGAAAATCACATCGTCTTCCTTTCAAAAGCTCATCAGATCGTAGATCATTTCATTTTGAACTAGTTCACACAAACTTAATGAGACCAATAAGAACAACAAGCTATGGTAGAAAGCAATACGTCATGATATTGGTGGATGATTTCTTAAGATACGCTTGGTTGTAATTTATGAAAGGGAAAAGTGACGCACTATCAAGGTTCATTGAATTCAATCATCTCGTGAATAAATAATTTGGCCAAGAAATAAAATGCTTGAGAAGCGACAGTGGTGGTGAGTTTTTATCAAATGACCTTTTTCAATATTGTGATAGTTGTGGCATTCAACGACAAATGACTTGTTCTAACAACCCTCAACAAAATAGGGTTGCTGAGATGAAATTAACACATTTCACTTTAAAAGTCTTTCACGGTAACATGATAAGAATCTCCCTTGTGAACTATGGTCTGAACCAATACAATGTGTTTGTCATTTGATAAATCGTTTACCTCCATGGCTGGGTAAAGAGAAAACTCCTTTTAAATTATATGTTATGAATGATGTCCTAGAACTTGTAATTATTTAACTGTAAAAACTTGACTCTAAAACAATAATAAACATGCTAAAACACAATCAAGTAGAGGAAGACCAATTTTCAACATTTCATCATTTAAATTCATTTCAATGAATTATGAAAATCATAGAGTTTAGTAGAAACCCATCAAAACCATAAACAAAAAAATATCCCAAGATAGTTATAAAGTATTACAAATATCCATGAGTCATAATGAAAAGTAAAGTCTAAGATCAACCACACATCCTAAAATAAAAAAGGATGCAATAGTCCACCATCCCACCATGCCAACAGTCATCAAGAACCCATACCTTTGCCAATACTTGAAAGGTCTTTGGTGTAACACCATTAGCTAAACTCTCTAAGTCAGAAAAAAATGTTAAACGAAAGAAAAATTGTAAACAGAAACCAACATTTACTTGGTTTAAGATAGTTAAGTCGTTCTTTCTAATCTTCTATTAGTCATTTTCTCATTTAACTTTCCTTTTTAAAGTTTCTTAAACAATCCATCACCTCACCCCCAAGGCAACTCAAACCAGCAATATAAAAATGGAACGCAATATTTGTACTCTTTCTTGCTTGAATCCATCGATCTAGCTACACAATCTAGAAACTGATCCAATAAAAATAAAACAAGACTTTGGCTTATATAGCCTTAGATCTTGTTAGTGAACAGAACACATCCTAGATTATGATCCGTGACCATAACCTCACTTTATTCCGGGACCATGACTACACCCTTCCTTCGTAGTGATAAGAAAAATGTACAAACCTTACATTCCCAATCACATGCAATTCTCATTTCATTCTTGGTAACACATGCCCGATTTTTCAATGGTACCTTAATGTCTCGCAATCCGTATGGCACATTGAGAATCCTTTCCTTATATATTTATCGTTCTTCAAGATTTCATATTTAAATCCCATATCAATTAATAAAATAAACAAAAAAAGAATTAACACAAATACAACCTAATATGCTTACTAGCAGCCCAACGTAAAAGTGATCGTATTCGATGGGGCACGACAACCCATTTTGAAAACTAAATGCAATAAAAAGAATATTATGAGATGCTCTTCTCACAGATGGAAGTACAACCTATCTAAGATGACTTTTATGGGGTTTTACAACTTAACATACTTTACTACTCATGACATACACAAGAATGAAACATCAATCTCATTACAATCAACCAATTAAAGTTTAGACCATTCCCAAATCACCTTTCAATTTACCACCCAATTCTCACCTTTTAAAATTACCAACTCAAATCCACAAACAATGAAATTCCCGGATTCAAGCTTTTGTTCCACCTATATATAATACCATTAGAAAATATTTTATAACCCACAACTAAAATTGAAAAAGAGTGATTTCAGTGAACAGTGATTTCGGGTTCTATGTCTACACATTAAGGCTCATTGTTATTTGGTGGAAAAACTAGAGGAGAGTCATTCTTTGTCAAAGAAAAAGGTCAGGGTTGGTCTTTTTACTCCATAGCTTCAAGCTTTCAACCATAAAGAAGAGTGCTTTAAAGAAGAATCCATGAACTAGAAAATTGAAGAAATGGGTACTTGATATTACCTTAAATCTTCAAAGGAAAAGATGAACCTTCACCAAAAGCTCTTGAATTCTAAACTCAACAAAGAAAAACACTAAGGCTAAGTCGAAAATCTTGCTCAGATGAAGGAAAATGAAGGAAATCATCGGGTATTTTTCTCCATGGAATTTGATTGCACCATAAGGAAGAAGGATGAATAGTTTTTTTTTTCTTTTGCTTTATTGTTTCCCAATGATCCTTAGGATTTGTCCAATAGTCTAGGGAGACATTTCTATCTCTCTTCTTTTCTTTATTTTTATTTAAAGTAGACAAGGCCCGCCAACTAAACACCAGCTTTCAAATTAAAATTAATAAAAACCACTCATCCACAGTTAATTTGAAAGTTCTCATTCTAATCTCTCAATTTTAATTACCCAACAAGGCTATAGTCTTCTTTAAATAAAGGATATTTCTAAATTTCAAAATCATAGGGAAATAATAACCATCCCTTATAAAATAAATTTCAAATAGAAATTTATATAAAATATTTAAATCTCAAAATTTACCTAAAAAGTCAAGGTTGTTACAGTAACAAATATAATTTATTTTGAATAATTAAATAAACAAACTTAAGCTCTATTAATTCATTGACAATATAATATATATATATATATAAGCATTCAAATAGTAAAGCCCCAAAGTTACTTTATAAAATCACGACTGAGTAATGTGAAACATATATAAGGATTCAAGTCGAGCTAAGCAACTTAAAGTGTCTACAATAGATAGATAAAGTTTGGAAACCTTAACTTGTTAACATTGTTGATAACTGTCCATTTTGTATAGATTACAATGAATCTTATCCAGGTCATTCATGTGGATGAAATGAAATGGAAGTATCATATAAATATTGATTGTATAAGACTGGACCAAGATATTTGATCAATGTCTCACTTGTACCGTTTATGAGAAAGGATTAAATATCAAACTAAGTTTTATCAAACAATGATGAATCTTAATCATGAGTGAAATTTGAACTCCTATTCATAGAGTTATGTTCTTTGACTCACATGGTTGAGCAAGATCTGTATGAACGCTTAATACAAACTTGTTTTTGGAAACATAACAAGATAATAGCAGAGAACACATTTACACAAGATGACATTCATAACTTTCCGAAAAATGATGGTATCAATGTGATACCTAATCATTTTAAAAACTTTAGGAAACTCTCTTGATGTACTGATTCATGACAAGAACAAGTGGCAACACGACTTCTATAGATCACAAAAGTACTTATCTTTAGTTTTACTAAAGATAATGTTCATTAGAGAATCAACGGAAACACAAGGATAAAGTTGTAATTAAAGGTGTAAAACGGTAAATTTAACCCATCTGTAATTATGAGTTTTCCACGTGAAAGATATATCACATACTCATTCAGATAAACTAAACGGACATAACTCATGTATAATGAGAGGACTTCAACAATGAATCTATTGTGGAATCATTCATAGTTAATAATAGTAATTAACTGATTATGAGTTAATTATGAGTTAATCAATTTATTAATTGGTTATTAAGGCCATGATCTATGTCCATTTGGTCTTTATAATAGCCCAAATATCGTAGTCGCGAAATCAAGTAATTAATTTGACTTATGAAGAAACAAATGTTTCAAGTAAGTTAAGTTACTAAAATAATAAGAAATATTATTTATTTAAAGAAAAATTATTAATTGTTTAAATAATGATTTTATTTAAACATAAATTAATAATGAAATATTATTAATTATGTATTATTAATCTCTATCTCTACTATATTAAAAGGGGCCTAAGGGGAGAAACATTTTTGGACCATCATACCCTTCATTAATTTCTAAAACCACAAACTATGCCATTACATATACTCCTTTGATATATTAAAATTTATTTTAATTTCTATAATGCCATCACTCATAATTAATAACCATTTTATTAGAAATTAATTAAAAAACAATACAATAAATTTTAAAATATTATTTTTCTACAAAAACGGAAAAAAAAAATACACGTGCTAAGAAATTTTGGACTACTAATGAAATGAATCAATCATTAGCCAACATAATACCCTCTTATTATCTCCCTAATTTATTATCAATTTAAAATTATTTGCAGTTCCACTAATTAATCGATACAAAATAATATGGAAAGGCACTCTAGCTGTTACGTTACAAACAAGAATTGAGGAAAGGCCTTTGGTCTTCAGTCGATGATGAGAAACTTATTATGTGGTTGTTGGAGTTGTCACCGGCTAGTTTGAATGCTGTTTTTCTAATAATACTCTTCATCTACCTTTCATCTTCACTTTAATGCTAATTAATAGGATAATTAAAACGGTATCTTCTACACAAGTTTATAAAGATGTGGAATTGTGGGAAAGAGCCGCAGACTCACAAATTAAAAGAAGAATACTTCATTTGGATTCATTGCAGTTCAAGGCAAAAGGTTTGGTCTTTTAATTAAAATTTACTTATTTTTTTCATATTTAATTTAATATTCATGAAACAGTTTTTGCTTTTTTCTAAATCATATTGGTGTTTGTAATTTGCAATTGTAATCAGATTGTTAGTGTCTAGCTACCGTGAGTGGCATTTGGACTTGACAGTTAAAATGCATCAAAGAAAATATGAAGGAGCCCTGAAGACTAAATCAAGCCATCCAATTTTGGTATATTTGGATTCATGATATGTCATATTGTCTCTTTCTAACATTAATTTTGTGGAACTATTTTTTTTAAATGTGTCTTCTATAATTCTTCTTATAATCATTGTATCTTTTACGATTTCTATTTCTAAATGTGCCCAATCAGCGTGGAATGAGTATAATTTTAATTTTATTTATTTTTTCTATCTATTGGTCTATTTTAGGTATGCTAATTATAATTTAAATTTTGCTAATAAATTATATGTTTTAAATTTAAATTTAAAAACTTTGATTTAAACTTTTTCCTTTTTTTCTTTTTCTATTTTTAAACTGCACACATTTAATTATGGATATATAAAAGTAGCTACAATATAGAGTTATATTTTTCTCTCCTTTTTAATTGTTAAAAAAAGAGTTATATGGTGCTTTTATTAATAAAAGAAAATATGATTGTTCAATAAATCTAAAAATATTAAAAATTAACAACTTTTTAAAACAAAAACTAACTGTTTAAATTTAGATTATATCATACAAATAGGCCATTAACGTTTTTAAAGTTTCAATTCTACCTTCTGTAGGACCGAATAACAACACTAGAGGGGGGGTGAATAGGGTTGCTTTAAAAAATTTATAAATTTAAAAATCGAATTTTATAACAAGAATATTTTTCAAATTGATCAACTAAATTGAAAATTAAAGTAAACAAGATGTAAATTAATGAATTGTTAAACCGATACTATTTTCAAAGGAACGATGCAAGCAATTAATCAACACACAACAATTAACAGAAATCAATAAAATAAAACGTGCGGAAATTAAAAAGTTTAGGGAAAGAAGACACCGAAGATTTTTATAGTGGTTCGGCAAGCCTACGTCCACTCCCCAAGGCTCCTCCCTGAGATTTTCACTATCACCGATTCTCTTGCGGGTGAGAACCAAACAGGTACAATCTCCCTCTTTAATTTCAACAGGGAAAAAGAAAAACCCCGATCCTTTTCACTGGTTTCAGGATCTAACCAATTTCTTTTTCACACCCCAAAGTGTTCCCACACCTTAATACAAATCCCAATGAATTTGAATTAAAAAGTAACCTCACAAATCCTCTCAAATAGGAGATAAACAAGTTTCGACTGGTTTAAAAAATTACAAATTCCTCACACAATTAAATCTCTCACAAGAATAACAAGCAAAATAGAATTAAATGAGAGAATTGAAGGATGGAGCTCTTGGGAATTTTTGGCAGCAAGCTAGAACAGATTAGAAAGCATTAGATACTGTTTTGGATATAAGAATAGGGTTAAAATGAGGCTAATTTCGTGTTTAAGCTTCTGGGCAGATCTGGACCATTCATTTACTTAAAAAGGATCCAATGGCTGTAAAAAAATAGGAGAAAATCGGGTAGAAAATACCAAATAAAAGCAAAAAGGCTTCAGCTGCTTCGGTCTGAACGACGCCCAGTCGCGAGAGTATAAAAAAGGGCCATACTCGCGCTTCGGCCAATAAGGGAGGGCCCATGCGCGGGCGCGTGTACTACACGCGATCCAGAGGCGCGTGAACCGCCTCCCTGCAACTGCTTTATTCTTTTTTTTTTAAACAGCTCGCCACGTGTCGTCTCCCTATTCGTCCGAATTTTAAATTTTAAAATTCAAAATGTCTTCGCCATATGTCGCTTCGCCATTCGTCCGATATAATTGCGTCAGCGTCAATCTCCTTTGTCTGGTCAATGCCCTGTCATCTCTCTTGTCCACGTGTCATCATGTGATTCATTCTCCATTGCCACGTCATGGTCCACATGTACTGCCACGTCATCCAAAATATGACCGTTTGAAGTGCCACATCATCTTCCACGTCATCAATATTTGACCATTGACTTTTCCACGTAATCCATTTTGCCACGTGTCAATTTCTTATTCGTTCTTTTTGTCCACGTCACTTGATGATGTCATCCGGAATGTGTATTTGATTCCAAACTTCTTTTGTCCATAACTTCTTCGTTTGGACTCCGATTTAGCCGATTCAAAATGCGTTGGAATCCTTGTTTTGAGCTCTACAACTTAGACACTTAAAAACTTAGAAACCATCAGTATAAATTTGGTTTGTTATCATCAAAACATTAGGTATGATTGAAGCCCATAAAGCTAACAATCTACCCTTTTTTGATGATTACAAACCACTCAAGAAAGATAACCAAGTGGCTCATAATAACAAAAATAATATCATGCATGGCTTTTTCTTGACAAATTCTCCCCCTTTGTAACATCAAAACAATATTAAAGCTCCCCCTCAATAACGGAATTTATGCAAAAATCAATTTAAACAACAAAAAAAAATTATGCCAATAAAAAATAAATATATACAAGATCGCTTCCCCTAACAAATGCAAGCAAAGACGGATAATACCAAGTGCAAGTCGGTTCTTACAAAATAAATCTTCATTTAATGGCTTAGTAAGTATATCCGCTACTTGGTTTTCCGTATTAACGAAGTCAACAACAATATTTCTATTTTGTACATTCTCTCTAAGAAAATGATGTCGAATATCTATATGTTTTGTCCTAGAGTGTTGAATGGGATTTTTAGTCAAACATATCGTGCTAGAATTATCACAATAAATGTGCACGTGTTCAAAGTTTAAGCTAAAATCACGCAGTGTTTGTCTCATCCATAAAACTTGAGCACAACAACTAGCAAGTGCAATATATTCGGCCTCAGTAGTAGATAATGCAACAGAATTCTGCTTTTTACTATACCAAGATACTAATGAACTTCCAAGAAAATGGCAAGTTCCACTAATGCTTTTTCTATCAGTTAAACTACCAGCAAAATCCGCATCAGAATAAGCAATTAAATCTAACGATGCATTTTTAGGATACCATAGGCCTAAATTACAAGTTCCAAGTAAATATTTAAAAATTCTCTTAACAACATGTAAATGTGACTCTTTTGGACAAGACTGAAATCTAGCACACATGCATACACTAAACATAATATCTGGCCTACTCGCAGTTAAATAAAGTAGAGATCCGAACATACCTCGATATGATTTAATTTCTACTTCTTTACCTTTTTCATCCTTATCAAGCTTTGTAGTTGTACTCATCGGAGTTTTTGCTACCTTTGCATTGTCAAGCTTGAATCTTTTGAGTAGATCCTTAGTGTACTTTTCTTGGTTTATGAAGATTCCATTATCAAGTTGTTTGATTTGAAGCCCGAGGAAAAATTTGAGTTCTCCCATCATGCTCATTTCAAATTCTGTATGCATACACTTAGAGAAATCTTCACAAAGTGAAGGGTTAGTGGCACCAAAGATAATATCATCTACATATATTTGAACTAAAAGCAAATCATTATCTTTAGTTTTAATAAATAAAGTGTTATCCACTATTCCCATTTTAAATCCATTATCAAGCAAAAATTTACTCAATCTATCATACCAAGCTCTAGGAGCTTGTTTTAAACCATAGAGAGCTTTCTTTAATTTAAAAACATGATTTGGATTATCAAAACTTTCAAAACCCGGGGGTTGTTCAACATACACTTCCTCCATTAGAAAGCCATTTAAAAATGCACTTTTAACATCCATTTGATTTAAAACAAAGTTTTTATGAGATGCAAATGTAAGTAACATTCGAATTGATTCAAGTCTAGCTACAGGTGCAAAGGTTTCTTCATAATCTATTCCTTCTTCTTGACTATAACCTTGTGCAACTAACCTAGCTTTATTTCTAACAATATTACCTGATTCATCCATTTTATTTCTAAAAATTTTGTACCAATAACAGGATGATCAATAGGACGAGGGACTAATTCCCAAACTTCATTTATTTCAAACTGATTTAATTCTTCTTGCATTGCATTAATCCAAAACTCATCATTTTCAGCTTCTTTAAAAGACTTTGGTTCAATTTTAGACACAAAAGCAATATTATTCAATACATTTAAAGAAGAACGAGTTCTAACACCCGAAGAAGGATCACGTATAATTAATTCCATAGGGTGGTTAGAAACATACCTCCACTCCTTAGGGAGTTCATTTTCACCTTCAAGTTGTGTCTCATTTGGTGTAGTATCCAAAACCTTATCTTTGAGACTCAAATCCTCCAAAGATTGATCTAACTCATCACTAGCATTAATCTCATTAGAAGTAAGAATAACAGACTCATCAAAAACAACATGCATTGATTCTTCAACAACAAGAGATTTTTTATTAAAAACCCTATATGCTTTACTAGATGAAGAATATCCCAAAAATATGCCAATGTCAGATTTTGATTCAAACTTCCCTAAATTTCCCTTATTTTTCAAGATAAAGCATTTACACCCAAAGACTTTAAAATACCCAATATTTGGAGTTTTATTATTAAATAACTCATAGGGGGTTTTATTCAAAGTAGGCCTTATTAAAACACGGTTCATTACATAACAAGCTGTATTAACTGCTTCAGCCCAAAAATATTTTGGTAAGTTATATTCATTTAACATAGAAGTAGCTAACTCTTGTAAAGACCTATTTTTCCGTTCAACAATTCCGTTTTGTTGTGGAGTTCTTGGAGCAGAATAAATTTGTGTATATCCATTTTCATCACAAAACTTTTCAAAAGCATCATTTTCAAACTCTCCCCCATGATCACTTCTAATTTTAGAAATCATAAAACCTTTTTCATTTTGAACCCTTTTTGAAAAACTCACAAAATTTTTCAAAGCCTCATCTTTATGTTTTAAAAATAAAACCCATGTATATCTTGAAAAATCATCAACAATAATAAATGCATAATTATTTCCATTTAAACTTGCCACTCTAGTAGGGCCAAACAAATCTATATGCAAAAGTTGTAAAGGTCTAGAAGTGGAAATCATTTTCTTTGATTTAAAAGAAGACTTAGTTTGTTTACCCATTTGACATGCATCACAAATTTTATCTTTTTCAAAATTCAATTTAGGAAGACCTCTTACAAGTGATTTCTTAGAAATATCTGAAATTAAAAACATGCTAGCATGGCCTAATCTTCTATGCCATAACAAAGAGTCATCATGTAAAGCGAGAAAAACATTTATCACTCACAACTGGGGTAATCATTTAAATCAATTGTGTAGACATTATGATTTCTATTTCCAACAAACAATATTTTCCTATCAGCAACTTTCTCAACAATGCAGTTTTTATCATTAAATACCACTTGATATCCTTTATCACACAATTGACTAATGCTCAGCAGATCATGTTTTAAACCATCAACAAGTAAAACATTTTCAATAAGAAAATTTGAATCGTTACCGATTTTACCCTTGCCGATGATCTTGCCTCTTTTGTTGTCACCAAATGTCACATGACCTCCATCTTTCCTTTCTAGGTGTGAGAATTTATTTGGGTCCCCGGTCATGTGCCTTGAGCAGCCACTGTCCAAGTACCACTTGTTCTTTATAGTCCTCAAGCACACCTAAATAAGAAATCTCAGAATAAAGTTTTTGGTACCCATACTTGCTTGGGTCCTTGAGAGTTAGTAAGCAAAGATTCAGGAATCCATTTCATTTTACTTCCATTTAATGCACTCAACTTTCTAAACTTGCATGCATATATTTTATGACCAAGTTTTCCACATGCATTACAAACAATAGAAGATGTAGTGCTTTCTTTTACAAAGAAGTTTGAAAATTTCTTTTGCATTAAATGAGGTTTATATCCTATACCACTTTTGTCTAAAGCACCCTGTTGTTTATCCATCATAATATCTAGAAGCTTTTGACCATCTGTGAATTTTAAAAGAGTAGAATTCAAATTTTCATTTTTCTTTTCTAAGATCTCATACTCTTCTTTTAATGCATTCAACTTTGAATCAGATGTCATTAAATCATTCTTTAACTTCTCACACTCTTCCATCAATTTATCATGCTCATTTAATAGATCATTATTTTCAAGAGCAATTTTACTAGTTTTCTTTTTCAATGTAACATATTTCATGCCTAATTTTTCGAATTCATACTTTATCTCATTATAAGCATCCATTAATTCATCAAAAGTGGTGTTTTCGTTACATACCTCATCATCGTTGTCATCTTCATCCTCGAAAGCCATGAAACATAGGTTTGCTACTTCTTCCTCACTTTCAGAGTCACTTTCATCACTTTCATCCCAAGTAGCTTTCATTGCTTTCTTCTTATTCTTCTTTGATGACGATTTCAACTCTGGGCAATCATACTTCACATGTCCTGGTTTCTTGCACTCATAGCATATGATGTTGTCCCTGTTGCTCTTTTCACCTTTGAATTCCTGATTATTGTATTTCCTTGCAAAATTTTTCTTTCTGAAATGATTCTTGAATTTCCTCGTGAGATATGTCATTTCTTCTTCATTTAGATTTATATCATCATCAGAGTCATCTTGAAAGGATGTTGACTTTAATGCCAAGCTTTTCTTCTTTTTAGTGTCATCCTCCATATTCTCCTTCATAGTGATCTCGTGTGTCATGAGTGAACCAATAAGCTCCTCCAAAGGCAGTTTAGTGAGATCTTTTGCTTCTTGTATCACCGTCACTTTAGCTTCCCATGCTTTCGATAGTGACCTCAGAATCTTTCTCACATTCTCTGAAGTAGTGTATTCCTTTCCCAAGCTTTTCAAAGAATTTATGATGCTTGTGAACCTGGTAAACATCTCAGTAATAGATTCATTAGGTTCGACTTTAAACAGTTCATAATTATGCACAAGCATACTAATCTTAGATTCTTTAACTTGATTTGTTCCTTCATGCGTAACTTCAAGTTTGTCCCAAATTTCTTTTGCACTATTACATGCAGACACCCTATTAAATTCGCTAGGACATAAAGCACAAAACTGTAATGTCCCGTTAATTTTGAAATGAATTATTTTATTTTATGTTATTTATTTATTTATTTATTTCAATTTAAGTATTTAGTTTAATTATTATTTTGGAATTTCGATTTTAGTAGTTAATTTCGACCGAAATTCGTTTTTAATTGTTTTAATGCTCTAAATTCGTTTCGGTGACATTAATAATTATTAATAGGCCAATTAATAATTATTAATCACTTTTAGATTTATTTAAGAGCATCGGGTTTCGATTCATAAGTCAAAAGTCATAAAAGGACGCAACCGTCATTTCCAATTTCTTAAAATATCTAAACACTATTCCCTATTCTTCTTTAAATGACCATTGACCATCATTGACCAAGAAAACCTCTCATTTTGCTCCTCAAGGCCGAAAGTTCAAGGGGGGGAAGAGAATTTTTGGGTTTTCGTTCGTTTCTCGGCGGATCGACTCGATTTCGGTTGCATCGGAAAAGCCTCGAGTCTAGGATTCTTTTCCACCCAACTATCGTACTTGCCACCCGAGATCCATGGAGTTCTCGGTAAGTTTCTCTTGAAACCCTAAACTCCAAATAGTGTTTTAATGGAGTTTTCTTCGTTTCCTTTCGATTTCTTGCCGTGAAACTCGGTGTTTGTAAATACGGTAGTAGTTTTAAGAGTTTTTGGAAACTTTCCCATAACCCTAAAACCGAGTTTTAGTCGAAACCCTTCCCGTTTGAAATTTACCTTTTGGGATTTGAATATGGGTTGTAAATTAGTGAATCAATGTTTATTTAAATTCAATTCGGGAAAGGGCTTAATGTTCAAAAACCCTAATTATCGATACCCATTGAAATCGGGAATATCGAATTTGCTTAAAACCAACTCGAAACACCTCTAAAGTACCTAAAATCCAGAAAACCAAACCCGAGACCCACTTTTTATGGGGGGGCCGAGAGCCTCATAGTGGGGTTTATGGGGTTGTTCGTTGTTTTGAGCTTTTAGATGTATGTTTATTTATTAATTGTAGATGTAATTAATTGTAGGTGTTTCAGATCATTGTTTGATCGTGCTTTCGGAAACTTGGAGCGAACTCTTATTTGGCTAAGGTGAGAATAGTTAGGATTTAAAGTAACTATAGAAAGCGAATGAGTATGAAGGTTTGTAGTATTTGAAACTAAGACTAGAAACCGAATCTAAGAATAGAGGGATGTGAGCTAGTACCCTAGGATTAGGAGCTAGTTCTTTAAGTGAGAACTTAGGAGTTCTCGAGGAAAGTATTGAATCTTAGAAGATTCTAAGTTAGTTTCGATTTGAAACTAAGGTTGGACCATTGGAAGTTAAAAGATCCAACTTGTATTTAGAACGATTGATAGAACCTAGGATTATTGGAAGTTTAGAATCCTTGAAGGCTTAGGTTAATCGTTATGTTTGATCATTACTTTTATTATTGATACCGGAGTTCGATTTATAGATCGTTCATCCGAGATTCTTAACTATGTTTATCATTATGTCATTTACTTTATGTGGGTTGTGATTTCTTTAATATTCGTACTTTATTTTATTTACTTTTACAAGCATATGCATAACATTTTGCACCATTATTTATTGTACCATAACATCTCACATCATTGAAAAGAGAAAAAAAAAAGAATGAAAGGAATGGTGGATGAGTTGAATACCCACGTTACCTTCATGCATAAGGAATGGTGGATGAGTTGAATACCCACGTTACCTTCATCATGCATAAGGAATGGTGGATGAGTTGAATACCCACGTTACCTTCATGCATAAGGAATGGTGAATGAGTTGAATACCCATGTTACCTTCATTTCATGCATAAATGGCGAATGCGTATCCTACGGGATGTACTCATTACTTTTATGCATATGATAGATGAGAAAGAGAATCGAGATGTTTAATTGATGCAAAGTTTATTTACTTTTATTACTTATGTCATAACAATGTTAATGGATGACTATTGACTACGATTATTAGCAATATCATCCTTAGAAAGTATAAAATGAAATCACCTAGAGTTTGGATGACTTTAGGAGTGAATTGTGTCAGATTACTTGGACACAAATCGAAATGCGAGTTTGAGGTCTATCTTTACTTTTTATGCTTATTATTCTCACTGGGCTTAAGTTGTTAGCTCATGATATTACAAACATTTCAGGTAATGTTTGGGATCGTGGGAGAGGAGCTGGTGCGCGCTTGATCGAGAGGATGATGATTTCGAGATGGACTAAATAGTTGTAAAAATCCATGTACATGGTTTTGTGAATTTTATATAATTTTGGAGTTGTATATTTGTAAATGGCTCTTAAGAGCTTTTTTCTTTATTTTTATGTTTATAAATCATTTTGAACTCCTGATAGGAACTTAATGTTCCTTGTGTTTTTAGATATTTGAATTTAAGATGTAAACAAGTTTTGGCTAGCCTATTTTCAAACATAATCACGCCAATTTTCTTAAAATAAAAGACTTCCGCTGTTTTATCTGATTTAATTTATTTAAAAGTGACGGGTCGTCACAAATACAAACAATTTATGGCTTTAGCATTGAAAGACATCTTTTTCTTATCATCTTCATTAAACTCATTTTCACTCTTAGGCACAACTTCATTTTCTACCTTCTTAGTTGGAATTATAGGACCTTTTGAAACAATTTCCCATAAATTATAATCAACAGATATTAAATAAATTTTTATTCTAGTTTTCCAATAAGAGAAGTTATTTCCATCAAAGTATGGTGGCCTAGTAGTAGACTGACCCTCAGAAAAACCGTTAGATCCGGTGTTTGCCATTGCTCAAAATAATTAAATTCCAAAAGTTAAAATTCAAATCAAAATTTTTTTCACAACTTTTCTCAAAAATAAAATAAAAAATCAGAATTGAAAATTAACAAAAAATAATTTTTCGAAAATGATTTTTCACTTAAAACGATGAAAAAAAATATTTTTGACAAAAGTGTTTTCCAAAAGTTTGAGCACCCGCTCTGATACCAATTGTAGGACCGAATGGCAACACTAGAGGGGGGGTGAATAGGGTTGCTTTAAAAAATTTATAAATTTAAAAATCGAATTTTATAACAAGAACATTTTTCAAATTGATCAACTAAATTGAAAATTAAAGTAAACAAGATGTAAATTAATGAATTGTTAAACCGATACTATTTTCAAAGGAACGATGCAAGAAATTAATCAACACACAACAATTAACACAAATCAATAAAATAAAACGTGGGGAAATTAAAAAGTTTAGGGAAAGAAGACACCGAAGATTTTTATAGTGGTTCTGCAAGCCTACGTCCACTCCCCAAGGCTCCACCTTGAGATTTTCACTATCACCGATTCTCTTGAGGGTGAGAACCAAACCGGTACAATCTCCCTCTTTAATTTCAACAGGAAAAAGAGAAAACCGATCCTTTTCACTAGTTCAGGATCTAACCAATTTCTTTTTCACACCCCAAGGTGTTCCCACATCTTAATACAAATCCCAATGAATTTGAATTAAAAAGTAACCTCACAAATTCTCTCAAATAGGAGATAAACAAGTTTTGTACAGTTCGAAAAATTACAAATTCCTCACACAATTAAATCTCTCACAAGAATAACAAGCAAAATAGAATTAAATGAGAGAATTAAAGGATGGAGCTCTTGGGAATTTTTGGCAGCAAGCTAGAACAGATTAGAAAGCATTAGCTACTGTTTTGGATCTGAGAATAGGGTTAAAATGAGGCTAATTTCATGTTTAAGCTTATGGGCAGATCTGGACCATTCATTTACTTAAAAAGGATCCAATGGCAGTAAGAAAATAGGAGAAAATCGGGTAGAAAATACCAAATAAAAGAAAAAAGGCTTCAGCTGCTTCGGTCTGAACGACGCCCAGTCGCGAGAGTATAAAAAAGGGCCATACTCGCGCTTCGGCCAATCAGGGAGCGCCCATATGCGCGCGTGTACTGCACGCGATCCAGAGGCGCGTGAACCGCCTCCCTGCAACTGCTTCATTCTTTTTTTTTATTTTAAAAAAGCTCGCCACGTGTCGTCTCCCTATTCGTCCGAATTTTAAATTTTAAAATTCAAAATGTCTTCGCCACATATCGCTTCGCCGTTCATCTGATATAATTGCGTCAGCATCAATCTCCTTTGTCTGGTCAACACCCTGTCATCTCTCTTGTCCACGTGTCATCATGTGATTCGTTCTCCATTGCGACGTCATCGTCCACATGTACTGCCACGTCATCCAAAATATGACCGTTTGAAGTGCCACGCCATCAATATTTGACCATTGACTTTTCCATGTAATCCATTTTGCCACGTGTCAATTTATTATTCGTTCTTTTTGTCCACGTCACTTGATGATGTCATCCTGGAATGTGTATTTGATTCCAAACTTCTTTTGTCCATAACTTCTTCGTTTGGACTCCGATTTAGCCGATTCAAAATGCGTTGGAATCCTTGTTTCGAGATCTACAACATAGACACTTAAAAACTTTGAAACCATCAGTATAAATTTGGTTTGTTATCATCAAAACATTAGCTATGATTGAAGCCCATAAAGCTAACACCTTCAATATTTTAATTTGTATTAAAAAAAAAACTTTTGTTGGGAATTCCTATTAAAAAAAACTCAATAGATTGAGGGTAAAATTGAAACTTTAAAAATATTGAAGGTAAAATTGAATCTAACTTTATTTTGTATAATATAGTAAAAAGTTAAATAATATAAAAAGAAAAAAAAAGAGTGGAATAAAATTAATTTGGACAATACTATCTCTTCTTTCATTTGAAATATATATCATGTTAATTTTATGTCTTGAATTCTCATCCAAGTTTCCAACAACGTCCGGAAATTGGGGCTGAACAAGGAGATGGGAAGAAGGGAAAGCAGTTTGAGTTTTCTTATTTGTTTTTTTTCTATGTATTTATTTTGATAGTTCAATTTGGTATTTGATTATTTAATTTGATTATTTAATTTGTTCCTTTATTATGTGTTTAATTAGTAATACATTACGTGTAATTTAATAAATTTATAAAAAAAAAACATATCATCAATAATCAAATATATATTTGATTTTTCTATTATCATACCAATATCAATAATTTATTCACATAGTAAAATAAATTACACATATAATTTTTCGTTACTATTGTTGATGAAACAGTAACATTAGCTAATTATTAATTTTATGAACCATACATGAAAAAACATATTATATTAATTATATTAAATTTAGATTTATTTCATAAAAATCATGATATTTGTATACGCATAAAATAAAAATGATTAGAAAACTATCCTAAAATTCACGTTATTTTAAAATATTAATTTACTCAATGATACTTAATAAAATTCACCAATATATATTTTTTTATAAAATAGTTAAATTAAAAATTATACACGTGCATCGCAAATGGTAAAAACTAGCTTTTTAAATATTGAGTATATTTAAATAGTAATTAATAATTAAAATACTATTAATTGATGTTATTCTTTATTTAAATAATCAATTTATTTAAATTAAAATTAATAATATTAATTGTTAATTCATAATTAAATATTATCAAGTAATGTTATTAAATAATGAAATAATGTGTCTATTTAATGAAAAATAATAATTAAAAACATTTATGAATATTATTAATTGTTTAAATAATATATATTATTTAAATAGAAATTAATAATTAAATATTACTTAATGATATTTAATTGGAAAAAATACTAATATTATTAATTGTTTAAATAAAGTATTTTATTTAATGGTAATTAATTAATAAATTAAGATTAAAACTAATAATTAATTAAGTTGGGCTCATTTAATTCAAGAGAGAGTTTTTAGCCTAACTGAATTCATGAATCCAATTGGTAAATGGCCCAAATAATTAATTAAATAAGTTAAGATTTATTAATTAGTTGGTAGAGCATTTTCAGCCACCTGATGTATTTTAGGAAGATAGTTGTTTTTATTATATTTCTAAAGTAATTATATTTATTCAAGATAAAATAAATAAATAAAGGAAAAATTATAATTTTCCTTCATATTATCTTCCTAATTTTTGGCCATAACAAAGATAAAGGGAATTTTTTTTCTCTTTATCTCTTAATTATCTTAGATGGAAAATCCTAATATGATTAGAATTCTCATTTGCCTATAAATAGGAGGCTTGGCTCAATCATAATTCACAGCAATTCAATTCTAAAGAAATTGAAAAACCTTTAGTCTCCTCTCTCCCTCTAGTTTTCGATTTTACCATAGAAGTGAGGAAGAAAATTTTGTTTTCTTCCTCTAAAGTTTCTTCTAAAAGTTCGATCCCACAATCGAGTTTTGTTTGTTCGATATGGATATAGTGTAGAAGATCATTTGAGAAAGATCGGGATATATTTTCAGGTAGTTGGTTCTATTTTATTATGTCCATGTTCCAAAAACTAATCGAACTAAACTTGACCCCAAAGCAAATAAATATATTCTTATTGGCTATGATTCATGCAGGAAAAGATGGAGGTGCATGGATCCAAATACAAAGTAGTTTGTCATACTAGAGATGTTGTTTTAAATGAAATGCTTGTTTGACATCCAATACAAAAGCAAATCGTTCAAAGTGTTGTACTTGATGAGAATCTTAATACTTTTACTAGCTATTTCCTGAAACCATTACACAAGGAAATGATGAATCTCAAACATCAAGTAGTGATACATCAAGTTCACAAGATGTTGCACAGACATCTAGAAGATCATCAAGAGATAAGAAGTAACCATATTATCTAAAAGACTATGAGGTACATTTAAACCATTTCACCATAACATAATGTTTCTTCACTAGAGCATTAAATGAAGAACCAGTAAACTATGAGGAAGCCAAAAATATTCTAGAATGGGAAACGGTTATGCAAGAAGAAATTGAAGCTTTCAATAAGAATGAAAACATGGGAGTTGGTGTGTAAACCATAAAATTACAAACCTATTTTATGTAAATTGGTTTATCAGTTGAAAAAGAAATCAAATGGGAGCATAGATAGATTTAAAGCTCGACTTGATGCACGTGAAGTCTCTCAAATCTATAAGTTGGATTACGAAGAAACTTTAGTCCTGTTGTAAAAATGGTAACAATACGAGCTATGATTTCTCTTACAACATTCAAAGATTGGAAGTTGTGAAAATTGGATGTAAAGAATGCATTTCTTTACGGTGTACTAGATTGAGAAATGTTCATGGAGCAGCCGAGAGGATACGTATCCAAACAATATCCTCATCACGTTTGTCTCTTGTAGAAGGCATTTCGCGATCTTAAACAAGCACCGCGTACTTGGTATGGTAAAATTGCTCAATACTTCATCTTTTGTGGTTTCAAACTTTTTTGTTTATTAAATCAGAATCAAATATGCATTTGTGGTCTTATTGTACGTGGATGATATGATAATTACTAGAGATAACGAGGCAGAAATTTCCATGTTGAAAAATGATTTATCTGTTCATTTTGATATGAATAACTTGGGGAGGCTGGCTGTTTTCTTAGTCTGAAAGTTGAAAAATTAGATCCAAAGATACTTTATTTCTCAAAAAAAAGTTATGCAAAAAAGCTCTTGCAACATTTTGGTATAGGGGAGTCAAAAGATAAAACTAGTTCAATGGAGTCACACCTCAAGTTGATGAAAGATGAAGGGAAATCATTGAAGAATACTAGAAAATTCAAGCAAACTTGTTGGTAGTTTAATTTATATAAGTGTCACAATACCAGAGACTACATATTATATGTTGGCATATTGTCTCAATTTATACAATGTCCAAGAAACTCTCACCTAGATGCATCATGGCCTCATGTATAAGAAGGTTTAAAATTTCTTGTTAACTGGTTTTATAGATGCAAATTAGGCAGGGGATGCAAATGATAGACATTCAACCTTAGGTTATTGTTTCAACCCTGGTTCAACAATGATTTTTCGGTTTAGTAAGAAGCAACCGTAGTTTCTTTATCAAGCATTAAAGTTGAATATGTGGCAACAAATATGACTGCACAAGAGTGCATGTGGTTAAAGAGATTAATACAAGACATATTGTACAAGATTGATTATGTTGTAGAAATCAATTGTGACAGTGAAAGTGTTATTAAACGTTCATCAATTTCGATATTTTATAGGGGAACAAAGCATATTGAAGTTTTTCATCATTATATTCGAGAGAAGTTCTTCGAACAAGAAATTGGGCTAAAGGGAGTATCTACAAATGACCAAACTGCAGATATCTTCACAAAAGCTTTAGCTAAATCAAAGTTTGAAAAATTTAGAGATGCTCTTCAAGTAATTAGTCATAAGTTTATAGTAAGGAGGAGTGTTATAAATTAGTGCAATATTTTACTTTTTTTAATCACTGTTATTCTGTTCATTCTTTCTAGGTTTTTTGATTCAGTTAAATAAGAAGTGGAAGGTTCCAACAAAAGTTTGATAGGATTTTTTTGTAGGATTTTGTATGCTTGTTTTTAAGAGAAGTTATTTAAACCTTGAGCTTATATACTAAAGTATCTTCTGTATTTTTACAACAACTTTAATAAAAATGAGATATTCTATTTTACTCTCCAAAGATTGTTCTACTTCTCTGTCGTTTTTTCTATCCACGGTCCCCTTATATTACTTTTTTTGTGTTTTATTTACCACATAGATAAAAACATCACAATTATCATTGTTTTCCCTCCCTATTCCCCACATAAATGTTAATTATATACCAACTAATTTCTTCTTATATTATATATTTGTCTTTCAACTCTGCATCATAATATGATGTTTTTATCTATGTGACAAATACAAAATGGAAAATGTAATCAACGTGGAAGGTTATGTTACCTTTAACTTGTTTCTTTCACAGCAGGGACAATTTAGATTTACAATATCAAACGATAGAGACGTTTATGACACTTTTAAAATCATATGGACGATATTGATGCAAACCTCAAAAGAATAGGGATACCATGCATAATTAAACCAAGATTAAATATGTCTTACTGCAATACTTAAAACTTTTGTTCCTACCATGTTTTAAGGGAAAAAAATTATTAAATAATTTAAATAAACAAACTATGATTATTTGAAGAAAAAAATACCAACTTAATTTTTTTTATATTAAACTTTTTTATATTTAAAAAATAAGAGGTCAATTGTCCCAACATCTTTAGGGTGCATGCAATGTGGTGTTGGAAACATCATGTGGATAGTAAAATGCCACAAGAACCTCTAAGAAGGCGTCGGAGGGTCATGATGTTGTGTCAATAAATATTACGTACCTATAAATTTTTTTAATATAACCTCGAAAGTTGTCTCAACCTCTTTCGATCCTCCCTTGATCCTCCAAAATATAATATGTCAACTATGCCACCTATGGTTATTACAAAATAATATATATATTAATAAATACCAAAATTACCCTTGAATCTCAAAAATAACAGTTTTCTATAAGTTTATATTTTAAATACAAAACCATTTATAAATGGTATATTCCACCCACCACCTTTAAACACAGTCTAATACAACTAAATGAAATGATAACTTGATTATTACATTAAATGAACAAGTATTTATACATCATAAAGAGCTAGTAAATAAATAAGTAATTATTTATATAAATGCCCTCAATACTCCCCCTCAGGGTGGGAGATGGAGATTAACAATTCACATCTTGCTAAGTAATGGAAAAAACATATGAGAGGGTAAAGCCTTAGTGAAAAATTCAGCCAATTGAAGTGATGAACGAATCAGAAGAAGCTTGACAACACCAGATGTAACTTTGTCCCATACAAAATGACAATCGAGCTCAATATGCTTCGTATGGTCATGAAAGACAAAATGAGAAGCAAGCTGAATTGCTGCCAAATTATCACAATATACAATATCCGGCTGTTCACAAGACACCTACAAATCAAAAAGCAAATGAAGTAGCAATGTAAGCCACTTGTAACGGATGCCAAAGCACGATATTTAGCCTCTGTCGAAGAACAAGACACCGTTGTTTAGTTCTTTGCTTTCCAGGAAACAAGAGAGTCTCCGAGAAAGATACAAAAACCTGAAATAGACCCCTGTGTATCGACACACGCTCACCAATCAGCATCAACAAAGGCCTTCAATTGAAGAGGAGAATAAGTAGTGTTTGAAAAGGTAATACCCTGACCTGGAGAGTTCTTCAAGTAGCATAATGAGTGGTCAGTAGCTTGTAAATGTGAAGAATGTGGCTTTGAAACGTATTGATTAAGTTTGTGCACAAAAAAAGTAATGTTCGGACGCGAGATAGTCAAATAAAATAAACGATTAATTAATCAACGATATTTCTGAACGTCATCTATAGATAAAAGGTCACCATCAGTCAGGGAAAGGCGGTGCGTTGGATCCATTGGCAACGTGACTGGTTTGCTTGCAAGAAATCCAGTCTCCTCAAGTAGTTGCAAGCAATACTTCCTTTAAGAAAGGAAAACTCCAGATTTGATCCTTGAAATCTAAAGTCCCAAAAAAAACTTCAATGAGACAAAGATCTTTGAAAAGACATTGGCTATGTAAATATCATTTCAAAGAGTCAATTATAGAAAGGCACGGGCCTATGATAACTATATCATCTACGTAGACCAAAAGTGCAATAAAAGTAGTACCAGACCCTTTAGTAAACAAAGTGGAATCGGCTGAAGACTGTCGAAAGCCATAAGACAACAAAGAAGTTGAGAATTTCATGAACCATTGGTGAGAAGCTTGCTTGAGACCATATATAGATTTATTCAACTTACAAACCAAAGGCTCCCATTTAGTGTGAACAATAGTAGTTGGTTTATAACCCAATGGAAATTGCATATACACTTTCTCAAGCAAGTCCCCATTAAGAAACTCATTATTGACATCTAATTGAGCAATAAGCCATGAAAATTGTGCAGCCAAGGCCAAAAGAAGCTTGACAGAGACCAATTTTGTAACAGTGGAGAAAGTTTCAAAAAAATCCAACCCTCTCTTTTTGATATTTCTCTTAGCAACAAGCCTAGCCTTACAACGATCTACCGTTCCATCGACCTTATGCTTAATTTTATAAACCCATTTACTCCCTACAGTATAATGTCCTTTAGGAAGAGGAACAATTGACCAAGTCTTAGTCCTTTCCATTGCATCCAATTTAGCATACATGGTTGTTCTCTAATGTTTAGAAGGGACAGCTTGATGGTAAAATTGAGGCTCATAGTCCAAAGAAACATTCATAAGAAAATGTTTGTGGCAAAGAGAAAATCTGGAATAGGAAAAGAAATCTACCAATGGGTACTTTGTAGCAGGAGAAAGGAAGGGTTGTTGAGTCAACAGATGACAATGAAAATCACTCAAATATGATAGTTGTCTAGTGCTTCTTGTGGATTTTCTTACTGACAAATGTGGTACAAAAACATCAGAAGTAGGATACGGCATAATAGGTTCAGAGGTAACAGAAGCAGGCTTTAGAGTCTCAAGTGGCTGTGATTCTGGGTTACCAAATGGTTCTGAAGGACAGGAAACATCAAAATGTTGAGGTTGAGTAGAGTTCTTAACAGGCTGAGAAGTAACCAAACTATCCATAATAATAGCTGATGGTTTAGGAAATACAACATCTGAGAACAAATCAGGTTACTCAGAATGAAGAGTCAAAGTATGAAAAGGAAAAAGATCTTCATGAAAATGCACATCTCTTGAGACAAAAAAAAATGCTTAGAAGAGATATCAAAAAACTTGAAACCTTTAATGCCTGGAGGATGACCCAAAATGACACATTGTCTACCTCGGGGCTCGAACTTCTTTCTCTTATAAGACAAGATAGAGAATAACATAAACACCCAAAGACCTTAAAAGAAGTATAATCTACTTCTGTGTTGAATAACATTTTATAAAGGGTTTTATTTGCCAAAAGTGGAGAAGGGGTCCGATTAATAAAAAATGTAGCAGTAAGAATACAATCTTCCTAGAAAACAAGTGGAACCCTGGACTGGAAATAAAGTGCACGTGCAACATTTAGAAGATGTTGATGTTTCCTTTCAGCCATGGAATTCTGTTGAGGAGTGTCTACACATGTGAACGGATGAATGACATCTTTAGCTTGGAAGAAGTCATGAAAACATAACTCAGGAGCATTGTCATATCAAAATTTCTTTATAGTCTCTCCAAGCTGAGTCTTAACATCTAAGCAAAAAAGCGTGGAATAATGAATAATCCACCACACTTCTATTTCATAAGATAGATCCAAGTGAATCGAGTGTGATCATCCATTAAAGTAAAGAAGTAATTAAAACCTTGATATGTAGAAACGGGATAGCACTCAAGTGTCACAATGTATGAGATCAAAAGAGAATGAAGACATATTATTGTTAGAGGGAAAATACAATCTACGTTGTTTGGTCAAGGGACAAATACAGTGAGGAGGTAAAGTAGCAGTCTTATTCAATTGAGAAGAAGGGACAACCAGTTTATCATGCAGTAAAGATAAACGTTTGAAAGATAAATGCCCTAAACGATCATGCCACAATTATAAAGTTCCCTTATTAACAACAGATGAATATAAATGCAAAACGGAATCCAAATTACTTGCAAGAATAACATCAGCAGAATTATGCAGAATATACAAGCCATGTATTTGATCACCCTTGCTAATCGTCCTAGAACAAGACTTGTCCCGAATCAAACATATGTCAGAGAAAAACTCAACATTTAGACCAGAAGCATTAGATAAGGCACTGATAGATAGAAGATTGAATGAGAAGTCAAGTATATAGATAACACCAAATAAGGAAATATCATGACTGAGCTAGACAGTCCCTATGCCATGAACAGGAACACGTTGCTTATTAGGAAGCAACACAAACGTATTAGCAATTGCAGTAATAGACTGATAATGAATCTTAGAACAAAAATTTGGCTGGTAGCCCCAGAATAATTAATCTACATAGAAGAATGATCAATTTTGGAGTGATCATTAACAGAGAAGCACGTACCTACAACATGAGATGTTGAAGGAGTCTGAGAAGTAATAACAATTGTGGAGTTGCTCAAATGAGAGGAAAATAAAGACATTTATTTCTGACATTGATCCAAGTTGAATGAATTAGAGAAATCTACAGTGGTTTCTTTTGAATCAGGAATGGAATCAGAGACCTGATTAGTTGAATTGACAAATTTGGATTTGAATTTGTATCCAAGAGGATATCCATGGAGCTTATAACACTTTTCCATGTTATGACAAGGAATGTTACAAAACTTATAAAGAGAGCAGTATTTCTTTCAATTTTTCATTGAAGAAGCAGAGATGCGGGAGAAATTCTGTATAGTTGAGAAAGCTAGAGAATCAGAAGAAGTTTATACTTCAGATACCTTGAGATTACGATTATGTTCCTCTTGAATAATCAAAGAAAAAGTTTTGTTGATAGATGGTAGAGAATCTATTAAGAGAATTTGAGAAATGATTTGTGCGTAGGAATCATTCAATCCCATTAGTAAACTCTGAATATATTCCCCTTGATAAAATGCATCCATTTTCTTCAATTCACCATAAGTACAAGAACATTTGGGATGACATTCCATCAATTTCAGCCAGATTGTTTTAAGCTTCGTAAAGTAACAGCTAACAGACAATTCCCCTTGATTTATCATCATCAATTCACGACGCAATTGAAAAACCCTAGGGTCATTATTATAATCAAATCTATCCTTTAGGTCTGCCAAAATCGCCTACAAAATCGATCTGACAAGCTTACTTGATAATTGAATTGATACCAAGAAACTACCACATCATTGTTCATAATCCATGCTTGAGTTAGGTTTCCTTTTTCAGGATAGAGCGAGGTTCCATGAATAAATGCAAGCTTATTTTTTACAGACAAAGCAAGCCGTATTGATTGACTCCAAGAATGAAAATTATCTCCGTTGAGTAAAGGATAAACCAAAACAGTCGTTGATCCATCTGAATGATGAAGATAGTAAGGACTTTTTTGATGAATTTCAATTGAATCAGAAGTTGAAGAATGAACAATAGGAGAAAGAACAAATGTAGAAGAATTAGTCGCCATGAGTGCAAAAGCTTGAAGAATTACAATTCAGAAAAAAATTGTAAGAATCAAAGACCAAATATTGAGGCGTAGGTCGTTATGAACACGAAGAAGAAATGAGGATCTGAAAGAGAAGTTATCAAAGAGTGAGAGTGAGTGCGAAAGTAGTCTACTGATACTGTTAATACAACTAAATGAAATGATAACTTGATTATTACATTAAATGAACAAGTATTTGTACATCATAAAGAGCTAGTAAATAACTAAGTAAGTAATAAATGCCCCTAATACAATAGTTTGAAAAGGATAAAGAACAAAAACAAAACATTTACGTTTGATTAAAAAAAAAGAGGATATTTATGAAAGTCAGAAATTAAGGGTAAAAGTGTAAAAGTAGTTTCATTAATATGTGGTTGATAGATAAAGAGGAAAAATCTTGAATATGAATTGAAAGATAAAGATAGTGGGGAAGGTATTTACATGATAGGGTAAAAGAATGTAATTTAAATACTTAACATAAAAACCATATCATCCATATTTAATAGAAACTTACATAAAAAATAATAAAAAACTTATCTTTTGTAATGATTGACATTTGACTTAAATTTTGAAAGGTGGACTCAAATGGCATATTTAATAAAATTCATTCCCCTCATACCAGTTATTTTCATAATTCTTTCAATGAAATCTTTTAAATAAAGGGTAAAATACAAATGAAACCCCGGTGGTTTTTTCTAAATGCATGAACACCCCCTGTGGTTTGAAAATGGCAAATCACACCCCTGTGGTTCCAATTTTTTTCAACAAGACCCCTTCCCTTCAATGTCAATAATTTTCTTTTAGCCATAACTTCTTCGTTTGAACTCCAATTTGGACGATTCAAGATGTTTTGGAATCCTCATTTCAAGCTCTACGCTGTGGTCACTTCAAAACTTCTAAATCGTCAATAACAAAAAGAGTTAACAGTCTCAATCATACCTATTATTTTTATGTTAATAAACTCATTTATTTATTAATCATTTAAAAGTTTTGAAATGACTACTACGTAGAGCCTGAAATGAGGATTCCAAAACATCTTAAATCATCTAAATCGGAGTTCAAACGAAGAAGTTATGGCTAAAAGAAAATTATTGACATTGAAGGAAAGATGTCTGATTGAAAAAAATTGGAACCACAGGAGTGTGATTTGTCATTTTCAAATCACAGGGGGTGTTCATAAATTTCAAAAAAACCACAGGGGTCTTATTTGCATTTTACCCTTAAATAAATTAATCATTTTCTTGAAAAGTATAAAAATGTAACTTTATTAATTCAATAAATTTTTCATCTTATTCAATAATTTATTGAATTAAATTATGACCTTTCTGAATTCAATAAATTTTTCCCTTTAACCAATAATCTATTGAATTATCTTTTGAGTTTGAATATCAGGTATGTTAGTTGTATAGAATAATTAATTCAATGACTTATTTCATTTAATTCAATAATTTATTGATATAAAATTAATATCAAATACTTCAGTTGTATATAGTAATTAATTCAATAAATTATTTTATTTAATTCAATAACTTATTTAATTAAAATTAATATTATGTATCTCAATTGTATATAGTAATTTAATTCAATAAATTATTAAATTTAATTCAATAATTTATTGAATTAAAATCAATATCAAGTATGTCAATTGTATATGATAATTAATTCAATAAATAATTCAATTCGATTTCTGTTAGAATCGAAACGTAATTCAATTTTTTTACAAACTATCAAATACGATCAAATTACTTATGCATTTCATTTACTTTTGAAGGTACATTATCCATTAAAACTAAGACAGAAGAGTGTTTATTCATATTTTTACGAGGTCCGACAACTCACAAAAAAATGAGCCCCATTACACAATAAAAAGTGTTTTGGTCAGTTTCCACCATTGTCTCCACCCATTGATGCAAAAATAAGAAAAATAAGAGTTTATAGAGTAATCTTTGACAAATTCTTTTGCTTTAGTTGAATTTGTAAAAACCCAAACGACTAATAGAGTTAGTTTAGTTTCTAACTAACTCAGTTAGAGGTTTGTTATGTTTGCCTTAGTATTTAAACTGTAATAGTTGATTATTCAAGTAATGAAAAATATCTTTGTCATCATTTCTCTCTCTCTCTCTCTCTAGCTTATATGGTATCAGAGCGGTGAAGACAAACGTCTCATGGCTTCTTCTTCCTCGAATCATCCGCCTTCTACAAATCCTCAAAACAATCAATCTCAGTCTCATGTCACAGAGATTTCTTCACAAATTCAAACATCTCCGATTTTTCTTCTTTCTAACATTTGTAATCTCGTTCCGCTACGCTTAGATTCAACGAATTTTTCGCCATGGATGTTCCAGGTTTCGTCAATTCTTGAAGCTCATAATCTTTTTGGTCATGTTGATGGTTCTACACCATGTCCTACTCAATTTCTTCCGAATTCTACTGAAAATCCTGAATTTCAAGTTTGGAAAAGTCGTGATAAGGCTTTGATTACTCTGATTAATGCGACTCTTTCTCCTTCCGCTCTTGCGTTTGCTGTTGGATCGAAAACGACCAAATCTCTATGGACAGTTCTTTAGAAGAAATTTTCTTCAAAGACGCGAACATCTGTTCTTGAGATGAAATCTGCATTGTATTCTATCAAGATGAAAACAGGAGAATCTATTGATCAGTATCTTCTTCGGATTAAGGAAATTGTTGATTCCTTATCTCTAGTTTCTATTGAAATTGATGATAAAGAACTCTTTCTTCATACTCTTAATGGCTTACCTGACATCTATAATATGTTTCGGACTTCAATTCGTACTCGCACTAATAAGGTTGATCTTGAAGATCTTCATGCTATGCTTCGTGTTGAAGAAAAGTCTCTCGAAAGACAACATCGTCCTACTGGTTTAAGTGCTCTTACTGCTAATCGTGGAAACACTGGAGGACATTCTATTAACAGAGGAAATAATAATCATCGTGGAAATTTTCAGCAGTCTCGTGGCAATTTTAATGGAGGAAATCAATTTCATGGCAATCATCAGGGAGGTAATCGCAGTAATCGTGGACATTTTCCACAGTTTAATCAAAATGTAGGTCATCGTGGTTCTGGTCAGAGTAATGATAATGCCAATGGAAATCAGTTTAATCAGTCGAATGGTCGTTCGTTTAATTCTGGCTCAAATCAGTTTACCTCTAGTGGCCGAATCTACTGTCAAATCTGTGATAAACCTGGGCATAGTGCTTTGGATTGTTATAATCGTATGAATTTTTCTTTTCAAGGTTGACATCCACCTGCTCGATTAGCTGCAATGGCTGCTAGTTCATCTCACAATTCTGGAAATAATTCGAATTTTTCTGGATCTTCTACTTGGCTTACTGATAGTGGATGTAATACTTATCTTACAAATGAGTTTGCAAACATGAATCTTGTGCATAACTACAATGGAAAAGATTCTGTGACTGTTGGAAATGGTCAAGGATTGAATATTACTCATGCTGGCTGTGGTACTCTCCCTACTTCCTCTCACACTTTCTCTCTTTCCAATATCCTCTACTCTCCTGATTTATCCTCCAATCTTCTTTCTGTTCATCAATTTTGTCAGGATAATAACTGTATCTTTGTTTTTGATGTTGATTGGTTTCTAATTCAGGACAAGGCCAAGGGCAAGATTCTTCACAAAAGCCCGAGTAAGAATGGCCTCTATCCAATTTCTTCACTGACACCATCAAGTTTTCAATACACTGCCTCCCTAGCTACCAAATGCAATTCTATTTGGCATCATAGGCTAGGCCATTCTTCTACTACTATTCTAAATAAGGCTCTAGCTTTGTCTGGTATTAATAATACTTGTTCTTTTTCAATAAGTCAATGTACTAGCTGTTTACAAGCTAAAATGTCAAAACTTTCCTTTCCTTTATCAAATACTGTTTCTGTACTACCACTTGAGCTTTTACATAGTGATGTTTGGGGACCCTCCCCTATTCCTTCTATTGCTGGTTTTCGATACTATGTTAATTTTGTTGATGATTTTAGCAAATATACGTGGATTTTTCCTCTTTCTTATAAATCTGAAGTCAGCTCTATTATTTCTACTTTTGTTCCTTTTGTTGAAAATCTTCTTTCTTCCAAACTAAAAACATTTAGATCTGATGGGGGTGGTGAGTTTGTAAACTCTACATTAAAATCCTTTTTCCAAACCAAAGGTATTATGCATCAGAAGTCTTGTCCCTATACTCCTGAGCAAAATGGGATAGTTGAACGTAAACACCGACATATTGTTGAAACTGCCCTTGCACTATTATTTCATGCTTCTGTCCCACTAGATTTCTGGTTTCATGCTTTTTCCACTGCTGTTTTTCTAATAAATCGAATGCCTACATCCTCTTCTGTGTCTCCTTTTGAACTTCTTTTTGGCCATCCACCTAATTTACATCATCTCAAAGTCTTTGGGTGTGCTTGCTATCCACTTCTTAAACCTTATAATTCTCACAAACTTGAGCCCAAAACTACTCAACATATTTTTCTTGGTTATCCTCTTGATTATAAAGGTTATTTTTGTTTTAATCCTTTAACCAAGAAAATAATCATTTCCAGACATGTTTTGTTTCATGAAACTGTATTTCCTTTTGCTACTTCTTCCTTTTCTACTCCTTCTAGTTCTTCCCCTTCAGGATCTCATTCTTTTCTCCCACCTTTTCTCATGTCTCAATTTCTTAAATCTTTCTCTCTTTCCTCTCCTACTGTTTCTTCCTCTAATAACACCTCATCCTCTTCATCCTGTTCTTCTTCTTCAAATGTTTCTGTATCCACTGTTCCTACTATACCTCCTGCACCTACTGTACCTATTGTCAGCATAGTAAGTTCACATCCTATGCAGATAAGATCCAAGTCTGGGATAGTTAAAAAGAAAGTGTTTTGTGCTTCAAAACAAGTTATTACATCTTCTGTACCTACTGATCCCCGTACTTATACAATTGCTTCAAAATATTCTGAATGGAGGCAGGCTATGGTTGATGAATTTCAGGCTCTTCAAGAACAAGGTACTTGGTCACTTGTTCCTTCTTCTCCTCATATGAATATTGTGGGTTGCAAATGGGTGTTTAGAACCAAGTACAATCCTGATGGTTCTATCTCTAGATACAAAGCTCGTTTAGTTGCTAAAGGGTTTCATAAAAAAGAAGGGTTTGATTTTGAAGAGACATTCAGTCCTGTAGTCAAAAAGCCTACAATTAGAGTTATTTTTTCTCTAGCATCTCATTTTGGTTGGCCATTACATCAATTAGATGTTAAAAATGCCTTTTTACATGGTTTTTTAAAGGAAAATGTTTATATGGCTCAGCCTCTTGGCTTTCACGATACCTCTCATCCTGATTATGTTTGTAAACTGCACAAAAGTTTGTATGGCTTAAAACAAGCTCCACGGGCTTGGTTTGAAAGGTTCACTTCTTATCTTCTAACTCTTGGATTCTCTGCTTCATCTGCTGATTCTTCATTGTTTGTTCGAGTAGTTAATGGCTCCAAGACCTATTTACTTCTCTATGTTGATGATATTGTGATCACTGGGGATGATTCGTTTTATATTTCTCAATTGAAGAATGATTTGGGTTCTGAATTTCAAATCACTGAGCTTGGAAACCTAAGGTATTTTCTTGGTCTTGAAATTCATTATACTACTTCTGGTATTTTTGTCAATCAAGCCAAATATCTCAGTGATTTGTTAAAGAAATCTGGTATGGTTGATGCTAAGTCCTGCAAAACACCAATGTCTGTCAATCTTGATTTAAATTCGGCTTCTCCTCTTTTGCCTGATGCTTCTCTCTATCGGCAACTTGTTGGTTCCTTACAATATCTTACGTTTACTCGTCCTGACATTACATATGTTGTCAATAGAGTCAGCCAGTTTATGCAGTCTCCTACTGTTTTGCATTTTTCTGCTGTTAAACGCATACTACGGTATCTTGGTGGATCTCTTGATATGGGCATTGTTCTTAAATGTGGTAATCTGCTACTATCTGCGTTTTGTGATGCTGATTGGGCAGGAGATCAATTAGACAGGCGTTCCACTTCTGGTTTTGTTTCTTTTCTGGGCGATAGTCCTATCTCTTGGGCTGCAAAGAAACAACAAACTGTTTCACGATCCTCCACAGAGGCTGAGTATCGGTCTCTTGCTTCTACATCTGCTGAGTTGTATTGGATAAGACAATTGTTATGTGATTTACACATCTTTCTTGCTGATCCTCCAATTTTATGGACTGATAATGTTTCAGCTATTTCTCTTGCCAGCAATCCTGTTTTTCATGCTCGCACTAAGCACATCGAGATTGATTATCATTTTGTTCGTGAGAAAGTTGTTCGTAAGGATTTGCGGGTTCAATTTGTCTCTACCAAGGATCAAATAGCAGATTTGTTCACTAAACCTCTAGCTGCTTCATCTTTTTCTGTTTTTTGTAGCAAACTTATGACATCCTTATCTCTTCTGTCATTAGTTTGAGGGGGTGTAATAGAGTTAGTTTAGTTTCTAACTAACTCAGTTAGAGGTTTGTTATGTTTGCCTTAGTATTTAAACTGTAATAGTTGATTATTCAAGTAATGAAAAATATCTTTGTCATCATTTCTCTCTCTCTCTCTCTCTCTCGCTTTATAACGACCTGCTTGCATTTTTTAGAGCATTGATATCGATCTATGTTTTTACAAACGACTTTAAAGTAATGTTAAAAAAGTGAAAAAAAAATTACAAATCAATGGTCAGTTTTAAGTATTGAACTCAAATCCAAATTTATAACAATTCAAATTGCTCAATTTTTTTATTCATCGCTTTGTTAAAAAAACCTCCATCGATTCAATGATTGAGAAATTTACTCAAGTCAATTGGGATCGTGCAAGAAGAAGCAACTGTGATTTATGTGGACAGTAAGTCAACCATTTACTCGAGCAAAAAATCTGGTGTTTCATGATCGCAATAAACACATTCATACAAGGTTTCATTTTATTGGAGGTTGCATTTCGAAGAAAGAGATTCATGTTAATTATGTGAAGACTGAAGATCAAGTTGTTGATAGCTTCACCAAGCCACTCAAGGTTGATGTTTTCAACAGGTTGAGAACTTTAGTTGGAATCTCCAGGAAACATATTTAAAGGGGGATGTTGAAAATAAATATGTTATTTATAGGTAATTCGATACATGTCTTTAATTTAAGATTGGTTCATGTATTTACACATTTGTGTATTTTTATGTTCACATTTTTTAAGATTCATGTATTAGGTGAATTTATGTATTTGGTAAATATATGAATGAGTGATTTCATAGTATTAATTAGGATTCATGATTCATCCTTGTAGAATCCTATAAATAGGTAAGACTTCATTTGATTGAAGCAAGTTGTGTGAAGAAGAAAAACAAAGAGTTTTAGAGTTTGAGAGAACTTGTGAACCAAGTATGTGAAAAGTTTTTTAATACAAGTACTGTTGATTCTTCTCAATCTATTCTCTTGTTTTTTCTTTCTTTGTGAGTATTTATCACACTCTTCCAACACTAGCTTTTAATATTTCTTTCAATCATGAACTAAGATTTGCTTCCGCTTTCGATATTCTTTTCTCTTGAATTATGTCATGGGCAAAATTTAATCCAACAAGTGGTATCAAATTTTATGATTGATATTAAGAAATTTTCTTAATGATTCTCAAATTTTTGCAACATGATTTTGGTTTATTGTGAAAAAAATTAATACAAATTGATTATTCATGATGCTTTCAATTTTTCTTAAGCAATATCTTGAGTTTCACCAATTCTATTTTATCCGTTCGATGGGAATTATAAGAACAAATCAAATCTAAGATATGATTTCATTCAATATTTAAATATGAGAATTTGATTTTCATTTATCTCATTTGACTATTCAATATCTCTTTCTTATACACTGAGATTCTAAAAATATTCAAATTATCTAATCCATTATATACGCTTGAGACAAGTGTCTTGCAATTTTGATTGTGAATCAATTCTGACAATAATAACTTTGTTAAAAATTATGTGGTTATGAGAAATTAATGAATGTGAATTCAAACGGTGTAATGAGCATTTAATTTTTCCCATGTCCACAAGTATTCAAGCCTTCAGTCACAAAACAGATTGTGAATTTGATCTACTGATAAGATTTTAAAATTTATGGATTTAGTTAATTTAAGTGTCCATGATTTCTAGGTAAAATTCTATCATTGTAGTTATGCACTTGGGTATCTAAATTATAAACTCAATTAAATACAAATAGTGTACATACAAGTTTAGGCATTTATTATATGTTTGATTCAATCTGATTTTTTGAATCATCATTTGCATGATACTTTTGGTGTGAGTATCAAAATATAAGGATTTGGTTCATTGCAAATTGATTTAAATCTTTTGGATTTAATCTAATTGCATTTGAATTATTAATAATTTTGGACTTCCTAATAAATTCTTTGTCGATGATTTGGTTTAGAATTGTGTGGCAAAAGTTTGGGCAATGGCCAAGAGTTTGATTTGTTTCAAAATTTATTTGATAAAATACCCACAATTGATGATACATAATATTATAGAGGCATAAAATTCAATTTGAATATTTCTTTCAGTTTTGAATATTATGAATTCTTGATGGTACACAATTTATGGTTGGCCATTTTAGTATATACAGTTTGTTGGTAAAATTCTAAATGTACCATGCCATTAAAGATTGGTTATAAATTTAAATTATGGGTGCATTATTAATTGAAATGACTAAATAAAATCTTCATGATATTAGGGTCTTTATGACTCATATCTTATTTATATGGATTATTAGTTATATATTTCAATCATAAAATATATAACTATTTCAGTCTTGTAAATTTAAATTTTGCATATATTTCATAATTTTTAAAGATGTTTAACATTTTCAATTGAATTAAGGGATAAATGTAATACACCCTTACACTTTGGGTTATTACTAAATCATACCCCTACATTTTTTTTTCTTTAAAAATATCCCTACACTTTAGTAAAATTGTAAATCACACCCTTCAATCAATTAGTTTTGAAGAAATTGAGATACATTTGTATTCTATATATATCAGGTATTATGATTTCATGGAAAAAAAAATTGACAGATGTGTAGAATTTTAGAATAAATTCTTATGTTAATATGATGTAAAATCTATAAATCACACTCAAATGTTCAAATTTTTCAAATTTTTTAATGTTTTTGGATTACGTGGTATGCGTATAGTATAAACGTGTCTAAATTTCGTTAAAACTAATCGAAATAAGGGTGTGATTTACAATTTTCTTAAATTGCAGGGGTATTTAAAAACAAAATAAAAAGTGCAGGGGTATGATTTAACAACCCAAAATGCAGAGGTGTATTTTACATTTATTCCTTATTATAATGATAACGTGTAATGTGAGCATGGTTTGTTTTGTTCTCTAGAATTCATATATATGGGGATGTCCAACTAAGGGTAGGTCTTATTTACCACATGAAAATAAATTGGACTCCAAAATAGTAAACAATTATGTTATTGGCTATCTTGAAATCCCACACTTAAGAAATTTTTTAGAGACGGGATCTACAATATTTTATTAGGAAGTTGAGTTTGAGGAAGAAATAAAGTAAAAGATAACTGAGGATAAGAAAACTTTTAGGATAATTATTCCCAAGGAACAAACTCAACAACCAGAAATAAAGTTAAAGATAATTGAGAATAAGAAAACTTTTAGGATAATTATTCCCAAGGAACAAACTCAACAACCTCAAGAATTACTATATTGAATGAGATATTTTTAATCTCAATAATTGCTCGAAAAGCAATCTTGAGTTAAAGAAATACAAAAGATTCTTACTCTTTAGAAGGATGGAGTCTAATGTATGTTCAAATATGTATGTTTTCGAATACTGCATACATTTTTTGTAACCCTGGTATGGATAATTAGAAGGAAGCCAAGTGGGTTATGAGATATTTGTAGAGAATTAAGTTTTATATGCTCACATATAAGAAGTCAGATCAATTAGATATCATTGGGTATTTTGACACTAATTCTGATTGATGCCAAGATAATAGGAGATCCACTTAGGGTTTTATATATATGTTAGCTAATGGATCTATTTTTAGGAGGAATGTTGAATAAGCACTCATATTTTTTCTTATTATGGTAGCAAAATTTGAGGCATTTAATCATTGAATATGATTATGTAGGGCTGCGAATTTTAGAGGGTGTTGAAAGACCACTCAAAAGTTATCGTGATAATAAATTAATAATGTCATATTCTAATAACGATAGGATCTTGTGTGTTCCTATGTGTGAAGGAAAGAAACAGAGTGGACAAATATCAATAGACCACATTCGGTTAAACTCCACGATAGTGGATACACTTATAAAAGAATTACCACCCAAGTTATTTCATAAGCATATACCGCTCATACGGTGTTATCCTATATCAGAATATCTCATTTCATTGAGAGTTTGAATAATTTTTTTTATCGCTCTATATATGGTTTTATGGATATGTTGTTAATGTATTTTGGATATTTTTCTGATCAAAAATAAGGAAAGTAGGTTTATTTCACTTTGTTATATTGAGTTAAAGTTTGGATCTCACAAAAGTATGGTAGGACCAGTTAGAATAGATATGTGCAGATCACATTACATATAATTGTTGGGGTGCAAATAAAATCTCACATCGTTTAGGGAAGAGGATGATCATGGGTGCATAAGGGGAAGGGCACATCTCCATTGGTATGAGGCTTTTTGGGTGAAACTAAAAGTAAAGTCATGCGGACCATGGCCCAAAGTGGACAATATCATACCAATATGGAGTTGTGGAGGCCCGTTTTCCACTAACAGCGATATCAAAGTCATGCCCTAATCCTAACCATGTGGGTGGAATCCTCGGGTGACGAACAAAGTGAGGAGCCTCGGATACCCGATCTTTGGTGGGCTCTATTAGACAGGCTGTGTGTTATGAAGAAAGGGAGTTGGCCTGGATAGAGTGGACAGATGGAGGGGAGGCTCGGTGGATATATGTTCGAGGGCAGGATCGTTGGGGTGTGAACAAAATCTCAGATCAGTTAAGGAAGGAGATGATCATGGGTGTATAATGGAAATGGCACATCTCCATTGGTATGATTTTTTTTTTTTTTTTTTTTTGCAAAAGAGGTATGAGGCCTTTTGGGTGAAACCAAAAGCAAAGTCATGCGTACCTTTGCCCAAATTGGACAATATCATACCAATGTGAAGTTGTGGAAACCCATTTTCCCTTAACAATAATTTCCATCCTATAGATCCATGGTTGATCTATGTCATTTAGTTAAATTGGTGTTTGTGATCATTGATGGGTTTAGTTACACTAAATGTGGTAAGGACCACTTTGACCCAATACTGAGATAACTAATGCACAAGATTGTTTAGGTATTCTTTATTATGATAGCATTTTTCAGAGATCTCACAAGGTTAAACAAATTTATAAAATTTACATAGGTGGTCCATTTGGAGATTGTTGGAAAAATATCAATATATGAGATCACACATGTAATTATTAAATGTATATGTTATCTTTGATTAGCCAAATTAAAGTGATATATTAAAGTTTAAATATTGGCTTAAGAGTACTTACATAATATCATGGATTATGTAAGTATAAATATCATAGATTATGTAAGTATAGATATCATTGATTATTTCTAATTTGATAAAGGACCAAATTAGAAATAGATAGAACTTGATAATTGTTTAGTAGTTAACAGATAAGTTTTTAAGGGGTTATTGGTCCACATTCCTTTGTAACTGAACATGCTATCATAATAATTTTAGTAATTCATCAAAGATGATTTTCTCACAGTAAGAAAACTGTAGAGACTTGTAATTAGAGAAGGAATTGAAAGATCTAACTAATTTTAGTAATTCATTTAATCAATGAACTAAAATACCCTTTCGGTATTCTTTATTACAAAATATTCATGGGTAGTAATTGTAAATATTTTAGTTTATTAACTTCCCTTGTTTAGAATAGAACAAATATAGATAATTATTTGTGCTTTAGCTAATTACGTAGAATTAGCCTTGTGTAATGCCTTGATTGATTCTTGCTCTTTGTATTTATGTTGTACACATTTTCATAATAAGATATTTTCAAATCTTCTATAGACTACCATTCTTTTCTCTTACACACCATTTTTAAGATGGTATCAGAGCCATGACTTGAAATTTGACAGAATCAATGGCAAAAGAAAACCAGAAGATAACAGTTCCACAAATACCAATTTCCAAGCCTATAAATACTAACTCCACAATGGATCTTTCAAGCCCTTATGTTGTTCATCTTTCAGATCAACCTGGATCTGTTCTTGTTCCAATAAAATTAAATGGAGCCAACTATCCATCATGGAGCAAAGCCATGATTCATGCGCTTATTGCCAAAAACAAGATCGGGTTTATCAATGGAACAATCCAACCACCGAATGAAGAAGAAAAACCAGTAGAATATGCATTGTGGAATCAGTGCAATAGCTTGATCTTGTCATAGTTCACCCATTCTGTCGAACCTGATCTAGCCAAAGGAGTAGTTCATGCACAAACGGCCCAACAAGTTTGGGAAGATTTTAAAGATCAATTTTCACAAAGGAATGCACCAGTGATTTATCAAATCCAGAAATCTTTAGCATCTTTTTCACAAGGGACCATGACAGCTTCTTCCTATTTCACAAAAATCAAAAGCTTATGGGATGAGTTAGAGACATACCAATCAATCCCTACTTGCAATCAGATGAAGGAGCACCATGAGCAGAGAGAACAAGATCGATTAATTCAATTTCTCATGGGACTCAATGAGAGTTACAATAATGTCCGCAGTAATATTCTCATGATGACACCATTACCTAATGTTCGTCAAGCATATTCTCTTTATAGTTCAAGAAGAAACTCAACGACAAATGAAAATTGATTCAACAGAAAATTTCTCCATTGCCGCAACAATCCGTGGGAAAGCAAACAACTTCTCGAATAACAAAGACAAGTATTGCGATCATTGCAATAGAACAGGTCATACTATCGAAAGTTGCCGAACGTTAAAATTTCACTGCAAGTATTGTGATAAAAAAGGCCATACTGAGGATAGATGCAAATACAAAAACGGCACTTGGATTCTTAACAATGCAGGAAATCAAAACAATCGAGAGAAGCAACAACAACGTGGATCTCGAGGAAATGGCCACAATACTTTTGCTGCTGCTAATATTATAGAATCTTCTCAATTTGCACGTGAAGATTGTTTGCAAGATATTAGTGCTCATTCTCCTTTTTCAAAACCAGCACATCATCTTAGTGAGGAACAAATTCAACAAATTGCTCATGCTATATCCTTGATGAATCAAAAGCAAACATCTGGTAATAACAATTCTTATGTAAATGCTGCAGGTCAGTTTTCTTTACTAAATACTTCAATTAATTCTGTTTTCACAAAACCTTGGATTTTGGACAGTGGAGCCACTGATCATATAATATCTGATTCTAAATTTTTTACTCAAACAAAACCCTCTTCTTTACCTAATGTCAATCTACCCACCAGCTCTTCCGCATCAATCACAGCTACAGGAACAGTACCATTTAGCCCAGACATAACATTAGATGATGTTCTGTGTGTTCCTTCATTCAATTTAAATTTGATGTCTGTTAGTAAACTCACATCCACACTTAATTGTTGCGTGATCTTGTTTCCAAATTCTTGTGTCTTACAGGACTTGACTACGGGGAAGACGATTGGCTTAAGTAAACAACATCATGGTCTTTACTACATGTCACCATTGCCAAGAATACCAACATCTCATCATGTTTCTCAATCAACGAATCTATGGCACATGCGCCTTGGACACCCTTCACCGGCTCGTCTAAAATTGGTTTCTTCATTATTACCTTTTCATGACAATATTTCTTTTGACAAGAATTGCACTATTTGTCCATTGGCTAAACAAACAAGATTTCCTTTTCCTTTGAGTTCAATAACTACTCATGCTCCTTTTGATTTATTACATTGTGATATTTGGGGACCGCATCAAATTCCCACACATTCCGGTGCCCGATTTTTTCTCACCATTGTTGATGATTTTACAAGATGTACATGGTTATTTCTTATGCAGCATAAATTTGAGACTCAAACTATTTTGAAATCTTTCATTAATTTTGCATATACACAATTTCAAGCTAATATTAAGGCCGTTAGAGTTGACAATGGCTCTGAATTTATTTCTATGAAAAATTTCTTTGAACTGCATGGAATTGAACACCAACGTACTTGTGTTTTCACCCCACAGCAAAATGGGGTTGTTGAACGAAAACATCGTCATATTCTTGTTGTTGCTCGTGCACTTCTTTTTCAAACTCATTTACCACTCACTTTTTGGGGTGAATGTGTTTCTACCGCTGTGTACCTAATCAATCGATTACCATCACCATTATTAACAAATAAATCTCCTTTTGAGTTGTTATATAACCGCCCACCATCACTTAATCATTTACGAGTTTTTGGTTGTTTAACTTATGCAACTGTCATTCATCCAACTCAAAAATTTGATCCTAGAGCAAAGTCTTGTATTTTTGTTGGATATCCCATTGGTCAAAAGGGATACAAACTTTATGACATGGAAACTAAAAAATTCTTTGTTAGTCGTGATGTCAAGTTTCATGAAACATCTTTTCCATTCTCTAATATTCATGATTCATCCAGTCAAGAGCAAATTTTACCCACCATCCCATTCAATATCCCAGACCCTATGTTTTCTACCCAAAACCCTACCATTACCACTCCAATTATTGAGACAGAACAAAATGAGCCCCATGAACCTGAACAAACGACACATGCTCCCACCACATCTGAGGCACCTCCTCCAACAATAACAATTACACCTTCTCTACCATCACCTCCAATAGAACAAAATAGTATGGTTAGGATGTCCTCTGATCCTTCAACCATCACTGACCCACCAGTAAGACACTCTACCCGTCCAAGACAACATCCGACATGGCATAAAGACTACGTGTTGTCACCTCCAGCCAATCAATCTACCCATAGCTCAAGTAAGACATCCACCACTCGGTATCCACTTTCAAATTTTATTTCTTATTCTCGTTTTAGTTCACAACATCGTATATTTTTAGCTAACATTACAGGACACAGAGAACCCAAGAATTATTCAGAAGCCATCCTTGATCCAAAATGGAAAGAGGCGATGGATGTTGAACTAAATGCTTTACAACAAAACAATACATGGAATTTAGTCCCACTTCCCAATGGAAAAAAGCCCATCGGATGTAAATGGGTTTACAAAATCAAGTACAAAGCCGACGGGACCATTGAACGCTACAAAGTTCGCCTTGTTGCCAAAGGATACAACCAAATTGAAGGTATTGACTATCAAGAAACATTCTCTCCTACAGCCAAACTAACTACACTTCGTTGCATCCTTACCATTAGTGCAGCTAAAAATTGGTTCACACACCAGTTAGATGTTCAGAATGCCTTTCTTCATGGAAACTTACATGAGACCGTCTATATGGAACCTCCACAAGATCTACAACGACAAGGGGGGGATGTTGTTTGTTGTCTTAATAAGTCTCTTTATGTCCTCAAGCAAGCATCTCGAAATTGGTTCTTTACATTCTCAAATACCATCCAACGAGCAGGATACCAACAATCAAAGGCTGACTACTCACTATTCACAAAAGCTCAAGGTACATCACTCACAATCGTTCTCATATATGTTGATGACATTCTTGTAACAGGTAATGATCTTCAAGAAATTAAAAGGCTCAAAGCATTTCTTCTATAGCACTTTCGAATAAAAAATTTGGGAAACTTGAAATATTTTTTGGGAATTGAATTTTCACGTTCCAAGAAAGGTATATTTATGTCTCAAAGAAAATACGCCTTAGATATCCTACAAGATGTTGGACTTACAGGTGCTCGGCCAGAAAAATTTCCAATGGAACAGAATTCAAAGCTTACTCCCTCTGACCGTGTAATACTGAATGAACCTACAAAGTATAGAAGATTAATTGGTAGACTGATTTATCTCACAGTAACCCGGCCAGATATAGTCTATTCAGTTCGAGTTTTGAGTCAATTCATGCAAGAGCCTCGAAAACCACATTGGGATGCAGCCATAAGAATCCTTAAATATATTAAAGGGACTCCTGGACAAGGTATATTATTTTCATCTACCAACAACCTCACTTTAAAGGCCTTTTGCGATTCAGATTGGGCAGGTTGTAGTACTACAAGACGATCAGTTTCAGGATATTGTATCTTTCTTGGTAATTCACTTATTTCATGGAAGTCTAAGAAACAAGAAAACGTCTCCAGATCATCCGCAGAAGCTGAGTATCGAGCTATGGCAAATACTTGCTTGGAACTAAGTTGGTTGTGTTACATTTTACAAGATTTAAGACTTCCACAGGTGACTCCCACATCATTATTTTGCGATAATCAAGCCGCTTTACATATTGCAGCTAATCCTGTCTTCCATGAGCGTACAAAGCACATTGAAATATATTGTCATATAGTGAGAGAAAGATTGCAAGCTGGAATGATCAAACCTGACTATGTACCAACACGCTTTCAACTAGCAGATATTTTCACAAAAGCCTTAGGAAAAGATCAGTTCGTAACTTTACGAAACAAGTTGGGACTTCAAGATATTTACTCTCCAACTTGAGGAGGAGTATTACAAAATATTCATGGGTAGTAATTGTAAATATTTTAGTTTATTAACTTCCCTTGTTTAGAATAGAACAAATATAGATAATTATTTGTGCTTTAGCTAATTACGTAGAATTAGCCTTGTGTAATGCCTTGATTGATTCTTGCTCTTTGTATTTATGTTGTACACATTTTCATAATAAGATATTTTCAAATCTTCTACAGACTACCATTCTTTTCTCTTACACACCATTTTTAAGATTCTTTTCTTTTAAATTATGTCATGGGCCAAAATTAAACCAGCAAATTCCAGATATTAAAATATTACAGCACATAGTTTATGAATTATCCTTGCACTTTCTCGTATGGATTTTGCATATTGTTTGTTTGTGTGGAATGGATAGACTTTGTATAAAGGAATATTTTTGTGCTTTTTTGTCGTCACTTCAAATACAATATTTGGATTTGAGAATCTTAGTTCCACGATTGACTAAAATAAATATAATAAAACTAGATAATTGAAAAAATTTTGGTTTCATATGGACAACTCAATTGATAAAGAAAGGCTTAAAATATCTATTAAAGTAGTTATAATCTAAAGATAAATTAAAGGTTATTTTTTCCTTCATTGAAACAGATAAAAGAAATTTGTTCAAATCCACCTATCTTTTAAATATTTTGTCAAAAAAGTGAAAGCTTTTGATCGCAATCTTGATTGAAATGTGTGTTTGGTAGTGGATGTATAGATATTTATAAAAATAACATGTCAAAAACTTATTTATAAAAATATTAAAAAACTTAAAATTCACGCCTAAAATAATATAAAATTATCGCTAGTTTCACGTTAGTAATCATCGATTTTCGGACAAGTGATCACAGATTTTCAATAAATGGGTAATTGATTTTCCTGATTAACTGTATCAACTAATATTTTGTACATTTAATCAATGATTACCTTTTAAGTTATCACGAAATGAGGGTTTTTAAAAAAAAATATATACTATATTTATAAATATTTTTTAAAATGTTATATTTATAAATATTGCAGAAATTCTACTACCCAATAAAATTTCCCTAATTTTTATTTATCTTCCTCTTTCCCTGTATATTTATTTAAATAATACTCACAAACTTCAAATATTTCTGTAGATTGACATTTATAAATTACTAATTTATTGTTTAAAAATATATAGAGTGATTTCCATCAACAAAAAAAAATTATATAGAGTGATTAAAGCAAATGCACGTGGTTGATAAAGAAGAAATAATTGGTACTGCCATATAGTGAGCAATGAAGTTTTAGTAATTAATTTTTTCTTTCCAAAAGGTTTAGTAATTAATTCAAATCTATCTTTTTTTTATTGTTTCCTTGATGTTTTTTTTCTTTGGGATTCTTGGTAGAAATTTGAATAACATTTTTTTATATGATAGAAAATATTATATTCTAATAAAAGTTACCGTATCCAAATTAAATAAGAATGAATGATGATAATTTTATTAAGAAAGGGGACGACAGACTTATTTTAAATGGAAAAATAGATCTCTATTTTATATATTGTCGTCGATTGAAATGAAAATGGTTGATTAGTTCAGTTTGATTAAGTCTTGTTGTTTTTTTCAATTGAAAAAGTATAAAATATTAAATTTGTTTTAATCCAATAATTTAATATTTTAAGTCTATTAATAATTTTGTATACAATAGAGCAAGGACGTCCTCAATTCAGACAAGAACCTCCTGAATTTTAACCTTTACATTTTCATTTTACTTTTGAGTCTATTGGTGATTTAAAATATTTTAATCAATTTGATTTGATATGATTTAAATAAAAAGTTTCAACGCTAACATGAGCATAACTCAACTGGTTAGGCATATACTCCCTTCCTGAGGTTGAAGGTTCGAGTCCCCCTCCCCACTTTGATGTAATCTCAAAAAAAAAAAAAAAGTTTCAACATTGATTTTTCCATAAATTTAAAGATTCAAATATAGCTTCAACAAACACTAAGAAAAATATATTTTACACCCCCAAATGACAGGGGAGGAGGAGGAAAAAAAACAAAAACTACCTCAAAGATAGAACATGGGACAGATGTAAATGGAGAGATTTTATATCAGATTTAAAGGAGCTGCATTATGAAGTCTCAGTTGGTCTGGCCACCACGGCCGCGGCCCCTCGGTGGCCGGGCAACAGTACGTCTGCCTAACGTTGATACCGTCCCCTATGAAATATATGAAAAACAAGAAACCGAGAAAACATTAATTAAGAGTCCGTTTAATAACGATTTTGGATTTTATTTCAAAATCTAACTTCTTTGTTTTGTAAATTTTTAAACTGAAAAAAAAATGTAGTTTTCAAATTTTGATTTTATTTTTTTAATTTAACAAAAATTCTAAAAAGAGGGAAAATGAGATATGTTAATAAACCTACTTAATTTTTAAAAAATTAAAAGAAAAACAATTATCAATTCTTATACCTTTGGCTATTATTGTGTTTACCTAAATTTAAAATTGTATTAGATTTGACTGAAAATTGAAACATCTTTATTTTACCAATCATAAAATTATTTTATTAGTGACATCAATTTTCTATTAAAATAAACACTGAAATATTTGACAAGATTTAATTGGAAATATATTTATCAAACATAAAATTTAATCTGGATGCAGAGGAAGGGAGAGAAAACTTACTGATCCAACACCCCGTGAGATTAGAGGATAAACCGGGTCCGCCGACGGATCCGGTAAGGAATCTCGTCGTTTTCCATCGTCGTCGTCGCTGCTGCTGCTCATATCATCTTGTTTTTTAGTACCAAATTTACTGGAGAAAAACTTCACAAGCTTCACGATAACTTTCCGGAGTTTGTCATAGATAAGTGAACCAAAAGAACAGAAACTAAAACTGTTTATTTGACCATGGAGCATACTGGTTTTCTCAGATGAATCCTCCATTTCCTTTGATCTCTCTCTCTCTCTCTCTCTCTCTCTCTCTCTCTTTTAGCCCACAAGAAAGTAATGTAATACTGAAAAAAAAAAAAAAAAGACTGTAAATATATGTACGTATGCATTTAGTTTTTGTGTTTTTCATTTTTGTTTTTGAGGTTTGGAGTGAAAGTACAAATCTACCCTTTCATTTATTTATTTTTTTCTCTTTGACTGAGGCATAATTTTAAATGGGTTTATAGAGGCATGCCGTGTGAAAAAGAAGATTTCCAAAAATTCATAAACCATGCATATTTGAATCATTTCATACTCATTTTTCATACATCCATATTTATTAATTTGTGCACGTGGAAAAATTAAAAATTAAGAAGTTTAAAAAATCTTAAATAATTTTAATTATTTTAACCGGTCAATGTGTAATTTTTTAAAATATTTTTTTCCTTGATAGTTATGGTGGATTTTTAAAGTCTAAAATTAAGAAATGAGAATTTGATAAATACAAGAAAAATATTTATAGATATGTAATTTTTTATATTAAAAACAAAAGTCAATCGCTGATTGATTGTAATTTATTTATCTAGTGATTGACCTTAGATGTAAATTGAAAGTAAACTATGATGAACCATTTATTGACGTGTTCAATAAAAATGACATATTTATAAGTGTTATAATTTTTTTTTACTAATAAATTCACAATTATTTATTAAAAGTATTATATTTCTATAATTCTCAGTAATATACAAGTTTTTCCCATTGCACTTTCAAGAAATTTTAAAATACACCACTAATTTTTGTGGCAAAATACTCCTATACTTAGAAATTTTATTGGGTAGTAGAATTTGATGCAATATTTGTAAAAATAGAAACTCTATAAACTATTTACATATATAGTAACTTTCTATGTTAATAAGTAATTAAAAGTGATTAATGTGTATTAGTGATAAAGTACTGTGTAAAAATATGTAATTCAATATTTATCACTATTCACCCTATCAAAATTTGTTATATTTATAAATATTTTTTAGAGCTGCTAATTTTATAAATGTTACTATGCTAAATTTGTAAATACCCCATACTTAATTTGGTTGATTTCTGTTAAAAAATCTATTAATTTAAATCGAAATAGTTAATATTTTAATACTTTTATTAATTAAATATTATATGATAATTTTTTCACCCATTTCTCTCTCTTCTTTTCCCCCCTAACATTTGTAATCACCACATTAAAAAAGAGAAATTTCACTAAATTTCATTTTATGAATTGAAATTTTAGAAAATAGTAGTTTTTTAAAGTAAAGTTCAAAAATAATATTTTCTTAAAGATATGTGTGGATTATTTCTCATTTTATTTAGGTTAGGGAGGAAAAAATTATTCTTGTAAATTTTCAAAAAAAAAAATCTATTTTTTAAAATATTAATTCACATAATGCCATTTTTGAAAACTCTCTAAAAAATTAGAAATCAAATCATTAATATTGTAGTCAATTGGTGATGAAACCATACTTTACTTTGAGAAAAATTTCAAAGTTAGTACTATATTTAAAAATTATTTGTAATCAATGATAATAAGAGGAATTATCACTCAATTGTTATAAATTACTTATTAACACGCAAAAAATCTAATATTTTTATACATATACTATCTGAAAAATATTATATTTTTTAAAACACTTTACTTGATAATAGTTATAAAAACTTGTCATTCTTTTTAAATATGCAATCTAGAGTAACCATCCAACTATATTATTTTTCTTGATATCAGAAATTGATTTATTTTTTTAAATATTGCAAAGTGGAAAACGAATTTTAAAGTAGACTTAGAAAAAAAAATCAAAATTTTGGGGTATTATCTAATGTGATTAAAATAAAACTTTCTGATTCGTCAACCTTGACTCCACATCTTCAACAACATAATTAGTGGATTAAAAAAATAAACTGAAAACCAACAATTCAACACCTTCTCAGTTCTCACACACGTGAAAACAAAACTAACTCCAACTTTTCAAACTAACAAAGTTATTAAAAAAAACTATCATAATCTTTAAAAGATTTTTTAATCTAACGTATCTTGATTTCCCTTGTTTTTTTTGCATTGTCACATGAAAACCACATTAAAATTTTATTAAAAATATGAAGTCATAATTTTTCCTTTAGGGTAAAAATATTGAGAATATATAAAATATTAAATTTGTTTTAGCTTAATACTTTAAACTTTTGAGTCTATTATATTTTAATAAAAAAAAATATATTGAACATAAATAAAATATGATTATTTAATAAAAGTTGGAAAAAAATGTTAACTTATTTTTTTTTATAAAAACATTTTATATTTAATAATAATGGATCAATTGTCCCAACCTCTTTGAATCTCCCTTAATCCTCCGAAATATAATATGTCAATTATGCCACCTATCGTTATTACAAAATACTATATTTATGAATACACCAAAATTACCCTTGAATCTCGAAAATAACAGTTTTCTTTAATTTCAAATTTTAAATAAAAATCCATTTCCAAATGGTATATTATCCACCCATCATCTTTAAACACAATCGTTTGAAAATGATAAAGAAAAAAAAAAGAACATTTACATTTGATAACAAAAAAAAAGGACATTTATGAAAGTCAGAAATTAGGGGTAAATATGTCAAAGTAGTTCTCATTAATCTCTTGTTGAGCTGAGGATTGAGGTTTGACCAAGCCATTTTAGTAAAAGCTTGGAAAGTATTAAAGAGAAGTGTTATTGATAAAATGAAAAATTGAAAGTGTAAAACAATCGGTTTCATAAGGGTAAAATTGGAAGAAAATAAATGAAAATGTTTCAATTTCCATTAATATTAAAAAAAAAAAAAAAAAAAAAAAGGTCATAAAAGCTATGCTACCAACTCCATTTAAGCCTTAAAGATATGTCAGATTGCGATGAGAAAGTATTAATTTCTCATCATTTTCTATTTGTCTCTTCTCACCGACTCATAGATTCCATCCTCTAGATAATTAATATTACTTTCTTTTCATGTATTATTTATACCTCCAATTTCTAAGTTTTTATTTTGAAAATAAATCTTGTGAACTGTTTTAAAATTGTAACCAAACTCAATCTAAAAGAACAAAAACAACTTAAAATGTATGAAAAGGTCTCAAACAACATTTTTTTAATTAATTACTGATATGTAATAACATTTTCAAATATTATTTAAATAGCTATTTTTTTCATTAATATTTTTAATGATTTTTTTCAATTTTTTTAATTCAATAAATTATTGAATTAATTACACTAATAACCATTTTAATTCACCTAATTTTAGTTTTAATGGTTGTTTCATATTAATATCAAATTTACCCATAAAACACCATTTATAGTGGCGATTCTGGTGGATTCCGATTTCAGTGTTTACCTTATTACCCTTTTATCTCTCCTAATAATTAACTATATCTCATTAATTACATATCATTTAATTAAGGAAAATTTATCAGGGTATGTTTCGTCTTTTCACAATGCAATTTAATTTTTCTGGTGGTGGTTTTGGGTAGTTTTGATATATATATAAAAGATTGTGTTTTTTTTAAATAAACAACATTAATTTGTCCAATACTGAAATTAACCCTAAATTATTATCAATAATTTATTAAATATTTTTTTTATCATAAATTTATTCTTTTTTTTTGCCTAAACCCTAAATTATTATCAATAATTTATTAAAATATCATCAATAATTATTTATTGAATTTCTATTTGGGTTATTTTTTTTAAAAAAATCTAATATTTCGATAATTAATAAATAAAAATATGATAATTCAGTTATTATCATATATTGTATCCTTAATATTTGTCTCGGTCTCTAATTTATCTTTAATGTAAAAAAAAAATATAAAAAATTAACTTAATTCCCCACTTTTTGATTAATTTCAATTTTGATTCTAACTCTTCAATTCTTTAACAGAGAATTTACTTGAAATGTTTTACCATTGACTGACGTATACGTTAAATACCTAAATATTCATATATGGATATTATGTTAAACTATTTTTATTAAATAAATAATGAGTTGTATATTGAACATCAACAATTTACTTTACTCTTTCTAAAAAAAAAAATAGTTCATACAATATCTGGTGTTCCAGCTGGCAGGTAAGAGAAGAATAAAGTTAGTTATCATCGATCACGCACATGACACATTGGCTTGTGAAATGTGATGCTATTTTTTTTTTGCATATAAAAGCTGTTGGAATACTGTAGCAAGGCTGAGAGAGTGAGTTCATATTAACGGTAAATCTACAAGAGTTAGCTTTAGCAAAGGGATCCATTACATTAAAGAGAAGCTAGATTATATGCACTCAGACTTATGGTGGCCAGCAGCAGTTACCTCACATAGTGGATCAAGATATTTTTTATCCATCATTGATGATTATTCAAAGGAAGGTTTGGTTATATACCCTGAAGCAAAAGTTTGAAGTGTTTATCCATAAGAATCTCATAGAGATATGATGATTATGATCTTGCATCTTTTGTTCTAAACATTGTATCATATGGGATTGGACCTGAACCAAATAGCTTTAAAACAAAGTGAAGAATGGCTAAAAGCAATAAAAGAAGAGATCATGTCATCTCTCAAAAGAAAAAACACATGGAAACTGGTTAAGAAACCTTAAAATCAAAGAGTTGTTGGTTGCAAATGGATCTTCAAATTAAAACCAAGAGTTTGTGATTCAAAGGCTGTCGAATATAAAGTAAGATTGGTTGATAATATGGGATAAATTATACAGAAGTGTTATCCCCTATAGTCAGACACACCACAATCAGAATATTGTTCTCCTTGACAACAAAGGATGACCTAGAATTAGAGCAAATGGATGTCAAAACAGTTTTCCTTCATGGAGAGCTAGAGGAAGATATATACATGATGCAACCTCCAAGATTTGAAGAAAAGCGAGCTGAAAGTAAGGTATGTCATCTACAAAAGTCTCTGTATGGTCTAAAACAATCACTTAGGCAATGGTGTAGGAGATTTGATACCTTTGTCATTACCGATGGTTTTATAAGAAGTGCATATGATAGTTGTGTTTACTATCATCATCAAACCTAAGCTGCCAACCATTTCCTCTAGGTGGATGACATGCTGATAGCATGTAAAAATCTTGAAAAGATTAAGAGGATCAAGCAAATGCTAAGTCATGAATTCGATATGAAAGACTTGGGAGCAGGTAAGAGGCTTTAAGAGATAGTCTCAAAATTATGCCAGGAAGAAGTGCAGGGTGTTACTGCTGTGTGACAGTCAAAGTGCTATCGATTTATCAAAGCATCAAGCTTACCATGAAAGAACTAAACACATAGATGTTAGATTACATTTCCTGAGAGATGTTCTTAATAAAAAGCATTTCAAGTTGATGAAAGTATCTACTCTTGAGAATGTTATAGATATGATGAGAAAATCAATTCCACTGTCTAAACTAAAGAAGTGTTTGGAAACTGATTGTTTTGATCGTCGTTGAATTAAGTTTCTTAGCTTTTCTATCACGTGGATTTCCAGCTGGTAATGAGAGAATGATAAAGTCAGTTATCATCACCTAATGAGTGCACATGAATGATTAGTTTAGTATGATCAGCTAAAGAATATTTAGACACATTGGCCTGCGAAAATGTGATGTTATAGCAAAGCTGAGAGAGTGAGTTCATATTGTAAGAGTGATTTGATAATAAAGTGACTGTGAATCTCTTGATGATTCTCCCATGGATGTAGGCACAAATTTTGCCGAACCATGTATTTCTATGTGTTTTCTCTTCTTATCTCTTTCATCTTCTTCGTAAATGAATGTTCGTTAGTTGGACATTTGTTGCTTGTTTAGTTCTTTGTTAACTACCATCTCCAAAAAACTCTTAGTCTGTGTGTGATATGCTCAACATTTGTTAATAGATTTAAGAGAGAGGGTTAATATTGAATATAATCAAAATGTAATGACTAAATTCATTTTTTTCAAATATTAATGACAAAATTAGAAACTCAGACAAAAAGACGTACCAAATATATATTTTCACCGTAAAGTAATTTAAAGCACACAAGAAATTAACATAATTTAATAGAATCTTACTATAAAAAATTAGATTAAATTTTTTGTTCAACCTAAATTACGAGGAGAAAGCTCTACTGAATAAGGTGATCAAGAATTATTAGGGAATTGAATGGTAAAAAGTTCTACTCTTTGGTCTAAGAAATATGTAAGACAAAAAAATAAATAAAAAGTAAAGAAAAATAAAATTATAATAAACCCGAGAGTAGTGCAGCTCACAGTTAAACCTAACATATGAGAATCAAGTCACCACATGCCTTCACTTTCAAATTCTAAGCCAAATAGAATATATATGGCTACGGTTTTAGAGGTTGTTTGATACCTGGAAAATAAGTTATGGGAATGAATTTTAAACCCATTTCAATGTTTCGTTATGGAAGATATTTGCCTCCAAACTCGTTTGCAGGAGCTCCAACATATTTTCATAGGTGTTAATTCTATTTGATTTTAAAAGATAGTGTATTTAATTTGGTTATATATTTTTGTTAATTGAATAACTTTCTCATATTTACTATTGATAATTTCGTCTTATTGCCACACGCCAACACAATATTTACTATTCATTCAAATTCTTATACAATTCAAACATATGCAACATATTCCTCATCTATATCTTATTCTCACTTAACTCATTTCAAGGCATCACATTCTCATGCTACACACTTTCAATCCTGCACACCAAACAGCCCTTAATGTTTTGGCCTTTTATAGGCCTTGATTTTATGGGTGGTAAAATATTCAATAATATTTACAAATATATCATCTTTAAAATGATTGATAAATTTATCAGTTTTCTAAAAAAATATATGTTTTACTGGTTGATTATGATAAATGATTGATTGACATCATTATTTTACATAATTTAGTAACTGGTTTATATATTGATTAATAGTAAATTACAATAATTTGACTAATTGGCGTGCTCAATAAAAATGATATTTGTAAATATTATAAATAAATTTTGTTAATTAAATTATTTTTAAAAATTTTATATTTATAAATGTTATAAAAAAAAATTACCAAATTTATAGGGGCATATTCAAAAATGGAATTTTAAGAATTGCAAATTTCAAAAATAGTAAAAAACTTTAGAATTTTAAAAAAAATCATATAAATAATGAACTTTCATTAAATATAAAAATTTCAAAATTATAAAACCTAACCAAATTTGAAAAATTATTAAAATTTTCAATTAGAAACATAAAATACGATAGTAATTTGAAGAGAAATTTTTTAATGAAAATGAGCTTTCATTAATTTAATGAATGAAAAAAAATCATATTTGATTTCAAAATTTTTACTATTTTTAAAAATATCAATTCAAAAGTTATCATCCGGTGGAATTCCCCAAAAAGTTATCTAAAAAACTGTTGGTTGAAAATCTGGGATAATCCAGTGTATTGTCAATTATGGCTATACTCTATGTTTTTTATATTTTAATATTTTCTAGCCCATCTATGATGTGATTTTTATTATTATACCTGATTTGCCCCTTATTTCATTATTTTTGTTTCCTTGTTTTTTTCACGTTTCTCTCTCTATATTCCATTCACCTTTTCTCCTTTTTCAAATCAGATCTCTCTCATTTATTACATTTTAATTTTTGTTTTACATTTAATTATTTCTTTTCCTTTTTTTTTTATTTATTTCTCTTTTTTTAAACACCCGATTCTAGATGGGATTCTTTTCTTCCTCATCTCTCTTTTCTCGTCTCTTCATCAAATTTCGATTTGTCATTTGAGGAGCAACCAGTTGAAATCTTGGCTAAGGAGCAAAAGATTCTGAGGAACAAGACCATTAATTTGGTTAAGGTTCTGTGGAGGAATCAAACACATGAAGAAGCCACTTGGGAACGAGAGGATGAAATGCGCGAATTGTATCCCCACCTTTTTGATGAGCAGTAGCACTTTTCGGGGACGAAAAGCTTTGTTAGGTGGGTGGATTGTGACGACCCGTTCCCGGTAAGTAATATTTAAATAAATAATTTATTTTTTTAAATATGTGGGATTGTTTTATTATGTTTGAAGAGGAAGTGGTGTTTATAATTTTAATTCTTTTTAAAGGAATTAAATAAAGGATATTGTTTTAAAAAAAAATAAAAAAAATAAAGAAAAGGGGTGAAGTGGCGTGGGAGGAAGAGAAAAGAAAAAAAAAGCCATCTATTTTCATCTGAGGAACGTGAAAGGCAGAAAAGGGAGGAAAAAGGGTAGGTTTCAATTCTTCCTCATCTTTTCTTCTTGACCCAATGTTAAATTGTTAATCAATTTGATTCTTCTCATTCTTGTTAGGTTTGGTTCTTGGTGATTGTCTTTTTGAAGGAGATTGATCAAGATTGGGAGATATCTCTTCAAGTTAGGGTTCAAAGGTATTATTTCTCTTGACTTTAAATTTTGAATCTCTAGTTTCCATGAGAAATTCCTTGATAAACTTGATGAAAACCCAAAGCCAATCTCTAAATTTCATCTATTCTCCAATCCTCTTCAAACCCTAGAAACCCTAACTTATGAATTTCTTGGAAAACCCTTCTTCCCAATCCTAGATCTTAAAAGAACCAATACCGGAACCAAAAATGGACCGCCGCCGCCGCCCCCGAAGAGGCAGCAGCCACCGCAGCAGCCCATAATGGGTTGCTGCTGGTCGACGGCAAGGGCAGCCCTTTGGGGCTGCTCTTGTCTATCATTTGTGCCGTCTCGCCGCTCCGTTTAGACCCCCTTTTTGGTAGTTTATGTTTAGGTAATTTTAGCAATTGATTTTTGTTGGGTCACTTTTCAGGTGCTTGAAACCTTTGGAAAAGGAAGACCGACTTGTGATTTAATTATTTTAGCTTTAAAGGTGAGAATTTAGTTAATCTTTGATCAATGGCATGTTTAATTTTCTGTTTCTTTATAAGTATGACTGTTTCTGAGTTGTGTGATTGGAGTAATATTTTGGTGTGATGTATTAAGCATGATTTGATTGAACGTATGAATCTTTGAATTGGAATTAAGGAAATTAAGAATTAAATGACATGAATGCTTTTGGATTTTATAAATTGATGTTACTATTGGATTATCTAGTTGATTGATTTTAAAGTGTTGATTATAAGATTTCTAGCCTCTTTTTGGATGTTTAAAGGCTTAGAAAAGCTGCTGGAATTTGATGTAATTGTAGTAGGATCATTAGAGCCTTAAGTGGAGATTAGTCCAGTCGAACACCTTTTCTTGGGAGTTTAGGTGGGGGATTATTTTTGGAGGAATCCTAAGTGAGCCTGAATGACTTAGGGGCTGTTTTTAAGTTCTTTGAGCTGCTGGAAAATTTTATAAAATTCCCTTATCGGTTGGCGCCGAAAAAAAAGCAAAACCGCACTAGTTAAGCTAGTTTGGATTTTTAGAGTGGGTTTTCTTTGGGGAACCTTCCCGTGAGTTGTGGATCTATTATTTGGTGATTTTAAACCAAATTAACGCTGAAAACTTGGTTAATTTCCAGAAATTAGAATTTTTAAGAATTAGCATGTTTTAGGTCAGTTTTAGGTGGAATTGGATTTTCTAAACTATAAACTGGACCTAAATTTTGTCATGCATTTTGGTAGTGATGCATTTATATAAATCACATTATTTCAATGCCTCAGATAATGTGGTTGTAGGTTTGCATTAAGTAGGACCATACTTAATGAAGAATAAACCGTTAAGGGGTGAATTAGAGTTGTGCACAACTTAATTACACTTAGCGAGGTAGGTTCATCCCATTTGATCAATGGGAGAGAATAAACTTGTAGGTTCGCTTGTGAGTCTTGCAAACTCATAAGAAGAATAACTCAAAAGTCGAATCGTGGTGACACGGGTTCAATACTTTGAGTGTACGGCTCACTTTAATTGCGAATAAAGTGGAGCTAAGGCATTGGGTAATAAAATTTAAAAGGATGGGATTTTCTCTAGAGTTGAGATTATGCCTTGGAAGTTGAGAGTGAATTGGAAGTTGTGAGGTCGATTACGGACTTAAGGAATTTAGAAAGTTTCTCATGGCGTTGCTCTTAAATTAAGTTTATTCTCATTGGGCGTAGCCTCATGATGCTACAATGTTTTTTTTTCAGGTAATTAAAAGAAGAAAACTGGTAAATGATGGGGTCGTGGATGGTGACTGGTTGGGCTTGGATTTACAAGCCGGCTATTTTATTTCGTTCGTGTTAGTGGATTATTGGGATTTTATTTTTATTTGTTATGTTGATTTTCATGTTTATTTTTTTCCAAAACTTTCAATAATTGATTTGAACTTTTTTGTTTTAAACTGAGCCCAAATAAACCATATTGATGGATTTTTGGATTTATGGAAATTTTTCTGTGAACGGAATAACGTTTTATTTAGTTTTGACTCTAAATGAAAAGTATTGAATTTTTGAGTTGTTGTAAATTAAGTTTCCGCTGCATGTAGTCAATTTCCATGTTTTGGGAATTTGGGTTGTTACAGTTGGTATCAGAGCCCTTATGGTTCTCAAGACCGTAAATCCAAATCAACCAGCACTCCACGAACCTGTCGGTGCCAGGTATTTTTATTTTTATTATTTTAGCTATGCCATTAAATGAGAAATAAAATAAGTTTCCTTAAGTCGTTAGATAAGATATAACTGCGATATGTTGTTGTTATGTCTTATTCTTTTGTTTGCATGGTTTCAGTATGCCTCCAGTCAATGCACGTGGAAATGCTAGAGGACGCGGTCGAGGCCGTGGTCATCGAGGCAGAGGCCGAGGCCGAGGTTTGGGCCGTGGGGCCAATCCTATTTATGAGAGTGACGCCGAGTCAAGTAATGAGGTGAACTCTTATGCGACTCCTGCAATAGCTGAATATGAGGACGCATTGGAAAACTAGCCATCAGTTGCACCTGTACCACTTGTTGCACCTGTTGCACCTGCCCTACCTGTTGTACCAGTTGCGCCCGCACCCCCCGCTGTTCAGGGTGTGTTTGTTCCTCAGGCAGAGTATGAGATGATGCAGAAGGCATTAGGCAGGTTGGGAGGCACTACTGAGCAGGCCCGGTTTCTGAATGAATATAGGAAATACGCGCCATAGGAATTTCATGGAAAGTCCACTGATCCAGATGAGGCTGAAAAATGGATTTCTCGAAAGGAGCAGACCTTGGAATTCATCAACTGCCCTGATCACTTGAAAGTGCACTGTAGTACTTTCAGGCTTGTGGATGATGCCCTTTACTAGTGGAGGACCGCTAAGAAGACCCTTGGTCAGGATGTGACTTGATAACAGTTTCATGAACTTTTTTGCAATAAGTACTTTTCTGAGCGTGTCAGAAGTGATAAAGAGGTAGAGTTTCTGGCCTTAAAACAGAATGACATGTCAGTACTGGATTTTGAGAAGGAATTTGACAGTTGGCGAAGTTTGCTGAGTATCAGGTGGCTACACCTGAGTTGAGATTGAAGAGATTCATGCTGGCACTGGATGATGACCTCAGAGGTCAGCTTGAGGCTATTGAGCCAACTGATTATTCCTCCGCCTTGAAAAAGGCCATTACTCTTGATCCAAAAAGTAAGGGCAAAGCTGTTGTGAAAGAAGCTGTAGAACCAGTTGTGGGGCAAAAGAGGAAGTCTGAGGTTGAGTCAAGTCAGAAACAGACTAACCAGGGTACTAGTAAGAATCAGTTTCAGCAGAACAGGCAGTCTGGTCAGTTTCAGCAAAACCGACAGTTTCAGAGGGGTAATCAGCAAGGACAGAAACCGGAAAGTAAGAATTGCAGGCAACGACACTGGGGTAGCTTTATCTTGCCTCACAGGTGTTTTATCTGTCAGTAGGAGGGTCACATCTCAACGGAATGCAAAAAGAGGCACGATAAACCGTTGGAGCAGAATCAGCCTAAACAGAATGTGCAGCAAGGTAAGCTGTTTGCTACTAATAAGGCAGAGGCTGAGGCAGCAGGCAATGTGGTAACAGGTACATTATCTCTTTTGGGTCATAGTGTCTTTGTTTTGTTTGATTCTGGAGCTAGTCATTCGTTTATATCTGCTACTTTTGTTGAGCATGCTCGTATAGACACTTTTCCATTAAAGTTTGTACTGTCTGTTTCTACTCCGTTTGGTTTGACTGTGAATGTGAATAGGAAAGTAGAAACTGATGATTTGTGCATATTTGGAGAGTATGTGCTTGTTTCTTTGACTGTTTTGCCTATGGATGACTTTGATTTGATACTTGGTATGGATTGGTTAAAAGCCAACTTTGCTGTGATAGACTGTCATAGGAGGGAAGTAAAGTTTAAGGGTCCTAGTGGGACTGAGTTGAAGTTTAGGGGATCTAACAGAAAGGTTGCACCTGTAGTCATTTCTGTTTTGCAAGCTCAGAAATTGATAGAGGAAGGGGCTTGGGCATATTTAGCTAATGTGGTAGATACCACTGTGAAAGAAATCTGTATTGAGTCTGTGCCGGTAGTGAGTGAATTTACTGATGTTTTCCCTGATGAATTGCCTGGTTTACCTCCCGTTAGCCAGTTAGACTTTCAGATAGATGTCATGCCTGGCACTGATCCGTTGTCAAAAGCACCCTATAGGATGGCCTCAGCTGAGTTGAAAGAGTTGAAAACTCAGTTACAGGAGTTATTAGACTTGGGTTTTATCCGTCCCAGTGTGTCACCTTGGGGAGCCCCAGTTTTGTTTGTTAAGAAGAAGGATGGTACCATGAGACTGTGTATAGATTACCGAGAGCTAAATAAGGTGACCATCAAGAACAAGTATCCTTTGCCTAGGATAGAGGATCTGTTTGACCAGCTTAAGGGTGCAACAGTGTTCTCAAAGATTGACCTTCGATCAGGTTATCATCAATTGAGGATAAGGAATGAGGATATACCAAAGACAGCTTTTTGAACTAGATATGGTCATTTCGAGTTCGTTGTGATGTCTTTTGGGTTGACTAATGCTCCCGCTGCCTTTATGGATTTGATGCACACAGTTTTTCAAAAGTATTTGGATACCTTCGTGATAGTATTCATAGACGATATCCTGGTGTATTCCAAAACTAGGGAGTTACATGATGAGCATCTGAGGATTGTGTTAGCCACTTTGAAATCTGAGAAACTTTATGCCAAGTTCAGTAAGTGTGAGTTCTGGTTGGATAAAGTTGCCTTTTTGGGACATGTTGTGTCGAGTAGTGGAATATCAGTAGATCCTTCTAAGATTGAAGCTGTTAGTAGTTGGCCCCGACCTACCAGTGTGACTAAGATTACAAGTTTCCTAGGTTTAGCCGGTTATTACCGAAGGTTTGTGCAAGACTTTGCAAGGATTGCCTCACCTATGACCAAGCTCACCAGGAAAGGTGTGCCTTATATTTGGGACGATGAGTGTGAGCAGAGTTTCAAGGAACTTAAGAAGAGGTTAGTTTCAGCTCCAGTTTTGATAACTCCGGATGATTTTGGGGGTTTAACTATTTATAGTGATGCCTCGAAGAAAGGGTTGGGTTGTGTGTTAATGCAACATGGTAAAGTAGTAGCCTATGCTTCTAGACAGCTTAAGGAGCATGAGAAGAAATACCCTACCCATGATTTGGAGTTAGCTGCTGTGATTCATGCCCTAAAGATAAGGAGACATTATCTCTATGGAGAGAAGATCCTTATCTTTACTGATCACAAAAGCTTGAAGTACTTCTTTACTCAGATGAAGTTAAACATGAGACAGCGTAGATGACTAGAGTTAGTCAAAGACTACGATTGTGACATCCAGTACACCCAGGTAAAGCCAATGTAGTGGCTGATGCCTTGAGTAGGAAGTTAGCTCATAGTGCAGCTTTGCTTGTGAGACATCCGACACTTCAGTGGGAGATGGATAGAGTTGAGATTGAGGTACTTACTTCTGAGATGACTGTTAGCATGGCCAGGTTGACTGTGACACCTTTGTTGAGACAGAGGATTATTGAGGCACAAAAAACTGATAGTAGTCTTCGGGGTTATGTACTTGATGTTAAAACTGGGTTGCCTGGGTACTTTGCATATGCTTCATATGGTGGATTGACTTATAAGGGTCGTTTGTGTGTACCTGATGTTGAGAGTTTGAAAGGGGAAGTATTGACAGAAGCGCATAGTTCGATGTTTTCAGTACATCCTGGTAGCACCAAAATGTATAATGACCTTAAAATGCATTATTGGTGCCCTAGAATGAAAAAGGATGTGACGGAGTTTGTTATTAGGTGCCTAATATGCCAACAGATGAAAGCCGAGAAAATGTCCATATGGTCACTTGAAACCATTAAGTGTACCAGAATGGAAATGGGAAGACATAGCCATGGATTTTGTGTGTGGTTTGCCAAGAACACAAAAAGGCTATACAGTGATATGGGTCATTGTTGATAGATTGACCAAGTCTGCTCACTTTTTACCTGGGAAATCGACTTACTCAGTAGAGAGTTGGGCAAAGTTGTATTTGAAGGAAATTGTGAGACTTCATTGGGTGCCAGTGACTATTATGTCTGATCGGGACACAAGATTTGTGTCCAAGTTTTGGAAGAGTCTTCATAGTGCCATGGGTACTAAGCTACTTTTTAGTACAGCTTTTCATCCTCAGACTGATGGATAGACTGAGAGGGTGAACCAGATATTGGAGGATATGCTCCGAGCCTGTGTATTTAATTTTGGTGGTAGTTGGGATGAACAGTTATACTTGGTAGAGTTTTCTTACAACAATAGTTTCCAAGCTATAATAGAAATGGCTCCTTTCGAATCACTTTATGGAAGAAAGTGCAGGTCTCCAGTTCATTGGGATGAAGTTGGGGAGAGAAAGTTATTGGGACCAGAACTTGTGCAAATGACTAATGCCTCAGTTGAGTTGATCAGAGAAAGAATGAAAACAGCCCAAAGCAGATAGAAAAGCTACGCAGATGTGAGGAGGACCGATCTCGAGTTTTCTGTTGGAGATCATGTGTTTCTAAAGATAGCTCCGATGAAAGGGGTTATGAGATTTGGAAGGAAAGGAAAACTGAGTCCGAGGTTCATTGGGCCTTTTGAGGTGTTGGAGAGAATTGGATCTTTGGCTTACAGATTAGCCCTCCCACCAGCTTTGTCAGGGGTACACAATGTATTCCATGTCTCGATGTTGAAGAAATACATTGCCGATCCGTCTCATGTGATAGATTATGAGCCAGTTCAACTGAACGCCGATTTGTCATTTGAGGAGCAACCAGTTGAAATCTTGGCTAAGGAGCAAAAGATTCTGAGGAACAAGACCATTAATTTGGTTAAGGTTCTGTGGAGGAATCAAACACATGAAGAAGCCACTTGGGAACGAGAGGATGAAATGCGCGAGTTGTATCCCCCACCTTTTTTATGAGCAGTAGCACTTTTCGGGGACGAAAAGCTTTGTTAGGTGGGTGGATTGTGATGACCCGTTCCCGGTAAGTAATATTTAAATAAATAATTTATTTATTTAAATATGTGGGATTGTTTTATTATGTTTGAAGAGGAAGTGGTGTTTATAATTTTAATTCTTTTTAAAGGAATTAAATAAAGGATATTGTTTTAAAAAAAATAAAAAATAAATAAAGAAAAGGGGTGAAGTGGCGTGGGAGGAAGAGAAAAAAAAAAGAGCCATCTATTTTCATCTGAGGAACGTGAAAGGCAGAGAAGGGAGGAAAAAGGGTAGGTTTCAATTCTTCCTCATCTTTTCTTCTTGATCCAATGTGAAATTGTAGATCAATTTGATTTTTCTCATTCTTGTTAGGTTTGGTTCTTGGTGATTGTCTTTTTGAAGGAGATTGATCAAGATTGGGAGATACCTCTTCAAGTTAGGGTTCAAAGGTATTATTTCTCTTGACTTTAAATTTTGAATCTCTAGTTTCCAAGAGAAATTCCTTGATAAACTTGATGAAAACCCAAAGCCAATCTCTAAATTTCATCTATTCTCCAATCATCTTCAAACCCTAGAAACCTTAACTTATGAATTTCTTGGACAACCCTTCTTCCCAATCCTAGATCTTAAAAGAACCAATACCGGAACCAAAAATGGAACCAAAATGGATCGCCCCTATGGGCCCCTGGCCCCTATGGGCGATTCTTGGCGACGACGAAAGGCGACCTTTTGGGGCTGCTCTTGTCTGTCATTTGTGCCGTCTCGCCGCTCCGTTTAGACCCCCTTTTTGGTAGTTTATGTTTAGGTAATTTTAGCAAGGGTTTTGATTTTTGTTGGGTCACTTTTCAGGTGCTTGAAACCTTTGGAAAAGGATGACCGACTTGTGATTTAATTATTTTAGCTTTAAAGGTGAGAATTTAGTTAATCTTTGATCAATGGCATGTTTAATTTTCTGTTTCTTTATAAGTATGACTGTTTCTGAGTTGTGTGATTGGAGTAATATTTTGGTGTGATGTATTAAGCATGATTTGATTGAACGTATGAATCTTTGAATTGGAATTAAGGAAATTAAGAATTAAATGGCATGCATGCTTTTGGATGTTATAAATTGATGCTACTATTGGATTATCTAGTTGATTGATTTTAAAGTGATGATTATAAGATTTCTAGCCTCTTTTTGGATGTTTTAAGGCTTAGAAAAGCTGCTGGAATTTGATGTAATTGTAGTAGGATCATTAGAGCCTTAAGTGGAGATTAGTCCAGTCGAACACCTTTTCTTGGGAGTTTAGGTGGGGGATTATTTTTGGAGGAATCCTAAGTGAGCCTGAATGACTTAGGGGCTGTTCTTAAGTTCTTTGAGCTGCTGGAAAATTTTATAAAATTCCCTTATCGGTTGGCGCCGAAAAAAAAGCAAAACCGCACTAGTTAAGCTAGTTTGGATTTTTAGAGTGGGTTTTCTTTGGGGAACCTTCCCGTGAGTTGTGGATCTATTATTTGGTGATTTTAAACCAAATTAATGCTGAAAACTTGGTTAATTTCCAGAAATTAGAATTTTTAAGAATTAGCCTGTTTTAGGTCAGTTTTAGGTCAGTTTTAGGTGGAATTGGATTTCCAAACTATAAACTGGACCTAAATTTTGTCATGCATTCTGGTAGTGATGCATTTATATAAAACACATTATTTCGATGCCTCAGATAATGTGGTTGTAGGTTCTCATTAAGTAGGGCCATACTTAATGAAGAATAAACCGTTAAGGGGTGAATTAGAGTTGTGCACAACTTAATTACACTTAGCGGGGTAGGTTCATCCCATTTGATCAATGGGAGAGAATAAACTTGTAGGTTCGCTTGTGAGTCTTGCAAACTCATAAGAAGAATAACTCAAAAGTCGAATCGTGGTGACACGGGTTCAATACTTTGAGTGTACGGCTCACTTTAATTGCGAACAAAGTGGAGCTAAGGCATTGGGTAATAAAATTTAAAAGGATGAGATTTTCTCTAGAGTTGAGATTATGCCTTGGAAGTTGTGAGGTTGATTACGGACTTAAGGAATTTAGAAAGTTTCTCATTCTTGAATTAACTTTATTCTCATTGGGCGTAGCCTCATAATGCTACAATGTTTTTTTTTTCAGGTAATAAAAAGAAGAAAACTGGCAAATGATGGGGTTGTGGATGGTGACTGGTTGGGCTTGGATTTATAAGCCGACTATTTTATTTTGTTCGTGTTAGTGGATTATTGGGATTTTATTTTTATTTGTTATGTTGATTTTCATGTTTATTTTATTTCAAAACTTTGAATAATTGATTTGAACTGTTTTGTTTTAAACTGAACTCAAATAAACCATATTTTTGGATTTATGGAAATTTTTCTATGAACGGAATAAAGTTTTATTTAGTTTTGACTCTAAATGAAAAGTATTGAATTTTTGAGTTGTTGTAAATTAAGTTTCCGCTGCATGTAGTCAATTTCCATGTTTTGGGAATTTGGGTTGTTACAAAATCTCTTTGACTTAAAAAAAATAGTTACAAAGGCTTTAAAAACAAATTCATAAAATGGAGAGACTAGTCACTTAAAATTTGGGTTTGGCCCATTGGGCTTGAGCTTATCCATATCAACTTGAACTCTCAAATTCATTATCTTGTTTATGATCTTTTATTTTTAGGTTGTAGCTTAAAATTTGGAGAATTTGCCTATAATGACACTTTTATTAGGGTTAATGTCTTAAATAGCTTAAATTTTAAAAAATCCCCTAAATGACTTTTTTTTCTAATATAACAAAATTAATTATTTCCTTAAATTTACAAAAATGTCACTCATTTATTAATTCACTAAATTTGTTCTCTTATTCACTAATTAGTGAATTAAAATCTGAACTTTATTAATTCACTAAATTTTCCACCTTAGTCAATAATTTAGTGAATTAAAATTTGAGTTTTATTAATTCAATTATTTTTCCCCCTTCATCAATAATTTATTAAATTAAATTACTATATATAATTGAGATACCTCATTTTGATATTAATTCCATAAGTTATTGAAGTTAATAAATTAGTGAATAGCGGTTTTGGTTTTGCCCATAAAAAAAACATAAAATCTCAAAGCTTTCTGCAAATAAAAATCACATTCATTTACATTAATATGCAACATCAACAACCAATATTAGTGACTATAAATTTGAAATACAAAATAATATTTTCATGTAGTTGTAAGATAGTATCAAGATTTTAATTCAATAATTTATTGAACTCAACGTAATAAATAATTGAATTGTAAATCTCAACAGCAAGATCAATTTACACCTATATACATCATCAACAATTCATTAAAATTTATAACAAACACAAAAAAGAATTAAAAAAATGGCATCTTTATCTGTCGACTCTCGTTAGGCCTTTCTTCACATTTTTTTTCTTCCTTGCCTTCTTCTCCAATTCACATATACCTTAGCACACGTAAAGCAACAGTGTAAAATAAAAAGCTTAATGAATTATGTTGCAAAATAAAACGAAGAAGTTTAATTCAATAATTTAGTGAACAATAGGTTATAAATTATTGAATTGTACAGCGAAAAACTAAATTGACACAAAAAAGGGATTTAGGATGAAAAACTATTTTAAAAACTAAAATGACAGCGTTTACAAACTTTATGAAGAAATTTTATTCAATAACTTAGTGAACAATACGGTATAAATTATTGAATTGTACAACGAAAAACAAAATTGACACAAAAAAGGGATTTAGGATGAAAAACTATTTTTAAAACTAAAATGACAGAATTTACAAACTTTATGAAGAAATTTTATTCAATAACTTAGTGAACAACACGGTATAAAACTAAGAGCTTATGGTGGTGTCCCCCATGATGCAGAAATAATACCATTTTCATCTTTTTTTTAACACATCGACCATCTGAAATTTGGGGGATATAAAAATTGTCATTCAAGCCATTTCAAGTAAGAGATTGACGGAAAATCTTACCTTGAGTATAATTTTATTCACTAAATTATCCCCTTTAATTCACTAAATTATCCCCTTTAATTCACTAAATTATTTCATCTACTGCTACCTTTGAAGCATCGAGCATTACAATTCGAAGATACTATGGCCCAAATCTTGCGAACCTTGCGATTTCAAAGCCTCTGTTCGAGTTCACGTTGAAACTCCACCATTCAAAATTAACATATTCAATCGTTGAAATCCCATGAATTAAAATCTTGATACTATATTACACTTGCATGAAAATATTGTTTTGTATTTCAAGTTTATAATCACTAATATTAGTGGTTGACGTTGCATACTAGTGTAAATGAATGTAATTTTTATTTGCAGAAAGTTTTGAGATTTTATGTTTTTTTATGGGCAAAATCAAAACCGCTATTCAATAATTTATTAACTTCAATAACTTTTGGAATTAAAATCAATATAAGGCATCTCAATTATATGTAGTAATTTAATTTAATAAGTTATTGATGAAGGGGCAAATTTTATTGAATTAATAAAACTAAAATTTTAATTCACTAAATTATTGACTAAAAGGGAAAATTTAGTGAATTAATAAAGTTCAGATTTTAATTCACTAATTAGTGAATAAGAGAACAAATTTAGTGTAACGTCCCGTTATTTTGTGATAAAAAAAAAAACTTTTATTTATTTTATTTTTATTTGAGTAATTAAAATTCATTTATTTATTATTAAATTAGAATTTAGTAATTTATTTCATTTTAATTCCTTTTAATTGCTTTATTTATTTAAATACGTTTTAATGGTATTAATAATTATTAACGGGCCAATTAATAATTATTAATCACCATTGGGATAGTTTGAGATGTTCGGGATTCGTTTTTAAGCCAAAAGTCATAAAAGGGCAAAGTTGTAATTACCCAATTTGCAAAATATCTAAAATTACTATTGGCCTTCTTCTTTAAATGAGCTCTTTGATAAAAAAGTTGACCAAACTCATTCATATTTCCTCCCTTTAAGCTTTGAGCTTCAAAGGCCAAAGAAAGAATTTTTTCTTTCGTTCGTTTCTTGTTGGTCTGATGTTGATTCGGGTCCATTGGAAAGGTATCGATCCTATGATCCTTTTCCACCTAGCCATCGTCCTTTTCTTGAGATCCTAGGAGTTCTCGATGAAGAAACTCTTCAAACCCTAAGCTCCAAATAGTGTTTTAATGGAGTTTTACTTGTTTTCTTTCGATTTCTTGCCCAGTGAAACTCAAGTGTTTGTCAATTCGAAGTAGTTTTAAGTGTTTTTGGAAACTATTCCATGACCCTAAAACCGAGTTTAATTATAACCCTTTCCGTTTGAAATTTACCCTTTTGGGATTGAAAATGGGTTAGAAATTAATGAATGAATGTTTATTAAATTCAATTGGAGAAGGGATTAATGTTCGAAAACCCTATTTATCGATACCCATTGAAATCGGGATTATCGAATTTGCTTAAAACCAACTCAAAATGTATTTATATTGCCAAAAGGCTATAGAAACCAAACCTGAGACCCAATTTTGATGATAGGGCAGGGGTCTTGGGGTTTTTAAGTTTTGTTGGGTTTTTGTTTCTTTATATGTTTAGTAGTTGTTTGATCGATAGTTGGTAAAGTTATTGATTGTATGATATAATTCGTTTGTAGGTGTTTTAAACGGTGGGTTGATTGCTCTTTCGGTGTTTAGGAGCAAAGTCTTCACTTTATTAAGGTGAGAATGATTAGTATGTAAAGTAACTATAGAAAGAAAATGAGTGTATTGGTTTGAAGAGTTTGAAACTAAGATTAGAATCCGAATCTAAGATTAGAGGGTTGTGAGTTAGTGCCCTTAGGATTAGAAGTTAATCCTTCAAGTGAGAACTTAGAAGTTCTCAAGAAAGACTTGAATCTTAGAAGATTCTAAGTTAGATTCGTTACGAAACTAAGGTTGGATCATTGGAAGTTAAGAATCCAACTTGTAATTAGAACGATTAATAGAACCTCGATTTATTGAAAGTTTAGAATCCTGGAAGGTATAGTTAATCGTTTAAGTAACGATTGTACTTTTATTATTGATATTGGAGTTCGATCGACATATCGTTCATCCGAGGATACAATCTATTTCTTTCTTTTTACTTAATGTCATTTACTTTATGTATTTTACTTTATGTTTATTTCAATTACTTTATTATTCGCACTCTATTTTATTTACTTTGTAAGTAATTGGAGCATATCATTGCATGTCCGCACCTTGACATATTGCACCAGGACATCTCGCAAAAAAGATGTAAGGTAATGTTGGAGCCTATGGGTATTATCCGCATTTCCTTCGGGAAAAAAAGAATGAAAAATGAGAAAAAAAAGACAATGAGCTGTTGGAGCCTACGGGTGTTATTCCACATTTCCTGTTCAAAAAAGAATGAAAATGAGAAAGAAAAAAAGTACAGACGTTGGACCCCTTCGGGATTGTCCGCATTTCCTTCTTCATTAATTTCATGCATATGATTGATGAAAATATATATATATATCCTGGATAGAGGATCAAGATGTTATATTGTTATGAGAGGTTATTTACTTTTCCTGTTTATGTCAAAACAAGATTTTGGATGAGATTAAGACTACGGGAGTTAGTAGTATCATCTTTTAGAGAATGTAAAAATGAATTCACCTAGAGTTTGGATGACTTTAGTAGTGTTTTGTGTCAGTTAATTGGACACAAATCGAAATGCGAGTTTGAGGTCTATCTTTACTTTTTATACTATTTATTCTCACTGGGCTTAGTTTGTTAGCTCATGATATTACAACCAATTTCAGGTAATGCCTTGGCTAGAGGTCGAGGAGGAGGAGGTGGTGCTGCGTGATCGAGGGATGCTGACCTCGAGATGGACTAATGGTTTTTGTAAAGTTTATGTCTTATTTGATAAACTTTAAGGAATTGTATTTTGTATTTGGCTCCTAAGAGCCTAATGTTGATGTTTTATGATATTATATATTTGAACTCCTGATTTGGACTTAAAGTCCATGATATTTTGTTAGATTTGAAAATTAGGATGTAAACAGGTTTTCGGTATGCCAATTTTCAAACAAAACCACGCCAATTTTTCGTAAATTAAAAGACTTCCGCTGTTTTCTCTGATTTTAATTTATTTAAAAGTGACGGGTCATCACATTTAGTGAATTAATAATGTTCAGATTTTAATTCACTAATTAGTGAATAAGAGAACAAATTTAGTGAATTAGTAAATGAGTGGCATTTTTATAAATTTAATGAAATAATTAATTAAGTTATATTAGAAAAAATGTCATTTGGGGAATAATGAAAATGGGGTGCTATATGGGGAATTAGTTTTATAAAACATGTCATTTGAGTCCATGCCCCTAAAATTTGTAATGGTAGGCTTTTTGGGATTCTATATTTAGAGAATATTAGTTTTTATAATTACTAGTTTTTTAACACGTGCGCTGCACGTATTAATATTATTTGTATTTTATTTTTTAATATTTGATTGAACACATATTTTTTGTATAAGTTTCTTCCATCTCTTTTTAATTTTTAATTTTATATTGATTGAGGATTAGTGTGTGTTTATAGTACTATATCATTTTGATCATCCATTCTTTTTTAAACGATTTTAAACTTTTATTAAGAACATAAGGGCTCTAATTAAATAGATGAAGATAAAATCATTGGAATGAGAAAAAAAAAAAAAATCGATAATGAAAATGAAGAAATTCTCAAAAGGATTTGTGTGGGAAAACTCAAGAAAGCAAGTGATTTATAACTTGGACAAATTATAATCGTTAGAAAATACTTATGTTATATAATCGCCATATTAATTATAAGCTATATTTTATTATTCTATAATGGATTTATCAAGGTAATTTTTCACCTCTCAAAGAATATTTATTAATTACTATAGTTAATTTAATTTTTTTTATGTTAATCCAAAAGAGTCTTTTTAAATTTTATTGATTAATTTTTTAATATTTACTTAAAAATATGTATGATACTTTTTTTTAATATTTATTATGATATTTATTATAATTGTAATCATTTATTAATATATATGATATTTATTTTTGTTTTTTTTTAATATTTAGAATGATATTTTTATAATTTATTATTTAGCATAAATAGATATTTAATATTTAAATTGAGGAATAATGGTAGTTTAGATATTTATTAATAGTGGGCGATTTTAAACTTTTATTAAGGACATAAGGGAAAAACAAAGTTTTTTTTTTCGGTAATGAAAATAAAGAAATTCTCAAAAGGATTTGTGTGGGGAAACTCAAGAAAGCAAGTGATTTATAAGTTGGACAAATTATAATCGTTAGAAAATAAATATGTTATATAATCTCAATATTAATTATGAACTGTATTTTATTATTCTAGAATGGATGTATCAAGGTAGTTTTTCACATCTCAAAGAATATTTATTAATTTTTATAGTTAATTTAATTTCTTTTTTTTAATGATAATCCATAAGAGTCTTTTTAAATATTATTGATTAATTTTTTTATGTTTAATTAAAAATATGTATGCTAATTGTTTTTAATATTTATTATGATACTTATTATAATTGTAATAATTTATTAATATGTATGGTATTTATTTTTCTTTTTTTAATATTTAGAATGATATTTATTATAATTTTGATCATTTATTATTTAGCATAAATTGATATTTAATATTTAAATTGAGGAATAGTGGTAGTCTAGATATTTACTAATAGTGGGTGTATTAGTGTCCATGTGACGACCCGATTATTTTTAAATAATTTAAATTAGAAAACACAGCAGAAGTCTTTATATTTTAAGAAAATTGGCGTGATTATGTTTGAAAATTGGCTAGCCAAAACCTGTTTACATCTTAAATTCAAAAATCTAAAACACAAGGAACTTCAAGTTCCTAATCAGGAGTTCAAAAAGATGATTATCATAAAAATAAAGACAATGAGCTCTTATGAGCTAAATACAAATTTTCATAACATAAGATTCAAATTAACAAAATGAGACCATGGTCCTTTAAAAGAATATCTAGTCCATCACCGTGTCATCATCCTCTGGATCAAGCGCGCACTGCCTCCTCTTCCCACGACCCCAAACATTACCTGAAATGTTTGTAATATCATGAGCTAACAACTAAGCCCAGGAGAATAATAAGAATAAAAAGTAAAGATAGACCTCAAACCCGTATTCCGATTTGTGTCCAATCAATCTGACACAATCAATCCTAAAGTTCTCCAAACTTTAGGTAATTCCATTCTATAATATCCAAAGGATGATACTACTAACACACGTAGTCTCATTCTCATCCATTTACTTGTTACGACATAAATAAGAAAAATAAATATACTTTGCATAAAATAAAACATCTCGATTCTCTATTTCATCGATCATAAGCATGAATGCATGAGCACATCCCGTAAGATTCGCATACGCTCTTAGGCATGAAGAAGGTAACGTGGTCTATCCCGTAGGATCCATCGTTCTCCCTTCTTTTCTTTCTCACTTTCTCTTCTTTTTCTATGAAGCTAATGTGGTCTATCCCGTAGGATCCATCATTCTTCCATTCATATCTTTCTCACTTTCTCTTCTTTTTCTATGAAGGTAATGTGGTCTATCCCGTAGGATCCATCATTCTCCCATTCATATCTTTCTCGTTCTCACTTTTTTTCCATGATGCGAGATGTTATGATGCAATATGATATGTTTTGGTGTAAATAAATAAAGTGCAGAATTAAAGTAGCCGATACAAACATAAAGTAAAAGGCATAAAGTAAAGGACATAAAGTAAATAAATAGGAAACTCCGAAAGAACGATACATAAATCGAACTCCACTACAATAATAAAAGTAAAACCTATCTTAAACGATTAACTTATACCTTCCAGGATTCTAAACTTCCAATATAATTCGAGGTTCTATTAATCATTCTAAAATACAAGCTTGGATCTTTTAACCTCCAATGATCCATCCTAAGCTTCGAAACGAATCTAATTTAGAATTTTCTAAGATTCAATGCTTTCTTCGAGAACTTCTAAGTTCTCACTTAAAGGATTAACTTCTAATCCTAAGGGCACTAACTCACTTCCCTCTAATCTTAGATTCGAATTCTAGTCTTAGTTTCCAATTCTACAAATCATTATACTTATTCGTTTTCTAAAATTACTTTAAATCCTAACTATTCTCACCTTAGCCAAAAAAATAGCTTTGCTCCAAGTTTCCGAAAGCACAATCAAACAACGATCCGAAACACCTACAATTAATTACATCTAACAATTAATAAATAAACATACATCGATCAATTAACATCTAAAAGCTCAAAACAACGAACAACGCCATAAACCCCACTATGAGGCTCTCGGCCCCCCCATGAAAAGTGGGTCTCGAGTTTGGTTTTCCGGCTTTTAGGTACTTTAGAGGTGTTTCGAGTTGGTTTCATACAAATTCGATATTCCCGATTTCAATGGGTATCTATAATTATGGTTTTTGAACATCATGCCATTTCCCGAATCGAATTTAAATAAACAATAATTCATTAATAAATAACCCATAATCAAACCCAAAAAGGTAAATTTCAAATGGGAAGGGTTTCGACTGAAACTCGATTTTAGGGTTAAGGGAAACTTTCCAAAATCGGTAAAAACAACTCCCGTAGTATCAAACACCGAGTTTCACAACAAGAAATCGAAAGAAAACAAAGAAAACTCCATTAAAACACTATTTGGAGCTTAGGGTTTCAAGAAAAACTTACCGAGAACTCCTTGGATCTCGAGAGAAACGCACGATGGTTAGGTGGAAAAGGATCCTAGACTCGAGGGCTTTCCGATACAACCGAAATCGAGCCGATCCACCGAGAAACGAGCAAAACCCGAATTTTTCTCCCCCCCCCTCCATTCTTGCCCACGGTTTGGAGGTGAAAAATATGAAGCAAATGGTCAAAATTTGGTCAATGGCAATTTAAAGAAGAATATGAATAGTGTTTTGGATATTTTTAAGAAATTGGAAATGACGGTTGCGTCCTTTTATGACTTTTGACTTCTAAGTCGAAACCCGATGCTCTTAAATTAATCTAAAGGTGATTAATAATTATTAATTGGCCTATTAATAATTATTAATGTCACCGAAGCGAATTTAAAAGTATTAAAACGATTAAAAAGAATTTCGGGCAAAATTAACTACTAAAATCGAAATTACAAAATCATAATTAAACTAAATACTTGAATTGAAATAAATAAATAAACAATATTAAATAAAAAAATCACTTCAAAATAACGGGACGTTACAGTCCAAAAAAAATTTCTCCCATTAGCACACTTTTTAAGTAGTAATAGTAATAGATAGATAATAGAATTGTATTTTATTATTCTAGAATGGATGTATCAAGGTAGTTTTTCACATCTCAAATAATATTTATTAATTTTTAGAGTCAATTTAATATTTTTTATGATAATCCATAAGAGTCTTTTCAAATATTATTGATTACTTTTTTTATGTTTAATTAAAAATATGCATGATAATTTTTTTTAATATTTATTATAAATGTAATCATTTATTAATATATATATATATATATATATATATATATATATATATATTTTTTTAATATTTAGAATGATATTTATTATAATTTTGATCGCTTATTATTTAGCATAAATTGATATTTAATATTTAAATTGAGTAATAATGGTAGTTTAGACATTTACTAATAGTGAGGGCATTAGTGTCCAAAAAAAGTTTCTCCCATTACCACACTTTTTAAGTAGTAATAGATAATAGCTAATAGATTAAGGTAAATCACTGTTTATTTTTATAATTTATTGAATATAGATATTAATTGGAACTTTTTTTTTCCTTTTTGTAATTTCATAGCACTTTATGTGGTATATATATATATATATATAGGGAAGGGAGTAAATACCTAACCATTAAGGGGCCATTTGGTTGGAGGTTTTGGGCATGAGGATGGGTTTACTTTTGTATTTCCTTGTTTGGTTTAAGTTTTGCATCCTTGAGTATGGGAATGGGATATTTCTTGGTTTCTTGTATTCTCATGAACAAGAGTTTTCTATACCCTTCCAAATGTTTAGGTTTTGTAGGAAATCAAGGATTAAACATTTTATGATTATTTTTCATTTCTCTTTTTATACATATTATTTTATTCAATATATAATTATTTATTTAATTAAAATTAATTAGTTATAATTATTATTTCATCATACTTAATTGATTTACCCTAATTTTTTTTCTTTTGTATATAATTATTTAATTTTTATTATAAATAATTATAATTAGAAATTTATTAATAATTATAATTCAGTGGGATGCTCTCTGTGTGAATTTCCATACTTTATTTTCATTTTCCTTTGTTTACTTTATTTTTATTTTCCTTTGTTTTGGGTTGAAGAACCGAGTCCAAACTGTAATATTTTGTGACCCAAATGACGATTATTAGCGGTTTAATAATAATTAACGATTATATCCATTTAGCTATTGGTCAAAGGACACGTCTCTTTAAAGTGTCCATTGATACTAAAATGAAAGGTAATGACTCTTTAAATGCTTAAGTCTTTTGATGGAAAAGACATAACCATTCATTGTGACCATTGCCTATTTGTTAATAGACATGACTTTTGGTCTCTATAAATATGAGTCTTGGTCCTCTCTCAACCCAAACCAAGATTAACCTTATTATTGTGTACGTGCTCCATCGATCTGTTGTCCAATTATAATGGGTGATAAAGAGAGAAACTCGGACTCATCTACACCGATATTGTCTACTGCATTTGTCGATTTTACTATGAAGAACGGTATGTTCAATTTATGTTATTGTGAAAATCATGATTTTCAAAACATCATGGGATTTATCATTTTCATGTTCTTAAATTAAAGTATTACACAAATTCCTTTGACCTTGTTACCCATCAATAAAGACCACCTAAAAAGTACCTGAATTGAACCCGGATCGTCCCTAAATTTCCCAAAAGCCGAAAAAATGCCCCTCTTCAAAACAGCACCTATTTTGCAGTGATTTCAAGGGGCCTCGTGTTGTGTTTGCCATTCTACTTATTTAAGTAATGTTTGGTCCGTGTTTGGTTGAATTAATGTGTGTTAGGTGCAATTGAAATGTAGGTTTTGATACTCGCTTGATCGATCGATCCTCCAGTGCATAAGGACTTTCTTCGCATGCTAAGGTGAGTTTAAAGTGGTTGTGTGTGGTTTAATGCACAGGTTGCGTGACAATATTGTTTGATTGAGTTTAAGAGAGTATGTTGAATTTGGGATCCTAAATGGATATTGGTTGGTGAGTTGGATTTTGGATCTGAGAGTGGGTGTTTTATGTTTGCTAATGCCTTGGAGTTGTAGTTAGAATTTCCGGAATGGGAATTAAGATTATGACTTCATTTAGTGGTTTCGAGATGATTTGGAGGTGTTCTGAGTAGTTTTTTTTTAAGAGGAAGGTTTCATAAGGGGTCTTGGGAAAAGTAAAGTATCATGGTGGGACTTAGAGGATTGTTTGTGAGATCTAAGAGTTGTGCTATGCCATTAGTGGTACAAAGTTAATTCCGTTTACAAATATTACTTTATGTTTACTATGAGAAATTACCTATTTCATAGAATTGGTAATGGTAGCCTTTTAATTGTCCCTGCGCGTATACTTTACCTTATGTAACAATCGCGGGTTGAGGAACAATAGTGGTGATACTATGGTTTGAGAATCATAAATTGAGAAATTATAAATATACTCGGATTCTTTAGATGGAGTGCATGAGACACATAAATGAGAAATTGTAAATGTACTCGGATTCTTTAGATGGAGTACATGAGACACATAAATGAGAAATTGTAAACGTACCAGGATTCTTTAGATGGAGTACATGAGACACATAAATGAGAAATTGTAAACGTACCAGGATTCTTTAGATGGAGTACATGAGATACATAAATGAGAGAATTGTAAACGTACTCGGATTCTTTAGATGGAATACATGAGACACATAAATGAGAGAATTCTAAATATACTCGGATTCTTTAGATGAAGTACATGAGACACATAAATGAGAAATTGTAAACGTACTCGGATTCTTTAGATGGAGTACACGAGACACATAAATGAGAAATTGTAAATGTACTCCGATTCTTTAGATGGAGTACATGAGACACATAAATGAGAGAATTGTAAACGTACTCGGATTCTTTAGATGGAGTACACGAGACACATAAATGAGAAATTGTAAATGTACTCCGATTCTTTAGATGGAGTACATGTGTAACGACCCGCTTTCCGTTAAATTCTTTAAATTCAAATGCACAGCGGAAGACTCAATTCTTAAAGAAAAACGGCATGGGTTCGTTTAAAAATCGAATAACCAAAACCTGTTTACAACCCAAATTTCCAGAGAAAGCTATAAATCGGGAATGCGCATTCTAAAAGACAATTTAATCATAAAACATCGAAATACTTATACAAACACCCTCGCGGGCTCAAAAGACATAAGTATGGAAAAAGTATATGATTACAAGCATTTTACTAATGCTTATCAAAAGTGTTTTTAACATTGTCCATTACACCACCTCGACCAGTCAAGCGACACCATTTCCTCTCCCACGCTTCTTAGGACGGGGTTTACCTGAAAATAATGTGGTGTAGCACCATTAGCAAACAATGCTAGTGAGAGTAAAATGAAAGCAAGTAATCCTATGAACAAAATCTCATAACCGAAATCGTGTCCAAAGGCCTAAATGTTCATTACTACCCATATCCACACTTCCAATTTCCATATAAACATTCGATAGTCATATATTACCCGTATTCATCATTTGATACCATAAGATAGAAACAAAGACTTAAAGTAAAGTACAATCATTACTAAGTCTTACTACGCAATTCTAAGGAATATGTAAATCTAACATTATCTATCTTATTACCAAACAAGTTTCATCGTAACGTGCTATTGTATGGATCGAAATCAACATACCACGTACGGTCGTACCATATTACCATCATCGCACCATGATACGTATGGATCGAAATCAACATACTATCATGTGCCGTATCACGAATCATAGTACCATGGTACGTGCGGATCCGAATCCACGTACTACCATGTACCATATCTCAATCATCGGATATCGGACCTTCACCATATCGGATATCGGGAATTTCACCATATCGGATATCAGAATTTCACCATATAGGTATCGGGAATTTCACCATATGGTATCGGGAATTTCACCGTATAGATATCACGAATTTCACCGTATAGGTATCGGGAATTTCACCATATGGTATCGGAATTTCACCATATGGTATCGGAATTTCACCGTATGGATATCGGGAATTTCACCATATAGGTATCGGGAATTTCACCGTATAGATATCGGGAATTTCACCATATAGGTATCGGGAATTTCACCATATGGTATCGGGATTTCACCATATAGGTATCGGGAATTTCACCGTATAGATATCACGAATTTCACCGTATAGGTATCGGGAATTTCACCATATGGTATCAGGGAATTTCACCATATGGTATCAGGAATTTCACCATATAGATATCGGGAATTTCACCATATGATATCAGGAATTTCACCATTTCGCAACATGATACGTATGGATCAAAAATCAACATACTACCATGTGCGAAAACAGATGCTCAAGGTACCCACAATTCATCACACCATGATACATATGGACCAAAATCAACATACTACCATGTGTGAATCAATGTGCCTAAGGTCACCACAAATCATCTCACCATGATTACATATGGATCAAAATCACATACTATCACGTCGAAATCAATGTCCGTAGGTCTCCAATAAGTTAGCTAAACTCCAAAGAATTCTACTAAGTTAATTAGAAACCTAACTAACTAGATTACACGAGTTATCACTCAAGTGCAACTTCTAACTACTTTAACTTCCAAATCCAATCCAAATAACTTTCAAAACCATCAAAGTAACTTCCATTCCACTTTCATCTAACATCTCCAAATCACATTACCATACTTCCAAACCTCTTCGATGTTCTCTAATCATCGAACTAACCATAAATCCAAACTTTCCACACACACTTCCGAATCAAAGTCTCCAACCAAAACTTAATCCTAAGAAGTTATCTCCCTCTTAACATCGATAAACAATTACATAATGAAACTAAATTCATAAAACCACTAACTTTCACATTAAACTCACCTTAGCTTGAAGACAAGCTCCGAATAATCCGTAGTTGTGAATTCACGAACAATTCACAATCCTACAATCGAATTAATCCTAAACAACATTAATTAACCGAAAAACATTCAAACAACATCTAAACACATAAAACCACGAAAATCCCGGATTTTACCCTATAGGGGCTCTCGGCCAAGCTTTGGAAAAGGGGTTCGGGTTCGGTTTTCCGGCTTTTATGCATTTTAGAGGTGTTTCGGGTTGGTTTCGGATACTTTGGAGGTTTGCAATATCCGTGGGTAACCGTAAATTAGGGTTTTGCATATTAAACAATTTCCGAAAAATTAACTAAAAAGCAAAAACACAATAAACTTAACATTATAAACATAACCAAGTAAGGTAAAAATCATAAGGGACGGGTTTCCTACTCAAACTCGGTTTTTAGGGTTTAGGGAACTGCTAAAATTACTCACAACGGCTTTCCCGATTGAAATCATCAAGCTTTAATGAAAGAATTTGAAGATCCCAACTCAATTCCACCATTAAAACACTATTCACAACAAGAAAAAAGAAACTTCAACATACCTTTAAGCCTCGAGAAAACGAGCGAAAATGACGTACGGTAGGTTGGAAATGATCTACGGGACGAAGGCTTTCCGATGGATGTAGAATCGAGACGATCCACCGAGAAATAAAGAAAATCAAAATTTTGGGGTTGGGGTTTTGAGGTCACGGCCAAGAGGAGGGAGAAGGGGAAGAGTGATCCCATTTTGCTTAGTTGCTAAGTTTAAATAGATATTTAGGAAAATCGGGTAATTACGGTTTTGCCCTTCTTGACCTTTTTGCTTATAAAACGAAAACCGATGATCTTAAATAAATCTAAAGGTGATTAATAATTATTAATTGGCCTATTAATAATTATTAATGTCACCGAAACGAATTTAAAGTATTAAAACGATTTAAAAACAATTTCTGACATAATTAACTACTTAAATCAAAATTTCTTAATTTAAACTAATCTTAAAAGCTTTAATTTAAATAAATTAAATTAAATTAAATTAAAATAAAATAAAAATAAATAAAAATAAAAATAAAATAAAATAAAATAAAATAAAATAAAAATTTACCCCTAAAAGTAACGGGACGTTACAACATGAGACACATAAATGAGAGAATTGTAAACGTACTCGGATTCTTTAGATGGAGTACATGAGACACATAAACGAGAAATTGTAAATGCACTCAAATTCTTGTAGATGGAGTTGGAAACGATTTCCGATATGAAATTTGTTCATAGGATTACATGTCTCCATTTTACTCTCACTAGTATTTTTATGCTAATGTTGCTACACTTTAACTTTTTCAGGTACTCCTCGAGGGAGAGACAATGGTAGAGGTGGTGGTGTCGCGTGATCGTGGGACGATGGACTTGGATATGGTCTTTTGAGCATTCTAGGAATGCATGGATGATTGTCAACTTTGATCACTTTATTTTCATTATTTTGACTTAACTATGTATTTTGAGCTCGAAAGAGCATTTAACTGTTTTATGACTTTCACATCCATTTGGAAACTTAAACCATGTCGGAAATGCGCATTTCCATGTTTTATCGTCTTATATTGGATGGGAAAATGTACACCGGTTTTGCTTGTTCAAAATACATACGGTACCATGCCAAATTTTTGTAAAATCTAATATTCCGCTATTTAATTCTAATTAACATATTTAAGAAAAATTGGGTCATTACAAATGATTATCTCAATGATTAGCTTAATTAATCATAGCAGTATTTAACACTTTCAAATAACATACGTACACAATTTTTGTATCACCTCACTATTATTAAAATCTTGAATACTTTTTCTACACATAAGCCAACTAAGCCCAAACGTAACCCATTTAAAAAAACTGAATGAATTACTTTCATAAACAATTTTAATAGTTAGAAGTAACCTTGACCAGTCCTGCCCTAACTACTAATAAGGACACAGATGCCAAAGAAAATGAGGAATCAACCCTTTGATCATATCATTGGTCATATTGTTAGGGGAAAAAAATCTATCTTTGAATTTTGGGGATTTCTCCCTTTTCTTTTCAAAGACAATTGTCCCATTTTGCATCAAAGAAAAATGGATACCATACACATCCATTTCCAAAAAAAAAAATCATTTTTGAAAATTCCTCTTTTTCCTAAGTCAATATTACAAAAACATTGTCATGTAATAATAAAGAATATGATTTTATGCGTGTGATACTAGCTAACGTGTGTTGAATCGTTGATATCAATTTGAATATATTTTTTTTAATTATACTTTTTATGATTTTGATCTTGACTTTCTATAGACCTTTTTTTTATAATTATATTTGACCACCAATGTTTTCAATGACAAAAAAAAAAGGATAATATCTCTAAAAAAATTTGTTATACAAAATAAATTAGTTTTATTAGCGAAATCTTTCGTCAAAATTTGTAAAAATTAGTTTATTTTACAATGAACTAGCTATTTAATTTTGATTCTGAAAAAAGGCTTAGATTAAATTTCTAAACAACCAAATGAAAAAAAAAATCTCTCACTATAACAATCACCAAACATGACTTTTGCCGACGAATAGTCTGCGACAAAAGTCTGATTTTCGTGGCAATTTTCCATCCTTGAGAAAGTTATTTATTTATTATATGAGTAGAAATTTGAAATATATATACATATATATATATATATATATATGATTTAAAATCAATCAAATTATAAAATATGTATCTTGACTGAACGATGATTAAGACAGTAAAAATATTTTCACATTTATTTTTATGTATCATAATAAATCAATCTATTTTTTATACATGCATTTTTATTTATATCACTACTTTTTATTATTTATTTAAATAACCGTTTTCAATAACTTAGTGAACTAAATATTGAACTAATAGAAATATGATATTTTTTAGGATATGATATATAGCTAATTTAGTAAATATGAGTTGTAGTTCCTAAAGAATCAATTAGAAGACAATTTTTCAATCGAAAATATAAATAATAAATATTCAAAGTAAAGAGTTCACTAATTTATTAAACTATTTAAATAATTTAGTGAACTAGAAACTATATGTTATTTTGGTAAATTTTCAAACGTTATGCTATATGAGTAATCATAAATGATTTTTCTGCTATTTGAATTAATTGAACTAGAAGAATGACATGGTGTATAATCAATTTAGGGTGTGTTTGGGGTTCTTTTGACTTGGCCAAAAGTGCTTTTAATTAAGTAAAAGCACTTCCCAGATAAAATATTATTGTTTGGCAACATTTTAAAAGCACTTTTTGTAGAAGTCAAAATCACTTCATTGAAGAAGTTAGTAATAGGTGTTTTTTGAAGTGCTTTTGATTTTTAAATTTTTATAGAGTAAAGTACCTCTTTTGTAACGACCCAAATTCCGTAAAAACCTTTTTATTCAAATGCACAACGGAAGACTTGTTTTTTTTACAGAAAAACTGCATGGGTTCGTTTGAAAATCGGATTATCCAAAACCTGTTTACAACCCAATTTTCAGAAAAAGCAATAAACTTGGAATGCGCATTCCATACTATAATGAAACTCCTAAAGAAAGTTTTATAGTCCAAAAACATATACAAATTAGCAAATGCTCCATCGAGCTCAAAATGAAACATAAGAAAGATGTAATGAAATGTTTGTAAGCATTCAAGAATGCTACTCCCAAAATCAGACGTGTTCCTGTCCATTCATCATCTCGATTAGTCACGCGGCTCCACCTCCTCTACCTCGTCCTCTACCACGATTCTTACCTGAAAAATTGTAATTGTAGCAACATTAGCATAAAAATGCTAGTGAGAGTAAAATGAAAGCAAATAATCCTATGAACCAAATTTCATACCGGAAATTGTGTCCAAAGGCCTATATTTCACTTTTACTACTCATTCCACATTCCAAATTCCACACAATCACACCATACATAATATGCTTCTTGTAAAGTAACGATATTAAGACTTAAAGTAAAAGTATACCGGTTATTACTAAGTCTTTCTATCCATTCCAATGAGTATATGTAACTGTAACATTAACATTCCTTATTACCAAACCAGTATCATTTTATCGGGTTTACCATATGGATCAATATTACATACTAAGCCCGTACGGTATTACCATATATCACAATCATCGTATCGGGTATACCATATGAATCAATATCACATACTAAGCCCGTACGGTATTACCATATCACAATCATCGTATCGGGTATACCATATGGATCAATATCACATACTAAGCCCGTACAGTATTACCATATCACAATAATCGTATCGGGTATACCATATGGATCAATATCACATACTAAGCCCGTACGGTATTACCATATCACAATCATCGTATCGGGTATACCATATGGATCAATATCACATACTAAGCCCGTACGGTATTACCATATCACAATCATCGTATCGGGTATACCATATGGATCAATATCACATACTAAGCCCGTACGGTATTACCATATCACAATCAACAAGTTCCCTAGTAAGTTAGATAGATTTCTACTAAACTACTAAAGAACATAAACTACCTAAAGTTACACTAATTAACTCTCGAGTGCAACTTAAAGCCTCTTTGACTTCCAAACTATTCAAGTTCCTTAAACTTCCACTTTCATCTAAAATCTCCAATTCATCTAAAACTCTTCAATTCATCTTACAAGACTTCCAAACCACTCAAATCTTACCTTTCACTTCCAAATTCATAAGATTTCGAAAGTCACTCCACTCACATCCGGGTTAAAGTCACCAACCAAGTATTAACTACAAGAAGTTAGTTCCCTCTTATCCTCGATAAACAATATCGTAATGAAACATAATTCATAAAATCACTAACTTCCATTTTAAACTCACCTTAGATTGTGAAGTCCAAGCTCCCAAGTGCCGAGATCAAAACGACACGATCAAATCACAATCCTACACATCAATTACACATAACAATCATTAATTTTCCAAAAATCGAGCAAACGACGAAAAACCCGGAAATGGACCGTAGTAGCTCTCAGCCAAACAAGGGAAAGGGGAGCTCAGGTTCGGTTTTCAGGCTTTTATGCAATTTAGAGGTGTTTCGGGTTGGTTTCGGATACTTTGGAAGTTTGGGTTATCAATGGGTCACCGTATTTTAGGGTTTTACACAATAATTGATTTCCGAAAAATTAAGTAAAATACAAAATCATAGCAAACTAAACACCCTAACCATGGTCAAGTGAGAGAAAATAACACAGAACGATGATTTCAATTGAAATCTTCGAGTTTCTCGGCAAGAAATCGATGATTTCAATCTTAGACTCCATGAAAACACTATTCAAAGCTTGAATTTAGAAACTTTGTCATACCTTGAGGCCTTTAGAAAACGAATGAAAACTTCGATTGCTAGGTTAGAATCGATCCTTGGACCGAGGGCTTTTCAACGGAACTGAAATTACGGCGATCCACCGAGTAACAGAGAAAAGCCAAAGAGAGAGGGAGAGAGAGATGAAGGTCACGCCCAAGGAAGGGGAAGAGTAAGAAAAATGAAGTTTCTTTTGACCAAAGTTGACTTTTAAAGAAGAAGAAAATGAATAGTTAAATGAAATATTTTTTTTAAGAAATTGGGAAATGACGGTTACGTCCTTTTTTAATTGATTTAGTTTATAAAACGAAACCCGAAGATCTTAAATGAATCAAAAGGTGATTAATAATTATTAATTGGCCCGTTAATAATTATTAATATCACCGAAACTAATTTAAAGTGATAAAAGGATTAAAAATGTTTTCGAATAAAAATAACTACTAAAATTGAAATTACTAAGTTTAAACTAAACTAAAATACTTTAATTAAAATAAAAAAAAATTTACCTCCAAAAGTAACGGGACGTTACATCTTTAGTCCCTGAGTTTTACAGGCCATGTATGTTTGGTCCCTGTGTTTTCAATTTGTATCTAAGTGGTTCCTGAGTTTTGGATGTTGTGTCTATTTGGTTCCAGTGTTTTCAATTTGTGTCTAAGTGGTCCATAAGTTTTGGATATCGTGTCTATTTGGTCCCCATATTTTCAAGAACTATTAGAAATAAGTTTAAATGGTCCTTAATTTAATGTATTCGTCAACTTCTTCCCATATTATTGATTTAATGCTGACATTACATGTTTAATTGGTCAAAATACGAAGATAGAATTAGATATTATTTCATATTTTCATCAATCTAGGCCTAAAATTTGACATAATAATTAATCTCATGTCAGTATTTTGGTCAATTAAATATTTTATGTCACCATGCATTAAGTCGATATTATGTTAATAAGTTAACAAATTAAGGAACAATTAAACTTATTTCTAATAATTCAGGGACCATTTAGGCACAAATTGAAAACTCGTGGACCAAATAGACGCAATATTTATGTAAACTCTCTTTTTTTTTAAGTTAAGAAGATAAGTTTGAATTGCTAAAAAAAAAAGATAAGGTTAAGAAAAAAAAAACAAATGCATGTGGTTGCTTCTTGGCTTGACACGTGGCAAGTAGGTGTATTTAAAAAAAAAATTAAAAACCAAAATTGAAATTTGGTTAAGCACCCGTGGGCAAGGAAAACGAAGGAGAATGGGGGGGGGGGAAAGGAAAATTTGGAAGTTTTGCTTGAAAATACAACAAATTGTGAAGTTTTTAGTTCAATTTGTTGTGAAATTTCTTGTTGGTAAGTGATTTCTTCAACCTAATTCTTCTATTTGATGGATTTTGGTAGTTTTTGTTATGCTTCAAGGTTGGTTTATGGGTTTTATGAGCTTTGTTGTTTTGAATTTTAAGTGCTATGGGTTAAATTGAGAGGTTGGTGTTTAAGATTCATTAAGAATGATGTAGAAATGGAGTTTTTCCATATTTTGATGGAGTTATTATGGGAAATTGTATGAATTAGAAAGATGATTATGTGTGGTTTTTCTTCAAATTGAGTAGGGATTATGTGTGGGAAGAGGAAGAGCAACAAGATTGATATTATTTGGCTTAAAAAGTATATTGAAAATGTAGTAATTGAAGGAAAAGCGAAGCTCTAGACATTGGGATTTTAACCGTCATTTTATGTGTTTTCAATATGTTCTTCTAATATATAATGGTACTAAAAGACTATTAATGGGTATTTTTATTCAATATATATTTCAGGTGATACGAAGATTGGCACTACTAATAACCCGGGATCGTAAGCGGGATAGTTTTTGGTGAGGGTTAAAATGTTATTTTTGAATTATCCATAACTATTTGCTTATAAATTTCAAGTAAACTTATATATTATGAATATCCTATTACACACATGTTTTTATGATTTACAAATTATGTCTATGTGTTTTTACGATTACTTATGAATATTCTTATGAAACTGGACATTACGTTAATATGGAAAAAGTATTAGTTTCCATGGATTTATGATGGTTTACAAGTTATATAACAGTTTTCATAAGCTATTTTCAAACCGCTAAATTGTCGTACCCACTAGTTTAGCGTTCAGCAGGTTTTTGGGACCCACTTTAGTATACACATAGGCTTTGATTGTATGCTAGGGTGAATAGCCCTCTGGGGGCAGCTCTGCGCACGTATGACCAGTTTCAGTATAATCAGTTGCTCTGCTGCATATCTTGAATTATCTTGTGTGTAGTATGACCAGTGTTGAGTATGCGTTTGGTGCAAGGAAGTAAAAGTCGATGTCGGTCGAGATGTCGAGGATCAAATATATGGACTTGTCGACGGAGTTGTCGATGTCGACGGATATTCCCATAAAAATCACGGAAACGATGGAAACTTAAATGATTTTTTATAATTAATTAATGAAACTTTCACAATATCTTAAATAAGTCATAATCTATCCTTCATAAAGTTATACAACTATAAATAATATTAAACATAACCAAATTTAAATAATACAACAATATGACTCCTTAGTTATGCACTTAAAAATGATATTTACCATGGAGAATTTAAAAAGAAAATACCATTAATTCATGTATTACACTAATAATTATAAATTAAAAATAATTGATATTTAACATGGAGAAATTATATAAAAAACATAAAATTGTATAGTACACTAATAATAATAATAAAAGAGAAGAAGAGAGAAATGAAATACATAATAAAATATATCAATATAAATAATTAGATCAAATGAATGCATTGGTTCATGTTTACATTAAATTTGTGATAATAGAGAAAAATGATGTATAATAAATTAGAGAGAGTACAAAAATAAAGAAATGAAATTAAGTATTTGTTTAAAAGAGATAAGAAGATAAAATAAAAAAAGATTTTAAAAATAATAATATAGAAATAATCCCACTCTAACTCATACTCTCTCATCTTTATGACAATATTTTTTTAACCATGGCCCACGTAATAAATAATGTCAGAAAATATCTCATTCATTGTATCTATTTTAACCTCATTATAATTCCCACATCGAAAACTTCTAAATGACTGAGTATCTTTTCTTCTATAAAAACAAAGCAAGGCCAAATTCATGGTAAACCATAACGTCAGGCTCTCGTAATGAGTTGTGATCTGTGCAGTAAAGTAAAATTTTTACAACTAAAATTTCTATAAGTCGACGACAATTAAAAATGTCGAAGATATTATTGAAAAGTCGGTGGAGTCGACGATTTGTCAACGACTTGGGAAAAGATATCACTTTATCCCAAGTCGAATTATCGCAACTCCCAATTCTCGACATGTCGAGCGACTTATCGATGGTATCGCCGACTTTTAATTCCTTAGTTTGGTGTCAGTTTTCTATTATATGATTATGCTAGCTATGAGTTTTTTTTATTATGTATGAAAAGTGATTTGCGCAGAAATCTATTCATTTGCTAAAAGTCGAGTTTTCTATGATTTTTAACTCAAAAGAATGTGTTGGTTTATAAAAGATCTCACTCACTGAGTTTTTGCTCATGATTTTCCATGTTTTATTTTTCCCCCTCCAGGTAGCTCCCGAGTTTCGAGGACAGGCCTAACGAGAGACGTTTGCACCACTAGTTTTGGTTTGATCTTCACCTAACCTATGTATGACATTTTTGTGTGATTGTACATGTCTTTTTATAAGTGTCGGTGATGGCTCGTGAGAGAATAAGTGGTTTTTATGATTTTTTAGGCTAGCTGGGTAGGTGGAGATGTTTATAGCAGAACAATCGTGTAAATGTTTATCTTAATGTTAGTAAATTAAGAATTAACGTATTTTGACAGATTTCAAGTTATTTTTCAGGGCGTAGCCCGCTATAGTTTATACAGAATTATGTAAAATGTATTTATAGGTTGGTTTACTCGAAAAATAAACAAAACTCTGGTCTTAAATAAGTAGAATTTAAATTAATGAATAGCTAGTTATTTTAGTTCCGTTTGATTGTATGCTTTGGCATTAGTTTTCACTTGCCATCGGCACATGTCGTCTCAAATGTTTAGGGGGTTATCGGGACTGGTCGTGACAATTTAAAACTCATGGACCAAATAGACACAAATTGAAATAGCATGGACCAAATAGACACAATATCCAAAACTCAGGGACCACTTAGACACAATTTGAACATGTGGGGACCAAATAGACACGACCTCCAAAACTTAGGGACCAAATGAGTACTTTACCTAATTTTATCTCTCTAACCTCTCTCTACACATTTTATCTCTCTAACCTCTCTCTACACATTTTATCTCTCTAACCTCTCTCTACACAATCTCTATAACCTCTCTCTACATTACAGTCACTATCTTTCTAACTTCTCCTTATACATTTTCTTTCTCTAACTTATTTCTACACATTTTCTTTTCTACATATTTTCTCTAAGAAGAACTCTAAACAAGATTGAAAGCACTTATAAATACTAGGTTTTTCACACGTGTCATGCACATGGGGCACGTGGTTTGTCTTTCAAATTTTATAATGACATGGAAGAAATTAACGTAACCCATATTAAAAAATATCTTTAAGATGAAAAAAACTTAAATTTCATGATTTTATATCATCTTGTTACTCATGGATGATGGATACATGTAGATGACTAAAGATTAATAATGATTTTATATCATCTTGTTACTCATACCTAATATTCATTTCCTTTCCATAACTCTATCCTCAAACATCTATTTTTTTGTTTTTTAAATTGGTGTGTTAGTTCATCTCTATTTACATGTATATATATATATATATATAGTAAATTAAAAGTGAAAAATTCAATAATTTTTTAATTCAATTAGTGAGTTACAAAACTTTCTACTACTCATTTATTTGGGGTGTTACAAGATGGTATGTTATGTCCTTTGGTTTTGATCTTTTAAAAATATAATCACACTAACGTAATTATATATTTAAATTAGAGAGAAAATTGTTTTAGTGTGTGTTTTCCTCTGCTTGACCTGGTCTTAATATAATAAAAAAAAGGAATTAGGAAGGGAAAGGTTTGTTAGAGAAAATAGTAGACGAAAAGTTATTAAAAATTAATTTGATTGTTGGGTTTGATTATAAATTTAATAGGTCTATGAAATTATTTATTTTATAAATATGACCAATAAATTATTACTAAATTAATTTTTGAAATAATAATAAGAAATTATATTTAAAAAAATTTAGATAGTATAAAATTTGTTTATTGTATTTAATTAATTTAATAATAAGAGAGTATATTTAGAAAAATTTATATAGTATAAAATTTGTTTATTGTATTTAATTAATTGGTAATAAAATGATTATTAATTTTGAATGATGACATTATAGATATTTAAATGAATTATAAGGGTAAAAATTGAAATCAAAAGTTTTTCCTCTAAACCACTTTTTAGATAGTATAGATTAGATCCAAACAATAAAATAATAAAAACACTTTTTATCATAGTACTTATAAAAAATGTCTTTTGATTTAAAGCACTTATTTCATCAACATTCCCAAACAGGCCCTTAGTGAATGAGGGTTTTAGTTCCTAAAGACTCATTTTGATGATAATTATTCAACCAAATAATTAAAATTAAAATGGTAAATTTTAAGGGTAAACAATTCACTAATTTATTATGGGAAATTTTATTGGATAGCAGAATTTTGTGCAATATTTGTAAATATAGTATTTTTAAAAATATTTGCAAATATAGTTTTTTTTTTAATTTAAAAAACCTTCATTCATGTGAATCAAAAAATCAACGATAACTTATATGGTAATCAGTGATTACATGTACGAAATATCAATTAATACAGTGAATCAGTAAAATAAGTGATTACTTATGTGGTGAATCCAATGATTATATATGTGGAAATTAGTGATCACTTGCACGAAACTAGTGGCAATTTTGTAATATTATATACTAGAATTTGGGCTTTATTTTATTTACAAATAAGTTTTTGGACTATTATTTTTGTAAATATTGGACCTGATTATGCTATATGTGTAAAAGTCTCATTTATTAAACTAATTCAATAATTTAGTAACCTATAATATGTTATTTTAATAAAATTTCAAAAATTATCGTATCCTAGTAATTATATATAATTTTTTATCGACATAATTCAGTTTTTGTAAATACTAAAATCAATCTTCTTTCCACGAGAAACCACATCAACCTTAATTAATTATCAAAAAGGAATCAAGAAACATATCAACCTAAAAAATCAATTATTATAATAATATTAATCGAAATTTATCTGTGACGACCCGTCACTTTTAAAATAAATTAAATCAGAGAAAACAGCGGAAGTCTTTTATTTTAAGAAAATTTGCGTGGTTTTGTTTGAAAATTGGCATGCCGAAAACCTGTTTACATCTTAATTTTTCAAATCTACTAAAATCACATGGACTTTAAGTCCCAATCAGGAGTTCAAATATTTCATATCATAAAAACCACATCAAAAGCTCTTATGAGCTAAATACAACATATAAATCATCAAAGTCTTTGAAATTCAAAAAAATATTTACAAAGACTTTACAACAACGAGTCCATCTCGAGATCAGCATCCCTCGATCACGCAGCACCATCTCCCCTTCCACGGCCTCTAGCCAGGGCATTACCTGAAATTTTTGTAATATCATGAGCTAACAACTTAAGCCCAGTGAGAATAATAAGAAAAAAAAAGTAAAGATAGACCTCAAACTCGCATTTCGATTTGTGTCCAATTAACTGACACAATCTTTCCTAGAATTCACCAAAGTCTAGGTAATTCTATTCCATTTTCTCCAAAGGATGATACTACTAACACTTATAGTCAAATCTCCTCCATTAACTCGTTATGACATAAAGTAATAAAAGTAAATGACTTTGCATAAAATATAACATCTCAATTGTTTATATCATCAGTCATATGCAATGTAGGGCTCGCATATACCCTTATGCATGAATGAAGTAATGCTTCAATCCCATAGGATACCATTCACTTCCTTTTTCATCAAGAGTAATGAGCAAATCCCGTAGGATCCCATTCGTCTCTTTTCATCTAGAGTAATGAGCAAAAACTCTAGATGATGCGATAATAGTATGGTGCAAATGATATGCATATGCTTGCATATCTTGTAAAAGTAAATAAATAAAGTGCGGAATTAAAACAAGTAAAATAAATGAGCATCTCGGACGAACGATATGTAAATCGAACTCCGCTACCATTAATGAAAATAAAATCATAACTTAAACGATTAACCTATACCTTTAAGGATTCTAAACTTCCAATAATCCGAGGTTCTATTAATCGTTCTAATTACAAGTTGGATCTTTTAACTTCCAATGGTCAAATCTTAATTTCAAATCGAAACTAACTTAGAATCTTCTAAGATTCAAATACTTCCTTGAGAACTCCTAAGTTCTCACTTAAAGGATTAACTTCTAATCCTAAGGGCACTAATTCACATCCCTCTAATCTTAGATTTGGATTCTAATCTTAGTTTCAAACTCTACAAACCTTCACACTCATTTGCTTTCTATAAATACTTTAAATCCTAAATATTCTCATCTTTGCCAAATAAGATTTTCTCCAAATCTCCGATTTCCCACAAATCAACAACCGAGCAATCGCACCTACAATTCATCAATTGCACAACATATTACAACTCATATCTAATATGAGAACAAGTTTGCATTTTCGGATGAATAGTGATTTCGGATGAATAGTAATTTTGGATGAATAGTGTTTTCTGGTGAATAGTGTTTTTCGAAAATCCGGGTTCAAAATCGTCAAATTCCATGATAGAAATTCATGATTTCAACTTCAAAACTCATTTACAATAAAAAACGAACAAAACCACCTAAAAAGTTTTGAAAACTTACTTTTTGGAACTTCCCTTAGGGAACGAGAAACTTCAAAAAGCTAGGTTGGATAGGTAGCCCTCGTCCCTACCAATCCAACACAACCGAAAACACGACGATCCGCCGAGAAACGAAGAAAAACCAAGAAGATTTTCTTCTCATCCATGGATGAGAAGCTCACGGCAATGGCAAGGAAAAATGACAAGTTTTGATCAATTTTGTGATTTTTAAAGATGAGTGAATAGTGATTTTAGATATTTTAAGAAATTGGAAATGACGGTTGCGTCCTTTTATGACTTTTTGACTTATAAAACGAAACCCGATGCTCTTAAATAAATCTAAAGGTGATTAATAATTATTAATTGGCCTATTAATAATTATTAATGTCACCGAAACGAATTTAGAGCATTAAAACGATTAAAATGAATTTCGGCCGAAATTAAGTACTAATATCGAAATTACAAAATAATAATTAAACTAAATACTTGAATTGCAATAAATAAATAAAAAAACAATATTAAATAAAATAAATAAAATAAATAAATAAAAATTTCACTCCCAAAATAATGGGACGTTACATTATCTTAATTGAAAATTAAAAAAAATAACTTTAAAATTTCAATTTCATCCTATTAAACTTTAAACTTAAATAAATTGTTCAATTAATATCATTTTCAAAATAATTTTTTTCTAAAAATCAACCAATAAATTAAAAAAAAAAAAAGAATTTAACAAAACTCCTATAAAGCGACAGAAATGCATCATCCTAATAGAAAAAATATTCAGTTAAAGTCACAAAATTAAACATATATATATATATATATATATACACACACAAAATGCACCAATCTAGCTCTAACCAATATTCACAAAAATGGATTTGTCAAGCTACAAATGTCCTTATCTACTTTTTTTTAAAAAAACACCCTTGTAATATTTTAAATTGATCGGTTACATCCTTAAATTTCTAAAGCTTTTCAATTTTATCTCCGCCATAAACTTTCCCATTAATTTCGATAAATTTGTTGCCTTTTCGTCAAATATATAATATTTTTGTTTGCATAATTTATATGGGATTGAAATCTTGTGGAAACTTACACCAAAAGGATTGAGAAGAGAAATTTTTTTCTGTCTGAGATAAAAAAAAAAAATACATACCTCACCTCACCTCACCTAACCTTATTTCTTATATATAATTTTTTTGTAAAGCTTTCTTTAATTTACAATTAAATATTTTTATAAACTCATTTTTAAGAACTAATGTATCACAAAATATAATTTCCCCACTTCTTTTTTCATATAAACATACATTAACTTAATATATTTGTCATTTTAATTTAGAAAATAATTAAATATAAAAATTGCAATTAATATCTTCAATCCTTATTATAGGATTCATGTGATAATAGTTTGTCTTTTTTAATTTAGAGTTAGTTAATAGAGTGGAATTTCAAGACATAAATATAACTATCTTAATAATATAAAGGTGGATTTTACAATTTAAACATGTTTATAGAAAAATGAATAGAATTAAAGAAAGAGTGACATTACAACAATTTTATATAAATATCATATAATTTTGAAAAAGGTTTGTAATTTGGATTGTAAATAATGATTTTTTTTTTAAGCTATCAAATCCATTCTATTAAAAAAAACATTGAGACCAAAGAAAGAGATAAGAGAAAAAGGATTAAAAAAAGTAAAAGAATAAGAGGGAGGGAAAGAAATGTAAAAAAGTAGCAAAATTGCACGTGCACAACCTCAATGGAAATGGTCTACCTAAAAAGGCAGTCAACTTTTTTTGCCTCTCATCTCCCTCCACCAATCTCTTTTTAGTACTAATTGATTTGGTTTGGTTTTTTTGATAAAACTTCACCACCTTCACTCTCTCTCTTTCTTGTGTGGGATTGGTGTGGGCCTTTCTGTCTTTCTTTTTTTTAAAGAAAAACCCCATTCAACAACACACAAAATATAATATGCACAAAGTGATTCAATTACACATATAATAATGAAATCCACAACTCTTTGCTGGCAGACAAGCAAAAATACCATTGGGGGCATATTACCAAGTAAACCATTCTTTTAAAATTTGAAAAAAAAAATGATAATTTTCTGTTTTTGTTACAAAGTTATGCAATGTTTATTTTCATATTTTTGCATTACTCAAAAGAATAAAACTTGTCACCTCACAAGTGAGGAGAGGTTTCTCTTTACTCTCATATGCATAGTAACTAATCTACTGGATCAACTATATTAGTGGAACCCACATATATTTTAATCAACTATAGTATAATATAAATAATTACACATGAAAATAAGGAGAAACTACTCCTGACGGAGGGGAGGTGTCAAGACCCGAATTTTCAACAATACTTTAAATCAGTAATAAACAGCGGAAGACTTGATTTTACGAAAATTCGGCATGGTGCCATTTGTATTTCAAACAAACTAAAAAACTAAATATAAGGTTCTCAACAGAAAAAACGATAAAAACAAGGAAATCCTGGAAATGCGCATTTCCGACATAGTTCTAGTTTATATGAAGCGACATAAAAGTCAAATGCTCTATTGAGCTCCAAATAACATAAAATCCAAAGAAAACAGATAAAGAGTTTTAAAGTGTCTAAAATCCATGCATTCCTAGAATGCACAACATGGCCCTGTCCATGTCCAATCTGTCATCCCACGATCACACGGCACCACCACCTCTACCACGACATCTACATCGGGGCGTACCTAGAAAAAATTAAAGTGTAGCAACATTAGCATAAAAATACTAGTGAGTGTAAAATGGAGGCATGTAATCCTATGGACAAATTCCACATCAGAAATTGTATCCAAAGTCCTAGCATGCTCTTTACTACCCATTCTATACTCCCAAAACAACTAGTACCCACTTCCAATCCATGTCCCAATTACATTCCATATGATACCAAAAAGTAAATACCATCAATCATCAATCATGATTAACCCACATTTCATTTCCAAAATCACCAGAGAGATGCAATCATCGACGAATTTCATAAAGAAACATTGCAATAACAATACCAATAGTACTTACTCTTTACATTCATGCACTCCATCTAAAGAATCCGAGTACATTCATAATTTCACATTTATAAAACATACATACTCCATCTAAAGAATCCGAGCATGTTTACAATTTCCCATTTAATTGATACATATACTCCATCTAAAGAATTTGAGTATAGTTCATTATTTCACATTTATATAACACACACACTCCATCTAAAGAATCTGAGCATGTTTATAATTTCCCATTTAATTGATACCTATACTCCATCTAAAGAATCTGAGTATAGTTCATTATTTCACATTTATATAACACACACTCCATCTAAAGAATCCGAGCATGTTTACAATTTCCCATTTAGTTTATACGTATACTCCATCTAAAGAATCTGAGTATAGTTCATTATTTCACATTTATATATCACACATACTCCATCTAAATAATCCGAGTATGGTTCACAATTCCACAATTCAAAAGATTTCCACTAAAGTTTCCCAACTAAGAACATTGCAAAAAGTAAATTACACGCATAAGAATAATAAATCACTACCATTAACAATTCCGCAAAAGTATAAAATTCTCAAGTAGCCATAAAGTAAAATCAAACCCGGAACTACTTGACTACTAACGGAATAGCCGAAACTCTTAATTTACCCATAACCGAAATCAAATCCCCATCCTTATACTTTACTTTCCTCAACTTCCTTTGAAACCTTTATCTTCTAAGAACCAATCTGGAACTAACAATTTCTCATGAAAGACACAATTACAACCAAACTTAACTTACCAACCGAAATTTCATCTAAGAACAAGAAACGAGCAGCTCACCGTGAGTTGGTTTTCCGGCATGTTTTCAGGGGTTTAGAAATGGTAATCGTCTTAGAAAGAATCGTATAAACCATGTATGTCAAAAGATCAAAGCAATGTCCAAGGTTTCTCTCAAAACGGTGAGTCCGTTCCCATTTTCCGACGAGCTTTCAAATCTGACTTTAAGGTTGTTGGGTGAGCATGGGTTAGTTCCAAACCTCCTAAAATGAATCTTAAACAAGCACGGAGAACTCACCTCAATGGAAACAAGAATGAACGGACCAACGTCTTTCCGGCGAGCTTCGAGTTCTTGGCTTCAATGGTGAAGACCCGGTTACTTGCAACGGCGTGGTGGCTGAGTCACGAAGGGGAGATGAAAAACAAATAAAAAAAGAAAGAGGGGAAAAATGAGAGACGGTGGCCGTGTGGTTCACGAAGGAAGAAGAATTTTTTTTTAATAAAAAAAAAGAGGAGAGGGGTGGCTTGCGGCCGTACTACGAGTGAGAGGGAAGAGAGTTTTGTTTTAAGATCAATTCTCTCTCGAAATAAGGGTTCTTACTCAATGGTCGTTGCCCTAAAATGTGGGAAAGGACAAAAAGATAAGAAGAGACCCCACACTCCATTTACTCTCCTAAATATCTATCAAAACCAAAATAGAACTAAAGAAAATTTAATTAAGTCTTATATTATGCTAAACTAAAATAACTAAATTATGAAGCTTAAATTAATCTAATTAAAATAAATAAAAATTTACTACGAAATTAACGGGATGTTACAGGAGGTAAGTTTTATTCTTATCCAAATCTCAAAGGAAGTGAATTCTCAAATCAAATATGCATGTGCATCTCTGTTGTGAAATTTCTAATACATAATTGTACTTAGTCAAACAAGTAATAAAATTATAAAAAAGATATCGTTCCCACGAGGATTAACAGATTAAATATGGTGTTTGAAAAATAATTTAAAGAGATTGAAAACAATGTGTTTTGAGGTGAATAGGGTATATAATTAAAACAATAAAATGATGCAAATATGACAAGTGAATGTTCCTAAGGGCTAGTTTGGTATTGCTGTAGCTTTTGAAATAATTGCTGCCAGCTGTGCTGAAAAAAAAATCAGCTATATCAAAAATCAGATTAGTGTTTGGTAAATTCAGCTTGTGAATTAAATTAGCGTTTGGTAAATTAACTTTTAAGCGTGCTGCGAAATATATAAATAGTGAAATAATATTTGATATATTGATTTAAAAGGACTACCTATTTTTTAATGACATAATCATTACAACAATTTTTAAGTTTTCTAAAATTTTAATTTAAAATCGTTTTAATAGAAAAAATATATAATATTTTAAACCCAAAAAAAATTGTATATATAGCATAAAAAAAGGTTTGATTTTTTTAGTATAGTTAATTTATATTAATTTGTTAAAATCAACTTTAAAAAATATTTAAACGTATATAAATAGTTCGATAGTGTTCAATAAATTAATTTAAAAACATTTATTTAGAAAGAATTAATTATTAAAATTATTCGTGATTTTTAATTTTTCAATTTTATATGTTTATTTTACATTAAAAGTTATCAAATATTTATGGCAAATTATAATAATTTAATTTCAATTATCCATAAAATATATTTTGACAATAAAAATATTTTAAAATAAATCAATATAATAAGTGAAACTCAATCTGCGATTTGCCAAAAAAAAAATTTGGCATCATGCTCCACCAAAATCTCACCCACTAACTAATAGATTCTGGGAAAATCTATTTTGAAAAGCCACTCATAAACAGCTTTTAAAAATCAGACGGTTAGTTCAAGTGATTTTTTAAAAATTTGTTAAATTTTGTTTTACCAAACAAAAAACAGTTAGAATTCTTCAATAAGTTGATTAAAATCAACCCCAAACGGGCCCTAAGTATGACTCTAAATGAATAAAATCTAAATTAATTATGGTGAGAAATTCAAAGATCTATTTTAGATGTTTAAAACTAAAGAAAATTGATCCTAAAATATGCCAAAAAATTAAGATTTAAAACTATGAAATGAAAAGTGGTTGGAACATCAAAAATCCCCCTAAAAACAAGTTTGCTGCAGGATTCTCCTTCAGTGAAAACAGTCTTTCAAGCAAGAAAACCCAATTTTTCATGCGACTTCATCAAACCTAACATGATTCTAGCACTCCAATTTAATTCAACTTCAATGTCTAGGTAAAATCGAATTAAAAAGTATGTTTTTGAATTCTGATTCTTTGGCTTTAAGGTGTAAATACATATGTCTATGAATTTACTAAATAACAATTTCAAGAATCTTTAAGCCATATCAATCAAGATTTTCCATTCAATTTTAATCTTTTTCCAGAATTAAAACTAAACTAAGCACTTTGCTTATGGTGATCAAGCAAAAGCAAATAGTCAAAAATTAATAAATTCATTGATTGAGCATGAAAAAACTACATTCAATTCAAGATTTGAAATATAATTCCCTTAAGGTTCATCCATAAATTCCAGCATAAGAAAATTAGTTCATAATGAAATCTAAATTAACAAAAATATTTATCAAAATTAAAACTAAACCTAACATAGTCCAACAATGGTGTTTGGAGAAAGAAGAAAAAGAAGAAGAGAAGGAAAATAAAAAAAGTCTCCCCAAAGCTTCACCGAATTCCTTCCACCAATAGATCTTCTCTTGCTATCCAATCGGTTTCTGGTTTCTCTTCCTCGTTTTATGGCCCTCGTTCGCTGCCTCTTCTTCACGTTCAACTTTCTTAGATTTTGAGTTCTTTTACCTCTTTTTATTATATTTTCCTCTTCACTTGTGTTTCGGGACTGGGCTTTTTTAAAAATATCCAAAAATGGTCCTAAGATGGATCCCAAGGTTAACCCTAATATTTTCTAACATGGATATGATAAAACGGGCCCAAAACGACGAATTTTTGGGCTTGAACTCATAAATTTACTGTTCTAAATTTTTAATGAATCTATAGCACTATAACGCTGCAGCATTTTTCACAATGTAAATTTGGCCTAGGCAAAATGCTGCAACATTCTTTTGAAAACCGCTTCTTTTCTTTTTCTCCTTCGTGAAATTAACAACTCATCAAGCACTTTCTTTCACTCAAAATAATTAGGATTAAAATAAAGAAAGCCTAAAAAAGTCCAAATGCTCTTTCTAATGCCAAATATCTATAATTTTCTAATTATGTTCAACTTAAGAATGAATGCGAAATAAGCTCAAAGTGTGTGCATTGTGCAAACATCAATCAAATATTCATATAATTAGCATGGAATTAGGATTAAATAATTTTATTTTATAGAGTATCAATCTCTTACAATGATTAGTGACAGAGAGAAAATATCGCAAAAAATAGCATATTGTTGGAGATTCATGATGTTGATTCTCTACTACTTGTATCATGAGGCTTATAGTGTGTTTTATATAAATTTTAAAATACTTAATAATGAATCAATTGATAATTATACCTTTCTGATTTTTTTAATATTTTTAAATACGTAGAAGTGCTTTTAAACGTATCTTTTTTAATGATCTTTGAAAACTTTAAAAATACATTTGTGATTATGCACCAAACATCATAAAAAAAATTGAAATGTTTTTCACTTTCTCAAAAGTTAGGTCAAACACATTTTTAAGCCTAGAGAAGATGTTAGGCTTATTTAGTACTTTCACCTAGTGAAGCTGTAAAGACCCAACTCCTCAAATATCATTTAATTCAGCAGAAGATAATAATTTATAAGTAAACCTCTTTATTGAACCAATGAGTTTCAAAACAAAACTTGAATTCTTGAATTTATAATAGTATTCATTAAAACAATGTAAAAGATAAACAAAACCTGGTAAAATAACCAAACATGAATACAAACCGACCAAATCCATAAACCACATTTATTCTAAAAATAAACCAATAGTTTTACAAATCAATTCAATCAACAAAATATAGTCTAATCGCATCATCTCTTGAGCCATCATTGTCCACCAGCTTCAGTCCTCTTATTACTTGAAAAGACAATAGTATAGCACCATGAGATTTATCCCAATGAGCAAATAACTTAGAATCTTATCAACATTTTAAATACTCTCTAAACACTTATTTGAGTCCAAGACCCATCTTATCCCTAATACTCATGCCCAAGATTAACATACATTTTGTGTCCATCTAGTCTAGTCAAAGTCTCATAATTCTTAAGTATCAAGTACTTATCATCTAACCCACAATTCATGTGTAGTTCACATAAAACACATATCATCAACATCGTCTAATATTCCTCACAATATTAGTAGCCAGTTATAGACTCTTATATAACTAACTATATCAACTCATATGGCCTTTCAAGACTCATACTAAACAACTAGTTATGGTTTTCCCATAACTAAATTTATAATTTGTCTGATATTATAAACTTACAAGATCTATATCATTACTTGTTAGGGTATCTGCCCTAATTATTGTAATGCATTAAAATAGAAATAAACAAAGGATTTTTTCTATTACAATTGTTAGTAATATATATATTTACCATTTATTGCTTTATAATAAATATTTAGTTTATCTTTCATAAGATACATAATTATTTATTGTAACTTGAACTGGAGTGATGCATACAGAAGATTCAGTCAAGTTGTAACTCATTGAGTTTGTAGTAATATGGATAATAGTTGGGTGTCTTATCCTGACTATACTGTTAAGACGGCCCACTTGTAACTTGTATTAGTGATCTTATCTGGATCACTCATATAGACACATGTGAGTGGAAGTGTTACTACAATCGAGATTGTAAGAGACTAAATTAAATGTTTTTATTGTCTCATGTTAATATTTTTCATAGAAATACTTTATACATCGATAGGTTGGTTATATACAGTTGATCTTAATCTTGAATGGATCATGAACTCATGTCTGTAGAAGATATTCTTTTGATTTGTATGGGTGAAAGAGACTCAGATATAGTATGCTCAGTATGTTTCCGTGTTTGGGGATTAGATCATGCATATGACTGGGAACATAATACCACATAAAAAGGAATATTTTTTTTCTTATTTGAAAAATAAATAAGTGGTTCCCTTAAGGAACTGATTCAAGGCTTGAACAACAGGGTTTCATATTCCCCTGATTAAGGAACTAATCAACTTATAATATAGATTATGAAAGTTTATTCACTAAGCACTTAAGGAACAAGATATATTACAAGGATAAAATCAGTATTATCACTCGACTGTAAATATGGACTTCTTGTTTGTAGGTAATGATTATATTCACTGGACATAACATTATCCATGACATTGAGAGAATAACCAAAAACTCACCCAATATTGTCCTCCTTAAAACCCATCAAAATTGTGAAGCACTATGAAGTTCCCCTTGATATTATGTGTAGTTGATGGCCAAAAATCAAGTCCAATTATCCTAAATTCACCTACTCATTGTTTGTAAACCAAAGAATCAAGCCCAAATGATGACCCGACACATCCTAAAAACTACCTAAGAATTACGGTAAATTTAGGAATTCATTTCCTTTAATGATTCATATGTTTAAGGAGTTAACCTAAATTGGATTATAAGTGTTAAAAAAACATGATTAAAGAATTTTAGGATGATTTTGGGAGTTTAGTGGATATTCTTGAAGTTATGGTTATAATGGAATTTATGGGATTTTGGAAACTAATGGCCATAGTACGGTTTTAGCCTCTTATTAAAATTTCTATGTTTCTTTTAGTTCTTGATAACTTAGATTGTGTATTTTGTTGAGGTTATGGTTATGTAGTGAGATTCTGCTTAACATTTAATCCGTTTAGTTACAAATGTTCGAAATGATTTCTACTGAAATTATTGGTTTGTTAATAGGTTCAAAGTGGCTTTCTAATGGATTATTATTTAGTATCTTAATGATGTTGTGAATGACTTTATGGATTGTTGTGCATTATGTGATATATGATGTATAGATGAGATATGTAAAGGCTGCATACACTTTGCATATTAATGGGAGGAATAATGAGATAATGTTGAGACTGCATGTACTTGCATTATTTGGTATTAGTCATGTGTTTGTAATGAGATATATATATATATATATATATATATATGTTTGTGTGAGAAATGTAAAGACTGCATGTACTTTGCATGTAATGGGAGATATATGAGATAGTGTTGAGGCTGCATGTACTTGCATTTCTTGTATTATTCATGTGTTTAGTGTTGAGGCTGCGTGTACTTGCATTGGTTTTATTCATGTGTTGCTATTTTATATATATAAAATAATAATAAATGTAAAGACTGTGTATACTTTGCATGTTAAAGGGAGGACTAAAAGATAGTGTTGAGAGTATGTATACTTGCATTATTTGTCGTTATTCACATATTGTTACATTATAAACGAGATATGTAAGGGCTACGTGTACTACATGATCTTAGTTTATACATATGACGAAGGTATTAATGGAAGAGATATTACTATATTGTTGAGACGGTGTGTACTTGAATTATCTGTTAATATTTAGGAATGTGCAAAAAAACCAATTAAATCGAAAAACCAAACAGCAGTGACTGATTCGATGTCATTTTAGATTAATTTTGGTTTGTTCAGTTTAAAATATGTGGGAACCATGATTTTCGCAGAATAAAACCGAACCACATTACTTAAAAAAAAAAACTTTAGTATATAGCGCCCTCTCTCTCTAAACACATTAGAAAAAATTAAAAAAAAAACCTATACTTTTTACCATTAGCCATCAACTCTCTTTCCTCCTTCTCTATGTCAAAATGTATCTCTGATCTTAGCTCTTCAATGAATATATCGGCTCACCAACTTATAGATCTGCTCTCACTCTAGAAATCAAGGCTTCAAATCCATTCTCACTATAGCCTTTGCCATCATCGCCCTCCGCTCGAGTGGTCAACACCTTATACTAAGGTCATTGGATCCTTCAATTTCTAGTCTTATGAGTTTATCTTTTTTTGGATCACTCCAACTTTACCAATTATGACTATTTCTTTTAGTATTTCCATTTTCCTCATGTATAATTCTGAAATATTCAAATAATGATGTTGCTGAAACATTATTTTCCAACTCTATGGTTTCATTTTTGCATTTGAGTTTCTCTGTGACTTCTTTGCTTTTTGTTGGATTGATTTATAACTATCTCCCTTCTTTTTCGTCTTCAGTTTTCATAACTATCAAAAAAAGATTAAATAGAACCGAAGAAATCGTAAATTGAAAAAACTAAAAATGATCAGTTCTGTGTAAAATGAAAAAGTGTTCGGTTCATGTATTATAGAATCAGAAGACTACGGATCGGTTAATATTTGATCTAAAACCGAACCGAACTGAACTGTGCACAACCCTATTAATGTTCATGTGTTATGTTATGATAAACAAGAAATGTTAAGACTGTGTGTACTTGGCATGTTCATAGTTTATATTTTTTGGGAGATGTATTGTAAATCATGAGCATCATACTTAACTTTGGCTAGTTGTGAAATTTGTGGATTTTGAGAATTATTGGGAGTCAAGAATGTGAAAAAAATATCATGCTTGATGAGGGTTTGGTAATCAAGAGTTAGTAGAAACTTTAGAAACAAATCAAGATACGGATTTGGATCCTAAAGTTGCCTTCGTTTCCGTTTATCTTTACTGGGTATTTTTGTTCATGATATTACATTCTCAGGTGTGAGACATAGGAGAGGTCGTGGACGTGAAACCGGTGTCGCATGTTCTAGAGATGATGACTTTTCAAGAGTAGGACTAGAGACTTACGTATTTCATTCTTAAATTGAACTTGGTTTGTTTAAACCCTTGGGGGTATTTGCATATTTGGATATTTCCTTGTTTTTAAACATTTAGATTATTATCACTTTGATAGATGTTTGAATTTTGAATAATTTTAATTGAAAGGGTTGCGCAACCCATTTTGCGAAAGATATGAATTTTTATCCAAACTTATTTATCAGGTGATTTTAATTTTAAAAGTCTTCCGCAACGTCATTTGAATTTTATTTGAAAATAAAGAGTCGGGTCTTTACAAAAGAATATGGTAGATGTATATTTATAATGGTAAAACTAATAATATTTTTTAATTAAGTGTAATTTTAAAAAGGTTGTTGCAATAATTGAGGGTATTCATATTCGTGCACTCAATTAACTTCAAATAAATTTAGATGACTCTTCACAAATCAAATTTCATTAGTTAGATGATTGAAACATTATTCCTTAAGAAATAAATTAAGTAGCTGTTTAAAACTAATAATATTGACAACATGAGCATAGCTCTAGTGGTTAGGTACTTGCAACCTTCCCATGAGATCGAATGTTCGAGTCTCCCTACCCTAATTTGATATATAATATCTAAAAAAACTGATAATATTTTTAATTAAGTGTAATTTTAGAAAGACTGTTGCAATAATTGAAGGTATTGATATTCATGCACCCAATTAAAATTACATTAAGTAGATTATTAAACTAATAATATTTTTAATTAAGTGTAAATTTAGAAGATTGTTGCAATAATTTAGGGTATTCATATTCATGCACCCAATTAACTTCAAATAAATTTAGATGACTTTTCACAATTAAAATTTCATAGATGATTAAAATATCATTCCCAATAAATTATAAATTTTCATACATAATTTTTTTTCTGTTATATGAAAATTTTCTTTTTTCAATTAATTAACAATTTTAAATTATTTAATCTAATTAGATAAATTATTATTAAATTATATATTACATATTAAATATGGACAAAAGGAGGAATCAAAAGCTTATCCCCTCAATTTATTTTTAGATATAATATAGATAGATAAAAATTAATAAAATTGAAATAATATAAATTCTCAATTTAATTAAATTAAGAAAAGTTATACGTTATCTAACAAAATATCATCAAGAGGATAAATATTGTAATATTTGATAATTGAGTGATGAAAACTAATTATTAATTTATTTATTTTTAAACAAAAATACTATTGTATTATTTAGAAAAACAATTTGCAAGTAATAATAAAACCAATTTCAGGCAAGTGATAAAAAAACACAAACTAAATATTTTTTAAACTAAAAAAATCATACAATTTTTTTTAATTAAAAACAAATTATGATAAACCAAAACTCCTAGTTTTCAACATATTACAAAATTTTAAAGCCTCATGCTTCCATTTACATAATTCATAAAGGGTAATATTTGTATATTCAACCGTGGGTATGAGCTCAAAATCACCTTTAACGTGTCATATTTCTATTGGATCAAATATGATGGTATTCTAACAGATATCCAATTAAAATATGACACATATGAAGGTGAGTAAAAGTTTATACTCAACTTCATACAAGTTATATTTTTATTAGACCAAACATAATAGTATGTAATAAATATATATGTCTCACAAATAAAAATACAAGTGCACTGGTTAGTATGCAAGTATTATCCATTCACAAAGATAATATTAGCATATTCACCTTCACACATGTCATATTTTTTTGGATAAGACAATGTCATATTTTTTTTGGATAAGACATGATAGTATGTAATATATATATATATATATGTTCCATAAATAAATATGTGGGTCCTACTATCATGTTGATCCAATAAAAACATAACACATATGAAGGTGAGTATTAACTCATACTCACTTTCATACATGTTATATTTTTATTGGACTAAATATGATAGTATGTAATAAATATATATGTCCCACAAATAAATATATGCGTTTTACAATCATGTTCGGTCCAATAAAAATATCATAGTATGAAAGTGAGATGTGTTTGTGGTCCGATAAAAACATGAAATTTTGATCTGATAAAAACATGACATGTATGAAAGTGAGTACGCACTTTCATGTGTGTCATATTTTATTGAACCAAACATGATAGTATGTAAATAAATATATATGTTTTACAAATAAATATGTGGGCCATACTATGTCCATTCATTTCCTCTCCTATTATCTTTCTTAATAGGACAATAAAATTATTAATCTACCTATTCCGAGCAAAATCCTTAATCCCCTTCTACATTTTCAAGATTCCTATTACCTTTTCTTAATCAACATGTTTCTTCACAACTCTTCAAAAATTGTGTGTCATCTTGTTTCGAACTAGTTGGATAGAAGATGATATTATAGGTCCAAGAGGCTTCTAAATTTCTTTCTTTGAAGAAATTTCAATGTTTTTCACACTGGAAGATTGTTTCTTGTTATTAAATAAATCGATCAATCCTCGTCAGTATATTGCTTCTAGGTTTCTGCTTTCTCTACAAACTTTTAAAAAAGAATAAGCTTTGTAAAGACTCGAATTTTCTCAAATCTTTAAATCAGAATAAACAGCGGAAGACTTTATTTTTGTAAAATAATTTGGCATGGATCCGTTTAAAATATGGACTACCAAAACCTGTTTACATGGACTCAAATCAAAGAATTTAAAACAACAGATATTTCATTCCATTTTATACTCAAAATCAGAGAAAATAACACGAAAATATATACAACATATCTTAGGCTCTCATGAGCCACAAAATACAAGTTTAAGACATCAGTATCAAGTTTATAGTTAGCATTTCTAAAATGCTCCAAAATATGCCTTTACTAGTCCAAATATTCAAGACATCCACTCGTGATCACGCAGCACCACCTCCACGACCTCGCCCTCTCGCACGAGTATTACCTGAAAAGTTTAAGTGTAGCAACATTAGCATAAAAATGCTAGTGAGAATAAGATGGATGCAAGCACTTCTATGGACCAAATCCCATATCGGAAAAATGTGTCCAAAAATCCTAATGTGCTCTTTCACTACCCATTCCATATTCCCAAGTACTTTGCATAAGAAATCAAACCCTTTCTACTATATCGTAATTTTGAAAAGTAAACATTCAAGCTCGTAAAATAAAGTACTAGTGCATAACAAAGTAAATAACAAAGTAAATTTCACATTATGACCACATTGTCACATTTCAAAATTCAACTGTGACCACTTGTCACCATTCACATTCACACTCGTGACCACATTGTCACCAATCACAAATCATACCGTGATCTCACTGTCACCATGATCACATTGCCACCATACACAACCATACCGTGACCTCACTGTCACCGTGACCACACTCGCCGCCATACACAAACCATACCGTGACCTCACTGTCACCGTGACCACACTGTCGCCATACACAAACCATATCGTGACCTCACTGTCACCGTGACCACATTGTCACCATACATAACCATACCGTGCTAACTCGATTCTACACAAGAATCTCCCCAAAGTTTCTTTTAACTATCTTATAACCACTCAAAATAAACGGAGTATCTAATACTCTTCTCCAATTTCCGGAATCTAATTCTCCTCGAGAATATAACTTAATCCACCAATAACATCTCACTTTCAACAACAACCAAACTTAACTAATTTTCCTTATGCACTTTCCTTAACTCCCATATAATATACATTCTTGGAAAGTTATAAAGTCTATTAACCCTCTTAACCTCGATCGAACATAATCGTCAAGCAATTTGAAAACATAAAAGTAATCGCAGCCATTTTAAACTCACCTTATAATCGAAGTCAACTCCGAATCACCGGTTGACCAAAATTCACGATCGATGCACGAAACCTATAATTAAAATACACCTAAAGTATACTAATTAACCGAATCGAATAACGATCGTCACGATACTAAAATAAAAGACAAAACAACCCGGAATTAGGCTCACAAGGCCCACGGCCCAAAGGAAGTTCAAGGTGAAGTTGGTTTTCCGGATTTTTAAGCACTTTAAAATGGTTTTGAGTTGGTTTCGGGTACTTTGGAGGTTGGTAATATCAATGGGTAAACATGATTTAGGGTTTAGGTCAAAAGTTCAATCCCGAACAATTTAGTAAAATCATAAAACATATCAAATTCAAAACCCTAACCATCATGAAAAATGAGAATAACTCATGGAAATGGTTTTTGGCTCAGACTCGATTCTAGGGTTTAGGGAAAGTTCTAAATATACATAAAACAACTCCCTCGATCTAAATCTTCAAGTTCCCGGGCAAGAATTAGAAGATTTAATTCAAAAACTCCATTAAAACACTATTTGGAGCTTAGGTTTAGAACTTTGACATACCTTAAGGCCTTTAGATAATGAAGGAAAAGATCGATTGGTAGGTTGGAAATGATGCTCGGGCCAGTGGCTATCCAACGCAACCGAAATTATCACGATCCGCCAAGAATTGAAGAAAAACCAAAAATGGAGAATTCCCAAGTGATGCCCACGGCAAGGAAGGAGGAGAAGAAGAAAAATGATGAAGACTTGGTCAAATTTGCTTTATTTAAAGATAAATGAATAGTGTTTTTGATATTTAAGAAATTGGAAATGACGCCTACGTCCTTTTCTTGCCTTAAGCTTTTAAAACGAAACCCGAACCATTTAAACTAGCCCAATGGTGATTAATAATTATTAATTGGCCTATTAATAATTATTAATACCACCGAAACTAATTTAAGCTAAATAAATAGTTAAAAAGGTTTCCGAACGAAATTAACTCTTTACTTCTAAATAACAAATTCTAAAATTATCTTTAACACTTAATTCAATAAATAAATAAATAAATAATAAAATAATAAAAAAAAATTCACCTCAAAATAACGGGACGTTACAAGCTTTCGGGTTTATTTTCCATGAGATTATTGGGAAATTTTGAAAGCAACATGTTGGAAAATATAGTTGTTGTTTGTGGCTCCATGAAAATATTCGTAGGTTAATTGAGTGTTGATTAAAGTGGTGAAGGATGAAGCAACCTTCGTGAAAATATGAATAAATCGTCAAGAAGAGATTCAATTGATGCATAATATTTTTTTTCCTTAAATTTTCATTGAGAAACTAAATATTCATCAATAGAGAAGATATAAATTAGTATGTTATTAGAAAAAGGTTGTCTACAACGACTGAGCTATAGGGGATCCAGGGGGCACGTGCCACCTTTGATTTTTATGTTAATTATAAATATATATGATATTTAAATTATAATTTTTTTTGCCCCATAATATTTAAATAAATAAGTATGCTACTCATAAGATTAATATGGCGTGTTGGTTGAAACATTGGCCAATAACCCATATGACCAAGTCCAAATCTTGCTAGCATATAGTAGCATCCCGACTTCGAATAAAACATGAATGAAGAACAACGGTAAACACAATGAAGAAAACAATATCTTTATTAATTTAAAACAAAAAATTTTTCATGAAAAGTAAATAAAGTATAACCTCATTGTTAAAACTCTTAAATAAAATAAAAAAATGACTTGATAACAATGTTAGCTTCTAAACCCAAAAATAAAAATAACGTGGAAGAGAATAATACGCCGATTTTCACAACCTAAACTGTTCCTTCTTTGAGCCTTCATCGTTTGTCAACTCATTTTCCTTTTTTACCTAAAAAATAAAGTGTAGCATCATGACTATGTCCAATGAGTAAATAAACAAAAAGATAGACCACACTTTGAATATGCCTGATAATTGTTGATTCTAAAGAAAGACTCATTTCATCTCATAATTCAACATAACCTCAACATTTCAGTGACAAGTCTCAAGTTATAAATATTCACACTCATTCATATTTGGGTATTCTTTCAACGTATAAACATATTGATGAACTTTCGTCATATAATAAAATTTACCTAAAAGGAAACATTAGATATTCTTTACTAAGTAATAAAATTACAAAGAATGAATCTATGGGTATTTTTTTCCATATTAACATATGAAACGAACCATTATTGTAATTAAATCGATAATTTCTTACTTAACTAAATAACAAGATATGTTTTATTAAGTTGATCATACATAATATGAACTTACAATATTCACTATTGATTAATACCTTATCCAATAAAAATCTCCTATACACATACATTTAGGCACAAATAGAAAATATGTTTAACAATACTTATTAACATTTACAATCATGTCACTACAAAACCAACAATTCCCTCAATTAAACTAACATTATCACTAACTAAACCATCAACAATCGGGTGTAAAACTCATCCCAAAATTCCATATAAACATCCAAAAACATCATTTAATCACCCAAAATAATTACCCAATTAATCTCCCAATAACATCATTAACCACATCAAGATCATACTTTAAGCATATAATTCCAGAAAATCTAGAAACCATAAATCATAGAAAAATCATCTAAACCTCATTCGAAATATTCATAAATCACATTCTTTAACTTTTAACAACTACCCCAAAACAAAGAATCTCAATCCATTTGTCTACTCACCTTGAACTGAGCAAGAATTTTACAAATTCTTCTTTTCATAACCACAACCTAAAAATGAATTCATTCTAAATTAAAATTAAACCTATCTAAAACTAAAATTAACATTAAATAAAATAAAGGAAATGGAATCACGAGAAAATATTAATATAATTAATTATTTAAATAAGTTTCTTAATTAAATGGTAATTAATTAATTAATTAATTAAGTTGGACTTATTTAATTTAAGAGAGATTTTCTAGCCCAATTGGATTAGTGAACCCAATTGAAAATGGCCCAAATTAATTAATTAAATAAATTGGATTTATTAATTAATTTATGAAGCAATTTTCAGCCATATATGTTAATTTTAGGAAGATAATTGTTTGAATTATATCCTAAAATAATTACATAGATTTACAAGATAAAGCAAATAAAATATTTTCTTATTTATCCTTGTATTTTTCAACTATACATAGATAAAGGAGAAGAAAATATTTTTTCTTTTATATTTATCTCCATGGAATATTCCTGATAAGATTAGATTTTCCATTAGCGTCTAAATAGGAGGCTTGGGCCATTCATAAATCACACAATTCAATTCCTTAAGAATTGAAATTCTCTCTCTCTCCTCCTCCCTTAGCCTTGCCGATTTTTCCATCAAAATTAGGAAGAAAAACTCTTTTCCTTCTTTCTAATTTCTTCTAAAGTTCCATCCCACAATCGGGTTTCACTTGTTTGATCGGGATATAACATAGAAGATCTGGTGTTAAGGGTTGATGCTGCAAAGAAACCTCTAACTAATTCTCCATAATTTACTAAATTTAAGTACAAGTTATTATTTTTCAAACAGCCTTAAAGTTTCAATCAAAGGTTTAATCACAATTGCATGATATTAATGAATCCTGAATTAAATGTTAATTATTTTACTAAATAATATTCTACTAATTTAGTAAAGTAGTCCCTTCATATATAACTAAGTGCTCTATCATTGAGGATGAGTCGAAGAAGTCAACACGGTGATTAAGTAGATGACGATGAAAACTCTAACCCCTGTAATGAAAGTACCAAACTTTTAGTACTAGAGAGCAACAACAAATTGATGACAATCAATAAGTAGTTAGAGTTGTGTCAGTGCCGGACAGAAGGGTAGAAGCTCTAGAAAAGCAAATGCGATGTGTGAATCAAGATCTTGCAAAAGTACTAGAGATACCCACACAAAAGTCTGACCACCATGGTGGTCAGACTTTTTAGGATTGCTGAATTTTTTGTGAATCTCATATACAACCAAGAATTACAATCCAAAAGGAGAAAAGACAAAAAGCCTATAAAGTGTATATGAGATTAACAGATTCATAAGAAGGAGTCGATGCTAAATACTTGGGACACTTCCTCCTCCTCCCTTAAGTCTTCACGCAATAGGGATCTCAGTATGAAAAGAAGGTCTGACCTCCAAAAAGTGCTCAATCAAAAGAGAAATGTACATGCAGATGTTATGAAGTCTACAGCTGAAAGTGTCCAACCTTGGGTGCCAAGGTTGAAAAAGCTCTAAGATCCTCATAGTCATATGAAGAAAGAGTATCGAGGAAAGACTTCCCTTGCACTAGAAGATCTCCTTAAGCAAACTAAACCACCATTCACTGATAATATAATTAAGGTGGAGCTTCCCACCAAGTTTAGAATGCCAACTATGACCAAATATGATGGTTCAAAGGACCCAATCGAGCATGTTGATATATTTCGGACTTAGATTGAGCTCTAGGGCGTCAGATATGTTATCAAGTGCATGACATTTCCTCTTACCTTGGGAGGCCCTGCACGTGGGTAGTATAGACAACTCAAGTCAAGGTCCATCTCTTTATTTAAAAACCTCACTCAATCTTTTGTAACTCAATTCCTTGGTGGAAAGGATTAAAAGAAACCAACAACGCATCTTTTGACTATGTGTCAGAAGTCATAAAAGAGCCTCTGAGACTATGTAGTGAGATTCAACAGTGAGGCATTGAAGGTGGAAAGTTACAATGATGACATAACTCTAACTTCTATAATGGCTAGCTTAAAAGATAAAAAAATTTATGGTCATTAAGCAAGAAGACACCCCTACGTACACTAAGCTACTTGTTAGAACGCAAAAATACATGAGCGTCAGAGAATTGTTGAGTGCAAGAAAAACTTTTGATGAATGAGGTAGTAGTAAACAATCAGAGCACAAAAAGAGAGATCGAACAGAAGAACTTTCCTGGAGGACTGATCATCAAGAGGATGACAAAAGAAAGAGGTTGGGGGACCAACTTGACAAGCAGAGTCTTCCTCCTAGTAAGTTTAAAAAATACACTCCCACCATGATCCTGATTGAACAACGACTCCTGGAGATCAAAGATAAAAACTTGGTTAGGTGGCCATCTTGGATGAAAGCAGGGTCAAACAAGAGGAACGAATACAGGTATTGCCTCTTCCACAAAGACCACAACCATACCTAAGGGTAAAACCGGTTCGATTCAATTTTTCAATTAATTTTAAAAACCGGACTGGTTCGGTTTACAATGGGAATCGGTCCAGTTTTGAACGATTTTTGTCGGTTCGGTTTTCATTTTTTCCACTTTTTCTAGTAAAGGACATTTGCATTTAGTTTAAAGATAAAATGCTCCTATATTGAAGAATGAAACAAAACAAAATCAAACTTAAACAAAAACTTAGTTGAAAAAAATTAGATTAATAAATATACAAAATATAAATTAAATTAAAATAAAATGATAAATAAATAAATAAATAAATAAAATAAATAAATAAATAAAAAATAGGGGGAAAAAAGGAAGGGTATGGGATTTTTACTTGTTTTTTAGAAGCCGATTCGGTTCCAATTTTATCTGGTTCAGTTTTTTAAGAATGAACACCGGAACGGTTCAGTTTTTTACGTCCAGTCGGGTTTAATTTTTTGGTTTTTTCCTTCACCCCTAGCCATACCACCTATGATTGCTTCAATCTCAAGGAAGAAATCGAGAATCTAGTTCAAAGAGGGTACTTTAAAGAATTTGTGAGGAGTAAAGGAGACCATTGTGATACTAAACCTGATAAGCAAGACCAAGACTGTGACGATCAAGATTTCCCAACTGGAGAAATAAGTACCCTCTTTGGGGGCTTCGACTAGTGAAGAAGAGAAGCATGCTAGGTCACTGACGTTGTAAGTTGAGACATCAACACATTGATTCACATAAACTGAAAGGCTCTACTGCACTTATGAAATGTCAAAAAAACTTAGGTTTTATTTCATTAATTTTACGTAATGCAATTTTATTTTTCAATAAAGTTTTCTATTGTGAGAGTTTTGACATTAAATGAAATAAGAATGTAATTTTTCTAATTTATAAAAAATTACATCTTTGTAAATAGATTGAGTCAAATCATTCTGAGAACTCTTAGACTTGAGCTAGACTTCAAGACATAAAACTCTACTCAAGTGGGAACCAACTACATGAAACTACTACAATAAATTGAAAAAGTTCTAAGTCCGCCAAGGTGGAAGAGCTAAATAAAAATTCTAAATCTACTTAGGAGTGAAAGACTCGCACGAGCCGCACCTAGTAAAAGAATTTTAAAAGAGAAAAATTCTAAGTATACTAGGGGTTGCAGGGCCTTCACGAGCCGCACCTGGTGAAAGAGTTTAAAAGAGAAAAAATTCTAAAGTATACTTGGGAGTGCAGGGCTCTCACAAGCCACACCTGGTGAAAGAGTTTAAAAGAAGAAAAAATTCTAAGTCTACTTCGGAGTGCAGGGCTCGCATGAAACGCACCTCGTAGAAGAATTTTAAAAGAGAAAAATTCTAAGTCTATTAGGGGGAGCATGGCTCTCACAAGCCACGCCTAGCAGAAGAGTTTAAAAGAGAAAAAAATTCTAAGTCTACTTGAGAGTGCAGGGCTAGCACGAGAAGCACCTAGTAGAAGAATTTTAAAAGAGAAAAAATCTAAGTCTAATAGGGAGGGCAGGGCTCTCATGAGCCGCACCTGGTGGAAGAGTTTAAAAGAAAAAAAGGTTCTAAGTCTACTTGGGAGTCCTGGGCTCGTACGAGTCGTACCTCATAGAAGAAATTTAAAAGAGAAAAATTCTAAGTCTACTAGGGGAAATAGGGCTCTCACGAGCCACACTTGGTGGAAGAGTTTAAAAGAGAAAGAGTTCTAAGTACTTGGGAGTGCAAGGCTCGCACGAGCGGCACCCTTAGAAGAATTTTAAAAGAGAAAAATTCTAAGTCTACTAGTGAGTGCAGGGATGAAGTTCCCATGATTTTATGTAAGGCAATTTAATTCCTAATATGATACCTAGTTTGATTAATATAATTTGGAGAAGTAATATTTAATTAAAAATTTTCCTTTTTTATTTAGATTTTCTTTCTAAATGTGAAACTTCTAATTTCTCTCTCTTAGAGTTCAAGTGAGCAACATTAATTCAGATTATATATAAATATACCTTTAATTCCTTTTCCTTACTATATTAAGAGGAAGAATCTTGGAGAAACATTTTAAAATCATCTTACCTTTTAGATTTTTGAACTACTAGGCGATATATTACATACAACATTGCACGTGTTTTTGTAAATTTTATCGCTGTATATTGGGATTAGACTTTTTTAATTTAACAATGGTCATTCTTTCAATTATATAAAAAAAAAGTAGACATTTAAAATAATGTGTGAGAGAGGAAATTTATTTTTAATTTTGTTAGGTTTGATGGCTTGAAGAACGGGGAAAAACAAACGATGAATGGCTCATCGTTGGGAAGGGGATAGTCACGTCACTGCTGTCCCCTTGTCATGGCTAAACCATGGCCTTTGGGTCATGGTTTGGTTGTGGTTTCATGTTTCGGGAGATCAATTTTTTATGTCTTTGGTTTTAGGCAAGGTAGATCAAAATCGATTAGGTTTTTAGGCCAAGGTTTGGGAATTGGAAAGTATTAGGGAATTTGTTTCAAGGCTAGGTTCTCAATAATGAATTTAAATAACAAAACCCAAATTTCTTGAATTATATATTTCATATAATGATCCAAATCTCTTACCCAAAGATTAGGAATTCACGGGAAAAGCCTTCAATCTTCCCACAACGATCACCCACGATCACTATCGAGCACCTAATCATCAAAATTGATGAAGAACATCAATTCTATGAACCCTAGGGGCAGAGGCACCATGGAAGAAATAAGGGAAGAGAAAAATTTACGTTCTTGATTGCAAAGATGGTTCCAAAATACTCCAAAACCAAGGCCGGAACGAAGATCGACGATGAAACGGCGATGAAACGATCAAATTCCTCCGGGCTACACCAAGGGGGCAGCGACAATGAGAGGGAAAGAAGAGAGGTTTCCTTTTTCTTTTGTCTAATTTCTTCTTTTCAGAATAATGAGCCAAAACCCTAGCCTCCTTCATTCAACTTTCCTAATTTGATCCTTCATCATTCCTTCCAAACAAATTGCTAAATAATCATTCGTTTGCAATTTGTCTCCCAACAAGTCTATGGATGCAATTAAGGATAATTAAATTGAAATTCAAAACTCGGTATTATTAAATTAAAAATAAATTTTAACCGAAATTTTAAATTACCTTATAACAGGAAACCACCCACCTAACAAGGCTTTTCGTCCCCGAAAAGCTTCACCTCTCAAGAAAAAGATAAAGGTAGCTAGCTCTCATATCCTCCTCCCGCTCCCAAGTGGCTTCTTCTGATGTATGATTTCTCCATAAGACTTTGACCAACTTTATGGTCTTATTTCTCAACACTCTTTGTTCCCTCGCCAATATCTCAACTGGCTTCTCTTCATATGACAAATCCGCCCTAACTCCACTGGTTCATAATCTATCATATGTGTAGGGTCAGCAATATACTTTTGAAGCACGACACATGGAATACATTATGAAAACTAGATAATCCTGGTGGCAAAGCCAACCTATAATCAAGCGGTTTAATCCTCTCAGGAATCTCAAAAGGATCGATGAATCGAGGACTCAACTTTCCTTTCTTCCCAAATCTCATCACACCTTTCATGGGTGCTATCTTTAGAAAGACATGATCACCCACTGAAAACTCAAGATCAGTTCACCTCTTATCTGCATAACTCTCCTGCCTACTATGAGCAGTCTTCATTCTTTCTCTAATCATATTTATAGACTGACTCGTTAACTGAACAAGCTCAGGCCCCAATAATTTCCTCTCCCCAACTTCATCCCAATGAACTAGCGATCGACATTTCTTTCCATACAAGGCCTCAAAAGGAGCCATCTCAATAGTAGACTGATAACTATTATTGTATGTAAATTCCACCAAATATAGTCGATCATCCCAACTTCCCTTGAAATATAAGGCACAAGCCCGAAGCATGTCTTCCAAAATATGATTTACCCGCTCAGTTTGACCATCCGTCTGAGGGTAGAAAGCTGTACTAAAATCCAAATGAGTACTCATAGCTTTCTGAAGACTTTGCCAAAATTTAGAGACAAAACGAGTGTCCCTATCAGAAACAATGCGGACCAACACTCCATGCAAACGTACTATCTCCCTCAAATACATTTGAGCCCAAGTCTCTACTGGATAAGTCGGTTTTTCAGGAAGAAAATGCGCCGACTTTGTCAATCTATCCACAATCACCCAAATAACTGAATTACCTCGGGATGTCCTTTGCAACCCCATATAAAATCCATGGAAATTTCTTCCCACTTCCATTCTGGAACACTCAATGGTTTAACATAACCATGAGGGTTTCTTCTTAGTGCCTTCACCTGTTGACACACTATCTTTCTTCATCCCAGACCACCAATAAATCATTTTCAAATCTCTATACAATTTGGTATCTCTGGGGTGAATAGAAAACATATAACCATGTGCCTCCTCCAACAACTCATTCCTCAAAGTTTCATCCTTGGGAACACACAATCGACCCTTATAAACTAAGGCACTGTCAGTAGCAAAAGCAAACACTCTTGACATATCAGTCTCGACATGGAGAAAACAAGCGGCTAAATTGTTGTCTGCTCTCTATGGATCTATAATTCTCTGTCTCAGTGTCGGCTTCACTGTCAATCCAGCCACACTAACTATCATCTCAGCTATCATCTCAATAAGATCAGCCCTATCCATTTCCCACTGTAGCCGAGGATGCCTAGCCAAAATTGCCGCTGAATGAACTGTTTTTCTACTAAGTGCATCAGCTACCACATTCGCCTTTCCAGGATGATACTGGATAACACAATCGTAATCCTTCACCAACTCCAACCATCTCTTTTGCCTCATATTTAATTCCTTCTGGGTGAAGAAATATTTGAGACTTTTGTGGTCGGTGAAGATTACGATTTTCTCGCCATACAGGTAATGCCTCCAAATCTTTAAGGCATGAACTATCGCTGCAAGTCTTAGATCATGAGTAGGGTACTTCTTTTCGTGCTCTTTCAGCTGCCTGGAAGCATAAGCTACCACTTTTCCATGCTGCATTAAGACACAACATAACCCCTTTTTTGATGTATCACTGTAAATTGTTAAACCACCAAAACCATCTAGGGTAACTAAAACTAGAGCTGTTACTAATTTCTTCTTCAATTCTTTGAAATTGGCTTCACACTCCTCACTCCGTTCATAAGCCACACCTTTTCTAGTTAACTTAGTCATTGGAGAAGCAATTCATGCAAAGTCTTGCACAAACCTCCTATAATATCCAGCTAGACCAAGGAAACTTTGAATCTCAGCCACACTAATAGGTCGTGCCCACCCATTAACTGCTTTGATCTTTGAAGGATCAATAGAAATACCCTGTGCTGACACCACGTGTCTCAAGAAAGCTACTTTCTTCAACCAGAACTCACACTTGCTAAACTTAGAATAGAGTCTTTCTTCTCTAAGAATAGACAAAACCTTCCTCAAATGCATAGCATGCTCACCCTCATTCTTAGAGTACACTAGTATATCGTCTATAAATACTATCATAAATGTATCTAAGAACTTTTGGAAAACTGTGTGCATCAAATCCATAAAAGTTGTCAGGGCATTAGTCAATCTAAAAGACATGACAATAAACTCAAAATGTCTATATCTCATTTTGAAAGCTGTCTTTGGAATATCGATCTCACAGATTCTCAACTGGTGATATCCCAATCTCAGATCTATCTTTGAAAACACGGTGGCCCTTTTTAATTGGTCAAACAAATCTTCCATCCTAGGCAAAGGATATTTGTTCTTGATAGTTACCTTGTTAAGCTCACGGTAATCTATACATAACCTCATCGATCCATCCTTCTTTTTCACAAATAGGACAGGTGCACCCCAAGGTGATACACTTGGGCGAATGAAACCCAAATCTAGAAGCTCTTGTAACTGGGTCTTAAGCTCCTTTATCTCAGCTGGAGCCATCCTATAAGGTGCTCTCGAAATAGGGGCGGTTCTGGGTACAACTTCTATTTGAAAGTTCATTTGCCTAGGTGGGGGTAGTCCAGGTAATTCATTAGGAAACACATCGGTAAACTCATTCACAACAAGCACAGATTCTAAACTGACCTCCTCAATGGTAGTATCAACTACGTTAGCTAGATAAGCCCAAACTCCCTCATCAATCAATTTCTTAGCTTGTAAAGTTGAGACAATCACTGGAGTTAGTTTGCTACTAGTCCCTTTAAATTTAAACTCTCCCCACATGGACTCTTAAAATTCACTTCCCTTTTATGAAAATCAATAATGACATAAGTGGCACACAACCAGTCCATCCTCAATATAATATCGAAATCAGACATATCAAGCACAATCAGAGTGGCAGATAAATATTTCTCAAGTATACACAGTTCATCAGTTCTAAACATCCTATCAACACAAACTATCCCACCAACAGGTGTCTCATTCAATTCAAAATCCATAGGCTCAATATCAAAAGCAGCATACTTAATAAATTCAGCAGAAATAAAAGAATGCGTCGCACCAGAATTAAATAACACAAAAACAGAATGGCAAGGACCAATAAAGTACCTGTGACTACATTCTGTGCTGCCTCAACCTCGCCCTTAGTAATAGCAAACAACTTTCCTTGTTGAGGAGCCTGTTTCTGCTGACCCTGATTAGCAGGTCTGTTCTGTCCACCATCCATAGGTGCTTTCATGTTCTTCCTACAGTTAGCTGAGATATGCCCTTCTTGATGACAAATAAAGCACATCCTAGGCTTATTACAAACCCCAGTGTGCCTTCTGCCACAGTTTTTACACTCAGGAATACTGAACTATTGTCTACCACCCTGGTTCTACCTGTTCTGATTGAGCTGCCTATTCTATGATGACTTATGCCCCTTGTTACCTCCCTGATTCTGTTTCTATTGAGGCTCAGTCTCAACTTTCCTCTTCTGCCCAAATGCAGTCTCAGTCGGTTCTTTTTCTACAGCCTTGCCTCTACTCTTTGGGTCAAGAGAAATGGCAATCTTCAAAGAAGATGTATAGTCTGTAGGCCCAATAGTCTCAATCTGTCCCAATAAGGACACTTGTACAGTAACGGGGCGTTACACCCTCGTTTCATATGAAGGGAAAAAAAACATTACATCTTTAATTTATGGCTTCACAATTGCTACCTTTGATTCTTATCTAATTTGACAATTGAGATTCATTGTATGTATAGTTGTACAGTAACTAGTCATATGACACATGTCTTGCATGTAAAATACAAGTTATCAATTAAAAAATTCATGAAATAATATAATTTGAAATATTTTAATTAAAATTATTCTTATAAATAAATTGAAATTAAAACCTTTTCTTTTATATATATAATTGCAAAGCAAGTATATATATATATTGTTACTAAAAAATATGTGCATGAATTTAAAGTTCATATGGTTACATCAAAAAATTTATCATACAAAGCTTAGTTTTCAAATTAAAAATACTGAGAATTATGTTTAAAACATTAAATTGATTGTTTGGATATATATAAAAATATGAATACTCCTTGGATTTGAAAAAAAAAACCCACAACTTAATTTAATGTATAATTAAGTAGAAAAAAATGCGCGGGTGAAATAGAATTAAATAAAATGATACAAATGGAATATAATAAAAATAAAGGGTAAAATGGAAACTCATGTGTACATGGTGTACATATCATGATTGTTTTATTTATTTAACCTTGAAGAAATATCATATCAAGTGAGAGAATGTAAGAAATTATTGTGAACCAATTAATATGTTACTAGCCCTTAATAATTAATTAATTAAAAATATGTCTATTGACTCAAAATGGAAAAGACATCCTTTCTAAAAAAGAAAAAAAAAAGACATAAACATACATGGTCACTACAACAAATAAGTCCTACGATAGCATAAAAAAAACGTCATAGTTCACCTACGATAGCATTATTGCAACGTCATATTTGCTCATGCAATAGAAAATCTGGGACTTATCATAGCATTTTTACAACACTATACCATACACTATAGATATTTATATACGATTTCATAATTTTAATGTTATCAATTATACAATAGCGTTTTATATATAAGCTATGGAAGGTCAAAGACAACCTATTATGTGCGCTATGGAAGGTCATTGAAACTTATTTGTATGCTATGAAATGTCAATGATAGCAAAGTATAAACGCTATTGTGTAAGGTAAACGACGTTAATATACCATTTGAATTCTTTATTTATATCATTTATTTTATGCTATAGGCCACGTTTGATAACATATTTTATGTGCTATGGATGACTTTTCCATAACTTATAATTTACACTATGACTTTAATGAAATGTTGTAGAATTATGAAATTTACATTCTACTTGAAACAAAATAGTATCAATGAAAACCTGTTTTTATAAGCACACAAAAGTGTTGACACTTAATTTAAAGTGTTCATAATATCTAATAAAAAAAAGTCATACAAAAGATGTAATTCAAGTACTTAGAAGCATCATGTAGTCTCAAAGCTACATAAAGTCTAAAATCACATACATAAGAAAATATGATAAGTTGTTATTTTAGCACATAAACTTGAGATTTTTGTTCATACTTTGATGATTAAATAGCCTAAAAACTAATTAATTGTCTATGATTTGTGTTTATGTGCTAGATTGGAGAAGAGAGGATGAAAAAGGGCTTAAAATAGCATTTTGGACATTTCTTGACACTTCAGTGTCATGGTAACAACTTTTAGTGGTCGCGGCCACAAGGAAAAGTATGAAACCAAGCTAAAATTCCAGAGAGCTTAGCGCCGTAGCGAAGATTTCTCGTCGCTGTAGCACAGAAATCGTGAATTCTTTATTTTTTCTTGTTTTTGCTCGGCTCCTGTGCCGCGGCGCTCGCCCAATTTTTTTGGATATTTTCTTTATTTAAATGACTCAAACCCTAGTTTTTGAGGGAGTTCTTTTTCAGATAATTCTAGGTCGTTTTTCTAAGGTTTTTCCTCTATAGCTATGAACTTCATGGCTAGCTAAACACCAATTTCAAGCCAAGGTTAATCAAAGTTTAATTCTTATTATTTGTGAGATTTGATCTTCATCTTTTTCTTCTAATCTCTCTATTTATATGTTTTCTATGTTTCATTCATTATCTTGTTGATTGATTGTTCAAATAGGATCCCTTGATCATTCTTCAATTTGATATACTGTCAATTAGGTGCTTAAATCCGTAATTGCTTATGCATTCTAATCTTTGTGACAATTAGTATGAATGATTAATAGGTCTTTTCATCTCATACTATGTAACGTCCCGTTATTTTGTGATAAAAAAAATTATTTATTTTATTTTAATTTAAGTAATTAAAGTTTATATTAGAATCGGTAATTTAGAATTTAGTAGTTTATTTCGGTTTAAGTCCTTTTAATTGCTTATTTGGTTTAAATTAGTTATGGTGGTATTAATAATTATTAACGGGCCAATTAATAATTATTAATCACCATTGGGATAGTTTAAGAACTTCGGGTTTCGATTTAAAAGTCAAAAGTCATTAAAGGACGCAACCATCTTTTCTAATTTCTTAAAAATATCCAAATTACTATTCATTCATCTTTAAATATACCTATTTGACCAAAAGTTGACCAAACCTCTCATAATTCCTTGTCCTTGGTCGAGAGTCCTTAAGGGAAAAAGGGGATTTTCGAGTTTCGTTCAATTCTCGACGGATCGACTCGATTTTGGTTGCATCAGAAAGCCATCAAGTCTAGGATTCATTTCCACCTAACCATCGTGCTTGCCACCCGTGATCTACGGACTTCTCGGTAAGTAAAACTTCAAACCCTAAGCTCCAAATAGTGTTTTAATGGAGTTTTCTCTTTGATCCTTTGATTTCTTGTTGGGAAACTCGATGTTTGTAAATACGGGAATTGTTTTAAGTGTTTTTGGAAACAATCCCATAACCCTAAAACCGAGTTTCAGTCGAAACCCTACTCGTTTGAATTTTACCTTTCGGGGTTTGAATATGGGTTATTTATTATTGATTATATTGTTATTTTAATTCATTTCAAGAAATTACATATTGTCCGAAAACCCGGTTTATCGTTACCCATTGAAATCGGTTACCAAAGTACTTGAAATCAACCTAAAACACCTCTAAATTGCATAAAAGCCGGAAAACCAAACCCGAGGCCTATTTTTCTTGTTTTGGCCGAGAGCACCCTTTGGGAAATTATGGGTTTTTTCGTCGTTTTATGCTTTTAGATGTCATTTGATTGTTATTTGGTAATTATTGATTGTTAGATATAATGAATTGTAGGTGTTTATTGATTCTTTGCTTGACCACTCTTTTGGAGGTTTGGGAGCGAAATCTTCATCTACCAAGGTGAGAATAATTAGGATTTAAAGTAGCTTTAGAAATCGAATAAGTATAATGATTTGTAGGATCGGAAGTTAAGATTTTGATTCGAATCAAAACATCTAAGGAAAGAGAGCTAGTTTTATTAGGTTTAGGAGTTAGTTCTTTGAGTGTGAATTTTAAAAGTTCTAAAATAGATCGATTGGAGATTAGGATGGATCATTGAGAATTAGAAGATCCATACTTTTAGATAGAATGGCTAAGGAATAATGAATAGAGAACTTTGGATTTGATTTGAAAGTTTAGAATCTTTAAAACTTAAGATCTTACTTCTATTAAAGTATCGTTCAATCGGTTTACTTATTGTTTTTCCGAAGTTCATATTCATTTACTTTATGCCCTTTACTTTATGCTCCATTCATATTTATGTTTATTTGCTTTTGTAAGCATACGCATAACATCTTGCATCATTGAAATGAAAGAGAATGAAAGTGAGAAACAAAAAAGGTGAATGTGGATCCGACGGGAGTCCCCATTACCTTCATGCATAAAGGTGAATAAGAATCCTACGGGATGTTTTAATTACCTTCATGCATATTATCAGTGGACTTACATAATAGAGCAAGAATTGTATATTTCATAATGGAAAGCAAGACAATAAGAAGAATTAAGATGTTATGCTCATGCAAAGTTTATTTACTCTTGCTTATATTTGTCTTAGTGAATTATTGGATGAGAACTAAACCCCGTGTGCTAGTAATATCATCAATTGGAGATTATAGTTTATGAAAGTACCTAAAGTTAGAGAACTTTAGGAAAGATTATGTAAGATTAATTAGACACGAATCGGAATACGGGTTTGAGGTCTATTGTTACTTTTTATTCTTGTTATTCTCACTGGGCTTAAGTTGTTAGCTCATGATATTACAACCAATTTCAGGTAATGCTTGTGCTAGAGGTCGTGGGAGAGGAGCTGGTGCTGTATGATCACAGGATGGTGACCTTTAGATGGACTAGGGTTATGTAAAGTCCATGGACTATGTTTTGTGAATTTTATACATATTTTGGGTTTGTACATTTGTAAATGGCTCTTAAGAGCTTTGCGTTTTACTTTTATGATGAAAATCTCTTTTGAACTCCTGGATAGGAACTTAATGTTCCTTGTGTTTTTAGATTTCAGAATTTAAGATGTAAACAGGTTTTGGCTAGCCAACTTTCAAACATAACCACGCCATTTTTCTTAAAATATAAAGACTTCAGTTGTGCTTTATATTTAAATGAATTTAAAAGAGTCGGGTCATCACATACTATGAAAATATATGATCTAATTTAAATAAATCGAACGTTTCGTATTTGTTGGCTAGAATAGGTAGTCCTTCTTATCTTATTGTTGTCAATTGATTAAATCCTATTGTCGAACTCTAGGGTTGTCTTTGATTAGGGAAGTAATTAATGATCGTATCTTAATTACCAACTAACTAAGGAAGGATAGATTAATAAGACGTTCTTAATAATCATAACCAATTTAGAGAGTGATTTACGATTTCATTAGATAATCGATGATCAAATAACATGAATTGAAAGATGATTACACCTTTGGTTGGAACCTTTCCTTGTTGAATCTCTCTTAAAGTTTTATTGGTTTCCTTACTTTTCAACAAATTCAAAAACCCCTCATTTTATTTCACCAATCTCTGTGGATTCGACTCTACTTTCCACTACTACAAATCCGTAAACCCGAAAGTATAAATCTTTATTTTTGGTGGATTCGACGTCCACCAAAATGTGAACTTAAGGCTATTACAAAAGCATGTTTATAGTAGTTATCTTCAAAATGAAACACATGTTTGCAAACAAAGTCCAAGCGATAACATCATCCATATGAAGTAGATCTTCAATAACCTACAAAATAAAAAATAATGTTAAAAAAAATCAATATTATACCCTTAATAAAGTCACAGGTTAAAAGAAAAAATTATTCAAAATTAGAATGTTTACTAATTTTATCATTAGACCATGCAATTATACTCCCAATAGCGTCCTCCATATGCTTCATATCCGAAGTAGGCCTCCATAAATAAGCATTGGGGTTTTAGTGATACATCGACCCACACTCTCACCGTATCGGGACCAAGCGGGATATGATGGACAAGCACAATTGGATCGTTTGAAGACCATCGTCCCTTAGCAGTCACTTCTCGTGAACCACTCCAATCCTGTAATTTGCACTTTTGAGGAGTAGTAAAACTCTTTACCAATATGGAATAAAATAGTACAATAACATTACATTCTCATCTAACATCAAAGTGAATTTAATCAACATGAATTATTAAAATCTAAAAATGTACTAACCAATGGAGAAGGTATAATAGGAACATTATTAGGAGCAATTAGAGGTTGAGTTTAGGTTTCATTTGAATTTTGCTCACTGCTTGTCTGTCCCTGTAATTAGAAAATATTAAAAGAAACCACCATCACAGTAACAAAGAATTAATATATAAAAAACTTTAATTCTTTTCCTTAACCAAGTCCATCCAATCGTCTCTAGATCGAATATTGTCGGGCCTTAGTTTCAATAGCTCTTCATCAATTGTGGTGGAATTAATCTTTGAAACCAATCAAAACTTTCCAACTCTCCATAAGTTACCTATCTTCTTCAAAAACAAGTCTTTGTGCCACGTATCATTAAGGTAGTACCTCATCTAAGTATAAGTAACTAGTAATAGTATAAGATATTAAACTTTTTAAATGACAGAAAGTATATACTTGCATAGACTTCCATAACACCTCCTTCAACCTTGTAGAAGGTTTTCTCCAATCATTTAATGTAACTGGAACAACTTCTCTTACAAGGGAACCCATAAATGGAGCTAAACCTACTGAAAATTCCCCAATAAGTTGCCTATACTCATTAAATGTTATGTCTATCTTAGAATTGGCATCATCTGCTATGTTGTTCATTTTCATAGGTCCTCTTTTCCTTTTGGATTAAGTCTTTTCAATAGGAGCATTTTTATCACAAACACCCTCTTCCACATTCATGGGTACATCTTCCCCTCCCCCCCATCTCTTACAATCCCCACTACATCCTCTACCTCCACAGTTGGAACTACTTGTTGACTTCTATGAAATGATGATCTTAAATGAGTAGCGGGAGAATCTAAAATAAATGGGGGGAATGTTTGTGTTTCCTATGTGAGTAACAGGCAAGGTATGAGTGCTTAAATGGGTTGATGCAATATTTGGCTCGATATCATCCAAATTTCTAGTTATAATTATTCGAGCAACCTGCTTAGCTCGTTTCTGATCGACGTTTCGATTGTTTGTTTACTTTTATAAGTGCTATTGGAGATTTTCTTTGCATTGTTTCCAACAAATAGTATTCACGAATCAAAAGTAGTAATTATTATAACATGTATTACTTATAAAATAACCAATAATTATTACTCACCTTTACTTTTTTTCTTCATGTCGGATTGTTTGAAAGCAATCACGAATACAAAGATCACTAATTACCTATAAAGGACAAGGAATATTACAAACATGATTTATTCATGCGAAAAATGCCAAAAAGTATAAGCTCGTACAATTTTAAACGAAATGTTGTATATTTGAATATAATATAAAACATAAAGTAGATAAAACATCAACTCATTATAAAAAAAAATTAAAACAAAGATCACCAATAACCCATGAGTAATAAAATCACAACTTAATAACAATATGGGAAGGAGGGAACAAAAGGATTAATAGCATAAACAAAGAGAGAAAGCATTCAACTTGATCTCTATTTCAAAGGAAGAAGTATTTAACATAGTATTTCACATAGAGAATTAAAAATAGCAGTTCTGTCTGCATTTCCAGTTTCCTCTACCTAACTAATTATCAAAATGGCATTATTCAATCATTCAATATACACCCATGTCACTTGCTCTAATCTACAATAGAAAGACATGTTCAACTCTGTATATAACAGTTAGTGTATGAGAGTTTGGAGTCTAAAAGACTTGATTTGATTTCAATCTCTTTTTGGTTTTGAATGAATGAGTAGAGTTAGTCATGCCAGCAGCAAACCCATGCCCATAACCACAATACTTCTCAGTTCTCATTTTCCTATAACCATATAATATATCATGAAGAAATTCATTAAAAGTCAGTGACCTGAATCATTATCTTTCCTTAATCTCTCTTAAAAAACACCACATTACAAAGTTTTTTTTCTTCTAAAACTAATGACGATTGAAAATCTAAGATGCAAGAATATAATTTAACAAAAAGAAGCTCACATGTTGTGAACAAGATGGAACTTCAAATTGAATTAGATTCAACTCAAGGATTAGTAAACACACCCCAATATAGAGTTTTTTTTAATAAATAAGTTCATTTTCACATTTACGACAATTAATATCGAGTTAAATCGTAGATCTTCATAATTACACAATGGTTGCAAGCCTCTTATAATCCACAGAGATGAGAAAACTTATAATAACTTATTAAATGAGAAAATGCAAGGAAAAATCTCAGTACCAAGGACTATATATTTCATTCTTAATAGCATAAAAATTGGTTTAAAAATTCTTTACAAATCTTTCATTGAAGCAACTCAACAACCCCACGATTTGAAGCATGCCATTCGTCATTTCTCTTGCTTGAAATTTTTGTTACAATCCCAAATTCTATTACAGTTGTACATAGTTAAACCATAACAACCTTAATTTGTCCATAAAGTATGTAAAATAAATGGACAAATGAAATGAAGCTAACCTGTATAAGTAAGATGATTGATAAGCTGGAAATTCCTCTAAAATCAAATATGGGACCTCTGCATAATAGGTTAGTTAAGAATATAGAAAAGAATATGAGGGATTATAATTGGCTATTGTGATTGTCATATAATTTTAATGTACTGTTATATGTTCATCTTCACTTTCAAATTCACACATGCATACTCACATAACCTTCGTGCATATTTAGTTTTGCAATTGTTTGCTTGATTTTCTATTATTTCTCACCATTTTATTTTAATTTATTTTATGCATGCTTATGATTGTCTATGTTTCTCATATGCGCCCTTTTCTTCACGCACTCAATTATTTGAGTTATGCATTAATTCATTTCTTTTAATTCTTAAAGCATAAAAAATAAAACAATAAATAAAGCAAAAATATCTTCTTTATTTTGTGTTTATCTCTTTTTAGTCATGAACAACACTTTCTTCTTTAAAATAAAGGTTTTGATTAAAAAATTGATCATCCAACCCAACACCGCCACATTCCTAATCTAAACTCAGAGTAAAATCATGAGTGGACAAGAGAACTCTCAACCTAAAGAAACAAGGCAAGAAATGGAAATGATGAAGGAACAAATTTTAAAAATAATGGAGATGATGACTACCACGCAGAAGGGAAAGACAGTCAAGAAACCCTACAAGGTGATATCCTACCCTACCCTCACGAGTTTCCTCATACCAATAGATGACCAAATGACTCAAAATGGGGATAGCGGGGCTCCTTTTTCTTTACCAGGATAGTTTTACCCAGCCCTGCAATCAAGCCAACAAACACCAATCCCATTTATATTCCCGATTTTGAACAAAGGATAAAAACCAATGGAGATTATTCTAGGTCTAAGGGAAAGCTGGGTATTTGGAGAAGAGATTAAGAGCTGTCAAAGGAATTGATGCATTTGGAAGCATTGAAGCAAATCAATTATGTTTAATTTTTGACGTGGTGATAAGCCAAAATTCAAGGTTCCAGATTTTAAAAAGTACATTGGGGTATCTTGCCTAAAAGGTCACTTGATCATGTATTACAGAAAAATGGCAGCTCATAAATAATGAGAGGTTGTTGATCCCTTGTTTCGAAGATAGTTTATTTGGATCCACAACGAGATGGTATAATCACTTGGATAGCTCACATGTGAGAAAATGGAAGGATTTTGCTGATTCTTTTCTAAAGCAATACGAACACAATCTGGATATAACTCCTGATAGATTTGACCTTCGGAGAATGGAGAAGAAACGAACTGAAACCTTTAAAGAATATGCACATAGGTGGAGAGAGATGAAGGGTTGAAATACAACCATCATTAACTAACAAAGAGATTACCACCATGTTTATAAACATTCTATGATCGCCTTACTGTGACAGAATGATCGGTAATATCTCCACTAACTTCTGGGACCATTGGAGAAAGAATAGAGGCTGAGGTGAATTATGGAAGAATAACTCGTACCTTAGCGAACTCCAACTCAAAGAGGAAGAATGAAGGAAAAGTCCATATGCTTAGCTACACACAAAAATCAAACAAGAGTTCCATGACACGTGATCACCATGTTATTATGTAGCTCAAGGCTCGTATTCGCCTCACTCTAATCTTAGAACCGGGATGGGATGACTCAATTACTCTAAAAAGAGTACAGAAAAAGGAAATCATAAAAACCAGCTCCTTTTGACTTGATACCCATGTCTTTTACTGGTCTTTTACTACACAGAGCCGTTAAATAGTTCCAATACCATAAGAACCACTCCGACTACCCTTCCCAAATTGGTATAACCCAAATTTGCAATGCGATTATCATGTTGGGGTCATTGGACACTCAACATAAAATTGCTTTGAGCTTAAGGGAAAAGTGAAAGCTTTAATGGAGGAAGGATTGTGGAGTTTCAAGGATTTACCTATTGTTGAGCAGAACCATCATCTCAACTGTGAATGCAATCAGTGAAACAAAATCACTAGCTGTGTCAACCAGCTTATGAATGTTGAAGCAGTTTAAGTTTGTTTCTTTGGTACTTGTTACCTAAATTTAAAATTATGGAAAAGCTCTCCATGTTCTTTGGTTTAGTTCAAGAGTAATCTCTCATCTTATTTTGTTCATGTCCATCTCATTAGCTATCCCTAAGGCTATGAGATTTTAAAATAATGGGCTTATGCTTATGATTTTCTATGATAAAATACTTTTTCATTTCGAATATATTTACTCCCTCATTCTTACATCTTTTTTTCCCCTCACCAATTTCACAAACTAGAATTGAGAATATTAATTCCGATAATGAATTTGAGGCTTTTCAAAAAAATATACTTTAAGGTCCAAGTTTTAATGTCAGTGTTAAAAAAAAGGAATTTATGAATATAATGACTTATAGTTATAACATGAAGCAATAGATTATTTTGAAAAAAAGGGAAGCATGATCTTGATTTGAAATCTTGATCCCCTGTGACTGATGATAGAATCATTCAGAGTCTCCAATGTTTTGGAATCAAAAAATGTTTTGTGGATTGGCTTAAAGTTTGTTTCATTTAGTTATGGCTCTTTACAGTAATCACACACAGTCTAACTTATCATTTTTAGAAGTTTAAAACTGTTTAAGTGAGTATGAGAGTAAAAAAATTAAATTAATTAAAAGACAAAATAAAATGGAATTAGGGGGTCATAACTCATGATCCTAGTGTTGTGAGAGTCGATGACTTAAAAACAAAATCTAGGGTTTGTTAGAAGTCAAATGATTTGATTGAATTAAAGAAAAAATAACAATGACTAATCATACACACGGTATAGAGCCTTAAATGTTATGAAACTTGCTTTGTAGTCGAGTCTGTTAACATCGCTGAACATCTTACGTTTTTCTTGATTTTGAGATTTTGGTGTTGAGGCCAAATTTCTAAAAAAAATTCTTTGAAAAAAAGTCTCTTGTTTTCTCTTAATCAATAAGCAAAGAGATTTTTCATATCCTATCTTATCAATTTAGAAGTGGCTAAAATATACCTTGCATAAGCAAGAAAAATTCATTTGACAAACATTTTTACTAATGACGTGAATTAACTTTTAAAAAGCTACAGTCTCTTTGAAATGTTTGTTTGAAAGAATGAACTCAAACTATTAGAATAGGATTATACTAATTAATTACCTGGGATTACTATGATTCAGAAAACGAAATGAAGAAGACAATCGAAATATGAAAGAATGAAGTATGGCGTGTTTCCAAATTGAATGGCTTCCCAATTCCGTCTTTCAAACGTGGTCATCGTAACTTTGAGAAATCATAAAGCATACGATAAAAGGATAGAAATCTAATGATGGTGAAGACGATAAATAGCAATTACTGGCTAGGCCATCGTGATATGTCATAGGTGCTGAATATGGAAGAGGAAAATCAAAATGTTGCTATAGAATATGGATTAGAAGTTCAGATGATGAAGAGGACTGATGATCAAGAGGAAAATCGAAATTGTTTTGTTAGGGTTCTGTTTAGTCAAAGAAAGGGGTAGCGTTTATACGAAGTTTGTTTTTTAAAAGAGAGAAAAGAATGAGCGGGGGATTTGGGTGCCTAAAATTTTATTAGCATACCATAGCAGGTCCATGTATTTTCTATGCATAAATGTCATATAAGACCTTATTTGTTGTAGTGGGTGGCCATTGTCTTTTTTAGAATGTAAAACATTATTATGACTCAATTGATATATTATTAGTTGTTGAATAATTAATTATTTAAATCTAGTAAGTTATTAGTAGAGAGACACATTGTAAAGATGTGTCTATTGACTCAAAATGAAAAGTCACGACTCTTTATATGGTTATGTCTTGTAACGTCCCGTTCCTTTGGGGGTAAATTTTTTTTTATTTTATTTATTTATTTCTTTTATTTATTTCTTTTAAATTAAAGCTTTTAAGATTAGTATAAATTTAGTAAATTCGATTTTAGTAGTTATTTTTGTTCAAAATTCTTTTTAATCGTTTTAATACTTTAAATTTATTTCGGTGACATTAATAATTATTAATGAGCCAATTAATAATTATTAATCACCTTTAGATTAAATTAAGAGCTTCGGGTTTCGTTTTTAAAGTAAAAGTAAAAGAGGGACGTAGGCGTCATTTCCAAATTCTTAAAATATCTAAAATTACTATTCATCTTCTCTTAAATATCCAAATTTTAGACAAAACACTTCATTTTTTCTTCCTCTTCTTCTCTTGGGGCCGAGACTATAAGGAATGATTTGGGAATTTTTGGTTTTTCTCCGATTCTCGGTGGATCGTCTCGATTCTTGTTCTGTTGGAAAACCCTTGGTCCGAGCATCATTTCCAACCTACCAATCGAGATTTTCGCTCGTTTGCTCGAGGCTTTAAGGTATGTTAAAATTTCTAAAATTTGATGTGAATAGTGTTTTAATGGAGGTTTTGGTTTGAAATCTTCAAATTCGTTTACCGAAACTTGAAGATATCAATCGGGAAAGTCATTTTGGGCAATTTTAGAACTTCCCCTAAACCCTAAAACCGAGTTTGAGCCGGAAACCCATCCCGTATGATTTTCCCTCACTTGGCCATGTTTAGGATGTTTAGGTTGTTATGTTTGTGCTATTTACTTAATTTTTCGAAAATCAATTAATGTACAAAACTCTAAATTACGGATACCCATTGATGTTGCGAACTCCCAAAGTATCCAAAACCAACCCGAAACACCTCTAAAGTGCATAAAAGCCGGAAAACCAAACCAGAAACCCTTTTTCTCTTGTATGGTCGAGAGCACCACAGGGAGGAAATCCGGGTTTTTCGTCGTTTTGTGCGTTTAGATGTTGTTGTATGATTTCCGGTTAATTAATGTTATTTAGGTGTAATTGATTTGTAGGATTGTGAATTGTTCGGGTGTTGACAACCTCGGATTAATCGGAGCTTTTCTACAAGCTAAGGTGAGTTTAAAATGGAAGTTAGTTGTCTTATGAATTACGTTTCGTTATGATATTGTTTATCGATGTTAAGAGGGAACTAGCTTCTTGGAATTAATGTTTGGTTGGAGACTTTAATTTGGAAGTGAGTGGAGAGGATTTGGAATTATGGTTAGTTCGGTGAAAAGGAAACATCGAAGTGGTTTGGAAGTATTGTGAAGTGAATTGGAGATGTTAGTCGGAAGTGGAAGTTTAAGTTACCTTGAGTGGTTTGGAAATTAAGTAGCTTAGATATTACACTTGAGTGATGACTCGTGTAATCTAAGTAGTTAGGTTCTTTAATAACTTAGTAGAATTCCTTGGAGATTATCTAATTTATTAGAGACCTTGAGCACATTGATTCGACATATGATAGTATGTTGATATCGATCCATACGTATCATAGTGCGATGATTTGTGGAAACAGTGAGCATATTGATTCGGCACATGATAGTATGTTGATATCGATCCATACGTATCATAGTGCGATGATTTATGGAGACAGTGGGCACATTGATTCGGCACATGATAGTATGTTGATATCGATCCATACGTATCATGGTGCGATGATTTATGGAGACAGTGGACACATTGATTCGGCACATGATAGTATGTTGATATCGATCCATACGTATCATGGTGCGATGATTTGTGGAGACAGTGGGCACATTGATTCGACACATGATAGTATGTTGATATCGATCCATACGTATCATGGTGCGATGATTTGTGGAGACAGTGGGCACATTGATTCGACACATGATAGTATGTTGATATCGATCCATACGTATCATGGTGCGATGATTTGTGGAGACAGTGGGCACATTGATTCGACACATGATAGTATGTTGATATCGATCCATACGTATCATGGTGCGATGATTTGTGGAGACAGTGGGCACATTGATTCGGGACATGATAGTATGTTGATATCGATCCATACGTATCATAGTGCGATGATTTGTGGAGACAGTGAGCACATTGATTCGGCACATGATAGTATGTTGATATCGATCCATACGTATCATAGTGCGATGATTTGTGGAGACAGTGAGTACAATTGATATGGTACATGATAGTATGTTGACTTCGGTCCATACGGTATTATGATTTGTGATATGGTACGACCGTACGTGGTATGTTGATTTCGATCCATACAATTTCACTTTACGATGAAACTTGTTAGGTAATAAGATAGTTAATATTACATTTACATATTCTTTAGAATTGTGTAGTAAGGCTTAGTAATGGTTGTTACTTTTACTTTAAGTCCTTAATTCAATTTCATGGCATTGAAAGACTATCTCGAGTAATATTTTATTATCGTTTGATTGTATGGAAATTAGAAGTGTGGATATGGGTAGTAATGAGTATTTTAGGCCTTTGGACACGATTTCTGGTATGAAATTTAGTTCATAGGATTACTTGCTTTCTTTTTACTCTCACTAGCATTTTATGCTAATGTTGCTACACTTACAAATTTTCAGGTAAACCTCGTCCCAAGAAGCGTGGTAAAGGAGGTGGTGCTGCTTGACTGTCGAGATGGTGAATGGGCAATATCGAACCCTTTTTGGTTTAGCATTCTTAGAAATGCTTGTAAATTATTTATAACTTCCATAACTTGTGTCTTTTTGAGCCCGAGAGGGTATTTCTCAAAAAATTGCATAAGTTTTTATGATTCAAAGCTTGTTTTAGAGTTTAAATTATATGATGGAATACATATTCCCGATTTATAGCTTTCTCTGAATATGGGTTGTAAAAACAGGTTTTGGTTATTCGATTTTTAAACGAACCCATGCCGTTTTTCTTTATAAATCGAGTCTTCCACTGTGCATTTGAATTTAAAGAATTTAACGGAAAGCGGGTCGTTACATATCTTCTGATGGAAAAGACATGATCATACATGGTGGCCATTGTCTATTTCTAATTAAGTCAATTTAATTTAAAAAAAGAAAAAGAAATAAAAGGATACTAATGGAATATAAAAAATAAGTAAGGGTAAAATTGAAAGTCAATGTTTCTCCTCACTTTTCAACTTTTATATGTTACTAGTTATATGACACGTGCCTTGCACGTGAAATATCAGATATGAATTGAAAAATTCATTGAATAGTATGATTTCGGATATTTTAATTAGAAATATTCTTATAAAAAAATTGAAAATCAAACATTTTCTTATATATATATAGTTGTAGAGCAAGTATATATTTCGTTATTAAAAAGATATGTGCATGAATTCAAAGTTCATATATAAAAAAATTATCATACAAATCTCAATTTTTAAATTAAAAATAATGAAAACTAAATATTTAAACGTCATATTGATTGTCTGTATAATTAATTTGTACATTAATTATGTGAATTTTTCGGGTTTAGAGTTTAGGTTTTATCAAAGCCGGCTTTAACCAATAAAAAAACCAAACCGGAGCAATTTGGTTAGAAAACCGAACCGGACCCAACCGGTTTCACCCCTAGTGTACACATCATGATTGTTTTATGTATTAAACCATATAATATCAAGTGGGTGATTGTAAGAAATTATTGTGACTCATTTGATATATTATTAGCCACTTAATAATTAATTAATTAAAAACGTGTCTATTGACTCAAAATGAACAAAAAAATTCTTTAAACAAAAAAGGAAAAAAAAACATAAATATACATGTTGGTCGACATTGTCTTCTTGAGAATATAAGAAATAATATGACCCAGTTGATATATATTATTAGCGATTGAATAATTAATTAAATCTAGTTAGTTTTATTTGTAAAGGGACACATTGTAAAAATGTGTTTATTGACTCCAAATGAAAAGTTATGACTCTTTGTATAGTTATGTCTTTTGATGAAAAGACAAAACTATTCGTCATTATCGTCTTAAAATAAATTTTATTTAGTTGTCTTTTGATGGAAAAGACACAACCATATATTGTAACCATTGTCTTTTTATAATTAAGTCAATTTAATTTAAAATAAAATTTATATATTTATGCCTTTTAATGGAAAAGACGCAACAATTCCTGGCGACCATTGTCTTTTTATACTAAGTAAATTTAATTTAAAATAAATAAAAATGAAACCAAAGGATACAAATGGAATATTTTTTTTAAAAAATAGGGGTAAAATAGGAAGTCAATGTTTCTCCTCACTTCCCCACTTTTATATATGTTATAGATAGATATAGATGTTATAGATAGTTAGTTTTATTCGTAGAGGGACACATTGTAAAAATGTGTTTATTGACTCCAAATGAAAAGGTATGACTCTTTGTATGATTATGTCTTTTGATGAAAAGACATAAATATTCATCATTATCGTCTTAAAATAAATTTTATTTAGTTGTCTTTTGATGGAAAAGACACAACCATATATTGTGACCATTGTCTTTTTATAATTAAGTCGATTTAATTTAAAATAAAATTTATATATTTATGCCTTTGATGAAAAAGACACAACAATTCATGGTGACCATTGTCTTTTATAATTAAATAAATTTAATTTAAAATAAATAAAAATGAAACAAAAGGATACAAATGGAATATTTTAAAAAAAGTAGGGGTAAAATAGGAAGTCAATGTTTCTCCTCACTTCCCCACTTTTATATATGTTATTATTATTATAGATAGATAGATAGATAGAGATAATCGTAATCCCCAAATACATGAACACTTGCTTGATTCAACAAAAACTCAACGATTTTATAAATTAATTTTTTAAAAATACGTTGGATGATATTAAATAAAATAATAGAAAATATATAAATTATAGAAATCGGCTGAGAAAAATTAATCTATACACATGAATTTAATAGTTTATCAATCAACCCTAAGTTTTTAATTTCATCAATTTCAAACATCAAATATGAAATTAATACCTCAATTACTTAAATTACTAAATTTTTTGTGGAGATTTATAGTTAGATGAAGGCATTTTATAGCTAGATTAAGGGTGTGTTTGGGAGTGCTTTTGGTCAAGGCAAAAGTACTTTTAAATGATCAAAAGCATTTCCTAAATACAATATTTATGTTTGACAATATTTTGTAAACACTTTTTGTAAAAGTCAAAAGCACTTCAAAGTGCTTTTTGAAGAAGTAAGTATTTGGTGCTTTTTGAAGTGCTTTTGATTTTTTAAATTTTGTCTCTCTAATTTTTCTCTACACATTTTATCTCTCTAACATTTTTCTACACTTTTTATCTCTCTAACTCTTCTCTACACATTTTATCTCTCAAATCTCTCCATAAACTTTCTCTCTCTACATCTCTCTACACTTTCTATAACCTCTCCCTACACATTTTTTTCTCTCTCAATGTTCTTTTTCCACACTCTCTCTAACTTCTTCTCATACACTTTCTTTCTATATATAATTTCTACATAATTTCTTTCTCTACACTTTTTTTTTCTAAAAATAACTATATAAGATTAAAATCACTTCTTAAATGTTAGAACCAAACAATAAAATACTATAATAATAAGCACCTTTATCATAGTACTTATAATAAAAGTACTTTAACTAAAAGCATTTATTTCACAAACATTTTCAAACACACTTTAAGTCATTACACATGGTTATTGTTTATTATATTTGCGTTGAACATTTAGTATGGTTTGATTGATCTATTTTGGTATAGAGTTTGAACTTTTTTTACCATTTGATTTTGTCACTAAGATTGAATATTTTTATGATTAAACCATAGATGTTTTGTTACTTAATTAATATAGTGGTAGGGATGACAAAATTCCCTAACTAGACCCGACCTTAACAGGCAAGGATTCTCTGATTGAACTATGGATAGCAGGATCTTTTCCTAGAATGAATTAAGGACGAGAACAGGGTGCATTCCTTGCTTTGCCACATATTTTTTAATATAAAATAACAATTATTTATTTATTAAATTAATAAAAAATTATATTATATATCTAATTTTTTTTATATTTTATACTAATAAATAGTTAATTTTTATTTTTCAATATAATAATTTACACCATTGAGAACCTGATTCATGATCGAAAATCCTCACATCCGACCCAATTCCCCAAAATCGGAGAATGGGACAAGGACGTCACTATAAAAAAGTGAGGTTTTGCTAGAGAAACTAATAATTTCACCGGCATTGTTTTATTTATTTTTTTACAAATTTACACTAAGGCAATGTCGGTGAAATAAATAAAGGATTTCTCCGGCATTGCCGACGAAATCGAATTTGCTGGCAATTGCAAGATCAATTTGAAGAAAAAAAATTACGCTAAGGCAATGCTAGCCAAATCAAGGATTTTGCTGCCATTGCCTTAGAATTGCTGGTGAAATGGATTTCGCCGGCAATTTCAAGCCCAATGTTTTTTTTTCTTAAATTTTTAAATGTACGCTTTGGCAATGTCGGTGAAATCATAGCCAATGCCTTCCAAGACGATTTTTTTTAATTAGCATTGCTGGCGAATTAAAAGTGGCTTTGCCAACGCAAAATTTCGTCGGTAAAGCCCTTTTAAAAATACACTCTCAGACCTTCCCCCCCCATTTCTTCTTGTTTCTTTTTCCTTTTCATTTCTCTTTTCTCTTAGCCATTTCGAGTTCTTCGGCAATTTTCTGTGAGTTTTTGCTCATTTTCTTCAAAATTTCTTCCTACATTTCATTATTGGATAAGATTTTAGTGTTTGTATGCTTTGTATGCTTTGTTTTGAGGTTTTATGTCCAAGTTACTTTGTTATGATAAGTTAGGGGTTTAGATGAAAATTAGACTTTTTAGTTTTATGCTTTAATAGTTGAATCGAATGATGTTTTAGAGTTTAAACAAGTTAATTTGATGGTATTGTAGTTTTTTATCTGTTTAATTTGAGATTTTATGTCTGATTTTCATAAAATTGAATGTTAGGGTTTGAGATAAAAATGGGTTGGGGGGTTGTTGATGTTGTGATATTTGATTTAATTGATGTGTTTGTGTTTGATTTGAAGTGATTTGTATGATTTTGACATAGTTTTTTTTTAATTTTGGTTTTGGATTTGAATTTAGTGATTTAATTGTGGATAAAATGTAAGTAATTTTTTCTCTCCTTTAGGAACTAAAATTGTTATTATTGTTTATGTGGTACTAACTAATACATATGTTTATTGTAGGAGGGGATGTTCGAATTCTCCGGAGATTTTTGGCCATTTAAGGTGAGTTTTCTCTTGTCTTATTTCTATATTTCAATATTTTCTTTACTTACTCTTGTAAATGTGTGCTTTTTATGATTGAAAGATGTTATGCGTTTGTTTTAAGCGTTACTTTGATATTCTTGGTTTCTCATTAAAAATATGTTTGCATTATGTTTTCATGTTTGTATTATGTGTTAAGCGTTGCTTTACCAGCCTCTTTGCACCTTAAACTCGTTAAGACTATATTCATATACTTTAGGCTATGTTCATGCACCTTAAACTTGGATGTTAAGGTTTAGGCTGTTATTTAAGTTTATCATGTTTAGAGCACCTTAAACCTTTTTTTTTTACAAATAAAGATTTGTAAGCTAAGAAAAATGGTAGATCGCTCAAAATTCAATTGAGTTTTGAGAGGTTGGTGATTCGAGTCCACCCGAATGTATTAGTACAAAGTATATGGAATTGTTTTAAAAAAAATAAAAAATAAAAATGGGGCATTGCCGGCGAAATTCGCTAGCAAAAGTGGAAAAAATGCTACTAGGAGAAATGTCTGCGAAATTCGCAAGCGTTGCCTTGCAACTATGTCGGCGACACATAGCCTTATGTTAAGTCAAATTGTAAAAGTAGGCTATACTGGCAAATTTCTCAAATTGTAAAAGTAGGCTATGCTGGCGAATTTCAAAATTCGACAGCAAAGACTATCTCGATGGTATTTTTACAGGGAATATTTATTTTGGCCATCTCGTGTTAGTTGTTTTTTTTAGATATTTCTCTCTCCTTTGTTTTGATTGTTTGGTAAATGAAGATTTCATAGATTTTAATGTCATATAAATAGATACATCTCTGGTTTGCTTTTCAAAAGCAATTCTCTAAAATTTCTCCCTTACTAACTAGAAAGTTCCAAACATTTTATAAATCTTAATGTATTTTAAATCTAAATAAAAATTTGTACCGTATATTTATGAATAATTTAGATTTAAATTAATATAAATCAAAATTTATTTGTAATAAAATTTGGTAAATATTTTTTATGGAAAATAAATATATTAGATCTTAAATAAATTTAGAAAATAATTAGTAGCTGTAATAATTATATAATTTTAAGGATAAATAAGCATTTTTATCAAATATACAATATTTTTCTTAAAAAAAATAGATTGATAATATTTATTTTGTTTCTTTATGTTTTTATATAGTTTTGTATTTAAATATTATTTTTTATATTTTTATGAACTATTGTGATTAAATTAATATAACTTATAGTCCGGTTATAGTTAAAATCAAATGTGTATTCATTTTAATTTAAAATCATAATTAATACACATTTGATTTTAAATTAAAATTTAAAAAATATAAGGTTCATTATAATTATGTCATTATAAAATATTTAAGTAATCTTCAAATTAATTTACTAAACATCATTTAGATATTCATTATCTCATAGTATTTTAGAAGTTGAATTTACCAAAAACTAATTTTCTGCATAAATTGAATTTACCAAACATTAATTTGATTCATGATACAACTGATTTTTTCTACAGCAATTAAGGGGTGAAGATTGGATTGGTTTGGTTTGAATTTTGCTAAAATTTCATATCTGATTGGATTTTCTTTTCAACTTATACGAACCGAACCGTTCAACATAAAGAAACCAAACCAAACCAAACTAAAATGGTTTGATTTGGATCAATTTGGTTCTTACATTTTTTTCCTCAATTATTCATAAATACTTAATTTGCATCATCATACATGTAACAAAATCTTAAAAAATAACTTCAAAAAATTGTAGAACTAATTTCAATCCATCTAAAAGTACAATAAAACACAAATTACAAATACAAAACATAATAAGTTTATAAAATCTTATTATAATATCAAGAATTTGTTTCAAATAAATATGCATACTAATTATTGAAATGTTAGAACCTTTAAAAATTACTCAAATAGCATAATTATAGTTCAATAAATTTATTGAACTATAATTATGCTATTTGAATAATTTTTATAAAGTTCTTTTTAGCAATTAGTGTATAAATATATGGCATTTCAATAATTGTACCATAATATTAAAGATTTTTCCTCTATTTTTTTTTCATTTTATTAAGTTTTATTGATATTTACAAATTCAAATATATCATATATTATATATTGGTTTGGATCGCTACAAAAATCTATCAAAACGAACCAAACCATTATTAATTAGTTTAGATAAATGAAGGTTTGGTTTAGTTTAGACAATTAATTTGGTTTGGATCTGGCCTTGTTTACTTTGAAAAAATGATAATGAGATTACTTCATTCTCATTGTACTTGTTTACTTAAAACTTGAAATGAGAATGGAAGTGTGGGACCCACACAATTTGACAATCTCATTCTCAATTTTCAAACAATTTCATTCTCTTATACAACTTTATCAATCTCATTCTCATTCCTTATTTTGTGGGTCCCACCAACTTTTATATTTTATTAATTTTCTTTTCTCTCTACTTTTTGTGGGTCTCACACAAATTAATATTCCATTATTTTCATTCCAAGACTCTAGTAAACAACATCAATGGAATTCCGATTCAAATTTTTTTAAGTAAACATAATAAAAAAAATCTTATTCTCATTCTATAATTTTTCATTCCGATTGATTTTCATTTGATTCTTTCTCATTCTCATTCCGGCTAAATAAATGAGGCCTAATAGTAATGCTAAACTTGCCGAAAAAGTTTTTTTTTTTCAAATAAATTTATATTTATGAATAAAATAATGAAAATGTACCTTGTCAAGTCACTTTCCACGATGTAGCGCGAAGGCGTTTTTGACTGCGTTTGGTCAGCTCGGTCAGCATCGTTCGGGCAGCTCCCTACCTCACAAAAATACGTTTGTTTTTTGTTCTACACAAATTCTCTCTCTCTTCCGTTTCTCTCTCCATTTTCTCTCTCTTTTCCCAACCCCCTTTCTGCACCCGTTCCTCAAAAGGAGAGAGAAATATCAATTCCACCCAAAACCAAAAACACTTTCAGAGAGAGAGAATAGAGAAAAGGGAAAGTAAAACATAGAAAGGCCATTCCTTTGCCCGTGAAAAAATACAAAATGTCTGATATTTTCTGATTTTTTTTTTCTGGGTTTCTTCCTTTTGAGTTCTGTTAATAGATCGGCTTTGGGTTCCTGATTCTGTTATTGTATTTTTGGACAGAAATGTTGGAGTTTTTCATGGGTTTTTGAGCTGGAATATTTTGACTGATTCTGTTTTTTTTTTTAGGGAGAGTTTTGGGTTTTGGGTCTTGTTGAAAATGGGGTTGGGGTAAGTTTTGAGATGATTTTGTTTCTGGGTTTTGTTTATTATTTGGATCTGATGTTGTTGATCACTTAATGAGATGGAGCTAAACAAGGTTTGGGCTCTGGGTTTGGTTTCTTTGATCTTGTTCTTTCGACCACTATGGCTGATTTCTGCTAATATGGAAGGTGTGTTTGTTGTTATTTTGTAAATGGCTTCATTTTCATTTTCCCCTTTCATTTCTTATGTATGTGAATAATTTTGTAGATAGTTATTGGGGATAAGATAATTCTTGTTTATGTTTATGTTCTTTTCATTGATTGGTTTGTGGGATTGAAATCATATATTAAATACTTTATGGAATATAGTCTACAAATGGATGATTTTGTTGGAATTAGTACTTTGGACTGAATTGTTTGATCAATGTTTTTCACTTTCTTGTGAATATCTTTTTTCAAACAAAAAACTGAAACTTTTCATTGATGTTGCGGAAAGTATTGGCACCTCTATAGGAGCTCACGAACACGCAACCCAATTTTAGTTTAATATAAATGAGTTATAATGACAGAAAAAATCTGGTAAACGCTAGTTTGAAGCATTAAACTTAGCCTTATTGACCACCACCTTCCAATTCCTAGGTTTATCATTGAAAATATTTTGTAGTTCCTTTTCAACTATAATGCTCACAAAATTACTTTACTTAAATTGAGCCAAACAATCTTCAATTGTCTTCAGACTCTTTCACTGACCGTGGCCATGCTACAACTTCTCTACTCTAAGTTCTTCTTTAAGACTTTGATCTGCTTTGGTATCTTCCCTTTCTGCATCTCCTTGATCAAACTCTCCTCTAAGACTGCTTCTTTCTACATTATTTTGATGAACAAATATTTAGTGTAAAAGTTTCCCAGAGATCCTAAAGTCCACACCTTAATATTCTCCTTCTTCCGGTTCCTTGGCTCCACATTGACCATGTTCATCAACAATGCTTCATAATCAGGAATGTCTACATCTAGCAGATTCCTTCGAAGCTGCATGAATTTTTTATTTTTATTTTTGATAAAAACACCTCACAAGGCCATTTCATTGAAATAATGAAAGAAAAAGTAAAAAAGACATTACAATAAATTGGCAAGACAAACCAAAAGCCACAAAAAATGGTATACAATGTACCCCTAATGCCCAAAAATAAAAATAAAAAAACCCGCACCTCCACTTAATTACAAGTATGCGGGCCAACTATTTATAATTAAGCCTAACGGATAATTACAAAATGGTTTGGAAGTTGACACCCAAAAGGATGCATTTACATGGGCCAACTCCCAAACATAATCCCAAAATCTCTCTTCACCCCTAAAAATTCTCCTATTCCTTTCCAGTCAAATCCCCCAAGTGATTGCATTACATCCCGACAACCACAAACTCTTCCCTTTATCTTTGAAAGGAAGGTAATAGAACACCTCAGTTAAGGTTTGACGAAAGGTAATGTTGCCAACCCACTTCGCCCCAAACGTTTGGAAAAATCGTTGCCAATCGGAAATAATTGAAAAAGAAGCTGCATGGATTTTTGTATCGTTGAAAAAGAATGTGGCCCTTTCTTGAATGCTGAGGGAAGCTAACTTCAGTTTTACCCTTCATATCGGAAATAATTGTCCCCATGAAAATGATGTGAAAGGAATGGTTGGTTCCCTTTTCCTTCCTTCTTTCCCATAAATGACCAACTGTTTTCTTTCCCATTAATGACCAAGTGTAATCCTTTGGCTTTGGGTGATTCCCTAATCCCCCCCTTTTTGTATCTATTTTATCTATCAATGATATATAAGTCTCCTATTAAAAAATAAAATAAAATCATCCCCATATGTAATGTTTGTTAAATGCAATTGGTAAACTTCCAGATACTCGTATGAATCTTAGGGCCTGTTTGGAATAACTTATAGCGTAGGAGGGTCCAAAAGTGATTTTTAGGCCAAAAATCCTAAGATTTTTTTAGCTCAAAATAACTTTTGGGCTCTCCTGAAAGTTATTCTAAACGGACCCTTATTCTACGGGGAAAAAAAATGTTTTCTACTAAAACTAAAATTCAATGGTGTTTTTTTTGGACTTGATTGTTGAGACAGCTAGGACGTTGATTTTGCAGGAAATCTTCGCACTAAATCTCATAGCTTTATCTTTGTGTTAGTATATAGTGTTTATATTCATTTCTAACTGAATTTGCCTTTATTTGTTTGTAAATAGGTGATGCTTTGCATAGCTTAAGAGCTAGCTTGCAGGATCCTAACAATGTCTTGCAGAGTTGGGATCCCACGCTTGTCAATCCCTGTACATGGTTTCATGTTACTTGCAATAATGATAATAGTGTCATAAGAGTGTAAGCTATATTCCCATAGATGTCAATGAAATGGCCTTTTGAGGTGTTTTTATTCAAAAAAAAATATATTCCCATAGATGTCTCTCCAAGTGATTCTTTTGATTAGTTGTATTACTAGTTCTTAAAATAATCTAGATATTGTTATTATCTCTTGTTTCAGTGATCTTGGAAATGCAGCTTTGTCAGGTACACTTGTCCCACAGCTTGGCCTGCTAAAGAATTTGCAGTATTTGTAAGTTGTTTTGTTTGCACCTTCAAATTTGTTGTATGTCGTTTGCTAGTAGCTTTCCATATTGAATAGCTTATGTACTATTCAAGCAGTCATGTTTTTATACTATATTCCATCAGAATCATGAAAAGATCATGGGAGTACGTTTGGGATTTGGCGTATGTAAATGCTTCCTTTTGGGTGTCAACTACCAAACTTTTTTGTAATTATCCCTTAGGTTTGATTATAAATTGTTGGCCACCATACTTGTAAGTTGTAATTAGGTGGCAGTCTTGGGCTTTTTGGGTATAGGGTATATGTTTTCTTTTGTTTTTTTTGGCTTTTGGTATGTCTTGCCACGTCTTTGTATTTGTTTTTCTTTTCTCTTTCTTTCATTTTTTTTTAAAGAACAACTCAAAAGGCCATTTCATTAATATAATGAAAGAGAAAGAGAAAAAACAATACAATAAAGTGGCATAACAAACCAAAAGGCACAGAAACATGGTACATTGTATACCCCACTAACCCATCATCCTGCACCGCCACCTAATTACAAGTATGCGGGCCACTATTTATAATTAAACCTAAAGGGTAATTGCAAAAAGATTTCGAAGTTGACACCCAAAAGGATGCATTTTCATGGGCCAACTCCTAAACATAATCCCAGGATCTCGATTCCTCCCTAAAGATCCTTCTATTCCTTTCAAACCAAAGACCCCATGTTATGGCACAAAAACCCGCTATCCACATCAGTGTTTTAAAAGACGAGAACGCCTGCCTTAGGCTCAAGGCTCAAGGCTCAGCCTTTGAAGCGAGGCGAAAATATAAATCCCCGCTTTTTAGGGCTTTTTTTCCTGAGGCTCAAGTGTAAGGCGAGGGCTTTTTTTCTCTTCTGAATCTTATTATGCGTTTTTATGATTTCATATGTCAATCTTTAGCATATATCAATGCAGTTTTCATATATCAATGCTTATGTTTGTTAAGAATTATGCTATGTTTTGTGTTTTGAATTGTTTTTGGTGAAATGGAGATAACTTTTCTTCTTCTAAATATATATAAATTAATATTATTATATACCACGCCTTAAAAAAAAAGCCCTTGCTTTTTTTGCGCCTCGCGCTTAAGCCCCCGGGGGACCTCATCGCTTTTTTGCGCCTTGCGCCTTGCGCCTTTTAAAACACTGATCCACATACATTTGCCCCCTCTTTGAAAGGAGGGGATAATTGTAGCTCCTCCAGTGTTTAGCGAAAAGATTCGTTATCCACCCAAGTTATCTTTTCTCTTTCTTTCATTATATCAATGAAATGACCTTGTGAGGTTTCTTTTTCAAAAGGAAAAAAAAATTCAGAATGATGAAACTATAATGAATTTGTTAGTGGAAGAATCTATATAATTGATTGTCTATCCCTACTAATGTGGAGGTTGCTAGGGTAAGTGAAGAGAATTCTTTAGTTTATTTGCTTTTGCTTTTTTGGTTTGACTTAATCTCGTTGTTATGCTTGACTTAATAATTAGGCTGGCCTTTGTGAAAGCCTAGAAGGTGAACTCAATTGTGAAGGTGATTGGGTATTTGGAGCCAATATATTAAGTTGATCTTCTTTCATTATTTCAATGAAATGGGCTTTTGAGACATTGTTTTTTAAAAAAATGGGGTGTTTGGGGCCAATATATTAAGTTGAAATTTGATGAAGATCATTAAATGAATGATATAATCAAGCATTGCAGGGTGTTAGGAATTTTATTAGGTGCTCAAGGGCATATTAGTAATTAGATTACAAATTTGTTAGTAGATGAATAATATAAATAAGTTGTGTTAGGAGAGTGAAGGCAGGCTGTTTTTGATAGAAAGATGAACTTTTTGATATATTTTGAAGCTTATTTAATATTGGTTTGGTTTGGTTCCAAATATATGAAAAAACTGCTATTGTTCGGTTCAATTTGTCAGTTTTTTTTTTAACTCCTAGGAGAAACTAGGAGGAGAGGAAAAGATAGGTAGTGAAACTAAATAGACAGTAGTATGTATGATCATCACACACCAGAGGATTGTTTATAGTGGTCAACCAAAATTATAGAAAGAAACTTACAAAAATTATACCGAAGTCAACCATTGCATAGTATGAAAATATCTTATATATAATATCCTGGATATGCTAGTCTTAGTTATAACTGTAAATGTAATCATAACATTTATTCCACATTCTTCATCAGTTTTATTTGAAGATTAAATCTAGAAATCATGCTGCATAATAATCGATAATCTGCTTTCATTTAATATGAATTCTTTGTTTCCCCTTCTTGATGACAGAGAACTCTACAGCAATAACATAAGTGGTGGAATTCCGAGTGATCTTGGAAATCTGACTAGTCTTGTGAGCTTAGATCTTTATTTGAACATTTTTACGGGACCTATTCCAGACACATTGGGCAAGCTGTCAAAATTGCGATTCCTGTAAGTTAATTTTTGGTGTTCCTAGAATTTTTTTTTTTGCTTATTTTAGAATATGTAAGAAGCTGGCATGAACATTACTATTCCCACGAGTTCATTTTGTTGTGACTCAGCCTTCTCTTCTTTTACTGAGTTGAAATTTTGTCTTGCTTGGTTTGGCAATAATTTTCAGTACATGTTTAATGTGTTCAATATCTACAAGTAAGTTAACTTTTAATGCAATGCATGTTTACTGCACATGATGAGTTCACTCGTTCCCTGATTTTTTTGTTGCAAAACAAATTTGAAAATAATTTATTTTCAATTGTGAAGGGTTCTGTTCTATGAAATATCACTAAAATTTTGATGTTCATATTGGTATTCCTTTTCAAAGTCCTTTTGTAATTACACTCTCAATGTAATACAAATTGAAGTGAGTCTTTCTTTGGGTAAACTTGTATCCGTTGATGTGTTGCAAACTCGTATGCCTTATTGTTCTATATCTCCACATGTTTGCTTATTTTGTCTCGTGATCTGCTTCCCATTTTTTTACACTATGATTTTGTGGTGAAATTTTGGTATAAATTGCTTTGTCAATTTGATTTGAGTTGGGTTCCTCCCAAGTTTGTCGTTAATTTATTGTCTTGGGATTTTTTTGGTCCACGTTTCACTGAAAAGAGGAAGTTGCTATGGAAATGTGCTTTTGCAGCTTTGCTTTGACCATTTGGATTGAAAAAACTGCTCAAATTTTTTAGGACAAATATACTTTTTCAATGATTTATGGGATTGTTTTTTTATTAGGACTTTTTGTTGGTTTAAATCTATAAAGCCTATAGATCTATCTTTTCCACCTCATTCCATGTACTACAAATGGAATTCCTTTATTTAAATATTGCTTTTATTTCGTTTCTTGTATTTTGAGGATTCCTCATCCTCTTTTTGTATTTTTCCCTAATCAATCAAAGTTCATCTTTCAATGAAATTGCATTGTTTATTACCAAAAAAAAAAAAAACGGGGGGCCCTCGAGCCGTCTTTTAAAAAAAATGGTTTTTTTGTATACTCATTTGGAGTCTATACTCAATACTTTTTGTTGACTGGTTGAATTTTTCATCAAATCAATGAAAAGCGTTTCTTATGAAAAGAAAAGTAATATCACCAAAGTATGTTAGTTACATTGTTTTTGTTCTTTTAATGGAGCCTCGAATAATTTCCTTTGGTGATGAGTTTATTATTTTTATGCTCCATGATTGAAAGGAAATTAAGATGATCAAATTTAATAGACTAATTATATTTTATGATACATACATATTAGAGGATCTTTTGTTTTACTAGAAGCTCTGTTCATTTTCTTTCTTTTAGTTTGTGTTGATTTCTGTCTTAACATTGTATTTTTTTGGGAATATTTTGATAAGGATAGTCGGCTTAACAACAACAGCTTATCAGGTCCCATTCCTATGTCACTGACTAATATTACCTCGCTTCAAGTATTGTGAGTATAATCTCTCTCCCCTTCATGAGTTTGACTAATGGATGCATAGAGTAAAAATTATGAGGGTAGCTTGTTCTTTCAGGGATCTATCAAATAACCATCTTTCAGGTGTGGTTCCAGATAATGGATCCTTCTCCTTATTCACCCCTATCAGGTTTTTTTTTTTTATGATTCTTAGAGCTCATGTTCAATACTTTCTCTTATGTGGCTTTTGCTGAATATCTATATCCTTTTCCCTGGCAGTTTTGCTAACAACTTGGATCTTTGTGGCCCTGTTACCGGGCACCCCTGCCCTAATTCACCTCCATTTTCTCCACCTCCTCCCTTTGTTCCACCAACGCCAATATCTTCACCAGGTGAACTTCCCGGTTCTTAGTATATTCTTGCAATTAACTCCAGCATGTTCATCCCGGAAGTTTTTATGATATTACTTTTATACTTGATTTTTTAGCTGTGGTTTTATTAATATACTTTTGCAGCCTATTTAAGATGTGTGATTAAATCCATTGTCTGTAGTTGTTTTCCCATTTTAGTTTCGTCTGTCTGAAAAAATATTTTTAATTCTTTCTTTTTGGTTTCAGAAGGACCTTCCGCATGCTTAACCACATAAAATTCCTAATGTGTTTTCATTTTTTTCTGTTGAAGGGTGATTTAATATATTTCGTACTGGCAGTCTCTTCTTTTCATTACCCAAGTTGAGGGAAATTTGTTATTCAATGTTGGGAATCCTGTACCTAAATTTTGAAGGAGTGGTGAAAAGTTGAAAACCTTTACTAGCTTCTTTGTGTGCACTCTTTTCGGTGCTTTTCCTCTTTTGGTTTGGCTTGTACATTTCACTTCGTCAATGAAGAGTGTTTCCTTTACAAAAAGAAAACCTTTGCTAGCATGGAATTCAAAACTCCTACTCTGATATAAATTAGCCCTTTTCTTTGGGCTCGAGTTTTGGGAGAATGGGTCCTTATTTCATCTAAAAAAAATTAGGTCCATTTAAAATTTGTGGCTTTTGGTATGACTCGATTTGTATTGTATTGTATTGTCTTTTCTTTCTCTCTTTTTCATTATATCAATGAAATGGAAAAATTTTGAGGTCCTTTTAAAATTGCTAATTATTTAAGATATGGTCTTGAAAGTGGATAGAATTTCTTCTGGAAGATGATAAATAAGTTATAGAAGCTTTGGATTTGGTTTCCTTGTCAAGTATTGTGATAGTTATATTGATACATCATAGGTGGTAGGTAGATTCTAGGATATGGACTTTGGATAGTGGGAGCATTATTGTCAGTCCTTTGAGTGTATGAATTTTTCCAAAAATGTTCTCTTTAGGGTTGGGTGAACTTGACTTGGAAAGTTTACTGTCCTATAAGGTTTAATTATTTTAATCTGGCTGCTGACCTATAAAAAGATTTACAACTTTGACGGAGACGAATAACTTATTTTTTTTCAACTGCTGATGGTGTGCTATATGTGAACAGTTAGGATTGCTCAAGCACTTGTAGTAATGGATTGTTTGGGATAATTAATGGATGTTTCGTAGAAAAGTTAAAAATGTTTTGCCTATAGATTTAAAAGAATGATCAAAGTTATTTTCAATATCTTGTCGGTGTCTATGTTTTTAGAAATTTTGAAGGTAAGAAAACGAATAATCCTTTAGGATAAGAAAGGTGTCTAAGATGATATTTGGGAGAAGACGCTTTGTTAAGCTTCAAAAGTTGTCGTTTTCTCTTAAAACGAATATTGCAGTATACGTTTTTTCCCTCTATTTGACTAATTGAAGAGTCTTTTGTAGCCTCCTTTGTCACACTTAGGGTTTGGATATCTTATCCTTCGTGTATTCTTTTTGCTGTGAAAATAAGAAATTGTTTCTTGAAAAGAAAATGAGGCCTAACATGATATAATATAACCAGGTGGGAATAGTGTCACTGGGGCGATTGCTGGTGGAGTTGCTGCAGGTGCTGCTTTACTTTTTGCAGCTCCTGCTATTGCATTTGCATGGTGGCGTCGAAGGAAACCACAAGAAATTTTCTTTGATGTACCTGGTTAGTTCTCTTTTTCTTTTCTTTTTTTGATAAATATTTGGTTGGTTAAGAATAGGTTAGATGATTTATCTTTTCAACTTCGCTTTGCAGCTGAAGAGGATCCTGAAGTGCATCTGGGACAGCTTAAAAGATTTTCACTACGAGAACTACAAGTGGCAACAGATAGTTTTAGTAACAAAAACATACTTGGCAGGGGTGGATTTGGAAAAGTCTATAAAGGTCGGTTGGCAGATGGTTCTTTAGTAGCTGTAAAAAGACTGAAGGAAGAGCGTACTCCGGGTGGAGAGCTGCAATTTCAAACAGAAGTTGAGATGATCAGTATGGCTGTGCATCGAAATCTCCTAAGATTACGTGGATTTTGCATGACACCGACAGAACGACTGCTTGTTTACCCCTACATGGCCAATGGAAGTGTTGCATCTTGTTTAAGAGGTACCCCATTTTTGGGTTTGGTGAAGAGATACTTCTTCGTTCTGTATTGAATGTAATCTATGTTTAGCTTGTTCATTCTCTCTGCCTATTTTGAATTTCACTGGAAAACAGAAGGAAAGAAAATATTTTTCTATTGAGTCGAAATCATGCCAAATTACCTCGAATCTTATATTGTGTTCTTTTTATTTTGTTCTACTGAATTTTTTAGAACGGCCACCATCCCAACCACCTCTTGATTGGAAAACAAGGAAGCGAATTGCATTGGGATCTGCAAGAGGACTGTCGTATTTGCATGATCACTGTGATCCGAAGATTATTCATCGTGATGTAAAAGCTGCAAATATTTTGCTGGATGAGGAGTTCGAGGCGGTCGTTGGGGACTTTGGGTTGGCAAAGCTTATGGACTACAAGGATACTCATGTCACCACCGCTGTACGTGGTACCATTGGACATATAGCTCCAGAGTACCTTTCCACCGGGAAATCATCTGAAAAAACAGATGTTTTTGGATATGGTATCATGCTTCTGGAGCTGATCACTGGACAAAGGGCTTTTGATTTGGCTCGACTTGCGAATGACGACGATGTCATGTTACTTGATTGGGTAAGAATGTTCTCAACCCATGTTTATAATTTTTACTATTCCCGTGTTTTTAGAGATGATATAATGGTAAAGGTTGAAACATGTTAACAATGATTTGGATGTTATAGGTGAAAGGACTCCTGAAAGAGAAGAAGTTGGAAATGTTGGTTGATCCTGATCTCCAGAAGAATTATATAGAATCCGAGGTGGAACAGTTGATTCAGGTAGCCCTGCTCTGCACACAAGGTTCCCCGATGGACCGGCCGAAGATGTCGGAAGTGGTGAGAATGCTTGAAGGTGATGGATTGGCAGAGAGATGGGATGAATGGCAAAAGGTGGAAGTTCTTCGCCAAGAAATCGACTTATCTCCCCATCCCGGTTCTGATTGGATTGTTGATTCAACTGAAAATCTACATGCAGTTGAGCTTTCTGGACCAAGATGACCATGCCTCAGTAAAGAAAGGAATGATTTGTGACATGATTTTTATTTATAAATTTCTTCTACTTTTCTTCTCTCTCTCCCATGTTTCTTCCTCTACAACCATATCCTAATTATTCTGTAACTGCATTTTGATATTCATTTGTGCATGAGTTGGCTTTTGTTCTTTTGCAAATTGTACCATTTATATAGAGTGCCTCTTATATTTACTGGAACTGTGACTTTCTGTAGTTTTAACCTTACTAGATCGCTTCACTTTTCTATTAATCTAGCTGATCAATCTTTTAAACTATATGAGTGGAAAAGTAACACCAAATTAAATCTTAAAAGACATGGGAATTGCTTCATTCCTACTTATTACAAGACATTGTGCCATCCTATGGAGGATTGAATGGATAATTTTTCTGCATGGATGAATTTTCTTTGAAGAGAGAAAATTATCAATTAGGTACATACCAAATCTTAAATTGAAGTGAACCAATTTAATTAAAAAAGAAAATGGCATTCGTGAAAAAAGTCCATTATAGAATACATGTCTACTAACTCGCGAGTAAGAACTCCTTCTGATTTTTATACGTGTTCAATTTCTATTAAATCAAATACACTACTAGAACCTATACATTTATCAATGAGAATACACATTTATAAATTTGATGCAATAAGAAATATGAAGTGTAAAAATCAGGAGGAGGAGAAGGCGCATGAGTAAGAGTCGTGGAAATATAACGGAATTCTAGCAAAAGAATTGTTCTAATCCCATCTTATTGAAGACAAAAAATCTTTTTATTAAAACAATACATTTAATAACTTATCCTGACCTATTCTTTGAATCAATATACAATATCGAATTCATGCACTAAATAATGTTCTGCATTCTGATTGCATTCAAAATACTTAACTCAAATAATTGAATAAAAGCTGAAAAGTGTAGATTAAAAGAATAAAAAACAATATCATAAACAATTCCGATAGTATAATATATTTTTACTGTTTTGTACATTGAATGCTCACTATCGCTCTAACGCTCACAAGACAACACTCATTATGAAAGCTAAACAAACATTACTCGATGAAACCATGACCTGAGGCCAAACGTGGTAAATCAAGAACGACCTGTGGAAGGATGATCCGATCCAAGATTTAATTTCTGCGATGTAAATAAGTTCGGATATGAATAATACGGGTCATCATCCATCGATGGGAGTCGCTGAGGCTGATGAGGAACTGCAGAAGTAGGCACATTACTAAATGAGGAATCAAAACTCAATTTTTGAGTTTCATGCAGGTGATGATTGGAGATATCAGAATCATAGCTGACTTTGTGATCTTCAGAAGGGTCCGGTGAATATTGCATGGAACTAGAATGCCCCACGGAATCTTGTTGATGTAGTTGTGATGTTTCTTTAGAATCTGGCAGGTTTGCTGTATCTTTGTGAAATGGATTTTCACTATTAATCTCAGAGTCTTGACCATTCTTTTTCTTCGAAAGCTCATCGATTCTAAGCTTTGCAAGACTAGCAGCTGAGCGAGCTGCGGCTGCAGCACGTTCAGCAGTTTCAGCAGCATTCTGAGCGGCATCCAGTACATCCTGCAAATTCAAATGGATATCCACATTGACCTCACTCTTTGACCTTGGAAGAGAAGGCGGAGGCAAGTCACTCGTTCTACCAGAGAACGAAGATGACAATGATGGGGAAGTAATAAAGGGCAGAAACTGTTTATCTTCTTCAACTCCAGCAGGAACATCCATTTGTTCATTATCAGATGAAACAGATCTCTTATGTATCAACTCCTCATGTTTGAATTGTAACATATGTGGTGGGATTTCAGGAACACCAGAATAACTGGGCGATTCATGATCACTTTCAGGTTGTTGAGACAGAGGTACATGACGGACGATTGGTGATGAGGCAGCATCTACAGTGGGATGTAGAGATACTGATACTTTTGGAACTTCAGGAAAATCTAATGTGTCCAATTCAGAATCAGAATCAGGTTTTGGTGCATTGGTTAAATCAGGACTCGCATTATGTGTTTCATCGTGTTTCTCATTTGGAAGGGGTAGTTTTGACGCACCAACAAACTGCATGGAGCCGTTCTGCAAATTAAATAAAAAACAGAAATTAAGGCATAAAGAGTTGGCAAAAGTTGATACATGAGAAAACTATGCTTACAAGTAAATCTTCTGGAGATTTGTTAAACTCAGATTCAGATGCAGCGGGATCCCACTCTAAGTTGTGCTCTTCAGCAATTTCTTTCAAGAGCTTCAGTTTCTTTTCAGGTGAAGGAGCACGAACAGAAAGCAGTTCTATTAACTGCAATTAAATATAAAGGAAAATGCTATCAACTGCAATGAACAACAGTAGTTTTGTTTCTAGATAATATAAAATTATCAAGATATTTCTATGAACCTGACGATTAACACCACAATCAGGCCTGAGCTCAGTTGCAGCTAAAACAAATTCCCTCCCATATTTAGCTGCAAAAAGCATTTGAACCTGCAGCAGCTCTGTTAGATCTGCACACCTTGGGGCAGCAAAACATACACTAGAAATCGCTTCTTTTAAGTCTAAAGGACATTCCCTGAAAAATATTGAAGGTTTAAAATGAAAAAATTCGTTAGTATATACAGTCTACATAGACAAGAATAAAGAAAATATAGAGTATTTATGATATCCACGTGACATTGGATGGGGATTAAATGAGAATGGGATTACATAAAAAGGTCCAAAGGTCGCAATTATATGCATCAATTAATTAAGGGAACAGGCGGAAATGCATGCTCCACAACAGAAACAAAGTAATATAGGTGGTGGCAATGAGTTGTATTTTGTTTTATTCTTTCTTATTCTCTTTTTTTTTCCTTGTACATCTTTCATTATACCAATGAAATGGGTTTAAGCCGTCTTTAAAAAAAAAACGATACAACGACAAGGCTACGCCTGCTAGAAACTTGGGACCAGGGGCGGAGCCACCTTATAGCTTAGGGGGCAATTGCCCCCCCCCCCTCAATTTTTAAAAAATATATTTTTTGTATGTATAAATAGTAATATTTTAGATAATAAATTGAATTTTTACTGTAATTCATCTATTTTGCCCCCCTTAATTTTTAAATATTAGCTTTATATAATTTTTGCCCCCCCCCCCCAAACAAATTTCTAGCTCCGCCCCTGCTTGGGACTAAGACTTTTTTTACCCTTAGTTTTGGAAATACTAGAATGGAAGAACAAAAGGCCACACCAAAAATGGGCCACCAACAGGGTCACACAACAATGGTGATATGTGATTAAAAAAGAAAAAAAGGAAAAAAAAGGAAGACGACAAGAATATTACCAAAAAGGGATTACATAACCCAATTGGAGGCATTAGCATGGTTGATCCCCAAAGACTTTCCCAAGTCCTCTCAAACCCAAAAACACCCTTATGTTTCTCTCAAGGAAAATGCTTAACAAATGACAAAGAAACCAAACTACCAGAAAATCTTTCTTTCTTGTGAAAAGGGGTGCCCAATAACCTCTTCCATCATTGATCGCCACCCACGATTAAGGACCAAAGAAATACAAAAAGATCTCGAGAATTTGCAATGTACCTCCAACCTAAGAAGCACAGAGACCAATGTGGGACATGGACATGACACAATACGGATATAATGACATGCTATTTTCTAAAAAACTAGGACCCAAACATGTTTTTTGTTTATTATAATATACAGTTTATAGATATATTCAAGTATTTTTATTCATTTAAGTGATTTTCACATTAAAATTGGTTTTGGTTTTAGTTTAATAGATTTCATTGATCTTATCAATGAAATTGTTTCTGATAAAAAAAAAGTTTCTGATATTTACATTTGAAAAGGACCATAAGAAAGAAGAGAAGAAATATTATAAATAAATAAATATTTTGAGTTGAGTTATATGGAGAAGTTGGATATCAGGTTAAGCTTCTAGCTGTAGCTATGATTAATAATGCACGATCTAAGTTCAAATTTCATAAGAAACCATGATGGTAAATCTCCAATATTTTTAAAGTCGGATGAAAGATTTTCCACACATATTTCACTAAAAAAAATTTATAGCAAAAAATACTTTAAATCGTGATAACATCATTTATAACAATCATAAAGAAAGGACCATAGATATGACATCTGTGAGAAGTTGAGGCCTTAAGAACATATTTCTAAATAATGCAGTGTCTGTAAAGGAAATCCTGAACTAAATAAATACATTTGTAGAAAAGTAACAGCTTATAAAACAAACAAAAAATCATTATACAATTAGACAAGAAAAGTCCAACGTTTCTTATTTAAATATATTTTGTTTGCTGTGTGATTGTCATTTAAGAAGAAAAAATAAACAGCACTCTAGAACCATTGCATTCCCCATAAGTGTTTTTTTTTTTTTTGGTAGATAGTGTAAGTGTCTAGACTAGATTATGTGCATCTCACAACCACCTAACCCTAGAACATTTGACGACTAGAAACTCAGTAAGATAATATCCTATGTAGTAGGAGCACACCATCGTTTGAACTCATGACTTCAAGGCATAAAGATAGCCCTTTGACCACAAGGCGAACACCCACGGTTGATTGTGTTCCCTATAATACAGTTTGAAGTCTAAACTATCTACTTGAAACCATATCCTGCAAATCTTGGATGACAAGATTTAACCGTCCATGAAACACGGTAACCTATTTAACTCAGTTTCATAAAAACAAACAGCAATAAATAACCTCACATAAAGAACCCAGTTCGATACAGTTACCTCTGTGTTTCTATAATCGGAAGGCGAACAACAATAAGCTCACAAAACAGCTCAAGAACTTCTTGAGCAGCCATCATGTTCTCTTCTCTGATTATATGCTCAACCTGAAAATGCAAGAGAATATCTAATCAAGACAACAAAACAAAACTTTTACAGCACCAAAGCATACTTCTTTAATCTATCTACGACATACCCGAATACGAGCAGTAGCTTCTTGACCAGTCTCAAGAAGCTTAGCTATATCTCTTCGCATCTGCTTAAGCTGAATCTCTCTTCGATTCCTCAGCAGCTTTATTCGTGGAATTGTCAATTTCAAAAGGGTTTTACTGTAAACAAATATGCGGAAAAAAAAAAACACAATCAAAACAAGTAAAACTCAAGCATCCGATCATCATATCAAACGCATAATTCAGAAATAAAAAACAGAAATTAAAGAAAACAATTCACCAATCAGGTTCCTGAAGAATTAGAGTAAAGAAAGATTGGATACCATTTGGCAGCTTTAAAACCCTTGTTGAAGAAGGAATCGAGCATCGACATTGAATCGAATTTATTAAGAGGCTCGGAAAAGTGAAAATTAAAAGAAGAAGCTTTGATCGAGTTGGAATTCGATCAGAAATGGCGAAATTTTGATCGAATTTGAATCGTATTATTAAGCAAAAGGAAGATGAAGGATGACAGAGAGATTTGAGAAAATTGTGGGAGGATTCGGTATTACGCGGAGTATGCTTGAGATGAAACGCGTCGTTTTATTGATTTTCCTTATGGAAGAAGAAATGAATATGGTTTTTTTTTTTTTTGGTTAATTTCATATTAGACCATAATAAATAGGTATAATAGCATTAATACTTATATGTTTTATAAATTAGCAAACTTACCCACTTTAACTCCACGCGCCGTTTAAGGAAACAATGAAAAGACGTTTTCTGCCCTCTATTTATTATGGTCTACAACATTTAAGGAAAGTAAAACGTATATAAAACAGAAACGCAATAGCTAATTAATCAAGGGCATGATGGTAATTGTTCAAAACGGAAAATATGGGATCACCGCCATTTATGGTGTTTTTTGGGAAAAATTGATATTAAAAAAACACAACCGGTATTAGTGAATTAATGTGGATATTCTTGATAATATTTCTTTTTTTTTTTGGTAAATAATTTTGAAGAAATTATCTCAAAATGAAGATTCTTAGGTCCTGTTTGATAATATTTCGTTTTCTGTTCTGTTTTTAAAAATAAAATTGTTTGTTAACCAATTGAAAAATGTTTTTAAAATTATTAATATTTAAAAATAAGAAAGTAGTTTTTTAAAACAATTTTCAGTTTTTATTCCGAATTTATTTTTTATTTCTATTTTAAAAAAACATAAATTGTTTTATCAAAATGTTTGGATTTTGATATTTTCATAAAAAAAATAGAAAACAACGATCAAATAACTATTTTTTTTATTGAAAACAATTATCAACAAATTTAGATTTGACAAACTCACATTTTACATAATCCTAACATAAAGCTACACAAGTAATTTCATTTTCATCAAAATCCCTTCCCCTCCTCTTTATTTATTGGTATAGTTGTGAGAAATTTGAGGGTAGTTCTTTCCCCTAGTGTATACTGCCTATGTTTGCAACATTCAAAAAATAAAAAACATCTATTCATGATTTTGTTGCTCAACTTTGGATCAAGGCCCTTAATACTTTCAACTTAAATTGGTGTTTCTTGGTAGTCTTAAAGACAATCTTTATTCTCTCCTTTTTGGACACTCTCTTAGAGATAAAGAGATATGGCTTCGGGATATAGTGGTTTAAGTGATTATTTTGAAAATTTGGTCGGAGAGAAATCACTAGATTTTTTAAAACAAGGCAATGACAGTGAACGAGATTTGGGACCTTATATAATTTAAATTGTCTTTGCTTGCTTCCTTTAAAAATAAATTATAATTATGATTTTTTTATGATTAATACCAACTAAAAAATCTTTTTATAATCCGTTAATTCGAGTCGATTTCTCATCACCCGTTTTTATAGCCTTTGTGTTTTTTAAATAAAATACTAGTTTCCTATTGGGTTAGGATTTAAAAATGAAATAGAAGGGGAAGATAGAGATGAAATTTGTCACTTGTGACAGATGTTATTTTTAATATGTAGGAAAATAATTTATGGAGCATGAATTAATATTTTTATTTAACTATTATCTAAATTTTAATTGTATTTTTAGAATTTTTGTATAAAAATTGTATAAAATTAAATTTAATAAATATATTTTGTTTAAAATGTCACTTTATGATAAATAAAGAATAATAATTAAGTTTAATAAATTTATTTAATGAATTAATAATTATTCATGGTAGATTTGGATGACCATCCCAATAATAAATACTACATGATTTCAATTTGACGAAAATACTATATAAAAAGTATGAATAGTTAATACAAATATAAGAGATTAGTATGATTATGAAAATGTAATATCCATGTTTAATTTAATCAAATGAATATCATAATAATTTTTATTATTATCATATAATATTGGGGCATTTATAAATCTAGCAATGTTTTAGGTAATATTTATAAAAACAGAAGCTGTAAAAAAATATTTGTATATATAACAAATTTTGATCCGATCAATCATGATAAACATTGAATTACATATTTTTACGGGAAATTTCATTGGGTGGCAGATTTTTATGCAATATTTGTAAAAATATTAACTAAAAAAAGTATTTGCAAATATAGCAATTTTTATCATGTTTATCAGTGATTAACAATGATTTATGTGTTTATCAGTGATAAACATAGTGTAAAAATATGTAATTCAATGTTTATCACTGATAAACTCGGTCAAAATTTGCTATATTTGCAAATATTTTTTTGAGCTTTTATTTTTACAAATATTGCTAAAAAATTTGCTAGATTTGCAAATGCCCCTATTTTTACACCAAGTTTATCAATAATACCTACATTAATCATAACATAATAAAAATTGCTATATTTGCAAATATTTTTAAGAGTTCTGCTTTTATAAATATTGCAACAAAATTTGCTCACCCATAAAATTTCTTTATAATATTCCTCGAATGTAAATACGTGGACCAACGGTCCAACGCCCAAGTAGCAAAACTATTTTTTATCCAAAAAAAAAAAATTAGCCTTTGAAATTGGAAGTATCAAAAAACCAACTCCACTAAACAAAGCATAGCCCAATCAAGTGATTAGGTATCTGCCCCGTAAATTGAAGATTCGAGTCTCAGCACCAAATTAACATTCCAACAAAAATTCAGCTAAATTACAATCACATAATAATAACAATTCATTATTATTATCATTGATTCAACAAAAAGAAAGAAAGAAAAGAAAAAAAATCCACAAAATATAATATATATATGTTTTTTTATACACTTAATGTGATATCACCAAGATCAAGTTGAGAAGCAATTTCCTCAAGCTGTTTCTTGACACTCAAATCAATCAATTTAGATCCTGAACTTCCATACCTAACCGTAAATCCAGCCACCAAACTCGGATCAATCACTGTCTTAATCCTCACATTCTTCGCCCCACTCAATTTCTGCACTTGCTTCGCGATTTGAGCCAAATGTTGCTGTTCCAATTGAATCACTGAACTCACCACCGCCATTTCCGTGTTCGTCAATCTATTATACACCAATTCGAATTCCTTCAATACGTCTTTCATTATATCGATTCTCTTCGCATCGATCAAGACTTTGATGAAATTCACTGAATGCGGCTGTAATGCTGAGGAAGTTGCGATTTCATCCACTACCTCCAGTTTCTTCTCCACATCGATCGTCGGATTGATGAAGAAATCCAAGACTTGAGGATCGGTGATGATTTTCTCGATCTTCTCGACGTCCGCGCCGGTTGCGTCGAGTGTGTTGTTTTCAAGGGCAATTTCGGCGAGTGCGGCGGCGTAGCTTCCAGCGGCGGTGGCGGACATTTTAGCTCCGGCGGCGGAACCGCGATGGTGGATGAGTGTAGATGAAGAAGAAGAGAGTTTGAGAGAAGGAAAAGTGGCGGAGAAGGAGAGATTAACGGGAGTGATTCTCGGGGTTCGTATCGATGATGGCGGGAGATTGGCTTGGAGGGAGATTAGGGTTTGTTGAAGGGCGGCCATTATTGGTTTATTGATCGATCGATCGAGAGAGAGAAAGAGGATTCAGAAATTTGTTTGTGGTAACGGAAAAAAATGGAAGGAAGGATAATGGAAGAAATGAAGGGTTTAGATATGGAAGGAAATATAGGATTGAAGGCTGAAAATTGAAGGCTTATCTTTATTTAGTTGTTGTGGTGTCTATTTGAATTGGATAAATAGTGGACACGTGGAAGCATGTAGTGTGATGGATTTTTTTTTCCAAAAAAATAAAATATAATGGACTTTTTGTATAATTAGGGTGGTTGGTTCGAAAGTAAAATCAATCCCTGCTGATTTAAAAACGGTTTTAAATACTATGTAATTTATAAAATTTTAAATCACTAGTACATATGTTTATTCTACGTTTGTCATATGTTTCAATTCTATCAAAATAAACATAATTTTTAATAAAAATGACATTCTACAAATTGAACTCATTTATTATTATTATTTATAATTTTTAGTGGAATTGGAGTACATGACAATAGAATAAGTATATTTGTTATAAATAAGGAGGGGGTCAAACTTTTAACAAAAATTGTAATGATAAGGACCAAATAGGCTTATTTCGTAAAATTTAAGAGTTAAATTGTAACGATTTGAAATTTAGGGACCAAAAAGACATATTTCGTAAAATTCAAGATTAAATTGTAACCTCTTAAAATAAAGAACTCAAATAGAAACGAGATCCTACATTTGATCAAGAGTGTAATTTACCCAACAAGAAAAATCTTGTTGTTCAAAAGCATGACAAGGTTCACGATCTTTTATTTCTAAGTACTAGAGGTTCACAAGGTTGAAATATTTGCACATACAAAAGCCAAACTTTCACGTTTGAGTGAGGACAAAATGGAGACGTCCATTCACATTTTTGTTTGAGAGAAGATTTCTAAATCACTCTATTCCATGTTTGAGTGATCTCTTCACCAGTGTTGATGCAAGTGCTCTGCAATCACATTTTTTTCAGATTTGATTCTCCTTCGTAAAACATTGGTTATCTACGGGACCAAGGTCGTTCCAGAGAAGCATAAATCGAAATTAAACTGTTCGTGAGGCTTCAAATGTCTTAGGCTTAGAGTAGATGTAGTACAGTGCAATAAATCTGTACTAAGATCAAACATTATTACAGTGAGCTTTTTGGTATTTGGCATCGTGATTTTTCCCAAACTCGAGTTTTTCATGTATCTTTCTGTGATCATTTTTTTTAAAAAAAAGAATTAGAATCCCCAAATTGGCACTTCTCTAGTTTGATATGGGGTTGGCGAGTCTGTAAGAATGAAAAAACGAAGGTTATGTACAGCAAGTGATCATCCCAAAGTCTTAACTATGTGTTAGAATATCATGAAAGAAAACTAGAGGGCTTGAAAAGTAGATGAAGCATTGGTTAAGCCGAAGGCCATTGCCAAAAAGTCAAAGTGGCCATGACAAGTTTCTAAAAGTTGTATATTCGACATATTTAGTTCAAAACATTTGAATTTGGTGATATCTTAAATGAATGTGTGGCTTGGAGAAGAATGTGGCCTATGAAGCTCATCAATCAATTCGTCTATCACTGGTTACAGTATCGGTAACTTGTTCTTGATGGCTAGTTTTTTCAAGCCTCGGAAGTTCACACACACGAGCCATAATTCTTCTTTATCAAAAAGAACTGGAGATGAGTGTACCGATAATCTCTTACAGAAATGAGTCTTTGACCTGTTAGGAGAGGAATGGTGGTGAAAATCAAGTAGGTTTTTCCATGATTGACTTGTGTTTTTAGAGGAGATTTTTGTATGGCTTTGTGTATGCTTCCCCTGTTCACAGAATCCAGTAACTTGGATTTCAAGTAATACTCCTTGTTCCTGTCTAAGGCCAGTTTTTTTAATGGAACCAGCTACCTTGTTCTCTTTACCATGCAATCCATGTAATAAAACATCGTTATTGTTACCAACCAAAAATAAAGCTCATGGTTAGCTTAGAAAAGTAACCATTCTATTATGCCCCCAAGATCCTCAACCATTGTTTCCACTGCAATATTATATCCAAAATGAGGCAAAATATAAAAATCTATTGTAATAGGATTTTTGTTTTTTTTTTTTTTTTATAAGAGAGAGAATATTATTGCAAAAGGGGCAAAGATGCAAAAGGTGGGGGAACACTTACCTGGGCTTCAAACTTCTCATTGCATCTAAAGAAAATCCCTATTTTCCTTCTCTGATTAAGCTTTTGTTGTAGCCTTCTTAATAGGTGGTGATGGTGATGATGATGAAGATGAAATCCCGGTATATGTTGGTGTTTTTCTACTCAAAGAATCTCTAACTTCATATACAATCTGGCCAAGCCTATGGCAGTTATTAAATTAACAACTCAACTAAAAAACACTTCTCATTTTATCTCAATTGGGCTTTTGAGCCATCTTTTAAAACAAAAAAAAAAATCCAATTCTTATTTGATGGAAAACAAGGTATCAAAACAACAAAATCTCAACAATAGCCAACTGCTAGAAAGTTGAGTCAAAGGACAAGACTTGCCTCCTTTCTCTTAAGGAATAAGGAGACAAGCCTTCAGGGCCACACACGTGCGACAATGGCAATTACAATGGGAAGCAAGGCTGTAAGGCGACAAGCTATTTGTTTGGCAATTACAATGGGAAGCAAGGCTGTAAGGCGACAAGCTATTTGTTCACATCCATTAGTTCGTAAGGGATTCAATAAAAACCAACAACTTCCCACTTTTGATGTCCAACGATTCTGCTAGTTTAGAAACTAAGGACATCCATCCCACCCTCACATTATGTGGGAAAAAAAGTTGAATGAATTTTGGCGAAAATCCAACCAAAGAAAGGAGGGAAGCTTTATTCATTATCAATTATAAAATGCCTTTTTACCAAAAACCCATATACATTACATATATATAGTGTCTCAATATTTTTTTTTAAGACGATATTTGAGGTCAATGAAAAACTTACTTTCTTAGATTGTCATTATTACACTAGTTATATTCCTTATTCATATTTAGATAACATTGGAACAAAATTTATACCAATAGGAAGAAACGATTTGATCTACAAAAGTAAGAACTTTTTTTTTTAATAAACAGAACATCAGTTTGCTAAAGAGATACAATACGTCTGTGAAGAATTTCTTCATCACTCTCATCTTCCTCATCTGACACAATCTCACTGCCGGGTAGTTCTAACCTCCCACCCATACAAAATGATGGACCCGAACTCTCTGTATCAATGTAATCACCTTGCAATCTCTCCTCGAATCTATGGTCACTACAGTTGAGGAACCAATTTAATGAACATCGGATTCCCTTGCTCTGAAGCCTTTGATACCTAGGCTTAATCCTTGATTCCAAACTATATGTAAAATATTCGGGGAAATCTACAAGCTCTTTCATTGGCCTACCCATCTCAGACTTGAAAAAATAGTAACTCATTTTCATGAGTTCGACACGGCAAGCAACTAGTTGGGGACATTTCACAACCATCTTAGCAACATCAGAGGAAGGTATTCCTCTTCCAAGAAGGAACTCCACTGGTTTCATTATCACATGTTGGTGAAGGCTGACTATCTGGGGCATCTTTTCAATCACTCGGGCAAATCCTTCAGGATCAATCTTGATCTTTAGATCAAAGAAGAATTGCTGAGAAGACAACTTGGCTTTCAAAGGCAACCCAAGAATTTGTGGATATTGTGCAATCACCGGAGCAAGCAGTTCCTTTCTAATTCCGAAACTTATCAAGCAATCTACATTGGGTTTCACAGTCTCGTCTAGATCATATCCAAGTATGTATGCTCGCTTCTCCAACATTCTAGCCACAATCTTCTTAGGCAAGCCTAAGGAAACAATAAAATCAACAAGTGGTTTAATCATGGTTCCAACTCTCATCCCTAAAAAGTAAGGGTATTGTGTAACCATTGGTCCAATATCTCTTGGATTAACGCCGATACTTACAAGATATGCTACAGATGTACTCATTGTCCCTTCAAGCTTGAAACCAAGAAGCTCAGGATACTTCTGCAAAACATATCCAATATCCAGTTTATCGACGTCAAGACCACGAAGATGCTTAATAACAGGAACAAGCTCAACAATCACACTAGCATGTAAAACTTGTGGATAATTCTTAACAAACTCTCCAAGTTTAGGCTTAGCAATCCCAATTTTCTCCAAGTAACCAAGAACCGGAATTATATTTTTTCGCACACTACATCCTAACATTAAAGGGAACTCATTAATATCATCAATGGTCAATCCTAACTTCTGTAAAAACTCAACTCTCTCTCTCATAACTTCAACAGTAGAAGGTAACTCCAAGTGCTCTAATTCATCAGGAACAATTCCCAAACTCTTCAAATAGTCACAGATTATAACTCGAGATACGAGTTTTTCTTTTCGACCTTGAACAGCTCCCCAAGTAACTGAAGGCATCTCATATTCAGGGAATTTGGAGGACTGGGTTGAATAGAATAATCCCAATTGTAAAACCCTACAAAGGTTTTGAATTTGTGATTTTTGGGCATATGGGTTTTGAAAGGAATTGATAGTGGGTGAGATTAAACCAGAATTCTCATAAATTTTATGAGAATTATAAAAAACCAAAGATCTGATGGATTTTCCAGGTCTGAAAATGGAGCTCATTTGGATTGAAGAAAACAAAAACAGTATGGAAATGATTAAATTAGAGCAATTCGTGGTAACCTCGTACCTGACTTTGATATCGTCGTTCTTGATTTTGATTCTAGGGTTAGTTTATCATCACAAGAAGAAGAAAAGAAAAACCGGTCATGCCCGGTTCGGTTCGTTGGGTTTTCTTATGGGGCGGCTGTAATAAAAGAAGACGTAAAGAGATAGAAGAGAGAGGGGCTGATCGCCGGCTGATGAGTGTGACGGTGGAAGAAAGCGAGTGAGAAAATGATGGCGAGGTGAGGGTGATGATGAAGAAGGTGATGAGGGGGGGTTTTAGGGTTTTGGTCATTTGGATTTTGAAATTTGAAATTTTTTAATTGTATTAATGTCCATTAAAATTATCGTTAATTGTTTTTTTTTTAATTGTGGATTTTATAGTTAGTTAGAGTCAAGAGGCAAGTTTTATTCCAACTTTTATATATACTAATAATATGACACGTGTGTTGGACATGAAATACTAATTATTAATTAAAAGTATTTTTTTTTATATAAACTGTCGGGGTGAGAATTGAACTACACTTTTGAGTGTAGAACTACATGCTTTAACCAATGGGTTAAGCACTAGTTGACAATTAAAAGTTCATTGAACAATATTGTTTGAGATATTTAAATTAAAAATATTCTTATAAATAAATTTGAAATTTAAAAATTTTCTTTTATAAATATAATGTATTTTGAATTCAAAATTCATATTGTAACATTAAAATAAATTATCATACAAATTAAAAATATTAAGAATGAAGTTTTAAACATCTTATTGATTGTCTACTATATAAAAATACGAATACTCTTTGGATTTGATAAAAAAATCATCGTTTTTTTTTATAAATTAATTAGTATATAATTATTAAGTCAAATTAATATTAAAAAATATGTAGGATGAAATTAAAAAAAAAAAGATTTAAACATGAAACAAGAATTCTCATTAATCTTAGAATTCATGATTTTCACTATAACTAGTTATAGGGTATGTGCGTTGCACGTTAACACTTTTTTATATTATTTTTATTTAGTATTTTTTATTATCAATAGTGTTAGGCATTTTCTTATTAAGGAAGAACGAAAAATATGTGTTTAATTTATTGAAGAATTTCCTTATACACTATATTTTTTTGTGTATATTGAAGTTACATTTTCATCATCTCTCGATTTTACTATGACTTTTGTTGTTGCCATTGAAATTCCTCTCAATAATGCGACATAAAGTTGTCTATGAAAAAAAACATGTTGTGGAAGATAAATTCCAACATTTGGAACTGTTTGACCTTGTGCTTTATTTATTGTCATTGCAAAACATAAGTGAATCGAGAATTATTTTCTCTTGAATTTGAATGTATATTCTTCATCATTAGCTGGACTCAGCGGTATTCGTGGTAGTAAAACTTGTTTTCCTGTGTGTTCTCCCGATACTATTTCTAATAAAATTAGAGTAATACAGAATAAAAAAGAATAGAGAGAAGAAGAGAAGAGGGAAAGAGAGGAAACGGTATGAGGCTATAAGATTACATTGTATTCAATTTTCTTCTTATGGATATCAAACATATTACATTGTTTATATAGAAAACCTAACCCTAGATAAATAAGGAAAAGATAAACTAAATAGGAAAAGATAAACCTAAAAGGAAAAGATAATTATCAAATAGAATAAGATAAATAATGAAAATATATTAAAGAAAATAAACTAAATTTGGCAGCTTTTCTGCCGAACCGTCACCACGGCCGCGAACCCCTCGTCTCCACGACATCGTTCCTCATCAAATCTCTATAATTTCTACATGTATTATGTTATTTCCAAATGATTTACATATCATTCTCATTCCATTGCACAATCCATTTGACGCGTCTACGTTTCTCAACAACATAATGGGGCAATTAACTTTCAATGTAAGTTTATGTGGCGGGATTCCAATTGGTATAAAAAAAATCATAACAAATACGTGGGAAACATGCAATAGCCTTTTAAATTTTGTTTTAGTACATTTTATAATTAAGAAATTTGTTTTATTAATAACTAACTGAATTAGAATTAAAAACAATAATTTATTTAGATTTTTTTAATAAAAATTCAGAACAAATACATGATAAAGAAATTGATAAATTAACTGAATCAATAATTTTTAAAAATATTGATTTAGATAAGAATTTTAAAAATACCTCATTTTTAAAAAAAATCATAACAAATACGTGGGTAACATGCAGTAGCCTTTAAATTCTTGTTTTAGTACATTTTATAATTAGGAAATTTGTTTTATTAATAACTAACTGAATTAGAATTAAAAAAAACAATTGATTTAGATTTTAAAATTCAAGAAAATCGTAATAAATAAAAAATAACAAAATGAATCAGATTTTTTTAAAAAAATCGATGGAGATAATATTTTTAAAACTACCTATTTTTTAATAAAAATTCATAACAAATACATAATAAAAGAATTGATAAATTAAAATATCTAATTAGTGAACAAAGGGTTTTTATTAATAACCAATTGAATCGGAATTTTAAAAAAATTGATTTAGATTATATATTTTTAAAAATACCTAATTTGTATAAAATTCATAACAAATACGTAATAAAGGAATTAATGACCAAGTAAATCAGATTTTTTTTAAAAAATTGATTGAGATTAGATTTTTAAAACTACCTATGAATTTAAAAAAAAAATTGAATTAGATTATTATTTTTTTAAAATGCCTAATAAATTTTTAAAAAATTTAGAACAAATACTTAATATATGAATTGATAAATTTAAATATATAATTGGCAGAAGAATGGTATGAAAATCCAAGCAGCAGTACAATTTTTTCAGTCAAGAGAGTTGGGGAACATGTTGTAGCCTTTTAAATTTTGTTTTAGTACATTTTATAAATAGAAAATTTATTTCATTAATAACTAACTTAATTAGAATTAAAAGCAATAATTGATTTAGATTTTAAAACTTAGAAAAAATCATAATAAAGGAAAATTTAACAAACTCAATTGGTATTTTTTTTTAAAAAATGATGGAGATTTGTAAAACTACTTATTTTTTTAATAAAAATTCTGAAAACTTTTGTTTTAGAACATTTTATAATTGGGAAATTTGTTTTATGAATAACTAACTGAATTAGAATTACATTGATTTATATTTTTAAATTCAGAAAAAATCGTAATAAAGGAAAATATAACAAACTCAATCAGTATTTTTAAAAATAATGATGGAGATTAGATTTGTAAAACTACCTATTTTTTTAATAAAAATTCAGAACAAAAACATATAAAAGAATTGATAAATTAAAATACAAACAAGAATAAGAAAATTACATGTTCATCAATAAAGATTACCTTTAAAATAGTGTAATTTTCAGATTTACATGGCTGGGGTATTCCATACCGAACAACACGTACTTTGAGTTTTCAATTTCTATTTAGTGGCTTCAAATCATTGATAAATAAAAGATCAGTTGACTTATTTGACATTGTGAATATTTGCTTTTTTAATGTGAATGTTTGTCAATGATGAACAATCTTGCTAGAAATCAAAATGGGTGGTTTTGAGTTGAAAAAAAAATCCAGGCCTATTTAATGCAGTTTGGAGACTTTTGAGAATGGTTTCATTGGTACATTTTTAGAGGGATGCAAGATTGCGACTTTATCAATTATGACAGTTAAATCTTGAAAAGAAGTGAGACAAAAGAGTCAATCATTTGTGTAAGGATTCGTTGCTTATGATGTTTAATTATTTAATTATTTTTAATATGACAGTTAAGATTTGAAAAGAAGTAATTAAACGTATTTGTAATTCCAATTCGTGTTAAAACAGAACCAACACATCTGTTTGCAATGTCAGTTTTATGTGTTTAAAATAATGTAAAATATGAATAATAATTAAATTAAATTAATTTTAAATTAAAGGATACACATGGAATTTATTAAAAGAATAGGGGTAAAATGGGAAGTGAATGTTTCTCTTCACTTCCCCACTTTTTAATATGTTATAGATATTAATAGGACATAAACTTAACATATCTTTCTTCTGGATAAAACATAGAAGAATTTAGTGTAGATGAGTACGAGTTTCTCTCTATGACCCTATTTAATTGTACAACATTATTGATTTAATGTACAAAATAATGATGTTAAAATTCGTTAATATTTATTAGGGTTGAGAGAGTACCAAAACTCATATTTATAGAGGACAAAAGGAATGTCTCTTCACAAAATGGCTTCCATCAAAAGACAACCAATTTAACGAGTAACAACCTTTCATTTTAGTCAATAGACACATATTTACGATATGTCCCTCCACCAATAACTAATAGATTTAATTAATTAATTAATTATTAAATCGCTAATAATTATTAATTGAGTCACAATAATTTCTTACACACCGACAAAAAGTCATCGTTTTTACAAACTGATGGCAATAGCCACTATGTATGGTTATGTTCTTTCCATCAAAAGACATAACCAATTTAAAGAGTAACAACCTTTCATTTTAGTCAATAGACATATATTTACAATATGTCCCTCCACCAATAACTAATAGAAACCCCTAATAATTATTAATTAAGTTACAATAATTTCTTACACATTGACAAAAAGTCATCATTTTTACAAACTGATGGCAATAGCTATTATGTATGGTTATGTTTTTTCCATCAAAAGACATAACCGATTTAAAGAGTAACAACCTTTCATTTTAGTCAATAGACACATATTTACAATGTGTCCCTCTACCAATAACTAATAGATTTAATTAATTAGTTATTAAATCGCTAATAATTATTAATTGAGTCACGATAATTTCTTACACACTGACAAAAATTCATCGTTTTTACAAACTAGTTTAATATAATTTAGTCAATTTAATGTTAAAAAATGTAGGTTTAAAAAAACAATAATAAATAGAATATAATAAAAAAAAGTAAGAGTAAACTATAAATATCATATGGGTCAAGTAGAAAAACGTAAGAAATTATTGTGACTCAATTGATACATTTTAGCGCTTTAATAATTTATTAATTAACTCTAGTTAGTTATTGGTGGAGGGACACATTGTAAAGATGTGTTTATTGACTCAAAACGAAAACTTATGACTCATTATATTATTATGTCTTTTGATGGAAAAGACATAACTATACATGACGTCCATTGTCTTTTTACAATTAAATAAATTGAATGATTTTGTCTTTTAATGAAAAAGACATAACCATACATGGTGTCTATTGTCTTTATATAATTAAATCAATTTAATTTTAAATAAAAGGGTACAAATAAAATATATTAAAAAGTAGAGGTAAAATGGGAATTCAATGTTTCTCCTCACGTCCCCACTTTTATATATAGCTAGTCTTTTAATAGGTCAGGAAAAATATATTTTGGTCCATGAGTTTTCATTTTGTTTTTTGTTTGTCCTAAAGTTTTAAAAATCGACATTTTAGCCCCTGAGTTTTCATTGTGTTTTTCATTTGGTCCCTGTCGTCAAAAATTTGTTAAGCATTTAATAGAAAAATGATGTGCCATTGTTTTAATAATTTTAATGTTGATGTGGTACTAAAATATTATTTTAAATGATGTGGAAATTTATAATAATTTTTTAATCTATTTTTTTTTAACATCCCCAAAATCCCAAAACATGGAATATACAACAATCAACAACGAAAGCAATAAAATTCAGAGAAATCTCATTTATTTCAACTTATAAATAAAATTATTCTCAGTTCGATCGAACTTATTTCAAATACCAAAACTCAATTCATTATTTCAAAACATAATTCAATAATAATGAAACTCAATAAAATAACTAAAATTCAAACGTATTATAAAAACACGATAAAATCGAGACAAGTTCATAACAACCCAACTAGACTTTACTAGAAGGAAAAAAATTCACTGACATTGTAAATCCTTCCCAACCGAACCACTGGTCACGAAGCATCGTCAGTTGTCAGCTTTCTTCTTCTTTTTACCTGAAAAAAAAATGTGTAGCATCATGAGGCTACGCCCAATGAGTAGAAATATTTAAAGAAAAGTAATGCCATTGAGAAGCTTTTCTAAATCCTTTTAAGTCCATATCGATTTCACATCTCCCGACAATATTCTCAACTTTAAATGATATCGATTTTACACAATGTCTTTCTCAACTAATGTTAAAAAAAAAGTGAGTTTCTCGCTCAAAAGCATCGAACCCGTGTTTCCACGATTCAATCTTTTGAGGTATTCTTCTTATGTATCCTCAAAGACATAAGCGAACCTACTTTGTATGAGATATTATGTCGTGCACAGCTATAACTATCCACTTAATGGCATATTCTTCACTAAGTATGGCCCTACTTAGTACGAACCTCCAACCATATTGTTTAAGGCACCAAAACAATATGATTTACCTAAATGCATCACTACCAGAATGCTTGACAAGTATAAGTCCGGTTTCTAGCTTAAAAATATCGTTTCTACCCAAAACCGACTTTGAAATGGCTTAAACTTGGAATTATTAATTTCTGGAAATTAGGCTCTTTCCTAACCTTAGGATGATCTAAAATCACCCAAAATCCCAAGTTTATCTCTTAAATCGATCACCCAAAGAAATTCCACTAAAAAGGGTAAAATTAGCCTAAACTAGTGTAGTTTTACTCTAATTTCGGGCACTGGGATGAACTTAAATTTATAGATAAAATTCGGCGGCATAACGCCTATTTTATCACTCCCAAAAAAAATTAATAAAACCTGCAAAAAAATCCAAATCCAAACAAGAGTTTAAATTATAAAACTAGAAATAAAGGCCTAGGCTAAATTTCCTCCTAATGGGCACTAAGCATGAAACTTTTCTCCTAAAAATCAGCAAGCATTAGGGGTCTTAAAACTCACATAAAGTGACCTTAAACATCATATAATAGTCCATATTTAACTCCAAATTAGTTGCATAACATTAAGAGTGTAACGCCCCGTTAATTTGTGATAAAAAAATTTATTTATTTTATTTTAATTTAAGTAATTAAAGTTTATTTATTTATCGATAAATTAGAATTTAGTAGTTTATTTTGATTTAAGTCATTTTTTATTTAAATAAGTTATGGTGATATTAATAATTATTAACGGGCCAATTAATAATTATTAATCACCATTGGGATAGTTTAAGAACTTCGGGTTTCGGTTTATAAGTCAATAGTCATTAAAGGACGCAATCGTCATTTCCAAAATTCCTAAATATCTATTTACTATTCACTTTATCTCTTTAAATTGTCTTTGACCCAAAAGTTGACCATTTTCCTCCTCCATTTCTCTCTCAAAACTGTGGGGCTCAAAGGGGAAGGGGAAATTTTCGGGTTTCGCTCATTTCTCGACGGATCAACTCGATCTTGGTTGCATCAGAAAGCCCTCGAGTCTAGGATTCATTTCCAACTAACCATCGTGCCTTTCTCCCGTGATCCACGGAGTTCTCAGTAAGTTTATCTTGAAACCCTAAGCTCTAAATAGTGTTTTAATGGAGTTTTCTCTTTGATTCTTCGATTTCTTGCCGGTAAACTCGATGATTTTAAGTACGGGGGTTGTTTTAAGTGTTTTTGGAAACAAACCCATAACCCTAAAACCGAGTTTCAGTCGAAGCTCTTCCCGTTTGAATTTACCTTTTGGGGTTTGAATATGGGTTATAAATTATTGAAATAATGTTTATTGTAATTCAATTCGGGAAATTACATATTGTTCAAAAACCCTAATTATCGATACTCATTGAAATCGGAAATATCAAAATTGCTTGAAACCAACTCGAAACACATCTAAATTGCCTAAAAGCCGGAAAACCAAACCCGAGACCCACTTTTTATGGGGGGGCCGAGAGCTTCATGTTGGGGTTTGTTGAGTTCTTCGTTGTTTAGTACGCTTAGATGTTGTTTGATCGTCATTTGATAAATTATTGATTGTTAGATGTAATTCTAATTGTAGGTGGTTTGAACTTTGCTTGATCACTCTATCGGAGGTTGGGAGCGAAGTCTTCTTTTACAAAGGTGAGAATAGTTAGGATTTAAAGTAATTTTAGAAAGAGAATAAGTATAATGATTTGTAGAATTGGAAACTAAGACTAGGATTCGAATCTAAGTGAGTTGGTGCCCTTAGGATTAGGAGTAAATCCTTAAGTGAGAACTTAGGAGTTCTCGAGGAAAACATTGAATCTTAGAAAATTCTAAGTTAGATTCGTTTCGAAGCTTATGATGGATCATTGGAAGTTAAAAGATCCAAACTTTTAGATAGAACGGTTAATAGAACCTCGGATTTTTTATTGGATGTTTAGAATCCTTGAAGGAATAGATTAATCGTTTAAGATAGGATTTCCTTTTATTATTGTGGCAGAGTTCGATTTACATATCGTTCTTCCAGAATTTCCTATCTATTTACTTTATGTCTTTTACTTTATGCTTGTTTCGGCTACTTTAATATTCACACTTTACATTTATTTACTTTGCTAGCATACCATAACATCTCACATCATTGAAAAGAAAAGAAAATGAGAAAGAAAAGAAGGGGAGAATGTTGGACCCTACGGGGAATGTCCGCATCACCTTCAAAGAAAAATAAAAGAAAGTGAGAAAGAAAAGGAAGGTTGAATGGTGGATACTACAGGAAATGTTCACGTTACCTTCTTCATTCATAAGGTTGAATGGTGGATACTACGGAAAATGTCCACGTTACCTTCATTCATGCATAAAGGGCGAATGCGAATCCTACGGGATGTCCTCATTACCTTCATGCATATGATCGATGGAAATATATATCATGGATAGAGAATCGAGATGTTATATTTACGCAAAGTTTATTTACTTTTCTTGTTTATGTTATAACAAGTTAATGGATGAGAGTTAAACTACGTGTGTTATAAATATCATCTTTTGGAGATTATAGAATGAAATTACCTAGAGTTTGGAGAACTTTAGGATTGCTTGTGTCAGATTAATTGGACACAAATCGGAATACGGGTTTGAGGTCTAACTTTACTTTTTATTCTTATTATTCTCACTGCGCTTAAGTTGTTAGCTCATGATATTACAAAAATTTCAGGTAATGCCCTGGCTAGAGGTCATGGGAGAGGAGATGGTGCTACGTGATCGAGGGATGATGACCTCGAGATGGACTAGGTTGATTTAAAGTCCATGGACTATGTTTTGTGAATTTTACACATATTTTGGATTTTTATATTTGTAAATGGCTCATAAGAGCTTATTGTCTTTTATGATTATAAGTCTTTTGAACTCCTGATTAGGAACTTGAAGTTCCTTGTGTTTTTCTTTAGATTTTGAAATTAAGATGTAAACAGGTTTTTGGCTAGCCAATTTTCAAACATAACCACGCCAATTTTCTTAAAATATAAAGACTTCCGCTGTGTCTTCTAATTTAAATTATTTAAAAGTTTCAGGACGTCAAAAAGAGGCAAAAACATCCAACAAATATGCCTTAAGTCCAACTTTTAACACTTTACATGTAAATTTCTGCAACTTTATAAATCAGCCCAAATGTTCATTAAACATGCTTAAATGGTCTCTTTAATGCCCAAAAATTTCTGATAACAACTTATAAAAGAAAAGAAAAACAAAGCATGAAATTAATTAACCTTAAACACATCTACTCATCTTAAGTTAATGAAATATCCAAATTTTAGCTCTTTTATTTCCAAGAACTTTCACCACCTGACACATCACAAAAACCTCTTAAAACCCACTAAAAAATACTATCCTAATATAAAATAAATAACTACCACTAATGGGCAACCACCGCACGCGGGACGGCACAAAGCAGCCCCACAATGGGGCTGCCTTGCCCACGGCAGCAGCAACCCATGAGGGGGTGCTACTGCTGCAAGCGGTGCGGTGGCTCCACGATGGCCTTTTCTCGGGTTTTTTTGGGTAGTTCCTTGATCAACATTAGGGTTTTCATGAATGATGAAAAATTAGGGTTTTTATGGTTTGAGGGAAATTGAAAAGAAGAAGATGATTGATGATGGGAAAAGGGAATTCATTAGATTTTTTAATGAATTCTCATAAAAAGATCATCAAATTTCAGAAATTTAAAGAGGAATCCACATTACCTTTGATCCAAATTTTGAAGAGAAAGTTCTTCAATCATCCACAAATCTTCCTCCAAAAGAAAAATTCCTTCCCACCACACCTAATCCAAGCAAAAAGATTCAAGTTTTGATCTTGAATCACCCATAAATTGATGGCTAAGACAAGGAAGAGGAAGAAGAAGAAGTTTACCTTTTTTTTTCTTTCTTCTCTGTGTTTCACGCCTAAGAGGGTTTCCACGTTCTGCTTTCTTTTTTTTTTTTTTTGATAATGTCTATTCCTTTAAGACCAAAATTTTATCTAAAATAATTAAATTCCCAAAAATAAGAATTTAATTAATTAAATACAAATTCTTTAAATTCTCTAAATTAAATATTATTATAAACAATATTTAATTTAAAGAGAAAACTTATTGGGAAAAATGGGTCGTTACATTTTTTTTTTTACAATCTTCCCAACTCACTCCCCCTTCTCTATCCTCCCTATCTATTTATCTTCTCCTATTTCCCAAATCCTCTTCCACTATCTTCATCTCTGATAAATTAAGAAACTGATCTAAGCCAAAAACTTAAGGAAATTTCGTTAATGATGGTTCAAATCCACAAAATGCTGTCGATGATAAAAAAAAACAAAAAAAAACCCTTGACAAACATCAAAGGAAAAAAAAGGGAAATATCGTTTTGATGATCAAAAACTCAGATTTTTAAACATGGATCTTATACATGCTTATTAACGAATTTGGACTTTATTTTCATTGATCTTGTCCATTTTTCAAAAACCCATATTTTTCAAAAACTCAGTTTTTTTTTCATGAATAGTTTGCTCCTGTTCAAACTATCTATTGATCAATAGAGAATAGACCCAACCTATCAAATTTGTAAGAAAAAAATCACATTATCTCATTCCAGATCTGTAAAAACGTCTAAAATCTATACAAATCATTCAAAATTTGAATCTCCATTGGAAAACTCCCATAAATCACACCTATCTCAAAATTTAAAAAGTTACATTATCTCATCACAGATCTGGATTTTTTTATTTGCCTACATTCAAATACAAAAGCCAGTTTCATAATCTCAATCAGAATCCTTCCATTAATCTTATTATGGTTAAGATTTAACGAAGTCAAACTTTATAGAAACACAGTCTTTGATAAATTAAATTTCAACTCATTCCTCGACAAATCCACTATCTGGGTTGTCTTATTCTCAACAAATCAACAAATTTGGACAAGAAAACTGGGATTTTCCATAAAATTAGTTGTGGGAAAGATAAAGATTAGGAGCTTGGTTTCCCGGATAGTAACCAAAAGAATCTGGGATTAGTCCATATAAATTGTTTATGTCTAAATGGAGACCGACGAGGTTTGGGAGTTTAGACAACGAACTAGGAATTATTCCAGTGAGATCGTTGAAGGAAAGGTTGAGATCGAAGAGATTAGTAGGTCGTTGAGGAAATCGTGGTTTGAAGTGTTTAAGAAGAATATGAACAATTATTTGATTTTAGAAAAATTCATTTTGTTTTTGGAAAAGAGACACTTTTGGTCCTTGAGTTTGAGTTTGTTTACAATTTAGTTCATAAGTTTTCAAAACAGACATTTTTACCCCTAATTTTATATTTTGCTTTCTTCAATTTGGTCCCTACCATCAAAACTGTGTTAAATATTTAACAGAATGATGATGTGGCATAGACATAATTATTTTTTTATATTGATTTTATGTCATTATTTATCTCTGAGTTTTCATTAATTATTTTTTATCATCTTCAACCCAGAAAATATTTTTTTTTGCAAACCCAGAAATATTTAAAAATGCAGTGAAGGCAGTTGCTAGACAACTGCCTCATGGCAGTTATATGAAACTGCCTTGGTAGTTCCATATTTGTCAAGATATGGGAAATTTTTCCTATATCAACATCAACGTGAAAAAGAGAACTGTGTAGATCTCTCTCCTTCTTTCTGTCTTTAAACTCAAAATCATCACTCAGAAGAAAAGAAAAGGATCTAGGCTGTGGATAACAAAGCGAGTCCACTCGGTGATTAGCTTTCGATCGATACTTCTCAAACTCGGGTTTCTCGTGTTTTTGCGCTGAGTGTCTACAACAGGTTAGTCCGTAATTAACGAAACTCAACATTGGTATCAGAGCATGGTTATAAAAAGTATCAAAGGTTGTATGTTTAAAATGTTAAAGAACATAAAAATCCTTAGACGTTTAATGGCATTTTTCTGAATTGATGATTATTGGTTGTGAAATTTTGCATGTATTTTATGTATATAATTACGAATTGATCTGCAAATTTTCGTACCTTTTGGATCAAAGAATCATGAGATAGAATTTTTAAAATCACTGTTTTCTAAGTTTAAAAACAGTAACTTCAGTTCTTAATAATTTTCTGTAGAATTGGTCATTAATTGTAATTCTTGTATATTTAGAAAATACATTTGAAGAGCTTTATATCGATATATTATACGACCATTTTGGTTGAAAAACGAGGGAATTATGTTGATCAGAAGTTTTGTTTAAAAAATGAAAAAAAAATTGGGCTGCCTACGTTGTCGATTATGTTCCAGCGCTTTAAAAAAAAAAAAAAAAAAAAAAAAAAAAAAAAAACTGGATTAAATAAGAAAGCAGAATTGCTCTATTTGGGATTTGAACCTGGAACCTGAGGGGTGAAGTATAAGGCAGTGCCACTGGGCCATGAGCCAAAATCTGAAAGTTAAGGATTTTATATAATATTTATATATATATGGATAAAATCAAATAGATTTTAATTTAATTTAAGATTAAATTTGGGATATTTAAATTCTCTGAATTTTCTAAATTAAAATTTTAAATTCCCAAATACTTCTCGACATAAACACTATGATTAAATTTTTTTAAAACATGTATGTTGTATTATGTCATAATCATTTGTTGATTATTTTTTTTCTGTATATGTTACATATAAAAAAAATAAAAGGGAATTTGTCAAGAATGTTAAAAGTACCGATGGTTCCTAAGACAAAAGCACAAAGAACAAGGCTTGAGAAAATGATATATGATTTATCAGAGATAAAAATCAAAGATGGTTTTCAATGTAGCTTAGTTCACATGACAGAGTTTATCATAAAGTTGAACAAGCACTTCCAAAACATAATATGGAAGGGAGGTTTACGTGAAGAAACCCAACGAATTGAAAAACCGAAGTCCTTACTACCTTTTCAAGGACATAAGGACTTACTTGATCACATTTTGAACGCAACTAATGGAGTTATAAAATACCGCAACATCACGATAGAATTCCTTAAACAACTTGAGATTCGTGGTGTGAAAAGGGAAATTTTTAGGATATATGGACCTAAATGTCGTCCTGTGAAAAACAATGAACCAAAGATCCTTGTTACTAACATTGAAATTCCATATAAGCTTGTAAAAGATTTGCATATTTCATTCCCAGTTATTAGGAAATGGTTGTAAATAGGAATTTGTTTGTCTCTCTCTTTAAATTTCTCATGTAAATATGTTTTATACTTGTATTGGAATTGTTTCTTTTATTCCATTTTGTGTAAATTTTTTTTTATGAATACGTTTCATAATTTACGTTTACAATAATTAATAAGTTTCACTATAATTTAATTACTTAATAATGATTGATGTATCATTATTTATTTTACAAGGTGATAATTTTTCGATAAAGTTATTTAAAGACCATTGACGATGATTTTGAAACTAAGTGATATTTCGACTCAATATTCTTTCAAATAACTGTAATCGAAATTATCTAGTTCATGTAAAATATAAGATGTATGATAAACTATAATGTGAATCATCTATGTATGTTTTGTAGAATTTGGTAAGATGGCTTCTGTTTCTAAGAATATAATAGCTAAATTGAACAAAGGGGAAAATCTTAATGGGGATAACTATGAAATTTGGGCAATGAAAATTCAGTATGTCTTGGAAGAGCAAGAGGCTCTTGAATTACTGAATCATGTGTTGACTGGGCCTGAGGAAGGCAATACTGCTCAACACAAAAGGGACCGTGAAGCTTATGAAGTTTGGAAAAAGAAAAACTCACTGACTCGCATTACTTTGCTGAGTAGCATGGAGAATGACATCATGCGTGAGTTTCGAAGCTATGATCTTGTAATGGACATGTGTGCTGCTTTGAAGTTGAAGTTTAGTGGAACTTCTGTCACCAAACTAAGGCAACTGACAAATAAGTTTGATACTTATAAGAAGCGTTCTAATCATAACATGCGACAACACATGAGGGAAATGTCCAATATGATTAGTGAACTTAAGGAAGCTGACCACGTCCTAACTGATGAACAACAAATTCAAGCTGCCATCCGATCACTTCCCCATAGCTGGGAGCACATGAAGGTGCACCTATCTCATAATGAGGGTATTAAAACCCTTGTTGATGTTACACGTCACTTGGAACTTGAGGAAGATCGTATTGAGGCAACAAGGCCTGAAAATGCTGACGTGTATATGGCTGGCTCAAGCTCTCGTGAGGGTAAAGGGAACAAGCGTAAGCATCAATGGGGAAATAAGGGTAAGGGTGGCAATAAGAAGAAGAAATATAATCAAGGTCCAAATAACAAAGGAAAAGGTCCCATGGTTCGCCCAAAGAAGAACAAGGCTAAGGTCAAGTACTATAACTGTAAGAAAAAGGGTCATTATGCTCGCGAATGTACTGAACCCAAAAAGGTATCAACTTTCAATTCATTTAAGATTCGTTCTTTTTATGAAAATAGATCATATGTTTCCAGCTCTATTTTTTTAACTGATTCTCATCCTTCGTGGACTGTAGACTCAGGAGCCACAGACCATGTAGCCAAAGAGCGTGGGCTCTACGTGGAATTTCGTCGAATTCCACAAGGTGCAAAATGGTTATATGTTGGAAACAATGCAAGAGTGCCTGTGAAAGAGATTGGTTCCTGCAAATTGAATATGCGGAATGGACGTACACTGTTTCTGCATGACGTTTTATATGCACCTGACATACGACGAAATTTAGTTTCTGTATCTGTTCTTCTAAGACTTGGTTTTACTTTCGTTATATTTGGTACTAAACTACTTTTAAGTTTGAACAACGTACACTATGGTTGTGGTTATTTAATGAATGGTTTTATTATGTTAGATGTTGTTGATATGATATCTGATAAATTAGCTAGTTTTTCCCTTATTACATCATCTGTTGATGAGAATGTTGACATTATTATGTGGCAGGCTAGATTAGGTCATATAGGTCAACATAGGATAGCTAGACTAACTAAAGAGGGTTTGTTAGGCCAAATTGATAGGGTCGAACTTGTTGGGATTTATGCCCTAGAATTCGTAATTTGTAATAGAATATTTTATGAATAAATAAAAGTATTATTTTAGTGAATTTTGTGCAATTTGTTATATGTTGATACTCGTTAAATATTCAAACATTAATAGAAAATTCCAGAGTTACTGATTTTGTAATCTTGACTACTATGAGATATAAAGCGGATCTAGTCAAAAATAGTAACTCAAATAGTCTACAGTAAACGAATACGGTTAGGAAACCTTATTCTGGTAACACTGTTGATGTTGTTCACTGATTTGATCCAAATCATTAGCATGATGTAGATGCAAGTGGAAACATCATATATGATGAGTTTATATAAGACTGGACCAGGATAATAAATCGATTCCTAAATAACACCGTTGATAGGAAATGATTTATAATATCAAATTTACGTTATTAAGATTGATACGTCTTAATCCTGAGTATGTTGTGAACTCACATTAATAAAGTCTTTTCCTTTGATTCGTATAGTTGAGGGTGATCTATTGATACACTCGATAAACTCCCGTTTTGGGGAAATGACTAAATTGGTGCTTGGGAACATTTCTATACAAGATGGCATTCATGACTTTCCTAAAACAAATGAAAGTGTTAGTGCAACACTATTCTAACTTAGTAACTTTAGGTATCTCCCTTGTTGTAATGATTCGGTACTTGAACATGAGGCCTCACCTTCTCACTGGCCCGAGAAGGATCGTTCTATACTTGAAAACTATAGAAAAATGTTCATTAGAGAATCATCGGGTACACAAGGATAAAAGAGATAATTACAAGGGAAAACGGTAATTTTGACCCAGTTGTAATTATGAGATTACCACGTGAAGGATATGTCAAAACAAACTTAATAACAAATGGACATAACTCATCTATAGTGAGGGGAGTTCAACATAAGGTTTATAGTGGAATTACCCTAAGTTAATAATTATGATTAATTAATTAATGAGTTTAATTAATAAATCAATAATTATTGGAGCCCATGATCTATCGGTCCATCAAGTCCCTATGCTAGCCCATATATCATTGTAACCAATCAAGTTTTTAATTTAACTAGGAAGAAAGAATTACATTTAAGTAATTAAATTACTTAAATAAGTTTAAATAAAATGTTTATTTAAATGGAAATTAATATTAATATTATTAATTTTTTAATTAATGAGTTTATTTAAATGGAAATTAATAATTAATATTATTAATTAAATAATGAGTTTATTTAATTTAATAATAAAAAGGAGAGAATTAAATATATTTGTTTATGAAACAAATTGGTATTTTGCCCAAAATAATTAATTAAATTGATTTAATTCAATATTAATTAATGTGTGAATTTTTGGCATTTATGTATTTATTAAGAATTAATTATTTATATTTTTTCTAATTAAATATATAAAAGAAAATAAAATAAATATCAAAGATAAAGTAGGTCAACGCCACTTGTCATGTCATTATAAGGAAAATTGTTTCCTAAACTTGAATGTGGCTGACGCCTCTTTGAAGTTTTTTTTTGTTTTTTTTAAATAATTTTGATTATTTAAATTAAAAGAAATAAGAATCCTAATTTGATTAGGAAACCAATTCTTATTTTCTTATAAATATGACCATTGGGTTCTCATATTTGACACTTGATTTTTATCAAAAGCTCTCTCTTTTAGTCTCCCCTATAGCCAATTTTGGCTTCTCTAAATAAGAAGAAATTTTTCTTCTTTGTTTGGTCTTCCGGTTTGATTCCCACATGTCAGGTTGGTTTGTGATCAGGATATAGCATAGAAGGCTTAGTGAAGTGGATTGATGCTATAAAGAAAACCCCAACCGATTCTCCATAAATCTACAATGTAAGTTTTTCGAAAACCTTATAATTCTAGTTTAAGGTTTGATCATTGCATGTTATTAACGGATCCGTAATTAAATGTTAATTAATTTACTAAAGAAATTCCGCTAATTTAGTAAATAGTTCCTTCATAACTACCAACATGTGAGAGTTGTCTAGCGAGAAAAATGGCAAGAAAATCATTTGGTAAAGGAACTAGAGCTGAAATTGCATTACAATTAATTCATTCTGATATTTGTGGGCCTATGAATGTGAAGGCACGACATGAGGGTGAATATTTTATCACTTTTATAGATGATTTCACACGTTTTGGTCACGTCTATTTGATTTCCCACAAATCTGAAGCATTAGAGTGTTTTAGAAAATTTGTTACATTAGTTGAAAATCAATTGGATCTAAAGGTTAAGTCTTTAAGGATAGACCGTGGACATGAATATTTGTCTAATGAGTTTAAACAAATGTGTGAAGAAAAAGGAATACATAGGCAACTAACCATTCCCCGAACCCCACAACAGAATGGGGTTGCTGAAAGGAGAAACAGAACTCTTTTAGAAATGGTTAGGTCAATGATGGCGTAAGCAAAATTGCCAATCACTTTTTGGGGTGATGCCTTATTGACTGCTACTTATATTCTTAATCGTGTACCTTCAAAATCTGTTGCTTCTACACCCTATAAGTTATGGACTGGCAGAAAACCAGACCTTAGTGGTTTGAGACCATGGGGATGTGCAGCTTACGTTCATGAGCAGTCACATCAACATGGAAAACTAGGTCCAAGGGGTAGAAAGAGTATTTTCATACGATACTTTGAAACCTCAAAAGGGTACGTTTTCATCGGAGAACAAGCAAGTGGGAGTGTAACAGAATTCGAATCACGTAATGCTACATTCTTGGAAAATAATTTTTCATCAAGAGGTGAGATTAATCAGGAGACGTCTCTTTATGAATTAAATATTCTAAATAATTTGATTCCATCAAACGAATTGAGCGATACTCCTAATCAGTTATCAACAGTATCTCATCCAAGTGGGAGAAATTTGAACACTCTGTGTGATTCAAAAGAACCACAAATAACCCGTGATTCAGAACCACAAATAAGGCGTAGTAATCATGGTAGAATTCCAAAACGTCATTATGATGATGAAATTTTCATGATTACGCCTCAAGACGATGAAGAGCCGAATAATGTTCAAGAGGCTCTTCAAAGTTCTAATAAGGATAAATGGATAAATGCAATGGAAGAAGAAATGGAGTCAATGAAGTCAAATAGTGTTTGGGAACTAGTTGATCTTCCTAAAGGACGCAAAGAAATTGGTAACAAGTGGATTCTTAAAATCAAATGTAAAGCTGATGGCTCTATCGAAAGATATAAGGCCAAACTTGTAGCCAAAGGTTACACACAACAAGAAGGAATAGATTATGAAGAGACATTCTCTCCTGTTGTGAGGTTTACCTCTATTCGTCTCATCCTAGCAATAGTTGCAAGTTTAGATTTGGAATTACATCAAATGGATGTTAAAACAACATTTCTAAACGGTGAATTGGAAGAAGAAATATACATGCAACAACCCATTGGTTTTGTTACTGAAGGGCAAGAACAAAAGGTGTGTAAATTAATGAGGTCAATTTATTGCCTGAAACAATCTTCCAGACAGTGGTACAAAAGATTTCATCAAGTTATCACCTCATATGATTTTCATATGATTGATGAGGACCACTGTGTGTATGTCAAAACTCATAAAGATAAGTTTGTGATTCTTTCATTATATGTGGATGACATACTATTGGCTAGGAAAGACAAGGAGTATGTATTAGCCATTAAAGAAAGGTTATCATCAAACTTTCAAATGAAAGATATGGGTGAAGCAGCTTATATACTTGGAGTCAAGATTGAAAGAGATCGATCCAAAAGGATGTTAGCCTTGTCACAAGGTCAATACATCAAGAAAATCCTTGAGTGATTTAAAATGCAAGACTGCAAACCTATTGATACTCCCATTGCAAAAGGCGAAATCTTAAGTCAAAGATTGTGTCCAAAGACTCCAGAGGAAATAGAGCAAATGCGAAAAGTTCCTTATTCAAGTGCTATTGGAAGCCTAATGTATGCCATGATGTGTACAAGACCAGATATATGCTTTGTCGTGGGTATGGTAAGTAGATACCAGTCAAACCCAGGACAAACCCATTGGAAAGCTGTAAAAAGAATTCTCCGATACCTTAAGGGCACCCTGGATTATTCACTATGTTATCAAGGAAACTATCCAAAATTAGAAGGCTACACAGATGCTGATTGGGGAGGAGACCTCGACGAACGTAAATCCACTTCTGGATATGTGTTCTTACTAAATAGTGGAGCAATATCGTGGAGTAGTAAAAAGCAGACCTGTATAGCCTTATCCATAATGGAAGCTGAATTTGTGGCCCTATCATCAGCGGTACAAGAAGCAGTATGGCTTAAGAGATTCTTAAGTCACTTGGGTTTCATTGAAATTACGACTAACTTAGTGTTAGTGAATTGCGATAGTCAAGCTGCTATAGCATTCACAAAGGATCTCAAGTATCATTCTAAGACAAAACACATCGATACAAAATACAATTTTGTGAGAGATAAAGTTACAAAGAAAGAAGTGAATGTGCAATATATATCTACGCGTGATATGGTTGCAGATCCTTTTACAAAGCCCATACCTAGAGACGTTTTTTATGGCCATGTTAAATCTCTAGGCTTGCGTAGAATTTAATTTCACATGACATGAAAATTGTATTACTGATTTACTTTGGTTATGAAATAAAATTTAGTATTTTTTTTTCAAATTTTTCATACATAGAATGTTTAGTACATTAAACAAAAGTATGTCTGACAGCAGATTGACCTTCTCACATAGGTAATCACTTCTATGACTAAGTGTCGAATGGAAATGAGATATTTTAAGCAATATTGTTGTTAATTGATAACAACACTATGAGAGCATATGCTTAACCTAGATATCACCTTGATAAAGAATCAAGATGAGATTATATTTATAATCGAAGGTGAATAGATCTCACTATTCACCTAACTGTCTATAAGCCAGATGGAAGTCCTGCAGTTATAAGTTGATAAAGTAGAGTTGTGGGCTCAAGTTAGATATTAAGTATATCTGAACTATCATCTGTACAGTATAAATTGAGACATACACTCCAATGAGAATGGAGAATAATACTGTAACATGTGTTTCATACCACATGTGCTATAAACGACCTAAATGGGTAACAGAAGTTAGATCTCTACTTCTTAATAATGTGAGACCCATGAGACTAAGAAGTCTTACAAGTACTCTTAAGATCTTTGACTAAAATCTTAAAGTTTCTCTACGATTTAGCTATCTTGGAAAGTTAACAATGGTCATGAAAGATTCGATCTAATGGGACTTATCTAGAGAGCAATCGTTTTGGGATGGAAATTTTTTGAGGAAAAGAAAAGATTATTTTAAGTGTCACATCATATTGTATTCACCGGTCGACCAATTGTATTTTTGTAATATAATTGTGAATACAAAGGTAATATTTTAAAAGAGATTTGGAATTACAAATGTGCTAAATGATCTAGGGAACTACATCATACACTCTACATAAAACACAATTGAGTTACCTTCCATACTTAACCGTTGTAAAGTAACAAGTGTTGGGATTGAGGCCTCTAAAAGAGTTCTCAAGCGGAAGTCCCAACGGATCTTTCCTTGCAGTATAATAAATTCAAAATTCTAAATGCATAAAAGAAATACTAACCCTTGTCTAGAAGTGTCTGACTCTTCCTCGTTCTTCGATGGTTACGATCCTGGGACCACCAAAAAGATCTTCCTCACTAAGCACAAAAGAGAATCGGTGTGTGGGCACTATCTCCTTTGGAAAAAGGAAAATTGGGAAGAAGAATTTTCTTCCCAATACCCTATGGGCGGCGCAAGAGAGAGGGAGGAGAGGAATTTCCTGAGTGTTTACTTTAACTCTCTTGGTTGTGTGTTTTGGGGTCACCCCAAAGGTCCTATTTATAGGAAAACCAAGGCATCAGAAAAATTTCTGAATATCTTTTAATTAATAAATAATTAATTAAGATATTCTAAAATATATTTGAATAATAAAGATATTATATTTTATTCCATAATAAAACATTCCATATCTTTTATTTAAATTAATCAATATTAATTTAAATATATTATTCCATATCTTCCATTTAAATTAATCCCATTAATTTAAAATAAGATATACATATATTTTAAATAAAATAAAAATGCAAACTTTTTGGTCAACCATTTGACCAATGGGGCGTGTGACCCCACCCTGGTCACACGCCCATGTCATCCTCATATGACAATATTGGGCATTTTTATTTTTTTCCTCATTATTTAATGGAACAATTACATTAAATAAATAAATAAATAAAACTCCTTTTATTTATTCCAATAAATAAAACTCCTTTTATTTATTTCCTCATTTAATTTGATAATTTCAAATTAAATATTTAAATAGACTCTTCTATTTAAATCCCCATTAATTTTGGACAACACAAAATTAATTTAATTAAATAGACTCCTCTATTTAATCTCTTATAATTAAATAGACTCTTCTATTTAATAATTAAATAGACTCATCTATTTAATTTCCTTTAATTAATTGAATAGACTCCTCTATTCATTTCCAATTTTCCAAAGAGAAATTAATCGTATTAATTTATGTTCTCGATTACATGCGTTAGCTCGGAGGACTTAATGGACCTATAGGACTAAGCTCCAATGATCCAGAATTACCTTTGATTAAAACTCCTTTTAATCAATTAATTCTCATTCATTAACTCCTAGATAACTCCACTAAATATCTAGAGTTGCACTCTTAGTACTATAGACATAGTTATGTCCATTGGCTATAATCATTAACTACACTTTGATCCTTCACAAGTTAGTTCATATCCATGGCTAGGTATTTACATCGTATTAACCTCCATGATACATCTTGTTCCTTAAGCCCAACTGATTCTCCAATGAACAACCTTACATAATCTCCATTATGCGTCTTTAACCTTTTCCTTGATCAGAGGAATATGGGGCCCCGCTGTTCAAGACCGAATTAGTCCATAAGGGAACTACTTATCTATTTTCCTATATGGAAAAGAGTGAATTCCAATTCTTGTGTAATTACGTTCCCAACTATAAGCAAGATGCAATCCCCAAAGTGGGAGGCATATTGAGCGAACTATATGAGTCACTCTCACCTATGCAAATCAAAGGTTTGTCTCTTGCGAACAGGAGTTCGTAATCCACTCAGGATTAAGATCAATTGTACATGATCAACCGGTTGATAAACGAAGTGTCTTTCTGTAACGGCTTTCCCAGAAGACAGTAAGTTTATCTTAGTACAGTCTACTACAATCTCTATTGCAGCAACACCCCCACTCACATGTCTCTACATGAGCGATCCAGATGAGATCACTTGTGCCAATTCACAAGTGGGCTATGTTAGTGGTGTTACCAGAAATAAGGCACCCAACCTTTATTCATGTACCACAGACTATTTGAGTTACACTTAAGTGAATCTTCCTGCATCATACGCTCACTTTAAGTTATCATACGTAACTCTGGATCTTATGATGGATTACATTTATTAAACTAATAATAAATGACAATGTAAATATTACTAATTAATAATTCCTTTATTTATTTATAGTTTAATTGGATTACATAAGATTTAGGGCAGAAACCCCAGCAACAAGCTCTCGAATTGAAAGTATGATGGTCGCACGGCCTATTTTCTTGTATGAATTAAATGCTGATGAAAGAGAATGTGTTTCTCATTGATTGAGAAGTGAAAGAATTTCACGTTCAAAACAGAACAATGTTAGAGGTACGCCCATGATGGGTAATCATAATGTGCGAGTGGGAGATGAAGGCAGTTGCTAGACAACTGCCTCATGGCAGTTATATGGAACTGCCCATATCTGCCAATGGGAAATTTTTCCCATATCAACATCAACGTGAAAAAGAAAACTGTGTAGATCTCTTTCCTTCTTTTTGTCTTTAAACTCAAAATCATCACTCAGAAGAAAAGAAAAGGATCTAGGCTGTGGATAACAAAGCGAGTCCGCTCGGTGATTAGCTTACAATCGATACTTCTCAAACTTGGGTTTCTCGTGTTTTTCCTCTGCGTGTCTACAACAGGTTAGTCCGTAATTAACGAAACCCAACATGCAGTTTATTTATTTTTATATTCTTTGATTCTCCTACCCCTCAACCGAGAGATCTGGAGTTAAGATAAAATGAAATCGATTCACAACAATAAAACCAAATCTAAAAAAAGCCAACCATATTTTTCAATGGAATTTTTTGTCCTTTTATTACTGTACATATTCATGAACTTGGTATCAGAATAAAAATGACAATATCCATGTCCATACATTTATTATATAATAATAAACACAACTTTATGATTTTTGTTGAGAATCAAAAGGGCAACAATCTTTTTCTTTTCTTTTTGACTATTGGAGCAGAACTCTATGATGCTTAGAATGATAAATCGAACAGAACTGCAAAGCGCATGAATGCCTCTCTCGCCGGAATCGAACAAATTTACAAATCTGTAGAAATATAAATGCTTGATTCTTCTCCTATTCGTTGAAAAATCAATGTTTTTTGTATAATTTTCCTTTTAAAAATCAAAGCTTTATAATTCCCAAGAACATATGAAATTTTAAAAAAATATATATATGAAAAGAATTGGTACAGAATCGTTGGATGCATAGGGAAGGAAGAGAGAGAGTGAGGTAAAGAAAGATATTTCCTTAAAAATATATAAATAAAAGAAATATTAATATAAAACTAATTAAATATGTCATATCATTTAAAATTTTCCACATAAGTTAATATAATACATAAAAAAAATTAATAAAATAATACCACGTCAGTATTTGTTAATTATTTAACAGAGTTTTAACGGCAGAGACCAAATTGAAAGCAAAACAAAAACTCAGGGGTAAAAATGTATATTTTGAAAACTCAGAGACTAAATAGTAAACAAATTCAAAACTCATGGAATAAAAGTGTGTTTTTCCCTTTTGTTTTTGATGGATTTGAAAAGAATCTAAATAATATTTGAACTGGGAAAAAGAGAGAGAAGAGAGAGAGTAATTAAAAAAAACAATTAAATACCACATAAATAAAATATATTAATAAAAAAATGATTCAATATGCCATGTCAATTAAATTATGCCACATATGCAATATCATTAATATAAATTTAATAATTTAGTGCCACGTAAGATTTTTGTTAAATAATTAATAGAGTTTTGACGACAATGACTCAATAATTAACAAAATGAAAACTCAAGGATTAAAATTGTCTTTTTCCCTATTTACAAGTTGACATATTTTCTTGTTTAAATTTATATGGTTTAGTTTTAACTTTTTAACTCATGAGCTTTCCAATTATTTAACTTCTTCATTTTTTTAAACTAATAAAAAATAATTTTGAAAATTCTTCTATATTATTTTAATTGAAATAAAATATTTATTTTATTGAAGTAAAAGAAAAAAAATAATAATAATAATAATAATAATATAGGTATATTAACAGTTGAATGATTAACGTAAAAGTTAAAATATTTATAAAAATTTGGCAAATAACTATATGTAAATAGAGTTTTAATATTTGTAAAGTTTGAAATATTTTTAATTTTTTGCCTTCAATAAACATGATAATATAAACTAATATCAATAATGTATATATATTGTATATAACATGTTTAATGAATTATAATAATTTATTGTATTAATTTTGACTGAATTGTTGATAAATTGATCAATAATTTGAAAAAAAAAGAATTAAAATCAACATAATTTATACACAAGGCATATTTTATAAATTGAAGGTTTGATGAAGATAAAATTTAAAGTAAATAATAACAGATTTTATCATTTTTAAAAATCATATAAGGACAAAATACTCCAAAAATATTTCTTTTATATATTAAAGATAACTTTTGAATAAAACCAGTCTCTTAACTAATTAGGACTAGACGAGCTTCTCCTTACTTAAATGTATGTAATGATTATATTGACCTATTGTTTTTAATGTAATAAATATGTGGATCCATATAAATAAATAGGTTCACATATATTTAACCTACGTAAATAAAGTGGAGCTCCTCTCACTACGAAACAAGTTTTATTAATAACTCGACCGCGGGAAGAAAATGGACACCAACCTCAATAATTTGGTCAAACCAAACGAAAAATGTGGTCAAAGTAATAAGCTTCCGATTTTTATTACTTAATAATTTGGGATTTTGAATTAATGGGATTGACTATTTAGGTTTTATTTTAGAGGAGAAAATCATGGCAGTAAACAAAACAAAAGGCTATATACAAAAATTTAATTGCGACAATAAAAATTCAATAAATGAGACAATGGACATATCAAAAAGATTAAAAACCATGATCTCTAATTAGCTATAAAATGATAAGAAAAAGTAAATAAAAATAATTGATATTAAAAAGATGGTTTTTCACTTAATTAATTGGGTTGATTTCATTAGTAGCCATAATATAAATGGATATTACAAAAAAACATTAAATTGCATGTTTATAACAAAAATGCCCTAAACCGGTTCACGCGCCACTTCCTTGACAATTGAAAAGACTGAAATAGCCCCTGCATATCTAATTAACCGTCAACTTCCTAAAAAAACGTGAAGGATTTGATAAAACTCATTAAATGGTGCGTGAAACATGGATGTGTAATTATTATTTGATTTTTTTAAGTGTGGGAAAATAGAAAAGGAATGAGAAACTGAATTAGGAAAGATAGGAAGTAAGGGAAAAAATAAAATCAGAAACCCTAATAAGAAAAGAGTTTGAAGAGAATAGAGAATAAACGAAAAGCTTTGGAAAAAAGTGAAGGAAGCGAAAATGGCGAGAACTCGAGGGAACACAATGACTGATGATATTGGACAAGGAAGAGGGGTAAGAAATATTCTTAGATATAGAAATTTGAATTTGAATGAAACGAGAAACAAATAAAAAAATATATGAAAAAGAATAATTTTAAAACAATAGAAAAAGCATTAAATGATCAAATCAAACCCCGCAATTTATGGAAATAATAAAAACGTTTATGAAAACAAAAAGGGCAAAAAAGTAAACATTCAAATCGGAATCTCCTTACATGCCATCATCTTCGGTTGTTTTTGGGTAAGAATGATATAAAATTAAAACTGCCGTTAAAAATGAATAAAGGTGATTTAAACAGGTTATTGATGATATTATTTCTAATTAATTCTCTGCTCTACCTCAATTACACCCAACAAGTTGTTCAATAAATATTTTAACATATATATATAATCAAATCAAAGTGTTCAATAGATTGCCATTCGCAGCCATTTAATAATGATCGTTTATATGTTTATGAGTTTCAAATGTCCTTGATATTTCATAAAACCCATGTTTCTTAACGAGTCCCACGACAACAATGGACAAGATTGCAGAGCAAAGATCAAGAATCGTCAATCAAAATACACCTCAAAGATGATGGCTCTTATTAGCTCACCATTCTTTGGCCGATTTTTTTTTTAGACCAAAGGTTCATTTGAGCTTCACTTTGTTTGATACGTTCCTCTTATCTCTATAGAGAATAAAGTGCTTCTCATTGAACTAAAAATAAATAAACTAAAGTAACTAACCAACCAAAGTACTAACTAAATAGAAAACTAATCAAATATTCCAATTTCATATAATTTAAAGTCTTTCTTGGTTAAAGCAACTCTCACAAAGATACACCTCATAGCCTTCAAAGATTAAATTCTAACACTACCTCACCCTCTTCTTCCATTCCACCTCAATTGGAACCCAAAATCTTGCCACCACTTAGCCACCCAAAAATTTGCATCCAAGGCCAAAGCAAGAATTAAGTCGAAACATTTTACATTCACCAGTGAAATATCACCATCCTCAATCCACTCTTGAACCTTGTCGAGTATCAGAAGCAATAAACCTCAAAAGATGGGAGAAATCGATAAGAAGAAAATCACGTGTTGACCATATGAATGACATTGATGCATACACTACAAATGGAAATTTAAGAATATTGATACAACCCATATTTAAATGCTTGCTATAGAGAGAACACGAGGCAAAGAAGAAATGATTGTATAAAAATGTCTAACAAATCAATATATTTATAGTAATGTGGATCAAATGGCGGGATGAGCCGAACTACAATCAAAACAAAACGGGGGAAATCATGAATAATGGTGGAAGAACATTCTATTCTTTCTTGTAAAAGAATGAATTAGTTGATGACATTACCCTCTTCGTCAAATGATCAATTGAATGCAGCTTTCAAATAAATAAGGTCCTAATGGAAAGCTGCTACTTCATGCTCAAAGTGTTTGAGTAGGTTCTCAGTACTCATCACTGAATGATCTCCCTTATCTCTCACCCGTACACTCACCTGCCACAAGAACTCAAGAATCAAATACCATAATAAATTAGAATTTAAGACTCGGAATAATATTTGGCAATTCTTTTATACATAAATATATATATGGAGGTCACTGGTTTGAACCCATGAACTCAAGGCTTTAAGGAAAGCCCTTTTGACCACTATGTCAACCCATAGGTGGTTGATAATATTTGCAATTTAAAAATAGAATTTTTACTGAAAAGAATGTTGGAACCATTAAATGGGATACATTTTTGTTTTCTTAAATACACAAACTAGCATAGGGAACATATATAACTCAGAAAATTAAGTATGGATAGAACCTGTCCGGTGTTGCTCTCTTCCTCACCAACGACCAATATGTAGTTATATTGGGCCAACTGTGCTTCCCGCACCTGTAAGAAACCGATGTGATCATTTCTCAAGAATGTTGTTGATCTTAACCAACTGCTAACTTAAGAAAACATCCATTATTTTGATTAAAGATAGTAGAACAAAACAGTAACGACAAGATACTAGACGAATTCATGTCGGCTAACAATTCACTTCCATGTTCAAAAGGGCAAGCAAAGTAAGCAATCCTCATCCTCACTTCAACAAGGCACAAACTCAAAACACAAAGCATGAACAAGAATAACAAGGATGAAAGGAGTAGATTGGACTCACCTTCTTCTGGATCTTTCGGTCAGATACATCCACATCAACATAATAACCAGCATGATGAACAAGATCACGCACCTAAAAAATGAAAATAGTAAGATAGTACCATAACTCTAAATATTGTGTTCTCTAACGTAACATTGGACAAGCTGAGTACCCAATTTTATGTAAAACAAAATGAATTTCCGAGGCTCCATTAACATTACATGAAGAAAATTGTATTGGGCTGGAAGGCCTGCACTTAGATTTACTTATACTGGGAGAGAGTGAGGGTGAGGGGAGGGGAGGGAAGAAAAGGTAATTGAGGGGTGGAAATCGGAGAGTTAATTATGGAAAGGGTTATCTTGAAAGGGAGATCATGTAACTAATGGAGAGATGTGCACGTTAAATAGAACTGAATGAACTAAGAGCTAGGGAATATCTAGTAGTGTTTTGGGAGAGGAGAAGAGTTGTCAAATTATCCTCACTTGTATCAGTTCCCTTCCCCCTACTTAATGAACTTAATACTTTGAATCTTATCAGCATATCAATAACCTATTAGGTCTGAAATTTTGTATGTTAGAATTTTGACAATGAAGCTAAAAGATTGTGTAATATGAATAAAATCAACCCAATGATACTTTTTAAGTGCTACCTTCAGTGCATAGGACTGGGATTTCTCTGATACGGGGCAAACTATTGCTTGACGTGGACTAAGCCAAAAGGGCCACTTCCCTTTGTAGTGCTCCAGCAAAATAGCAAACATCCGCTCAACAGAACCCAAGATAGCTCTGTGAATCATAACTGGACGCTCCCTCTTAGCCTCATCCTCTGCTGAGTAGTACAAATCAAAACGAGCAGGAAGCTGGAAGTCCAACTGCAAACAAATGTGTGCACATTATATAATAATTCTTCCGCATGAAAGCCAAAGCAAGAAATTATGAAAATAAATATAAAACAATACCTGAAGGGTTGCACACTGAAATTTTCTGTTCAATGCATCAGATACACTAATATCTATCTTTGGTCCATAAAATGCACCATCTCCTTCATTGATCTGTGTCATATGACCAATAAATTAACTAGACAAAGAAACCCCTGAAATTATAATCTGACCATGAAGTGCTTAAATAAAATCAACGGACACAAATATCAGATCAAGATTTTTATTCAGGATAAGAAATAAAAACTCACTATGAATTATGTAAGAAACAGAACATCAAGAATAAAAAAAATCTAAAATATGTAAAGAAAAACAAATAAAAAATGGAATATGAATATGAATAAAGTCATAGCAAGGAAATACAAATATAATTCCAAAGGATGGTTTCCCGAGAGATGTGTAAAAGTTCTAAAAGCCCTCAGCACAATGTTTTCTGCAAACTTGGCCTTTATAGTGGGCAACAAGTGGAATTGAAAATACCCCTCCAACTCTCTAAGGGCTTCTTTTCCCAAAATATATAACCTTACAAAAAAGCAGAAAGGGAGGAAAGTCTATTAGCAGTGTTTGGAATGACGAGACTGCAAGCTAGAATCCTGAGTTTACGAGGCAGCTAAATAAGAGAGGGATGGAGATTGTTCTACACTTCTCACTAAACTGGCTAGTTTCAGCAGTCACAGGGATGCTTTAGTTTGGAAGCTGGAGAGCTCCTGCTCAGTGAAGTCCCTTCTCATTACCTTGAATTGGGGAGGGCATGGTGGCAGGCTCAAAAGCCTTCTCTGTAGGGTAATCTGGAAAGATCCTTATCCAAAATACTGAAGTTTTTTTTGGGTACTGCTGCACATGGAGGATGAAAAGGAATGAAGAATCTACAGTTTACCTCTTCCCAGTATACCCCCCTAAAAGCTAAATATTTGGTGGGGTTGCAGGATATCTTTGGCATGATTTTTGTATTTCCCCTCAAAAGCCTGAGCAACCTAGAAATGTTGCTTTGTGGTCAATACATCGCCAATTGAAGAGCTTTTTGTAACTCATTGGCTTTGGTTTGGCCCCCGTTTCACAATTTCTTTATCCAATGAAATCGTTTGCTATAAAGCATAAATACTGCAACTTGGTGACGTATCCATGTCCGACAATATGTATTGGATACTCGGACACCCGATACTTCTTGGACATGTGTCTAAGAAAAGTAATAAGAGTTGATATTGAAATACATCAATTTATTTATTTTGATCCTCTCTTTCTTATTGTCTTTCTAATATAAATATCATAAACTAAAACAAACAAACTTTAACGTGAAAATCATAGTAATGTATTTTTTTTTTTATAAGAGAATCATTGTAATGTATAAAAATAATCTAATATATCTAAAAATCATATATTGTAATCAACGTGTTCATGCCGTATCTGTATCCTAGTTTTTTAGAAAATGGCATCAGGCGAAGTGTCTATATCATGTCGTGTCCGTATCTCGTATCCGTGTCTATTCTTTTTAGATACTTTGTTTCATATTAAAAAAAAATGGAATATGAAACAAGCACATTATTCATGTTATGATCTAGAACATCAAGACCAAAAACTAACAAAGCAGAAAAGTGAGGAAAATGGATTTGGCGTTTTTATTATGAACTTTTTGAGTTGGGTTCCTCCAAAGGAAGCTACATCATGACCAAAAACTATGAAAATATGAATTGGGTTCCCCCAAAGGAAGCTAGGGATCTATTGCTCTGGGACTTTTTCTGCTCAAAGTTTTCAAAGAGAAGAAAATCTTTGAGGATTTGTGTTGTGGCTGTTTTGTTGCTGAATATTTGGCTAGAACAAAATTCTCGGATTTTCATGGGTGATTCTAAATTTTGGTTTCACTTACGGGATTCCATTATTTCTAAGACGTTTAGTTGGGCTAAAGTTGTAAATATTGTAGATTTTAATTTTCCTCTTCATTCCATGTTCTATAAATGGAATTCTTTTCTTTAGTCTTTATTTCTTAGGCTTTCTTTGTTTTTGAGGACTTCTCATCCTCTTGCACTTGTTTTTATTGTTTTTCCTTGATGAACACCTTTTAATCAAAAAAAGAAAAAGTGAGGAAAGATTTTTTAATGAAAAGCAAAAAAGAGTGACGAACAAACTAGGATAAAACAATCAGTGCTAACCTGAAAAATCCGATTGTGGATGAGTTACTAAAAAAACACAAAAAATGGAAGCGTGCTACACTTTCAAAAGGAAGAAGACTCACCATTCTCCAATCACACCTCATCAACATGCCTGTATTTTTCACATCACATTTCAAGATGCCTTCAAAAATGAAGTTCATCCGAGTTTCCACATATTGGATTCATGAACTATGTCAGCTTCCATGAGTTTCCTCTGGTCAAATGAAGTTTAAAAATGGGTTTGTGCCAGATTCACGGTTTGATTTTTCTCAGAAAATATCTACGAATTTATCCTTTTTTGGGGCGTAAACCGGATTTTTTTAATCATCATTTATATCAGATCAGCCTACGATGATAAAACGCAGTGTTATTTCCCAAAACAGGGCCTTACTTCATTCTACAGAAAACTTCTATTTTACAGGTGAACAATCTTCGAGACCCCTGACTCCAACCTTTGAGGTTTCTAGATTCCCAGCTTCTCCAAAGACCTAGACGTCAACTCAAGACTCGCTACCTACTGCTCCCGTTCATCTTTTGTCTCATTGAAGGTTTTGGCGGAGGTTTACTCAAGCTCAAAATTCCGGTTGGCTTAGTAGATTTTTTTTTTTTTTTTAAAAAAAATTTGCTTCTGTCCTATAAGATTTTCATTCAATCTCTTCTGAATTTAATCTCTGGATTCAAAATCTTACTAAAAAAAGAAAGTGCCCCATGAAGATAGAGATGCATGTGAGGGTTTTTCCTCTAAATAACATCAGCAGTGTTTAATAACTTGTGAAATTGCCCCATGAAGATATGGGCCAATAAGGATTCTCTTTTGCAAAACATCACAAGTATTTACCTTTTCCGAAACAACCATCCAAAGAAAAAATTGAATTTCAGTGGAAAGACCTTTAAGTCACGTAAAATTATGAGGAAAAGGAGAGCAAGTGAAGAGTGTGTAAAAACCTGGCAGAAAGAATTAGAAGAGAAAGAGCCTAACATTTCTATCAAGGATAACACTCGTTTAATGAAATGGATACACAAAAGAAGCTCTTGAATGAAATTGAAATTGCAAAAACTCAACCTCATTAAGATTCCTCACTCTTTCCCACCCTTTATCAAATCTCTCTTAATCGTTTTGTTTAAGTTTCTTCTTTGTTTAACTCTTCTTCCAAATTTTTGCATTTGTCTTTCTATAAAAACTTAAAGGATGGAGAGATTTTGATTTTTTTTCAACCCCAACCCAAAATCATCATTCCTGGTGCCTTGAGCCCTCAAGTTTTGTCACTTGAAAAACTTTCTACTCATCTTTCCGATACTTCCTCTTCTCCTTCTCCTCTCTCTTGTTCCAAAGTTCATAAGACTTGAGAGCTTTCAACTTAAAATCTAGTTTTTTCTTGGGATGTTCTCACTCGCGAAACTATCTACTCGAAATGTAATGCCCTTTTGTTCTTTGATGAGACTGCCGATCATTTATTTTTCTTTGTGATTTCACGTCTAAACTTTGGTCCAAGTTACTTTAGAAATTCAATTTGAGTTGAATTCCCCAAAAAGAGGCTAGTGACGGACTTTTTTGGACTTCATGTAAAAAAAATAGAGAAAATAAAAATCTTCTGGATGTGAGTAGAGTTATTGCTCTGCTTTGGTCTGTCTAGGTTGAGCAAAATATTCACATTTTTTAGAATAGATCTACTCCTTGGAACTTTGTTTGGGACCTTGCCCTTAATCATACTTTCAATTTCTGCGGGGCAAATGTTATTAATTCTTTAGATATCGGTCTTTCTTTTCATTTCATGTACTTAGAGCGGAATTCCTTTGAAGTTTCTTGTTTTTATTTCTCTTTTATTTTTGCTTTAGTGGACTTCTCATCCTTGATGTACTTGTACTTTATCTTACTTTTGAAGTTTATCTTTCTAAAAAAAAAAGATGCTTTTAAAAAATTGAAAGGGTATTGAAGAGGGGAGAATCGTTCAAATATATAAATATGGATTGGTTAAAGAGAGAGAAAAAAGGTTGAAACTTGGAGAAGAGGGGAGAATCGTTCAAATATTTAAATATTGAATGGATAAAGAGAGAATGCAAAGGGTTGAAACTTGGAGAAGAAAATAATATAGGTCAACTTAAATCCTTTACAAGATTGCAAAAACAACCAAAACATTTTTCTCTATAGTGGCTGAGTCAAATACAAAACCAATTCAAATTTAGCCAAACCCAATCATTAGAATTGAGAGAAAAGCTAGCATCCCTTATAAAGCAAACCAAGATCCCGTGTTTAATGTAATTATATCAGCAATAAAATTCATTTAAAAAAAAACTTGATGCAAGTTTAGCCATATTAAAAATACCTGCCAGGGGTTCCCAAATTCATTCAATGCTTCTGTAAGTGCAGCTTCAGCTTTCTCCCATGTTTCCAAATCTCCAAGGTATTTCTCTGGCCTCTACAATACAATAACAGATACCAATAAAACAAAATGGGGTGATGTTAAACACAATACATCCCAAGCAAACACTTTGAAATATAAAAGTTAAAATAGAAATTTGATTTAGGCAGAGAGACAATTGCTGACATATACAGATTGAAGTGTAATCAGAGATGAAAATTTGTGACATTCTTTTGATAAAATGAACACGGCCATCAATTTTTTTTATACCACCGTGAGTGTCCGGGTCAGCTTATCCGCACCTCGACTAATCTCACGGAACAACACACGACCCTACAACACTTGGCGTCGGTAAACTCGTGGGATAATTTCTTAGGTAGGTGGCCAACATGATTTGAACCCATGGCCTCAAGGTTGGAAAGGAACCTCTTGAGAACTAGGTCAACCCATGTTGGTTAACACGACCATCATTAAGAAACATGGAGGTACAAAGAGAGCAAGAAGCACATGCAAAAAGGGAACAGAATCTATACATAAATTGACCAGGAATTAGTGTACCTTGGAGCCAAATGTTTAAAAAAAAATTAATCGCCCAAAAACTATCTTGGGCATGAAAGTACAATTCCAAATAAAATGCCTTAACAAATATTCCATTCGTGATAAACAAGTTGATAGTTTCAAGATTATTATCATCAGAATTACAGTAAGTAAAACTTGCTTCAATATTTACTTAAAGGAGATAGAAATTTCACCAAAAAAGGAACAATTAAGGAAAGTAGGATGTCAACAGTGACACATCTGGAATTCAAATAATGTGAAGGTAAAAAATAAAGGAATATCTTTAAAATTTATATTAATTTTTATTTAAAAGGCCTGGAATGCTGTCCTAAATTCCCTGAGAGAACAGAAAGATACCGTTGATAGCTTCAGCTCAAAGGTGAACCCAAAAATGTTATAAGCATATTTGATGAACTCAAGGACACCCCTTACTTCATCTTTTATCTATAAAATGATACAAAGCAAAAAACAGGAAAAAGTGAATCTTCATATTCTCAAGAGCTATACTTGTCTGCGTATCAATTAAATAATATTAACCTGGGACTCCCTGCAGAAGATATGAGCATCATCCTGTAAGAAATTTGAGTGAACTTTGTGATCAGATTAGGTATGTATACATATATATAGAGAGGAAAACGTATATAATTTTTTTTTATAGGAAACTGAAATTTCATTGAGAAAAAGAGAAGCTACAAAAGTAGGTGATAAGAAATCAACTCAAACCAACAGTTGCAAAAAAAATATTCCAGTTGGCAGTAATCAAAAGAAAATTAAAATTACAAAAAGTATTTGAAAGCAAAGACACTTTGAACCGGATGAGATCCCAAACTTCATTCACATTCAAAGCTTTGTTCTCGAAGATTCTGTGATTTCTTCTCAACCAAATTGCCCAAGTAAGATTTTTAGCCACCATATCCCAAAGCCATCTAGCTTTGTCCTTCAGATAATGACCAAGGAGGAGGGAAAGGAGATTATCAACGGGGCTTTCCTGAAAGCACCAATATCGAGTGAAGGTATCCAAGGCCCTAGCCCAAAAAATCCTAGCAAAGTCAAAATGATAAAATAACCGCTCCTGATCTTCTGAATGTTGAAGACAAAGGCAGCACACACTCGAAGAAAGGGCACGATTCGGATTTCTTCTTTGAATCACATTATCAGTATTTAAACCTTCCATCATTAAAGTCCAATTAAAAAATTTAATCTTCTTATGACAGCCCACTTTCCAGATCATTTTCGAGAGATTTTCATCAACAAGGCAACTCTGTTTGGTTAAAAAGTGAACCATAGAAACCATAGAGAAACCATTACAGTCTAAAGTTCATACTAGAATCAGGATGATCCTTCAAACAAATCAGCTGGATAATCTGAATGAGCAACAGGAATTCCTCAACCTCACGATCATACAGAGAATGCTTCAGCTTGGATACCCAGTCACCCTGAGTTTCAGACCAATAATCATAAACCTACACATTTTTATCTTCAGCCAAAGCATAGATTCTAGGACATTTTCTTTTAAGAGGCTTATTGTCTATTCACTTGTCATTCCAGAAATCAATTCTTCTGCCATCACCCGGCTTCAACCTGAATAAATCAACATATTTCTCCCTACAGTTAGTACAAACTTCCACAAGCTTCCAGTTTTCTTACGGGACCTAGGATCAGTAAACCAGCCTCCTTTTCCTATGCCATAAATGCTAGTAATAACAGTATGCCAAAGAGAATGAGACTCAGCAGGAAACCACCAACACCATTAGAAGAATAAGCCACAATTCCTAAGCCTGAGATTGCCCACTCTATGAAACCAATAAAAAGAGATACAGACAGCATTGTAACCCTAGATCTTGAAATACCTGCTGAAATCTTCTCACGCGAGTCAACCCAGTAAGTGCTCCACTAGCCTCATTGCGATGCAAAACCCCAAAATCAGCCATTCGAAGAGGAAGTTCTGCAGAATAACAATAAACCTCAAATATATTATGTGACCAATAGAAAATATCTAAGAATACACAAAGAGGGAATGTAAAAGATTAAATTTCACTAAACAAGACAAGGTTGCGAAGATTTGAAGTGAGTGTCAATTGAACTGTTGATAAAAAAAATAAAATATTAAAAAAAAACTACTGATAACATCATATATTTGCACCAAATGTACATGAACTCACCCCTATAAGATCGCACTCTATGCTGGAACATTAAACAGTGACCAGGACAATTCATTGGTTTCAATCCAAATTCCTGCTTTTCAATCTGTTTAGGAAATTATAAATAAGCTCAAATCAACTATATCATGACCAAAACTGAAAGAATATATAACCTCTATAAAGAATAACGTGAGGACTTGTAAGATTAAAAATTCCAGTACATGCTATATACAACTTAAAAAGCTCATGATCTTAATTAAATTAAAAAGCATACGTGATTGTGTACTTCTTGTTTCCTGAACCCACAAACTAATCATAGAGAGTGCTCAGTGCACAGTGCACAGGTTAAAACTCCAAGAGTCCTTCAACAAGCAATGTCAAGATAGAAACCTCAATACCTAACAAACTACTAAGGGTGAAAGTCAAAACCGACACGTGTCTTGAGCGTGTACCTCACATGTCCCAAAATTTTAAATGATAAAAAGAAATATGGAGCGTGTCTGACAGGTGTCCGGAGCGTGGAACACGCTGCTCAAAATGAAGTGTCTCTGTTTCCTAGTACACTGATTAATAACTTAGGATTTATTTATTTATTAAATCATTGAAACAAAAAAAAATCACTTAAAAACACTTGAATAAAAATCTCACAACTTTGAACTGGACATTATTTTAAGATAATTCTATTTATTATTATTTAACTGAATTCCTTCAAGTCATATTTTATTACAAAAATAATATAAATGGTAACGAACTAGTTCAATAAAATGTAGTAAAACCATCTAAAAAATCTCATTACCATGCTCGTTGAGGGTGTTGTTTGTTTATGATCACATGCCCAAAAATCTGTCACCCAGCTTGTAATTGGGTTTTGTAATTAGATTAAGACTTTCAATTAAGCTTTTAACCGCTTTAGTAAATGAGCAACTCCTTACCATTTTCGACAAGTGAGAGGAAGCTCCCTACAATCTGAGATTACCCACAATCTAAGAGTTAATAAAACTGACTTGCTACTAAAGCGTTAAGCATGTGCTGCAGCAACCACCCAGTTAAAGAGGTGTGGTGTGACACTTATTAGTCCTAGAATTATTTGTCAAAGACATTGAGAGTATGGAAATCGGTATTCCACTTCTGATCTTTGCTCTCAATGGTTTAAATGTCTTAAAATATGCATTCATCCAATGTATATATGTTATTGCAAGGACAAACCTCAAATACGAACATATTCTCCTTGTAATTTTCCGCATGACCAGAAGTTTCCCATAGTTGCATATTGTACATATTTGGTGACAAAACCTGCAGAAGAACTAAAAAGGTTGCACACCGAGATAATATATTACAATTTCACAAGGATTGCAATGTTGGTCGTTAACCTCTTCATAACCTCGATCCTTATATTGAGTGCGCATAAACTCCATTAGTTTGTTGTAGATACGGGCCCCATGAGGAAGGAAGAACCAGCTTCCTGGGCTAAAATGAATAACACGAGTATTTCAAGAACAGATTTCTAGCTACATGGCATAGGCTACACTTCAAGTACCAATAATTAGAGTACCTAAGTGGATGACAAAAGAAAAGCTCTTGCTTTGTCCCCAATAATCTGTGGTCATACTTCTTTGCTTCTTCAAGCATTTTGATGTATTCCTGCACAAACAGATAGTATTTATAAAAAGATAATTCCAATTAAAAGCAAGGAATGAAATGCATTTGAAACTTAACAGTATTACCGGTGATCAAATCATCAAACTAATTTCCATTCATAGCTTAATGTTGAACGCATCCTCATTTAATCAACCATAAGATGAGGTTTTTAAAAACAAAGCAACATAAAGAAATTCCATTTTATGATAATCACCTTTAAGCGTTTTTGATCCGGATAAGATATCCCATAAACTCTTTGTAAGCTTTCCCGATCTTTACTTCCCCTCCAATAGGCTGATGAGGCCTGAAAATGTCAAAATGTTTTTTTTAACTAAGAGACAGACTTTTCATTGATTATTCAAATTGTTTAACCATGCACCTTATATAAGTGTTTTTAGGAACTCGTGTGAAAAAATCTTCATCTGTATATCTCACATGAGTTTAAACGTTACCTTTAAACATGCAAATGCTTTCACAAAAGATGTATTTGGTATATGGGGACCACGACATAAATCAACCAAGGGGCCACATCTATAAACTGTGATAGTCTTGTCTTCTGGCAAATCATTGATGATTTCAACCTAATTAACATCATTCAGAAATAGGCATATAAGAACTTCAATCTTCAGTTATAATATGAACTTTAAAATATGTAGGGCAACAGCAATTGCCTTGAATTTATTGTCAGAAAAAATTTCAAGAGCTTGTTGCCTCGTCACTTCAATGCGCTCAAAAGGCTGTTTCTCCTGAATAATTAAAAAAAAAATATTGTTCCTCTGATAAGTATATCAACTAAAATGATGACAATTCATGCATAAAACTAAAAATTGAATATTTTAATGGAAAAAAATTCTGCCAGTGTTTCATTGTCTAGTCAAAAATAGATAACAGTTTCTAATACAATCAATAAATAGATTATTAAAAAAAGCACAGCCAAAGATGAGGGGAAAAACAGACATGGTCTATGAGTTTCTCACTTATGCCAAATTATTAGTTTACCACTAGCTCCGAATACTTGAGAATTAGAAGGTTAGTTTACTAAAACTGAATCTTTCTTTATACTCTCTAAAATATGTGAGTTGTAACTTGTAAGGTCTCAGAAGACAGACAGTGGAGTTTTGGGCTCCAGTTATAGACAGAGTGTCTCACCGTTTGGATAAATGGAAAAATGCAATTTTCTCTAAGGGAGGTAGGCTTACTCTTATTGAATCTGTTCTTTCCAATCTGCCGACCTATTTTATGTCTATTTTTCAAATGCCAACCAAAGTTTCAAAGATTCTGGAAAAGAAGATGCGTGATTTTCTATGGGCTCAAAAGGGTATTGATTCAGGTAGCCATCTTGTCAATTGGAATTCTGTCAAATGTCAAAAATCTAGAGGTGGGTTGGGTATAGGTAATTTGAAGGAAAGAAATATTGCCCTTGTGTCTAAGTGGTGCTGGCGGTTCCCAATTGAGACTGACTCTCTTTGGTTTTCTATCATTTCCAGTATCCATGGTCTTGATAGATTTGGTTGGTTCACGGATCAGAGACGTGGTTTTAAGGGGAATAGTCCTTGGCGTTTTGTTAATTCTTGTAGAAAAAAGATGACTGACATTTTGGCTTTCAAGTTGGGAAATGGTGAAAGAATCCAATTTTGGCATGATAGGTGGATAGGAGACCTTCCTCTCAAACGCTCTTTCCCCCGCTTGTTTAATATTGCTAGTAATAATTTGGCTGTGGTTAAGGATTACTGGTTTGTGGAGGGAGCAACCTGGAACTTGCAGCTAAAACGGCCTCTTTATGATCGCGAAATTAATGATGTGACTTCTCTTTTACATATTCTTCGGTCCTTTCAGATTGAAACCAGAGAAGATGTGTATAGTTGGAAGTTGAATGGTAAGGGCTTCTCCACAGCCTCTATGTATAATTATCTAATCTCTAAAGGGGATCTCTTGGAGGAAAAGTTGACTACGTGTATTTGGAAGAATGGTTGTCCTAAAAAGATTAATTTCTTCAATTGGAACTTGGCGGTTGGAGGTTTAAATACGGCTGATTTAATCCAAAGACGTAATCCTCGGAGTGCTCTTTCCCCTAATGTGTGTATCCTCTGCACCTCTTCCTTTGAGTCCCAAAAGCATTTATTTTTTCACTGTAAGTTTGCTGGTGTACTTTGGCAAAAGCTGCTTCAAACTTTCCATCTAAATTGGTGTCTCGCGGATTGCCCGAAGCAAAATCTTCATGCTCTTCTGACGGGCATCCATTCAAAGACAAAGCAAAGTGGTTGTGGGAGAAGGCAGTGAAAGTAATTACGTGGGAATTGTGGTTGGAACGAAATCATCGTATTTTTGAAAACAAATCAAGTTTGGTTAGTGAAGTCTGGGAGTTGATCCGGTTTAAAGTGTCCATCTTTGCTTCTCTTGCTAAACTTTTTTGTAATTACAGTGTCCTTTTGATTAACTCCAATTCGGAAAATTTTTTGGAATCCCGTTTGGTGTTTTGGGTGATCTCTCTTCACCTTTTTTTGTAACTATTCTTTTTTAATGATAATTTCGATGTTTCATATCAAAAAAAAAAACTTGTAAGGTCTAACTCTACTTTAATTAACTACGATCAGAATGTGGACGATTAGTCCTAAAATTGAAATGTTTAACAACAGAGAAATTGAACTGAAGATCTCCTATTATAAAATATAGCTTACAAAATCAATCCCAAAACCTTATTCATCATGCCATTTATAGAAGAAAATGCCAATGAAACTATGACCAACACCACTCCCCTACCCCCAAAAGAAATAGGCAAATACATAATACAGGAAGAAAGAAAAAGTAATGGACACTCTTTGTCAATGAAATAGTCAAGTTTATTACCCCTAAAAAAATTAAAACTTAATTCAAAAAGTATACATTAAGAATAATATAGAGAGAAGAATGATTTTAAATTTTAATAATATAAAATAGTTATATGAATTCCTTGTCTAGAGAAAGAACAATACCGATACAGCCTTTAGTGCACCAGACTCAATTTGCTTGAAGTGGTCATCATTCAAGCCTAGATCATCATAAAATGCGTCATAATAGAATCCCTGTCATGAAATTCCAATTAATTTATGAAACTGAATTTCAAGCATAAAAATTAAAGGGCAGTCACAGGCAATGCTACATCTTGCCACCCCTACATAAGTCCACATAGACATTACAGCACAAAGTAAATCCTACCGATCATGGTTCTCACCCTTCAAGTTACAGCAATATAACTTATTTCTAGTGAAGAAGAATTGACGTTCACACGACTGCCCAGGTGTAACATCCTACTTATTATTCTGGGTGTTTCTTGGTAAAGCATCACATGACGCAAAAGCTTAAGCTGATAGGCTACGGCAAATTTAATCTTTTAAGGTATTCCTAACTCTGCCCTCACATGGCGACTTGGAAATTGACAAAATCCTGCCATGTGAACAACTAATACGAAATAGGAGAAAGTGGCACAACAGAGATTAGAACTCATGACCTCCTGCTTTGATACAATGTTAAATCACCATTTGACCCAAAAGCTTAAGCTGATAATCTAATGAAAAATATATTTTTTAAGATATTCCCAACTAGGGTAAGAAAAAGTGTGGGCATGTAAATGTACCTCCCTGACCCCAGTAAATTCAACAAAAGCAAGGGCTTTTTCACTTGCTTGCTAGGTCTTGGCAAGTTCAGTAAAGTTGTAGAGAAAGTGAACTACACCTAAAGCTAGCTGCTTTAATTGACAAAAAAAATTAGACAATTGCTATGAGACTGGGCAAGATGCAAGGGTGGCAGCCATTTAGTGAAGTGGGAGATAATTAATCTTTCAAAAGAAAAGGCTGTGTATTTGACTATCAGTAATATCTAATTGAGGAATTCGGTCTTGAGTTCTAAGAGTCTCAAATTCAGTTGTTATCCTTTAGAAACTAATGGTTTGTGGAATAGAGTTATTGCAAGTAAATAAAGTGTTGACTGCTTTAGTTGTTCACTAAATAAGATTGGTTGTTTGGTAGTGCAAGACTTCCAAGGACTCAGATAGTCAAATGTATGCAGTTTGTTAACACAATTATTCTTTGAAGGTGGGGATGGCAGTAAGACTCTATTCTGGAAAGATAAGTGGATCGCGATCTCATATGAGGATTTTAGCTTAAAATTCTAGGTTACACTTCATTGCTGATAGCCTAATAGCATCAACAAATAGTTGAACATGGTATGGCCTCTACTCTAAAGGATGGAAAGATCTTGGTTTTAGAAGGAATATCACTTACTATGAGACTTAGGATCTCTCTCCTAAACAGAAGAGAGAAGGGTTTCATTTTCATCTAAACCAGATAGAAGTGAGAGAGTCTGAGTGTTGGAGAGGTATTAAAAAAAAGTCCACCAAAGCCAATGCTTGATCTTTTGTCCAGACATCCTCCCCTGGTTTTGGCACTAGTATTCAAAATTTCTTTACCATATATTAAATGGGACATTTCATAATATATATCTGAAAAGAATATGAAATGGGGTAAGAAAATGAACACAGCCCGCAACACAAAGAAAAAAACTGTTCAAAGAAGAGTTAATTATAAAAGGTGTAGTTAACTCCCAAAGAAATACAAATCTATCTTTCCAATAACCTTGGTGAACAAATAGATCAATTCCCTTAATATAAAAGGAAATGAAATTCCCTCATGGTGTTTGTCTTGTGGTATGTATATGTGGTCAGGAAATTCAAAGACCATCTTTCCCTCGGTTCTATTTTCTACTAATCAGCGTAACTAATTCGGTTAGCAGGGTAAGTAATTTTGATTAATGGGCTATCTTCACCGCATTTATTTGCTTTGTTTGTGTATTTAAAGACAGCAGTGATCCTTGGATAATATTCTCAGCATGTTATTTACATTTTAGCTTGAACAGTAATAGTAATAGTAATAGTAAATCGTGTAGGAAATCTAAGTTAGTATCATTGTTAATCATCCATCCCTAAAAGAATAGAAAAGAAAATACCTCTCCTCTGGTGGTGCAGGGACCAATGCAGAGCTTGCAACCGTACTCCATCTCGAGTGACTGTCCGAGTATATGAGCACTAGAATGCCATAATGTATCGCGGCCTTCATCGGAATCGAAGGTGAAAAGCTTAAGCTCGCAATCACCCTCAAGAGGTCTATTCATATCCCATAAAACACCATTTACTTGAGAAATCAAAGCATTTGCAGCCAAACTTTTAGAGATATCTCTAGCAACATCAATTGGTGATGTTTGCCATTTCTTACCTTCCTTAACAATCCCATCAAGCAACGTGATTCTAAAACAGTATGCAATGAATTAAATCAGAACCCAAATTGAAAAAAGTATAATTTCGAAGAGAAAGAGTAAGAGAAAACAAACTTGATTGGATCAGAAGGAAGAGAAGAACGAGTAGCGAGAAATTGTTCTTGTATTGATTGAAAAAGTTGGATGCGTTTAGGAATAACGGTGTTGAGGTAGGCCTCGTCTTTAGGATGCTTAGCCGCCATTGTAGCTGTGAAGGAGGAAGCAAGATCTAAGAGCGAAACCACCTTCGAATTGAACAACGGCAGAGAAATGACTGATAACCCAGGGTTTAGACTTTAGAGGATTTAGAGGACTTTTTTTTTAATAATAATTAGATATTGGGTTTAGAAGACTTTTTTACTTTTTTTTATTATTATTAATTATTTTGAGATATTACGTCAAATTGCGGGAAACCTTGACCTCATTATAAGATAGTAGATGTCTGATCAATTAATCCAAGTGGGCTATTTAGCTAACTTGAATAAATATTTTTAGACCATTATACCCTTCGTCAATTTTTAAAATAACAAAACATATCATTATATATATATACCCTTTACATTTTTTCAAATTATTAAACATGTCATTAGATATTTATTACCCCTTTCTATTAAATGAAAATTTAAATTTAATCTATTTTTTAATTACTAAGTTATTAGTACATGCTTCGCACCTGTAATTTTAAATTTTCTTTAACATTTTAGTAAAATGATTATTTTAGGACCTTTGAATAAAAAAAGAGTATTGTAATAAAATTAATTTAAACATTATTTGGTTGATAAGCATAAACTAATGTTATAGCATTTACTTATATGAACTTGTGACGACTCGTCACTTTTAAATAATTTAAATTAGAAAACACAGCGGAAGTCTTTATATTTTAAGTAAATGGCGTGGTTATGTTTGAAATTTGGCTAGCCAAAACCTGTTTACATCTTAATTTCAAAATCTAAATAACACAAGAAACATTAAGTTCCTATCAGGAGTTCAAAAGCTTATAATCATAAAATAAAGACAAAAGCTCTTAAGAGCTATATACAATTGTACAAATCTCAAAATTATATAAACTTCACAAAACCATGTACATGGACTTTTACATAACACCTAGTCCATCTAGGGATGATGGTGTTGCATGATCGAGGGATGATGATTTCGAGATGGACTAGGTGTTATGTAAAAGTCCATGTACATGGTTTTGTGAAGTGTATATAATTTTGAGATTTGTACAATTGTATATAGCTCTTAAGAGCTTTTGTCTTTATTTTATGATTATAAGCTTTTGAACTCCTGATAGGAACTTAATGTTTCTTGTGTTATTTAGATTTTGAAATTAAGATGTAAACAGGTTTTGGCTAGCCAATTTTCAAACATAACCACGCCATTTTTCTTAAAATATAAAGACTTCCGCTGTGTTTTATAATTTAAATTATTTAAAAGTGACGGGTCGTCACAAAACTATTTACTTATATTCGAATAGGAAACTCTATAATTTTTCAACTCAACACCTCTAACACCTCCAAACTCATTTTCGACTTAAAAAACGTCGGTATAAGAGTATCCAAACATGAACAATCGGATTCATACTCATAATGACCTTCCCACATAAATGTCGTTAGATAACTATTCTTTTCTCTGCTAATTCTATGAAACAACTTGTGCAAGAAAACGAAACTTTTCAGATCGTCAAAGAAGTTATAAATGCCTTTGGTCTCCTCATCCATCTTAATATATTTTAAGATTTATAATTGATGATGATAATTAAGAGTTCAAGCTAATTTTGGATTAAATAATGAGGGTAAAGTTGGAAATGAAACATTCTCCACTCCTCTCCACTTTTAATATATTAAGATAGTTAAATTGTATGTGCCTTACACGTGTTTTTATGTTAAAAAATAAGCATTTGATAGTAAATTTAAAATACTTATGAACAATCTAAAAAACAATAAGAAGTTATAGTATGGATAAACACTCTATAAAATCTAATTATTTAGAAGAAATATTATTTTAGAAAAATATTGGTTTTTATATTGGAAAATTTCATTGGGTAGTAGAATTTTCTTCAATATTTATAAATCTAACAGTTTTAAAAAGTTTTTGCAAATATAGCAGTTTTTAAAAAACTCTCATTCAAGTGAATCAAAGAAATCAATGATAACTTATCAATCAATCAATGATTACATGCACGAAATATCATTTAATATAGTGAATCAGTAAAATCAGTGATTACCTATGTGCGGAATCAGTGATTACTAGTGTGAACTAGTGGCAATTTTGTAATATTTTAAGCGTGAATTTGAGTTTTTTGTTATTTTTACAAATAACTTTGTGGGCTGCTATTTTTGTAAATATTGGACTTTTTTCAATTATATGTGCAAGAGTCCCTTTTATACTTATATAACCATTTTTAAATAGTTTCAATAATTTAATAAATTTATCTCTTAATATAATTGTCTATTGAAATTACTCATATTTTTAAAATCCATATATATATATATATATATATAAAGAATAAAGTAGATTTAAATTAATAATATAAAAGAGAAAAATGTATCAACTTGAAGCTCATGGAGAAAATAGAAAGAATGGAAAAGGAAAATTATAGAAAATGGTAGAATGTTGAACGTGAATAGTGTTGAAGACGTGATTGGTAGAACAAATAAGTTAAATAACCAACGTAAAATTGAAAAATAATAATGCTAAAATAGACTAATTATCCCTTGCTTTACACTCTAACAAAAAAATGAGATCATGTAAAAATTAAATCGATACAACAAATAGATACCATGGTGTTAGCTTTTGAAACCTCTATTATTGTACAATCAACTTTTGATCCTTGGACTCTAAATTCTTCCTGATCATGGATCTTACCAAATTTACCGAATCTACATCCACCATGGCATTGGCGATCGTGTCTTTTTTCTGAAAATTTGAACATGAACCGGTTCTCTTCTCTTTTCTTTCCCGGGAAAAATGATAGGAAAATAATGAGAAATTTTGTTGAAAAATCAAACATGAATCTAATCAAATTATGAATTGCATTCGTATTTTAATAACCCTTATAAATGAATTAATCTGTATTTAAAAAACACATGCAATGTATTTCGAAAGCCTGTGTAAATTATTAGATATTTATGGATTAAAATTTATTGCATCAAAATTCTGAATTAAAAGTTTTCTTCGCCATACCTTCCATTTCCCAAGCCCCAAGTATCTCGGCGCTATTTTTTTTCATTCTTTTGAAGATGGATCATGCACTTGACTGATGCCATAGCTTGACTGAGGTGGATATACACTCATACGGTGGTGCTAATAGTTTGTGAAAGAGATTATAAGTCATTTGAAATTATGGAGAATATGCACTCTATGAGTCCCAACGTAAAGAATTTGAAGAATATTATTTCTTATTCTGTATGATGGCTGATAGCCCATATTTATACAATTACATCTAGGTTAAAGAAAAGGTAAAAGCTATACAAAGATAAACAAGGTAAGAAAATAAAATCTTCAGAAATTGTGTTGTCGTCGCGGCGATGAAGAGACAAAAACACAGAACATCAAAAAGACTTCATTGTGGTCGTTGCGGTGACAAAAACTCATCGCCGTGATGACCTCTTCCATTTTTTTGACTCAAGAATGTCAAAAAGCCACAGGACGCAGCGATGGAGCTCATCGTTGTGACGACAGGGCCAAAACCAAATTCTTCACATTTAGACCCCTTATTCTTTAATACCCCCCTCAAGTTGGAGCATGAATATCACAAATGCCCAACTTGCGAATAAGAATTTGAAATTGAGTTTTTCCAAGAGACTTAGTCAAAACATCTGCAAGTGGATCCCCAGTATGAATGTGTGAAGGGGAGATAATGCCATCCTGAAGTGCATCGTGAACAAAATGACAGTCCATCTCAATATATTTCGTTCGCTCATGAAATATGGGTTTGTTGTGATGTGTTATGCAGCCTGACTATCACAATATAAGGAGATTGGTTGAGAAAGATAAATTTCAAAGCAAGTTGTTGGTGAAAATGATGATAAAATCAGATGGTGAAAGGTAGCATGCAAGTGCACATGATCAACAAGTAATAAAGTAGTAAGTGAGTGTCGTGTCCCATGAGGAATAGTTGTGTTCAAGACAAGTTTAGTGTGCTTAGTTAAGTGAGGTTTGGTCTAGTTTTAGTTGAAAGGGTTCATGTATGATCTAAAGAGAACTTTTGTTCTCAAAGTTACAAAGTTTGCTTCTTGATTGATAATATTTGATAGAATAAATGGATACGAGGATATGTGTGTGAATGGAATGCGATATGGTTTACCTCAAAACTCAATCACAAACTTCAACTATTAACTACCTAAGCTTATTTCTAACCTTTAGTGAGAAAGAGTTCCAAATACAACATCACATACAACTTATAAGAACTTTATCCTATCTCTAGTGACATATTTCTCATAAATTAGTTAGTTTTCTTTTAGAGCATTCCTTAATTCATCTCTCAATGCAAAGGAAATCTTCTCCTACTAATTCTCATTAAGTTTTACGGAGAGGTATGGATTAAGAAAGTAACTACACAAACATTCATTCATCACAACTTAACAAAATAAAGTCTTTTTGTCATTTGTTGATCATCACATTACATGAACCCAATATTAATCTAGCTACTCAGGGGCGGATGGAAGAACAAGGGTGGGGGGCAATTTAAATTCTTTATTATATATATATATATGAACTTTGGGGTTTTTTAAACTTCTTCATTAATTCCCCCCCCAATATATTTGAAATTTATAATATTAAATTACAAACAACTATTCATACATTTTGGCCGTCCGTCAAAGTAACTTTGAAACGTAAAACCCTATTCAAAGTTTTACGATTTTTAATAAAGAAGTCGTTTGTCTCCATCCATCCTGCCCTTTCAAATTGTGGGATTTCAATTTGATTAAATCAAATAAATTTCATTGCAACTTATATTCAGGGATTTCAAAAGTTTAATTGCAATTTTGCTTCTCTTTTCCTCAATCTCCATAGATTTGATACTTCTATTGGCTATTACTTACATGGCAGATCATCAGAAAAAAGTAAATCCAAATTCAGGTTAGAGATTTTCTTTTGTAGACTTTTATTTTTTTAGTGAACACTTTATCAACGATTTATATTGCAAATTTAATTTAGATGTATTAAAACTATATATATTTTTTTATTAATGTAACTTTTTTTCCAAATAGTTATGGAAAACTTCTTTAAAAAGAGGTCAATACTTCATTCTTTGGAAGATCCTCCTAAAAGCAATGATAAAGAACATGTTAGTGCAAAAAAATGTTGTGTGAAATTGGATAATAATGGTGAGAAGCAAGATGGTGCAAAAGAATGTCTAGAGGATAATTTAGAAAATTTAGTTGCTGACCCTGCATTGAGAAAGCCGATATCATTTTATCATCCTAATGAGCAAGATGTCATTTGTAGGTATTATTTATTGAAAGGTCTCTGTCAACCTCGTGGTCATAAATTCAAACAAACATTACATGGAAAAATTAATAGAAGATTTAATTCATATTGGTTTGATGAATATCCTACTTGGTTGGAGTATAGCGTTCCAAGAGAAGCTGCATATTGTTTATATTACTATCTTTTTTAAAAAGATTCTAAGAAGACCCACTATGGCTCTGACACATTTGTTATTGGTGGATTCACAAATTGGAAAAAGAAAGAAAAACTTCAAGAACATGTTGGGGGAATTAACAGTGATTATAATCAAGCTTCACAAAATTGTCAAGCTTTGATGAAACAAGACCAACATATAGATTCTTTGTTTAATAAGCAAACAGAGTAAGCTCGTACAGATTATCGAATACGTTTAGCCACTTCTGTTGACTGTATTCTTTTTCTTTTAAGACAAGGCTTAGCTTTTCGTGGACATGATGAATCACTAGATTCAAAAAATCAAGGAAACTATCTTGAAATATTGGGATTTCTAGCTAACCATAATGATGATATTAAAAGAGTTTGTTTGGATAATAGTCCTAGAAATTTAAAGCTAGTGTCTCCAGATATTCAAAAAGATATTGTGAATGCCTGTGCATTTGAAACGACTAAAGTCATCATCAAAGATCTTGGAAATTCATTATTTTGTCTTCTAGTAGATGAAGCTCGTGATGTGTCAATGAAAGAATAAATGGTAGTGGCAATACGTTATGTAAATAAACAAGGACAAGCGATTGAGCGATTTTCAGATATTACTCATGTTAAAGATACAACTGCTCCATCACTTAAAGGAGCAATTGATGCTATATTTGCTAAGTATGGCTTGAGCTTATCAAAACTACGAGGTCAGGGTTATGATGGAGCTAGTAATATGCAAGGCGAGTTCAATGGTTTAAAAGCTTTAATACTGAGAGAGAATGAATTTGCATACAATATGCATTGTTTTGCCCATCAACTCCAATTAGCTCTTGTTGTTGTTGCAAAAAACAATGTAGATGTTGCAATACTTTTTAATTTAGTTTCAAGTGTTGTAAACTTTGTTGGGGCCTCATGCAAACATCATGATATTCTTCAAGAATTTCAAGCAATCAAAATATTGAAAGCAATTGAAGATGGTGAATTTTTAAGTGGAAAAGGTTTGAATCAAGAAACTACTCTAAAACGGGTAAGGGGATACATGTTGGAGTTCACATTACAATAGTTTAATTAGCTTGACTTCTATGTTTGATTCAGTCATTGACGTCCTTGATTTTATTATACATGATACTTTAAAATCAGATCAAAAGGTTGAAGCATATACATTGTTGAACTCAATCCAAACTTTTGACTTTGTTTTCTCCCTCCACTTGATGAGAAATATCCTTAGCATCACAAATGAATTGTCTCAAGCAATTCAGAGAAAAGATCAGGACATAGTAAATGTCATGAAGTTGGTTGAAATATCTAAAGAGAGATTACAATCAATGAGAGAAACAAGATGAGACTCCTTATTTATTGAAGTTTCTTCATTTTGTGACAAACACAAGATTGACACCCCTCACATGGATGATATGTTTGTTATTCGAGGTCGATCTAGACGAAATGCTGAAAAAAAGACAAATAAGCATCATTACTGTGTTGATATATTTTACGCTGTCTTGGATACACAACTTCAAGAGCTCAACAGCCGTTTTAATGAAGTCAATACTAGGTTGCTTCTTTTTATGGCTTGTTGAAATCCAGGTGACTCATTTTCATCATTTGATAAAAGCAAATTGATTCAACTTGCTAAGTTTTATCCACTTGAGTTTTCGGAAACACGACTTATGGCACTTGAAGATCAAATTGAAACGTATATTCATGATGTTCTATCAAATGAAAGGTTTGCAGAATTAAAATAGATATCCAGTCTGAGTGAAATGATGGTCAAGACAAAAAAGGATATTTTATATCCTTTAGTTTATAGGCTTATAAGTTTATCTTACCAGTTGCGACAGGTTCGATAGAGAGAACATTTTCAGCTATGAAAATAGTAAAAAACCGATTACGCAATCGAATGGGAGACCAATGGTTAGCTGATTGTTTGATCATATTTATTGAGAGAGATATATTCGATAATCTTGACAATGAATTGATCATGCAACGCTTTCAAAATATGAAATCGCGTCGAGGAATATTATGAAATTTGAAAGAATTAAGTAAATATTTTTTTGAAGAAGGTATGTGTTAAACACCTTAAATCTTTTGGACATTTTTTAACATCCCCAAGCATCTCCCCACTTCTAAGACATCAATGGAAGCTTATATACCATGAGATATTATGGATTTAGGGCTGAAAAACTCTGAAAACAAGGGCTGGTTCTTGGGTAGAAAAGACAAAACCAAGTACATTAAGTGAGCTGGCAAGTGCACTGTTCACTACTTTAGACCGGGACAAGAATTCTTCATACTCTGGCATGCATAGGTGCTTCATACTTGTACCAAAAACAGCTTTGTTCCATTTTCTTTTTCTTCAATTTTTTACTCCGAAACTTTTCCAATCAGCTCCAAAATACATATTAGATCTGTCAAAACATATGCTAACATATTTAAGCTCAATTTATCATAAAAAAAGGCAAAAAAACCTAAAAACCTATGAAATAAAAGATAAATTATAAAAGTCCTAAAACTAAGCTAAAGTTGCCTAAAATCTATTCATTACTCATCTATTCTCTTGAAATATTAAAGATAAAGATACTATAACTCTATTTTCATGGAGTTATCACAAGCCAAAAGAGATTTTAACTACTTTAACTCACAAGTGGTAGTTGCCATTGATCGGTATTCTGCTTCAGCAGAAGATCGAGTACAGTAACCTGTTTTTTAGTTTTCCAAGATATGGGTGAGGAGCCCAACATGACAAAATATCCCGTCATTGATCGCCTAGTTAGAAGGCATGTGGCCCAATCACTATCACAATATGGAGTGAGACGAAAATCACAGTCACTACGAAGGAGAATTCCTTGACCAAGACACTATTTCAAATAACATAAAACATATAAACCAGCATCCCAATGTTCTATACGTGGGAACTGAGCCAATATATGAAAAGAGTAGCTCAATTCGGGACGAGTAATAGTCAAATAAATTAGCCGCCCTACAAGACGTCGATATTTCTCTGGATCATCAAGAGGTTGCCATCAATAGTAGCAAGGTAATGATTGGAATCCATGAGTTTTGATACAGGTTTGGCTCCAAGTAAGCCAGCTTCTCCTATAATATCTAAGGCGTATTTATGCTCACTTAGATACAATCCATCCTTTCCATTTGCAACCTCAATGTCGAGGAAATATTTTAACACCCCCAAATCTTTCATATGGAACTTTTCACTAAGTTGCTTCTTGAAGGAAGCAATAGCCTTGGATGAGCTTCCTGTAATAATAAGATCATCCATATAAATCAGTGTTGGCTTTTTGGGCCTATTAATCTCGCTTAATTATGTTTTGATGATAACAAACACTTAGTACTAATCAGTTTTAGTATTTTTAGTGTTGTGTTTTATAGAGCGGAAAATAACAAGCACGGTGTAATTTGAATCATCCAATTCTAAGTTCAATTGAAGAAGATATAAATAATAGAAATTGGATATATATATAATTTAGGATTTCAAAGAAAAATGAATTCTGAATTGTTCTCCACCGTCTGATCTTGCCTGACGCTCATCCAACGGGGATCACGTTGGTCTATGAAATTAATATATATATATATATATATATATATTCAGATTTTAAAATAAAGGAAAAATAAAAATAAAAAGCCGAAAACCGTCAGCCGTTCGATCGCTAGCGCCACGCATCCGACCGTCCTACCTCATCCACAACACACACGTGAGCTACACGCCCTGCACAATGCTGATGTAAGCGGGCCCCACCGAAGCAGCTCCATCTCCCTGTTCGACATGCGGCCTTGCGTGTTCCCTATGATATTGGTGCCTTTTTCCAGACGCAATGAAATGACGTCTCAGCCCCTGACTTTATTTATATACCTTATGCGTCCTGACCCCTGATGTTTAATCTTGCTGACCAAAAATTTGAAGCTGTCTCTCAATAGCTCTCTGCCCGGATTGCCCCTACTGCCCATGAAAGTTTGATATTATATTATTTAATTCAAATTTCAGAACTCTTCAACCAATTAGACTTTGCACGTGGACCAACGACTTTATTTCCTTTCTTCCCCTTCTTATTAGTCCGAAATCAGTGAAGAAAATTGACCAAGAATTTTCAGAATTTGAGCTTCCATTGTTAAGGTCTTCAAGCATATTTTTCATATAATTTTGGTTTATTTTGAGTGCTTAATTTGGCTATTTAAGAGCTTTTCGTGCCTTCTGATCGACCTGGTAGCGCACATCCTTCAGCTGGCTTCAAAGTGCTAGTTGTAGCATGCGGGTTTGTTCTTGATTCAGAAAAAAAGAACGATTGAGTTTGATCTTGAGCCCGGTAAAAGGATTGGGTTGTACTTCCTCCCGGAAAAGGTATACAATTCCCGAGAGGCGCTCGGGGAGTGGACTAGGGCGGATTTTGATCGAACCACTATATATCTGGTGTCCTTCTCTAACTCTATCCTCTTTAATTTATTGCACTAATATTAAATACTATATATTTAATGTGCTAATTAATTGGGATCATTGAATATAAATCATTCAGAATTAAATTGATTATTGCTTCAGATATTTGTTGTTGGAAGTTATTGAAACATAATTGATTGTTAGAATTTGTATATGATTAAATATTTCCAAGTATTATTGAAATTTAGTTTACTTTGTTAAAGGGAATTTTAGGATAAATATCATATAAATTGTATGAGCTTAAAAAGTCTAATTAACTTGTTAATTAGAAGTCATTAATTGAAAAAGTTTTTAAATTCACCTAAAACCCTATTCACCCCCTCTAAGGTTGCCATACCGATCCTACAACCAGAACATGAAGAAACACAGAATTCTTCGAATAACTGAAAAGAGAGTAATCTGGGTAGGATTGAAACAAACTCAACGTCTGTTAATGCCATTGCCAATTTAGCAAACCAATTTCACTGTGCTTGTCTCAAAACGTATAATGATTTCCTCAATCGACATACTTTACCAGATTCTGTGGGATTAAAACTGGGAGGTAACTGCATGTAGACCTTCTCTTCCAAGTCACCATGGAGAAAAGCATTGTGTACATCCATCTGATGTAACTCCTACTGTTGAGTTACAACAATAGATAAGAAAGTACGAACTGTAACCATCTTTGCCACAGGAGTAAAGGTTTCATTGAAATCAATCCTTGCAATTTGTCGGTTTCCATGCACCACAAGCCGTCCCTTCAATCTTTCCACAGAGCCATCAGACTTATATTTTATTTTATAAACCCGTTTACATCCAATAGCTCATTTATCTAGAGACAAATTATCTAAAGTCCAAGTGTCATTACGCTCGAGAGCATCAATTTCTTCCTTCGTAGCTTTTCTCCAACCAAGATCTTTCACTGCCTCATGAAAAGAAGAAGGTTCTTTGCCTGTGGTTATAGCAGCCAAGAAACAAGTATGTTGTGTAGAGAAACTATCATAATTTACATAATAAGCCAGAGGAAAACGAGCTATCTTTGGATTACATGTTTGTTTCATGGGATTTTACGATTGAGTTATTACAATACATCATTTTACTTTTCAAAACCCACGAGTTTATTGTTTTGCAATGATTTTTCAAACTTTTTATTCATAAACACAAATTTTTAAGTGTGTAAATTCATACACTAAATCTATGAGTTTGTGGGAAAATTGGGTAAATTGACCTCCAAAATCCACAATTAAAGGTTATTGACCTCTAATATCAAATTAACCTTTTTTTGACCCTTTGATGATGTCACTTTGGTTTGAAATATCAAAAATACCCTTCACTTCTCTTCTCCAAATTTCCACTCAACTTCTCTCTTCTCCAACTCTCCACTCAACTTCTCTCTTCTTCATTGATCTTTCATTCATCTCACTTCTCCATTGATCTTTCATTCATCTCACTTCCCCATTCATCTTTCATTCATCTCACTTCTCCATTCATCTTTCATTCATTTCACTTCTCCATTGATCTTAACAACGGAATACGGAGAAAAGGTACGACGAAAGTTACTCGAATGAAAGAGATTTCGAAAATCCATAGATTTTGGGATGGAAATCTCTATGGATTTCGCAAGGAAATCCGGATCTCCTTCGAAATGAATGAAAGATGAATGGAGAAGTGAGATGAATGAAAGATCAATGAAAAAGGGAGAAGTTGAGTGGAGAGTTGGAGGAGAGAGAAGTTGAGTGGAAATTTGGAAAAGAGAAGTTAAGGGTATTTTTTATATTTCAAATCAAAGTGACATAATCAAAGGGTAAAAAAAGGTTAATTTGATATTGGAGGTCAATAATCCTTAATTGTGGATTTTGGAGGTCAATTTACCCAATTTCCCGAGTTTGTGACTCGTCATAAAGCATCTAAACGGGATGTTTGCAGTACATTATTTTAGTTTTTCTAAACCTATTAATTTTCCAGAATCTCACAATTCTACTAACAACTCTCTCTCTAGCTTGCCCTAAATCACCAGGTATTGATTTTTTTTCAATTTTTTCATCATTCCTTATCAATTTCGTTTTCAATTCCTAGTGAAATCAAAGATAAACGACTGAAAGATTTTGTCTTTTTTCGTATTTTGATCTATCTCTCCTTTTCCTTTCAATCTTTTGTTAATTTTGATAGCTATGGCGATGAATCATGACTGTCATTATGGCTCGATAGGTTATTCTCTTTCATTCCCTTTTTAATCGAATGTCATCTTCTCTCTCGTATGCTGTTATTTTCATTAACATTTTTTTTCTTTTTTGCTGAAGATTGCATTTTTAATTTACAAGAAAAAGGAGACGACCATTTATGTTGGAAATCTTCTTGGAGATATTCGTTTGAGAGAAGTAGAAGATTTGTTTTGCAATGTTTTTTTTCCCTTGAAATTTTAGTGTAACGACCCGCTAAATTTCGTGGTATTTTTTTTTTTTAATATTTATTAATATTATTTCTTTTTATTTATTTATTTTACTTTAATTAGTATTTGTTTATTTAGCTATTTATTTTAATTGGACTTATTAAATTAGTTGGACTAGTTTAGGTTATTTAAGAGGGTTTTGTTAGTAGTAGAAGGTGAGACCTAATTTTTGTCTTATTCAAATTAGGGCATCAAACTCTTTTTTTTTATTCTTATTATTAATCTCTCTCCCTCCCACCCACCCGTGACAGCGCCCCCACCCCCAATTCTTTAATTTTTTTATTTATAAATTTCTTATCATTCTCCTTCATAAACGCAGCCACCAACGCCTTCCTTTGCTCATTTTTGTTCCAAGTTCTTCTTCCCTTAATTGTTAAACGACCACACCATCAGCCATAGCCACTTCTCTATTCTTTTATCTCTGCAGCAGCTCTTAGTCACATCGTCACCGTGAACAGTGCCACCGCCGTTCATTTTCTTTCATGAGCAAGCAACAACCACAGTGAGCTGGGTTGTTCTTCCAGTCGAGTTTCAGTCACCCACGCCGCCGCTAGAGGACATTTCTCTCTTCGTTTTGGATTGCTGGTTTTCACGTGGACGAGACCCGATGATGAGCCACCGTGATTGTTGTCTTAGATGACCAAGGGGCTAAACGTAGAAGTGAAGAACGAAATAGATTTGGAGATTTGGTGAGAAGTTTCTTTCTCACAAGATTTTGTTGTCGGACGTGAGGTTGATCACAGAGGAGAAGTTGAGCGTGACGTGTGTCGTGTACTGGACTTAATTTCTCGCTGTCAGGACATCTAGAAATCCACCGGAAGCCAAACCCACGGTGAGCTGACCCCTGCCCCTTTTGTTTCTACGTCTGTGAGTTCAAAGAGGAAGAAAAGGTTCAATCGAACCGACTGTCCGATTCACTTGAACCAGTTCAGCTGGTTCAATTTGAAATTGGGCTAATTTGAGCTAATTTGGTCCCGTTTTCGTTATTTTACGTTGGTTCTCGTGCTAATTAATTGTAATTAATGATTCTTCAAGTTCCGGGAAACTTTAGGGATGTTGATCTTGCTTAATTGGAGGCTGGTTCTTGAATTTAGCTACTTCCCTCAACTTCAAAGGTGAGTTTAAAGTGGGTGTATGTGGTCTTATGGCCAATTTAAATTAACGTTGTTGTTTGATTGAGTTTAAGAGGGATTGTGTGACTGAGGTCCTTTGAGGATTTGGTTGTTTAGTTGTTTCGAAAGTGAGTGTTTACTTCGAGGTTAGTTTTGGAGTTTAGAAGAAATCTGGTGATTATCTAAGTTAGATTGTGAAATGGTGACTATTAGGGAGAAATGGAAGTTTTCGGTTTGGTTCTTGGGAGTTAAGGGTCCTAAGGGAAGTTGAGGAAAGTAAGATATGATTTTGGGAAATTGGATTTCGGTTATGGGTGAATTGGGAGTTTGGCCTTGTTGTTGGTAGCCAAAGTAGTTCCGGGCCTATGTATTTACTTAACGGCTACTTGGGAATTTTTCCTATTTTGTGGAATCGTTAGTAATAGCGAATTGTTATTCTTATACGTACTTTATTTTTCGAAATGTTCATGATTGAAAAGCTTTAGTGGAATCGTTGAAATTGTAAGCCATACTCGGATTCATTGTGATGAAGTATGTGTGATATGCGAATGCGAATGTGAATTTACGATATATACTCAGATTCATTGTGATGGAGTATATGTATAAGTTAACGAGAAATTACAAACATGCTCGGATTCATTGTGATGGAGTATGTGTATTGTGTAAATGTGAGATATGAATATATACTCGGATTCATTGTGATGGAGTATATGTAACGATTAACGAGAAATTGTAAACATGTTGGGATTCATTGTGATGATTCATTGTTATAAAATCATAGAACAGCTTTCTGTTGATGATTCCAAGATATGTTGATAGTTGATTATGCTCAAGTTCTCTATATTGCAGTATGCCAGAAACCATTTTTTTCATGATGAGACATTGCCATCTTTCTTCCGGTGGTTAGCTTGGTCTCCTGATGAATCCTTTTTACTTGTTCCTGCAGGTAAAACATTAGGTGGCTCTAAAACGCTATCTACCATGCATTCACATTGATTAAGAAATTATCCTATCTAACTTGATGAATGTCTCTCTTTTTTGGGCCTCAAAGTCAATGAATCTCTATCATAATATTGCTTTGTTATTTTTATAATACTAGTGTTCCATAGAAGATCTGAAGGAAAGCGAAAATGGCGGTTCCTTTACTTACAAAGAAGATCATTAAGAAGAGGCCACAGAGTGACCGTACGATCTGTGTCAAGACAAATTGGAGGAGACCCAAGGGTATTGATTCCATAGTCAGAAGGAAGCTCAAGGGATGCACCTTGATTCCGAATATTGGTTATGGCACTGACAAAAAGACCCGGGCACTACCTTCCTAATGGGTTTAAGAAATTTGTTGTGCACAATGTCAAGAAGCTCGAGCTATTGATGATGCACAACAGAACTTACTGTGCCGAGATTGCTCACGATGTCTCCACAAGGAAGAGGAAGGAGATTGTGGAGAGAGCTGCCCAACTTGATGTAGTAGTTACCAACAAACTTGCTAGGTTGTGCAGCCAAGAGGACGAATGAGCAGCCTAAAGCCCAAAATTCAGTTTCAGTTCATTTTGTAGTGATTTGGTTTCTAAATCTACAATGAGGAATGTGGTGATTTGTGAAGTTCAAAAATTTTAGAGACTAAAACTGAACACCTAAAAGTTGTGGTACCAAACAAAATGAGTGTAATAATTTGTTAAAGTGGTAGTATTTTCATTCTCGAATCTCGTAAGAGTGTAGATAACTTGATCATAATCTTATACCTCTTTCACTTTCAACTTATAATATATAAAATCATATCATAAATGTTTTCTCATTTACCAATCTGATCGAATAGTGTAATTACCTCCACCATTTCATCTTATTTTTCCTTGAATTTAAATATGAGCCACATTCTACTCACGATTATATTAACAATAGTATCCAATATCATAGATTTTCTATTAAAGAAAGTAAGTAGATGAGAAAAAAAACTAAATATATAGGTTGTTATCTACTGTTTGAAAACTGAAACAAAACTTTTAATAGTTCATCGAGAAAAATACCAAACTTTTAACATAAAAACAGGTTTAAGCCAATAAATCAATGAAAAGATGACAAGAAAAAAAAAACAAAAAGAGATCAAAATAATGCAATAATCATCGTCAAAGGGTTTAATCATAAGTTTTTCCCATAATTACAAAAAGTGCAAAACTTGGAATTCCTAAATGGTAAGCAAGTAGTGACTATAGGATGATACAGTATTATATAGTTCAGATTCTGGGAATGGAATTCATTTTCAAATCCTTAAGGTTTTGAAGGGATGCTTGATTAGGATTGAGAGGGAGAAATTTCATTAGACATTGTCATTGTTGACATTCCTTCACCAGCTTGCCATCTTTGAAGAGCTTGAGATAGGCTCATATGGGGATCAATCCCATACGTTTCTTCGTCTTGTTGGTTCACAGGATTCCACTGCTCCACAAAAGGGCCTAGGCTATTAACGATGTGCCTCATATCGGGTCTTTGGTGTGGCTCGCGAGCTGTGCAATGTCCTGCCAACTCAGCCACTTTGTATATGCTCTCCATTGTCTCCTCGTCCGGGTTTAGTGTTTAGTTGATAGCCGTTGGAATGTTTTCCTTGTTGATCTGGTGAAACCATGAAACAAGATGCAATTGTTCTTCTGGCAAGGTATTGTCCAGTGCTCTTCGACCAGTGAGGATTTCCATCAAAACCACCCCAAAGGCATGTACATCAACTTTGGTTGTGACTCTTCCAGTTGCTGTCATAAAGTGAACAGAATTAAAAGAATGATAGAGGAGTGAGATTCATACTTGGTCATGAGACAAATAGTTGTAATCCATTTAAGAGGCCTAACATCCAAACTATTTAAAAAAAAATCAGTCATTTTCTCATTCCTATGGAAGACCACTATGTCGACTAGAGTTGGTCATGAGACAAATACTTGACTAGAGTTGTATTGAAGATGCAGGCTAAAGCTTGGGAATGTTAAAAAAAGAGGAAACAGAATTCACAACTGATATTTTGCTAAATGCCTATATCCTCAACATTTTCAATGAGTTCGGAATCGAAAACTAGCAATCCAAAGAAATTACTTAAAACACCGATTTAAAGTTCTATAAATACTATGATTAGATTCTAGATGAAGATAACAGTAATATAAAAACTAGAAAACGATTTTTTTTACCTCCATATTCAGGAGGAAGATAGCCAAAAGTTCCGGCCATTCGTGTTTCCACGGAAGATCTTCCATCAGGTACTTTTCGAACCAAACTAAAATCTGCAACCTTGGCCCTCATGTCATCACCGAGAAGTATATTTGAAGGCTTCAAGTCTCGGTGAATGAATTATTATCTTTGATAATGTTGATGCTATTTTATGATTTTGGTCAATGAGTGTTCCTTCTCCGATGTTATTGGATACGAATTACGGGTCTAATTTGATTGTTGATTTACGGAATTTACCTTTTGGTAATCTTGTAGTATGTAATTGGGAAATGGTTTGATTCGGGATGTATGTTGTTTGGGAGTAAAGAATGGGTAGTAAAGAGCATGCTTAACTTTGGACACAATTTCCGATGTGGAATTTGTCCATAGGATTACATGCCTCCATTTTACTCTCACTAGCATTTTTATACTAATGTTGCCACACTTTAATGTTTTTGAGGTACGCCCCGAGGTTGAGGTCGTGGTAGAGGTAGTGGTGCCGCGTGATCGTGGGATGATGGTTTGGATATGGACTGGATGGTTTGAGCATTATAGGAATGCTAGACATTTTCGTTAACTTTGAACAACTTTACTTTCTTTCTGTCTTAGTTGTGTCTTTTGGAGCTCGAAAGAGCGTTTTGGTATTTTAAGACTTTTCTGTTGATTTAGAACTATGTCGGAATTGCGCAATTCCATGTTTGCTCTGTTTTATCGCTTTTTCTGAATTGTGAACAATGTATTTGATTTTGGCATGTTCAAAATACAAATGGCACCATGCCAATTTTTCGTAAAATCTAGTCTTCCGCTGTTTATTTCTGGTTTAATGTTTTGAGAAAATTCGGGTCATTACAGTTGGTATCAGAGCCTAAGGGTTCTATAGACTATGTGGATCACATGTTTCTTTCGTGTTTTGTTTTAAAGAATTTGTCTAAACTTCATCTGCGATCGACGACACTAGGTATTCCTCGAACTTTATTCTTAAGTTTTACTTTTCTTATTAGTGGGAAGTTTATGAGGAGAGATTCTCCCTTGTTGAATGTTATTTACAATTTGTGATAATCGACCACCTCGTAAGAGCCATTTAGTGGCGGTGTTAATTTGATTGATAGGCTAAGATCTTAATATGAGTACTAAGGATTGTATTTACTTATGTAGTTTAGAGGTTGTGTGTCTCGTGTTACGTGTGGATATAAATTGGTGTAAGGAAGTCGAGATACTCCAAGAGATTTATCTTTTGATCATCACATCTAATGGAAGTTTGATATGGTGTGAATGTTAAAGTAGTAGTGTTCGTGGAACACGAGATTAACGTCCTTTGTGTAGATGAAGTGAGATTGTGTCTATATCCCAGAGATAAAGAATGAGATATTTAGCTTATTTGAGTGATTGTGGAGAAGTAATCGGCCTGGCTCGAGTCTAGAGACCTAGATTATGTTAGGGACAAGTCCTTAGTCGGGGATGAAACAACGAAATTAGTATTGTTTAAGGTAAATCAATGTGATAGTGTGATGTTAAATTAAAAGGGGTTTGTCACTCAAGGTAGAAAGCTATAACCTTTCGTGGAAGCTCCCGAAAAGGACGGTGAGTGACTGTATCATTTGATCCTTGGCCTAGCCTTGTAGCTAGCATGTAATGAGTGTACCAAAACGAGCAGGAATACTAGAGATCAAGTTCTTGAAATCTCAGCTTGAGAAATTTGTTATTGTGGATAGAGTTATTCATACCGATGACACATGCATTTTGGGTTGTTATTTGCATGTTGTTTTTGAAGGGATGATTTACTAATTAGCGGAATTTTATTTAATAAACTAATACATTTAATTACGGATCTATTAACATCATGCAAATAGTGATAAAAACACGAAGAACATGTAGATTCATGCTTAAATTTTGAAAATTAAAACTGGTTTACTTACATTGAGTAATTAATGGAGAATCAATTGGAGGTTTGTTTACAGCATCAAATCCTCAGCAATACCGGATCTTCTATGCTATATCTTAATCGATAAAACGAAACCCGATTGTGGGATCGAACTTAAGAAGAAAAATATTTTCTTCCCAATAATATTAAGGGAAAATCGGCAATGAGGGGGGAGAGAGGAGGAAGAGAGAATTCCGAATTTCTAAGTAATTGAATCGTGTGATTTATGAATAACACAAGCCTCCTATTTATAGGCTTATGGAAAATATAATCTAATTAAAATATTCCAGAGAGATAAATACAAAAGGAAAAATATATTATCTTTCCATTATCTTGTATTTTCGAAAATACATAGATAACTAAGATATTGTTTTTCTTTTCTATTAATTTATCTTGGATAAATAAATCTATGTAATTATTTTAGGATATAATTCAAGCAATTATCTCTCCTAAAAATACATGATGGCCGAAAATTACATGTGTAATTAATAAATAATTCCAATTTATTTAATTAAATATTTTGGGTTAATCTCAATTGAGTTCATTAATCCAATTGGGCTTGAAACTCTTTCTTAAATTAATAAGTCCAACTTAATTAATTTATTTATTAATTACCATTTAAATAAAATATTTTATTTAAACAATTAATAATATTAATATTTTCTCCCGACTAAATATTATCAAATTGTATTTAATTATTAATTTCCATTTAAATAATTAATAACAAATGTTTTAATTATTAATTTCCATTAAATAAACTCACTATCTAATTAATAATTTTATTGATAATATTTTATTATTAATTAATTAATTTCAATTATTAATTTCAGTTCAAATAAAATTAATTATTTAAACAATTAATAATTGTCAATTAATTTCAAATTATTAATTATCATTTAAATATACTCAATATTTAAATAATTAAAAATGTTTAATTAATAATATTTCATTATTAATTTCCTGTTTAAATAAACTCATTATTTAAACAATTAATAATGTTTATATTAATTACCGTTTAAATATACTCAATATTTAAACAATTAATATTGCCTATTTTAAGTAATTCACTTTACTTAAAATTTCCATTTATTCTACTTGATTTCGCGACTACGATATTTGGGCTAGCATAGGGACCCGATGGACCTTAATAATTAGTCAATTAAGTGATTAACACATAATCACTTAATTACTTATTATTTAACTATGAATAATTCCACTATAGATTCATAGCTGAACTCCCCTCATTATAGATGAGTTATTGTCCATTTAGTTTATCATTATTTATATCTGTGATATTATCCTTCACGAGGAACCCTCATAATTACAGGCGGGTAAATTTACCGTTTTGCCCCTGTAATTACCGCTTTATTCTTGTGTTCTCGCTGATTCTCCAATGAACTTTATCTTTAGTCGAACTAGAGATAAGGTACTTATGTGATCAATAGAAGTCGTGACGTCGCTTGTTCATGTCTCGAATCGGTACATCAAGGGAGTTTCCTAAAGTTCCTAAAATGTTTAGGTATCACACTGATACTGTTAATTTATAGGAAAGTTATGAATTCCATCTCGTGAAAATGCGTTCCCAGCTACTTATCTAGTTATGTTCCCAAAGCAGGAGTGTATTGAGCGTTCTTACAGATCGCTCTCAACCATGTGAATCAAAGAACATAATGTTGGGATTGAGGCCTCTAAAAGAGTTCTCAAACGGAAGTCCCAACGGATCTTTCCTTGCAGTATAATAAATTCAAAATTCTAAATGCATAAAGAAAAACTAACCCTTGTCGAGAAGTGTCTGACTCTTCCTCGTTCTTCGATGGTTACGATCCAGGGACCACCAAAAAGATCTTCCTCACTAAGCACAAAAGAGAATCGGTGCGTGGGCACTATCTCCTTTGGAAAAAGGAAAAATTGAGAAGAAGAATTTTCTTCCCGATCACCCTATGGGCGGCGCAAGAGAGAGGGAGGAGAGGAATTTCCTGAGCCTTTACTTTAACTCTCTTGGTTGTGTGTTTTGGGGTCACCCCAAAGGTCCTATTTATAGGAAAACCAAGGCATCAGAAAATCTTCTGAATATCTTTTTAATTAATAAATAATTAATTAAGATATTCTAAAATATATTTGAATAATAAAGATATTATATTTTATTCCATAATAAAACATTCCATATCTTTTATTTAAATTAATCAATATTAATTTAAATATATTATTCCATATCTTCCATTTAAATTAATCATATTAATTTAAATAAGATATTTCATATCTTCCATTTTAATTAGTCACATTAATTTAAAAATAAGATATTCATATATATTTTAAATAAATAAAAATGCAAACTTTTTGGTCAACCCTTTGACCAAGGGGGGCGTGTGACCCCACCTTGGGCCACACGCCCCTATCATCATCCAATGACAATATTGGGCATTTTTATTTTCCTCATTATTTAATGGAACAATTCCTTTAAATAATTAAATAAATAAAACTCCTTTTATTTATTCCAATAAATAAAACTCCTTTTATTTATTTCCTCATTTAATTTGATAATTTCAAATTAAATATTTAAATAGACTCTTCTATTTAAATCCCCATTAATTTTGGACAACACAAAATGAATTTAATTAAATAAACTCCTTTATTTAATCTCTTATAATTAAATAGACTCTTCTATTTAATAATTAAATAGACTCGTCTATTTAATTCCACCATTAATTAAATAATTAAATAGACTCCTCTATTTAATTTCCTCTAATTAATTGAATAGACTCCTCTATTCATTTCCAATTTTTCAAAGAGAAATTAATCATATTAATTTATGTTCTCGATGACATGCGTTAGCTCGGAGGACTTGATGGACCTATAGGACTAAGCTCCAATGATCCAGAATTAACTTTGATTAAAACTTCATTTAATCAATTAATTCTCATTCATTAACTCCTAGATAACTCCACTAAATATCTAGAGTTGCACTCTTAGTACTATAGACATAGTTATGTCCATTGGCTATAACCATTAACTACACTTTGATCCTTCACAAGTTAGTTCGTATCCATGGCTAGGTATTTACACCGTATTAACCTCCATGATACATTTTGTTCCTTAAGCCCAACTGATTCTCCAATGAACAACCTTACATAATCTCTATTATGCGTCTTTAACCTTTTCCTTGATCAGAGGAATATGGGGCCCCAAGTGTTCAAGACCGAATCGATCCCCATAAGGGAACTACTTATCTATTTTCCTATATGGAAAAGAGTGAATTCCAATTCTTGTGTAATTACGTTCCCAGTATATAAGCAAGATGCAATCCCCAAAGTGGTAGGCATATTGAGCGAACTATACGAGTCACTCTCACCTATGCAAATCAAAGGCTTGTCTCTTGCGAACAGGAGTTCGTAATCCACTCAGGATTAAGATCAATTGTACATGATCAACCTAGGTTGATAAACGAAGTGTCTTTCCGGAACGGCTTTCCCGGAAGACAGTAAGTTTATCTTAGTCCAGCTACTACAATCTCTATTGCGAAGAACACCCCCACTCACATGTCTCTACATGAGCGATCCAGATGAGATCACTTGTGCCAATTCACAAGTGGGCCGTGTTAGTGGTGTTACCAGAAATAAGGCACCCAACCTTTATTCATGTACCACATACTTTTTGAGTTACACTTAAGTGAATCTTCCCGCATCATATGCTCACTTTAAGTTATCATACATAACTCTGGATCTTATGATGGATTACATTTATTAAACTAATAATAAATGACAATGTAAATATTACTAATTAATAATTCCTTTATTTATTTATAGTTTAATTGGATTACATAAGATTTAGGGCAGAAACCCCAGCACATAACTCCATAAATAGGAGTCCACATTTCACTCAAGATTGAGATCTATCACGGTTGATAAACTTAGTTTGATATTCGATCATTTCTCGTAAACGGTACTAATGAGATATTTAATCGAACATCGTGGTCCTACCTTATACAATCAACACTGCATATGATACTTCCAATTCATATCTCCCACATGAATGATCAGGATTAGATCATTTGTCTATAAACAAAATGCGAAGCTATCAACAGTATTACCAGGATAAGGTTCCCAAACGTTATCCATTTACTGTAGACACTTTTAAGTTACTCATCTCGACTTTAATCATCTTGTATGACTCACATACTAAGTCGTGATTTCATAAGAGTGACTTAGGGTTTTACTATTTGAATGTTCGATATTAATATATTTCCATATATTCCTAATATCGTTAATTGAATCAATCTAGATAATATAAAGAACTTACGTTTATTTATTTAATTTATTCGAGATAAATTATTATTATTAAATAATTACAAGTTCTAGGACACCATTCCTAACAGTTTTGATTGTTATGTCGATGTCTAATGTTGATTTTATCTTAGGTATGGTTTGGATGTCAGCCAACCACGCCAACATTGGTTGTAGCGACAAAGTCGTGAACTTTGTCGGTCCATGTGAGACTAGTTATCGTTTTCGTGGCACTCGAGGTAGGGTGATGCTTGCAGTTGTATTTGTGCTACGGGCTAGAGTTCTTTTGAGTGATGGTGCGTGGGGTCACTTGGCTAGCGTAGTAGACACTTCGGTTAGTGAGACTACCCTTGCTTCAGTACCCATTGTGAGAGATTTCACTGATGTGTTCCCTGATAAGTTACCCGGTTTATCGCCGAAGAGAGAGTTAGATTTCCAGATAGAGGTGATACCTGGGACCACACCATTGTCCAAGACACCTTATCGTATGCCACCGGCTGAGTTGAAAGAGCTCAAGAGTCAGTTGCAAAAGCTCTTAAACTTAGGGTTTATTCGCCCTAGTGAATCCCCATGGGGAGCACCCATGTTATTTGTGAAAAAGAAGGACGCGTTATGGACACTGAGTTTGTGGTTATGTCTTTCGGGTTGACTAACGCGCCAGTGGCTTTTATGGATCTCATGCATATCGTGTTTAGAAGGTTCATTGACCACTTTATTATTGTGTTCATTGACGATATTTTGATTTATTCTGAGACCGAGGAGTTGCATGTTATGCACTTAAAGAAGGTTTTGACGGTGTTGCGAGAGCAAAAGTTGTTTGCAAAGTTCTCTTGTGAGTTTTGGCTAAAAGAAGTGACATTCTTAGGCCACTGGTTTCTAGTAGAGGAGTGACGGTGGATCCCTCTAAGATTGAGGCGGTGAATAGTTGGCCTAGACTAACTAGTGTGACTGAGATTCGTAGTTTTCTTAGGCTTGCTTATTATTATAGACGATTTGTGCAAGACTTTTCTAAGATAGCTTCGAACTTGACGTATTTGACAAAAAAACCTTTTTGTTTAATATATCAGCTTTTTGTTTAATACAAGGTTTGCAGAGTTCCTGCCCCTGATGATTAAATCTTCTACAAACTGTTCTTTTTCACTGTATTTTAGTCCTCAATCATATCTAACTTCAGTAAATTAAGAATTTGGTGATAATTTTTTTGCCAAACTATTTCTTTGGCATTATTTCCGTAAAATGGATGCTTGTAATTCATATTGAAGTACACAGGTTTGCTTTATTTGCAACTTCCCATTGATGAAGAGGTGGAGAACTTGGGTTTGTAATGAGATGAGAACATCTAATGTGTTAAGAGCTCTACACATATGTTATACTAAGTTATAGTTATTTATTGCTTGTTCTATTGGATTTGTTGCTTTGGTGGCTACCATTGTTTCCTAAGAATCTTTTCCCGATGATGTCTATTCATTATAGAGAAAATCTGCATAGTCATTTTTCTATATTGCCTATTGTTTGTTGCTTTTGTCATTTTAATCGTTAATCAAGTATCATTTTATGCTTCTTGGCTGGATTTTACTTAGAAATCAGAATTCCTACGGATACTGAGATATTCTTTTATTTTATTGATTGCAGGTCTCCATCAAGGTCAAGATCGCCAATTTCTTTTGTAAGTGGGAATTTACGTAGCTTTGTTTTTTGTTTCATCCCCCTATGGTTCTCATTATCTGGTTGATTGGATGTATGTGTTGCAGCCTATGAGAAGATCTCATTCTAAGTCGAGAAGCTTGTTCAGATCCGCGTCGCCTAATTTAACTTGATTCGATTTAGATCTTTGTGTGTTTCCCAATATTTTGGTTTGAGATTGAGACCCTTACTTATGTGAAATTACTTTCATATTGAACAGGGACCGAAGCCGTTCTCTTGACTCCAGGGATCAGTACTCAGAATAGGTTCTTCTCTTCTGTTTTGTTCTTCCAGATTATGGTGAACAATCAGGGAAAAACTTAGAGATTTAGGTTTAATAATATTTGGGATGCTTGATTATTGGATGGTTATGTATAATATTATGGGTCACATTTATATTGAACCCCTTCCTTTCATTTTATTATTATGTTGTACCTTGCACTTTTTTTTTTTACGTGGATTGACATTAATTTTGTTGGGAAAATCCTATTTCAATTTTATTTTGCATCACAATTGAAATTAAGTCTTTGGATATGAGACTACTACTAGAAAATTTTGGGGCCATGTCTTTTTAAATTGTGATTGATATTAAGGGTCCGTTTGATATAAGTTCTTCTAAATGGTTGGTGACTGTTTTTTTTGGGGTTAAAAATGACATTTTGAGATTCTATATTTTTTAAAATAGTAGAAGTTCAAATTGTTTTTTAAAATGATATTTCTTATACTGATATTTATCAATCTCAAATCGAGATTTGTAGAACGAGATTAGTGAAATTTCCATATGACTATCATGTTCTTATATAACAAATATATAAGTAATATGTTAATTTTTTAGTTAAATATAAGAGGTTTAATGAAATTTTATCAAATTATAGGATTAAATTAAAAAATCTAAAAGAATATATTAACATAAATCTTGAACAAAAAAGAATAGAATGAAAACTTATAAAATAATTGAAACAGACTCATTTTTAGACTAAATTTATGATTTTTTTTTTTATTTTCTCAAGAAAGAAGAAAATGAATCAGGAAATCATCTTCCTCCATTTATGTTGGAAATCTTCCTGGCGATATTCAACGAAAACGAGCTTAGAATCGTTCAATCCCAGCGCCGTTTGTTGGAACCGAACATTTTTTTTTTTTTTGGTAATCTTTGTCGAGGAAAGCTCAATCTTCTTCTTCCTTGTGAAATTCCCTTGATCGATTTCTTCCTTTTTCAATCTTTAATTTTCCCCCCTATATTTGATCTTTTTTTGATTTTGGTATTTTCATGGTGTCTGATTTTGGTATTCATGTTGCTTCTTCATTCAGTGAGAAATCAGGCCAGTTTGTGAAGTCATGAACACAGAACAACACAATCTTCTTCTCAGTTCATCGTCTCGCTTTCCACTTCCTCAAGGTTTTTTTCTCTATTTTTACTAACTGCATTTTCTTTTGATTTCTTAAACACTGTTTCTATCGTCGATTGATTTTGTGTTGTTTTAGGATTGAGATTTTCTTATGGAACGGCGGGTTTTAGGGCAGATGCTTCGGTGCTTCTTTCAACGGTTTATAGAGTGGGGATTCTTGCAGCTTTGAGAGCTTTGAAAACTGGGTCTGTGATTGGGTTGATGATTACGGCTTCTCACAATCAAGTATCTGATAATGGGGTCAAAATCGCTGACCCAAGTGGTGAAATGCTGACCCAAGATTGGGAACCCTTTTCTGATGCCCTTGCCAATGCATCTTCCTCTCAAGATCTCATTCGGGTATGTCTCTTTTAAAATGTTCCACTTGTTTTCTTATCTTCTTCTACCTCTCTCACTCTAATGAAGTGATAAAGGAGATGTTGGGGAATGGTACATGGAGGAAAAGAGAGTGGCGGAGGGCTTTTTTATTTAAATAAATACGAGTGTTCTGATGAGTTTATGCACATATAAACTAATCTCATGGACAAGACAACATTTGACGTTAAGAAACTTGTAGGAGCACAAGGTGCAACAATAAACCAGTAGAGTGGTTAAAAACCAATTTTGTAATTGTGTTGTTCGAAGTTTCGAATCCCATCTCACCAAAATTCTTCCCATTTAACAATTGGTAAAAATGTAATTAAGTATCGTAGGATAATATTGGTGACCTTCATGATTTTAACCCATAACCTTCAGGTTTGAAGTTAGCCTTTTGACTAGGTCAAGGTGATTGGGGGATTGTTTCTCTTGAAAGTGTTGACTTTATGGCTAGGATAGTTAATTTTGTTGGAGGGTGAGACCATTATTGTTTCTTTATGTACTTGCCTGAATATATGGACACTGAATTTATGACGTGGGATGTTACCAAATTGACAAACAGTTAGTAACCGAATTCGTGGAGAAGGAAAATATCTCATTAAGTGGATCAAAGTCGGCTCATATTTTGGTGGCTAGAGATACTAGGCCAAGTGGGGAAACGCTTCTTGATGCTGCTAAACATGTATGAGCCCTCTTACTATGAAATAGTACTTTATTTTGTTTTGTTTTTGTTTCATTCCTTCTTAGTGATATAAGTTATTAGTTGTTGACTTCAACCATGCAAACTTGATTGAAGGGAATTAGTTCAATTATTGGAGCTGTTGCTCATGATATGGGAATCTTAACAACCCCACAATTACATTGGATGGTTCGTGCCCAGAATAAAGGCATGAAGGCATCGGAACTGGATTATTTTCAACTGCTTTCTAACTCTTTCAGGTTTGTTTTTATTTATTTATTTGAAGTTTTTACCAGCTTGGAGTACTTTGTAAAGACTTTTGTTTGGTAGGTGCTTGTTGGATCTGATCCCAAGTAATGGTAAACTGAATGATTGGGATGACAAACTGATTGTGGATGGGGCTAATGGGGTGGGTGGACAAAAGCTAGAACTTTTGAAGGAAATGTTGAATGGTTTGGCTATTGAGATTCGAAACTCTGGAAAAGGAGAAGGCATACTCAATGAAGGAGTAGGTGCTGATTATGTTCAGAAAGAGAAGGTTGTTCCATGTAGCTTTGGTCCCCAGGATGTTGGGGTCAGGTTAGTCATTGACTCATTGCTTATTGTTGACTGGTAAAGCTTCACATGGTTATCGTATATAATAGTTTTATATTTTCCTTATAAGTATCTTTAGAATCTCTATATTTCAGCTTTCGTTTGCTGGAGAAAAGAAAGAAGCATGGCTTACTGGACAAGCTATTATAATAATCTGCATATACGTCATTTCATTCACAACAATCAATATATTGTTCTTTAAGTACGAAAAAATTGATCTCTAATTCTGTATACTGATATTTCATCAACTTGGCAGATGTACATCATGTTTTGTCAGTCAGCTTTACTGCCATTTTTGAAACTAAACTAGGGACAAGTCTAAAGTTAGTTTTAGTGAGTCAATGGTGGATGACTGTCAACAGGAACTTAAGAAATTTTGGAATTATCTCATAGATATAGTATTTTTATTCCATCTTCATTATTCCTCATTATGGACCTTTTGGATGGTGGGCAGTTTCTAATTTTAGCATTAATTCTTATTAAAAAAAGTTCAGCATTGTCAATTTGTTATCTTTGGTGTTTAAAGTGTTTTATATGCTTATTATAAAAAAAAAAGTGTTTTATATGCTGCTTATGTGGTAGGACTGAACACTTGGATGCTTCTAGCTTTTCAGGTGTGCTAGTTTTGATGGAGATGCTGATCGGCTTGTATATTTTAGTGTGCCATTGAAAAGTTGTTCCAAGATTGATCTTGTTGATGGGGACAAGATATTATCTTTATTTGCTGTATTTATCAAGGAACAATTAACAATATTAGAGGAGATAGATATAGCAGCCAAAATTGATTATCAGCCCCGTCTTGGCATTGTACAAACTGCTTATGCAAATGGAGCATCGACAAGGTACCTCAAACAGTTGGGACTAGAAGTGGTGTTTACTCCCACAGGAGTGAAATACTTGCATGAGAAGGCTGCTGAATATGATATTGGGATTTATTTTGAAGCAAATGGTCATGGGACTGTTTTGTTCTCAGAATACTTCTTAAGTTGGTTAGTCATCGTTCGTAAGGGGCTCTCCAATGTGTCTAAAGGTTATATTTGACATTGTCTTTAGTATGATGTTTGCCATTTTTTTTTTAAGTATATAAATTAATTAATTATTTGTTTCAGATTCAGAACATGAAAGGGCTGCCTTGAGACTATTGGCGGTCAGTAAATTGATTAACCAAGCCGTGGGAGATGCTCTAAGTGGCTTGCTTTTGGTTGAGGCTATTTTGCGGCACAAAAAATGGACGATAGATAGATGGAGTGAGCTTTATCAGGATCTACCGAGTAGGCAGCTCAAGGTTTATGTTAATTGGAACTTTTCTGCACTTTCTTTTTACTGTGGTATATTTAGAGCTTTCTTTAGGGTGAGCTTTAACAATAGAATTAGTTGCACATGCACTATCTACTGTATCCATTTTATTGTAGAATGCATTATTAAATTTTCTTACAAGTACATTTGGTCCTCCCCTTTTATTCATTTTGATGAATTTAACCTTTCATTTGCTGTCTCTGAAGCTCTCATTTGGCCTTCAATTCTGTTGTCAATCTTCTGTCTTCACTGAAATAATTTTGGAATGTAGTCAATCTTTGGATGTGTACTTCCCCAGTAGGATGCCCTAGGCAAATTATGGGTGGTCAATTATTAAGACTATATCTCTGATCCTTCTGTTTGTGTGGTCTTGAATTCATTTAATTTATACGATGGGGGTTACATAGGTAGGATTTAATTTTTTACTGGGTTGGTTAGCTGTGACCTTTTGATTCTATTCCTGGCATAGGGTCCCTTACTTTATTCTTTAACATATAAGTTTGATGTTAATTGCCTCAAATGATTGGTAATATCATGATCAAGAAGATTCTTCACTCCCAGCCCCTTGCTCCTCCAACCGTCTGTAATAAGAGAGACTCAAAGGGCTAACTTGAGTGTTTTTTCACCTTTGTATAACTAGATATCTTTTTTGTTCGTGTGTTGCCTTGCCGGTTAGAAGTCTTCTGACCCTTGTCATCTTACTCTTGGAGTTTTGAGTGGTACCAACTTTGCTGATTCAATTGTAGTTGTCTATGAGAGTGGGAACATGCCTATTTATTGCTTTCTTGTGGAACTATTTATAGAGCATTCATCATTCAGTTCTTTGATTTGAAAATTTGACTCTTACTTAACTTACAGGTGAAAGTTTTTGATAGAACAGCTGTTGCAACGACCAATGCAGAAACTGTGGTTGTGAAGCCCCATGGTATACAAGAAGCTATCAATTTAGAAACAGGTAGCAACTATAACGAACCTTTATCCATTTGATTATTTTGTTGCAATTGACACTTTGCATAGTATTTTATTTTTCAAGTGCAATCCATTTCTTGTTTTTACTCGGTCACGTTTCTATGCTGTCCAATTAGTCGACTCTAAGGAGTACAAGTCCACCGTACATGGAACAATCTTAATGACAATGAAAAATTGATGCTGCTGATTTGATTATCCTCCCTTTCTCTACATAACACACACCAATTTGGATATTATAACTAGATTGGACACCTTTGACTTCTGTTTGTAGTATTTATTGCTTAAAGGCTAAAAAGTACAGTCCATAGAAAAATCTCAACTTTCTATGACAGCTTTCCTTTCCAAATCACTTTAATCCAAACCCTTGTCTAAAATTGACTTTGCCAATGTGAGTTCCAAAAACAGGGATCTACTTGAGAAATCTCCTGAGGAATTCTCCTTAGCACCCCGTAGTTGTTTAGCATTTAGACGTCCCATCAACCTTGAAAATTCCATGACTGCAAATACGGAGTTAGTAAGCTTCTTCCTTGAGGTTTCCACCCCATTTACTGCCACGTGAAACTTTTTTCGAAAAAGGTACCTCATTGGTTGATTGTCAATCCATTTATCGGCCAAAAAACTAGTTTTGCTGTCGCCCGTATCATGTTGCTATTTGATTCCTTGAAATGATTCTACCCTAAACTGGAATCCAGTACCAGCAATGGCTGTGATTTTATATGAGATCCTCTCATGCTTTGTAATTGGATGACATGGTATCCCACTTAATCAGCTCAATATTCTCTTGAACATTCTACAAATAATAATGTCTAGAATCTTCCACGTATGTGTTGCAGCAAAATATCCTCAAGGCCGATGTTTCATACGACCGTCGGGAACGGAGGATGTTATTCGTGTCTATGCGGAAGCATCTACGCAGGAAGCAGCAGATGATCTAGCAAATGCTGTAGCTAGACTAGTAGACCAATTCCTTGGGGATGGCAGATCAAAACAAGCGGATTAACAACCAAGAAGATAACATAAACAGTCTTTCCATGGATGAAGCTTTGTTGGAGATTTACATGATGATTTGATAATTATCAGCTTCTAATTTTTTATTTTGATTTTTCTTATGGTTCCTGAATTTTAAAATGGTTTAACAATGTTAAATTGTGAATAATGGAAAAATTACAACGGAGAATGGTTGGTGGCTGTTTTTTTTTAAGTGGTTTCATTTCTATTAAAATCTCAAATTTTATGTATGTACTACTTTTGGTTTTTTAGTTAAATAGAATATAGCAGATTCTTTTTGTTTAATAATTTATTGAAGTAAGAATAGATTATCAGATTTAAATTAACTATTTACAAATAATAAAATAAGAGTTTTAGTTTATTCCACTTTAGTTAGTAAAGGTGTCTAACCGTTCTATTGAATCAGAAGTAAAACTTTATTGAATTAGAAATAATATGTTATTTTAATTTTGAACTAGAAGTAATATGTTATTTTAATATTTTTAAATTTTGTGCTATATAAATAATTATGTATATTTTTTTTTTCCTATTATTTTGAGAATTCCCGACTTAATTCAATATATTTGATCAATGTATATTTTTCATAAATTGACATAATTATATCATTTTGATTTATCTGAGATGCGAACAAAATCTGTAGGACTATTATAACTCGCGTGATATATAAATATTAGAAAACCACAAATAGAAAGTGAGATGTTAAATATCAATTTATTTTGCATTTAAATTTCATACATATGAAATAGTTTACTAAAGTAACCATGAATCATCAAGTCTCTTTTTGCTATGGAGATTAATGACGTGGCCTAGTATCTAGCTATCTTCTTCAACCCATTTGATACTCATTTTTGCGATTTCACGTTATTAGCTTGCTTTTTTGGAGTTTTTTTTTTAATATTGTATATTTTAATAATATTTAGAAAAATATTGTAAAAAAAAAAATATTAGTAAAACTAAAGTAAATCGCACACATCAAAATCGCATCCCGTGTATGCGATTCTATTATTTTAAATGAAATCACATACACGGTATGCGATTTCTAAATTCGCTTCGGGCACTGAATAGACTCAAGGGCTCTCTCCACCCTCATAACCCATCTCTCGGCAAGTGCTGGGTCAGTGGATATCCCATCAAACTCAAAAAGAGTATGTCTCAAATAATCTTTCAACACTCTAACAGCCTCACTACCCCCTATCCTGTCAACTGGATCATGAGCTCTGACAGGTGGTATGTCACGATCAGATCGTCCTCCCCCATTACGTAGTAACTCCAGCTAATCCTCCTCCGAAATAGTAACATTACGCCCACGCCTAACAGGCCTGTCATAAGGGGTCTTATCAAGGAACAATTAACAATATTAGAGGAGATAGATATAGCAGCCAAAATTGATTATCAGCCTCGTCTTGGCATTGTACAAACTGCTTATGCAAATGGAGCATCGACAAGGTACCTCAAATAGTTGGGACTAGAAGTAGTGTTTACTCCCACATGAGTGAAATACTTGCATGAGAAGGCTGCTAAATATGATATTGGGATTTATTTTGAAGCAAATGGTCAAGGGACTGTTTTGTTTTCAGAATACTTCTTAAGTTGGTTAGTCATCATTCATAAGGAGCTCTCCGATGTGTCTAAAGGTTATATTTGACATAGTCTTTAGTTAGATGTTTGTCATTTACTTTTGAAGTATATAAATTAATTAATTGTTTGTTTCAGATTCAGAACATGAAAGGGCCGCCATGAGACTATTGGCAGTCAGTAAATTGATTAACCAAGTCGTGGGAGATGCTCTGAGTGGCTTGCTTTTGGTTGAGGCTATTCTGCGGCACAAAAAATGGTCGATACGTAGATGGAGTGAGCTTTATCAGGATCTACTGAGTAGGCAGCTCAAGGTTTATGTTAATTGGAACATTTCTTATTACTGTAGTATACTTACAGCTTTCTTTAGGGTGGTTCTGTAGGAGCTTTTACAATAGAATTAGTTGCACAATATACTCTATCCATTTTATTGTAGAATGCATTATTTAATCTTCTTACAAGTACCTGTGATCCTCCTTTTTAACTAACCCCTTTATTCATTCTGATGAATTTAACCAAATTTTTATTTTCTCTCTGAAGCTCACATTTGCCTTCAATTCTGTTGTACAATCTCCTGTCTTCACTGAAATAATGTTGGAATGTAGTCAATCTTTGGATGTGTACTTCACCAGTAGGATGCCCCAGGAAAATTATGGGTGGTCAATTATTAAGACTATATCTCCGATCTTGCTGTTTGTGTGGTCTTGAATTCATTTAATTTATACAATGGGGTTACTTAGGTTAGGTAGTATTTAATTTTTTACCGGGTTGGTTAGCTGTGACCTTTTGATTCTATTCCTGGCATAGGGTACCTTACTTTATTCTTTAACATATAAGTTTGATGTTAATTGCCTCAAATGATTGGTAATATCATGATCAAGAAGATTCTTCACTCTCGGACCCTTGCTCCTCCAACCGTCTGAAGTGTTTTTTCACCTTTATATATCTAGATATCATTTTTTGTTCGTGTGTTGCCGGTGAGAAGTCTTTTGACCCTTGTCACCTTACTCTTGGAGTTTTGAGTGGTACCAACTTTACTGATTCAATTGTAGTTGTCTAAGAGAGTAGAAACACGCCTATTTATTGCTTACTTGTGGAACTATTTGTAGAGCATTCATCATTTAGTTCTTTAATTTGAAAAATTGACTCTTATACTTAACTTACAGGTGAAAGTTTTTGATAGAACAATTGTTGTAACGACCAATGCAGAAACCGTGGTTGTGAAGCCTTGTGGTATACAAGAAGCTATAATTTAGAAATAGGTAACAACTATAATGAACCTTTATCCATTTGATTATTTTGTTGCAATTGACACTTTGCATAATATTTTATTTTTCAAGTGCAAATACATTTCTTGTTTTTACTCGGTCACATTTCTATGTCGCCCAATTAGTCGACTCTAAGGAGTACAAGTCCACTGCATATGGAACAATCTTAGTGACAATGAAAAATTGATGGTGCTGATTAGTGATTTGATTATCCTCCTTTTCCCTACATAATACACACCAATTTGGATATTATAACTAGATTGGACACCTTTGAATTTTCTTAAAGGCTAAAAAGTACAGGCCATAAAACAATCTCAACTTTTTATGACAACTTTCCAAATCACCTTAATCCAAACACTTGTCTAAAATTGACTTTGCCAATGTGAGTTCCAAAAACAGGGATCTACTTGAGAAATCTCTCGAGGAATTCTCCTCAGCATCCCGCAGTTGTTTAGCATTTAGACGTCCCATATGAGAAATATTATTGGAAACACCGAAAAATCTATTGGGAGAATTAACTTTTATGTTAGAACTAATTTAGACATTTTTCGGCCAAATTTGATGTTTTTAGATTCGAAATGTTTCTGAATGTTTATGAATTCAACTCTGGAATTTTTGGGAGTTATTTATGATCATTTTCCATGAATTTTGGATTAGGAAGTGTAAAAGTGCAATTTTTGATATTTCGGCAGTTTTATGGTTTTCTGGCATTTTGGTGAACTGAATGTAATCTGATTGGGTTGTTGTATTTTAATGTTAAATATTGATTTTGAATGAACATTATCATGTGTATAATGTAGAGGAAGTTGAGATTGATGGCTTGACAGGTTGTGTTAACTAGTATTAAGGCTACGAGCTTAATACTTAGTTTGATTTCAGTTATGGATGAGCCCATAACCAGGTGCTAATGTACATTGCTCGTAAGAATGTATCATTAGAGGTTTTTGTTAAATTAGTGTTAAGGCTACGAGCTTAACAACTAATCATATTTCAGTTATGGAAGAGTCCATAATAAGGTGCTAATATACATTGCTTGTAAGAATGTATTATTAGATGTTCAGTTATAGATGCATCTATAACCAAGTACTAGGAAGTGTTAGTAGTCCTGAGGGACCGCCTTCTTAGTGGTGCATGCTAACTTAATTGTTTGTTTAAATAGAGATAGTTTGTATTCCGGAAATGTTAAAGTTATTGTTGATGAGAAGTTGTGGGTAGTATATGTTGGTTTAATTGAGCTGGTGAGATTGAGTTAGAATTAATATAATGAGTTATGCCTTGAATATGGAACCCGGTAGTGTTGCCTATTCATGTATGGAATTATTATGTATTGTCTTGAATACGGAGCTAGTGACAGTTGCCTATTCATGTATGAGAGTGAGATTACGAGAAGTGTGAATATTTTACTATAGTTATGTGAATGGAAGGATTGATGATCCAAGTAGAATTGATGGTTAAAGGTCTTGAATATGGAATGAACGAGAATTACCTATTCATGTAAGCGAGTGAGACTTGAAGTTTTAAGTGATTTTGTGCCTTAGATGTTATTGGAGAGCGTTTGAGTGCTTGAGACTCGGTTTGAATCGTTAGAGACTATTTAAGACTTCATCTTTGATTAAGTCGTTTTCTCACTGGCTTTAGCCTCACAGTGCTATAATTTTTTTTTTCAGGTAACAATGGACCGAGAGGTGGCGGTTGATGATGTGGAAGAGATGAAGGTTCATGTTGTGGTGGCCGCCTAATATTTATTTGTTATTATTAATGAATAAAGTATTGAATTTATTCATTTTGTTGAGTTATTGGATTTTTGAGAATTTCTATTCATTATTTGTTTTAATTATTTTGAGATAATGTTTAAGTTCATTTGATTTTGTTTTAAAGATTTCAACTCCGGAGTTGTTGTTTTCATTTGAATGACTATTTGGTTTAGAGGATTTTCGTATTTTTCAATAAATGTTATTTATTGAGTCTTCCGCTGCTTTAAATTATATTCGTTTTAAACTCTGAAAAAGTCAGGTCTTTACAATAATAGTAGCGAATTTAATGTTTTTCACAGTCATGTATATACTGATTACTATATTGATTAAACTTTCTACCAAATACCCCACGATAAAGTAATGTACCATGTATATCGTGTACACTTCAGTATATCATGTATAATGTTATACGTTAGTAATCTACTAGAAAAACACAGTACAGAAGAATACGTGATATCCTGATGCGTTTGTGCTAGGTAATAATATACGCAATGTAATGTAAAACTGGAAAACTCAGAAAAAAAATTAAGAAAAACTCGAATTTTTTTTCTTCAGAATATGAGAAAAAGTTAAAAAAAGAAAAAAAAAGAACTTTAGAGATGGAGGAAAAGATTTCTAACAAAAAAAAACATACCTTTTATTAGATCAATGGTTTCCTAGTTTTAGATCTTCAAAATATTACGAGATCTAAGATTTTTGTGGAGAAAAACATAGAAGAAAAAGTAATACCATTTTTTTTTCTAGATCTATGTTTTTCTTGCTCTAGATCTTCAAGAAAAACATAGATCTGAAATTTATGAAAAGAAAAAAAAAACGAAGATGGAACTTTTTTTGCATGATTTTTGTCAGACCTATGCATTTTACTCTCAACTCTTCTACATTTGTGTATTTTTTGAATGTTTGTGAAGAAAAATGGAGGAAAATTAGGTGGGAATGAAGGTTTTCTAAAAAAAAAACAGAGAGAGAGAGAGATGGTGGAAAAAAAAAGTAGAAGAGGGAAAGAATGAGAGAATAAAAGAGAAAAAAAATATATAAAGAAGAGAGAGGGAGAGATAGTATCAGAAAATGGAAAAAAAAAAGTTCATGTGACTTATTGTATATCGTGCATGACAGACTACACAACTATATATTACAATATAGCCTACCTACATTTTCAAAGACATTTCGTAATTTCCCTCTTAGATCCTTCTACATGCATGCGTCACCTGGCCACTGATTTTAATTCTCCAGGGGGTGGCTATTTGTTAAAATGGAGTAAAAATCTGGCTATATTGATTTTTCTCCCCCGTTAATTACCCACCTCTCTTACTCCTCCCAATTTCAACATATAAAGTAAATAACACCAATAATTTTATCTCAAATGGTTGTGGTGGCAAGTCTATAAAATAAAAATCATAACTTCAACAAATTTAATTTATAAAGAACGATATTAATTGCTCACATCTCATATTAAATGAAGCTCTTTTAAATATAATTTAAGGTAATATTGCTATAAAAATTCTCTAATATCTAAACTTTTATGCCCATGTCTCACATGTGATATTTTCTATTTTATTTTATCATATATTAAAGTTTAGGGTAAAATACCATTTTGGTCCCTGAACTTTCACTCCAGTTTCGTTTTCGTCCCTGAACTTTCAAAAATGATCGATTTCGTCCCTGAACTTTCTAAATCGTTTCGTTTTCGTCCTTACGTCCATTTTTCCGTCTGGGACAGTAACGGTGGCTGACGTGGCGTTCATTAAATGATGTGGCATTATGTGTGTTGGCAAATTTTATAAATGACGTGGAAAAATCAAGTTGATGTTGCATTTATTAAATGATGTGGCATCATCTTCCCCAAAATTAAATCTTTCTCCTCTCTATCTCTTTCTTCTCTCTATCTCTTTCTTCTTTAGTCAGACTCCATTTTTATGGTTCAAAACTTCCAACCCAGAAATTCATTAACTTCAACCTAAAAAATTATATAATTAATTTTTCTCTCTTAGAAACTATAGAAAACATTAAGTAAACTTATAAAATTTATTTAAGTAAGAATTAATTTATTTTGAAATTCAAAAAAGCTTTCTTTCATTCTCATCCATTCACCTTTTCCCTTCATCGTCATCCATGGTTTGGGATTATGCATCTGGGATTTTGATGTAGAGTAAGAGATGAAAGAAGGATGATACCATTTTCTAGATTGGAACTTAGATCATTAAAAAAGAGGTGAGAGAAAGAGGAGAAAACTAATTGAGAGAGAAAACCCATATATCAGATTTTAGCTTCAGATCTAAGAAGTTCACTTCCATTCGTCAGATTTTTCCTTCAGATCTAAGAGATTCCCCCATTCGATTAAGTGTTTAAGTTTCATTCAATTTGTTTTGATTTAGATTTGGTCTGGAGTTTTATTAAACGTTGAAGAGAAAGACAGGGGGTAGAGAGAGGATGATGGAGGTGAGGCGCAGCTTGGTGGTGGTTTCGAACAAAAATGGTGACGCCGTTCATCTCAAGCTAGTGAGGGAGAGAGAAGAGGACGAATGGAGAAGAGAGAATGAGGGGAAAAAAGAAAACGGAAGAGAGAGATTATATTTTTTTTACCAAATCGTTTAACTTGTGAACAATGGAGGAAGATGACGGCGTTGCGGTGGGCGACGGTGGCTTCATATGAATAAGGGAAGAAGATGATGAATTAGGGTTAGAGGGGAGGGGAGAGATAATTATTAAATGAATAAAAATTGTCACATAAAATTGATTTAAAGAAGTAATGCCACCTCATTTTAAAAAGCCACGTCACCAAGCCACATCATTAAAAAAAATGCCACGTCAGCCTCCATTAATGTCCCAAATGGAAAAATGGACGGAAGGACGAAAACGAAACGATTTGGAAAGTTCAGGGACGAAATTGATCATTTTTGAAAGTTCGGGGACGAAAACGAAACTGAAGTGAAAGTTCAAGGACCAAAATGGTATTTTACCCTAAAGTTTATTTGGTTAAAAATGAGATAAATACAAATATTATACACGTTATGATTGATGCTTTAATATTTGTTTTTTCGTAAATATTTATTTAATATGAATAAAATTATATTTTCTCTAATATGTGCATTTAATGATTTATTATGTTCATATACGAAAATATCCCGTTTAACTTATAAAATATATTATTAATATCAAAAAATTATATTGATATCATATTTTTAAATATTTCAATTAAAGTTGTAATATTTTTAACATGTTATTATATTTTTTTTAAATGAGAAACAAAAACAATAAATAGTTACCAAACAAATTTTTGTTTCTGATTTTATTCCATAAACAATAAATAAGAAACAGTTACCAAACACGTTTATATTTCTTGTTTTTTTTAAAATAAAAATAACAAACAAGAAAGATAAATAAGAAACAAGAAGTAGGAACATTGGAAGAATAAACGAGCCCTTAATTTGTAGGGATTTTCCCACAGTCCATTTCCTTTTTATGCCCGTGTTGAGCTTATTTAATAAAAAAAAACGTTAGACTAATTTTATTTTATTTATATAAATATAGAGATGTATTATAACTTAATTTAGTATATTAATTTGACTTTATTGAATTAAAAAGAATGGAGGCTTTAAATTATAAAAAATGTCCCTAACATATAGTGTTGGTTTCAATTTTACCTCTAACGTTTTAAAAATTTAAATTCCACCCTCAATCTTTTTATTTATTTCAAATACATCATTTATTGAGGAGAATATCAACCTTAAAAAAAATATTATTCGTGTGCAATTTCGGTTAAGTTAAAAAAAATTAAAAAATTAAGGGTAGTTTTTAAAGAGTGTTTTTATAACAAAGAATAATTTCTCGAAGTTATGATATTTTGAAAGAATGATTTTCTAAAAAATAATATTTTTGAAATAAATTTAAAGGATTGAAAATTTTATAACGTTAGTGGTAAAATTAAAACAACTAAGAGTATTTTATATAATTTAACCTAAATATATAAAATACTCTTGGTATCGTTCTTAGTATCAATATCATCACATTGTTCGGCTTGTCGTATTGTTCTAGAGAGGGAGAGCGAGAGATGGGTACGTTTCAATTTCCAATTCATTTCTTTCAGTTTATGATTTTGATTGATTTTCTGTTGTTGAACTGATCTGTGATCTAAAATGGGATGATTGATTTTTGATATGTTTTAGGTATTTTTCGTAGTTCTCTGCGAAAGAGGCGTTCCACTGGAGGCAAGCAGATGAAATGGAGGAAGAAGCGAAAGTAACTTCCTTTCTCACTCTCTTATTTCTATACTGTCCTGTTTTTTTCCATATTTCATTCAATTTTTTGTTAGCCATAAGATGTCGGATGTAATGTTCCCTTGATACTTGTTTTTTCAATTTCAATTGTTATGTTTGTGTTTAAATTTACATTCCCCCTCCCTTGATTGATTTGTAAAGGTATGAGCTTGGAAGGCAATCTGCCAACACTAAGTTATCGAGTGACAAGGCGATTAGGAGAATTCGGGTTCGTGGTGGTAATATTAAGTGGCGTGCTTTTAGACTTGATACTGGAAACTACTCCTGGGGTAGTGAGGCTGTTACTAGGAAGACCCGCATTCTCGATGTCGTCTACAATGCTTCTAACAATGAGCTTGTTCGTACTCAAACACTAGTCAGGAGTGCCATTGTTCAGGTTGATGCTGCACCTTTTAAGCAGTGGTATCTTAATCATTATGGAGTTGACATTGGTCGCAAGAAGAAGACCGCGACATCTGCTAAAAAGGAAGAGGTATGACTTGTTGCTATCTTTGCTATTCTGCCTCAGAGAATGAGAATGAGAATCACTTATTTTTTGGCTGCCCTTTTGCTGCTGTCCTTTGGAACAATTTGTTGCACATTTTTGGTGTTAGCTGGTGCTTTGGGAAGTGTCTTAAAGCTAATCTCTACTCTCTTCTGATTGGCCACCCTTTCAAAAAGAAAGCAAGATGGATTTGGGAAAAGGCGGTCAAACTAATCACGTGGGAAATTTGGTTGGAGCGGAATCGTCGTATTTTCCATAACAAAATTAGTCCTCCTAATGACATTTGGGATTTAACTCGATATAAAGTTTCCCTTTTTGCTTCTATGTCCAAATTCTTTTGTAACTACAGTGTTCTTTTGATTAATGCCAATTGGAATTGTTTTATGTAATCCTTTGGCTTAGGTGAATTCTCTTCACCTTTTGTAATTATTTTATTTTAATGAATAGTTACACAGTTTCCTATCAAAAAAAAAAAAAAAAGGAAGAGGTATGACAGATGAATCTGATTTTAGTTTAAATATTTGTATTATTTATTTTAGTACAAGATTTAGTTTGTTGGATGGAAATTTAACTTCATACTTGATAGGATAGGAAGGTGATGCTCCCACTGAGGAGGTGAAGAAGAGTAACCATGTCCAGCGTAAGGTGGAAAAACGTCAGACCGATCGGAAACTCAACCCACACATTGAAGAGCAGTTCGCTAGTGGTCGTTTGATGGCTTCTATCTCATCAAGACCCGGTCAATGTGGCCGAGCTGATGGGTAAGCAGTGCAGAGCTCTTTATCATTCTGCTTTTTATCTATTATATTCTTTTCAACTCGTTTGGGCAAGCATAGAATGATTGTCTCTATTTTGAGTTGTTTGAGTTTGTTGCAGATATATATTGGAGGGTAAAGAGCTCGAGTTCTATATGAAGAAGATCCAGAGAAAGAAGGGGAAAGGAGCCGGTGCTGCTTAAAGTTTTTCTTCAGGTCGTTTTCTGCCTGTATTTGTTTGCCCTTCTGTTTACGTTTTCTTCTTGTGAAAGGAGTTGCCAATTGATATTTAGCAGTTTACATGAATTCAATTTTGGTACTTGTGATGTTTTATCACTTTTCTTGATAACAACAATTTGCTTATTAGCTTGAGTTATGTTTTTGTTGTGATCTATTGTTTGCTTCCTAGTACCCCTTTTCTTCTGCTACCGTGAAACTTGTGAAAATCTTACCTTAGTTTTAATGTCTTTTAGCTGAAACCTGAGAAATATGTCTGATTGTTTTGTATGTTTAGATTGGAAGGCCAACATTGTAAAGTTGGCTGTGTGCGGTGCATATCTACGTTGCATTGCTAGGCGGATGGAAGTCTAATAAGAAGGATTAAAATGTATCATAGACATTTTAGTGGTTTGATAAATCACGTCGTTTCTGATTGTTTTTTATTTTTTAGAAATGGTATTTTTGATTAAAAATTTATTATTGACATTCTAATGGATGCTAAATCATCTCGTTTCTAATTCTCTGATTTTATTTAGATGAAATTCTAGTAACAATAAAAAGTAGTTTCTCTTGTCTTGTTCTTTCGTTCCTCAATTGGTTTCTGTGTGGTATGCCTTCTTCAACTTATACCCCCCTCTCCCTATCTCTTATATTCAAGCTTAAAATGTACTTCATCTGCTATTTATCAATATGGTGAGAGGTTTCTTTTTGCAGATTTTGAATTCTCTTTGCTTTGGCAGTTGGCACTGTTTTCCACTTGGTTGAAGTTCTGATTATCTGCTCTCCTGAATGTTGATTATTGTGATTTATCAATGGATTCAAATTAGCTTTGTGGAAAAACTGGGTTTATCTCAGTCAGAAAGTTTGAGATTTGATTTGTTTTTCACTTTTAATTATAAATTGTGTAGGATTAGCTTTGCAAGAGTTGTTGCTTTTGATAACGGCAGGGATAATTGTAATTTAGTTTAATTAATTATTATTTGCCTTAAATAAAGCTCAATCCTTTCTCTCACCATCTCCAATGGCAGAACCAACTTAAAGGTTATATTTTCTTTTTCACTTACTTCTATAACAGAAGAATGATCAGATTTATTCATACATCTTGAATGTAGTTTATTTTTATTTTTTATTTTTTCTACAAAGTGTTCAGGTGGGAATTGAAATGATGGCTGATGATGATCTCTGTTTTGAATTTTTTTTTCATCCGGGTTATTTCCATCTCCATCTTTATGTATTTACTGTACGTTTTTCCTTGGCTGCTTCTTGTTATTTGGGTACATACAAATAACTTTTTTTTTTACTTTGTCCTTTGATTGTTTTAAATTCTATTTGATTCGCAAAATGGATATTGATAAGTCTCTGGCATATTTGCTATGTGCTGGGAAATATTTTATCCTTAGTTTCAACTGATATATCTGTGTTTGGTTCTCGAATCTCGAGTGCTCACTTCTCATAATCTGTGAAGTCGCTCGTGTCCGATGAGTATTTAACGGTGGGAATGTAATGAAATTAACAATTCTTCCAATAATACCCTTGTTTATTTAAATATTTAATTACATTTAAATATATATATATATATATTTGACATGAATTAATTTATTAAAGTATCAATAATTAGTGTAACGAAAAAATTATTTACGTTTTTGTTTCTAAAATTAGTTCTTGATGAGAAGATAAATACTTATGTTATTAATTCTATGTAAATATAGAAATAGATTTAATATGTTTTTACTTTACCGCAACTTTTAGTATGTTATTAATTCTATGTAAAAATAGAAGTAACTTTTTATAATATTGAAGGGTAAAAAAAAGTAAAAAACAGAATACTGTAAATAGTCAGATACATGTATTTTTTATCAAATGTAATCTAAGATATCCTGATATCTTTAAATGCAACAAAATAAACAATGTTATCTAGATACACATCCTTCCGTTAGCCCTTTAGAGTTTAAATTGAGACACCATATAAAATTCAGGAGTATATATTCATTTTTTCTATAATAAAATTAAGCTCTGTTTTTCATTTTTTTTTCAAGCAATTCCAAATTAAAATCTCAAAAAGAAATTTGAATTTTGAAAATATAGAAAGAAAAATATATGATTGATTTGAAATGAACACGGCAGCTACGGCTCGAAATTGATGAAAAGAAAAGATCTTTCAAGGATGGTTGTTAGGGTGGCGGTGGAGCCCCATAAGCTAGCTCCCTTCTCCTTCCTCGGTTGGTTTTGAATTTTGAATTTTGATTTTTTTTTTATCTTTCTATTTTTTAAATACAAAGAAAGATTTTTTTGTTTCATATCCAAATTTTTTTTGCCTTCAAAACTTTGCCATTGACCACGCAACAACAATAACAAAGAAAGTAAAAAAAATAAAAAAATAAAAAAATAAATTAATTAATTGATCTAGGTTTGCTGCCAATATTATCTCCTATATTTGGATCTTAAGATTGATGAGGAGACATAATTTAAAAGGTAGGCCATTATTATTTGACTTGGATTTTTCTCCATTTTTGTGTGAAGATTTAATTCTTGTGGTCAAAGCATGAGTTATAACAAATGGGAAAATCAAATTAAGTCCATAGTTATTGTTTTTCAATGTGAATCATATTCTTTTCTTTTTAATTAGATTGGACGTAATTTGATTTGATAATTTTATTCAACGAACATTTAAATTGCATTCATTATTTGTAAATATTGTATCTTAAAAATATTTTAATTACAAAATATAATATAACGGTCCAAATAGCATTCAAATATATGTAGTATTAAATTTTCATATTTTTCTACAAAGTCAAGAATCTGAATATACTAGGATCATCCAAAACAAACCTGATATTATAATAGCATATAATATTTTCCAATATTATTATGGTCAGTTTGAAATAACTTAGAAGCGTTTAAAGTTGTTTTTAATAAAACCAATGTTTTTTATAATCATTAAAAAATTCTTATAAACATTTTTAAAAACTATCTCATCTCAAACACGCCCTTGATCACGTAGGAGTGTTCTTAAGATGAGTTTAAAATCGTTTTTAATTGTTCTTAAGATGAGTTTAAAATCGATTTTACTAAAAAGTTTTTAAAACTTCTGAAATCACCTAGAATCATTTTTTTTTACTAAATACATTTTTCTTTAAAATCCATCTCATAGGTATGTAGGTCTTATTGATTTATTACTAGGGTGACATCGTATTTTATAAATAATTTATCTCAAATACCATAAATCTGCATATTAATTACTAAAATGTTTTTTTAAAAATTACTCAAATATAATAATTAGTTCAATAAATTTATTGAACTATTTTTCATGGATATTTTTAATGAATTTTTTTGTAGTTCAAATTCAATAATTTATCAAACTATTTGATTATTTTTCATTATTATTTTCAATGAACTAATTCAATTTTTTTACTTTTTTTAGTTCAATAAATTTATTAAGTAATTTTTAAAAATTCACACATTTTAATAATTAGTGTGTAAAAATATATTATTTCAATAATTATCCCTATTTTTAAGATAATAAGCTTTTCAAATTAACATTTAAAAAAAATGGAGATTGAATAAAGGAATGGGTGTTGAAAAATAGAGTACAAATCAATTAATGAGGTCTAAAATAGTGGCAAGTTGAAAGGCAAAGCACTTGGTTTGATAGGGATAAGGAAGTTGACATGTAACCGATCCTTATTCCAAATGCTATATTTTCAGTTTAAATCTTTATTTCTCTCTCTCTTCAAAATTTTAAAATTTTAATTTTTTTTAATTTTTTTTGGATTCTTCCCTCTTTTCCCACACCATATTGCTTTCTTTACATTGGTCCATGATTACATTCATTTTCTGGTTAAATTAAGTGGAATAACATTTAACTTATTTTTATTATTTTTCTTCAAGAAAAAAAAATATTGAAGTTATTTTTGTCAAAGTGTAGTCTAGCTAGGGTTATGCCTAGGTTTATATTATTTACTTTATATTGCGTAGTCATAGTGGTTCTGATTAGTCTTTATTTCCGATTATGTAAATTTGACTCTATATTTAAATTAATAAAGTGTTTTATTTCCAGTATATTATAAATTTATCGACGATTAATAAATATTAAAATTAGGGTCATTATGTAAATCTTAAGATCACGATTTCAAAACATAATTAATAATCTATGTAGGGTCAAGAAGTTGTCTCGTTATATTAACAATTACATATAAACCATACTGAACATTTGTTTAATGACAAAGTAGATTATTTAATTGTATATATTTAAAATTCATGCATCAATAAACTAAATCGTTCTGTTGTAATTTTTTAAAATTAATCAATTGAAATCACTCAACAATTTTTTAAAGAGAAAAACCTTTAAAATGAGGAAAAAAAACTATAAAAAAAATAAGGTCTTACTTGATTAGTCTAAGAATCTCAAAATTAATAGTCATAAAAAGTCTTTGCTTTTTTGAAGTTAAGGGAGTTCAAATCCCACCTCCTCCAAAATTTCCTTCCAGGACAAAATCAATAATAGTTAAATATCATTGCATAAAATATTAATAATCTAATTAATTTCAGTGATGGTGTGATATTGATTAGTTTAATAATAGAATGGTTAATATAAACTACAAGAATAAATTTAAATATTTGAAATAAACTATTACTATAATATATTATTACTGTAATTTATGCATTAAAATTCATAATTTAGGAGGCAAGATTCATCCAATCTTGTTTTCGTATAAAGTGGTCTTTATTTTTCAATTCATGGAGGTTTTATATAAAAATAAAAAATTATCTAAGCATTATCACATATTGGAGGGGGAAATAATTTAATAAGATGGTCAAAATGGTGTTTTTTGACTGGTTAAGATTCTTTCCACCTCAAGTTTAGGTTAGAAAGTCAATCCATTTAATCTCCCATAAAGCATTGATCTTTAAAAATAAAAATAAAAAGCTTTTTCATCCTTTCATTTTTTAAATATATACAAAGACGTGAAACAAATATTAGCTTTTCAATTGACCTACTTTGATGGTATTTAACTATTTATAAATTAGTAGCATATCATTACCTATTTTGCTTATTTAGCTTTCTACACCTATAAATTTTTTTATGAAATCATAGTTATTTACGGTAAATAGGTATAATTATGAGATGTGTCTATTAAATAAAAGTAATTATTTTTTTAATAGATGCAAACTTTCATAAAAGTAGTTATTTACTCACAAATACAACCTTTTATAAAAAATCACTTTAAATAGTCATATTCATGCCTATAAATAGGTCTCCACAAATAACAATTGAAAAATTAGAAAAATAAATCCAAAAAGATCAATTCATAAAATTTATCTCTTCTTTCTTATGGTTACTTTGCCTAATTAAATTCAGAAGAATTCAGTTCTTACATCAAGATTAATTACAATGTTGTTTTAATCTTAGAAAAACTATTATATCTTAGGAGATAGATGTTCGTTATACGATTATACTAGATTTGTTTCATGCCTCACTTCATCTTAAACTCATTCTCTAGGTTTTTTTAATTATAGTATATTTACCATCTATGATTTTGCAACATGATATAAAATATCCAACATAGTTAATTATCTAAAAATATAACATAAGTTTTGATATTTTTTTAAAATGATATTTTTTGAAAGACACGTATGATTGAGTTTTGCTCCTTCTATAATTTTATGAAAGAGAAATTTTCTACATCACATTTTAATAACATTTATCTTAAAAAATAGCAAAAAAAATTTTGAATTTTTTTAAAAATGATATTTTTATAGGCATGTATTGGGTTGGGCTCCATGCTATTACTTTCCGTCAAGAATTTTTTTCAAAACTTTTACTATTTTGAAAAATAACTATTTATAGAATACTAGTTTTGAAAGAATTTCCTTTTAAAAATAGTTTTTAGTATTCGTTTCATATGTATGTATGTACACATGAGACGTTTATCACGAACTTTAATCATGATATTGAGAATGAATTATTTATCAATCACACTAGGGTGGTTCAATTTGTATAAAACTTTCATATTTATAATCTATATATCTTCATTTTGGTTATCAACATTCTTTTACAACATCATTTTTTCTACAAAATTTATTTATATTATCCATAATCTTAATAAAATAACAAGAAAAGAAAAGAAAATGATAACGACTAATCACTAGAATGATTGAATAAAAATGATTGATATTCATTTTTTTTTCAAATGAGTTGATTTTGTATTGTTGTATTATGAATTTGAGAGACATGTAAAATAGTTTTATATATTTTGATTTGTTTTTATTACAATAATTGCATGGTTTTCGTTTATCCCACGTACCTTCTCGTACAGTCATCAAGTAACACCCAATCAGAAAGCGCCACCTCATTAAAGAATATTACAAGCTCGTGTCCCTTACTACACGTGATCTTTCCCCACGTGTTGAGTTTCCACGATTGATTTTTTTGAGGGAGAATTTCTACCACTAATACGATGCCACGTTGATGCCAGATTGTGGTAGTATTGAATTACAGCTGCAAGAGATTTTTTTTTTTCAAGATTCGTATTGGTTTTTCATATGAATACCTTAAAAAATGAAATGTGTGTGATTGGAATGAGTCCTATTAGATATTGACAGATTTTATTTTTCAAATAATTCAATTTTGTTTAATCAAAGATAAATTAATAAGATAATGCAAAACCAATTTTTATCTCATGGAGCTTAAATTAAAAAAAAAAAAACAAAATCATTATTATAATATTGTTGATGCAAGACAAATAGTAAATAATGATGGTAAAGCCATAGTTGCACTCCCCTAATTATATATGAGTTATGTCCATTTGTTATCAAGTTTAGTTGTGAACAAGGTGTTCCATAACGATGTCGAGGGGAATGTCGAATTTCATTTTTACGGATATATCAATGGAAATGACCTTGTCGAACTTCATTTTAAGGCTTTTGATTCAAAGGTTCACATCACCTCATCTAGAAAAGAAAGCCACTAGAAAGATTAGTGTACGTACATCTAAACTAACCGATTAAAGCAAAAGACAAACAATAGTTACTCCTTGTATGATGTCATTCATTTAAATGATATTTATATGCAAAATCCCTTCTTAATTCAACAAAATCTTCTAGTGAACAAAAGAAAATAATTTCATTCCTTGATTGTATGAGTGTGTAACACTTCTTCCTCTCAAAGAAACAATACCTCTCTAATTTTATTTGACAATTAATTACTTGAGAACCTATTCTCACCACATAAAATAAAACTCCTCTAAATATTACAATAAGAATAAGATTATTGAACAAAGAAGTGTAGGAATACTCAAGGTTTGGTACTCCAATAATGAAGACAAGACATGAAAAGTCCACAATTTAAAAATTCTACTCGCAGGCTAATGTTGCAACATTATAGTTCTGTTTGGTAATAGAGGTGTTCAAAAGTAATAGAAATCAATGAACCTGCCCGAACCAAACGTTTTAAAACACATTGTAAAATCGATGGTCCATTCAGTTTATATTATCAAATAACCATGAAAATCGATTTTGGTAATGTTTGTATTTTAAAAATCAATTGAAAAATGAAATGGTTCATGCATATAAAATAGACAATTGAAAAACCATAATTTTCAACCCTAACCCTACCATATCTGTGCTCATTGCTTAGGGGTGGAGCCATCATTTATTTTAGGGGGTAAAAACTACATAGAGTTAACCTTAAGAAATAAAAAGAGACAAAATTGTACCTAAAGAAAAAAGAGACAAAATTGAAAAATTATACTAAATTTTAAATTTTACCACTAAATTTTTTCAATTTTTACATATATTTTCCTTTTTTTAAAAAAGATTGAGGGGGACAAATATTATATAAAGCTAATATTAGAATATAAGGGGGGTTAATTATGCTAATTTTTCAAATTTTTACCTTAAACAAATTCAATTTGTCACAACGTGTTTGCGATGCGGAGCACCAAACATCTAATTTATAGGCCTCTTTGTGAAAAGGAAATATTTGGAGTCGCCACCAACCAAATTCGGGTGTGGTTGATCACCTAATTAATAAAAAATAGTCTACGAAAACCAGATTGGGTTCGGGAGTCATTTATGTGTAGAGAAGGTATTAGCACCCTACAACACCCATTTAAAAAATAGTTACCCTAATTTATCTCATATTATCTAATTTTAAATTACTGGTCCCTAATTAAACTAATTGGTGAAAAGATTGATTTTAACTTATGAAAACAGATGTCTCATTTAACCTTCTCTTAACATCAAGAATGATGTAAGTTCAAAGATTAATTGAGCGGGGTTACGACCGTTAATTGAACAAATATCGGAATTAAGAATTCCTCACCTAGAGAAATTGAGAGTCGTTACTTCTCAAAATCCCTTCATCGGGTTTGTATTTATATTTTAAAAGGTTTTATTATTTTATATTTAAAATACATCTTTTAAAATACTAATACAACAAACCAAATAAAAGATAACAATTATTTCAAATCGAAGCCTAAAGCTTCAAAAATTCATAGTTCATTAATCATAATTTATTTTGACTCGATTCTTTCTCCTAAATGCGATTTATTAATCTATATTTGACCTATAATGTTAAAATGAATTAATTTTATAGATAAAAATCAGAATTTATGAAAAAGAAATCACAATCACGTTTTTTAAAATACAAAAATTCTACAACATTTGTATCGGCTTTGAAAAATCATATCTTTTTATATACTGATCCAAACGAGGTGATTCTTGTTCCCAAAGCTTCTTTTATCAGTCTAATTTCAAGAATTTTTTTTTTTTTTGAGATAAACATCAGAGAAATATCACCGAAAATATTCATAATCAAAGATGCTCTGGTTTTTCCCGAAACAGTAAATCCCGTTAAATCCTTCAACTTAAAAAAATCATAACTCTCAAACAAAAAATCGAAATTGATTGATTCTTTTTCCTATATCTTTGTCTATCAGTCTATTTTCAAATAAAATTAACCACATAATAAAAATCAGTATCTAAGAATCACGAAAATTAATAAGTAGATAATTTGAGTGAGAAAGTTCATGCATCATAAACGGGAGCCAAAACTCCACGAAAGACACATTACAAAAGACCATATGACTAGGAAATAATTTGAAGGAGAAGACGAAGTTACCTTGATTCCTTGAAGAGATGGAAAAGGATGAATTTGTTTAGGAGAGAATGAGATTGAGAAATTTTGTTTGGTTTTCTCTCCCAAACTTTGATACATGATCTCTACCGTTTTTTTGGGTTTCTACCGTCACCTATTCTAATAGTGGGGCTCTTAGAGATATTTAAAATAGATTGAGATAAGCTTATGATAATAACAGATAATTTTTAGAGATTAACTCAACCTAAATCAAATAATATCTCTACAAATTTATTTAAATCTATCCCAAATCATATTTATCTTTGACCATTTCAAATTAATTTAAAATTAACTACATTATCTCTACAATAATTTAAAAAAAACAAAAAAACAAATTTAAATAACAACTTTTAAAATAAATAAAATAAAAAATTATTTTATATTTAAAATAAAAAGCCAATTTTATTTTTGAAATAAAAATCGTTTTTATCATTTAAATTTAAAACCAAATTAAAATATAAGGATTAGTTTTATTTTTAAGAATAAAATTATCTCTATTTTTAAAACAATCAAATTATATTTTTTATTTCAATTTTCTTTATTTTAAAAATGAAAATTAATAAATTTGGCTTGGACAAAATACGGTATCTACAGTTGCCCCCCTTTCTTCATTTTTGAAAGATTAAAAAGTTGGACAAAGGAATAGATATAGTATTTGGAAGGCGCAAATTTATTGATTTTGGTTTTGATATTTTTTTTTTGAAATGAGTCTTTTAAGTGGACGGGAAAGAGTGTATCTTGACATATGATTTGGCCTTTACCAGGCTGAACTACAGTATGGATTTGATTTTGCTGAAAAAGTTTAGAATGCAACAGACCGCATTTGATGCAGGCTTTGACCTCTACCGGGACTAAACCAAAAGTACGGTTTGATTTAACCGAAAAATAAACAAAGCGATGGACCTGGATTGACGCAGGCTTCGACCTATACCGGGACTAAACCAAAAGTACGGTTCGATTTAACCAAAAAATAAACAAAGCGATGGACCTGGATTGACGCAGGCTTCGACCTATACTGGGACTAAACCAAAAGTATGGTTCGATTTAACCAAAAAATAAATAAAAGTGATGGACCTGGATTGACGCAGGCTTCGACCTATGCGGGGACTAAACCAAAAGTACGGTTCGATTTAACCGAAAAATAAATAAAAGTGATGGACCTGGATTGACGCAGGCTTCGACCTATCGCGGGACTAAACCAAAAGTACCTGGTTCGATTTAACCGAAAAATAAATAAAAGTGATGGACCTGGATTGACGCAGGCTTCGACCTATGCGGGGACTAAACCAAAAGTACGGTTCGATTTAACCGAAAAATAAATAAAAGTGATGGACCTGGATTGACGCAGGCTTCGACCTATGCGGGGACTAAACCAAAAGTACGGTTCGATTTAACCGAAAAATAAATAAAAGTGATGGACCTGGATTGACGTAGGCGTCGACCTATACGGGGACTAAACCAAAAGTACGGTTCGATTTAACCGAAAAATAAATAAAAGTGATGGACCTGGATTGACGTAGGCTTCGACCTATACGAGGACTAAACCAAAAGTACGGTTCGATTTAACGAAAAAATAAATAAAAGTGATGAACCTGTATTGACGCAAGCTTCGACCTATACTGGGACTAAACCAAAAGTACGGTTTGATTTAACCGAAAAATAAATAAAAGTGATGAACCTGGATTGACGCAGGCTTCGACCTATACCGGGACTAAACCAAAAGTGCGGAATTATCTCAAGATGGAATCATCTCTCCTTCCCACATTTGTATTGAAGATCAACTTGTGGATGTCTTAACTAAAGCCCTTGAAAAAGTACAATTTGAGTTTCTTCTTTGCAAGTTGAGCCTTTGTGATCTCCATGCTCCAACTTGGGGGAGTATTAAGAATTAGATTTATCTTATCTTTTCTTGTTATCTTATTTTATTTTATTTTCCTAGTTTATCTTTATATAGATATTTATCTTTTTTTTCTAGTCTATCTTTATATACTTGTATCTTGTATAAATATGGGCGATCATCCATTAGATTTAATAGAAGAGAAATATCATTCTTCAAATTTTACAATTTTTATTGCTTTAAAATAATTAGAGTTAAAATCATTGTTGAAATTGATAAATTGAACCGATTTAATCGATCCGAACAGTTCGGTTCAAGAATTGATATAATTGATTTAATTTGTGATTCGGTTGAGCATTTCAACATTATTGATAGACTCAGTTTGATATGATATTGATTATAAAACCGTACACACCTAATTAATAATATTCAAATGAATTTCTTTGATCTCGGAAATATGATATTATGGCATTCAAAAACTTTCCCTTAGGGGCAACAGACAATCAAATATTAAAGAGGCACAAATTAATCCAGCTACATAAGGAATAACTTTCATATTTGTATTGCCTATTCAAATTAATAAAAAGGAACTTAATGACAATTCAAAATCTTACAAGGCCAATTTAGAAATGATTTTCTTCATTTAATTGGAGCAAAATCAATTAATAATTGCTTAGTCACATATACCTTAAACGTATTTAATGAGATTTGAAATAGGAAAATTACTCTGTCAAAAAAAAAAAAGAAATAGGAAAATTATGCGTCCGCCAACTTTTGAATCTTGTTTTCATATATGTCACACTTTTATGTTTATATCATATTTACCCATTTTTAAATATTCTATTATTTTAATGATATATCATTGATATAATTTTACAACAATAATTTATCAGTAATGTAAATTCTAGTATTAAATTTATATCAGTAATGTAAATTTACAAAAATAATATATAAATTATAATCAATTTTTCATAAAATAATTGTGGGTTAATTATGTTATGGGTAATTTTGATATTTTTCAATCTTTGTGGTTTTTTTGAAAACTGAGACTCGATATTGGCTATATGTGATAATAGCCCTTTGAAATATTATCAAAATATTCCAACGGTCAAAGAGGAATAAAAATCATATTCAAATCATTTTTTAAACATGGATTGGATATGCCAACTAGATAATTTAGCATAATATTAGTAATTAAATAAAGTTCTCAAAACTAAAATTAATATAATTACTGCACGTTATAATAATCGATTTCCATGATTCAATTATTGAAATTTAGTGTGTCAATCAGTGATAGACAATAGTCAATGATAATCACTTCATGTGTGGTCATTGATCTACATGTAAATTATAGTAATTATTGATTGACACATTTAAATTTTATTTTATTTATAAAACATTTTAATTTTTTGGTTAGATTCGGAGTTATTGTTAAAAAAAATCTGTTTTTGTAAATAATACAACAATTTTCGTTAGAATTGCAATCACCCCTAAAATTTTCAATATATTAGACCATTCAACCACGTAACTTCTATTTCAAAAGTATTTTTTTATTAATAACATAGATGTTTATTGGTAAAAATAATAATTACAAATTACACTAATACATGCTAATAAAACAGATAGTTTTGGTTTCTACATTTTTAAATTTTAACCAAATTTACATTAAAAATTAGTTTTCAAAAATGGATTTTTGTTTTTACTTCTGACAAAGGTTTCAAAAGAAGTTTTAAAAGTTGTAAAATAATGAGAATTTTATACTAAATAACCTTATTTTTTAAATAATAATAATAACAATTCAAACCCGTTATCAAATTGGGTATTAGAAGAATAAATTTTTTATTAAATATTTTTTTTTTTAAAAAAAAGAGTGAAGTTAGTATTATTTTGAAATTAAATTTGTGAAGTTAGTCTCACTTGGCCAAGCTCCCAAGCCAAATGAGATAATTTTTAATATGAATGAAATAATTTTTTTTAAAAATATTATACTTAATATAAGAAGAGGGAAGGAGGAAACAATCAATGTCAAACAAATTGAGTTTTCTTTTTAGGTAATGTCAAACAAATTGAGTTATGCTCAACTTATTAATAAAGATAATTTTTAACACCGATGTTGAACTAAATATCTCTCATATTTTAAATAAAAAAACATCTTTCATTCTATTGTCTTTATGACATATTACATAGATTTATCATCAATAATAAATAGATAGTAATTATTATTATTTTTTTTGGGGAAAAATAGATAGTAATTATTAAATATGAATGTTAGTAGACAAATAAAATATAAAAATAAATGAGTCAGCATAACTCAACTGGTTAGAAATCTGCTTCCTTCTTATGAGGTCGAAGGTTCGAGTCTCCTCTTCCCCAATTTAATGTAATATATCAAAAAAAAAGAAAAAAAAAAAAAAAAAAAAAAAAAAAAATATATATATATATATATATATATATATAATTAAATGGTCATGCATCCGTGTTCTTTCTTTGATTAAGTTTTTTATTTTATTTGTAATATAATATTTAAAAAATATTAATGAATATTAGTAGGATGTATTGTAGTAGATCCCTCTTACCTAATAGTGTTGGATATATTTTAATATTTTTTTTTTAAAATACAAAAAGAATCAGATCAAGTTTAATGTGCATTCGATTATTTTAATATTTTCGCTTGAGCTATATAAGATTGGAAAAGGATGTTTTTTTTTTTTAATGGGGGGAACAGATTTAAATTCAAAAAGCTCATTATTGAAATATCTTCTTTCTATTATTCACACCCTGCCCTTGAGATTTTTTTTCCCTTCAAACAACTAAGATCTCATTCCATTTTTAAAAATAATTTATAAATTATAAATTATTTTGAAATCATGTGAAAAATAGTTATACATTTTTAAGAATTAAAATACAAATTTTTAATAAAAAAAATTGTCTAACAAGATAATTCTAAAAATCATTTTTAGAATAAAAAATATATAATATTAACTACTCAGATATAATAACTAATTATATATTTTAGGAGATGTTTCGTTTTTATTATCTCGGATACCATATAATATAATATAAGATTCTTTGAATCGTTTGAAAATGGAAATAAAAAATTACAGTATTTGGGTTGCATGTAATAAAATTAAGGGTAAATTGCAAATAAGACCCTTATAGTTTTGGTGAAATATATAAACACCCTATAGTTTTGGTCAAATATATGAACACCCTCTGTAATTGAAAAAAAATGGAAAATCACACACTTGTAGTTTTAAATTATGTCAATGAGACTCATCCCCTCCTATGCCGTTAACTTTTGTTTAGCCATAACTTCTTCATTTGAACTCTAATTTGAATGATTTAAGATGTTTTGGAATTCTCATGACGGACTCTACGTTATGGTCACTTCAAAACTTCTAAATCATCAGGAAAAAAAAGGTTAATGACTTCCACATACCTAATATTTTGATGATAATAAACTTGTTTATTTACGGGGTGTGATTTGCCATTTTTAAACTATATGGGGTGATCATGTATTTGACTAAAATCATAAGGGTATTTTTTACATTTTATTTTAAAATTGACATTTTTCTTCTAATAAAACACTTGCCATAAATATGTATTTATTGATTTAATTAATATCTTTTTTATTTTACAAACTAATGTGTAATCAATTTTTTTTAATAATTCAATTGATTTATATTTTCCTTAGTAATTATTAGATAATTAGTATGGATGAAATTATTTGTTTATGTTGATTAATTTTACACAATAATTTAAGATAGGCAAAAGTAGTACATTTTAATATTGTTAAAGGGAAAATCGATTAAAAAAAACATCTTACGATCGTAATGTAATATATAAAATGATGAAGGAGAGTATAAAAAGTGATTGGATACCATGTAATCTTGGATATTAAGGTATCCAAGATGCTTGAGTATCTTTCATTATTGTAAAGTGAACATTGTAATATTGATACTCATTAATCGAAAACTATATTGAAATGAACTGTCTGCTAAGTATTACTTGATTCAAATATATTAAATAATAGAAAGCATTTTAATATAACAGTCTCTAAAATTAAATTAGAAAAATGTCAGATTTTTCCCTTGAATTTTTGAGGTATTATCAACTTAAAGTTTAAAGTTATCGATTATAAGCTTAAACTATATAAGGAGTTGTAATCTAATTTTTTTTTTGACGACAACAACAGCAAAAGCGAAAAGAAAACAAAACTAAGGAGAGATTTCAGTAAACCAGTTGGGAAAAGAGACTCGCCAACAATCCGAAAAGCTGAAACCTGCAGCCTTCTTAGCTAAAAGATGCGCAAAAAAATTACAATTTCTTCTAATATGAGAAAACAAAAAATTCTGATCACCGTTGTGTACGGGGAGAATCTTCGTCACGATTGAACCAACCTCAGTAAGATCGATAGATTTACCATTAATTAAATTAATCACCTCGAGACTGTCATATTCAATAAGAACTCGCCTACTATTTGGGCCAATATGAAAAATTGCTTAAAAATGGCAGAGATCTCAAGAAATTTCGTAGATTCTGAAAAACGTACTACCTAACAACCCGCCATCAAAGCAGATCCAGTATGATCGCGAAGCACCCAACCCAAACATCCTCTATATCTCTCATTTTTTGCCACTGCATCAACATTTAATTTAAGCAAACCTACCTTGGGGGAACTCAAAGGTGATTAGGAGGCGCCTGAGGAGCTCGAGGCTGATCAGTTTGAATACCTCTACTATTAGAGAGAAATTCCTCCCCCCAACCTAAAACTTTGTTTATCGAGTCTTGTATATGCATCGAAGATTGGTTGAAAAATCTATGATTCTACTATTCCATATGTGCCAAATTGCAATGAATATTAACATTACCATAATTTATTCATATATAATTTTATTAGTTTTCTAAAATTTGAGAAAGAGTAGACCGTAAAACTATAATTATCTAATATAAGAAAATAAATAAAATGAGATACCAGATTGCTCATCAGTCTTATTACTCGCAACATCTTCTCATGAAATTAAATTTGATAATATTGGTTTCAGTCTAGCTCATGCTCCCCAAATCATTCAAATTTATTACTATCTTTATACAAATAAAACCTATTCAATGCACATGAAATCATTAACAGCTGGTAAATAACAAATTAAATTTGTAACTACTTCTATTGTTTAAAGTTAAATGTGATAATATTTAAAGTTTTAAAATTTATGTGGATAATACACTAAAATTCATAGGTGAAAATTTATTTTTTCCAATACATTTTACACAACTTTTAAAAAATTCCTTCAAACAACACTTTACTTTCCATTTTATTAAAAAAAAAAAAATATTTTCTAATAAATTTTAGAATGAGTTAAAATGATACGTATATTCTAGTTGAGATGTCCCGGTGCATATGATCTGTTATCTTAATTTAATGATATCTTTTTTAATAAATGTAAAACAAATAAAAAATCCCAATATACGCCGTAGAAGACGAAAATAAAGAATGATCCTTGTTCCCCGCATGTATAATATAGCGTACAGCTGTCTATCAAATTAAATGCCATTCATTATACGTACAAAATACAATGCTTTCCTTTTCCTTTATTTCTCAAATTTTTATTAATTATTCCATTTTCCTTTTTCAAAAATTAAACTGAATCAAATTAAATAAAGAAGCGAAAAAGAAAAAAAACAAAAACAAAAACATGTAATTTTCTCTCTTTTTTAAATATCATAATTTTAAAAAGTTTACCACAAGAATTTTAATTCTCATTTTATAACAAATTATATTAATTAATATATTATTAATGATAGAATACTTTTTAGTCTTAGAGTTTTGAGGCTTTTATCAATTTGGTCCGTGATTTTTTAATCTGTGTTTATTTTATCCCGAGTTTTTAGAAATAGGTCAATTTATCCCTGTTGTTATTTATTCCATTCATTAGTGTAAAGAAATTCGTTTATTAATAATCGAAAAATTAATTTCCTGGATCAAATTGGCTTTATCTCTCAAAACTCATACATGAAATAGACACAAATTGAAAATTCATGAACAAACAAACCTATTTATCAAAACTTGGGAACCAAATAAACCCAAATTGAAAACTCAAGAAACAAATAGATACAAATCTCAAAACTCAAGGACTAAAAAGATAATTTACCCTATTATTTAAAATAAATATACTATTTAAATAAAAAAAACTAAAGAAAATAATATAAATGGAAATTCGTATAAAAAAATCCGTTAGTTAAGGTAATTAAGGTTAAAATTTAAATACAAATTAATTAAAATTAATTGAATATTGGCGGGACCCACTTTCACAAAATGTCTTGCTTTCTTCCAAATTTCTCCTTAATTGTGTGTCTATATGTCTCCATCGCTGCATCTTCATTTCATTCATTCCTCACATTTCTATTCTTTCTTTCTTTCCCCAAAATTCCATTTTCTTCTTCTTCTGATGATTTTTCACTCTTCTTGACTCTGACCCAACTTCCATTTTTTCATGGTAATTCATATTATACCAAGCTTTTTAACTCTCTCTTTCTGTTTTTTTGAATTCTAGTTCATATCTTTGTTCCCTTTGATTGCTTTTTCAGTAAGTAATTCACTTTATTTTATTTCTGTTCTTGGGTTTTTTTTTTTTTTTTTTCCTTCTTTGAATTGGGTTGGTTCTTTTGATTTTTCTTGGCTATGAGAATGATGGGTTTTTGTTGAAACCTGGATTTAGTTTTGGAACTATACTAGAGATTTTGTTTTGTTTGTTGAATTTTGAATCGGAAATTCCTGTTGATGTTTTTTCCAATGTAATTGATTAGTTGTCAGATGGAATGGTGTTGTGTTTGTGGGATTCTTCCTTGCAATGGAGTTTTTGATTTTGCATTTGAGCTTTTCTTGGATTTCTGTGAAGCTTTTACCAAGATAGAAATGATGGCTGATGATGATCTCTGTTTTGATTTTTTCTCATCTGGGTTATTTCCATTTCCATCTAAATCTTTATGTATTTACTGTACGTTTTTTCTTGGCTACTTCTTGTTATTTTGGTACATACAAATAACTTTTTTTTTGTTTACTTTGGCCTTTGATTGTTTTAAATTCTATTTGTTTCGCAAAATGGATATTGATAAGTCTCTGGCATATGTGCTATGTGCTGGGAAATATTTTATGCTTAGTTTCAACTGATATATCTGTGTTCGATTCTCGAATCTCGAGTGCTCACTTCTCATAATCTGTGAATGGTGTTGGTTGTAAACTTAAACTTGGGTGGGTTATTTTTGGATTTTGTTTAATTAGAGGCCTTTGTACTTTTGCTTTCAAAGTTAGTGTGTGTTGCATATTTTAAATCCCTTGTGGGATGTTAGAGGCTTTTGGTTGAGCGTGTGATGTTATATTATAATCATTGCGTGTGTTCAATTTACATGGTACATAGACGTGGTTTCCAATCTCAAGGTTTGATATACTTACAATGATATTGTTTTGCTCTAAATAGGTGTTTAAGGTTGAACGTTGTGTAGGAGAGATTGTTAACTGAAGTCACTTGTGTCCGATGTGTAGTATGTGCCATCATTGTGGTGCTGGGATGACAACCTCAGATGGAAAAAATTTGGAGAACAACAATTCTTTGAAATTAGATACTTCAGGCCCCATATGTTTATGTAAAGTTTGCAAAGAGAATCGTGAGCAAGAAATGATAAAGCAAGATAATAAAAGCACAGGTGAAACCCCGATATTAAGTCCAATGGATTCACTGTCAAGTTGCAATAGTTGCATGTCCAGTTACAGTAAGATTATACTTCTTTCAACTGTTCTTATGTTATATATATATAGCATAGCCAAATTTTAAAACTGAGGCCATGTCCTCGGATCTAATTCCTATTTCTTTTTCTTTCACACCAGGTGATGATTTAGGAGAGGTGACTTTATATGCCAGGTAAGATAGCTTATTGAGGGAAACAATTTCGGTCAAGTATTATATTCTTCTTATTTAGCCATTGCCTTCATTTTGATTTTGTAGGGATGGTCAAGAAAGTGCAATAGGAAGTGTATATGAAGATGTCAATTATAGGCAAGATAGTAAGGTACAAAGCTCAAACAAAGTATTATCTGTAAATAGCATTCAGAGATCACACACCGTCGTTGAAAGAATCAATGAGAGCAATCATAGAAATGCTCATCTCAGTGGAAGAGATGTTGAAAGTGTTATACCAAATATTGGTCAAGAAGCATCTCACAGTGGCACTGGTGTTGGTGTTGATGGGGAAAGTGAGCAATCCGACTTTAGTGAAATGGACATTGATATATGGGAACCTCCAGACCCAGAGGACCCAAAGGATGACATGGAGGGTGGAATGGGTTATAACGACGATGACGATGACGAGTTTGGTGATGGTACAGAATGGAGTAAGTCTAGTTCTTTTAGTAGCTCTGTAGATGAAGCCACTGGTAGCTATGGGTTTAAAGAAAAAAAACAAAAGGCAATGGAAGAGGTTATAAATGGGAAGTATAAGGCTCTTGTATGTCATATTCTTAAATCAGTTGGTGTTGGCTCATCGGGAGAATTCAGTGAAAATTGGGTGGATATAGTTTGTTCTTTGTCTTGGGAAGCTGCTGCATTTTTGAAGCCTGTAGTAGATGGTAAAGCAATGGATCCGGATGGTTATGTAAAAGTAAAATGCATTGCAACAGGCACTCGCAACGAAAGGTAAATTGGAAAACAACCATTAAAGTTTTAAACAAGTATTTTTGCTTAACAATGCTTTTATATTTGTAGACTCTAAACATACAAAAGGAGGTTTTAGTTGACTTTTGGCCTCTCGGGCCTTGTGCCTTGAGGATGATGGTTAAGCACATTAGGTTTTATCATTAGAGCAACTCTCTAAAATATTTTACAATATCTATATTAACCTAAATACACATAGGTGAGTTTTATAATTTTAAGTAGTGAAACTATGCATACTTACTTTGGTGAGTATTGAAATTTCACTAATTAATTCAATTTTTTTTGAAGTGTTTGTGACTTTTCTCTTAATATCTGTATGATGTTGATATATCTATCAACATGTCTACATATTATAAACCTCAACCTTTTCCTATGTGGACGTTCTTCTCATGATAATCATATATGCCTTCAGAGGATATATGGCTAGAATCATGAGTGTGTTTGTTTTCTCTTCTCTTTTCTCATTTGTGTAGGCTTACCCTATCTAAATTGATTCTATTCTTTCCCTTTATCTTTTTCTTTGGATATTGATACTTCTCATTTCAATTGTTAGGAATCTCAACAATAGAGAGGCTTGAGAGTTTATGTCTATTTCTGACCTTTTTTTAAAACTATAATCCCAAATCCCAAGGATTGGTGATAAAAGTGTGTTGAGTCTTGATCCCTTCGGCTCCTTTTCCTGTGGATCCATCTGTAGACCCCTTCGGTTCCTTGGTGTTAAAAGAGTATTGAGTCTTGAAGTTTTAGTGGTTTGTATTGGTCTTTAATTTTGGAGAATTTCACAACGTCCTTTTTTATTGTTGATAATTGCAGGTTCACTGCTGGTATGTAGTGATCCTCTTGTTCTTTTATCAATTTCAATAGTAGTTTTTTTCTTCCTTACAAACAAAAAATTGAGGCACTGGCCTGTGTAGGAATGGGCCAAATGGCAAGCGTACATGTAAAAAGTTTGGCCCTTTTTTTGGCTCTTTTATTGGTTGCTGCTGGTAGGGGGTGGGCACGGCTCGGTTTGGTCCGGTTTTGGGCAAACCCACCAACCGAACAGTAAAGCTCGGTTCTCTATTCACGGTTCATTTTGGTTTCGGGCTATTCGATTCGGTTTTCCGGTTTTCAAAATCTTAGGAGAACAGATCGAGATATAGATTAGACAAAGGGACCTCACTTGATCTTCAATGTCAGATCGAAAGAGGAAAAGGAGAAGACAATGGCATGAAAGACCTTAAATTTCATCCTCAAACTCATATTTAATCAATGGATCTCTACTCATAGTAGAACTTTTGGGTTATTGATTTTAGAAGAAATTTGAAAGATGAGGAAGTGGAGGAGTGGATTGTGCTCATGGCCATCTTTGATACTATTCACCTAAACAAAGATGAGGAAGTGGAGGAGGATAGCAGATTGTGGAGTCCGGATAAGGCCAGCGGGTTTACTTGCAAATCTGCCTCAACTTGATGTGGCCATTGAGGATGACCCTAATGTGGATTTGGTTTGGGAACGTTTATGCCCTACCAAAATCAAAGTTTTCTCTTGGCTACCCTCCTTGTGAACAATGGCCTTAATTCAAATCAAACCAAACATTAAAAGCTAGGAAATTATGGAGACCCAATAGATGTAATCTTTGTATGCAATCCAAATACGTTTTTTCGGTCTTATGCAGACCCCTAGCCTGCTGGTATGTAGTGACTCTCTTGTTCTTTTACAAGTTTTAATAGAAGTTTGTGTTACAAAAAAAAAAAGTTGGGGCACATGCTTGTATAGCATTGGAAAAAGGGGTTGGGCTTATAGGCAGGCTGCCTCGTTCTAATATCTTTGCCCTGGGGGCCCAAGGGCCTTACATATTTTTATATTACTTATTTATTAATTATTAATAAAAAATGATTAATTAACATATAAAATGATTAATATAACTTCATAACTAAAAAATATTTTAATTAAACTTGTAGATAATCCTACTCATTGGAAGCGTTGGAATGATAAAGTGTCATGGGGCATGATCCTTTTGACTGTGCTATTTTTTGTGTTTAAAATATCTGTAGAAAAAGGAGCCGGGCTGTTTTCTTCTTTCTGACCGGGAACCTTAAAATATTATTTTCTGTTGCAGTCAATTTGTCAAGGGTTTGGTTTTCAAGAAGCACGCAGCTCACAAACATATGCCAACACAATATAAGAATCCAAAGTTACTATTGATTCGTGGCATGCTTGGTCAGTCTTCAAGTGGATTGTCTTCATTTAATTCAATGGATCAGGTACTGTGATTAAGAGTTTTTCATTTTTTATTACTCTGTCCCTGAAAAGTGCTCTAGTGCTTCTTCTGATTTTTTCTCTCTGATTACAGGAAAATGATTATGTGAAGTCTATTATAGAGATGATTGAAAATTGCAATGCAAATGTGGTTTTAGTTGAAAAAACCGTATCCCGTGTTATCCAAGAATCTATTCTCAAGAAAGGCATGACATTGGTGACCGACATGAAGCTCCATCGCTTGGAAAGAATAGCTCGTTGTACAGGTTCACCAATTTTATCATCTGATACATTGATGAGCCAAAATCTAAGACAATGTGATGCTGTTTATTTTCAAAGAATTGTAGAAGAACATGCTGGTTTTTTGGATGGAGGAAGGAGGCCAAGTAAAACTTTAATGTTTATTGAGGGTTGTCCAACACGTTTGGGCTGTACGGTTAGTCTATAATATATGGTTGGTTATTTTATGTATTTCACAATTTCAGTTTGAGACAGATTCTTTGATTTCATAGTCACTATGCAGTATGCATCTTCATGATCTCTGGTTGGTTAGAGTTTTTTTTTTCCCTTTTATCTTTTTCATTTTGTCGTTGGTTGGAATTTCCAATTAAACGCCTTGAAATTTTGATTGTTTAACCTGGTATAGTCAAATAGTCAATTTCTATTGTTTATTTTTTGTGTGGAAACAAAAGAAGGTTCTTCTGCCAATTGTAGTGCCATCGACTGAGAAGGAAATTATTTAAGTTCATGAATTTTAACTTTATCCAAAGACTGAATAATATGGCTTGAAATACACCTTTGTTAACCATTAGTGATGATTTCTGTTGGTGGCTGCTGAGTCTCTGGCTTTACCAGTAGTTTCTTTTTTTTCTTTGAGCTATATTATATTTATTTTATTAAATATCGGGCAATATTATGGATGGAATTTACAACAAAGGTGATTATTGGTGACAAATTTTTAATGGACCTACCTGAATTGGGTTTAATGCTCTACAGTTGTTAAAAGTTGCATGCATTTTAAGTCCTCTTCTTTTTTCATCAATGGTGGTACCTCTTTTTATATATTCATCTTTAGACATTTTATTTAACTCAATGATTGAACTTCATAGCTTGGGAGCTATCCTGGTAGATTAGATTCTATTTTGAAATTTTCATTTGTTAAATTTTTTGTGGCGTGATTTAACTGTGTTTCTTTAAAAAATGCTGTGCAGATTTTGCTGAAAGGAACTCACAGTGATGAATTGAAGAGGATCAAGTGTGTTGTGCAGTGTGCTGTTGTCATGGCATATCACTTGATATTGGAGACTTCTTTCCTCGTTGATCAGAGAGCTATGTTTGCTACAATTCCTTTTGCTGGAGAACGAGATGCTGTTACACCTGATCCACAATCTCCTTTAGAACCTTGTAGTCCACATATAACTGAAGTTGAGAATTCAACAGATAAAAACGAACCATCAACAAACTCAACTGATGTTCATATTTCGAATGGATTCCATGAAGAAGATTCTAATAGATTGAGCCTTGAATCAGAGGAAAAGCCCGTAATGTCTCATAAACCAGAACCATATGCCATTTTTGGAATCTCATCAATTCCAGATTCACTGAAGAAAGCCATGGGTGAAAGTTTTCTTCTATCCTCTTCTTATCAGTCACTGTCTTCTTATTTCGGGTCACATGAAAGAGGTTCAAGGGGCTTGGTCATTGAAGCTGATTCAACTCCATCTAGTCCACAGTCAGTTCATGAGCAATTTGATGTGGAAGTTAAGGGTAGTTCTGATGAAGAGAATTCAGTTCATGAGCAGTCCAAGTCCTTGGAAGGCCTTGAGGCGGTGGATTTAGCTCATGGCTATTCTGAAGTCCTTATTCTTAATAAGGATGAAAATAAGATTCCATTGAATTCTCAGAGTATTTTAGTTTTGATGTCAAGCCAAAATGCCTTGAAGGGAACCATGTGTGAGCAAAGCCATTTTTCTCACATTTTGTTCTACAAGAATTTTGATGTTCCGCTTGGTAAATTTTTGCGAGAGAATCTACTAAATCAGGTTTGTCATGAATCCTAGAAGGAACGAATAAGAAATCATGATGGAGAAGGTTATACTAGAAAAAGCCATTGGAATTATTATTTTTATGTTGGCAAAACATATTTTTTTCATTAGTAGATTAGGGAAGAAGAAAGGAATAATTGAAAAAAGAAAAAGAAATCAGTTAGTTGTTCATCATTCATTTCATTTATTCAATGGCTAGTATTAAACAAGTTTATATAACTCAAAGACGTAGAACAACTTGTTAGTTATAACTTTTTTATGTTTTTCTAATTGAATAATTTAATTGACTTTAATTGATTTATCAATGTGGGGAATATGGGTTCGCAATATAAATTTATAATTTTAAGGCGATTTCTTGAAGATGGTTTTTGCCTTTTGCCTTCCAGCATTTGGTACTTTAATTCTATGGCTGCCTAATTTCTTAGACATACATATGAGAAAAACCACACGGTGTCATGATGCTGCTGAGAGTCTGCAGCTGTCTTTATTAGATATAGTTTCTCAATGGTTGAAGGTGATGCTGACTTGACATTGGTGCAATTGCAGAAAAACCTGTGCCCTGTATGCAGTGAACTGCCAGAAGCTCACTTTTACTATTATGCGCATCATAGGAAGCAGCTTTCAATTCAAGTCAAACAGCTTCCAGTCGGAAAAGTTTTGCCGGGTGAAACAGAAGGAAAACTTTGGATGTGGAGTCGTTGTAGTAAATGTAAATCTAAGAAAGGACATTCAAAGTCCACGAAAAGGGTATTGATTTCCACTGCTGCACGTGGCTTGTCATTTGGAAAGTTTTTGGAACTTAGTTTTGAGTACACTTCACCTAGCAAATTATCAGATTGTGGCCATTCTTTGTTTGGGGATTTCGTCTACTTCTTTGGGTATGTAATACTTTTTTCTATTTGTAACTTTGGGGTATTTAACTCGTTCTTGCATTTCCATTTTTATCTTTGATGTCATAATTTGCTCTTTAGACAAGTATTCTCGCACAAAAAAAATATCTCATTATCCTTGGCTGTTATCCTTATGGAATGCAGGTTAGGCCATATGGTTGCTATGTTCAGATATTCTGAGGTTGCAATTTATACTGTCTCGATGCCTCCTCAGAGACTGGAGTTTAACAATCCACTGAGACAAGAACGTCTTGATAAAGAAACTCAGGATGTATGTATATTATCTGTGTTTGACTGTTTATTATTTCTAATGGCGTTTTTATCGGTTTCTTCTAATCTTACATATACTTTTTTCATGTGTATTGGTTGTATGCTGTTTAAGGTCTACACAAAAGGGATATCACTTTTCACTGAGGTTGCTTACTCATTGAAGAAGATCAGATCTCAACTTACAAGTTCAAATGTAAATCAAGGTTTTCTCAAAGACTTTTCTATGGTTGAAGAAATGTTAAACCAAGAAAGATTGGAATTTGAGGTAAACTTCTTGTCATTGTTTCTTTATGACATGATAATATCAATGTTACACTACTTTAGAAATTTATTCTCATTCCATAATTGCATCTCATACTACTATAAATTATCCATTTTCTTAATTTTTCTTTTTTGGATCAACAAATGAAACTCAGGAACATATTCAGAATTCTCTTACTAAGAAAGGAAATTTGGACTTTGCTTTTCCCAAGTATCTCAGTTTAAACCGATTACTCTGGGAACTGCTGCTTCAATCTTGTATATGGGACAGACGCTTGCATTCATTATCGTCTACAAATCTTACAATTACAATAGACTCTGGCACTTCTGAAAATGTTGCTCGAATGGTTATGTCAAAGGTAAATAGCAATGTCGGTGTAGGACACGAGGAATTGGAATCAATTTTAGAGAATGACGAAACAGTAAAAAATGTATCTTCTCAGTTTAAAGTTGAGCCAGATAAGTCAGTGGATGAAAATGTGTTTGTTTCGAAAGAAATTGCAGTTGAAGGTTCTGATGGAGAAACTCAAGGTGATCAAATGAATGATTCTCCAATAGCTGAAGTCACGGAGATACCAATCGTCGATCATTTGAGCCCCAAAATTTTTTCGTTATCTAATGACTCCGACTGTCATCATTCTCATGAGGACAATTCTCAGGTTGGAAGGATTCCGTCATCTGGTGATTTGGATGTTGATAGAACCATTCACATCTCGGCTGGTATGAATTGTAATTCCAGTGAATGGTTCTGGACACCTTTTTCCGAGATTCGACAGATGCACATGAAGGACATCCAGAGAAGTTACTTTCCAAAATTTGAATCCATCAGTAGCTATACTTCAAAATTCTTACCTGCAACCAATGATTTCATCAATGAAGAAAGACACAGGCTACACATTCCTCTTACAAATGATAATTACATTGTATCTGACTATGAGGGTGAACTCTCAAGCATAGTTGCTTGTGTACTTGCTTTGTTGATAGATCTACCCTTTCAAACTGAATCTCACAATGAGGATGGCAATGGAGAGGGTGAAGGTGTTGCAAAATCAACTGGGAATTTTCAAATCCTAAATCGATGGACTTCAAATGGATCCTCAGATGTAGGTTCATTTCATTCTTCCTCAAGCATCTCTTCGGGTGAATCTCGGTTCTCTAGTTTTGATGGGTTAAATTTGTTGGATTCTCTGGTTTCAGAGACTTTTAAACAAGCAGATCATGAAGGGATCATCAAATCACTTGCAAAGGGAAAATATGTTGTGAATTGTCCATATTTCAATCAGTTTCGTGATCTCCGGAGTCGATGCTGCCCATCTGAGCTTTATTACATAGCCTCTTTATGCCGTTGTATGAACTGGAATGCGAAAGGTGGGAAGAGCAAATCATTTTTTGCCAAGACCCTTGATGACAGGTTGATCATAAAAGAAATTAAGAAGACAGAGTATGAATCTTTTATGAAGTTTGCTCCCGAGTATTTCAAGTACATTAACGAGTCATTTGAACAGGGGAACCAAACCTGCCTAGCTAAAGTTCTTGGGGTCTATCAGGTTTGTTAGTTGGTCATCCCTTTTGACATTCTATAGTACTCTCTATCTTTCTTATTCTTTGTTAACCTTTTCTTTTACAGGTAACGGTTAGGGAGGCGAAAAGTGGGAAAGAGATGAGGCATGATTTGATGGTTATGGAGAATCTTAGTTTTGGCAGGAACATAATTCGCCAATATGATCTAAAAGGAGCTCTACATGCTCGATATAATACAGCCGCCAATGGTTTAGGAGAAGTTCTCTTAGATGAGAACTTTGTCAAGGACATGAACTCCTCTCCGCTATATGTGAGTAACCAAGCAAAGCGTCTCTTGCAAAGAGCAATTTGGAACGACACCACTTTTCTCAATGTGAGTATAAAGTCAAATAATTCAAGAGCATAAATTAAAGTTCTGTTTTTGGGTCATTTGCTGCATTATTTCAGCATCTAAAAGTTCAGTTTCATTTTAATCAAGTTTACAAACCCAAAAATAAAATAAAAAAAGGTAGTGCACTAAACTTGTCCAAGGAAGAGATTGAAAAAAAAAAGGAAAATGATTAGTGTCATGACCACAACGGAGATCATTGAAATCTAAACAATCTCCCCCCCTTCCCTCCTATTCTTACCTTCACTCTATCTAGATTTGTGAATCTCTGTTTTAACGCCATCGGTTCATCTGGAAGATACATTTTTTTCTCATGGTTTTTGGCATAATGCTTGCAGTCAATAAATGTTATGGATTATTCATTGCTCGTCGGAATCGATGCTGAGAAGAAAGAACTTGTATGTGGGATTATCGATTATCTCAGACAATACACCTGGGACAAGCATCTAGAGACATGGGTTAAATCTTCACTTGTTCCAAGGAATTTATTGCCTACAGTCATTTCTCCAAAAGAGTACAAGAGGAGATTCAGAAAGTTCATGTCTGAACATTTATTGAGTGTCCCAGATCATTGGTGCTTGCAAAACTCCAATGACCAACCTTGTGAGCTTTGTCGTCACCCCACGAACCATGGTTCTTCTCAAGTAGCATCTCAGAACAATGGTGGAGAAAATGATATCTCTTAATAAAGTTTTTTTTTACTGTGATGGCTGCTTCATTACTATAGCAAGTTTATAATACTGTAAATAGATGGTCTTCCAGTTTCCGCGTTTGGCTGACCCTGATATTCTGCAATTTTTTAGGCAAATTTCTAGGGGGGTGAAGTTGTTATATTAGGTTCACAACTCACATTGTCCAGTTGAGTGATAGAAAAGTATTTTTGCCTGGTAAAAGTGTATAGCTATAGTAGCTGAAGATCAATTTCTTTATGATGCTGTATTCATTGAACTTTCTATGATTCATTTTCTCAAAGTAAATCATTCTCAATGATGAATGAAGTACCTCAATTCTTAAGCTTCTACTTTTCCAAGTGAGCCAGCATTCTTTTATTTTATTTTTATATTAAACCACTTGTCTTCTACATTGCTATAAATTGACTTTTAACTTTTTTTTTTTTTAATGAGACAAACTTTCAATGATATTGAAAAGAACAAGAGGTTGAAAAGACATCTGAGCCAATTAGATTACAAAACAAAAATCATCATTCTAGTTGGCCAAAATGGTAGAAATGATGTACATCTAGTTTGGAGCAACTACAGTAACAAATTTTGTACAGGCCAAAGCTCTACATTCAATTTATAGAATAATCCATAAAGAGGCCACAAAAAAGTTTCTCCAAAGGATGTTAAGGATGGGTTGCATGTTTTTTTTTTTTTTTAGATTCGGTAAAACCATTTCATTGAGATAATGAAAAAACAAATACTCATAACAACGGAGGGAAAAAAAAGGCAAGAAAAAACTCAAAAATAAACTAAGCCGCTACCTAATTAGAAGTATACAGCTGCGTAGGTGAGTTGATGCAATCAAGACCTCTCAGGCTGAAAATGAGACCAAATATGATACAATTGAGATTGAGAATAAAAAAGATTATCATTTATACCATTCCTTATCATGCTAACAAATTAATCAGCACAGTCTAAGACAACAAATACATTCAAATCAGGTGCAGTGACAACGAAGGGGAATTGACACACCCTCTGGTTTTCTTCTCTCCCTAGCAATGGTTTCTTTTATCATAGGCAGCTTTTGGTGGACCTTTCTCCATATGTGATTTACAGCACCATCAGGAGGTATTGGCCCGATACCACCGGGATGGCCATTATCATATTGGAAAATAGGCTGAACCTGAGCCATAATTTGTCGAAATCTGTTCCTCTGCTCTTCTGTGATGGTTCTAAGGTGATTGATAAGCCAATTTGGCTTCAATGCATCACTAACAGCTGCAAAAACAGAGAATTCTGAATAATCCACCATGTCTTCAAATGGAAGAACAATGTCGTCGCTCACGATTACAGGAATACATAAACTCTGAATGGCATCAAAAAGACGGCATGATGTTGGGGTATCCCCGGCTGGGTGCAAGCAGAACTCTGATGATCTCATCCCTCTTATAGATTGCTCCTTTCCGGTGGCATTTGGGAAGCCTTCTTCCATTATAACTTCTGGCTCATTAATCAACAAGTCCCAAAGTTTCTCCCGGACTAAGCCTCCCTATTAATGGAAGAGATGAAAATAAGTATATCAGCTTCCTGAATGATCAAGTCTAAAGTATACTATGAAAAGCTACCAAGATAAACTGCCATTATAGAAGTAGCAGCCCAGAATAAGATAAAATGAACTAAAAGGCAAAGAGACCATATAGAATAAACTTCAAATAAATTAACAGCAAACTGCCAATTGACAACATGAGAGCATATATGATCTGAAGTTGCTTGAGCAAATAACACGCAACATATAAATAATAAAAGACATTTCATACTGACCCGGTGCCTATGTTTTGCCCCTTTGAAATAAAGTAGGGTCCGGCGCTTCTGGTTTTCTGACAAGTGTAGCCTAGGAAGTAAATGGGTATATGGAACAATTACATCTTTGATTAGTGAAACTTGAGTGTGCTGAATCATATCTGATGAGGTATTGTCGGATGATTTCGAGTCAAGCCTGTACCAACCACCAAAATCTACCACAAGAAGAACTGCTGGAGCTATCTCAGCTTTGACATGCCACATTGCAACTGGGTCTGTCAAAGAATGCTTCAAGTTTTAACATTACCTGACAATCCAAACACTAAATCAAAAGATGCTAAAGCACACACCGATATCAACTCCTTCCCCTTCATTCTTACATTCTCCAGTTTGGTAATTTATAAATGGGAATATCTATAAAGGACCTTTCAGAATAATGGATTTTAGACAATTACAGTTAAGTGAAAAATCATCATCAAGCCATCTATTAAAGAAATTATCATAAAACCAACAGAAAGTAAAAATTTCAAAATAAATCTTTTTGGAATTGGTTGATGATGTCACAAAGACAACAAAAGTTGATGAATGCACAAAGACAACAAATTTATCCAGATCAAGACATAACCATACAAAGCAACTGCATTCTGAAAGTTGAACAAAAATCTTGCCAAATTGTAAACTTGGGTGTTAGAAGCAACGAAACGGACCTAAATTGTACAACCTGGTTTCATTTTTTTTATTTTTTATTTCCAAAACACTTGAACATATAATTACTAGTTCCATACATTTATTGACTAGACAGAACTTAACCGAATTGTTAGCTCCTAAGAAAATAACACAAAAGATTCCCTCCCACTTTGATAACATCGATTGATTTCGACTGAGGAGGAATTAGCACATTTGCAGTTAATTGGACGGTCATATAAAGTTTCAAAATTTAAGATCTCCACAAGTTCAGTTCATTACCAAATTTTGATACACAATCCCATTTTAGAGTGATTGCAATTATAGCAAATTATTCAACACGTCAATCAGAGATATGACATGTAAATCAATCATCATCCCGTGAATTGATTATCATTTATCATACTAACAACAAGCCAAAAAAGAAGGAACGATAACAAGAAACTAACCAATGAAAAAAAAACCATACCAGTGAGAACAAAAACATGATCTCGTCCACCAGACTTCTTCCAAGCCTTAGTATTCTTCAAAAAATCCATCACATTTCTCTGCCTCTCATAATCCTCATTCCCAATCTTCTTCCTAAACACTCCTTTAGCCATTCCCAATTGCAATTCAGCACTTAAAGTTGCAAAAAAAGGAACAAAAACCACATCAGCGTCCTCAGCTGAGAAAACCCTTTTCCCAAAAGAACCAATTCTCTCCCTTTCTGGTGTCATTAAATCCCCAAGAATCCAATACTCAGCACTATATTGCTTAATCAATGGATTCTCAGGATATGGAGGAAATTGGAGGGTTTTACTCATCTGGGTCGTTCTCATTTCACGATCTGAATCACTCCCAAGCCTTGAATCAGAATCCATGGACCAGTATTTGTCTAAAAGGCCATAGTTTAAAGATCTGGGAAGGTCTGCAATGAAGATTTTAAGGGATGAATGAGGAGAAAGAGATGGGTTTTGAGATGAAGAAGAAATGGGGTGGATAGAAGATGGAGTGAAGAGGAAGAAAAGAGAGAGGGAAATGGTTAAGAGAAGAGGGATGAGAAAAAGACTGGGAATCTGAGCCATTTGTTTCTCTTCTCCTTTATTCCTTTACTCGCTTGCTTTGAAGAAAAATCTGGGAAACATAAACACAAACCTCACAGTGTTTCGAATTGGAGCTACTCCCATCACCGATCCAAAATATAGATGATAGTTTATAACTTTATAACACCCATTTAATGAAGGGTCTTTGCACATATAGCAAAAAATGCCCAAAAAATTATTTGTAAAAATAGTAAAAAATTCAAAATCACGTCTAACGTAATACAAAATTATCACTAATTCACGTAAGTTATCACTGATTCCACGCATAGGTAATCACTGGTTTTACTGATTTACTATATAAAATGGTATTTCGTGTATGTAATCACTGATTACCTGATAAGTTATCGCTGATTACCTTCAAGTTATCATTGATTTCTTTGATTTACTTGACTGAAGGTTTTTAAAAAACCGTTATATTTGTAAAATACTTTTTAAAACTGCAAGATTTATAAATATTGAAGAAAATTATGCTACCCAATGAAATTTCCCTTTAAAAAAAATTTGTCTCAAATATCATAAATTTTCATGCACGTAAACACTATCATTCATATGAATCAGTGAAATCATTGATAACTTATAAGGTAAATGAATGATAGTGCTTACGTGTATGAAATATCAATTATATGTGTGGAAATCAGGGATTATTTGCGCGAAACTAGTGACAATTTTATAATATTATACGAGCGAATTTGAGTTTTATACTATATTTGTAAATAAGTTTTTGGATGATTATGCTATGCCTAAGGAGAAATTATCGGAGGAGACTGCCTTATTGAAGCTGTCTCTTGCATGTGTGATACGTGTTATTTAAAAAATAAAAAAAATATTTTTAATATTGGCTAATTTCATTGGAATGTTAAATCATTAATTTAATTTTCTTTTTTTTGAGATATTGCATTAAATTGGGGGATGAGAGACTCGAACCTCCGTTCTTGAGGGAAGAAAATAGGTGCCTGACCACTTGAAGTAAGTTCTGGTGGGCAACCATTAGTTTAATTGAACTAGATTATAAAGTCAACAACAATGAACGATTAAGAAGATTTAAAATATTTCAGTTACATTTAGAATAAAAAAAAAGAGAGAAAAAAAATAACTTTCAATTTTTTTTTATTGTGATCCAAATTTACCAACTTTGCCTTAGTTTTTAAAATGAGGTTTTTCAAAAAAGGCATTTTAAAAATTGACATTTTGAAAATAATAAATTTTTTTAAAAATGGCATATCTCGATCCACCAATCTTAGATTGAAAATCTCGGTCAGAAAAATATCAGTTTTGAAATATCTTATAACATTTTTTATTTTTTTTAAAACTACTCATAAAAAGTGTCATTGGTTAAAATATCTTTTTTTAAATAAATGAAAAGAGGGAAAGAAAAAATCCTATTTAAAAAAAAAAAAATATATATTTTGTCAAATTATTAAAAATATATTTATCGAAGCCTTCGAGACAATCTTAGATGATCCAAGTTTTTTTTTTAAATAATATTAGATATTATATTTATTCATTTGAATATTAAACAATAAATTAGTTTAATATTATTTTTTATAGGAAATAGAAAATTTCATTGAAAAAATGGGTGATGAGAAATCAACCTAAATTTTTTCCAATTAGTGTTAATAAAAAAAGCATCATAATTATTTTTTAGACAAGGAGGCAAAAAGAGACACTTTGAAATGTATTAACTCCCAGATATCGGCCATCAAATTACTTTTGTTGTTGAACACTCTATTATTTCTTTCCAACCAAACCTCCCAAGGAATGCTTTTTACCGCCGTTTCCCAAATCCATTTTCCTTTATCTTTCAGCGGATGACCCGTAAGAAGACTCATAATATTCATTCTCGGACAATTTGTGAAGCATCAATCAACATTAAAAGTCTGTAAAAGTTTCTCCCACATAAACATAGTGAACTTATAGTTGAAAAAAAAGATGATTCTGATTCTTAAAAGACTAATTGCAAAGACAACAGACGCTGGGAGAAAGACAGTTTCTCAGGTTCCTTCTTTGGATGTCATCCGCCGTGTTCAAGCCTCCACAAGTTAAGGTTCAAATAAAGAAGTTAATCTTTTTTGGACATCCAGATTTCCAAATGCATTTAGCCAACATTTCATCTGTAATTCTAGTTTTACTTGTAAGATAGCCAAAAAAGAGGCTATTGAAAACCCCTTGTTATCTAAATTTCAAACTCGACTGTCTTCAATATTAGTGACTTTGAGAGGCTGTAGAAGCTGGAGAATATAAGTAAAATTGAGGAGTTCTCTGTCTAGAAGAGGTCTTTTCATATTGATTGACCACACCTCATTTTCATCAGACCAACAATCATAGACGAGACATTTTTATTGCAAGCTAAAGCAAAAATACGAGGATAGATTCTCATGAGAGGAAGCTCATGAATCCACCTATCCTGCCAAAAATTAATTCTTCTCCCATTTCCCAGCCTGTAACTAATCAAGTCCACCATCTTCTTCCCACACAACTTGATAAACTTCCAAGAACTACAACCTTTCACTTTCGATTTCAAATTATTAAACCAAAGATTTTTATCCAAACCATGGACGCTAGAGATCACAGAGAACCAAAGGGAATTATTCTCTAAAGGGAAACGTAAAAACCATTTAGATATCAAAACTGTATTTTTCTCTTTCAGATTACCAATATCTAGACCACTCCTAATTTTCTAAAGTTTATTAATATTATTAATACAAATCAAGGACACATGATGAGGACAATCTAAGATGATTTGGTTATATTTTTTTCATTTGAAAATATGAGGAGTGTGATGCATGAGAATGAAGATATGTAGTTTGAGAATAAATTAGATGAAAATGAGATTAAATAGAAATAGTGAAAATAAGGTGAGTGTATAAGAATATGATACAAATTTCAATAGCAAACATGAAAAGTGATGACATTAACGAAAAAAAACAAAACAAAGAGAAATTAAATATTAGAATTGGTTGGTGAAACCCATTCCCTTATAAACAAGCCCCAATAATCTATTATTTAAATCATATAGTGTTGTTCAGATACTATTTCTTGAAATATTTGTGTTATATTTATGATTTATTTTAGCATTTTATTTTGATAAAAAACTTATTAAAATTTCCTTAGTATGTGCATCCATATTTTCATTAGAGCCGTTCATTTTCGGTTATCTCAAATACCAAAATCTTAGATTATTGGGTATCTAAAATACATGATATCTGAATTGTAGGGAATGTAAGTTTATAATGTTCATTTTGCAACAATTAGAAATGAGAATCCCATAGGTATGAATGTATTTAATGGTTAGAATGTAATGAAATTAACAATTCTTCCAATAATACCCTTGTTTTATGTTTTTTTATCAAGAAATTCTACATATTAATTTAATTAATATTTATTTTTGATAGATTAATGTACCCAGGCTATTTTAATAATTCAATTAGTTTATAAATTATTTATTTAAATATTTAATTACATTTAAATTTAAATTTATATAGGGATTTTTTATTGGGTGGCAGATTTTTATGCAATATTTGTAAAAATATCAACTCAAAAAAGTATTTGCAAATATAACAATTTTTATCATGCTTATCAGTGATTAACAGTGATTTATGTGTTTATCAATGATAAACTTAGTGTAGAAATATGTAAATCAATGTTTATAACTGATAAACCCGATCAAAATTTTCTATATTTGTAAATATTTTTTTGAGCTTTTGTTTTTACAAATATTACTAAGAAAATTGCTAGATTTGCAAATGCCACATTTATATATTTATTTTATACGAATTAATTTATTAAACTATCAATAATTAGTGTAACGAAAAAATTATTTATGTTTCTAAATTTAGTTCTTGATGAGTAGATAAATTTTCGTATGTTATTAATTCAATTTTCTCCTCTCATGTAAAATGTTTTGTACATATGAATGTACGTGCTATACGTAATATACATGTCATATAATCTGCAAATGAAAAACAAAAACAGTGTAAATTCAATAATACTAAATGTACAAAAAAAATACTTAAGATGCAAACAAAACAAAAAGAAATATATATTATATTACGTATATTACAGAATGAAAATAAAATAAAGGGGCTGCAAATCAAGAAAAACACATAGTTTGTATAGTATGTATATTTCGTATATTGCGTGTATTACAAACTGTATATCAAGAAAAGCAATAGTTATGTATAGCACGTATATACAAAGATATATATTTAAATAGACCACAGAAAAATGTATATTACGTATAGTACAGACTGTACATCAGCAAAACAAAGACAAACGAGAGACAAAATATGTATATTACGTATATTGTAAAAAAAACGCATATTGCATGTATTACATGTATAGCAGAAAACAAATATTAAGAATTTATGTATATTACATAAAACAAAAAAAAGACGTAAATCAAACTAAATATGTATATTACCTTTCGTCAAATCCATGCTTATTTTGGTTTAGATTTTCGAGATTCGGAACCAACAACGTTGAAATATATTTATGAAAAAACAAGATCGAGAAGAAATTAAGTAGAGATATATTAAATAAAAAAAATGAGAAGAAAATAAGGTGAGATAGGAAATTAAAAAAATGTAAGAAATTTGTGAGATGAACATTTGTAGAAATGGTGGATTTGTGATAAAAAAAAAAAGAAAAAAAAAGAGAATCAATGGAGGTTTGAAAGAAAATGATAGAGAATGGATAAAGAAATGAGGGAGAGAGGGAAGAAGAAATGAAAAAAATGAGAGGAAAAATGAGGAAGAGAGAATCAAATATATAAAGAAAATGGGGGGAAAAATGGGAGGGAAATTTAAAAAAAAAATAATTATGAAAAGTGGAGAGAGAGGAGATAGAGATGATTTAATATTAAAAAAAAACAAAGAAAAAAGAAAAAGAAAGGCAATGGACGGTGGGAGGAGGAGAGGGAGGAGAGAGAAATGATGATTTGACATTAGGGGTATTTATATCTTTTCATATTGAGGGGTGGCTAATTTAAGATGTTTTAAAAAGGGTGGTTATAGGGAAAAAGAGGGGAAGAAATGTAGCTATTTTGATATTTATACTCTTACTTTTATGTATGCGAAGTCCGCATGAAAGTTCACTGGTGAACTAATCGACTTATTTGATCGCACCGAATGAAGAGTAAACTTCATTTCTGACCCTAGTGGTGGGATATACATAGGACATTCTTTAAGCCTGCAAGTGGTGGGTGGCCACTGTTGTATGATAATATAGTTATCAACTCTAGCCTAAAAAGATATTAAGATATTTTTATCAGTAACAAAACTATTAATAAAAAATGTAATATTATAAAAAGTGAAAATGAGAAGACATGAAATATTCAATCTGCTACAGAATGCCTAATTAAAAATAGTGCATTCAATCAATAAAAAAAAAGAAAAAATAGAAAAATCTCAATAAATAATGGTAGAGTTAAACCAATACAACAGATCTAACTTACAATATCATAAGTTATTTGAAATAGATGACAGTCTTAAAAAGAGATGACGGTCTATTAAATTTTGCACTTAACGATAACACTCCCATAGAAATTGGGCCTCTTTGATTCTAATATACAAGTTTCTTTTTTCAAATCCATAACAGCCCATGTCTATTATCATTTATATAATAATGATGAAGAAACGATAATAATACTAGATTATTATCATTATTTTTCATTTCTCTTTGTATATGACTCAGATTTCTCAACTTAAGTTGATTATCGAGAATTAATTGTTAGGAATGGTGTCCTAGAACTTGTAATTATTTAATAATAATAATTTATTTAGAATAAATTAAATAAATAAACATAAGTTCTTTATATTATCTAGATTGATTCAATTGACGATATTAGGAATATATGGAAATATATTAATATCAAACATTCAAATAGTAAACCCTAAGTTACTCTTATGAAATCACGACTTAGTATGTGAGTCATACGAGAGGATTAAAGTCGAGATGAGTAACTTAAAAGTGTCTACAGTAAATGGATAACGTTTGGGAACCTTATCCTGGTAACACTGTTGATAGCTTCGCATTTTGTTTATAGACAAATGATCTAATCCTGATCATTCATGTGGGAGACATGAAATGGAAGTATCATATACAATGTTGATTGTATAAGACAGGACCACGGTGTTCGATCAAATCTCTCCTTAGTACCGTTTACGAGAAATGATCGAATATCAAACTAAGTTTATCAACCGTGATAGATCTTAATCCTGAGTGAAATGCGGACTCCTATTTGTGGAGTTATGTTCTTTGATTCACATAGTTGAGAGCGATCTGTAAGAACGCTCAATACACTCCTGTTTTGGGAACATGACTAGATAAGTAGCTGGGAACTCATTTTCACGAGATGGAATTCATAACTTTCATATAAATTAACGGTATCGGTCGATACCTGAACATTTTAGGAACTTTAGGAAACTCCTTGATGTACTGATTCGAGACATGAACAAGTGGCGCCACGACTTCTATTGATTACGAAGTACCTTATCTCTAGTTCGACTAAAGATAAAGTTCATTAGAGAATCAAGGGGAACACAAGGATAAAGCGGTAATTACAGGGGCAAAACGGTAAATTTATCCGCCTGTAATTATGAGGGTTCCACGTGAAGGATAATATCACGATATAAATAAAGATAAACTAAATGGACATAACTCATCTATAGTGAGGGGAGTTCAGCTAGGAATCTATAGTGGAATTATTCATAGTTAGATAATAAGTAATTAACTGATTATGAGTTAATCAATTAATTGACTAATTATTAAGCCCATGATCTATAGGTCCATCGGGTCCCTATGCTAGCCCAAATATCGTAGTCGCGAAATCAAGTAGAAGAAATGGAAATTTTAAGTAAAATGAATTACTTAAAATAGGCAATAGTAATTGTTTAAATATTGAGTATATTTAAACGGTAATTAATATAAACATTATTAATTGTTTAAATAATGAGTTTATTTAAACATGAAATTAATAATGAAATATTATTAATTATTTAAATATTGAGTATATTTAAATGGTAATTAATAATTTGAAATTAATTAAAAATTATTAATTGTTTAAATAATTAATTATATTTAAACGGAAATTAATAATTAAAATTAATTAAATTAATAATAAAATATTGTCAATAAAATTATTAATTTATGGAAATTAATAATTATAATGTTTATTATTAATTATTTAAGTAATGAAAATTATTTAAATGGAAATTAATAATTAAATATAAATTGGATAATATTTAGTCGGGAGAAAATATTAATATTATTAATTGTTTAAATAAAATATTTTATTTAAATGGTAATTAATAAATAAATTAATCAAGTTGGACTTATTAATTTAAGAGAGAATTTCAAGCCCAATTGGATTAATGAACCCAATTGGAATTGGCCCAAAATAATTAATTAAATAAATTGTATTTATTTATTATTTTATGATGGTAAAATCGGCCATGACATGTATTTTGAGGAGATAATTGTTTGAATTATATCCTAAAATAATTACATAGATTTATTTACCCAAGATAAATAAAAATAAAGAAAATAAAATAATCTACTATTTATCCATGGCATTTTCGAAATTGCTAGATAAAAGAAAGAGAAAATCTTTTTTCTTTTTGTGTTTATCTCTATAGATTAATCCTAATGTGATTAGGATTCCTATTTTTCTATAAATAGGAGGGTTGGGTCATTCATAAATCATACAATTTAATTCCATAGAAAGTTGGAACTCTCTCTTCTTTCCTTCTCCCTCCCCCCTTAGCCGTTTTTCCCTAGTCCATTGGGAAGAAAATATTTTTTCTTCTTCCCAATTTCTTCTAAAGTTTCATCCCACAATCGGGTTTCGTTTGATCGATCGGGATATAGCCTAGAAGATCCAATGTTGCTGAGGATTTGATGCTGTAAAGAAACCTCCAACCGATTCTCCATATTTTACTCAATGTAAGTAAAGGGTTTTAATTTTTTGAAAAACAAGCATGAATCTACATGTTTTTATCACAAATTGCATGATATTAATAGATCCTAAATTAAGTATTAATTTATGTTACTAAATAAATTCCGCTAATTTAGTAAATCATCCTATCATTAATGATATGGATAGCTTGGAAGTGTTAGGATGGAAATAAAGGGGCATATTAGTAAATTGTGGTTAAGTTAGTTAGAGGTGAGTTGTTTATTCATATAAAGTGATTAGTAGTCTTAGACTATTGAGGACGAGATATTGAGGACATTTATGTAATATTATAATTAGTTAGCTTCTTGTTAGTTAGTTAACTAAGTTAGTTATAAGTACATTTGTATATATATTACATTAACTCATTGGAATAAGACAATTTTGGAAATATTCATTTCTTACATTCAATATGGTATCAGAATAGTGAACACGCGTCCTCCGCACATCTTTCCTCGAAATTATTGCACTTTTTTTTCCTTTTTCAACTCTCTTTGCGATTTCATCACATATTCAAGATTTCATCTCTCTTTCCTTTGCAATCCGCCATTTTCAATCACAAATTCCTTCAATTCCAGTTTTCAAATCTCAAATTCTTGAAATTTAGTTACAAAATCACCAATTCAACTTCCAAATTCTTGAAAATCATCATGTCTATCTACCACAGCAGCTTATGATCCAACTCCAAATTCATCAACTACTTTGCATCCTGATTCCTTTTCAAATCATCAATCAAGTCCTTATTATCTCCATCACTCTGATGGATCATCCACAGTTCTTGTTTCCCCTCCTTTGAATGGTGAATAATTACCATTCTTGACTTCGATCCATGCGACTTGCACTTTTAGTCAAGAATAAACTAGGTTTTGTGGATGGAAGTTTGATATGTCGTACGGAAGGTCTAACTGTTTAGTTTTGAATCATCAACAATGATATTGTTGTTTCATGGATTCTTAATTCCACTGTGAAGGAAATCTCGGCTAGCTTACTTTACACAGATTTGGCATCAGAAATTTGGAAAGATTTGAAAGATAGATTTGAACAAGGAAACGCCCCTCGCATTTTCCAATTACGAAGGGAATTGATGAACATCACGCAAGGAGATTTATCAGTCACTTGTTACTTCACAAAGCTGAAAGGAATATGGTAGGAACTCATGGAATATCGTCCAAAATGTAACTGTTCATGTGGTGAATTGAAGAAATTTGACAGATTCTATCAATTGGAATATATTCAGAGTTTTCTCATGGGACTAAATGAGACCTATGTTCAAATCATTTCCCAAATTCTTTTGATGGATCCCTTTCCAACAATCAACAAGGCATTTGCATTGATTATCCAAGAAGAACGAAAACGGACAATCAAACATTCTGCAACATCTTTAGAATCACTTGCTTTTACTGCTTTCCGTGGTAATTCATCTCCTACTTCTCAGTCCTCAAGAAACATGAAGAAAGATAAGCCAATTTGCATGAATTGCAACATTCCTGGATACACTGTAGAAAAATGTTACAGGCTTCATGGGTTTCCTCCATGTTTCAAGTTCACAAAATCTCAATCTCGCACCACACCTATGGTAAATCAGATATTTTCTTCTGCTACTGGTCATGTTTCCCTTCCTAAGAACACTGTTCCAGAAATTAATGCTGATAAGTACACACAACTCATGAACTTGTTGACTGCACATCTTGCTCCATCTCATCTTGATTCTTCTCCTGCTTCTTGTTCTCCTACTCCTCATGTGGCAGGTATGGACTTTTTCATGAACATATCATCTCTTTTTAATCCTCAACATATGTGGATTATTGACTCTGGGGCATCCATACATATTTGTTGTTCAAAGAAACATTTTAGCACACTGACTATGGTGACAAATACATATCTCCTCTACCTAATTCTTAACAAGTCCCTGTTACTGGTATTGGCAGCATTCTTTTAAATGATTAACTCAATCTGAAAGGGGTATTTTACATACCAGATTTTACATTCAATCTCATCTCTGTTAGCAAACTGACTAGACATTCTGGTGTAGATGTTCAATTTTCAGATAATTGTTGTTGTATTCAGGACAAGTGTAATTTGAGGATGATTGGCAAGGGTGATCTCTTCAATGATTTGCATGTTCTAAATTCAAGTACTAATGCTGAAAAGCTATCTGCCACAGCTGATGAGAAACCTTTTGCTGCTTATGTTTATAATAAATGCCCTTTATCCTTATGGCATAGTAGATTAGGACATCTATCTTACAAAAGATTGTCTGTTTTACATGATAAACTGGCTATTATCAATTCTCTGAATAATACTACATCTAATGATTTTTGTGATATATGCCCTTTAGTTAAACATCGTCGTTTATCCTTTCCTTCACACAATAACATGTGCAAATCACCCTTTGATCTTATTCATTGTGATACATGGGTACCATATCACACTCCAACCCACCAAGGTTTTATCTATTTTCTCTCTTTGGTTGATGATTGCACAAGATTTACTTGGGTGTATCTTATGAGACAAAAATCTGCTGCATTGAATATCATTCCTCGTTTCTTTACACTTGTTCAAACACAATTTGGAGTTCCAATTAAGGGTTTTAGATCTGACAATGCCCCTGAATTAAGATTTGAGGAATTTTTCAAAGAAAATGGAGTTTTACACCAATTTTCTTGCATTGAAACACCATAGCAAAACTCTAGTTGAGACCTCTTGAAAGTAGCAAGATCTCTTTATTTTCAATCCAAGCTACCTATTTCTTTTTGGGGGAGATTGTATCCTCACAGCTACATTTTTTATTAACAGAACCCCAACTTTATTACCAAATCAGACTTCTTTTGAACTTATTTTCAAGACAACCGTTGATTACAACATGATTAGGGTCTTTGGTTGTCTTTCATATGCATCTACATTGACTACCAATTGAAGGAAATTTGAACCCTGGACCAGAAAATGTGTATTCCTTGGTTACACACCAGGAATCAAAGGTTACAAACTCTATGACCTTTCTACTAACCAAATATTTCTCTCCATAGATGTTTCATTCCATGAACATCAATTTCCTCTTCATCACTTAACTACTACTACTCATACTGACATCTTCTCTGATTTTGTTCTCCTTTTACCCTTACCTGACAGAATCCCACCATCTTGTTCTCTTGATTCCACTCTATAAACCAATATCCCATCTTCAATACCCATATCTCCAATTCCAGGGGACCCTCATAACTTACCAATTTCATCCCAATCTAACCCGGTTTCTTTTAGATGATCAAATAGACAATCAAAACCACCAGCATATTTGGCAGATTGTAATCTTCTAACTAAACAACCAACCCCTTCCACATACTAGAAATACCCATTACACAAATATCTTTCATACACTGTCTTTTCCTGTAACAACCCGAATTTTCACTCGAGGGTATTTTAGTCATTTCACCAATTTTGATCCAATCAACCTAATCTTTAGTTTTTCCGAACCGTCACGTCGTTACAAATTCAACGGAATTGACTACGCTCAATTTTGAGTTCCGAGTAAAAAGATATGACATGATTACCGTTTACGTCCCTAACTCTAATTATTACTCCAGGGGCATTATCGTAAGTTCTCGAATCATATATATTTCCACAACCCTAGTTTTTTTTTATTCTTTCTTCTACGTGAACTCCCTCTGCCAGCCGCACGTCAATCTGAGTTTCGTTTCCTTTTCGTTTCTCGAGGTAAGTTCTGATTCTTTTGATTCATTGTGTCTTTTCCGTTATTTATCGAGTTAACCTCCGATCATTGGGCCGCCTTTTGATCTCAGTTTCGAGCTCTGTTACTCTCCGGAAAGGTTGAGAGTTTAGGCTACCGTTCATTCCGTTTCATTTATTTTTTTTACGCAAGTTTCGATCTACTTCTGTTTCGTTGTTATTCTGAGTTAATTACAAGCTAAATGGAGTTGTTTTCTTAGCGTTTCATCGAGTTTAGAAGCTCGCCGGTTTCTGCGTTTTCCCTCGCCGGAAACTGGGTTCGTGTTTTTGTGGGTGGCTCGAGTTTGAGGTTGTTTTGCTTCGGGTTCTTCGATACGTTTGCTTCGATACGAGTTTTGGGTGATTCCTTGAAGTTTTCCACGCCTGGTGAGTGTTTCTTTAATTAAAAAAAAATTAACAAAGCTGCTGGCTGCTTCGTGCGTCTGCTGCATGGGGAAGAAACGGTCCAGTTGGACCGACTGGGCTGGTTCAACTGAACCGGTTCAGCTGGTCCAACTGGTCCAGAGGCTATTTTTGCTCAATTCGAGCCGGTTTTCGTCCCGTTTTTCCGGTTCTCTTGAAATTGACTTTTAATTAATGTCAATACAAGTTTTGGGCACTTCTAGGATTTTATTTGGCATTGTTTGGAGTTCAATTGCTAGCTTGATTTGAATTTAAGGTAGGTTAATTCCTACTTAGAAGTTAAATTAAATTCCATGTGATTGTTTGTTTATTGTGTGATTATTAGGATAGTTATGGGTGATATAATTATTTATTTTAAAAGCATTATATGCCCGTTTAACTCGTGATTAATGTTTATATTCGAATTATGATGGTTAATTAGTTTTTAATTATAATTAGAGCCTATAAATTATTTAAGTTAAATAAACCCATATTAAATATAATGTTTTAATTAATTAATATTAATAATTAATAACCGTATAATAATTAGTTTTAATTGATTTAATAATGCTTAGGATGATTTTTAGAGCCGAATATGACATGATAACATAGTTAATTTATAAAAGTAAATAATAACTCAATGGTTTCCTTGTTGTGACTTGATAGTGTTGTTTTCTTTTCTTTTAACTATTTGTAAAGTGAATGTGTGTTGTTTTTAAATATTTATTCTTTGTTGTTATTTTTGTTATTCGTGTGTTACGATCAGGGAGTTAATTTAAGATTGATTGTTGTTTGATATTTATTTGAATGATTTTACTTAGATATATGATAATCATGTTGGATAGTGTGGCACGTATCATAATGGCCATTATGATACTATTCTATAAGTCGAACACCGTGATTATGATGTATCTGAGTAGTTGAGATGAGTTTGATAAGTGATTACCACGATGGATAGTGTGGCACGTATCATAGTGGCCACTATGATACTATTCTATAGAGCTGAACACTGTGGTTATGATCTTTGTAGGCTAAGTACCTACTAGTTGTTGATGAATGGTGGGAATGGACGAGTATCCATACGTTATTATAAATATGAGATAAAATGTATTTAATTTACTTATTTGAGTTTGGATTTAATCTACTGAGCTAAAAACTCACGGTATTCGAATGCCTTACAAATTTTTATTTTGCAGGTAACATTGTTATTAATGGAGACCATGGTGATTGACGAGGATGGCGCTACACTGAGAGACCCTTAAGACTTGTCATTTCTATTTATTTTATCTTAATTTTATTTTATTGAATATTTTGTCATTTGTTTTATGGATTTTCATTTTCATTTTCATTTATTTTAGTCGTTTTTAAATTATTTAAATTGGCGCCAAAATAAATGTTTTTGTTTCGAATATTTCTTTCGTTATTAAATAAACGCTTCCGCAATTATTTAGTTTTACTCTGATTTAACTATATTTTTCAAATGAGTTATGTATTTACTTATTTATTCGATTATTTTGGGTTGGGTCGTCACATTTCCCCTGCTCATCACAGTTTCTATTCAATATTTCTCTTGAATATGAACCAACTTTCTATCATTAAGCTACCAAATATGATCATTGGAGGAAAGCCATGGACAATGAACTTTCTGCCATGGAAATAACTTCAACATGGACTGTTGTTCCTTTACCTATAATATGTCATACAATTGGAAGTAAATGGGTATACAAAATCAAACATAAGGCTTATGAGACTGTTGATAAACATAAAGCATGATTTGTTGCTAAGGGATACACACAACAAGAGGCCCTAGATAACTTTGTAACTTTTTCCCTGTTGCCAAAATGGTTATTGTCAAGGTTTTTCTTTCCTTGGCTTCACAATACTCTTGGTCACCAGCTTACCTAGATGTAAATAATGTATTTTTGAATGGAGACTTGTTTGAAGAGGTCTATATGTATCTACCTTTGGGATACAAACCAAACATCACTGCTACATCTCAGGGGGAGCAAATGGTTTGTAAATGGAATAAATCCATTTATGGACTCAAGCAGGCTTCTAGGCAATGGTTTGTCAAGTTTTCTACTTCATTACTTTCTTATGATTTTCACCAATCTAAGGCAGATTCATCATTGTTTATCAAAGGAAATGGTCCTTTTTTTCTAGTTCTATTAGTTTACGTGGATGATATCAATATTATAGGGCCTTCACTAATTAATATTGATGGACTCAAAACCTATTTGCATACTCAGTTTCTTATATAAGACCTTGGCTGTCTTAAATATTTCCCATGCTTGGAAATTACAAGAACCAAGACTGGTTTGTCTCTATGCCAAAGGAGGTATTCTCTATAATTATTAGAAGATACGAGTTTCTAGGTTGTAAACCCAATTCATTACCAATGGATCCAAAATTCAAAATGAATTCAAATGATGGTGACTTGTTAGACAAAGATACTGCTAGCTCTTATAGAAGATTGGTGGGACGATTGCTTTATCTAACTATTACACGTCCAGATATTACATATATTGTTCATAAACTGAGTCAATTTGTCTCACTGCCTTGAACTCTTCATTTGGTGGTTGTACATAACTTTTTGAGGTACTTAAAATCTGCTCCTTCACAAGGTTTGCGCTTTGGCAATACTTCTTCATTAACTTTGCAATTAAAAGCATTTGTGGATGCTGATTAGGGAGCTTGTTTGGATACACATCGCTCTATAATTGGATTTTTCATATTTTTTGGGAGATTCTCTCATTTCATGGAAGTCTAAGAAACAGACTACCGTTTCAAGATCATCCGTCGAGGCTGAATATCCAGCTTTAGCCGTTGTTTCAAGTGAGCTTACATGGTTAACTTTTCTACTTCATGATTTGTAAATACAAAGTCAGCCTCCTGCAATTGTTTATTGTGACAATTTGGTAGACATACATATTGCTCATAATCCAGCTTTTCATGAGCGAAGAAAGCATATTGAATTAGATTTCCATTTTGTTCGTGATAAAATAACTTCCAACATCATCAAGCTACTGCGAATCCGCATGACTCTTCAATTAGCCGACTTGTTTATCAAGACTTTTCCACGTCCTCAACTTTTTACTTTGTTATCCAAGATGGGAGTTGTAAATCTACATCTCCCACCTTGAGGGGGAGTATTGAGGACATTTATGTAATATTATAATTAGTTAGCTTATTGTTATTTAGTTAACTAAGTTAGTTACAAGTACATTTGTATATATATTACATTAACTCATTGTAATAAGACAATTATGGAAATATTCATTTCTTACATTCATTACGCGAGATCTAAGGTTGAATGCTTAACAAGTTATTGTAATTGTTCTATTTTTATAAAATATTTGTTTGAATCATATCAAATTGGTATCAGAGCAATGATCGTTGGAGACAATGACTAATTACATTTGGTGTTCGAGAGATAGGTATGAATGTTTGAAATTGCCAAGCTTCGATGGAACAGAATCAGATGCTTGGATTGTGAGGGTTGAGAAAATTCTACATAAAAACAAATCGAGGTTGGGGATATGGGAGGATATTCTAGCAGCAGTAATGAGCATGACCGATGAGGCGTTCAGTTGGTATCAAAAAATCGATATAATACGATCAGTGTACACATGGAGTGAACTGAAGCTTTTAGTAAAAAGTCAATTTTCTTTCATACGGATTGAAGAACCAGAAGTGGTGGAATTGAGGAAGGGCTTTGAAGATGATATCAAGATCATTCATGAAGACAGAAGAGACACTGAATTTCAAACTTACAGCAGATAAACTTCCTAAAGTTTTGGATAGAGATGACTAAGCTATCTACTAGAAGCTGTTAGAGGAGTCTTGGGGATTTTTTTTCTCTATAGTAGGCCAAAATTAAAAAGAAGGATGGAAGCCCAAGTAAATTTTATAGTGTTAGATAAATTTGGTCTCATTCGTACTGATGCTTGATATTGAGCCTTTACTCTTACAAAAGCTACTAATATTGGAAGAAAATCATGAAGATTTGCTACTTATGGTGACCAATGTTGCAAACGTAAGCTTATGGGTTCTGGAGACTTCTGTTACAACACAGATAGTTAATGTACGACTATTTTATTCCATAAAGAATGGGGATTAGGACAGTTTGGATTTGGATCGTTGATTGTTTATTGGTTTTTACACATCTATAATGATTCTTCTCCTAAATATAGTGAAGAGGATAAAAAGGCTAACAATAAGTTTTTGTCTCTTTATGAAGGGATTGTAGTTTGGAATGTTGCATCTATAGCTTGGAAATGATGGGTTTTGGTCAGACCTCCAATTGTGGACTTTCATCAGTCTATCATTTGGGCAATTTTTTTATAACCTCTTGGTGTTGGGCTTGCTGAAAGGGCTGTGAGAGTACAATTACAATTTAAGCCTATTAGGGGATCAAGTTGGAGCTTTCGGATTTCAAGCTGATTGTGTTGGGCATGCCACCATTAGCTACAATAGCCTATTTTGCTTTAGAGGGGGGAAACTATTCGCTTGCTATTTCAACCAATTCTTATTCTTGTTATATTTGTTTGGTTGATTTTCATTTTTGCTTTTGAGTGGCAATGCATTAGTAGATGTTGGAGTTGTTCACGTGTTATTACTTGAATATTACTTTGAGGACAATGTGTCTTTGAGGGCTCGATAGTGTTTGGATGGGAATAAAGGGGCATATTAGTAAATTATGGATGAGTTAGTTAGAGTTGAGTTGTTATAAATAGTGAATGAGTGTGAGTGAGTTCTTTATTCATATTATGTGATTAGTAGTCTTAGACTATTGAGTCTAGCAAGTTATTGCAATTGTTCTATTTTTCTATAATATCAGTTTGGATCCTATCAGGTAGACAAAGTTTCCATGGATTTCTGTCGATAGTTTGACACATTCCACAAAAGATTATATTGAAATAATCATTGTTTCCCTTATTTTATTGATTTTTAAAGTTTAAATACGAGATTCATGTTTTCTACTTGAACATTGGTTACTTTTTAATTACTTAGAGAAAATTTCTGATCTATTCAAAAAATTGTATATTTTATAAGATTAGAGATGAGTACTGGTGGTGACAACTGAAGAGATGATTTACTAAATTAGCGGAATTTATTTAGTAACACAAATTAACACTTAATTTAGGATCTATTAATATCATGCAATTTGTGATAAAAACATGTAGATTCATGCTAGTTTTTCGAAAATTAAAACCCTTTACTTACATTGAGTAAAATATGGAGAATCGGTTGGAGGTTTCTTTACAGCATCAAATCCTCAGCAACACCGGATCTTCTACGCTATATCCCGATCGATCAAACGAAACCCGATTGTGGGATCGAACTTAAGAAGAAATTGGGAAGAAGAAAAAATATTTTTCTTCCCAATAATGACAAGGGAAAATCGGCAATGAGGGGGGAGAGGAGGGAGAGAGAATTCCAACTTTCTATGGAATTGAATTGTGTGATTTATGAATGACCCAACCCTCCTATTTATAGGAAAATAGGAATCCTAATCACATTAGGATTAATCTATAGAGATAAATACAAAAAGAATAAAGATTATCTCTTTCCTTTATCTTGCAATTTCGAAAATGCCATAGATAAATCGGAGATTATTTTATTTTCTTTATTTTATTTATCTTGGGTAAATAAATCTATGTAATTATTTTAGGATATAATTCAAGCAATTATCTCTCCCAAATAATACATATGGCCGAAAATTCATATACCAATTAATAAATAATTCTAATTTATTTAATTAATTATTTTGGGCCAATTCCAATTGGGTTCATTAATCCAATTGGGCTTGAAATTCTCTCTTAAATTAATAAGTCCAACTTAATTAATTTATTCATTAATTATCATTTAAATAAAATATTTTATTTAAATAATATTAATATTTTCTCCCGACTAAATATTATCCAATTTATATTTAATTATTAATTTCCATTTAAATAATTTTCATTATTTAAATAATTAATAATAAATATAATAATTATTAATTTCCATAAATTGACAATATTTTATTATTAATTTAATTAATTTTAATTATTAATTTCCGTTTAAATATAATTATTTAAAAAATTAATAATTGTTAATTAATTTCAAATTATTAATTACCATTTAAATATACTCAATATTTAAATAATTAATAATATCTAATTAATAATATTTCATTATTAATTTCCTGTTTAAATAAACTTATTATTTAAACAATTAATAATGTTTATATTAATTACCGTTTAAATATACTCAATATTTAAACAATTAATATTGCCTATTTAAGTAATTCACTTTACTTAAACTTTTCATTTCTTCTACTTGATTTCGCGACTACGATATTTGGGCTAGCATAGGGACCCGATGGACCTATAGATCATGGGCTTAATAATTAGTCAATTAAGTGATTAACACATAATCAGTTAATTACTTATTATCTAACTATGAATAATTCCACTATAGATTCATAGCTGAACTCCCCTCACTATAGATGAGTTATGTCCATTTAGTTTATCTTTTATTTATATCTCGTGATATATCCTTCACGTGGAACCCTCATAATTACAAGCGGATAAATTTACCGTTTTGCCCCTGTAATTACCGCTTTATCCTTGTGTTCCCGCTGATTCTCCAATGAACTTTATCTTTAGTCGAACTAGAGATAAGATACTTGTGATCAATAGAAGTCGTGACGTCACTTGTTCATGTCTCGAATCGAGACATCAAGGAGTTTCCTAAAGTTCCTAAAATGTTTAGGTATCGCACCGATCATGTTAATTTATAGGAAAGTTATGAATTCCATCTCGTGAAAATGAGTTCCCATCTACTTATCTAGTCATGTTCCCAAAACAGGAGTGTATTGAGCGTTCTTACAGATCGCTCTCAACTATGTGAATCAAAGAACATAACTCCACAAATAGGAGTCCGCATTTCACTCAGGATTGAGATCTATCACGGTTGATAAACTTAGTTTGATATTCGATCATTTCTCGAAATAACGGTACTAATGAGAAATTTGATCGAATATCGTGGTCCTGTCTTATACAATCAACATTGCATATGATACTTCCATTTCATGTCTCCCACATGAATGATCAGGATTCGATCATTTGTCTATAAACAAAATGCGAAGCTATCAACAGTGTTACCAGGATAAGGTTCCCAAACGTTATCCGTTTACTGTAGAAACGTTTAAGTTACTCATCTCGACTTTAATCCTCTTGTATGACTCACATACTAAGTCGTGATTTCATAAGAGTAACTTAGGGTTTACTATTTGAATGTTTTGATATTTATATATTTCCATATATTCCTAATATCGTCAATTGAATCAATCTAGATTATATAAAGAACTTATGTTTATTTATTTAATTTATTCGAAATAAATTATTATAATTAAATAATTACAAGTTCTAGGACACCATTCCTAACAACAACTCGGTTGCATCTGACCCCTCTGACGATCCCACCGGCACTGGCTATGGCAATCTCTCTAGCAGTGGTTGTGGCGACCCTGATTGTGGTCGTCGTGATCGAGGCTGGAATCCATATGGCAGTGCCAATCCCTCTGGCAGTGGTTGTGGTTGTGGCCATCGTGGTCGCGGCTGGAATCGCAGTGATACTAAATGTCCTAGTGGAATCATCCCATTTATCATGAGGAGGGTAAATAAATAAAGATTATATAAACTATTATAAAAATGGATCAAAATATTTTTATTTCAAATCTATTCAATGACTAATTAAAAAATACTACCACATACCAAGTCCAAGAGGGCTTATAGTTTGCCTCCGGTTCAAGCAAAGACATTGTTCCAGCCAAGTTTGGAACTGGAATTGATTCCAGATTCATCTTTAAATGGTCCGTCTGTACATAAAAAAACATTCTTTTAGTAGAAAGGGTAAGTGATTTATGACAAGAAGAAGAAATAGCACAAAACATACCATTACAATCGGTACCAATGAACATATTTTAGTTAAACTCTAAAAAATCCTCATTTAAATGGAATCTGCACACAAGAAGTCAAGACCATTCATCCTCAATCAGAGGTAAGTTTCTAAGCTCAAGTGATAAAAACGATTTGCATGTGTTGAATTCAAATTTTAGAAGTTTATTTAAGTGTTGGGTTGAATATAAAAAATATTAAAGCTTTGATTTAAATGAGTTAGTTTGTTACTCATTTTATTTAAATAACATTTTTTTGATATAGATCCTAACCATGCATTCACTAATTTATAAATCCAAAACACTATTTGATGTACAAATTTTATTTTATTTTGAAGAAAACACCTCATAAGATCATTTCATTAATAAAATGAAAGAAAACAAAGACAATACATACAATAAAAAAGTGACAAAACCAACCAAAAGCCACAAAACCTTTAGAAAGAACCCACACCACCACCTAATTATAAATATGTGGGGCCACCTACAAATAAATTGTCCTAGAAAATAATCATAAAAGTCTTTGGAAATTAATACCCAAAAAGAAGCATTTACATGGGGTTAATTGGGGCTGTAATCCAAAAAATTAAAAAAATTAGCATAACAGTTTAAATGAAATTCTATTTAGTAAAACCATCTACATATGTGACATGGCAGATGAGATGTTGCTAAACATAGGATACATGGTGATTAAAAAGTCAAAAGTAGATGGCTTTACTAAATAAAATTTCATTTAAATGTTTTGTTAATTTTATTAATTTTTATAGATTACAACCGCAATTAACCCCATTCACAAGGCTGATAACCAGGGCCGGCTTAGACGTGGAGCGTGTGGAGCGATCACACTGGCTCCCAAATATTGGGGGCCCCAAACATATATATATATATATATATATATATATATACACACACACTATATCTATATAAAAAAAACCAAACTTTAGTGGCAGGGAAGGGAAACGTCAGCGGCATGGCTGGGCAAGTAGCCTATTGGGAATGGGGGCCCAAAAGAATATATATATTAAAAAAAAAAGTCAGGCAACAATAGTAGCGTAGCCGATTAAGTTATTTGTTTATTAATTTTTTTATTAGATAAACTAAAAGAACAACTTTTTAGTCCATATTTTTTTAACCTAATAGCTAGCAGTAGGCCCCTAGCCGACATAATACATTGACACAATGAGTCAGTGATATTGTTGCAGAGACAAAAACAAGTTGAAGTCTTGAAGATTTATTGTTTATTTGGTGGAGGTATTGCTAAGTGCTAAGTAAGTTACTTTTTTTTTGTATAATTAATATATTGTATATTTATTTTCTTGGTTGATTAATTTAGTATACAATTAGATGTATATTTTAATTCTTTTTCATTCATGTTAAGTATCATTTATTCTTGATTGGTTTCTCATGTTTTTTTTAAAAAATTAACTATAATAATTATATTTTGTGACAGATTTTCTGATTATGTTTCCTAGAAAATATCAATCTGATTCTGAAAAGCGTAGAAAAAAAGAAAAGAAAATTGAGCAATTGACTCAATCTAAAAAAGGAGCTATTGATAAATTCTTTGTAATAGAAACTCGTGTGGATGAACAAAAAGGTGATGTTGACAATCAATTGCTAGATGATCATGATCTTCATATTGAAGATCAAAATAATTGTGGGGATGATAAAAATTTAGATGGTCATGATGTTCACACTGAAGATCAAGATAACAACGTTGATATGCATCAAAGTGATACTGAGAATATTGAGAGTGTTGATAGGTGTTTTGATAATGGTGGTCAAAATGATATTTCAGTTTTATTTGACATAAATGATCCAAGGAATTGGGATGCTCTTGATTCTAGATTAATAGAGCTTCTTGTGAAGAGTGGTTTGAAGAGAGATTTATCAATACTCAAGAGTCCTAAAGATAAATACTCTAGGAGGTTTTCTGCATTATTTTACACAAGATGTTTGCCGAATGGAGAGAAGTGTGATAGAGATTGGCTTGTATATTCAAAGGAGCTTGACAAGGTGTTCTGTTTTTGTTGTAAAATTTTAAAAAAAAACATTAGAAAAAGTAGTTTAAGCAATGAGGGTTTTGGGGATTGGAGACATCTTGGTCCTAGACTAAAAGATCATGAAACAAGTGTTGACCACATGACAAATATAACAAGTTGGATGGAATTGCGTCTTAGATTACAAAAAAATGTAACCATTGATAAAGTGGCTCAAGATTTACTTTTGAAAGAAAAAGAATACTGGAGGAAAGTACTATTCAGGATCATTGTTGTGGTTAAGTATCTTTCTAAGCATAATTTGGCATTTCGAGGAACAAATGAGATGTTATATCAGAATAGTAATGGAAACTTTTTGGGCCTAATAGAGATGTTAGCTCAATTTGATCCTATCATTGAAGTGGCAGATAAGGACAGCGATTCTAAAATACAAAGTGAGGCTAAATCTTTGGCTACAAATGAACTTTGTAATTTTGAGTTTATTCTAGCCACAATCATTTGGTATGAAATATTAGGTACGGTTAATTTGGTGAGCAAACATTTACAAGCAAAAGATATGCTTCTTGATGTTGCCATTGTTGAAGTAAAAAGGGTTAATTTCTTTTTTGAGAAATACAGAGAAGTTGGTTTTTCTAATGCTATGGATGTTGCCAAGAATATTGCTTTTGAATTGGAAATAGAACCGGTGTTTCCTCAGAAGCGTGTCATTCGTAGAAAGAGACAGTTTGATGAGAGTGTCGACGACACTCCTTTATCACCGGAGGAATATTTTAGAGTGCACTATTTTCTATACATAGTAGATCAATCCATTGTTTCATTGACCCGGAGATTTGAGCAATATCAAGTATATGAAAGTATGTTCAGGTTTTTATTTAGTTCTAAGAAATTACAATCTTTGGATGACAATGATTTGAAATCTTGTTGCACTCGTCTCGAAACAACTCTTAAGAAAAATGAACAATGTGGTGATGTTGATGGTAATGATTTGTACATGGAACTAAAATTACTTAGAGAATTGTTACCAAGAGAAAATATTGGAGCAACGAGTATATTGAATTCATTGAAAGAGAAGGGCTGCTTTCCAAATGCTT